>OU745261.1:10806858-13306858 GCA_916618015.1 Xestia c-nigrum | reverse complement strand
CCTACCACAACCTAGTTGGACTGATTGCAGACCACAAATAGTCCAATGATGATAAATTAAAGATAATAGCACTCTTTGTAGCACGTTCGGTTATTTCGTAGCACCTTTATAAGTTGTAGGAGATTGGAACAACGTGGGTAGTTCCATATTTGCAAGCTCATCTTTTATTCACTGGTGGAGAGGTCGATCGGTCTGAGGGACTAAAAATAGTATAATTTATCAGTCGCGGGTCCGCACGGTGATTTGTTCCTCAACCCTAGCTAGCCAACCAATATAAATGGAAAAAAACTTAGTTGTATGATTGAAAAGTTTGCTTTATTTTACTTTTTTGAATTCTTAAT
Organism: Xestia c-nigrum; assembly: GCA_916618015.1. NCBI lineage: Eukaryota > Metazoa > Arthropoda > Insecta > Lepidoptera > Noctuidae > Xestia > Xestia c-nigrum. Next base: position 13,306,517 of record OU745261.1, on the reverse strand, counting down.
TTTGAAATTGATTTGAATAGCGGTCAAAGTTATTTTTTCAATCACCTCTAAAGTTCAATCATTTAGAAATTACAATATTTTCAAGTTATTGAAATAGTTTTTCTTTGGGTTAGCGAACGGTATAATGATTGCGAATAATATTTCTTTTCAGTTTAGGCATTAAAAAAAACGAAACTTCTGAAGAACCCGAACGTTCACCACAACTCCGAAAAACCTTTTGTTTCAAACGTAACCGAATTAACCCAATCATTATTTCAATATTTCGTCACATTCTTTTTCTCCTTTGTGCGTTTGTACTTCAGCGGATTCTCACAAATAAAACGGTGATATAAGCATTTCTTTCGGGCTGCCGGTCGCGATATCCTCATTAGGGGCTGCCGACGCTCAAAAGGGTACTTCTCCAATAAAGCGCTGATGGTTTTTGCTTGGCTACACAAAGCTACGACGGCAAAAACTACCTTCGTGCGATGAGGATAACTAGTTTCGCTCTGAAACCCTGTTATCCACGCTTTTTGCACCTTGTTGGCAATTACTACTTAACATAATGGGGTTATTGTAGTTTGAAAAGTTCTTAAACAAATAATATAGCTTTCTGCCAACCTTTTTTGAAGTGTAAACTTCTTTAAGCGCGTCGAGCACTTGTTGAGTGAACAAAAATCATGAAGTTCGAGTGACCGTCATCTAACGCATAGGCTACGAGTGCTAACTCGTAGCCGAGTTTTCACTTCTATCGGCATCCCCAAAGACTGCTATCGTATGTTTTTTTTCTTCTTGTCCCGTGTCATGCTGAACAGTCATTTATTCAATCTGCCTGAACTGTCTACATTGGGCCACCAGGGTACAGGCTGTGCCTAGTTTGGAGCCCACGGCTATTTCTACTTATGTAGGTCTTTTAACTATGCTTATTATTTTCTTGTTTGCATATTTCCTTACTTGTTTGTGTCAATAAATTGATTTATATTTATTTATCATTTGTGATCTTGTTAGAAATGGATATTTACGTCTAAGTAAATGCTGAAGTCAAACTTCTTTAAAGAGAACGGATATAAATCGCTCCTCTAAATTATATATTTCATTTGAAGTCGCAGAAGTTGATCGAGATCGTTAGCTCATAGTTTGAAACTTGTAATGAAGTTTCAGAACGTCGAGAGGAATATATTGTAAAATACACAAGCCATTCCTGGCTTTATTTTTCTGTATATTTTCCCTCATGCCTCTTTTTGTCGCCCGAGGGAAAAGCCCGTCCACAAATCTATCTCCGGTAAAAGCCCGATGATTTTTTTATCGTTCCTTAATTGCATTCGACAAGCCATTAATTTAGCGCTCCATCCCGCATTCCCACAAAATTGAATCACAACGATACTGATACAAAAACGCAGTGCACAGCGGTAGTACTAACCTTTGTAAACTGTTATAAAACATTGTGAGGAAACCGGCATGTCCTAGAACCAAAAATTCGAAGACATGTAACATCTACCAAACTGCACTGGGCCTGCGTGGTGGATTATAGCCCATTCGCAAAATACGCGCTTTGCCGTGGAGTTGCGGACACCAGCCCGTTGTACAATACAATACAGTACAGTTTTAGATAGAGTGTACTGTTTATAAATAGTATAAAGGATGTACATAAGCCCTCGAAGCCGAAAGGCACTGTTTCTAGCCATCATTGCGATCATTTTATTGTTCTGGACCTTACCTGGGAACCTTCTAGTAAGGGAGATCTCTCTCTGAGGTCGGTCCTTCATGTCTGAGGATCGTGGTCAGCCTGACGGTTGCATCGGGAGCGGATGATCTGCCTCCACCGGTATGTGTTCATCGAATTACTTACGACCGTATAGAAATTGGAGGGCAATTAGTCTTTGACTTAATCGGTTCATCTTGTTGGTGAGCGACCGCGCGACTTGCCCTTTGATGTCTCTTGAATTAGAGAGATATTGGAGGTCAAAGTTCGAACATTTTCACAAGTGATTTTTAATGCTTACTTTTATTTACTTTAAATTCCTCCGTAACCCCTTCACTCAATCTTAATCGTACATCTATCAGCACAATGTTTTGAGAGCGTGACATTGAGTTTTACCGTAAGACGTTATTTTTCTAAAAGACGTTTCCCAGCAATAATTTTTGCATAGGGTTACTAAGTTTGATGTATAGAATGCTTGGTTGACGGCATCGTGAAGGGCCCGTTTAAAACTTGTCTATTAAACTTACTAATACAGGGTGCAAAACAAAAAAAAATACGAAAAGTTGAAACTATGACCCCCAATATCTCCGTAATTAGAAGTTTCTCAGGTATGGTGTAGAAAAAAAAATGATTGCAATGACGAGGAGAACAAGTGATGACGTTATGAGGTGGTTTACACCCTTTATAGGCCAGTATTTTTTCCACTCCTGTCCTTTTTGAATACAGAACATTTCCTCTAATAGAAACGGTGGCTAGGTGAAGGTTCTACCTAAAAATAGAACAGTGCAGACTATTGAGAAAAAGTCTTTCACGATGTTCTCCTTTACAGTTAGTGAGTAGGCCCATGATTTATAGTTTGGTGTTCAGTCATAAAAACAGCATTTCACGGCTCTTAACACCTAGAAACTCGAGCAATGTCTTTGCCTTTTATTCGGGCCGCGGTTTTCTTTTAACGATAAAAAGCTTTTCCTTTTATTAGTTAAGCATACCGAGCACATTAGCCTTGTAAACAGGCACGTTTTTCTGCGAATTTAACGCACTTTTACTTCTTTTATTCATGCTTTACTGCTTTATGGACGGAAACGGAAATTTAATTACCGCGTTTGGTATACAACAGAGTTTTTGCTGCTGTAGTAATATTATAACTTGATTTTAGAAGTGTAATATTGAAAAGAAAACTCGCTTTTAAAGTTTTTCACAAACAATGACCAGTTTGTCTTTAGATAAAAGTTAGATACTTTCACCAAATATCTTTAAAGACTTTCAGATAAACAAACGAACAAGTACTAGGTATGATATCAGCGATATCATTACCTTATCACCACGCGTATAACCCCCGAAGGGTTCTATCCCGCCACACTATTCCCAAACCACTGTACCTCTTGAAAGCCAGAATCAACAGTGGCGACCACCAGAAAAGCGCCGAGACAATGTAGCTCGACGAAGTCCCAGAGAATGAATTTAACTGACATAGATCCCGCAACGAAATTAATCAGAAAATATAGCAGAGGAGTAGGAAAAAACTGCAATGCCCACTTCCTTCCACATCTGTAGGAGACAGAACAAAACAAGGCCAATAGACACAAAGGGACGTTTACAACTGGGATAGGCCCAGTTGCTTAGCACCACGGATAAATATTAACATTAATGGGTTCTAAGTTGTGAGCTGTTATATTTGATTCCAATAATAGGTATGACAAAAATGCAAGAACGCACGGAAATTTGTTCTAGTTTCTACAAGATCCGTATAGGTAGTAAATAACTCCGAATGTAACCCCGAAGGGTGAGGGCAGACGTGTACCTAATATTACACCCACATTTCGCCAGTTTTATTTAAGTCTCATATAATGGGGGGAGACCCTATTGCCATCAACCGGAAACAAATTCAGGCTCCGTGGCTCCTCCTGAAAAAACTCATTATCACTTTGCTCGACTTGGGAATCGAACCCGGGCCTTCATGCTCAGCGGTCGCGTTTTCGTCAACTAGGCCAACGAGGCCCTCATATTTACTTGTAAAAGACCAGTGATTATACAGGGTGTAAACCACCTCATCACAAAACCGTTAACCAAGCTTTCGGTACATCAAACTCAGTAATTTTACGCAAAAAATATTGCTGGGAAACAACTTTTTTTTTTGAGGTTATAAATCATTTTTTGTGGCAGAACTCAATGTAACGCACTTAAAACATTGTGCTGACGGATGGATTGAATAGTACGGGGATCGTGCAGGTGTTTAAAGTCAAAATCTTACATAAAAACAAAAACATGTACTTATTTTTTTTTAAAACTTGTCTAAATGTTGTAACTTTGTCCCCCCATATCTCCGTAACTAGAAGGTTCCCATGTATGGTGTAGAACAAAAAAATAATCGCAATGATGGGGAGAACAATTGCCTTTCGGCTTCGTGAAGAGGTGTTTTACACCCTTTATTTAGACATCCTACGTACTAATATTATAAATGCGAAAGTTTGTGAGTATGGATGTGTTATGTGTGGATATATGGACGTTTGTTACTCTATCACGCAAAAACTACTGTACGGATTTCAATGAAATTTTGCACACAGATATTTTATAACCTGGATCAAACTTCACGAGGGCGAAGCTGCTGGCATAAACAGGTTATCAACATTTTAGAGTCACTTAAATATCGCTGGAAATTAAAAAGCTTAATTTGGGTACCTAGTGATGTATTGTTTCAGGTTTCGAACAAACAGTAGAACTACTACATTACCTACCCCGATTTACGCTATTCAGACTTTACGCGCACATTGTGTGAATGACGTCACTAAACAATATGTGCTTTGTGTTAGTATAATCTGTGGTACAATAATTTTACCACTTCACTTCAACCTTCAACAATTTTCAGCCACAAACCATATTGTCATAATTTTCCAGTTGCGATTTTTCAATTAAATTGAACATCTGCACAGCACAGGATGATTTTCCATTTTCGTTTTTCTGTACAAAAAGAAAATTGAAAATCGACGTTCGTTACCTGCGACCGAGAGGTAAAAGTCGAGAGTATATTTTGTGCTGGTTATTTACCCACGTTAAAAATCCGCTCTTAGTGTTTTATTCAGAAACTTTGCAGTGAAACGCACTTCACTGTAACTTAATAGTCCATTGCGCTGTTTCTTAAACCTCGTTCCTCTCAAGCCTTCTTTCAAATTGCAATGGAACGCGATCTTTGAAGAAATACGTCGTTATTTTGCCGTAGGTGGAATGTGGAGGTCTTAAAAGATCGTATGTGGAGAGCAGCGGATACTCCACTAGCTTTGTAGTTACGAGTAGAACGATTAAGGTTTGTTTCTATTGGTAGATACATGTATGTACAATCAGTCTCTCTTAAATAGATTTTCAACATTATCGCTAACGCATTAGGTTCAAAATTGATTGGGAAAATTTGACAGTTTCAGATCGCCATTGAACCATTATTTGAAGCCATGTTTGGGAGTAAAGTAAAAAGTAAAAAGTCATTTATTCAAATTAGGCTGAAAATCAGCACTTTCTGAACGTCAATAATTTATACAAGACAGTCCCCCAAAAACGCCCCCCCGTGTCGCCAACTTCGTTGTGTTATAGCTGATGTGAAGAAGCGGCGGAACAAACTCACCAGCAACACATCTGTCTGCTAAGTTATAAGAATATTATACTTTAAAATTATTCTTGGTTCTATATAATAGTTTCCAGTGTAATGGTCTATACACAATTTTACTGGCACAGATCCAGGGCATTTACTTTGAATCAGTTTCATGTTACCTATTTCAATAGATGCCAAACCTACCTTCTCAACCTACCATCTACCGTAGGACTGCCAAAGTCATATGTTCTGAGTTCGTACGCAAAACACACACTTCTTTGTTTTTCGTATTTATGCCCGTGATGTATTTATCACTTGCTTCGGTGGAGGAAAACATCGTGACGATACCAAACCAACATGCCTAAGATATATTTCTTGACGGCATGTAGGGCCAAGTCCAAGCTGGCAGGGCATCACAACTCTGACACCAGGTTACGTACTAATAGATGTCAGCATAAGGGGAGGGGCCCGCCGGGGTTGCGGGCCTGTTCGAAAGAGATACCGCGGCCCCGGAACATAAAGGGGGAGGAAGGAACGTGGATGGGTTTTAGTCACTAAGAGTCTGACACTCCCTCCCGCTCCGCCCTACTGGGAGAAGTCATTTGATGAAAAATAAATAAGCACAACTGAGTACTAGCAAACCGTCCGCGACTTCTTCACGCGAAAATTATGATATAACTAATATATTTTACTAGCTGACCCACGCAACTTCGTCTGCGTCACAGAGAGAAAAACGAAAGGAAAAAAGAAACCCGTTTTTGCAACATTTTTCATTCCTGCTGCGCTCCTAATGGTCATAGCGAGATGTTATATAACCTATAGCCTTCCTGTTTAAATGGACTATCCAACGCAAAAAGAATTTTTCAATTCGACCCGTTAGTTCCTGACATTAGCGCGTTCAACCAAACAAACAAACTCTTCTGCTTTATAATATTAGTATAGATAGCCTATGTTACTCGGTAAAAAGGTTGCTTTGTAATGGTGAAAGTTTTTTTTATATCGGTAGAGTAGTTCTTGAGTTAAATCGGAACAAACAAAAAATCTAATCTTTCCTCTTTATAATATTAGTGTAGATGTAGTGTAGACTACTTTTTCTTCGGTTCCCTCGTGACAACACAGGCTACAATAATTTCCTAGAATATTAGTTCATGTCGTGGAAAAAAGATTACCTTGTCAGCAAGTTGTTGAGCTCCCAAGGGTGCGCCGGAGAAACTTACCGACTGACTTACACTTTTACTATACCACTGTAAACAAGACCTTATACACAACTTATTACTTGAATTAGAAACGAAATTCCTCCTCCACATATCCTTTTATCTTATCACAGCTCGTTGGTTTAAGTTTACCGACATAGCCTTTAATTTTCTTACAACATACTTAACGTTGTTTTTGACATTAAATTCTACCTAATTAATTACATCGTATGTTATGTGTCTTCTTATTTGTGTAATTCAGGTTGGAAGAGTCGAAATACATTGTAAGTAAGTACATATATCTCGAACAAACTATAAAGGGTGTATTCTTAACGAAGCCAAAAGGCACTTGTCTTCCCGTCATTGCGATATTTTTTTTGTTCTACACCATACCTGGGAACCTTCTAGTTACGGAGATATTGGGGGTCAAAGATCCATTTTTTTTAATATAAGCTTTTTGTAATATTTTTACTTTAAACACCTCTACGACCCCCGTACCATTCAATCCATCCATAGCGCAATGTTATGAGTGTGTTACAATAAGTTCTACCACAAAATATGATTATTCACCCCAAAAAAAAGGTGTTTCCCAGCAATAATTTTTGCGTAAAGTTACTTAGTTTGATGTCCAGAATGCTTTGTGATGAGGTTATTTACACGCTGTATTTTCTCGCGCTAGTCGAACTCAAACATTAAACAATCTGATGGTAAACTTTCTAAATGGTATATCTGTCACCGTAAAATTGTCAAACACTTTATATTACAATATAACGTGTTTTTCCTCGCGATATTGTAATGTCTCGAATTATTGTCAACTGAATGTATACGGAAGTATCTCTGCCCCCATAATAGTTAGGTTCCTTTAAACTCTGCACTCGGAAATAGGGGCCCCGCGAAGCGGGGCTCCCTCGGCTACGCTTTTTAGGGGGAATATAAAGTGTTTTAAGGTTATGTTATATTAATCGGTATTTCTCAGGAATGGTGCATTATATTTTCATGAGAGTTGTGCCACTGGGCAAGGGGACCCCTCCTTCCCTCCACACCGCGTGAGTTGACTACCATCGCATGCATTTCACGAAAAATAATGCGTTTTTTTGTGAGCAGTATGTTCATTTGACAATAATTCGAGACTTTACAATATCGCTAGAGATATTACAATGTAACGTATTTGACAATTTTACGGTGACATATACATCCAATATTGAGTGAACAAAAATCATGGAACTCCCGTGACCACAGAACGCTTCGTCGCACTCGTAGCCGATCTGCTACGGCGTAGAACCACTTAACCCGTAGCAGATAAAGATATAGTTTTCACTCCAATCGGCAGTCCCCAAAGACTGCATGTTTTTTTCTGCTTTAATAAAAAGCTCGAGAACATTTGAAGTGAAACTACCCAAGAGTTGCATACAAAACTTTGTGCTAATTAATTTTTTTACATATCCGGCCGCCTAGGGCTCCTCTTCGCTTATGAACACAGATGGTAGCTAACTTTAATATTTAATCTCTATGTGAGAACCTATTTACTGATAAAACAACGCATAAATTAATTATCGCTGCTGTACCTACTAAAAAATATAATAGACTTTAATTGATAAGACACTTTCACTACTATCCAATTTTACACTTTTATACATTCACGAGTACGAATATTACCGACTAAACCATTTGCATTACACGGCTAAAATATGAATAGTGGCAAGTGGTTCATCAATTACGACCTGACCGACCCGATCCCGGCGCAGCGGTAGTGAGGCTGCCTTACGTTCTTAGGGTCCCGGGTTCGAATCCCGGTAGGAGCAAATGTTTGTGTGATGAGCATGGACATTTGTTTCCGAGTCATGGATGTTTATATGTATAATAAGTATGTAGTTACAAACAAAAAGTATATAATTATGTAGTATATCAACTGACCACGACACAAGCCTTTTTTAGTGTGGCACTAGACGGTGCTGTGTGTAATGTCCAGCGATATTTATTTATTTATTAAACTCCTCGACTATACATACCTTTCAATCATATTTTCTTATCTATCATAGTAAAATCATATTACGCCTATAATCCCCGGAGGGTTAGGCAGAAATGTATCTAATTAAAGAGTACACCTTAATTTCGCCAGTTATGTTTAAGTCTCATGTACTAGGAGCAAATTTGTTGCTATCAACCGGGCACAAATCCTACTGAGAAATTCCTGACCAAAAAAAACCATAACACTGCCCGACCCAGGCAAACAAACCCAGTATCTTAGTCTAGTCGCAGTTACTATTAATAATAGTCATTAATTTTCAAAGTTTAGTCATTCATATCTTTGGATCTTGTTTCTCCTGTTTCATATTCTGAGTAATTAAAGTATCTTCTTAGTACTTAATATTACTAACAACAGTTATTAAACGAGGGATCCAAGAAAATAAGTGGTGAGGTCGACGTAAATACCTAAGTAAATAATTTAAATGAAGTCTGCCGTCGGCCGGAAAATTAACATGGACGTCGCCTCAAGATTAAGTAATCAAAGAAAATCTTCTCTCGCCATAACTGCCAGGTTATAAAATAGCTTTTTTATTTATAGACTTATTTTATACACCATCACCATTACAACAAGGACGGAGTTACTCTTCAAGGATTTAATTTGCATAAATAAATAATAATCTCCATGAAAAATATATCGCATAAATATTCATTAAAAAATACAAAACAATATCATCAGACGCCAGTTGTAATGAAACGCTTTTCTTCCATTGCTTTTTGTGAAATGTTTATCTACAATTTTCCGAGTTGGTATCGTTGCCTGAAATATTTAAAAATATTTACGCTTTAGTATCTGTTCCCAGATATACATAGGTTAGGTAGGTACTGTTGGCCCCAAAACGCTTTGTTACAGGATCCCCTTTGCAGACACCTACATTTTATACATAGGTGACTTCGGGGCTATTTTGCATGTGAATTGATACCCGCATGTTTCGTAGTAGTCGTAATTGACTTCTGTCACCAACAGTACCTCTCAAATTGCTTGCCCTGGCTGGTCCGTTTAGGGAATTTCATTAGAGCACTCACCCCTCCAATATTTAACTAGAATATTACAATGTGACTCACGCAACCACTAACTTTATCTGACAGATTCGGGGATTACTGCCCAAATATTTACCGATTACTTCTTCCCCTGATATTTCTATCCTTCAGAGGACCCTTCAACTTTTATAATAAAAACCAATATTTTGTAGGTATACAGAAACAAACAAGATTTCCCTTCTCAACAACTTTGGACCTCATAAATAAATTAGGTAAATATAGGTAGAAAACCTTTTTGTAAAATGTATTTTCTTGTGACGTCGATTCCTCAGGAAGCTGTCACTGGGGTCCCCGAGCTCTACTTTGCTCCAAAAATAAGGAAAATGGTGGAAAGAAACCACATCTTTCTCTCCTCTTACTTGTTAAAATTAATTATGTACTTCAAAATTAGCTTCGACAGGTGTAAATAGTAACGAGTTAACATCAAAGTCTGTTGACTTCGTAACGAACACGAGATTCCCTGAAACTTAACACGAATTTCGAACATTAATTAAACTTTACGGGTCCGTATGAAAATAATTTTCAGACGACATATTTCATGAAATTGGCTGTGTGTACTTAACACAAAGTTTGTAGTGTGTATTGGATGAATAACAATTTTGCCAGGAGTAGTTAGTAAGATCTCTATGCGTGAAACTGTGGTTTGAGTGGAAGGTTGTTGTTTAAACATGTACTAGCTCTGTGATGAATTAATTAAGTCAATATTGATTTAACAGAGGCGGTGGTACTGCCTACTAAATAGGGCAATCATGTACAGATGATTTTGACATGTGTTCTGTTTACGAGTAGGTATATCGCACCCGTAACCGGAAAATTAATTAGCTGAGTAAGAACGGTAGCAATAAATATTTTTAAGTTGGACAACATTCTACGTATGGATAATGATACCATTAGTAGTAAACCTAAGTTATAAAATATTATTCTATGACTGCCACGTCTCGGTTCTGTAAGTTTATAAATGTAATTCTGCCACTATCTAGGTTTTACTATATTTTTAATGATATTACTTATAATAAAGATACATATGTACCTTTGGTCTTTCTTTTTTTAAAGCCTTTTCTCGATTTTTGTGACCTTAACCTATTCAATTAATCAATCTTGTTACGATAACGTTGTTAACCAAACGCAAAAGAAAACAAACCTAATTTAGAGGAAAAGTTTTCAGTTCGAAATTCAAACTGCGACGGTTCGAACATTTTGCCGGCCAGTTTACTCGGTCCAATCAATCTCGATATTTAAAATTCATTTACGTTTTATTTTTTATTCAGACGGCAATAGAACGAAATCTCTGAAGCCTCAATTGGCTCAACCTAAAGTCCCTGAGACTTTTATTTGTGAATCTGTTCGATCCTTTTTGTGTTTTTTCTGCTATGACAACACTGAGCCAATTTCGTCTTTTGTGCCAGAGTCATGTTGAATAGTCTGAAGTAAACTGAAAGTAAATTAGATTACTTTACCTAGGGAATTATGGATCGGACAGATTCACGAAAGTACAAGTTTCTCCTAGGCACAAACTTTAGTTTTCAACTGGATTTCCCAGCGCTAATGGACCACGGCGCGCTGCACAATATTGGCATGTCGAATACAAACTAATAAGCTTTTCACGCCACAAACTGTAATACTGCATTGAGTTATAGTCAGCTTATAGTAGGCTTAGCCCTTGCGCCATGGTAACACTCTAATGAAAAGATAATGTACCATTCTTGAGAAAAACCGATTAATGTAACCTAATCTCGAAACACTTCATATACGCTGTAAAAGCATAGTCAACTTCTATTGTTGTCTGCAGGGTTTAAGGAACCTAACTAACCTAACATCGGGGTGCCTAAAGTCCCGATTATGGGGACAGAGATACTTCCATCGCATGCATTTCACAATATTATGGTTTCACTTCGATAGATTGTAATGTATCGAAAAATATACAGTCGATCGGATTTTATAATTTTACGGTGACATAGACAAACATATCAATTAAATCCCTCTCATTATATTTAATGTGATAAAAAGGATTTGCTAACAGGATAATACTCCTTACTGTAATTTCAGAATCTACCAACGCTTATTTGTTCGCTATTAAAGTATCAAATAGAAGTTTGAAACTTCTAAAATAGCAAAATGTTTAAGCAACAATTCCTTTGTTTCGGCAATGATTTAAACCAAACTCGTGCCCATGAAATATAAAATAATCCGAGTCTTATAATTTTCTCCTCCTGGCAGTCACGTAGAGAGAAACCCCTAAAACGAAATTAGGGATGATAATTGTTATCTTAAACTTAATTTCGGTCGTAACAGTTGGTGGAAATACGAACTACCGCGCAGACCTACTTAGTGTAGGTACTTTAAGAATTAGACCTAGACAGAGGAAATTAAGTCGTATTTCTGACTTTAATATGAAAGTGGAACAACTAATTAAATCTATTTCGTTAATTGTTCTTATCCGTTACGAAATTCTTCACTAAACTCTTTCCTAATTACGCTTTTCATGTTTAGCTCTGTGTTAGAGCCCCATAGGCGGTTTAAAGACTCTGACACGAGGTTAGGCACTAACCACACGATAAAGACGCTCTGTGTAAGTTTTAACCTTCTGAAAGCCAAAGTATAATGGCACGCCAAGCTACAATTACGCCTACCACTAGCTTCTGAAGCTTTGATATCGCAACGCATCGCCTGCTCAACGGAAGCTTTTTTCCCGCTTGCAACATTTCTTATTGCTGCTCCGCTCCTGTTGGTCATAGTTCGATGTTATATAGCCTATAGCCTTCCTCGATAAATGGACTATCCAACGCAAAAAAAAACAATTCGAGCCGGTAGTTCCTGAGATAAGCGCGTTCAACCAAACAAACTAACAAACTCTTCTGGTTTATAATATTAGTATAGTAATTGTCACATATTTGTGTCGTTCGGCGAACAGGACACGCGCTTGCTTGTCACGTATATGTGACAATGGCGGTCAAAAGGTTAAGGAAATTAATTACGGCAATAACTAGGCATTATCGTAATATCAGAACGAAATGCCCACTGTATCCATTGTCCTCAGCTGAAAATGGGTTTTCGATATTATTGATCGTTAATATCAACGATCACGGGCGAAATTGATTATACTAACTAGACAGATGTATTGATGATGGCAGTATATTTCTTTAGTTTATGTTCATCTCATTTAGCCATTGTATTATAGACACGTTTTACGACATCCCTAAGCCTTACCATTGACGACCCAAATGGGGCAGCGGTAGTGAGGCTGCCTTACGTTCTTAGGGTCCCGGGTTCGAATTCCGCTAGGAACAAATGTTTGTGTGATGAGCATGGACATTAATTGTTTCCGACTCATGGATGTTTATATGTATAATAAGTATTTTATTTTTATTTTATTTATTCGGGAAAATAAACAGTTATACATTAAAATCTTAAACTAAGTTATAAATATACAAGGTTTATAAATGTATAACCTATGACATTTTCCACAACATATTAATAGTTATATCTAACAGTGCGCTATTCTAAGATTTTAACGGAAAAGCTAATTACTTATTATAAAATTAACTAATTAAACAAACTATTATATTCTAAAATTATTTTGTTGATGAGATTTCTAAATTTTTTGAGCAGAGACAAAGAAGTCGATGTCTACAAAAATGTTATTGTACTGGTTGGTAAGGCGGCGTAGCGGTGCTCGCAAACCCGCGTTTGTGCGACAGTATGTATTCACAATCAAATAGTATATAATATGTAGTATAACAACTGTCTGGTGACCACGACATTAGCCTTGCTTAGAGTGGCACTAAATGGCGCTATGTGTAATGTCCAGTGACATTTATTTATTTATGTACTATCTTTACCTAAGGTCATCTTTCTGCCCTTGCCCCATTCTATTTGGGGTCGCCGCAACACGTTTTCTTCTTCCACTCTCCCCGTCAGAAGTCACGGCATCATTTACTCCTTTCTCTTTCAATCATTCCTAAAACATTCCATCCATCTTTTCTTTGACCTGTCTTTCCCTCTCCATCCATGAATATCCATCACTTTTTTAATAACATTCGTTTCATCCCTCCTCATAACATGTCCACACCAAAATAGACCTGTACCTGTACCTAAGGTAAACGTAATTAAAAATATAATTGAAATATTGATTAGTAGGTAAACAACGTGTCTGAGTGCCGCTGCCAACATAGTTTAGATCACGCAGCATTGTTTTACCTAACTTAACTATGTGAACACGTGTCGAATCTAAATTGCTTAGGTACTTAATATGTATAATTTTCGCGCATAATTCGCCAAATTCCGGCACCATAAGCCAACTGCTTAAGCATTAAACACAATGTTCCCTAAAGTAACATCAGCTTCCATTATTAGAAAACGAAAATTAGAAGCTTAAGGCGGAGTGAAGTTATTTGATTGGCATCGTGAAGAAAAAGCTCCCAACTCGAGGGTTCGTAACTTTAGCAAGCTTTGATTTATTGATCTGTCCCTCGGCGGAATTTGCGCTGGTTTCCTTAAAGCGCTAGTTGGCACTATCTGTTTGTGTTCGACGGATCAGCTTCAGAGCTTTTGTCAACAAACTTGTTTGTGGACGTTTTGGTGATAGGGGTACGTCATCGTGTCATCTACATAGACAGCTAGCTACAGTACTACGGTCCCTGTACTGCAATATTGATGTGGGTATGTATATTACCGTAATGAAAACTTCTATATTTCATGTCAAGAGACATTATTATACCTTGATCAGTGATGATACGAAAATAGAGATTTTGTCCAATCACCGGGGCTTAGAAACCCCACAACATATCGAAAATTATTTCTTTTCATCCCAGAATCTGTCTTTGAGGTCAGAAAGTGCATCGCTCATAAAATTCCATAAAGTAGCATTTGGAGAATCTTGGTCACAAAAAACGTTGAACGAAAAAAGTATTTCGTAACTACGAGATCAACATTATGTGACCAAATTTATGCCCAAAGTAATACTGTTGAAAGAAAAATACTACCCACCAACAAAGTCGCACTGTGGACACTTGACTACCTATCTATCCAATTTCAACACCCGTAAGTATTAAACCTGAAACTTTACTGTGAGATCCATCCATGAATTATTTGTGAGGACATGAGTTACACGTAGAGTTACCATCGGTCCCGCCACGTCCGGCATTTTGACCCACCGTCCGGTATTTACTTGAGAAATGATTTCAACATAAGGAGTTCAATGCGTGAAAAAATTATGGTTTGAAATCTGCAGTATTATACTTACAAAATTATATGTATTTATTGTGCGGACTTTTTAAATTTCGAAACGTAACCCTAGTCGTACGGTCCTATCTCATGATATATAAACAGCGGTGGCCACTCACAGAACATCTCGCTAGCATAAATAAATTATAAGCTTCGCTGTTGTACGGATTCACTCCAAAATATTTATTCACCTGAAAAAAGGGTTCATGTATTTTTTCAAGATACATAATATTATCTGCTTACGCCATTATATATTGTGTTCGCTCTTCTACCATGTCCCCACAATAGGTTATATTTTTCTGTGTGAGACACATAAGCCAATGTAAGTCCCTTGAAACGTATCACAGTATTGCAAGAATGGAATTTATGCGGTGCTATACGACTGTGGCGGAAATGTGAAATGTTATCTGCGAATATATGGGGCCAGTGGAACTTTAGTTTTGTATAATTTTTTGGAACCATTCTTTTTCATGCACTGTTTTAGATTTTCACGGTTTTTTAAAGTACTTACGGGATTATATCCGTGATTAGGAGTATTCCCGAGATCATGATGCTTGTAACAGCGTCGAAATATCGGGAGCTCACAGAAACAAAAGAAAATCACGGATATAATTATTATTATTACTTATCCCACATTTAATTTGTTTGTTTTCTTCATCAACATTTTTTTTTTCAATTGTTTTTGTCTTTCCTCACTTTTTATAATTTATTGTATGTATTTAAGTATTTATTGTTATATTTTATTCTTCATAATTTTCTTTACTCTTGCACCTACAGTTTTATCTCTGCATCACCCTAAGGTAGACTGGTAGAAAATGTCCATGGCATTAATTCCGCCTTTGTACATTTTGTGCATAAAGTTTAAATAAATAAATAACATATAAAATTATTTTTAATTTTTCTTCTTTGGAGTACTTGGGCAATATTTCATACGGATTTTATCCTCCTGAATCCACTGGCTCATAGTTATGAACCAGTAGATTCAGGAAGGTTAATTCAGAACACCTTTAAACAGTGACAGTATAAATAAGGACATGCTTAGAGGACCGTTAATACAAAATTTAATAAACAATAAAAAATTGTTCATAATTATGTTTCATTTTACCGTTTATTGCTACTGTGTTTGAATTTGAAATGTGTTCCGAAAACCGATTAAACCTCGAGAGCACCCACTGAACTTCAATTTTAGCACCATTAACATTTCGTAATGGTTGGTGGTTTCTGACATTTTGAAATAAAAATGAAATACTTAATGTATGTTGAATTTCATTTCATTTCTATCAGTAATATCAAAGGTTCAAAATATCGTTGCTCTTATCGCGATCGCGATTTATTACTAATTGTGAAACTTGGCCCGAATTAATTTTAAGGCACTCCACTATGATTAATTATTCAATCGCCCTCTTAGTTAAGTAGGACATAGTTAAGTGCTGAAAATGAAATTATCCGCCACGTTTTGAAATATTAAGCGAATACTTAATGTAAAACGACCTTTCTGTATACAAAATTGTGTTTGTTTTGAATAAAAACTTCTCTTCTCACTGTATTTTAAATAATTTTTCTGAAAATATTAATGTCAGCTTCTTGCATTAATGCACGCAAGGTCCACCACTTACAGTTTTCTGAAAAGGTGAAAACAAATTAGGATTTCACAGTCGTATTTTTATTGCAGGCAACCCTCGCAACAAATGTGCTCTACAGCCGGGTCACAGTTTGATGGACTGGATCCGACTCGGCAACTCCGGCAAGGACCTCACCGGAGTCGGTGGAAGGATACGACCAGTCTCTCCGGCTGAATTGTCTACACACAATACCCTTAGTTAGTTCACCATTTATAAACATTCTGCCTTAACTAATTGGCTCTTGCTCTTACAGCCAACGCACTTATAAAAACGCTCTTGGGAAATAAATGAACCACAACATACACCCACGCCTACACAAAACGAAAGTTAATACGTTAAAAGGTTGTATTATTTATTCACATTTAAGTATTCTCAAAGATTAGCATCTAAAATGGATAAAGAGATCCCTAAGTCCCAATAGAGCGCGCTGGGTTTTCATAACATTTTCAACAAAGATTACCCTTAGAATAGGTACAATATACACAAATAAAAGTCAGCGCTTCAATAAAATGTTTCATAACTTCAGAAGGAACTATACTTGAACTGAATGTTTCAGACGACGCCTGGCTTGCGATACGCGGCCGCGTCTACAATATAACGCATTATCTACCCTACCATCCCGGAGGTAAGGATATAACCCTTATAACATACGACCTTAGGGTTAAATGGTTCGAAATGTCTTACAGTCATATACATAAGTTTTGCTCACATCCCAGGACCCGAGGAACTAATGCGTGGGGCCGGTATAGACGCCACACAACTCTTCGACAAAGTACATCCGTGGGTCAACTACGACTCCCTCCTAGCGAAGTGTCTCGTAGGACCGCTCCGGTTCGAGCTGCCCGATGCAGAGGAACTCTTCGACACTTCCAACCCATCCCCCAAATCCGACCGTCTCAGAGAACCGTCTAAAGCACAAGAATTAGTTAGAAAGTCAATGGAGAACTTAGCAAATTGTATCACTCCAGTTAGAAAGAAAATTACCAAGGGTGATGATAAAGACAATGCAAAAGGAAGTCCACCTAGCAAGATAATGCAGAGCTTAGTGCAATCTGCTGATCTGCCGATGTCAATAAGTCGAAGAGCAGCATCGAGTCCTGTGAAGAAAACGGAGAAAGACTTAGATTCACCTTTACCTCTCCGGTATGATTGGATACAGACATCAACAAAACTAACGATATACGTGTACACGGGACACCTGGCCAACCCGGGAGGATGTGCGAGGATTACCGAAGGATTTCTGTTGATTGAAGTAGCGACCAACGGCTGGTTGAGGACGCTCAAAATAAAGCCCGAGGCAAAATTAAAAGAACCGTTACAACTACGTGTGTTCGCTGAAAGTGGAAAAATAGAGGTGAGCTCGAAAATTTTACTTTATTTTTCTTACTCGAAATAGTATTCTTAACTATTTTAAGAGGACGACGCCCACACGATTGCGGAACTATTTTCATAAAATGTCTGCAATCGTGTCGGCGTTCTCCTAAAAATAACACGGCCTGGGGAGTGCGGTTAATTGTCACTATTTTTGTAGATCACCGCACTCAAAGTGGATCCGAGTGTTTGGAAGGGTTGCGGGGACGTGAGTGTGGGGGCGGCGAGCCTCGTGTCCTCGCCCCGGAGCGTGGAGTGCCGCGTCATGGAGGTGGCCAGGGTCTCCCATGACACCTCCCTGCTGTCCGTGTGTCCCAGGGCTGGGCCAGTCGTTGTACCGTTGGGACACCATGTACGAGTACACAGGAGAATCGAAGGTACGACCAACTCCTTTTTTATCACCGTCATCGATCTGGTTACTTAAATAAACATTTTATTCAAAAGTCCTTTTAAAAATAACTTTTTCCCTGTAATCTGTCCGTCTTTTCCAGAACATCTTAAAACTTTGAATTCCCGTTTCAAGTAAAATGTTTTTCCGATAATTTAAAAGGAAATGCAAGAACTTTCCATTAACCGGGCGGATGTCTTTGATAAAAACTCATCTATTTAAGAAAAAACTGTGGGTTGTTTACAAAATAAATATGTACTTAGTAACTCTTAAAGTAATAGATAAGCTGCTTTTACTCAGTAACTAAGTTGTTGTTAAATATTTACCCGTGACCCAAGTAACTGGTCTCTAGAGAAAAATATATTGAGTTAAGCTCGGTGGATGATTAACGAAATGAGTTTTCATGCTTATGCTTAATATCGTTGGGGGCTCATCTCGCAACTTGAGCGTATCGCGACATCGCGACGCGAAATTATGAACGTAGCCCACCGAAACATTACAAAATTTGAAATTCCATCAAGTGAAAAATTTCCGTAGATAATATTTTGATGACTTAATTTCGTGGAAAATGGGAAAAGTTCTCGTAAATCCTCATTGAAATATGTCCCCTATTGTATCTTGTATGGTAGGCAGACACCTGTCTCGCATGTCAGGCCAAGATCTTTTATGTATTCATGTTATTCAAATAAGTTCCTTTCATCGTGCTCAGCTAGAGTACATGTCGTCTTCATACTTTCAACGAGTGTAGTGAGTGGGTGGCTACTTACTACTTAGATACAAAGTATCAAGTAACTTTGTGTTTCTGACATTACTTTGGTAGGAAACTGTTATCTTGAGATGGTAGCGTGGTAACGTGAGCTTATAATATTACATAAACAATGTCACATGTAACTACATTTTCCTTATCTCGTTACTATCCCATGTTATCGATATATTTTTATTGAGTTAGCTTTTGCTCGTTTTGAAAGACTTAAGGAGCCGGCGGAGCGTGCGTCGTTCATACAAACGTAATACCAAAATAATTCGTAAACCAAATAAATTCTTAAGGAAGTGTGTATTTATTTCGATTGGATTACATAATATCTAGGTTCCCAAATATGTATTATGCATGGACATTTTAAACAAGAGTTATGAGGAAATAAGATTCTATAGGTATAAATGTTAAATTCCGCATATCTCGTCTGAATATCATTTTGGTATTACGTTAGTATGAACTACGCATGCTTCCTAGGCCTCTTAAAGAGCCTGTGAAGTACAGAATATCTAGGTTCCCAAATGGTGACCAGTCAGTTTACCAAACATTAATTCACAAACTTTTACTTGAAAAGCAACGATTAGAAAACACATTATTTGTCATTTCATCATTATACAACAACAACTTTAACAAATAATTCACTTCGCGAAATAATTATCCGATAAACTTTTATTTAATAACGTAATAGTTGACAAACAATTCATTAATTTTTCATTTTATCTCATAAAACAACGTTTGAAATAAAGACATTACACATTTTGATTGTGCCATTCCAAAAAAAAGGAAAACAAATGATTTTTTGGTTAGCACAAATTTTGTGAAAAAAACATACAGACGAATTGATAACCTCCTCTTTTTGGAAGTCGGTTGAAAACGAATCGCTGCAGAACCGACTCCACGTAGTCTTTTCTGCCCTACCCCTAGAGTGTAATTTAAGCCCGCGTAGGCGCGGGGGGGCGAGGCGGGCCGCGATCTGAGGAGCAGGTGCTTCGGCTTGTTGGCCGGCTAAAGCCAGCCAGCCTCAGCCGCGGCGGCGAGCATTAAAACCCTCTGTGACGATAAGCTCGCGTGGCGCCGGAGCCGTGACAGAAACCATGCCTTCTGCACGCTTGCTGCATGCTTGCTGCATGCAGGGAGTATGTTTGTTTGCATGTTATAAAAAAACTATGCATTTCCTTATTTTTTTCTTAAAAAAGAGTAAAAAAAAAATACTAGCCTGTAAATTATTTTGTTGAAACGTGATTTATCCAAGTGTATCTAAGTAAAAAATGAAAAAATTATAAATGAGTAAATATCATCTGATGCATTTGATAAAAGAAGTATTTACCAAATAAATGTTTGTAAAACGAATATTTTTAAAATAAAACATTAGCGGAATAATATGTTTGCGAAATAAATAAGTACACGAAACGCTGGTTGTAAAATGAAAACTTGTCAATGGACTTTTGGTAAAACATTAGTGAACCTACCCAAATATATATTTTGAGTGGACACTGATTTAAACAAGAGTTATGAGAAAAATAAGTTTTTCATAGAAATTTTAAATTCCTCATATCTCGTCTTTAGATAATTTTTCTTTCAAAATATAAATTTGGAAACCAATATATTATGTAATCCAATCGAAATAAATACACACTTTCATAAGAATATGTTTGGTTTAGGAATTATTTTGGTATGTTACGTTTGTATGAACGACGCACGCTCCGCCGGCGGCCCCTTAAGGTGATTGGATGATCGAGTTCTTTGCCATTTTGTCGCTAGATGGCGACACATCCACAGTTTCGAACATTTTCAATTTTTACACCTAACATAGATATTTTTAATAGACAACTTTATTAAATGCGAAACCTAGGGCATTAACTTGATTTTTTTAGATAATCACTGTGCTTGTTAACTAGTATCATGCAAAGATTTGATCAAAATAAAGATTAGCCGCTTGAATATGCTCTTTACACACACATGCAAAGTAAATAGTAGTAACTTTCGACACCACTAGATGTCGTTTTATTCAAACATGGTTGGAAAGGACCAAATTATATAAAATATGAATGTCCTTACATTATAGCAAACAAATTTTAATTTATTTTCTAAGCATACTATATACTACTAGAGGTTAAATTGTTATGTTCCAATCCATTCTATGCATACTTTTGTTTCTAGGCTCGATATCCGATACCTTTCACCATAACAGTATAATATCTGTGCCATAACAAATTATTCAGATAAATTATTGTGGGTAATAAAGGTACGTTGTACCTATATAGGTTGTTATGTGACTGAACCTAAATAGTACATAACGTGTAAATAAATTGTGATGTGTACTAAATAAATAAAAGATATTTTATTCAATTGTAAAGCTTTTTATTGTAAGTACCTTTACTATAAATTAATAATATTTTTCTATGGTTCATATTTTCATACAAATAATCGTTTTATTCACTCTCAGTTTCTGGTTGGATTCGAACCATCGACTCGTACCACCATACAAAGATAACATAGTTTTTTAAAATATTTTGATATTTACAATTATGATTCTGAATTTAGTATTAGAAAGAATTATGTACGTAGATTACAATTTATATAACATCACACGTAAGTGTATATAACGGCACATGTAAGTATCTTACACAACAACACACAAGTGGTTGCTAGCTAACCATATCATTTATGTTTCAAGAATACCTACTTATTATACAATTTTGAACTTCAATAAATATTCTTTTACAATTGAATTGTTAGACTGGAACCTAAATACATGAGTGAAACATATCTACATAGAAAATTCTTATAAACTAACAAATAACACAAACTATACATCGCTACGTTCAAAAATAGCATAATAATAGTTTATAATGTTCTCACTGCTGAGACTCGGGCCTCCTCTCAACAGTGGTGATGAAATAATTTACACAAAGCAAAGTCGCTTGGGTTCGAACCATCGACTGGTACCACCAGACAAAGATAAGTAGGTACATAAAAAATATTATAACTAAATATCTTCTCTTCTACGCGCTACTTTTTGGTGTTGCTGCCGTCGCCGTGCAGTATTAATCTTCTACTTGTCACTTTTTACTTCCATTTATATAATTTCCGTGCGATCTGAATCAAATGCTGGAAGAAGCAGTTTGCCCTGCAACAAATGAATTTACAGTTTTGTTAGACTATACTTACTGAACCCACACCTCAGAGACCTGAGGAATAAGTTAGGAAATGAGTAAGACATAATATATTTTTCATACCTTTTAATTCCTTGATGTCTAGACATTTGGCATTTTTTTCAACTCGTCTCAAAATAATTTCCGGCAGTACACATGTTTTAAAGAAAGTTACCAACTTCGGCATCATAGCATTGATAAATTCCTCATCCCGGTTAACTTCTATTACAGTCAATGGTTGGGTGACAGATATAAAGCAAATGAAATAACATTTATTCATTTTGGTAATTCGCAATTGACCCTGGACCTAGAATCAAAATAATAATAGCTGTTAAAAAGAAACAATCCAAGAAATCATCATCATCATCATCATCGACCTATTAATGTTCCCACTGCTGGGACAGGCCTCCTCTCTATGAGAGCCTGCCCGCCTGCCTAGGTTCGAACCCACGACTTACTGAACGTAAGTCAGGGCCGCCACCACTGGGCCACCGCTGCTCTCTACTCAATGTTCTATTTCATATAAATTATATTCTAAACACAAACATAAAATAAAAAAAAATAAAAATCTGGTTGTACCTGCCGTGTTAATATCTACTCGCTAATTACATTTCCTATGTGTTTCTCTTTCAGAATTTGTACGCAGAACATGATGTTTAATACGTAGTATTGAACATCCACAATTTACACATAATTGTCGTTGGTGACCACTACTTGTGTTTTGTTCATTTTCTCGAATCCCTGAATTGTTGAGAGCCAACATCCAGCAAGAATGAGAGACCAAGCACTGGGCTGTAAACTGTAAATAAGACATATGCATATTTATTTTTGTTCAGTTTGTACGGATAATAGAAAAGATTATTTAAAAACTGCTAAACAGAACATTAGCTTACCACTAGCAGTCCATAGTCGAATTTCTGATAGTATTTCAACGGGTTTCAGAGGCCGTCTCCTGCGATGCATAATATCAAAGCCGCAATTGCCGCATCACATTGGTTCCTCAATCCTCATTCCTAGTAGGGCAACAAGATCGTGCGCAGGGGTGTTCATGCCTAGGTTGTCATATAAAGCCGGTTCAACGTTTAACAAAATAGCGCCAGGGTCATCGTCATGGGCCTGTGGACGGCTGGCTATGGGCAATAGCTGGCCGTCCGGCCGTCTAACGACGACGACAGGCCGTGTCGACGGCGCGTTCGTGTTCCACGCGCGCCTCAAAGAGTGTCAGCAAAAAGAGAGGGGCCCGCAAGGGCCGAAGCCTGCCGGGGTTGCGGGCCTGTTCGAAAGAGATACCGCGGCCCCGGAACGTAAAAGGCGAGGAAGGAACATGGATGGTTTTTAGTCAGTAAGAGTCTGACACTCCCTCCCGCTCCGCCCAGAGTGGGGGGGGTCATTTGATGATTTCCCATCCTTAAAAAAAAAAAAAAAAAAAAAAGGGTCATCGTCATGAGCAGATTGAGTGTCCAAGGGTAAAGCCGGGTCTTCAATAAAAGCGGTATAGGAGTCCATTATAACAAAATGAAAAAAACTTCGCAAAAGTAATCGAAACCACATTCAATGTTTTTATTTTCATTTCATTGTATGCATTTGTCATTATTGACAGTTGGTGTAGCCAGGTAAAATGATTTGAAGGCCAAAATCAATGAGTGTTTTATTTGTTTTTAATATAATTATAAGAAAATAAATATAACACCGTTTGAAAATCACTTGCTTACAGATTTTTAAGAAAATTTAATCGTATTTTTATAAGGGATATTATAAATTGCATATCGAATAAATATTCGCCTATCAATACATACTCATCATTTATATTCTTTTTTACATCAAATAACTTACTTCACTACAAATAAACTAAATGTTTAACAAAACTCAAACTGCAGATAATTCGAAATTATACATCAATATGACATTACTTTTTTCCTCATAATGCAATACAGTTATATTTATTTTAGTACAAAAATACTACATACATAGCATAAATACTGACTGCACAGCAAATTTTCCATATTTCATAGCAAAATAACTATCCTAGTCGCATATTAACCAGTAAGTACAACAAAACCTGTACATCATATTTGTCTTAATTTTCAAGAAGCCATGCTCGGCAAATTTAATGATTATTATAACAAAAAAATCCTGTGAAATTGCATTATTTCTAAAAGCAGAACAAATTAACTGAAAAAGAGAGTTATTACAATATAACGTGTTTTTTCTCGCGATATTGTAATGTCTCGAATTATTGTCAACTGAACATGCGGAAGTATCTCTGCCCCCATAATCGGGACTTGGGGCACCCCCCCGTTAGGTTAGTTAGGTTCCTTTAAACCCTGCACTCGGAAATAGGGGCCCCGCGAAGCGGGGCTCCGTCGACTACGCTTTTTAGGGGGAATATAAAGTGTTTTAAGGTTATGTTATATTAATCGGTATTTCTTAGGAATGGTGCATTATCTTTTCATGAGAGTTGTGCCACTGGGCAATGGGGACCCCTCCTTCCCTCCACACCGCGTAAGTTGACTACCATCGCATGCATTTCACGAAAAATAATGCGTTTTGTTGTAAGCAGTATGTTCATTTGACAATAATTCGAGACTTTACAATATCGCTAGAGATATTACAATATAACTTGCGATCCGACTCAAGTACGTGGCGCCACCTGCAGAAGCTAAAAATGTGCCTATTGGGCAAAAAAGGAAGCGTGGACGCCCCGGGAAAGCAAGACCCGCTTTAATAATTCAATAAATTACAATTTTGTATCTAATTTCATATTTTTTTTGCTGATCTCATTATGTGGTAATTAATAAATAATAAGAAGACTGTGACTAATAAAATGCTGTTTTATTTAGAAAAACTGCTGTAAATAATATTAAAATAGAAGCTATATTTAAAAGAAAAAGAGTTAACATGTTTAATGTGCTTTTAGATTATTAGCTGTGTATTCATGAAAAAGCTTTTGCTTTAGGAAAAATCGCTGTACGCTGCGAAAATAAATTGTAGTGTGTTTAGTGATATTTTGAGTTGAATATTTTGCTGTGCAATCAGTAATTTTGATGGGAATTCGGAATCTTATTGCATAGAAAAAGGATATTTTTTGATTTGCGTTTAAATACTACCCTTTTTATAAGTTTTCGAAATCGATTAGTATCTTTCCTGTAAGAATAATCACAGATATAATTAATGTGGCAACACCGAATCAGTGTCCAACCATAAAATGAACGATTCCCTTTAGAGTAGGTACATACCGGTATGTGATGTGATGACAATCAACGAGTGTTGCTAACGTTTGATTTTGTATTTCCTCTTCTAAATCTTATACTTTTTTAAAGTTTTAAGGGTAATTACTAAATATAATTCTACATCACCTTGAAAAGCATCCATTGTACATAAAAATAACACTTACCGTCAATAAAAAAACACTTCACTTTTCCATAAAAACTCTTTCACGGACGTTTGAATGGTTCTCAGTAGTAGAGTCGCCAAATATGCTAAACCTGAATGGTGCTTACTACTCAGTTAGCCGTTCAGACGAGCGAAATTTGAACTACAGCTACCATTTTGAGAACGACATTTTGCTGACAGTTAAAAACCCCGAAACATAAATAAACGATGTACAGCAGTCTCTGATTTACAAGTTGTAGGATGTTCTGATATTTAAAAAAACTGACCAAAAATACTGCCCTACGTTTCCCCTTTTTCTTGGTAAACTTCTTAAATGGCAAGACCAATTTATCTTGACGCACTTTGTGTGCTAATAATAAATAGTTATGAAAAACCAAAGTGGTTTGTCTGTGTACCTATTCACTTATCTTGCTGGTTTCACATGAATTAAATATGATTCAATCAATAGATGTAAGATGAAGATGAAAATGATGATGTAGATGTAATCTTTTTACTTACATACAGTAGAAAGATTTTTAAATCCTTAGGTACCTACTTTAAATTAAAAGTAGATAATACAATAATTACATTAGTATTGTATCTGTGTGAACCAAAGGCACGTCGCAGATATTTTTTTTCACTTTCTGGCATTCTCTCTCATCTCCAAATAAAAATCATTTTATCAATCATAAAATGTAAAATTAGCGGGCAAACCCGCGCGCTAGCGCAAACTTGCTATAAACACAATTTTGATTCGCAAGATGTCAAGACAATTATAACGCATGGGCTGCTGGAGGAATGGCAACAATGCGGGTGACTCGGGGTGCGTCTGGTCTGAGTAACGGCAACGTCGCGTTCGCGTAATATAACCTTGGCGCTTGTTCGAATTTTCGGACAGCGCCATCTATAAATAATAAATGTTTACCGAACGTAAACTCGTATTACAACAGTTACGAACTTTTTCTCGTGGTTCTAAATATTTCTGTCAGATGGCGCGATTCAGTTCACTCACACATGTAAAGATTTTTCGTTTTTTATTGGGTCAAATTCTCCTAGAAATACTGTTTTTTTATAAAATTTGGGCGATTTGCGACCATAATACATTATAAAGTACCATTATACTTGCTTTTATTCTGCAGAAACCGTTTATTTACGGAGATTACAGAGCTTGGAAAATGTATGGCGAGGTCTGTCTAGGCAATCACCTTAAGGGGGTCCACCCTTTATAGCAGAACTTTTTATGCCATATTATTACTTTGCATAACAGCGGATCGCATAAACTTCATTTCGCAGAAAATCGTTTGGCAGACACGCATTTATCATACATTCAAACTCATAATTTTGTAAGTCAGAATCATCTAAAGGCATAAATTTCATATGCATAAAAATTAAAAGTCGAACCATCTTGTCGCAGATAGTAGAAAGTCAGTATCATCGTTTTGCATAAATTTCATATGCATAAACATTAAACGTTGAACCATCCTATCGCAGAAAGTTTAGGGTTAGAATCATCTATTGGCATAAATTTCATATCAATAGTCATTGAATGGCAGAACTATCACATCTCAGGAAGTTTATATAGTTTATAGTTTGAATCATCTTTTCGCATACACTTCTTATGCATAATTATGGAAAGACTATTTTCAATAGGTACAGAAAATTCATAGTTAGTTTAATTTTATATTTCTTACCGTAATAATTATAAAATTTATTGAACATTTTTTTTCGCCGCAAAAATACTACGATAATGTTTATTGCTGCATATTTCTGATCAGGCGTTTTTCAATTAATTTTTACTTTTGCTGTAGTGGGGGGTAGTTATTAATAGTTATCATAATGTTTTATTGTGTTGATCAAAACAAAGATAAAGTATATTAATTATGGAAAATTCTGAACAAAGTTATTTAAAAGTGTTTAAATCAAACAAAGGTGGAATAAAGTTAGAAATGGATGGATTCATTTACGAAAAAAATAAAGTTTCTTTTAAAACTTATTAAAACAGTAGATTGAGATCATGTGGTTTTTATTTTCCTGTAAGAAGCAGGCAGACATGCAAACAAACATACACCATGCATGCAGCAAGCATGCAGCAAACATGCAAACCTGCATACACCATGCATGCAGTAAGCATACAGCAAGCATGCAGCAAGCCTGCAGCAAGCATGCATCAAACGTGCAGCAAGCATGCAGCAAACATGCAAACCCGCATATACCATGCATGCAATGAGCATGCAATGAGCATGCAGTAAGCATGCAGCAAGCATGCGGCAAGCATGCAGTAAGCATGCAGTAAGCATGCAGCAAGCATGCAGCAAGCATGCAGCAAACGAGAATGCAACATGCAGCAGGCATGGTTTCTGTCACGGCTCCGGCGCTGCGGGGCCCCGGCGGTCCCACGCGAGCTTCTCGTCGCAGATGTGTTTCAACGCTCACCACCGCAGCTTCGGCTTGCTGGCCGGCCAAGCCGGCCAGCCTCAGCCGCGGCGGCGAGTGTTAAAACCACCTGCTCCTCAGCTCGCGGCCCGCCTCGCCCCTCCGCGCCTACGCGATTTTAAATTACTCTCTAGGGGTAGGGCAGACAAGACTACGTGGAGTCGGTTTTGGAGCGATTCGTTTCTGTCACTAACTTTTCTAGCACAACATATTGACTTTTTAAGATAATATTTTAATTTTAAATTAAGGTTAAAATGCTATTTTGTGGCATTAAAAAATGGCAATACTGCCAAATAAAATTATTCCAAATGAAATTCTGCAATCTTCATAGTATGCCAAGTGAAATTATATCAAATAATCGTCGTTCTAAATAAACATTATTCTAAACGAAATTATGCGAAATTTGAACAATGCCAAAGGTAATTATGCCAAATAAAAAACTGCCATCAAAAAGTATGCCATTCGAAATTCGGTCATACACACATTCACCCAAACAATAAGTATATTTAAAAAAAAAATGCCTTTAATATATTCTTTTAAAGAAAATTATGCCAAGTGTGTTATGCTAAATGAATTTCGGAGCAACAAGATTCTGCCAGATAGATGGAACCCCCCTTAAGGTAATACTTACTAAGATATTGATTTACAAATATGGACAAACATCATCATCTATCTCTTGCCCTTATCCCAATTCATTTGAGGCTGCAGCAGCATGTCTTCTTCTTCCACACTTCTCTATTTTTTGTCATCTCTTCAGACACACTCCATCCATCATTTCTTTGGTCTTCCTCTACTCAAATACCCATCCACATTCATACTCAAAACTTTTTTCAAATATGGGCAAACATGATTATTATGCTATTCGAATTCCTTAATAATATAAGGAACCCTACAGAAAGATCTAACCATAGATTAACCTGAGTACGTAAGAGTATCTGTCTCTTTTTAAAACCGTAATTAATGAGGCGTATAAGATGCTTAATACCTTCATTAGGGCGATCTTTGACGGAACCTTATTAGTGGGTTACGATGAAGTAAAGCCTCTTCAAAATACTTTTGCTTGCAAATTATATTACCTATTAACAAACACAGGTACCTATATATTATAAATAAATCTAACAAAATGGAGAAACGTTCCATTTATTTTACCTTTAAATAATCTGATGTCAAAACTCAACAAAGAAAAGGAAATATTTTGATGAACGAACAAATAGGGAACTTCCGCAAAATTTCACAGCGGTTTTACGAAAATACTTAATCAGAACAATTAATTGGGTAAATGCTTTTAGTCGTGGAATTGTCAGTGGGTTGTCAGATAACATGATAAGCTGACACTCCCTGTTCCGGCTGTCTTGTTTACTCCTACCTTCCTATGTGAAAATAATTAAGTATTAATGGACAAGTCATGTTAGGTAGTTTGAGTTTTCAGGGCGGAGGTGTCTGTCTATCCCTCAGTTAGTCAGTTCCCCACGCACGGCAGTATTAATACCGAATTATGGGTATAGGTAGAACCTCGTTCCCAATCAAAAACGTATTACATCGTAATCCTGGATTAGATAGGTAAACGGGACCCTGAAATTAAATCCTGGTTGCTTTATTTATTGGTGTCAGCCAGTGCTTAAATTGAACGGTTTTTTTCTTTGTTAAAGTTCTCATCCAAAGAAGTTACCAGCTTATAACTAGACAGCACTTATACGCCACCTGCAATGTTAGTGTTGCTATGCTCCTATTGCTTTCTACTTAGTTAAAGCTTTGTCTTTGGGGTGGCACTTGAAAGCACCTGCTTGGAAAAAGCTCTCAGGCGTCCGTGCTTTAGCAAAGAGTTCAAGTTTAGAACAAAACTTAGCCACGCGAACCCCGCTCATTGATGCAGTAAATAAATCATCAAGGGCATGGAGTTAACGATAGAAGATAGGCCAATGTCTGTGGAGAGACGCCGAATACGCACTTGAGGTTTGAGGCGTCCATGAACCCCTATCTGCTGAGATTGTCTTTGTCTCCGCAATCGACTATCGACTGTAGTAAGTTGATGACCATTGCAGTGTTGATGACCAGTGGTCGCCAGATTGGCTGCTTAGTGACTCCCTTACTACGATCTTAATAAAAAAAACATCAGCAGTCTTTGAAGACTACCGATAGAAGTGAAAATTAAGTAATTTCTGAACAGTGCTACGGGTTGTGCCCCGCGCACGCCGTAGCGAATCGGCTTCGAGTGCTACGAAGTGTTAGGTGACGGTCAAGCGAGATCCATATTCACCAAAAAAGTTCTCAACGCGCCTAAAAAGTTTTTTTCCTACTTCAAAAATTCGTATTTTCTTTAGGCATAGAGTGCATCCGTTCCTACACGCCCGTGGGTGAAGGCTGGGGCCCTGCAGACGGCACTGAAATCTTCTCGGCTCTGCGGTTGGCGGTGAAGCGCTACGACAGTGGCGCCCTCTCGCCGCACCTTACTACGCTCAAAGTCGGAGACCTCATTACTCTCTCCGGACCTTATGGCAACTTTCATCTGCAGAAGGTATGGTATTATTTTAATTATGTTTTAGTCTACTCAACGGTTCAAACTTCTTATGGGAGAATTAGTAGTTGCTATCTTTTTGAGAGTTGCGACTTTTCAGTGCTTCATGTGATTTTTTTGTTTGTTGTTGGTAGAAGTTCTAGAAGTTTTATTTACTAAGCTTCAATTGAAATGAAGTATAAGAAATGCTGTTCATTACATGGACCATTTCTTTAAGATCTTTTCAGATTTTTCCAATTAAGACTTTTACCTTTGTTCGTATAATTAGCGCCCTGACCCGGCTTTGCACAGGTGCATTGTAGATATAAACATTCCTCTTGAATCATTATTTCTATTAGGTACTGAAAACTGAATTAAAATCCGTTGCATAGTTAAGAAGGCTAAGCGTATAGAAAACGGGAGCGACTTTGTTTTATACTATGTAAAGAAGATAAATCTAGTTGCATAAATCTAATGCTACCTACAGTTATAGCTAAATAAGCTAGCCTAGGCTGACGCTCCAGGGTACCTCGCAAATTTTCTTACTTTTTCTGCAAGTTGCAGGCCAGCGTTAGGTTGTACTTATGTTGATTAAATGTTGTTCGCGACTGTAAGACATAGGGATGTAGTTACATAATCATAATCATCAATACAACCGTCAAAATTCACAAAAGTTGAGGAATGTTCTTAAAGTCTTTCCTAGACCAGCAACATTTTAATCAACATACAACCTAGCACTGGCCTGCAAATAGCTAGGCTACCCTGACGCACTTTAAGTATCCACTTCAGTCAGTGGACAAGGGGGACAACACAATAGTTTGAAAGGTTAAGGAGTCGAGTCTCGACTTATTGACTATTCAAACCAAGCTTATAATTGGCCAGAAAACCCTGAATTCGCGGAACAAAGCAGCTATAAATAAAATAAATGGCGGCCCTAAGCCATAAAATTATAGGAACCTTCGTTCTTCCTGGATCATCGTTTCTTTGTTTGTCATCGTAAATCATATTTATAGTGTTGGAATGGTAGCATGGGAAAGATGTAGTCTATGGGCGATTGTGCACTACAAGGAATTTTACTGTCCCGCAGTCCGATTTTTTACGGTCCGATATGGCACGCCATATAATATATATGTTACTGTAAAACCCCGAAGTGCGGTAAATCTTAAGATTTCCCAGTAAATCCTAAGATTTACCAGCATGAGTTGGTAAATGTCCGAATTTTATAAAAAAGAGACAATATTTCGGGCTTTTACCAGCAGAGTTTGGGAAATGCCAATATTTACCAATGATGTTATGGTGGTTAATGTTGGTTATGGGAATAAAATAATGACTATTTCTTAATCGTTTATTTTAATTATCGGTCAGTCAAAGCTTTACATAGTTTTAATTATAATTATGATGATACAGTTTTAATGTTATTATTTTTTATAACTTTTATTGTCATGTGAGTATTTCTTAACCATTTATTTATTATTAATAATCAGTCGCATCATTATAATTTGACCTCTGTTTCTCTAGGCAACGTTGGCAAAGTCTGAAATAGGTCTTGTTACATTTTTATACTTGCGGTAAGATTCCATTATGATCCTTGTCCTCCCACCGTGTCCAACAGTAACGTGTATTTCTTCGAGAACGTTAAACAAGTCTTCGTAACAAATGTAGGTAATGCCTGATTTCACCATTTTCTTCTTTTATTATGTTCAATTTCGTATTTAAACGAGCAAAATGATCGAATGAAGCGCGCGGAGGCGAGCGCGCTTTTGAGGGGGGCTGCAGACTGCTCGCGAGTACGCCACAGTTATCTGACACGTTTTGATTTGTCATTTTTTTAACATTTACCGCTTCTCTGGGGTAAATCTTAAGATTTACCGAGTGTATGTTGGTACATGTCCGAAATTAACGATGATCATAGAACATTTCGGACATTTACCACTGAAGCTGGTAAAACTTAGGATTTACTGGGAAATCTTAAGATTTACTGCACTTCGGGCTTTTACAGTAACATATATACTAGTTTGTGGACTATACGTAATTTTACCGTCCGACATTTTACTTTTCCCCATTCCGGAACGGAACTGCCGACGTTCCAAGAAACTCATCGTTTAGAGTAATTTCGCGTGCGTGGCGTTTAGTTTCAAAGACAGAGCTACCTTAAACTGAGGCGTATCATCCGAGTAAAGACGGACAAGTGCACAAGCCAATCATCCGTTTTTTTCATGCCATTTCGGACCGTAAAAAGTCGGATGTTCGGACAGTAAAATTCCTTGTAGTGCACAATCGCCCTATGGTTTAGAGTGACTGCCATGTTTACTGAGCACGAGATTCTTAAATCGATTTGGGAATCGGTCTAAGCGTCATTGGGTTTTTACTTCAGGAATTTCTCAATAGCAGCTACGGAATCTTGATTTGTAGCCAGTTGATAGCAAAGGGCTTGCCCCCTTTCATATGGGACATACCTAAACATCATTGGCTAAATATGGTGTACTATTAAGGCACGCCGTACACTTATGCCTAACCCTTTAAAAAAAAACAGGTGTGATGGATGGTCTACTGTATTTATTTATTTAATTATGGCACTCCAACGACTTATTCACTAATATGCATTATTGGTAATGCAAAGACTATGGGGTAATGTAACAATTTACCTTTCAGTTGAAGACTGTGAAGACGTTGTATCTGATCGCTGCCGGTACTGGAGTCACGCCTATGCTTGGACTGATCAAGTTTATGATATCAAGATCTAATCCTAGATGGTGAGTTTTCTTTCGCAAAATTATACATTGACTCGCTTTTGCCCGCGACTTCGTTCGCGTGGAATAGTGACTTCCGGCAGATTTTTGGTTTTACCCACATTGCCGACTCTTGACCAATAGATGGCGCTGTATGTCCGGAATAAATCTTATTTTTTATTTTATTTTTTGTAATAAAAACTATCCTATGTCCTTTTTCAAGTTCCAAACTATGTCTGTACCAAATTTCACACAAATCGGTTCAGTAGTTTAGGCGTGAAGCAAAGACAGACAGACAGACAGAAAGACAGACAGACAGAGTTACTTTCGCATTTATAATATTAGTTTGGATTTACTCAAATAAAATATTTTTATAGCTTGCATCGCTCGAACTCGCAACCCATTTGCATTTATTAAAATTCTCCAATATTTTACGTCAATATGAATTCGGACTAGGTAGCTAGCGGTTCTAGGCCTCCTGGACTACAATCTAGAACAGTTTCACATACAAATACTTTTTAACCGACTTCAAAAAAGAAGGAGGATAGGTACGTGAAAAAAAAAGGTGCGTAAAAATGTTACGCGCCGAACACATAGGTATGTGTTCGGCGCGTAACATTTTTAAAGTAACCGGTTAAATGTGTTTTAATAAAAAACTTCACAAACGCGAAAGCAAAGATTAATATGATTAAATGTAACTAAGTCAACAATATTATGTAAGACCTACTCTGGAGCACGAAATATATCGGAAGTCGGGTGTCGGGTTTAGGCAAGGTCACAACATCAATCATACTCGCTGCTCCGTCATCATTAATCGATATTAAAGCAGTCTTGACATTCGAGCGAAGAAACTACTCCAAGAGTCACATTATTCTATGAATTTTCATAATCCCTTTGATCCATCGATGTAGATACTTGTCGTAATTCCAATATAAGGATAGTACCTAAATAGTGCTAGTACCTAAGTAGTGATGTATGGTTATTTTCAAAATTTAATTTATGACTGCCTTGTTAGTCGAGTCCTGAGAGCTCCTGAGTTCGATACTCAGGTTGGACAGTTTGGGGTTTTCCGTCAGGAATTTCTTAGTAGCAATCACGGAGTCAGAAATTGCGCCCGGTTGATGGCAATAGGGTAGCCCAATATTACATAGGACTTTAAAATAACTGGCGAAATGAGGGTGTACTATAATGTACAGCACTGACTAAACCATCGATTACCTAATAAAGGCGTAATGTTAATTTGTGATTTATGTTTCAGTGAACGGACACACTTATTGTTCTTCAATAAAACCGAAGAAGACATTCTGTTTCGTGAAAACTTTGAAGAAATTATGAAAGAGGATGACAGGTAAAATTTAGTTTTTTTATATTCTTCAGATAGGTAACCTAATTACTATTTTTTGTACCTACTCTAGTTATCTATTAAAAATGGACACTTGTGATTTCTTCCTGACCATGATTTAATAAAAAGAGAAAGTAACTTCCTGCAATTTGTAAAATCGTTTTTTTTTAATTTTCCAGGCTCAAGGTCACGCACGTTCTATCCGACGCCAGTTCATCCTGGTCGGGTCACAGAGGTCGCATCAGGGACGAACTTCTTACTGAAACGATGGGCAATGTAAAGTGTGACGCTGACGACAAATGTTCGCACTACGCCTGCCTCTGCGGACCGACGGAGTTCACGTACGCTGGGCTGGATCTGCTGAAGAAACACGGCTTCAAGGACGATTGTATTCACGCCTTCATGGGTTAGAGTTCGAGGCAGACTCTGCGGAGCTCGAGTGCTGGTTGAATACCGAGTAAAAGTTATCTGTGCACACGATGCATCAGGGCTTGGCAATGTCAACCGTGATGATGTGTTTTTAAGGGGCCGGCGGAGCATGCGTTTTTCATACAAACGTAATACCAAAATAATATGAAAATCAAACATATTCTTAAGGTAGTGTGTAAATATTTCGATTCTATTATAGAATATCTATGTTCCCAAATTAATATGTTGAAAGGACAATAATCATGGATAATAATGGTAATCGATTGTCGTGGTATGGGCATGTGATACGGAGGAATGAGGAAAATGTCGTGAAAAAAGTCTTGAGTATGAATGTGGATGGGTATTTGAGTAGAGGAAGACCAAAGGAACGATGGATGGACTGTGTTAAGAAAAGAAGTGTCTGATGAGATGACGAAAAATAGAGAAGTATGGAAGAAGAAGACATAGAAGAAGACAAGACAGGATAAGGGCAAGAGAATGATGATGATGGACAATGATATGAAGACGAGATATGGGAAATTTAAAATTTCTATAGTAATATAATTTTTCTCATAACTCTTGTTGTTACATTCAAAATATGCTTTTGGGATCCTATATATTCTGTAATCCAATCAAAATAAATACACACTACCTTAAGAATATGTTTGATTCACAAATTATTTTGGTATCTTAAGAAAATAACTATACAAGTTGTGGCTTTGCATCCTGGTCAAATTCAAGAGTGAGCTACAGATCATCAAACTGAACAACTTTATGGGACCACCATCGTAATCGTAAAAAAATAATCAGCTGTCCCATACATTTTGTCGAGTAGGTATTGGAATTTTGTATGGAGCCGTTGATAATTTTTCGCGACTACGATGTCCCATGGAGAAAGTTGAGTTTGGTGGTTTAAAGTACTCCTTTGAATTTGACCAGGAGCGATACCTTGTATAGTTAACATAACATTAGTCATTCATCGCTACTGCGCACGCGCACGTGTACGTCCCATGCGCAACAAAGATGGCCATACAGTTCGGCGCTAACGTCTAAAATTAGTCCACAATTACGAGTAGAAATTCCATCATAGGCATTTTATACAGCACGTAAAATAGTAAGTACCTAGACGAAAGTACAATCGATGTCGACACGCTAAAGATTTTTATAATAAAGAAATAAATATTTTATTCGTAACGTAAATAGTATAACTGCCCAATATAAGAGCAATTGTAAAAAGTTTATGGACTGTATATTACTGTAGTATAAAGAGAAGCGTCTATGATTCTTTTTTATTAAAGTTTAGTCAAAGAGTGAGAAATCTAATATAATTGTAGCTGTAAAAACTAATTAAAAACTACGTTGTAGAAACTGTTAAACAAGTTTCGGCCAAATTCTCGCACTTATTATAACTTTCAGGAACAAATTAAATGTGTATTAGTTTTAAAACCAAAGTGTGATAAATTAGCTTTTTTAGATACGTCGAACATTGATTTAGTAATTTGTGATTAGAATATTTGTGATTGAGTAGATTAGCTCAATGGACAGAAAGACAGAAATAATAGTCATAATAATTGTATGAAGTAAATCCTGGTGGTATTTATGTACCTATTCCATCCATTATTAAATATAAATTATATTCATATTAAGTTTATACCTATTGTTATATTTTTTAACCCATCCTATTTTTCTTATATTTTTATTAAAAGCTAAAATCGAGTACCTAATATTAAAATACATAGTTTTGTATAGGATAATCAGAATCATGGAACGATTTGAAAATAAAAACTACAGAATAGATATTTCACATTAATTTAATTGTCAGTAGGCCTTTTTATTTGAAAATTTATTTCAATCCAAACCATATTTTTTTTAATATATTTCAATTCAAACCTTTTCAGTTACCAATGTTAGACTAGAAATTGTTATTGATTCCTTGTTTCGGTCATTATATTACATAACATGTAGTTCTGCAGCTGTTCTCATTTTAAATATATTTCATACTATTTTCAAATATTGTAACAATATTTCGGACATCATGGTAATATTATAATTACAACATATCAAGTACTTACAATTTGTAAAAGATACACAAAGTTTTTTTTTAATTTGTAACAGAAAAGTATTTTTTCATTATTAACTACTAAACGGGTACTACCATTGAAGTTTGCATTGAAATATTAGTGTAAAATAAAACTATGTATAGTGCTAGTGTGTGTTAAATATTTAACAAATTTTAATAATTATATTATTTATCATTTTGTGAATTTATATGTATCATTTTATTTAAGCTTTTACTTAAAAGTGAAATTGGTGAATGTTTAAAAAGTGCCTACATTCCATATGGTGTTTTGTTTTTTTTGTGTGTTGTTGACTTATGGGTTTTATTAAATAATGTAAAGAACTTTGAGGTTTCATTTATAATCATTTATATTAAGGGTTCGTAAAACGTAGAGATTTAAATAAAACATTTATTTAGGAAGAAACATGACTATAATACAACAAAACAATATAATACACAGTTTATTTTTGAAATAAATGCACGTAGTAAACCTTTGACCGAATGCGTTGCATCATCATAAAAAGTTTTATTCGTAAATTCCTTTTGATACTAAATAGTTAACAAAAACCCTAATTAAGTTACAGTTATGGAACGCTTTCAAATAGGATAAATTTTACTCTTTAAAAAACACCTAAACAATAAAAACAAAGTAGCAAGCGACATTTAACCAAAAATCCAAAAAAATAATAATAACATTACTTATGTACCTCGATCTATTTAACGCTACCTTATAAAATATCAATGATAACTTAATAATGATACATTTACATACTTACATAAATAAAACTAGTTTTGTTCCATCTTTAGAATTTTAAATTATATTATTAATATTGACAGAGGCTTTACTCAAAAATTTACTCCGGACGAAAAAAAAACAAAAAGCTGTGTGCAGGCTTTTTCGCTTAAAAAAACTGGCTCCAGAATTAAATCAATTGAAACAAAACTAATTTTAAATAGTAATACACGACGGAAAATTTGTTCAAATACACGAGGATAGCCTCTAGGAGACTTGCCATGGTGGATTTTGCACTGAAATTTTTGAAGGTCGTACGTTAACAGAATGTTATGACAGGTCACAGGTATTTTAAACCCAAGGCAATAAACAAAGACATAAATTTTACCTGTTATCACATAAACAGGTAAAATTTATGTCAAAATATTGGTACCGTGGGTACAAGAAAACAGTAAAACAAACAAATCTTCGCCGTGTTTAGTGGACACAAAACCTTTATCTTTACTAGCGCAAGAATAGTTCTTACTTAACAATACAAAATAAAAGCAATATTCCAGAGTATACCGTGTTTAAATGAAAATGTGATACGCAATAAATTCACGAATCTTCCAAATAATGTTATTTCTTAATTCCAGTTTCGGTTTAGGATACCTACACAATATTTTTAGCACGTACATACAACACTTGGATATCACAATAAAAGGGGGCATTCACCCGACAGTTCCGACAGTGTTAACTCAAGATTCAAGTCATGTTACATTGCTCAATATTGTACTCATAAATACACTATATTCTTTGAGCATCACAATGAGAGATGACAAAGTGCGATTTTACTTTACCATATGATCAACTTAGGTCCATGTTCACCGAGAAGATAACAGCCCGATTATCTAAAAACAGCTGTCATTGTGACATATTCCCATACAAAAAATGTGTTTTAAACAGCTGTTTTTAGATAATCGTCCATCATCCTTTTGGTGAACATGGACCTTATTCGACTCTTTAACATTTAGTACAACATTAAACTTTTGACCGCCAGAGCATAAACGCACGCGCGTGCCTTCCACGCCAAGCCACAATTTCATCTACTATTTTGTCACATATTTGTGTCGTTTGGCGTACAGGGCACGCGCTTGCTTGTCACGTATATGTGACAATGGCGTCCAAAAGGTTAAGAATGACGCACGCTAGACCGTGCTGAGTCCGACTGTAGGAGCCGAGTGTCGTCCGTGCAATTTTGTATGACAATCCATTGTCCGTTTCTCGGTAGCGGCTCGGAAGTGTGAGTGTGTCCATAATTCCATACAAAATTGCACGGTCTCACGCTCGGCTGTGACCCGGCACGGTCTAGCGTGAGACAAACTTTACACATACCTGGCTATTACAAAAATATTGCATCTAGAAACATCAATTACTAATTTTGGTAGTCACATTTACTGGAGTGTAAAGAAGCTAGCCCAAGTAAGAAGGTGATCATAACGAGGCTATATAATACCCCTTCTTTCCTGGGATGGATATAGAAGACATTCAATTGACATGCATTGGAATAACCTCAATTAAATATTGAGACAGGCCCAATATCCTGACCTTCTAAAATTATTATTATTTCGTTAAATCTACCCAAACTACAGATCATTATTATAGTTCTACATTGAGGGATACGAAAACAAAACAAATCTTGCAATCGTCCAGCGATCACAAACGGCGATATTGCAACTCAAGCGAAAAGGGACCTTATTGCACTACTTTTACATTTAAGTCCAAAATTAGTTGTACCCATTTTACAGGGTGTCCTAATCTCGATATCAGCAACACCCCGGGTCCCACACACTAATCCCAAATTTTGGACCAAACTTGGTGGCATTACAAAAGTTCTAAAGAAAAATGTTAATGTGCATCAAACCAACATTGGCTTACTTTATTCGGGGCAGTGAGTGGTACCGGGTCATAATACCTTTTTGACAAAACTAGTACAAATAATTCTACACAATGGGTAGTCACTTTTACTGGCGGACTTTTCGACATTTTAAATTCAGAGGGTCATTAACATAACATGATCTAAATAATACATTAAAATGATGAGAATATATCAAATAGTCCCGTAAGCCTAGAACATTTTGTTCATATTGCTGCTCTGAAAGATTTGCGAATGCCAACTGTGCAGAATTAAAATTGAAATTTAGAAATGATGTTCAATTTTTAAATGTCTTCAGATATTACTATATTCTGGTGTTTCTATTATTGAAATTAAGTGTAAGTGCTCTAACTGCCCCTATACGTGTCGTAACAAAAATACGTCTATTCGTACGAGAAATTTTGTGGTTGTTCTGAATAAGATACTGACATTGGTCAAGAACTTAGATGAATGACACAACTTTAAAAGTTGTCTGTCTATATGTGTATCTTGTTCAGTGTATTATGTACATGTTCCACTACTGACCGCTCGATATTCGACGCGGGTGTCACAAATTTTACGTTGAAACGCTAATGTCCACAGAGTAGTGAATAAATGAAGTGTTCACATGCATACAAATTAGCATCCCAATGTTTGTAACCAACTCTTAAATGTCGAGATTTAAAACACGCAAATGAGCCAGTGGCCAACGTGATCCATTAGTGGTTGTCACTGCAGACGCGGCGGCGGTTCGAGTCCAGAGCACGAGAGCAGTGCATACATTACTTTTTAAATTGGCGACAGCTATAACACACATCATTCAGATAACAGCCAAGCAGGTTCCGTTCACTCCATTTGCGCATCACTCCGTGGCACCTCCAACAAGATGTTAAAACTTCATATAAGAGAGACTTGTAACACATTTTATGCGTTAACGTCATTCACGAAGAGTACGTCTCGGTCCTTGAGACCGACGTCGATCAAGCTGTCGGTCCCGCGCGCTAGTACTCGCTTGGGGAAGTTGGTCGTTATCTCGAATTCTTCGGGAGACTGCGGGTGACTGAATACGAAGTCGTATAGATCCTGGAGAAAACAGTAACAATCATTGGAAATGGATTCGATTATGTATTGAAAAATGTTTTGAGTGCGTTACATTGAGTTCTATCACAAAACTAAAGTCGTTACCCAGCAATAATTTTTGCGTCAAGTTACTTAGTTTGATGTACAGAATGCTTGGTTGACGGCTTTGTGATGAGTCTGTTTACACCTTTTAAGCCTGTCTCAAAATGGTATAAAATTTTGTGGTTAATATTCATAGATTGATATATTATACAGAATTAATTTTCAATAA
The DNA here is from genome assembly GCA_916618015.1 of Xestia c-nigrum. NCBI lineage: Eukaryota > Metazoa > Arthropoda > Insecta > Lepidoptera > Noctuidae > Xestia > Xestia c-nigrum. Next base: position 13,265,669 of record OU745261.1, on the reverse strand, counting down.
CGGTCCAAACTTTCAGAGATGGTTTAGAATCGATAATATATTCGATATAATTAAAAAAAAAACCAAGACAAATAATTTTATTTTTATAATATGATTTCTCCCCGGCCACCACTAAAAAGTGCACGTGTGGACATTGCAACCATATTTATTGTATCCGTAGGTAGCAGGTAGCATGGTGCATGCACGCACACAAGTGCGTTGATTCTCACTAGGTTTATGGCTTAGATTTTTTTTTTGGAAATTTTCAAATTATTGCTATTACTTTATTTTAGTTTTTTCGGCAATAATATTTAAAATGCAGTTTTGGTTTATTGGGGGAGGCCTTTGCCCAGCAGTGGGACAGTACAGGCTGATAAAAAAAAAAAAAAAAGTTTTGGTTTGATATATGTATGTATGTCACCGTAAAATTGTCAAATACGTTATATTGTAATATCTCTAGCGATATTGTAAAGTCTCGAATTATTGTCAAATGAACATACTGCTTACAACAAAACGCATTATTTTTCGTGAAATGCATGCGATGGTAGTCAACTTACGCGGTGTGGAGGAAAGGAGGGGTCCCCCTTGCCCAGTGGCACAACTCTCATGAAAAGATAATGCACCATTCCTGAGAAATACCGATTAATATAACCTAACCTTAAAACACTTTATATTCCCCCTAAAAAGCGTAGTCGACGGAGCCCCGCTTCGCGGGGCCCCTATTTCCGAGTGCAGGGTTTAAAGGAACCTAACTAACCTAACGGGAGGGTGCCCCAAGTCCCGATTATGGGGGCAGAGATACTTCCGTATGTTCAGTTGACAATAATTCGAGACATTCCAATATCGCGAGAAAAACCCCTTTATATTGTAATATAACGTGTTTGACAATTTTACGGTGACATGTAGATCTTAATTTTAAATTTTGGCTGGTCATTGTAAACTAACCCTGTATAGATAAGATTAAACTTGTTAACAAACATTTATTTCTCTTAAAATGCTTTTTTTTTCAACGCTATTTCACTTAGTCTTAGAAACTCAAGCTGGGTTGAGTACGATTTTCGCAGGGAGGTCTTGAATGGCCAGGATGCCGTTATAGTCGAGGCTTACGACTAGCAGTGGGCTGCTGTATTACGGACTAGCGGACATCACGCGGTTTCACCCGCTATGCCCCCATTCCCGTAGGAGTACGGAGTATAAAATGTAGCCTAGTAAAGACGTGGCTTTCTAATGGTGAGATTTTTTAAAATCTGTTGAGTAGTTTTAGAGTTAAATAGTAACAAACAAACAAATAATGAAATGTGTCCTCTTTACAGTATTAGTTTAGACTAACCTGTGTGGTATGCGTGAGCGTGAACCTGCGCGTGAGTCGCTCTCCGCCCGGCAGACGTATGAGCAGCGCGACCGTCCCGGTGCCGGCGGCGGGCTCGGGCGCCAGCCGCGCCGCCATCGCCGCGCGGGCCTCCAGCAGCTGACGGATACACTTTACTACAATAGGCGACCTGAACTTGCAGCTATCACAGCACCATTTCAAAGTTCATGTTCCGTGTTATAGTCTAAAAGTGCGGACAACGAACAATTTGAGACAAGTGGGCAACTTTGTCTTTGCAGCCGAGGCGGAATTAACCGAACCCGAGCCGCAGGCGAGAGTGTTATGGAGCCGAGAACAAATGCCCTGCACTGACAAATGCCCACTTGTATCAAAAGACCGTTTGTTGCAATATACTAACGAAGAAATAAACTAACAGAACGAAAAGTATTTTTATCGTGAATAATAATACGCAAATGTTACATTTCAAATTGTTATATGTATAGGAAAAAAATTGAAATACGTTGCATATTGAACCTAATAAGTACTTGAGCGATAAGAACCAGTATTAGTAGAAATGTTTCGAAAAATATTTACTCAATATTTATGGAGAACAGGTATGGGTAACTGGGTACCCCTGATTATCTTGCGTGTTAGTAGTGTAGTTTAATTATTTTATTTAGTGGTATATTTTCTTTTATTTACCAGCTAATAAGAAGACTGAAGTTGACTGTAGAGGGTAAAAGGAAGTTAATCTTATAATGCTGCGTTTTGCCATAGTGCACAGAATATTCATTGACTCGGCCATTAAACTTGCATGGTCTAAGTTGATTCTTGAATGATAAAAAGGTGGTAAATCAATTTGCAATCAATTAAAATTTGAACTTAATCATATTTGTCTAAGTATGTCGAATTTGTTTTCCTAGAACTTGATAACTATTATCTGAGATAAGCCATACGACCGATGGGATTTCCAATCGTCAAAACTTACGATTTTCCTAATAAAACTTCTTCCACTATTTAAAATATTACTGGTATGAAAAAGTAAAATCAAACTTTTCATCGAAATCAGATGCTCAAACTCTGGTGAACCATTCATGTTTGAATTCATTTTACATTTTTGGTTCATTTTGTATTTTAAGATAAGCTAGATAGGCTCTTGGTAAGACTGGCGTCAGACTTTTGGGCCACTGACTACCTGTAATGGCTGTCAAAGATCTACAAATGACGGGACCAACTGCTTTACATGCTTTCCGAAGCACGAAGGAAATTTGGTATGTATGTACTGGGTGGTTACCCATCCACAGACCAACCAAGTCACGCACGGCTTAACCTAAAGATCAGCCCGAGCGGCTATTGTTATTTAGCCACGAGTTCCTCGTTATCTGTCATTGTATAGTGTAAAAAAGTGTAAGTGTGTTGTGTGTGATCCTTACATCCATCTTATGCTTTTCCGCCTGCTGCAGGCGCTGCAGGTCCTCGTAGTCGCGCTGCTCGCGTGCTGCTCGCTCGGCTGCACGGCGGCGTTCCTTCTCCTGGTCGGCCGCTAAGCTCTCCGCGTACGCCTCGTCCTGAGCCGCGCGCAGCCGGGCGTTCACCTCGCGCTCCACTCTACAAAAATAATTTGATATAAAATAATAGTACATTGTAATACAAGGGGCTAAAATGACCCATTATAGTCGAGGCTTTAGCGAGGTAGTAAATAGGAACCGAGTTATAATGGGATTTTAGCGCCGTGTGTTACACCGTACTTTTCACCACGAATTGCGAGAAAATAAAATAACCATATTTAATATGATAGTTTATTTTATTAAAAATTAAATGTACCTACAATTTGTACTGTTGTTCAAATTTAATGAGATGTTTTTTCCCGGCAACATAATTTCAGTTCTCTGTGGGGTAAACGTAGGAGATAAAAAGGAATCCTACTTATAATAAATTCAAATAAATAATCATAAAATCTCGCGCCAATGTCTTTTTTTATTTCTTCTGTAGCTGGAATGCAACGCACACATTCTGCCAGAGAGTTAGGCGTTCGGCGCGTTTGGTTCTATTTTAATTTTTAATGGAACAGTAATAAGTCAATTCTTTATGAATAATGAGTAAAGAATTGACTTATTTTACGTTTTTTTTTAAATATCGTCGTATATCCGTATGTCGATATTTAAAAAAAAAAGCATATTTTCCCAAGGGCTATAATAAGCAATTTTACGCCCCCTCTGGTACGCTATTATGACGGTCTTTTCGAGCAAGAGGAGTGAAAAAATATTTTTTCACTTCTCATGCTCTAAAAGTACGCCGTTAAAGCCCTACGAAGCGGGATTAAAGTGACCGTTTATTCCCTAGGGAGTAAAAAGTAATTTAATAATGGAACGATCTTTTACTCTGAAACATGGTCACAAAAGAGTAACTTGTCAAAGGTTTTATTTAAATTTAGAATTGGCATGCAAATAGAAAGCGGTTTATTGAAAAAAAAAAAAACAAATGAACTCTTCAAACGCGAGAAAAAATTATGGCTGTTTGTAATAATAATATAATATAATAATAATTTTATTAAGGTTCATAAAGTTTTGTAGTACATGAGGGATTTACAGAGTATGCATTTATAATTACATGTAGTAGGTACAACCATTGCTGGGTGAATCACTGCTCTCCTAGCTAGATTGCTGAGCAATCTGTATTTAGGGGAGACAGTTTCGACTCCCTGTTTGAGTATCACAATAACCATGTATTATACTTTCGGCGCATTATAATTTAACAAAACAAAACAAAAATAATTAAAATTAAAATAAAAACTAAATCTTAAAATTAAATAAAACAAAACAAATTACATTGATGAGTGCTGGTGTGGTAAGCCGAGTGAGTATGTGCTTGTGTATGTGTATGAGTGAGGTGTGTGTGTGTGAATTTGAATATTGTGGAATAGGGTTACTTTCATGTAAGTGTCACTAAGTACTGTTCAGTCTCGTCGTAGGTTTTGTTTAGAAGGAATGTGCGGAGGGCAAATTTGCATTTGCTGTGTGGTAAATTGTAGATGTATAAGGACGCGTTAATTTTATTGTACAAGCAAGGGCCAAGATAGTAGAAAAATCTCTTTGTGAATTTAAACTGAGTTTGTGGAACAGTACAAATCATATCTTTCCTTCGTTTGGTATTATTAATTAGAGGGGTTTTTAAATGTTGCATAAGAATAGTTTGCAGAATGAAATGCTGCCTTATGTTGAGGACCCCACATTTTTTGTAAAGTTCTGAGGATGGAAAAAGTATAGGTCGAAATGTTGCAACATTCAATATAGCCCTGTGAGACACTTCCAAAGGTTTAAGGGCAGTTTTTGTGGCGCCACCCCAGTAGCTAATACAATAAGTGATTATTGACTGGCATAAGGCGTAATAAACATTGCGAATAACAGACTGCTTGGCGACGTGTCGAAGGGTTTTGAAAATATATATTAGTTTTCTGACCCTGCCTGTTACTAAATTAATATGACTTTTATAATCCAGGTATCTATCTAAAGTTATACCTAGGTACTTAATATTATCAACAGTGGAAATAGATGAACATTGACATAAGTGTTAATGTGTACTGTTACAGGAGTGAGCCTTTATAGTGATAGGATTATCCGGTTGTGAAGTCGGTGAAATAGAGAACGTCATCAATTTTGTTTTGGATGTGTTAAGCGTTAGAGCGTGGGATCGAAGCCAGTTAAAGGCAGAATTAAAACCAGCTTGTGCAATAATCTGAAGTTCTGACCACGATTCAGCGAAAAAGGTAAGAGCTGTATCATCAGCAAAAGACACAATTTTTGCATTTGTTAGTTTGAGATTGCAGAGGTCATTTAAAAAGATGAGAAACAGCGTTGGACCGAGTATACTACCCTGCGGCACGCCGTAGCAAATCGGGACCTCCTCGCTAAAATGGTCACCAATTTTCACCATTTGCAACCTATTCGTCTGGTAGCTTTTAAATAATTCAAGCTGTAGTCCCCTGACGCCTGCTCTCTCAAGTTTAAGTAAAAGGGAAGGGAATGGAACGGTGTCGAAGGCTTTAGCGAGATCAAGAAATACGGTAAGCACCTTCCTGCGACTGTTGTTTCTTTCTACTATGAAGTTGGTTACTTCATGAACTGCATCACAGGTCGACTTGTTCTTCCGGAACCCAAATTGCCGAGAAGAAAACAAATTATTATTTTCGAAAAAATCTACCAATCTTTTATTAATAAGGCGCTCAAGAACCTTTGAGAGGGCAGGTAGTACCGCTATAGGGCGATAGTTATTGTACGAGTTTCCATCGCCACCCTTAAAGAGACGGTGTATAATAGCCTTTTTTAAAGCTGATGGAAAGATAGCAGTCTCAAAACAGAGGTTAAATATGTGGTTTAAAACTGGCGCCAGAACATTGCAGTATCTCTTAAGGACCAGAGGAGAAATACCATCCCATCCAGTGGAGAACAGCAGAGGATCTAAGGGACTCAATTACAGATTTAATCTCATCGATATCCGTGCGATCTAATACAAATGACGATGAAGAAAAGTTAGAATGGGAGCAAGGTAAAATCGGTGAAGTGTGGTCGTTGATAATATTATCAGCAAGTTTTCTACCAATGTCAGCAAAAAACTTGTTAAGGTCATTGCAAGACTGAATAGGAGTGTCCGAGTGTGAAAGTAGTTGTGTAGATGCATATTGTTGTTTTTGTGTGCTTGTGATTCGTTTTATAGTTTCCCAAAGAACTTTTGTGTTATTTCCAGCTTTATCAAGCTCTTGGGTGTCGAATTGCCTTTTAACTTTTTTTAATATTTTGTTGCAGAAGTTTCTGTATCGTTTATAGGAAATTTCAAGCGTGACATTATTAGGGGAATGTTTTAATCTTTTGTGTAGCAAGTCTCTGTGTCTCATACACCGCAGCAAACCCGGAGTGATCCAAGGTTTGAGGATCTTCTTGTTAGATGGTATCTTTTTAGTGGAAGAGGTTTCCGAAATTGCGTTAGTCATGAGACCAACCAAAGCATCAGTAGCAACATTGCAGTCCGACATGGAGTAGATGGGTGTAAAGTCTAGTGCCGCCATAGTCTTATCCATGGCGTCAAAATCAATTTTAGTGACGGATCTAACAATATTACCATGTGATTTTTTACTGGAAATGCACAGTAAAGAAGAACAATGATCAGTAAGAGTCGTATCGATTTGTGTGCATCTTTGATTTTGAAAAGCAATGCTTCTGTTGCTAGCCGCTGCAGTAATGTAGGTACTAATTATCTGTGGAGTGTGAATTATCTTCATTGCGAGAATGTTGAGAGTTTGTGTTGTGTTTTCAATGGTTAATCTGTGACTGACCTGATAGAAGAAAAAACTGACCGCTCAGTTCAGAATTTTTGTCGAGTGTAAATTTGTTCAGTTTTAAATGATTAATTTTCTCGCACTCGAAGTGAAAAGTACAGTTTGTACCTCGAGACTAAACGCCAATATAATATACCCTCGCTTTCATTGCCTCCCTCGCAAGCTGGTGGTTTGACTCCCGAGTCAAACCCCGGGTATATGTATAATGGCTTCGTTTAGTCCCTCGTTATAAAATATACTATGACATTGGACATTGGAGTTCCTAGAAGATTCTTATTAGCAACGTAGCAATAAAAACCAGTCTTAAAGTGACATGTTTCCTTTGCCTTTTTAGATAACTCATCGAGCATATAACCTATACAGTAGAAATGTTACTTATTTTGTTTGAAAACAATTCCGCCAACTGACACCTACTCACATCTGCGTTCACTACGCTCTGATTGGCTGACCGAATGTCAAAAATAACACTCTAGACTACTCTAGAGATGGGGTAGTGCGCATGCAAGTTTTATCGATATAGATAACCAATGCATCAGTATAGTAGTAATAGTGATTAACACTTGCGTTTTTTCATATGGGAATGAGTATCAATATTGATATAAAGGGTCTAAAACACCTCTTAATGAAGCCGAAAGGCAATTATTCTTCCCGTCATTTCAATTATTTTTTTGTTCTACACCATACCTTCTAGTTACGGAAAAATTGGGAGTCAAAGTTTTTGACAAGCATTTATTTAAATACAAGTTTTTATTGTAAGATTTTTACTATACACACCTCTATGACCCCGTACTAATCCATCCATCAGCACAATGTTTTAAGTGCGTTACATAGAGTTCTACGTAAAAACATGAATTTCCACCCAAAAAAGACTTATCCCCGAAATATTTTTATCATAAAGTCACTTAGTTTGATGTATAGGATACTTGGTTGACGACTTCGTAATGAGGTTGTTTACATCCTGTATAATTATCATCAACCTATTAATGTTCCCACCGCTGGAACACAGGCCTCCTCTCTATATAAGCCGCATATAATATATGGAATACAAAAAGAGATACAGAAAATGGGAAAACTTTTTCTTGTATTTAGATAAAAAATCGTATAATGATCAAATCAATGTGTTATTCGGTAAATAATAACACATTGATTAGTGCTCATAGAGGATTTGTGAGACTACTCAGGCACAAAAGATCTAAGAATCTACACTGATGGATCAAAAACCAACTATGGAACAGGTGTCGGGGTGTTCTCTGTACTGGTTAAAGGATCACACCCAAACACAAGCAGAGAAATGGTGGACCTAGACACCAGGTTGTAGGCAATCCAAGGAAGCTATGCCATCCTTGGATCCAAAGCTTACCAGGCGCCTTCTGCGCTTGGACAGAGATAGCCTGCGTCTGGTAGCACTGCTCGCTGAACACTTCCACACCCTAGGTATCACTAACAGTCCCCTGTGCAGAGCGTGCATGGAGGCAGAGGGGACGGTAGCGCATGTGCTCCTGGTGTGCACAGGCGTTACCAAGATTCGCGAGGAGATCCTGGGAGCTGGTTGGTGTAATCGGCCACCATGGCTCACGCGCAATGGTCCATGGTAAATGGTAAGTGCGGAAACCTTAACCCCCATGATGATGATAATGATTATGAACACATTGATTGACAAATTTTTGAAATTAAGTTGTTTCGTATAAATTCTTCTGACCGCTTGTATCTCATTATATCTTCCTTTTGCTGAGGAAAGCTAGCCTCATCTTTCTCTCCTTCCATCATAAATAGGTTTCACAAATATTTTTTAAATATAATTTGATTTCATTTACTCAAAACCAATATTGATGCACTCCTTGATTCTAAGTATTATCTATTCTCCTTGACACTTACTTTACTTTGAGCTGTGAGAAAATTAAATATAAATAAATTACTTACCTGTGACGCGCAGGTTTGACGATTTCCAGCCACCCGAACAAGCCGGTTTCCGAAAAGGTTTTAGCACCGTGGACCACATACATACGCTTCGGCAGGTTATACAGAAGACCGAAGAGTATAACTTGCCTCTCTGCTTAGCGTTTGTGGACTACGAAAAAGCCTTTGATTCGATCGAAACCTGGGCTGTACTGCAGTCTCTCCAACGGTGCCAAATTGACTATCGGTACATCGAGGTGTTGAAGTGTTTGTACAAAAACGCCACCATGTCAGTCCGACTTCAGGACCAAGCCTCGGAACCTATCCTTCTGCAGCGAGGTGTAAGACAGGGAGACGTCATATCTCCGAAACTGTTCACCGCTGCACTGGAGGATGTCTTCAAGGTTCTGGACTGGAGAGGGCTAGGCATCAACGTCAATGGCGAGTACATCACTCACCTTCGGTTTGCCGACGATATTGTGGTCATGGCTGAGACCATGGAGGACCTCAGTACAATGCTCGATGACCTCAGTAGAGCCTCCAAAAGAGTGGGTCTAAAAATGAACATGGACAAGACGAAGGTCATGTTGAATGCCCATGTCACACCCATTCCTATCAAGATCGGAGACTCTACACTCGAAATTGTAGACGATTATGTATACCTAGTGTAACGGGTCTTTTAAGCCTGTTACATGAAAGCGGATTTATTTCTTTAAAATTATTTTTTTTGTGTAGTGGTCACACTGATTTTGCTTAGCTGTGGAGTTTGTCTTTGACAACTGTCACTTTCCGACTGAGAGTTTTGGAAGAATGGTGGTAATCTAGATCGCTCGATAATAAATCCGTATAATCGCGTTGCAAGACACCAGAAATTAGTCCGAAATGCGTTAGCTGCCGGTACTCTTCCATGATTCCCCCTAGGATTCCGTTTTATTTCAATGGTAAGCGAGTTCTTCGTATTTTCCAATACAAATTCAAAATTGTGTTTGCGTGGTGTCCGACGCTCATCGATGCAAATATTACATTGTTTCAGGAATCATACCCTTATTAGATAATCTGGATGTCCTGCATGAGGAGGACAATAATTTAAATTTTGAAGGAAACAGTAAGTAGTATATTTGATAGATTTTCTCGGAAGGCGTGCGACGCCATATTTTTGGTAATAGCGTCACCTAACAAAATTGTTCGTATTTGCAGCCCAATGAGGTGTTTCCTTTACCTTCTACAAATTAAAACTTTGGACGCGCGGCTCCTACCAACTCACCTGGGACGCACGCCTTAGTGGAGGACCCAGGAGATGAGCATCGTGTGTGGTGGGCTGGTTATTCTGGCCCTGGTATAATTTTAACTGTATTATTCAAAAAGTGCAATAATGATCTGACCCTCTTTCTTAGTTTTAAATACTCTTTTCTTTAGGAAGGAATCTTCAATTGTTTTAGTTTTAAGCCCAGCAGCCTACGGGCAAATAAAGTTAGATTTTTCTTATAACTTTGTTCGACTTTTATTGATGCCCCCCGCTAGCAGATTAAAGGTTTTTAATGCCTGCTGCCTGAACAATCCGTAAGCATGGTGTGTGCTCTGGCGCCCGAGGTTCATTTTTAAACTTATTTTTTTGAGCACACACATTATTCATATTTTATTTTCACCCAGTAGCTTCACAACAGGAAAACACTTAGCATCCATCTAGCATCAATATCAATATATTTTTTTTTTTATTATTACAATTGTCGCTCAGCGAACAGGGACTTGAAGTAGGTTGTCTGGTGCTTGTTTATGAGTATATACGGTCATTATTGCACAATAATTAATTAACCTATGAGTCTTTTGTTTGTTCATCATTGTTATTTTAATAACTTTGTGTTTATTTTAGTTTTTGACTCATAAGTAGTACTTAACTTATTTTGGTGAATCTTTGTAAACAATTTTGGTGTTTACAATTGATAATTTTGTTTATTGACTTGTTTGTTTTAATAACATGTTTTTTCTTAGCAAAACCAACATATTTATAGTATAGACCGCGTTTAGTTGTTGCACTCAGCAGGAAAGTTATTTTAAAAAACTAAGTTTAACTTTGTATGTAATTAATTTAATCTAATTGTTAAATACAATATTGTACATTTAATTTAACTAGACTTAAGCTGTTTGTAAGTGATTATTGCACTTTTTTAAAACGATATTTAACTTAGTAATTTTTCATGGGCAAACCACATTGACTTTCATACTTAACCTCAAACTTGAGAATTTATTTTCAAATCTTAAAACTTTTTGACGTTTAGTTCTTGCTTATCGCTTCTTGTTCGACTTGCTGTTTTGTTAATCATGGACAAGGGAGTTCAGTTTCCGCCGCTTCAGGAATCGGGTGATCTTGATACTGGTACTGCTGCTGATATGAATGCTGCTGAGAAAGTTCATGAGATGGTTAATGTCACAGATGTTAACAATCCCTTTGACTCGAGAATCGCTCACTCTTCTTCGGCTTTTACGGCTCAAGCGTTGCCTTCATTTAATTCCTTGAATGCGCTTGTGAATGAAAATATTCGAAAAAACTTTCCTCCTCTCTCTAAATTGCCTGACTTTGAAGAAATTAAAACAACATTATTTTTGGAAGGGAATGTTTAATGATGTTCATAAATACATTTTGACTTGCGATACTTGTAAAGCTTATAAACATACTACATCTCCGCCTTTTGGTATTATGATTAATCCTAAAAAGGTTGATCGTCCCATGCTCATGCTATCCGTTGATATCATAGGAATTCTACCTAAAACTTATTCTGGTCATAGATATATACTTTCGGTTGTAGATGTTTTTACTAAATATTGTTGGTTCTTTCCAATGATCAATGCTACCACTAGAGTAATTTGTAAACATTTTGAAAAAGAAATATTTCTTAAGTTTGGTTGTCCAAAAATAGTAGTCTGTGACAATGGAACCCAATTTACTTCAAAGCATTTTGTAGATTTTATGAAAGGTTTTAATATAACCAAAATATTTTATAATACTTTGTATACACCTCAAAATAATCCTGTTGAGAGGTATAATAAAACGGTCGAAACCTGCATATCGTGTTTTGTTAAAGATGATCATAGAACTTGGTCAAGTTTTTTGCCCAATGTTCAATTAGCTTTAAATAATAGTGTAAACCTTGCTACTGAGTTTACTCCTAACTTTCTGATGTTTGGTAGGGAGCTTATTCTTGATGCGTCATTACATCATTTTAGTAGTTCTGTTGAAGATTTAACTCAACTAGAAATTTCAAATAGGAATGCTTATGCAGTTTCTCTTAGTTCACTTAGTGATATTTTTGTTAAAGTTCAAGCTTACTTGTTAAAGGGGTATAAGCGAAATGCCGCTTATTATAATAAAGGTCGGAAAGTCATTTCTTTTGATGTGGGTGATATGGTGTGGAGAAGAAGTTTTGTTCAATCTCATGCGCCTGCATATTTTTCGGCTAAGCTTGCACCTAAGTTTGTAAAGTGTAAAATAACTGAAAAGGTTTCAGATAACGTCTATGTTTTGAAAGATTTAAATAAAGGTTCAGTGGGGCGTTATCATGTTAAAGATATTATTAAATTTTAATTTTGGGAACTTTTAGACTTTGTTTTGTTATTGAGTATTTTTGTGTGAAGATCAGCTTTTGTTAGAATGATGTATGAAAGGCTATCGCTGTTTGAAACTTATTATTATGTTAGGTAACTTCACTATAATTTATTAGATTCCAATTTGATTCTTTCTAAAATAAAGCTTAGGTCATTCTGGTTAATTTAATACTATTTTTTTCACACTAACTATTTTTCACATCGAAGGATCTTATTTATGTTTTGTTTGTTTTTGTTGGATTATATATGATTCTCTTTTCTTTTTAAGGGTAACCTTTTACCTGTTTACATTTTATTAGAATCTTATATAATCCTACACTTCAGGTAATTTTACCTTGGGATTAAAAGACTTAAATTCAATTTCAAGTTTTTGTAATCTTCACTTTTTTTCATAGTTTAAAATCATTCTATTTCCTCTTCGTTATAAATAGTAATCGATTTTTAAATCTATTTTGTTTTGTTCATTGTCAGAATTGTTTCTCATTTTTACTAGAGTTTCATTCTTTTTAATGATCGGATTTGACTTTGTTAGTAACGCGTTCATCCTGGACTTTGCTTTTTAGGGTCATTCTGTAACTTTTGTTGCAAAATGCCTTAACATTTTTTTTGGATCATGGTGTAATTTTTGACCTTGATTTCGACTCTTTTACCATTGTGCTCGGAAGGTCGGTGGTGTTGTGCCGGTCACAATGTGGGATTTTGGCCCCGGCCATATTTTTTTCCTTTTCCATTGTGTTGGACATTGTTGTTCCAATCACAATGCGGGATTTTTTTTTGACTTTCGTCATTCTTTTTCTTTGCGCTCGGAAGTTCGGTGGTGGTGTGCCGATCGCATTGTGAAACTTTGGGTTTCGCCCTTTTGTTATTGAGATTTCTCATTGGAGATCTCAATGTTTTTTTGTGAATTTGTTTGTGTCTGGGAGATTGGTAGTGTTGAGCCAGTCACAGCATTCACATTCTTTTGCAGCTGTTGTGCTCGGGAATTCGGTGGTGATGAGCCGATCACAATACGCTTTTTCTTTGTTTTGTTGCAGGTTGTTCCTGTAACAATATTTTTAAATAAAGTCCTTCAGCTTTATTTGAAAACTTTTGTTTGGATTTTCAAATATTTTTTGGATTGTGGAACACGGAGTTAGTCAGTGGCGATAGAGCCTAACTGCACTCTAGAGATGGTAGAGTTGGAAGCAGCTGACCTAGTAGTCAGTGGCGATAGTGCCTAACTGCACTCAAGGTTGTGCTGTTCCAAATGGATTGAAATTTTTAGTCAGTGGCGAAGGTGCCTAACTGCACTAAAAATTGTAGTTTGTTTTGTGTTGGTATTTTGTTAGTTCGAAATTTTTGATCAGTGGCGAAGGTGCCTAATTGTACCAAAAGTTGTAGTTTGTTTTGGTATATTGTTCGAGTTTGTTCGAAATTTTTAGTCAGTGGCGAAGGTGCCTAACTGCACTAAAGGTTGTAGTTTGGAAGCGGTAAGAGATTTCTCTCTTCGTTTCATTTATCTAAGTTTTTATAACTTATTTTTTTATTCTGTTTTTCACAGATTTCCTTTTTGTTATTTGTATTTTTTGCTTTTATAGAGTTCTTGATACTTAGTCGCTTGACGTTTTCAGAATTCATTTACACTTTGAATCTTTTATGATTTTTTTTCTTTTATTTGGAATTAGAAAGTAATTAGGTTTGGTTGAAGATTTCTTTCTAATAAAAGAAAGTTCCTTTCTTTTATTTTTCGGGAAGGGATGTAATGTAACGGGTCTTTTAAGCCTGTTACATGAAAGCGGATTTATTTCTTTAAAATTATTTTTTTTGTGTAGTGGTCACACTGATTTTGCTTAGCTGTGGAGTTTGTCTTTGACAACTGTCACTTTCCGACTGAGAGTTTTGGAAGAATGGTGGTAATCTAGATCGCTCGATAATAAATCCGTATAATCGGGTTGCAAGACACCAGAAATTAGTCCGAAATGCGTTAGCTGCCGGTACTCTTCCATGATTCCCCCTAGGATTCCGTTTTATTTCAATGGTAAGCGAGTTCTTCGTATTTTCCAATACAAATTCAAAATTGTGTTTGCGTGGTGTCCGACGCTCATCGATGCAAATATTACATTGTTTCAGGAATCATACCCTTATTAGATAATCTGAATGTCCTGCATGAGGAGGACAATAATTTAAATTTTGAAGGAAACAGTAAGTAGTATATTTGATAGATTTTCTCGGAAGGCGTGCGACGCCATATTTTTGGTAATAGCGTCACCTAACAAAATTGTTCGTATTTGCAGCCCAATGAGGTGTTTCCTTTACCTTCTACAAATTAAAACTTTGGACGCGCGGCTCCTACCAACTCACCTGGGACGCACGCCTTAGTGGAGGACCCAGGAGATGAGCATCGTGTGTGGTGGGCTGGTTATTCTGGCCCTGGTATAATTTTAACTGTATTATTCAAAAAGTGCAATAATGATCTGACCCTCTTTCTTAGTTTTAAATACTCTTTTCTTTAGGAAGGAATCTTCAATTGTTTTAGTTTTAAGCCCAGCAGCCTACGGGCAAATAAAGTTAGATTTTTCTTATAACTTTGTTCGACTTTTATTGATGCCCCCCGCTAGCAGATTAAAGGTTTTTAATGCCTGCTGCCTGAACAATCCGTAAGCATGGTGTGTGCTCTGGCGCCCGAGGTTCATTTTTAAACTTATTTTTTTGAGCACACACATTATTCATATTTTATTTTCACCCAGTAGCTTCACAACAGGAAAACACTTAGCATCCATCTAGCATCAATATCAATATATTTTTTTTTTTATTATTACACTAGGACAAACGGTCCAGTTAGGTAGGTCTAACTTCGAGAAAGAGGTCAATCATCGAATCCGACTCGGCTGGGCAGCGTTCGGGAAGCTGCGCGGTATCTTCTCGTCTAACTTACCGCAGTGTCTCAAGACGAAAGTCTATGACCAGTATGTGTTGCCAGTGATTACGTACGGGACCGAAACGTGGTCGCTCACAATGGGCCTTATCAAAAGGCTTAAAGTCACCCAAAGGGCAATGGAGAGGGCTATGCTCGGAGTTTCCTTGCGTGATCGAATCAGAAATGAGGACATCCGCAAGAGAACCAAGGTCACCGACGTAGCCCGAAGAATTGCTAAACTTAAGTGGCAGTGGGCAGGGCACATTGCTCGCAGAACGGATGGCCGATGGGGCCGAAAAGTTCTGGAGTGGCGACCGCGAACCGGAAGACGATGCGTTGGAAGACCTCCCACTAGGTGGACCGATGACCTGGTGAAGGTTGCGGGAATCCGGTGGATGCGAGTAGCAAGGGACCGGTCAATGTGGCGACACTTGGGGGAGGCCTATGTCCAGCAGTGGACGTCTTTCGGCTGAGATGATGATGATGACTTACCTGTATTTTACCGATTAAAGGTTATTCCGTGTTTTATAATTTGATGTTCTGCTGTTTTTTCCACAACACTGAATAGAACAGCACGCCATTGTGAAACTATTTAATCGAATAAATACTGGTTTTGTACTGTTTTAGTGACAGCAAGCGCCAATATTTATAAGTGAGAAATCACTTATTAGTTGCGGAGGCGGCTGGCCTGACATTACCAGTCTATAGGTTATATGCTTGATGATTAAACTAAAGCCAGACAACATAATACCTGTCAGCTCTAGCAGCAGCTAGATGCGCCTCGTTGTCGGACACAACGCGGCGCAGGCGCGTGAGCAGCTGGTGCGGTGAGCACGAGCCCTCAGAACGTGCCACCACAGTCATGCGATGGTCGCGCACGCACACCACGCACAGCAGAGGGTAGCGACGCCCTCCCACCGACTGCGCCACTCGCCACCCCTCGGCTGTGTCCACCGCACAGCCCCAGAATAGGGCATGCGTGTTTATGAACTCAATCACTTCTGGATCTGTTAGGGTTTGCCTGTAAACATGCACTTGTAAATTATTATCCAACCAATGTAAGGTTTAGCTGAATTTATTTCTTTTTTGCATCCAAGTGCATTTTCAACTTTCATCATAAATTCGCTTGAAGCTATAATAACTTAAACTTAAGAGTTTTAGCTAACATTTATAGTAAAAATAATGAGCAAGTAGTGTGTCAAGTAGTATGTGTGTGTGTATGTGTGTGTGTGTGTGTTTGAGTGTGTTTGTGTGTGCTTGTGTGTGTGTGTGTGAGAGAGAGTAGTATTGTCTTGTTTACCTGCAGAAGTTTTGTGTTTCTGTGGCTGATTCGGAGTGTAAATACACAACAAGGAAGCGAAGCTCATTCTTAGCATCATTGAGGGCCTGTGCATAGGTGCCCTGGTAGAATACTGGGTGGGGGTTGAACCGGGATGTGTAACTTGTGATGAAACCCATCACATCCCCCAGTGGGTCAGTCACCACTGGAAATAATAACATCATACAGTTAAAACTAAGGTGAATACAGTTGAAAGATAATTGAAACAAGAAAACAGCTTATAAAATTAAAGTTACACTGATGGCTTAAATCTCAGCAAGATGACACTTATAAAGATTATTTTTCTGACAATACTCTTGATGCCAGATATTGAAGGTTAAATGCATAGGCACTATTATGAAAATAAAATAAAATGGCAGAACATAGGTAGGCCAAATAATTCAAAGCCCTCTTGACCAAATGGAAAAACATCGAAATTATATTTATTTTTATTTTTAGTGGATAATTTATTCACTAGGTGAAATTGAACACCTTTAGAAGTCTGTTATATTTAGTTCAAACATTAGGTAGGTCCAAAGAAATATGACAACTTTTAATTTATACCTACCTATTCCAATAATAGTTAATAAAGTAAAGAAATGAAATACTTACATCTTCTGTCATCATTGCGTACAAAACTGAGTAGCAAGTTTAGCACAGATGTTAAAGTGCTATAGCACATGGATACTACAAGGTTGACTACATAGCGGAAAAGGCCCCGCACTCCACCTGGCCCTTCTGGGGTGTCATCTGTGAACACTTGCTGTGATATATGGTCATGCACTACGGGTGGCGCTCGGGCTTCTGTCGCGAATACCGATGGTCGACCTTCTCTTATGTTCAACTGTTCCTGAATCGCCACCTATGAAACAATACAAGAAATTGGAATCCAAACTATTATTTTTATGTTATAAATAAAACAGCACTGTTTGTTATCATTATTTTCAACTTTTAGGTGTTGCTTATCTTGTCTGACATACGGGAACATGGTGCAGAATATCGATATATTGAGATAATATTACCTCCAAATCCCATTGATGCCTTTGTAGGACGTCTCTACATATTGACATATCTTCAATTCCGGTTAGATCTTGAAATTGAAGTATTTTATCCGTCTGTTCGTGGGTTAGACCCATAGCATTGTCCTCAAGATCCATTGCCCTAGTTTTGATACCTAATTATTTATTTATTAGAAAATCAGTCACGCCAGCTAATACGTGTATAAGCTCATACGATCTTATTGATACATATTAACACGAACTCGAACGAAAAATGTTAAAATCAAAATGTTTTGCATCAAATTACTACTCATTGCCTACAAGAGTCAAGAACGACATTTCGACATTTCTCTGGTGTCATGTCATCCATGAAGTAAGAACCGCAGCACAGATTCGATATTAGTATGACCGCAGACCACAGAGTATATAAACCGCAGACATGGTAGAATCACAGATTAGATATTAGTAGGGTAGAATGGATACAGACATGATACAGATAGAAACGACATATTTTTGTTTCAGAAAAGATCAAATGAGGCCATGAGAACCATAATGGCCTAACTCATTTTATTACAATATTGAGTTTATGATCAATTTGAACTGAAAAATATCATAATATCAAAATTGTAAAAAAATGAGTTAGGCCACTATGGTTCATAGTTGCCTTTTTTTTTTTTTTTTTTTTAGGATGGGAAATCATCAAATGACTTCTCCCACTCTGGGCGGAGCGGGAGGGAGTGTCAGACTCTTACTGACTAAAACCCATCCATGTTCCTTCCTCGCCTTTTACGTTCCGGGGCCGCGGTATCTCTTTCGAACAGGCCCGCAACCCCGGCAGGCTTCGGCCCTTGCCTTGGGCCCCTCTCCTTTTGCTGACATCTCTTTGAGGCGCGCGTGGAACACGAACGCGCCGTCGACACGGCCTGTCGTCGTCGTTAGACGGCCGGACGGCCAGCTATTGCCCATAGCCAGCCGTCCACAGGCCCGCATCTACGGTGGCCGGTAGCCACCACGTGGCCCCCGACGCCCGTTGCGTCTCCCGCGGCGGCCGGGAAGAGAGGATCTCTCCCTCTCTCGTTCCGCCACCTCCTTCGCTAGCATGACTGCTTCGCAGAAGGAGGCGACGGCTTCCCATTCCGTCTCGCTCCGGACCATGGATTGAACCAGGGCCGGACGCGAGAGGTCGCCGCCGCCGATCGCCGCCACGAGGACACGGCGGAGCTCCGCCCACGCAGGGCACACTTCCACCGTGTGCTCCACCGTGTCCTCCGGTCGATCCTCGCAGTGGAGACACCCGGGCGATTCCTCCCGCCCGATTCGGTGCAGGTACCTCCCGAAACATCCGTGTCCGGTGAGGACCTGCGTCAGGCGGAAGGTGAGGACGCCGTGGCGCCTCTCCAGCCACTCCTCAAAGAGGGGACTTACCGCCACTATCGTGGCGTGCCCTGTTCATAGTTGCCTCAACATACAACCTTACAATGAATGACCTGCAAATTGCTAAAAAGTAAGACAATTTGACTTTCGCAGGGTGCTTCCATCTTTATATTAAAACATAAAAAAAATGAATTTAAATAGTGTTTTAATTAATTGAAATGAAAGCGTCAGGGCGGCCCGCGAAGGGCACGCCACGACAGTGGCGGTAAGTCCCCTCTTTGAGGAGTGGCTGGAGAGGCGCCACGGCGTCCTCACCTTCCGCCTGACGCAGGTCCTCACCGGACACGGATGTTTCGGGAGGTACCTGCACCGAATCGGGCGGGAGGAAACGCCCGGGTGTCTCCACTGCGAGGATCGACCGGAGGACACGGTGGAGCACACGGTGGAAGTCTGCCCTGCGTGGGCGGAGCTCCGCCGTGTCCTCGTGGCGGTGATCGGCGGCGGCGACCTCTCGCGTCCGGCCCTGGTTCAATCCATGGTCCGGAGCGAGACGGAATGGGAAGCCGTCGCCTCCTTCTGCGAAGCAGTGATGCTAGCGAAGGAGGTGGCGGAACGAGAGAGGGAAAGATCCTCTCTTCCCGGCCGCCGCGGGAGACGCAACAGGCGTCGGGGGCCACGTGGTGGCTACCGGCCACCGTAGATGCGGGCCTGTGGACGGCTGGCTATGGGCTAGCTAGCCGTCCGGCCGTCTAACGACGACGACAGGCCGTGTCGACGGCGCGTTCGTGTTCCACGCGCGCCTCAAAGAGATGTCAGCAAAAGGAGAGGGGCCCGCAAGGGCCGAAGCCTGCCGGGGTTGCGGGCCTGTTCGAAAGAGATACCGCGGTCCCGGAACGTAAAAGGCGAGGAAGGAACATGGATGGTTTTTAGTCAGTAAGAGTCTGACACTCCCTCCCGCTCCGCCCAGAGTGGGGGGGTCATTTGATGATTTCCCATCCTTAAAAAAAAAAAAAAGGGCGGCCCGCGAAATTCAAATTTTCTTGGGTTTTTTGCAATTTCAGCATCAGCCTTAATGTGGTTTTTATGCAGTGACAAGCCAAGACTATAGGTAAGTACAACTTTTGGGAAATCTACTCTTATCTAGTAGTACCGGTAGTAGACACTAAGGGCTCGTATGAGTTCGCTCAGCCTCAAGAGACGTCTACACGTACGCCTGCCGAGCACACTAAAAAACTCGGTCGAGTATGCACCAGATAATACGCGCGTTAGATTTTGTAAATGAATGGGGCGTGGGTTTCTGACTAGCGTACTTTGTTCGGTGTGCTTGTATCGGCTTATGCACGTACACGCACACAAGTGCGTGTACGTGCATAAGCCGATACAAGCACGCCACCGCGCCGGTCTCCCTGCTACAAAGCAGGGAGACCGGCGCGGTTGGGCGCGGTGGCGTTTCTCGCGGCTCGCGCTTATACGAGCTCCCTAGTATAATTGTATACTATTGTATATCTAGATTTCCATTTCATCCACTTTAATTTTTGTTTTTTTTTCATAAATTACATGTTCAAACACACGTATGGACTATACAAGTTCTGCTAAGCTGCTAATCTGTTCAGTAGCTCCGGAGGCTTATATAGAGGTATCAACGCTGTTACGCGTCACGCAGTCACGCGTGAAACAAAAGGCGCGCGTACATGTGCTTCCAAAAACTAGCTGCTGCGCGCCGAGAAATATGCCAAACTGTTAAAGTATTCGTTTTTATCATTCCTTCTATCTCTATATTTGGTTTGGTCTTTGGCCTGCTTGATACATGACTGTAACTCATGAAGAGTTTTTATCATACTAACAATTAAAACACACATGAAAGGACAGTAATTTAGGTGTAATACTGGAAAATACTGAATACTGGTCACTTTTTCTTTTTTTTATCTTTTCCCTTTTTCGGTGGTGGTGGTGGTGGTGGAGGTGGCTCTTCTACAATGACGGGTAGTGGGGGCACCGACGGATCTTCGTCGGGATTTTCGTACAGAAAGTCTGTCTGTCAAAAATAATGAAATAATATTATGTTACTTATAATCCCGACCGCTGTCCCTTTGCAAGGTCATTCAAAATAATTCACCTTAATCTCATTTAATTCAGGGGCAAGGCTAAATAAACTCTCGACGAAATCCGCATAGGGCACTTGTCCATCACCACGAGCATCGGCATCCCGCATAATTTCAAGCGCTTCAGTTTCACTGTAGGGATCATCACCATAAGACATTACTATGTTTTTGATTAATTCGGCTGGCAGAGTATGTCTTTCTTCAGTATCGAAAACCTGTTCAGAAAACATTGTTTTAAGCTTGCACGGTTTATAACTACCAACCCGCGATCATTTGCGCTTGCAACAGCGTGGAAATATCGGATGCTCATGAATTTCGATTCGACAAGTTGTATGTCTATACTTTTTTAGCATACGATAGACATACTTCCCGAATTGAAGTGTTATGAATATGGAGTCAGAAAAGCTTTACATTTTGCGGGAAAGTAGCCAATCACGAATAGTTAAAAAAAAGTAGGACTTAGCTGCGCAGGAGCGTGTTCAATGTTATGCGAAGTGGTTATACCATTATTTAAAAGTCCTGCCGGGCTATTACGTAACTTTCCGATACCAGTGACTAAAGAGCTTCGGTTGTACACCGAACTTTGACAGCAACCGAGAATCTCATAACATTGGTATTAAGTATCACACTGAGTGGATATCACTTTACGATGACTAACACGCAGAAATAAAGGGGACTAACAGCCACGAAGGACACCAATGACTTCATATTTGATCGCGACTGGTCATACATAATACGAAACTGGCCTTTTGACAGTTAATTGATATACACTGAACCCAGTTACTATCTTTTCGGACTGACAACAGAGTAACGTAATAACACTACTGGTGGGTGCACAGGTAAAGAGTGGCATATTATCCTTGTTGTCACACTGCATATCTGCGATAGGTCAATTATCGCCAATGTAAGAAGTAAATCTGCAGCGGCCCAACTTGTGCTACGGGCATATCCCCTTGTTATAAACCATTGCCAACCAATTTAGGGTGGCAGATTTTAGCCCGAATAGGTTCACTGGTTTAGTAATAGGCCAAAAGTACCTCTGTATAATTCTCTAAGTAGATAAATCATTGAGAAAATACATACACCAAATGCAAGTTCTAATTCATGTTTTAGTTTTGCTTCCACTACCCAAAGATTTAACATGTAAATAAATTGACTCTTTGTTAGCATTCTAGTAACTCCTGCGCCCAATTTTTCCGCTTGCTTCATTATTTCATAATAAGTAGGGTAAGTGAAATGCCTCCTATGATATCTGTAAGGGTAAATTCGTTAAATTATATCATTTATTAATATGTGTAAATGTGTATTTTTGTATGAATGTGGAAACCATACCTAACCATACAACTAATAATTAGAAATATGGAAGCAGGTATTCGCTGACCCCAAATAGGTACAACGGGATAAGGGCAACATAAATGCTCTAAGAATGTCAGGGGCATAGACATTAAAATCATGGTGACAAGCCAAATTAATAATGATATTTGGTACTGTACTTCTTTAAATCCAAAAATTCTATTAAGTGTTCGATAGTTACTACTTCTATAGGTTCTGGAGCATTCTTTACTGTCAACAATGGCTTGGCGTGATTATCAAACCATTCAATCATTTCCTCTAACTGTTCTTCAGTAAAACGTGGTGTTATGTTAGCAAGAGGGTTTAAAAAATTAAATACAGCCATTTTATAAAAAAATAAGTAAAATTCTTTAAAAAATATATATAAATAAATTGCTATTCAATAACATTGATAGCTAGTTGTCAAATTTTACTGTTTTTATTATGATTTCAATCATTTCTCCCCTGAAATCAAGAATGCCAGTATCAAAAACAGCACTTAATGTATTCGCTGCTTTATTTGTTTGTAATATCGTGTTCTTGCTTGTTATAAAACTTAAGAAGTCGGGTATTTATCGCGAATTTACCTTTAAATTAATCCCGACGTTTCGACTGGATTGCACCAGCCGTGGTCGCGGGGAGACTGAAGTATTGGAGGTACCGCGACAGCAAAGTGAAGGCGTTTATTCAACTACCCTCACTCATCTTCATAAATGTTAATTAGGGCCGGTTCACACTAGGACAGCACACTACACTAACAGTGTCCATATATTGAGGCGATTTCACTTGACGAGTACACTTAGTGATTACTGGATTCCAAGCTGAAGAGAGTTTGAAGCCATCTTCGCGATTGAAATTAGGGTACTTCTTGATCTCAATCGCTTCCCGAACCATTCTCTTATAATAGTGCTTCTCATGGGCAAGGATTTTTGGGTTGTGTAACTCCATCCAGTGGTTGGGTCCTGAGTTTATCACATGTTCCACTATGGCAGACTTGTTCGTTTGTCGATTCTTGACCGCTGCTATGTGTTCTTTAACCCTTTCAGCGACTGTTCGCTTCGTTTGGTCTATGTAGGAACGCCCGCAGCTGCAATCGATCTTATAAACACCAGGAACCTGGAATGGTACTACATCCTTTGGTGTACGCAGACACTTCGCCACTTTGTTTAATGGAGCATAAACCGACTTTATTGAAAGCTTCTTGAAGAGGTTCCCAACTTTGTCCGTTACCCCCTCCACATAAGGCAAGAACGCTGGCTGTCTGGTTACCTCAATGTGTCTACTCTTCTGCTTGTGGCTGCCATCTGGATGCCATCCTATTCCTGTACCCGTTTCGTTTTAGAACCTCCAGAACATGTTCCAGCTCTCCGGGCAGATGTTCAGGGTCACAGAGGTCATAGGCTCTGTTCATAAGAGAAGACACCACAGACTGAAGATGTGCTGGATGATGATGAGAGGCAGCATTCAGATATCTGTCCGTGTGCGTTGGTTTTCTGTACACAGTATGCGACAAGGTTCCATTGGCCTTAACCATGACTTTTAAGTCTAAAAAGGGTAAAGATCGGTTATCCTCCATCTTATACGTGAACCTTATCTTCGGGTGTATGGAGTTAAGATGTTCAGTTAGTTGGTCAACTTCCTGTTTACCTCCACTGATAACGCAGAAAACATCGTCGACGTACCTTTTCCAGAGCCTTACACCGTGAGCTGTCCCTAGCTGTCATGTTGATCATAGTTTCAAAGTTTTCCATCCAGATATTGGCAAGTACAGGAGCTACAGGATTACCCATAGCTACGCCATCAATCTGGAGGTAATGTTGCCCTTATTATTATAATTTCAGCTTGGAATCCAGTAATCACTAAATGTACTCGTCAAGTGAAATCGCCTCAATATACGGACACTGTTAGTGTAGTGTGCTGTCCTCATAGATATATATGTAACTAGATTAGCAATTACCACGCCAAGGCGTTGCCACGGGACATATGTACAGATACATATGCGTCGCTAACGTCAGTTCAGTGTTCTGTTAGATGCCTACGGAAGTGACACAGGACAAAAAATGGGTAAATGCGTATTGAAAGAGTGCGATTTAAAATCACAAACACATAATTAATTAACCGGAATTACTTTCCATACTTAATTTTATTGTTTCTGAGTTTTAATAATGGTTTACATCAACTTAAAAACGCAATTTATTAATTTGCATTTTGAATTTTGACAATGAGGTTCAGTGTTACCAGTAAAACTTAGTTTTAGTTTCCAACATTTGTGGGAGAATTTTTAATTGATGAAATAAGTGCTTTGTATTTTTTTTATAACAACGCTGTAGGGTGCCTAAATATGTAACACGCCGTGTTTAGTGGGTGGAAATAATCCAATAGCTGAAAAGAGACTGACTGACTTTTCATTTACCTTTTATGTAATCGCATAGCCCATATTGTGTGAGTACTATGTACTAGAAAGCTATCATTCACTGGGAACCTACGTCATTTCTTGGATTGAATGTGCCCTTGCGGTTCAGAGTATGTCATGTTCGCTGAAATGTCTTGCTGATAGTGGCGCGTGTGTCGGACCATTTAGTTCCCTTCAAAATGGTTGAGCTGAATGGTGCTGATCCATGCGTCATGTTCGTTTACGGGCGCTGTCAGTTGTGACTGGACATCTCTTAGTTGCCATGGCTAATTTGAACGAATTATTATGTTTTTACTATGGACACTTTAAAAGTGCACACCTTGCTACATTGTTCTCGCATAATATACCATCTCAACATGAATGATGTAACCAAGATTTTGTAACATTAATTTTGATTTCAAAGATTGTCCATGGAGTTTCTTGTCCGTTCTTCTCCATAGATATCTACGCTAGGGAATGGGCAACTACAGTACTTTCACAGTTTTTATTTCTTGTGACTGGGACTGTAGCTATATTTAATTTTCATCTTTGTTTCGAAAATTCAAAAGTGCCTGTAATTGGCCTACTTGCAATAAATGCTTTGGTTTTGATTTTTCTCATTTTCGGAGCACTTCCGTGATCAAGACAAAATAGATCCAAAAAGCGAATGTGTTTATAAATTAATAAACGAAATAATAATGTTATAAAGAGAAAAGGTTTTTATTGTTTGTTTGTGTGTTTGTTACGATTTAACTCGAGAATTTCTCACCCGATTTTAAAAATTATTTCACACACAGCTACATCTTTAGCCAGTAACACAGATAAAGTGCTAGTTAGTTAAAAACTTTTAATATATCCAAAAAGAAATATGCAATTCGAATATTTTCAAGTTAATTTAGTTTATAAATGTATTAAATATTTTTAAGGCTTAAAAAAGTTGGGTAAAATTTCGCATGAGTAGGCCACCCCATCCCACCATTGGAAGTTTATATTGCCGTCTTTGTCTAATTAAGGCGACGGTATTGTTCTTGTGACTTGTGTAAGCGAGACAAATATACGTTCACTTTGAAATGTTAATGGTTTCAAAGCTACGTCGTCGCGTTTAAATAGTGGTTACGCTTTTTGTGACAATTTTGTTGAGGTTTGCATCTCTAGTATATATAGCTCAATGGCTGTCCTAGTGTGAACCGGCCCTAATTAACATTTATGAAGATGAGTGAGGGTAGTTGAATAAACGCCTTCACTTTGCTGTCGCGGTACCTCCAATACTTCAGTCTCCCCGCGACCACGGCTGGTGCAATCCAGTCGAAACGTCGGGATTTAATTAAAGGTAAATTCGCGATAAATACCCGTCTTCTTAAGTTTTATTATGTGTTCTGATCGTGAAAGTTTAAAAAAGACAATTCTTGCTTGTGCTTGTGTAGCAAAGGGTGTGCAAGCTAAGAATAGCTTTTCTTCTTAAAAAGTTAAATATTGTTTACGCAGATTTTTTACCTCATGGATCGATCAAAAATAAGATGAAAACAGCTCAATATTTTTTCATCTACGACCAACGTTTCGCCAGGTTCCATATGACCAGAGGGTGAAACTTCCATACTTTGGCTTCAAACAATATTTTCATAGATAGTGCTGCCATCTGTGTGTTTGAGGACACCAACTTTTCAAAGGTTTGACAGCTTACAACTGTCATAACGAGAACAGCTATTTTGGACAACTTGTCAGTGAAGTACATAGATAGCCTAGCGGTGGCAGCGACTGCCTCGTGAATAATAGTTCACAAGTACGAATCCTCAGTCAGGAATTACGTTTTGTATTTATTTTTGTTGAACAAAAACTAACAGCGCCATCTAACAGCTTGGGTACACAGTTTTAAAAAGGAAAACCACAGTTGCGCATCTTGTATTATATATAGCGTATTAATTCACATGACTGTTTACACCTCAGAAGTTTACACCTTCGTTTACAGTCACTAATAGAATTTGACACAGATATATAACTAGAATAGCATTCGCTCGTCTGGCCCCTTATTCACAACCATTCGACTCGTTTCCGAACCGAATCGAACGTATTAGATGTCGAAGATGTCATCCAAACGCTATTCACAAATCCGAAATCGAATAATTTTGACAGTTCAATTCGACAAGAAGAAAGACTCCAATCTTTCCGACAGCTGTTTGCTGTCGGGAGTCATATCGAACAAAATTTAAACGAAGAAATAAACCATATTTTCAGATTACATATTTCAATAAATAAAAATAGCAAACTTTTTAAACACTGCCTGAAGTAAGTAAATTAAGTTTTATTATAGTCCGGTGTTGTTTGGAAGTTATTAGTTGTTTTATTGACCGTATTTCATTGATGTATCCGCGTTTACATAAATTCAATGTGTTTACAAAAATGTGTAATTCGTTCTAGATTTTAGTTAACAAGCAAGAATTGTATACCACTGATATTAATAAACACTTTTCAGTCATTTTTCCTTCTAAGAAAAAAGAAAACTTTACTTAAAAAAAAACACCGTTTCCGCTTTGCCAGTTTGACAGACGGCTGTTTACAAAGCTGGTATTATTCGACATAAAGTTTGTTTGAAAATTAATATTATTTTATTTCAATAAAATCATTTTGTTTCGTTTGCTGTCTATTAAGTTACTACCTGTATGTTTACTTATATAAACAGAACGAAATATTCAAATAAACCAATTTTATTTACTACTTTTCATTTTCTACCACGATCATCTATTTACTACCATTTTGTAGCGATCCCCATAAACACAATTTCAATCGGATAAAAAAAACGCATCCGTTCGGATCTGTGAATAGCGTTTTGACAGTTCTTCGGTTCGGAAATGAGATAGTCGAATATGATTCCTTACCGACACGGAAACGTATCAATGTGAATAAGGGCCCAGGCCCCTTATTCACAACCATTCGACTCGCTTCCGATTCGGAAAGTCGTATATCTATCTTCTTCTGGCATTACGAAAACGACCGAGATAGACATACGACTTTCCGAATCGGAAGCGAGTCGAATGGTTGTGAATAAGGGGCCTGGTCCCTTATTCACAACCATTCGATACGTTTCCGTGTCGGTAAGGAACCGAATTCGACTATCTCATTTCCGAACCTAAGAACTGTCAAAACGTTATTCACAGACCCGAACGGATGCGTTTTTTTCTATCCGATTGACCATTGTGTTTATGGGGATCGCTACAAAATGGTAGTAAATAGATGATCGTGGTAGAAAATTAAACGTAGTAAATAAAATTGGTTTATTTGAATATTTCGTTCCGTTTAAATAAGGAGTATACAGCTAGTAACTTAATTAACAACGAGCGAAACAAAATGATTTTATTATTAACCAAAATAATCTTGATTTCAACAGAACCTGCTTTGTAAACACCCAGGCCAGCTGTCAAACTGGTAAAGCGAAAAAACTGTTTTGTTTGTTTTGAATTGCGGGAAAACGTTCCTGTGTAATATATAATTATTTGTATTTAGTAAAAAGGAAAAATGGCAGTAAGTATTTCATATCAGTATTAGACAATTCTTTCCATTTGCCCATTGTCAAGCACACAGTCACCCGTGAAAATGCATAATTTCAGAGAAGAGTGTCACTCGAGCAGCGCCAGAAGTTGTTTGCCTTCATGCAAGGCCATGAAGACTTTGCCCGGGGCCTTATCTCTGGCCCTGACGCAGCCCGCACGAAGCGTCTTCTGTTAGTTGAACTAGCAGAAGAATTAAACTCGTTGGGGACTGGGGCTACTAAGACTCCTGAAAAATGGTTTAAAGTAGGTATCTTATTGTAAATCGGTAATTTGTTTTGGAAGTGAAAATTGATTGAAGATCTCCTCCAATTTTATGGAGTGGAGATGGTAGAGGGGCTGCCAGGAGTGGCAGATCCTCTAGGGGTGTGCACACACTTTGATATTCAAAGCACTGCTTTCATAATATTATTTAAAAACAAACACGAATGTTCATGTTTATTAAATTTATCAGGTGACTGAAGATGTTCCGACGATGCCAGAAGTGGTACTGGAGATGGAACATGCTGAAGAGCCTACTGCTTCTTCACCCCAGCCAACATGGCGCAGGCGCAGTACCAGTGCCAGTGACCCATTACCTGCCATACTTGAGCGGCAGGCAGCAGCCATCGAGCACATGGCAGATGGGATGCACAAGATGGCGGCTGCCCTACAACAAATTGCTGCTGCATTGCAGCCTGAGGCGCTTCTACCTCTTGATTAATATTAAAAGGTATGTTGAATGAAATACTACAATATTTTTAAATTTGCCCTAATTTGTAACCCTCTGTTGTAGTAGGTATCTTCTGCTCCTGGGCTTGTGGATACCTCAATTGTGTCGTCCAAGTCTATGTCCTCCGGTTCTGCTATACGGGCCTGTATGCACATGTTGTGCAGAACTGCACATGCATTCGTAATACACCCTACTTTTGTTGGGGTATATTCCAGGACACGGTATTTGTGCAAGCACCTGAAGCGCCCCTTTAACACCCCAAAACATCTCTCAATGCAGTTTCGAGATTGGATGTGTATTTCAGTGTACCGTGCTTCCAGACTACCCACCTCTGCATTAAGAACTGGTGTGAGGAGCCATGGCTCCAATGGATACCCAGAATCACCTGAAAATTTTAATTATTTTATTTTAGGTATCTGAACTTTTTACAGTTAAATTACAGCTAAATTATTGTTTCAGTTAACTGACCAAGAAGCCAGCAAGATGAGTTCTGCAGCTGCATTCTCTTGTCTCGTAATGCACTGCTCCGCCAAATAAAGGCGTCGTGTGTACTGCCAGGGTATTTTGCACAAATGGAGAGGATTAACAATTCACTGTCACAAACCTAGAAATAATACTTAAATTAATAACAAGGATATTTTAACAAGGAATGAAAGGTAAATTAATTGAGTTCATAGATATACATACATACATATAGATAGGTACATGGTGCTCACACATTCATAGAATATTGCAAGCTATTAATAGTTATTATAAAAGATTATTTTATTAGATTATAAGAAAACATTTTAATTTGAACAAAAATATCTACTAGGATTTATTTACCATTTGCACATTGAGTGAATGATGGCCTTTTCTGTTTATATAAACTTCCTCATGAACACTGGGTTTTTTTAGTAAAATATGTGTCCCATCCACGTATCCTACAACCCCAGGGAACCCAAAGCTTCTGTAGTTTCTGAAAAATAAACATATAAGTTGGACACACTATTTATAAAGTTGTATGTGTATAACTAGAGTTATAAAGAAAAACCTGTGATTGTTGTAATATTGATTATAAGAATAGCTTTATTTAATTGTTGCTGTAACTTAAAAGTCGAATTTATATTAGTATTAGTTTTCAGGATCTCATTGTTATTAGTTTTAGTTTCCAGGATAATAATATTATCTTGAAGAAGTTCCTGTTTTTCTGTTGATTTTGTTAATTAAAATAATTGGAACTTAACCTAGGTACTAGATTAAGTTTTGTTATTACTTTAATTTTATAATAATTGTTTACCTGTAGATAAGAGAGTTTGTTGAAGGCTGGTTACCCATGGGTTATAATAGATAAATGTAAATAGTTTTGTTATAAATAAAAATGACTTTTTACTTTTGTATAATTTGTTGCCTTTTATTTATTTCACAAGGGAATTGAATCCACTTGCAAAGTACTTGAGGCGCGTTCAGTGCCACGCTGGTCTCCGCAATAGCCCTGGAAATTGATGGCTGACTTAGACTAATGCAGGCATCCCTCCCGTCTGCTTTTTGATAGCTTCCTTGGCCATAGAAGTGTAGGGCTGCTAAAACCTAAAAGAAAAGAGTGTAAGAAAGCATACTAGATTAATAAAACTGAAATGCAATGCATCTGGGGGCACAGCAATAGCTCCACACAGTCGACCATACAATAAGAACAACCATACCATAATTTCTCTAAGTCTGTCGAGGTTTCTATCATAAATAATAAGCCTGTAAATTCCTGTGAAAACAACTAAAAGCCTGAATTTTCATCAACTACCTATACCCTTAAATTACCTTCTATTTCTACCTTTAATTTAGTCACTCACATTCTATAGTACATAAGACTACAGACACACAAACTTCAAGTTTTCAACGTAGGTATTCAAAAGAAAGTAAAAAAAATTGGTATAGATTGTCACAAAATTTTGGCAAGTAAGTTGTTGTCATCCCTCGGGTTAATGACTTCTTTTGATTCAGTGCTACCTTGAGATAAGCAGGTCATAGTGTTAATCCTTACTTATTGGATTTGACTTGGTGTACATGGGATCTAATAGAAACATTTTGATTTAGGTTTGTGTAACAGGACATATACTTTTGTAAAACACCCTGTTTCAATTTGTGTCTGAGTTGACGGCAATCTTCTCTTCGGCCAATAAAGTAGAAAGTGGATTCAGTCATGTTGTTTGCGGTGCCTCATAGTGATTAGTTATAAAGTCCTTTTACTTTCTTTAATTTCTATCGGGATTGCGGCAGATGATTGCGTGTCAGGGAAGTAGGGCCTTATTTCTGCAATCAGGCTAAGGGCCATGTCGGGTGTTAGTCTATAAACCGATTGAAACCGCGGGTCGGCAAAAGGATTCGTCATGTCCTTTAAGGCTCTATGAAGTGACAACGTCTCCTGTCTCTGTTGTCCTGCGGCACGCCGACGGTCAATCGCTCGCACAATGACATACTCCATCTACCAAAATACCCAAATAATGGTAACTAAAATATAAAACGAATTTCACATTTCTGTAAACACTTTTAATTTATTTAAATGAAGATATATCAATGACATACGGTTAATACTACTTCAGGGAATATTTTAAAACTTCACAGTGTTTATTATTCACTGAAATAAGCTGGAAATATGCTTTATTTCTTCCAATAAATTTTGTTCGATATGTCTCCCGACAGCAAACTGCTGTCGGAAAGATTCGAGTCTTCTTGTCGAATTGAACTGTCAAAATTATTCGATTTCGGATTTGTGAATAGCGTATGAAGGACATCTTCGATATCTGAGACATTCGATACGTTTCCGTGTCGGTAAGGATCCGTATTCGACTATCTCATTAATTCCGAACCGAAGAACTGTCAAAACGCTATTCACAGTTACGAACGGATGCGCTTTTTTCTATCCGATTGAGATAGTGCTTATGGGGAATGCTACAAAATGGTAGTAAATAGATAATCGTGGTAGAAAACTTAAGATAGTAATTAAAATTGGTTTATTTGAATATTTCGTTCTGTTTAATTAAGGAATATACAGCTAGTAACTTAATAGACAGCAACGATACAAAATTATCTTATTATTTTACTAAAATTAACTAAAAAAAAACTGTTTTCGAATAAACCTGCTTTATAAACAGCCGTCTATGAAATTGCCATAGCGGAAAAATTGTTTTTTTTTTATTAACACTATTGTTTTCTTTTTTCTTAAAAGGAAAAATTACTGAGTATTTGATATCAGTTTGTTAACTAAAATCTATAACGAATATTACATTTCTGTAAACACATAGATTTTATGTAAATGCGGAAACATCATTAAAATTCGGTCAATAAAACAACTAATAAAACATGAACAACACCAGACAATAATAAAACTTCATTAACATACTTCAGGCAGTGTTTAAAAAGTTTAGTACTTTTATTTTACTGAAATACGCTAGAAATATGGTTTATTTCTTCGTTTAAATTTTGTTCGATATGACTCCCGATAGCAAACAGCTGTCGGAAAGATTCGAGTCTTCTTATCGAATTGAACTGTCAAAATTATTCGTTTTCGGATTTGTGAATAGCGTTTGAAGGACATCTTCGATATCTGAGACGTTCGATTCGGTTCGGAAGCGAGTCGAATGGTTGTGAATAAGGGGCCTGATGTAAATTGGCCTATAATATGTTAGTCTATGACACGTCTATGGACAAGTATTCATTCGAGTTCTAGAACGATTCATCGACTGAAATATTCATTCAACCGAAAGATATTCAGTCAGACCATCATTCATTCACAAATCACTTTAATTGTCAATTGTTTGTCATTCCAAAAAATATTTTTTTTTCATGCTTGTATTGTTCCATTGTGTTCTCTTCAGCGGTGAAATAAATTTGAAATTCAAAGTTATTAAACTGTGATTGGCGGAACTTGTGCGTAACCATAAAAATGTCTGAAGCTAAAATGAAGGAGGTTTGTACATACGTTTTTTGATGGTGACCTCAAGAAAACAATTTTTTTGTATAACCTGCATTACAATATTATTTATGTATTTGTAGCTACGCAGCGATATCGACGAGCTCAATGAGTTATTGAAACAAGCAAAAAGAAAAAGGGCTCAAGATTTACTGTCGTTAGAAATCAGAAAGTTGGAAACGGAATGGATAAACTTGCGAGACGCTGCACATGCCGCGCAGGCGGGGTCTTCGCCGGCACCGTCCACCGCGTCAGCTGCGCACAACAAAAGATACCAAATAAAACTTAATGGATATGGTTAGTAGGCTTAATCCTGTCAA
This sequence comes from Xestia c-nigrum, assembly GCA_916618015.1. Lineage (NCBI taxonomy): Eukaryota > Metazoa > Arthropoda > Insecta > Lepidoptera > Noctuidae > Xestia > Xestia c-nigrum. The sequence goes on along the minus strand of OU745261.1, from coordinate 13,232,621 downwards.
GGGTAATTAGCAAGTCATGCATTAACATTAGTTATTAATGTCACTTTACCAGGTTCATAGATAATACAGAATCGGATTTTGGTCTCCTTCTTAAACCAGGAATAAACCGGTTTTACTATGGAACCGAAATCCAATTCCGCATGCCCTTTAGTAACCATCATACTGCCCATAACTTTATGTATTTTAGTTGGCACAGCAAAGCTACTACTTTTTTCATTCATCTATATCTATCAGCCATCTATAATTCTCAACTACTTTGTTTTGAAAACCATTAATGAAGAACTATTTTTATTAATTTTAGTTTACTAATTCAATAATTCTCTCAGGTTGGGATCAATCAGATAAATACATCAAAGTTTTTGTCACATTGAAGAATGTCCAATCCGTGCCAAAGGAGCAAGTGTACTGCAAGCTCACAGAAAAATCTATGGAGCTTCATGTTGAAAACCTTGAGAATAAGGATTACCTACTAGTCATCAACAAACTGTTGGAGTCTATCAACATTGAAGACAGCCATTGGAAACAGAAGACAGGTAGTTATAGCAGTGTAAATTTTTTGGCCTATAGCCGACCCAACAGATGTTGTCCTGACCTTCCACCTACTACTACTACCAACCCTACCTACTACTGCCTACCTACTACATTTTTTTTTCATTAGAACCTCCTGACAATAACAAACAACAAAAAAAGAATTAGCTGCTCTCGAGATTTGTGCTTAGCAACACATCCAGCAATTCATTTTTAAATAATAGATTTAAATGTATTTCAAATTCTGGCTTTTTCAAAGGATCTACTGCATAATATATGTAACTATGTACATAGTGGGACATCATAAAAAATACTGTGTTGTTGCCTTCTATTTAATAAGATGTAAGCTGGTCTGTTTGAGTTTCCTGAATACTATTGAATTTTTTAGAAATATGAGGCCACAATATATTTTGAATAGGTTTCTTGCATTAGTAAGGTCCACCTTGTTCATACAAATTTGTACGGCTAACCATACAACTTTTCAACATCATTCATCACACTTATAATGTTTCTATGTGCAATGTAATAAGGATGGTGTTGTCTGCAGCCCGTGGGTATGTATAAAATATATTCTTTATTGAAAAACTAACTGTTTCCCACAACCTGTGTTCTTAAAAATGAATCCTTCAATAATGCCTATCGATAAGTTAATTAAGTTTTACATTTTGGATTTTCATAACAGATATGGTGGTCATATTCTTAGCAAAGTCTCGTCCCAACATTAAGTGGTCCCACATGACAGAGCTTGAGAAGAAGTTTGAAGACCAACGCAACAGCAAGCTCAAACCAGCTGCCCCTGAGATGGACAAGTCAGATCCACAGGAATCTATCATGAGCCTTATGAAGAACATGTAAGCTATGCTTTTATTGTTGGCAAATCAAAAACAACAAAAAAAAACTAATTTTGTGTTTGTGGCGACTGAAGAGTGTCTTGAACAACAGTTCAGTTTGGTTTATTGAAATGAATATTATGGCTTTAATGAACCAACAGCCGTTCTGGTGTGATTTAGTTATAAACACACATGCATCCCAACTTTAGCATTTGTAATAGTAGACTGACCACACCCATTTTGTCTTTGGTCTTAAAACTTTCTTAATATAGCTATACCTTAATATAAGCATTTTGAGAGAATATAAATTGACTGTAATTTATCCATTTCTAGGTACGAAACTGGGGATGATGAAATGAAGAGAATGATTTCGAAGGCGTGGTATGAAGGGCAGCACAAGAAAAAATCAGACACACTAGATCTGTAGAATGCGTAATGCTTATGAAAATACATAGTTTTGTAAAATTACATTTTAAGAATAAATGAAAATGGATTTTTTATTTACTTTGGTTTTATTGACTTGACTTTTACATATCTACACTAATATTATAAAGAGGAAAACTTTGTTTGTTTGTTTGTAATGAATAGGCTTAAAAACTACTGGACCGTTTTTAAAAATTCTTTCACCATTGGAAAGCTACATTATCCACGAGTAACATAGGATATATCCGTACCACGCGTGAATACGTTGACAACTCGAGATGTCGTTTTTTTTTTTTTTTAGCTTAAACGCCTCTGTGACCTTATACCCTACCGGTATTAAAAACTCAACTCGAAATACTCAAACAAAATCAAATTATTGCTTTCGTACATAAGTGAGTATCTACAATTATGGCAATAAATATTTGATAAAACGACATGTCAAATTAATAATACTTAACCCTTATTCAAATATAGGGAAACTATTTCCCACCCGGCAATGTTCTACATTTTGGTATTTTATAAATAATCGATAATCGTTACTTGAAATTATTTCGATCCATCAAAAAATAAACCATATTTTTTTATATTATGGCAACACTTTCTTCCTAAATGTCACATGCCTAAACGTCAAAATCAGTTCAATCTTCGAGGTTCGTTTTTTTCCGCCAATTTAGCTCTAAATTGGATTTTTTGTGAAGTGTTTTTCGTCTGACGAGCAGAAACATTCTTGTAAGTATACAACTGTCCTTATTTCTGCAAGTAGACTATATTTCTGATATAATGATGGTATAAACAGTGTATAAAAAGAAAACTTAGTGCTAGTTTTGCATGTCTAAACTATGTGGGAAATAACTTCCCTATATCCATTTCCGTAACTACTAAGTGGGAAACTAATTACCTATATCCCTTTCGCGTTCATTGTTTTATCAATATATATAAAATTTTGATTTTATCTTTTTGTTCATAATTTTTATTTTAAAATAAAAAAAAGAATTAAATTTATTGTTATTTTTAGGGACGTAAGAATTTCAAAATGTCTCGCATGCAATCTAAAATTAAAAGAAAGAAGACAATTAATGAGAAAAAGAGAGAGAGAGAGAGTCAGCAAGAGTGCTTTAAAAATCTTCATCTGATTGAAGTTCGCCATGTAACCAATGTATGAGGCTCCTGTTTTGTTTCCATTTCGTGATTATCACTTTTTGTGCAATAAATTACCTTCTAATTTCTATGACGTTGTCTTTTTTCTTTAATATTTATGTACATGCAAAAACCAAGTAAAGTCAAATGCAACAACTAGTCATGTAGCACAACTAGGCATTGCAGTAAAGGATACAGGGAAATAATTTCCCACCATTAAAACAAAATATATCCTAACCAAATATAGGGAAATATATTCCCACTGAAAAAAAACATATATACTATGTTTTTTTTAATATATAATTTTAAATACATTAAAACTACTTCTAAATGTAAGCTAAATCCATTTTAACATCTTTGATAAGTCTTGCACAGCGCTGCATTTGTTTAAGGGTTAACTGACAGCGTTTATATTATTGCATTTCGATTTATCAACATAAGTCAGAACATGCATTAGTTAATATATCAACATATACGTTTGTGTATTTGCAAGTGTAATATGACAAAATCAGTTATCAAGTTATGAACGTCTTTGAGTACGAAACACACACATATATATCGAGTTATCTAGTTATGCACGCTATCTAAAGTTGTGATATTTAAGAACATTTCGAATTGTTTAGTTATGCACGCTATCAAAAGTTGTGATATTTTAGAACATTTCGAATTGTCTAGTTTCATCATTATAAAATCACACGAATCATTTATGAAACTCTTTAAAATGGACATTATATCCGTACCTGGCGTGAATAAGTTGATATGTCATTTATGCATACTTTTCAGGGCAGCCAATTTAAAGTTAACGATCTTCTGGTAAATCGAAAATAATGATGATTACTTTTTTAATAGTTGAATTTAGGTTCTTTAAGGAGCTGTTTTAAGTCTACGTTACAAAATAAATGTAATATTTGTTAATACATTTAAAAACAGACATCCAATTGTTCACCGACGACTTATCAACTTATTCCCTGAAGGAAGATAAAAATCCTAACTGTCATAATTGAATTTAGATAAAAACCAAATGAAGTAATAACAAAGTTTAATCGCAGAAACAAATTAAGATCCTTTATTATTTTTTAAATTTATGAAATTTAACCAAATGACGAGAAAAAACACTTTAAATTACTTATTCTTCTGTGTTTTCTTCTTTATCAGGATATTCTTCGTTAAGATCGGGGTCGATATTTTCTGTATCATTATCCATTTTTATATTTCTATAAAATTCATGAAATACTGGATCTATTACAGGTAATAGATCCAGCAAATCTTTTTTCTTCTCTCGACTTACTGGCAATTGCTCTCTCGACACTGGTTCTAACTGTATGTTATCTATAATGTATTTGCCTCTTTTCTTGAAGTTTATTGCTTTAAATGGAGTGTCACTGTCAAGGTTTGTCTTGAAGTATATTTCTCCAATGGGTTTTCTATATTGCAACCACTTCACAGGTTGCCATAGAAATTTGCTTCCAGAGACGTCTTTCTTTTTAATTGTGAACGGCCCTTTTTTTGAACTCAATGCAGAGAAGTTTAGAAACTGGTCTTGCTTCATAGGTATCACTTCAAAGGGGTTTTTAACTTTGGAAGACCGAACCAGTTGTATTGTATCCAATCATTAAAGATGGTTAATTTTAATCTGTGTCTTCTTTTTAGTTCTCTCAATTATAGCATGGTCCGAGTCACATTCCATGTGACTATGTCCGCTGATAAGAAACTTATGGTTGATCACTTCCAATGTTGGATGTTGATGCAATAGAAACATGAACATCATAGCAACTGTGTTGTTTTTATTTTGTCCCCCACATGTGTCCGAATAAAATGTGACCTGTTTTACATTTGCAGGTAAATTATGAAGCAAATCCCATAAACAAGAAGCGACTTGGTTAGCACCTCGTGCGCCAATCGTTTCGTCCCACATATAACAAATAGCTTGATCATTAGCTAAGTTATGAATTGTTAGATTGAAGGACCACAATTGCCTTTTATAAAAAGAAACTGAAGTTTTGAGGTAAGGAGTAGGTTAGCATTATGATCAAGCTATTTGTTATATGTGGGACGAAACGATTGGCGCACGAGGTGCTAACCAAATCGCATCTTGTTTATGGGATTTGCTTCATAATTTACCTGCAAATGTAAAACAGGTCACATTTTATTCGGACACAATCATGTGGGGGACAAAATAAAAACAACACAGTTGCTATGATGTTCATGTTTCTATTGCATCAACATCCAACATTGGAAGTGATCAACCATAAGTTTCTTATCAGCGGACATAGTCATATGGAATGTGACTCGGACCATGCTATAATTGAGAGAACTAAAAAGAAGACACAGATTAAAATTAACCATCTTAATGATTGGATACAACTGGTTCGGTCTTCCAAAGTTAAAAACCCCTTTGAAGTGATACTTATGAAGCAAGACCAGTTTCTAAACTTCTCTGAATTGAGTCCAAAAAAAGGGCCGTTCACAATTAAAAAGAAAGACGTCTCGGGAAGCAAATTTCTATGGCAACCTGTGAAGTGGTTGCAATATAGAAAACCCATTGGAGAAATATACTTCAAGACAAACCTTGACAGTGACACTCCATTTAAAGCAATAAACTTCAAGAAAAGAGGCAAATACATTATAGATAACATACAGTTAGAACCAGTGTCGAGAGAGCAATTGCCAGTAAGTCGAGAGAAGAAAAAAGATTTGCTGGATCTATTACCTGTAATAGATCCAGTATTTCATGAATTTTATAGAAATATAAAAACGGATAATGATACAGAAAATATCGACCCCGATCTTGACGAAGAATATCATGATAAAGAAGAAAACACAGAAGAATAAGTAATTTAAAGTGTTTTTTCTTGTCATTTGGTTAAATTTCATAAATTTAAAAAAGAATAAAGGATCTTAATTTGTTTCTGCGATTAAACTTTGTTATTACTTCATTTGGTTTTTATTTAAATTCAATTATGACAGTTAGGATTTTTATCTTCCTTCAGGGAATAAGTTGATAAGTCGCCGGTGAACAATTGGATAAGTCTGTTTTTAAATGCATTAACAAATATTATTTTTATTTTGTAACGTAGACTTAAAACAGCTCCTTAGAGAACCTAAATTCAAGTGTTAAAAAAGTAATCATCATTATTTTCGATTTACCAGAAGATCGTAAACTTTAAATTGGCTGCCCTGAAAAGTATGCATAAATGACATATCAACTTATTCACGCCAGGTACGGATATTTTATCCCCGTACTCCCACGGGAACGGGAATTACGCGGGTGAAACCGCGTGACGTCCGCTAGTTAAGAATAAAATAATTTACGATCATTGTACCGATAGTTGTATTCCACCCTGTATAGTGTATTATCTATGATTTTTTAACTGTTTCTTCAGCATTAACCTTGCCGGCTGATGTTGATCGGACTCGATAGTAATCTGATCGCCACGAATCTGTCTCGTTATTCTAATTTCGCATCGACTTTCTGTGTCTGACTCAACGCTAAGCTCATTTCGGTTGCGATAAGACTTACTCTGGATTCGAGAATATTTCGTCGAGCTATTTGCCTTTTTCTCGACCCAGTCTACGATCGGGATTTTTAATCAATTCTTCTCGGGATTCCCTAGCCAGTAGCCAACCTTATCTTGTCGGCTGACGAGGTCTCATTCTCATTTATGTGTAGGGAATTCCCGATTATTGATGTAGCTCAGGTTGGCTGGACAAAACTTCAAAATAGCTCCCATTTTACTAGGTCAATAGTGTTAGGACTTGAAAATAAACTCCCGTGTATTTATGGTAGTACACTTTTATTTTCATGCTTATCGTTGAAGATACACAATATTGTTTTACACACAAGGGCGCCATGAATCGTAACCACAGATTAGTAGAGTTGCCATATCAACAGGGTTGCAAACTTATTCTCACAGATAATAAAAACTAAAACTAATACAATATTTTATTGCTATTCACACCTCCCCTCAATAAAATATTTGAAAACAAAACACAAGTCTTTTCTTTCACAAAAATAATCCAGAGCTAACCCTAAACATAACCTCCCCTTAACAATAGTCATCCCCTTGATTACTTACTGAACAATTTATCCCTAAGTTTCCTAAACATTATTCCTCCTAATGCCTTAGTAAAAATATCTGCTAGTTGGTCACTGGTATTTATGTATTTTAAATCAATAACTTTATTTTCCAACTTTTCCTTAATAAATGACTGTTTAATCTCCAAATGTTTTACTCTAGAATTACCAGTGGCCATCTGTGCCATCTTAATAGTAGACTGGTTGTCTTCATACACAATTATGTTTACCTCAAACCCAAATGTTAACATAATTTCTTTTAACCAACAAGCCTCACTAGTAGCTAAACACAAAGCAACATATTCAGCTTCGGTTGAAGACAGTGCAACCGTTGGCTGTTTCCTTGAATACCAAATTACTGAACAACCAAACACTTTAAAGATACACCCAGATGTAGACTTTCTATCATCAGCACCACCCCAGTCACTGTCAACATAACATAAAACATCTTCATTACACTCTCTATAGTATACTAAACACAAATCAATAGTTCCATTTACATATCTTAAAACATTCAACAAAAGTTTATACAAAAGTTCAGATGCACAACTTTGATACTGACTCAAGATATTAACTACTGAACAAATATCTGGCCTAGTGCCCATAGCTGCATACATCAGGCTCCCTACAAGCCTTCTACATTTACTCTCTATTTCAATACTCTCTGAACTATCTCTCTTTAAGATATAAAAATTATAATTTTTTTTTATCAATAGGTAACTTCAGTGTTTTACCATCCAATATATTATACTGTGATAACAATTTTCTCAAGTAATCTTTTTGTGATATAACAGTAATCCCCTTATTTAAATCTTGTTTAACATCAATACCCAGGAATTTACTAACATTACCCAATTCTTTCATTTTAAATGTTTTACATAGTACATTTCTCAGTTTACACATATCTTCTTTGTCATTCCCAAAGTATAATATATCATCAACATACAATAACAAAAATGTTTTCTTTTCTCCTTCACATTTAGAGTACAAACAATAATCCTTATCAGATTGCTTATAACCTAAAGACAACATGACATCATTAAAAGTTTTATTCCAACATTTTGGAGACTTCTTTAAGCCGTAAATAGATTTGTTAAGTTTTACATACTTAGAATCAGTTCCCTCAGGCAAGATTAAATATAACTCCTCATCAAGATGTGCATTTAAAAAAGCTCCACATACATCCATTTGATTTATTTCTAACCCTAACTTAGTAGCTACACATACAAAGACTCTAAATGTATTAAGCTTTGCCACAGGGGCATACAGATCATCATCACAATTCTGCTCAAAGCCTCTTGCAACTAATCTAGCCTTATAACTATTATCTTTCTTCTTTAGAACCCATTTTGAGCTAATCACTTCTTTTCCTTCTGGTATAGAATCTATCTCTGTCCATGTATTATTTTCTTTTAGTTGATTAAGCTCTCTTCTTATAGCCTCCTTCCAGCTTTCAGCCTCTACAGATATCATAGCTTCCTTATAGTTTCTTGGTTCATCAACATATAGGTAATAATCATCAAGATATCTTGGTTTTACCCTTCTTCTACTTCTTCCTTGAACCTCATTTCCTTCTGTTTCTGCCTGTTCTTGTCCAGTTTCTTCTGTTGCTTCTGACATCTCTGTTGTAACACCTTGTTCTACTCCATTTCCTTGCTCCTGTTCTGTGTCCATGTCATAATATTCATCATCACTCTCATCATGTAGTTCTTCTTCTGTATTTCTCTCTGTAGGAACATCCAGTAGTATGACATTTTCATTGTTCTGTATTTCCTTAATTTCTGTCTCTTTCTGTGTTGTTGTATCCAGAAATACTATGTCCCTCTTAGTATGAACTTCCCTTTTGTCCTCATAGTACACTCTGTAGCCTTTCGAGTCATCATATCCAACGAAAATTGCTTGTTCCCCTTTAATGTCCCATTTTAATCTCTTTTCCTTTGGGATATGAACATAAACATATTCTCCAAACACTCCACGTAGGCTCAGCACATTAAAACTCCGTTTATGAAATGTCTCATAGGGTGTCTGACTGTCCACTCTACTCTTTGACGTTCTATTCAATACATACACCGTAGTATTAACTGCTTCAGCCCACAATTCTTTCGAAAGACCTTTACCCTTTAGCATGGACCTTGCAGCTTCCACGACAGTACGCATGTCCCTCTCCGCTTTGCCATTCTGCTGTGGAGTAAAAGGTATCGTCGTCTGATGTTTAATGCCCTTTTCTTGTACAAATTCTTGTATCTCTTTGTTCATGAACTCTCCACCATTATCGGTACGAATGACTTTCACTTTATTTCCTGTTTGTCTCTCAGCCCAATTAACAAATTGCTTTATCTTCAAAGCTGTCTCACTTTTATGTTTTAAAAAGTAGATTACCCGGTAGTTACTAAAATCATCTTTTATTAGCAGGAAATACCTTGAACCTCCGATGCTCTCCACCTCCATTGGCCCGCACAAGTCAGCATGCACCAACTCTAGGCATTCCTTGGTATGCTGCTCACTTCTGGTAAATGGAAGTATGTGCATTTTACCTTCTAGACACGAAACACATTGGAAACTGTCCCCAGTGTATTCGATGTTGTTTTTCTTGAGCACCTTCTTCACATACTCAACATTCTGGTGACAAAGACGCTCATGCCAGTCCGATAGCGCTGCCACAGCTGCAACACTTTCTTGCATGTAGCCACTTGACACCTCTAGTACGTAATAGTTCCCTTCACGATTGCCTATCGCACAAAGTTCATTGTCCTTATAAAACAAACACTGCTGATCAGTTAATGTAACCTTGTAACCTTTTTTTGTAGCACTAGTTACAGAAAACAAATTAATCTTCATTTGTGGCACATGTAACACATTGTTCAATGTAGATTTTATATAACAGTCTCCGTTAAACACACTCAGTTCTACATCACCAACTCCAACAACAGGTAACAGACGACCATCTCCAACAATAACATAACGTTTTAATGTTGACAGTGGCAGATAGTTTGTAAACATTGAACGTTGACTTGTCATATGTTCACTAGCCCCACTATCTATCAACCACCTCTTGTCACTCCCCGTAATGTCACTCCCAGTTGTCATTGCTGTCCCTGTCACTGTAATAAATGCATTGGACTGTGTCCCACATTGCCACAAGAGAAACATTTACGTTTTTCTTTATCCTCGCTTTTACACTCCTTTGTAATGTGTCCAAGTTTCCCACATTTATAACATTTCTTGACACTTTTTTGCTTGGAATATAGTGCTATACTCTCTTTCTCTTTGCTTCTTGCCTTTATTCTCTCTTCCTCTACAAGTAATCGAGAAACCAAATCATTGTAGTTCTGTTTACTTGTGTCCACTGACTCCCAAGCCGAGATGAAATGATTGTATGCCTCCGGTAGAGATAACAAGACTTTAGTCATGATGAATTGTTCAGATATCTCTTCTCCTGCCTGCCTCAATTGACAAATCATTTCTTGTATTTTGGCTAAGTATACTGCCAGGTCTCCATCTTCAAATTTGTATTGCAAAAACCTTTGCTGCAGCATCAATGTACCTGTTGCACTCGTGACCTCGTATACACTGTGCAGTTTTCGCCACATGTCAGCTGCACTTTCGCATGTAAGGATGTGCACCATCGCCGCCTCACTTATTCTATTTACAATTAATGTTTGCGCCTTGGCATCCCTTGCCATCCAAGCTGCAATTTCCTTACTCGTGGATTCGCCATCATTCCCTGGCTTTGTCTCCATCCCACTCACAACCGAGTACAGCTCAGCTCCTTTTAATGTTACGGCCATTTGGAACTTCCATACGTTCCAATTCTTATGGCCCTCCAACTTAATAGCCGAGTTGGACGCCATGGCCATCGTGTGTTGATCCATTTTTGTTACTTATGCGTAAGCCCGCAGCCTGATGCCGTGATAATAACCACCACACGACCTCCTTCAGACGCCGCCAATAATAACTCACTAGCTGGAGTTGTTATTTATCTTTTTTTTTTTTTCTCCGACCACGCCGCGTTCACAACAACGTAACGCCGGCAGCCCGACCCGGTGATTTTCCTTCACCCCACAATATACCAGTGATCTTCACCTAAAGCAGATTTATAGACAGCTGGGCCCATAACCTGTTAGGACTTGAAAATAAACTCCCGTGTATTTATGGTAGTACACTTTTATTTTCATGCTTATCGTTGAAGATACACAATATTGTTTTACACACAAGGGCGCCATGAATCGTAACCACAGATTAGTAGAGTTGCCATATCAACAGGGTTGCAAACTTATTCTCACAGATAATAAAAACTAAAACTAATACAATATTTTATTGCTATTCACAAATAGGGCACTTTATGTGACGGCTAACACCCTTATGTCAGAATTTGTGACGCTACAGAATCTTAGATAATCGATCGAAAACGGGTCCAGCCATCTTGAAAAACCACTTTTCGCTGGTCACTCAATCTCGGTAATGGAAATGATTTTGACGACTTTTTGCATATCAACGGGCGTCACATAAGTTTGTGACAGGCATCGAGCTAAAAGTTATGTCATTCGTACAGTGGTTTAGTAGAAAAATGCTAAAATCGGTGCCAGCCATCTTGAATTTACGTAAAAAACTTTTGGCTGGCACTTCCGAATCTCAATAACGATAGCATTTTCGGATATGGTTCCTTTACTAAAACTTGGTGACGCAATGTGTGACAGTAATAACGTTTGATTTATGGCGTCACATGCAAGGGTTTACGAGAAATCAATAAAAACCTACTGTCCAGCCAACCTGAGTTCAGGCTGGCTGGACACCTGTATCTCCGCTGCCTGATGATCTACGACCTTCAAAATATGTTCAAGATGTTGTGACGGGGACGATAATGATATCCTGAATTTGTGACGGAGAAACTTTGCGTAGTTTCAAAGATATTGATCATTTAAATTTTCCCATACAAACACTGCAGTAGGGTTACCAATATTGTAGGTTTTATGTAGGACTAAGTATATTTTATGGTGTTTTCTTTAATGGACGAAAATCCGTGTACTGGTGATACTAATAAGAACAACTGTAGATATTTAAATCAATAAAAGACAAAAGTGTAGAAGTGAGCTGGAATGGGGGTAGTTTTTTAATGTTATTGATATTTACGTGCAGATATCTACTCTTTTTAGTAGGTAGGTATTGGTGTTTTTCATGGTAAGTACATAGGTAGTTAATGTGTCAGGATAACTAATGCTCTAAGGTATTTACATGAAAAAATAATGTTTGCTGTAAATAAAATCACATTTATTTATTTGTACTTATACAGCGTTTCAAATGACGACGGTCAACTCCATTTGCACTTCAGAATAATAATTAAATAAACAATATCGATTTCAAAATTTGAAATCAATACAAAAAAAATTACAAAATATCTGTGAACGGAATGTAATATTTCCTTGATAGTTGATAGCTGATGTTAGTGTCGCCATCTATTGCTTAAAGTTGGTACTGCTAGGACAACTGGTCGAATCTTCTCTTATTAATTTGGTGTCTTACCGCAGATTAATATTAAAAGTTGTCTTACTCTGATTAGTGATAACACTTCGAAAAGTACACTGCAGACTGTCGAGTTTAGTTCTCATTTTCCGTTACCTAAGATAATAAACTAAACGCGAAATACAAGTGGGCTCTCTTTTGCAGCGCTGGTAGTCAATTATTATTTTAAATTAACACATAAAAAAAAGTAAGTCTACGCTTTTTATTGCAGGAAAACCTTATATTCCCACGGAGAAATCAAATACAAAGCAGGCGTGGCTGCTACCGGCCGATTAGTATATTAAAAATAAATCCTTTATTTATGTAAAAAAATATGGTCACCTCACAATATTAATGGATGTTTGTATGGGAAAATTTAAATGATCAATATCTTTGAAACTACGCAAAGTTTCTCCGTCACAAATTCAGGTTATCATTACCGTCCCCGTCACAACATCTTGAACATATTTTGAAGGTCGTAGATCATCAGGCAGCGGAGATACAGGTGTCCAGCCAGCCTGAACTCAGGTTGGCTGGACAGTAGGTTTTTATTGATTTTTCGTAAACCCTTGCATGTGACGCCATAAATCAAACGTTATTACTGTCACACATTGCGTCACCAAGTTTTAGTAAAGGAACCATATCCGAAAACGCTATCATTATTGAGATTCGGAAGTGCCAGCCAAAAGTTTTTTACGTAAATTCAAGATGGCTGGCACCGATTTTAGCATTTTTCTACTAAACCACTGTACGTATGACAAAACTTTTAGCTCGATGCCTGTCACAAACTTATGTGACGCCCGTTGATATGCAAAAAGTCGTGAAAATCACTTCCATTACCGAGATTGAGTGACCAGCGAAAAGTGGTTTTTCAAGATGGCTGGACCCGTTTTCGATCGATTATCTAAGATTCTGTAGCGTCACAAATTCTGACATAAGGGTGTTTAGCCGTCACATAAAGTGCCCTATTGACCTAGTAAAATGGGAGCTATTTTGAAGTTTTGTCCAGCCAACCTGAGCTACATGATTATTGTATTTGCGCCGAACCATTTTCCATTTACTTAGTCACATGATTTCGATGCGTTCATGAGAAAGTCTATGGTTGGGGTTTCTAATATTCTTTGTACCTATGTAATGCAGCTTCGCATCATTTATTTATTTCGGATTACTCTTCGACTTGCAACATCTCTATCGGTTCGGAACTTCGGCCACAAATATTCCCCTATTTCTAAATTCTCGGACATTCCTTCGGTCCATTTGGATCATCTCTCGAGAAATACTCTGCTCAGGATTTACCCCCGTTTCTATTTTTATTTCCCCCGATCGCTCGATGGACCTCTTTGTCGGAGTATTTATGTAATGAATAAATAAATCGCTGGACATTACACACAATGCCATCTAGTGCCACACAAAGCAACGAGGCTTGTCGTGGACACCAGATAGTTAATCAAACATTTGCTCCTTCCGGGATTCGAACCCGGGACCCTAAGATCGTAAGGCAGACTACCGCCACCGCTACGCCATTCGGGTCGTCATTTACGGTTCTAGTTCACGAACATTTCTCTCCATCTGGATCTTTTCGACTTTCGAGAGACCATCTATGGATAAAAGAGTTAATCTATCGACAAGATCAATCACTTTTTGGCTGTCGGTTGGCACAAGGATGGGCTTCTTCCTTGTGATAATGGGTGCACTTACGTCGGACATCTAGGAAGAGGCTCCCTGGTGAATGCTGGTTGCAGAGAGTGGCCTAAAGGTCCAGAGCAGGTTAGAGGTGTAGTATGTAGGACCAAAACAGATACATACTTATTCTGTGATTTTGGCGGTCTCTCCAGTTTTGTGCCCATAATTCTTGGCGGAATGGCGTAACTAATGGCTCAAATTCTTGGTTTGTGCCCAGCGAATGCTAAAAAGTTTGCCCTCTGTTACAATTTGCATGGGACTTCAACATACAGCTTGGCAAAAAAGTCGTGAAAATAATGGTGGCGCTACTATCGTACATATTGTAACCCTTTATAGTACGACAATAACAGTTTGATACTTTGGTTTATTTAATGTGTACGTTGACGGGTTTTAGAAGAGCTCGGTGCTAAATAATAACAGCCGGCCAGGACAATCTTCAAGCTGAAGACGTGCTTAACTAGGTTAGTCTGTAGATGGGTGACCATCTGTCATAGAGTTTCTTCCGTGCCTCGGAAAGCACGCTAGCGCACGGTAGCTGTTGTCGTGTCATTTGTAAATCTTTACTGTGAGTCAGGAGCCCGAAAATCTGACAACCAAGTCTTACCAAGTGGTATTGTATTACCTAGTGACTGGGTTGTGGAGATTAGATAGGCAGTCGCTCCATGTAAAATACTGATATCCACGCTGCATCCGGTTAGTCTGGAAGCGGACCCCAAAATTAGCTGGGAAAAGGCTAGGCAGATGAAAACGACTTTAACGGATTTTACGTTACTTAAACTTGAAATAAACATAATTTCTCTGCTCGTTACATACTCACGCTTTTGTATGATAATGGGCAAGTACGTGTGTATATTGATTTACATTATGAGGAAAATAATACCAACGATTCGTCTAAGTGCTTTTTTTTCATTTTTATTAATAAGAAAGATAGAATTTTACAGATGTTTCTATCAGAATCTAACATGTCTTCGGCTTAATATTCCACATCTGAAAGTTCTTCATCCGTGTCTGTATCTGTACTGCTGCTGTCATCTTGCAGATTTATGACTATTTTGTCTATATCACTATACAGAGTTTGTCCCCTTTGATAATACTCTCTTTCTATTTGCATAACATGTTCACATGATTTTTTTCCAATCACCAACAGAGATGCTTGCAAACACTTGTTCAGCCACGGCCTACAACAGTAAAAAATAAAGACCGTTAAATTTTTGCAAATACTTCTTTCTAAGAATGTAAAATCTTTCTGAACTTTTTGTCTGATCACAAGTCAAAATCATCCAATTCTTTTTAGGTCGCCCTGCTCTGTTTCTCTGGAGTGGAGAAAATGCCTTTGTTTGTATGCCCTTCTCTAGCAATTCGCCGTATGGTACTTACGGATTAACCTAGAAAAATAATATATTTAGTTACTTTTATTCTGGAAGTAACACAAAAAGTATCAAAATTATAGGAGCGTGCTTCTTTGTTAATGCACATAACCACAAAATTCATCGATGTATTTTTCAATGTAAATAATAGTTGTATAATCGTTTATACTATCTAGTGCAAGTTTAAACACACATATTACATCTGATTACTTAGATAAAAGAACATATTACCTGTCATTTCCGCAGTTCTTTTATAAACATCGTTGATATCTGATAAAATTTGTCCAGCTTCATGTTCCGCCAAACATCACAAATAAACTTTATACATTATTTCTCTAACGGAGCTGCAAATGGTTCTTCTGTTCATATTGAACCCTTTGAGTCACCAATTTAAACACAGTAACAAATAATACACGAAAAACAGCCACCGATAACATGAAATGAGAAAGCGCGGGAATCATCGAATTTGGCGGGCGTGATTTTTCTTTCGTTTTCTTAAAAATATTAAAAAATTGGCTATTGGAGATAAGTTGTGTAGATATATGTAAATATTCATTAGATTAGTTGATATAATTGTTTATAGGTAGATATAGTTCTTCATTTAGGGTAAGTTTTTTATATTTTATTTTTCTGGCCAGTGGCCACAATGGACGATGAACCGCCTGATCCGGGGGGCACAGTTCCCTCGGTCGGGCATAATATTACTATTTACGAATCCAGTATGGATACGGACTCGTCCTTAAACCGATCGGAGCGGAAAAGGGCTAGAGCGCCTCGTAAAGTATGTAAAAGTTGTAATAAAAGAAGGCGAAATGGACGCTCATCAGGAACAACAGGAACAAATAATGAATCAAATTGTCATTGTGATAATGACTCAGTTCAACTTCATAGTCCAAAAATAACGACTAACGTACCGGTTCAGGCAATTTTATTTCAACAAGAAGCCACTCCACGTTCTGTGGATGGTCCCCAAACTGAAATCCAGAACCCAGATATTCCACAGAAGGCGCCACAGGTTGCTAGGGCTTTGTATGAAGCCACAGACCTGTCGCCATACGTTGTACACATTCAAAAAAATGTTGATACAAATAACTCGGCTCAAACATTACACCCAATAACTTTAGGGCACTTTTTAAAAAAACGCAGATTTAACAACATCATTAACGGTTCACTAAAACGCATTGGTCGCAACCGAATTTCACTAAGCTTCTCCCGTTACGTAGATGCAAACTCTTTTATAAATGACCCAAGTTTGGCCAAAGAAAACTTGAGGGCATTTGTTCCATCTTTTAATGTGTGTCGGATTGGAATTATAAAAGGCGTACCTACCGAATGGTCTCCGGAGGAAATCATTGAAAATATATCCGTCCCCACTGGATGCGGGAAAGTCATAAAGGCTAGACGTCTTAATTATAAAGTACACGAACCGACCCGTGTGGAAACCATCCCAAACAGTCGTGCTCACCTTTGATGGACAAATTCTTCCAAAACGTGTGTTTTGTTGTTACAATTCCATGCCAGTGGAATTGTATACATTCCCTACTATTCAATGTTTTAACTGTTGTCGATTTGGCCATACAAAGGTACAATGTAGGTCGAACCCTCAGTGCTTCAAGTGTGGGGAGAAACATTCTGCTGACACTTGCAGTATTGAAGACGAGAGCAATAGTAAATGCTGTCATTGCGGTGGCATTCATTACGCCATCAATAAAAAATGCCCAGAATTTGAGAGACAGAAATCAATCAAGCATTACATGTCCCATAGCTGCGTGTCGTATGCTGAAGCGTCGCAACTACATCCACCAATCTCAAAATTGTATGCAGATGTGGTAACATCTGCCCCATCACATACCACTAAAAATACTTTTTATACACAATCTTCGCCCCAGTCACGTAACACATCAATTGTCTCCTCTCAAAGAAAAACGGTATTCCTCAAACCTCGGGATCCCCCAAAAACAACTAAGGGGTATGACCGGGCAGCTCATCAGGCATTGATCAGTAATGAAGTTTCTGTGTCAGGGAATGGTGTTGCATTCCAAAATAAAACAACAAATAATAATGAGACTCAAATTTTAAATTTATAATCCTGTTAATTAATACCTTATCTAAAAATAATAATATTGAACCGTCCAAGGTTGCCACTGTAATTGACACTCTGTCTAACTTATTTAACCTTAATCATAATGGATCCGAATCTACCCAAGATTGTCCAGTGGAACAGTCGCAGTATAGTGAATAAAAAATCTGATCTGTCCTACATATTGAACAAATACGATCCCTTTGCAGTCGCTCTCTGTGAGACATGGCTTAAACCCGGGTTCTCTTTTAGAATTCCTGGTTATGCGTGTCTAAGAACAGACAGAAGCGATGGGTATGGCGGTGTCGCCATACTTGTTAAAAATAACTTGTCTTTTCATAGTTTTCCTCTTCCAAGCCTCAGCGACGAAATTTCTGCTGTCGCTGCTATTGTAAATAAAATCTGTTTAGTATGTATATATTATTCTCGTCCCACTGTAAATATTCTCTCTGAAATAAGTAATCTCCTTTCAGTTTTACCTAAACCATTTTTGGTAATGGGCGACTTTAATACTCAACATCAATCCTGGGGTAGTTCTAGTTCCAATTACTATGGGGAAAAGTTATTGGAAATCCTAGACTCTAATAATTTATGTATTTTAAATACATGTCTCCCAACACGCCAAACGAATCCAGATGAGGGAGTAAGTGCCCCTGACCTCTCAATCTGCACACCCGATTTAGCATCGACATTGTCCTGGTCTCCTTTACAGTCTTCTTATGGTAGTGATCATTACCCTTTAATAATTTCTTTTCCACATAAAAAACCGGCCGTTTGTAATCCAACTCCACGTTTGAAGTATCGACTTCAAAATGCAGATTGGGATACATACAAAAATTGTGTAGAAGAAAGAATCCTTGCTATATCTAATTCCTTACAAATACATGATCCTCAATTATTATCTAATTTTAATAGAGGTTGCAGATAATACTTTCCCTATTAAGAATGGTGCTTCAGGCAAAATTCCTTCACCACCTTGGTGGGATGCTGAGTGCACTCAGGCCATTAAAAAAAGAAAAGAAGCAGAGAAAAATTATGGTCATGCTATGACTCGTCACAATTTTGAAATCTACCAAGAAGCTGCACGAACAACTCGCAAACTCCTTAGGAAAAAGAAATTTGAAGGATGGCAAAGATTCTGTGCATCCATCTCGCCAGAAGTTAACGCATCCCTAGTATGGCAAAATATTAGGAGATTCAGGTCAGCATTCAGTGACACAACAGCCTCAAAACTACCACTAGAATTAGCCAATCAGTTTATGGATCATTTAGCCCCTCCTTCAGCCCCAGAACAGAGATCTTTACATTTCCCCTATGTCCCTATTCCTAATTCTGAAATGAATTCTCTCTTCACACTAAGTGAATTGAAAGGAGTCCTTTCACATGTTAAGGATTCAGCTCCTGGTGAAGATGGTATACCATATTCATTTATAGCTAATCTGTCTGACTCTGTTCTTTTAATATATTTAAACCTCATCAATACAGCTTTGATATCTGGCAACATTCCATCAAGTTGGAAGTCTCAAATAATTATTCCCATTCTGAAACCAAACAAACCTTCTTCTAATGTTACTTCTTATCGACCAATCGCACTTTCTACAGTTCTGGTTAAAATCGTTGAACATCTTATTAAGAATCGTTTGGAGTGGTATTTGGAAAGCAAAAACTTGCTAGCCACATCACAGTTTGGTTTTAGGAAGGGTAAAAGTACGATGGACAGCCTTAGTGTGTTCACAACTGATATTCGCTTAGCCTTCTCTTCTAATAATTCTGTAATTGCTGCTTTCCTCGATATTAGCTCAGCTTACGATAATGTTCTGGTATCAATCCTAGAACAAAAGCTGAATTTATTACAAGTTCCAAAAATGCTGTCTAACTTCATAATTAATATGCTTTCAGAGAGATCTTTAAATCTTCATATGGAAGGGTGTACATTTACCCGGTTAGTATGGAAAGGTCTCCCTCAAGGTTCAGTACTAAGTCCGATTCTTTACAATATTTACACTTATGATTTGGAACCCTCTCTAAATAAGTCAGTACAAGTCCTTCAATATGCAGATGATTTACTTCTTTATTTATCTGGTCATTCTGTTGAAAATATTTGTACTTCCTTAACCTCTTCTTTAAGCTTACTGAAGACTTGGCTGGACACCAATGGTCTACACCTGTCAATTGATAAAAGCAATATTGTATTGTTTACTAGAATGCGTAAGCCTCCTAATGTCACAGTAAGTTATAATGATATTCCCATGCCCGTAAAAAACCAAGTAAAATTTTTAGGCCTTATTTTGGATTCACATCTTACTGGTATACCACACTGTGATTATATAGCTGCTAAATGTGAACGTCATATTAACATAATTAGATGTCTTGCTGGTGTTTGGTGGGGAGCACATCCTTTTTCATTGAAACTACTTTACAACACCTTGATAAGAAGCGTATTGGACTATGGGACTTTTTTGCTTGAACCTGCAAATGTTGCTGGTCTTAAAAAACTGGACAGTGTTCAGTCTAAAGCACTTAGAGTGGTTTCAGGTGCAATGAAAAGTAGTCCTATTAATTGTCTTCAGGTGGAATGTGGAGACCCTCCATCTTGAAATCTCGTAAAAGATATTTGCACTCACCCGATCCGATGGAATCCTTTTTTTAATAAAATTACATAACTGCTGTCTTCAAAAATATATTTATCCAAATAAACATCTATACAAATATAGTTGTGTTACTAAAACATTTAAATTTAATAAAGAAACCCCCTTTTATTATCAAAACATATCTGTTCGACGTTTTTACTACAACTGTCTTTTTCTTCAAGTAACAAATTCAACTTCAAAAGTATTTTAAAACCAACGCTCGAAATTAACCATAAAGCCACACCATAGAGTTTATGACTGCCAGTAACAAGGAACATAAAATTCTATAAAGCTATTTCTATAACATCCCCTCTGAATTTTATGTTTGAAACAATCAGAACAACATACAGAAAACAAACTTATAACTAACTCCCATCAACTCATTTAAAACCCAACTTAATTAAACCCACCCAACTTAACTAAAAACTACAAACAAACTTTTGAATTAATTAATCTAAAAACCTTACATAACTAACTTACAGCAAAATTTCAAATTAATTCCCAAACAACCTTAACTCCTAATAAAACTTCAACTACAACACATAACTCTTCACATTACGGAATGTCCTTCACTTATCACTCACTAAGCATTGTTTTAATCTCAAGAACTTTGTTCTGTCCAGTGGTTTAGTTAAAATATCAGCCAAATTATTTTTAGTAGAACAATAATTAATTTCCAACAAATTTTTATCTATCTTCTCCTTAATAAAATGATATTTAACATCAATATGTTTGCTCCTTCTATTTAAAATTCCATTCTTAATCAATACAATAGCAGATTGATTGTCAACAAACAACTGTGTTCTCGGTAATTTATTAGTCAATTCGTAGATCAGAGACTGAATGTATAGTAAGGTCTTTTATACATTCGGCTGCAGAAATGTATTCAGCCTCAGTACTCGAAAGAGCAGTGACTGACTGCTTGCGTGAACACCAATGTATAGGACCACCACCATAAAATATTACAAAGCCAGTCGTACTTTTCCTAGTATCAGGATCACCTGCGAAGTCTGCATCACAATATGCTTTTAAAATTAATTCATTTCCACGAACATACTGTATACCACTACTAATTGAGTTTTTAATGTACCTAAAAATATTCTTAATATTACTAAAATCATTCATATTCGGATTTTCCTGATGTCTACTGCAATAACCTACATGAAACGATAAATCCAATCTTGTTTTATTTACTAAATATAATAAAGAACCAATTAACTGACGATATTTATGTACATCATCAACTCCACCTTTCCCCTCTTGATGTACATCAACTAAAATATCAGGATGACTACTATCCTTTAAGTTTTCAAATTTAAACTTTTCCAAAATTTGTTTAATATAACTTTCTTGATAAATCTTAATATAATTTTGTTCAACTTTAACATCAAACCCTATAAACTTTTCAGTTTTATCAAATTTACGCATGTCAAATTCAGTTTCTAATTTATTAATAATTTTATTTAAATCAATTTCATTTTCACCAATTAAAATACCATCATCAACATAAATAGCCAAATAAATTCCTTTATCTTTATTCACAAACACACATGGATCAGATTTCAATTGAAACAAACCTAATTTCTTCAAAAATTCCGTCAATCTTTTATTCCACATAAGTGGTGCTTGTTTTAATCCATAAAGACTTTTCTTTAATTTACAAACTTTATTTTCTTTATCTTTAATGTCATATCCTAAAGGTATTTCCATAAAAATTTCTTCATCTAACTCCCCATATAAAAATGCTGTCTTCACATCAAATTGCTTTATTTTTAAACCTTTTTGTGCTGCAATAGCTAACAACAATCTAACACTAGTAGTATTAACCACGGGACTATATGTTTCTTTATAATCAACATTATGCTTTTGAAGAAAACCTCTTGCCACTAATCTCGCCTTATATCTTCCACCAGGCTTTATTGTAAATATCCATTTATTTGAGATTATTTTTCTATTCTTTGCTTCACACCTGTTCACAATTTCCCAAGTTTTGTTTTTCTCTAACGAATCTTTCTCCTCCATCATTGCTTTACACCATAAATCTTTATCAAAACTGTTAAAAGCTTCTGTATACGTTAAAAATGATGTTTCTAAATCATAATCTTTCAGCCATGATGGCAATCTTCTCTCTCGATTTGGTAAAATTCTCCGTCCAACATTAATTGCTTCAACTGCATCCTCAAACTCATCACTAGTCTCAACTCCTGTATCATTTCTACCTTCCCCTCTCAAAACATTATTATCTTCAACATTAACTCCAACTCCAGTATCTTCAACACTAACTCCAACATCTTCAACACTATCTTCAAAATTATCAAAATTATCTTCAACATCTTCACCACTAACTTCAACATTATCAAAACTATCTTCAAACACCTCATTATCTTCAATATTTCCTTCACCACCAACAGCTCTATCACCACTTTCACTACGAAACACATCACCAACAATTACATCATTATTAACTTCATTAATAATATCACTACGAACATCACCATTATCTCCACTATTCAAACCATTATCACCAATATCGACACTCACCTCTTTAAATAAATTATCTAACTCACTCTGTATCACTTTACGATTACACAATTTTAAATAATCCGCAACATCACTCTTATTATTATTAAACAATACATCTCTCGAATAAACAATTCTAAAATCAGAAGGATCCCATATCTTATAACCATTATTTGTAAACCCTACTAAAAGCCCTTTGCTACTCCTGGAGTCAAGTTTCTTTAATTGACAATTATTTTTATAATAAGCTAAAGATCCAAAAATATTTAAATGTTTTAAATTCGGTATTCTATTAAACCACATTTCAGCTGGTGTTTTATTATTAATTGTATTTGCACTCCTGTTAATTAAATAGGCAGATGTTAAAACAGCTTCACCCCATAAAACCCGTGGTAGCTGCATATCAAACAGTAATGCTCTAGTTCTTTCCATCAATGACCTATTTAATCGTTCAGCTTTACCATTTAGTTGTGGAGTGTAAGGAATTGTATAGTCAATATTAATTCCTTTACTATTGCAATACATTTTAAATTGTTTACTATTGTATTCACCACCGTTATCGCATCTAAATGTTTTTACTTTTGTTTGAAAATGATTTTCTGCCAAATTTATGTAATTAATTATTTTTGAAAAAGCTTCGCTTTTATTTTTAATTAAAAATACTTTAATAAAATGTGTATAGTCGTCCAAAAATGTTATAAAATATTTGTAACCATCCCATGTTTCAGTTTCAATAGGACCACAAATATCGCTATGTATAATTTCTAATGGTTTAAATGCTTTTTGTCTAATAGTTTTGAATGGTTTTCGGCATAATTTGGCTTTCGTGCAGACTTCGCAGATGTCGGTTTCCTTTACCAGGCCTCTCTCAATTCCTCTAACAAGATCCTTAGTTTTGGCTATAGGTACATGACCTAATGCACGATGCCAAAACATAGAGTCCAAATAAAAAGAGTTTACTGACCTTGATGTTACAACTGGCTTTGCATGAATACTTAGGTAGTACAAACCGTCCCGCTTTAGCTCAGCAGTCACTGATTCAGCCTCCGATCCATAAATATCACAACTATTTCTGAAAAATTTTAAAATATAATTATCATCTGTTAGTCTAGATACAGATATTAAGTTTTTCTTTAATTCAGGAACAAAAAGGACATCTCTCAATATAATATTGTGGGAATAGATGTTGCCCATGATGTTTACATAATGAATATTTCCATCAGCTGTCATGATCTTATAATTTGTTTTTCTTTTATCCTTAAGATAACTCTCAGAATTAACAATATGACTGCTGGTACCTGAGTCAATAATGAACTCAATATTTGCTTCTTCTGTTTCTATATTATTAGTAAAATTGTTACTCACGTTCTTCATATTCAGACAATGTTTTGTGTAGTGCGAGCTGGTATTACAATGCATACAGTTGTATTTTTCCTTGCAATCCGCATATCTGTGTCCTGTCTTCAGACATTTGAAACAACTTTGTTGGATGTTCAGTCTGTTGTCACCACTGGATATTGGAGTTCTACAATATCTCGCAATGTGTCCCTTCTTTCCGCATTTGTAACAAGTTTTAATATAAAAACTGGTTGCTTCTTGATTGTTTTCATTATTATCTCTTGATGTTGTTGCTTTTATTTCATCATTTTTATTGTTGTTCTTAATTCTCATTTCTAGACTTAATCTTGAAATTAAATTTACAAGTGTTTTATCAGTCAATGAGGTCGCCTCCCATGCTGTGCGAAAATAGCTCATGTTTTCCGGTATACTCGTCAAAATTTTAGTTATAATTTGCTTATCATCAAAACTGTAACCCAAACTTCTTATTTTTGTTGCTTTGTTTTCTATTTCGGTTATGTCAGACATCAGATCATCTTTCACAAATTTATAGTTATAAAACTCCTCCAATTGATGAGAAATTTGTACGTCCTTGTGTCCCAAAAAAATGTTATCAAATTTTTCAATTATTTCTTTGGTGGTTTTACTGTTTATTGCATAAGACATATATTTTTCGCTTATGGAGCATAATATTATTAATTTTGCCTTCGCATCTTTTTTCTCAAAATCTTTTATATTTTCTTCATCATCTAATACTGAATTTAAATCTTTTGCTCTCAAAATTAGCATAAGCTTTACCTTCCAAAAAGAATATTCTGATTCGCTGGTTAATTTTGACAATTTGACGTATTCTTCTGCCATTTTAAATATTTCTCCTCACACTTTTCACAATTTCTGGCTTTTAGTTTCCACTTTCATACTCCCACTGCGGAGGGCCCATAACCTCTTGAAATCTCGTAAAAGATATTTGCACTCACCCGATCCGATGGAATCCTTTTTTTAATAAAATTACATAACTGCTGTCTTCAAAAATATATTTATCCAAATAAACATCTATACAAATATAGTTGTGTTACTAAAACATTTAAATTTAATAAAGAAACCCCCTTTTATTATCAAAACATATCTGTTCGACGTTTTTACTACAACTGTCTTTTTCTTCAAGTAACAAATTCAACTTCAAAAGTATTTTAAAACCAACGCTCGAAATTAACCATAAAGCCACACCATAGAGTTTATGACTGCCAGTAACAAGGAACATAAAATTCTATAAAGCTATTTCTATAACACTCCACTACATTTACGACGTCAATTTCTATCTGATAGATTTATAGCTCGGTGTTTACAATTTACACATCATCCTTTGCGGAATAAACTTTCCATTCTTTCTGAAGAAGTTATTTCATCCAGTTACTGGAGGCATAAAGATACTCCGTGTTTAGTTAAAAGCTTCAGAAAATACATTTTAATTGAAGCTCCCTGTCACCAATCTCAATTCCTTTCAATATTTCACTGTAATTACAGTTCATTAATTATGTCACCAAATATACATTATAACCTTAACATTTATCGAGATGACGTATGTCATAACATTAACTTCAACTTTACTATGGATAGAGACTGGAAGGGCTGTCAGCTCTTGTTTACAGATGCTTCGAAGCATGGAAGAGACTCATGTGTGGGAGTAGGTGTGTACCACTCCCAATTTAATATCGTCCAAAAAATAAAGCTCCCGCCCGAATCATCTGTATTTACGGGAGAATGTTACGGTCTATTCAAAGCTGTCGAATATATTCTTATGATGGGCTTACGGAATTCACTCATTTTGACTGATGCAAGGAGTGCCTTACAATCTTTGGCCAAATTCCCTTTTTATTCTCATAATCCTTATATTATATTTGAAACTCGTGAACTCCTTTATAGATGTTCTATTAAGGGGTATTCAGTACATTTTGCATGGATACCCTCGCATTGTGGCATTCTAGGTAATGAGAGAGCTGATCAGTTAGCTAATGATGCCGTATTTTGTGGAGATGTTTTTCCGTACAAAAATAACTCCCAAGATCTGACAGCTCTGCCCAAGGTTTATCTACAGGAATCCTGGGGTCAGCTTTGGTCCGAGCAATCAGTGAAAGGGAAGTTTTATCGTACTATTCAACCATCCATTTTTGTTAAACCTTGGTTTAGCAAGTACAAGCTAAGCAAAAAAATTAGTTCAATATTAATACGTATGCGATTGGGTCACGTATGCACTCCTGCTCATCTTGCCAGGCTTGGTATTGTGCAAAACCCTGCGTGTGTATGTGGCGCTGAAGTGGGAGATCTGAACCACCTTATTTTTTCCTGCCCCCTTTATGACCACTCCTCACTTTTTCAAAGTCTTGTTTCCCTCCGAGTCCCTTTACCCACTTCTATCTCATGTATTTTATCTAATTTTAATGTAGATATTTATAAAACCTTAGCTCTATTCCTTGTAAATAATGATATAGCTATTTAAACATTAATTTATAAACTATAAATAAGCATTAAATAAGTACTTAATTTACCATGTAGTTTTTAGTATACGCACCAAGTCGGCCTTTTTGTTAGGCCCATGGTGGCGTTAAATGGTTAGTTTTCTGATGTATTATAATTGTTTACTGTTACCTTGTTTTAATTTTTGATTATTTTTATACATAACAACTAATCTCCTTTCCATTTCCAAATTTCCCGTTGTAATATTTTATCATTTCGCGAGTACTTGATTCTTACGTTTTGTTATCAAATAAAGTATTGTCAGTGGCAATAAGCACGAATAGTGCAACGCCAAAACAAAAAAAAAAAAAAAAAAAAAAAAACATGAAATGACATTACATGTACTGACTAGACGTGACAGTAGGAGAAGTTGCCAACGATTAAATTTTTTAGTTCCGTTTCAGGACATTTTTGCCAACCTGTAACTAACGAAATGTGAGGAATAAGTTATGTGCTACTGGGATATTCATGTATGTTAGTACTTCTTAGATGAGGTCAGGGCCGAGCCGCCCCTGGGTATAACTTTTTTGATCCACTGATTTTTTCTCAGATCTACTGCTGAAACTTTAATTTTTCTACTGATTGCTTCAAATTCCATCTGACAACACTGGTCGAATCGCGCGCATTAGCCGCGCCAAATCTGATGACGTCATCCGAATTTGTCTCGGATTTCTGGGGTTCTGCTCGATTCGGACGATTCGACGCGGATAGGTGTGCGAGGTTTCATAGGATTTCATACAATTAATTCTAAAATTCGATGCGTTCGGCGCGGTCGGTTCCTTCGGTGCGGATAAGTGTGCGTCCACCTTAATGTGGACGCCTTACAAAAAAACACAATAGGCTCGCGAGGCTCCTAGTGGAGACGCTCCTTTATGGACAGCATAGGCCGCGTTCCGAGATAGGCTGTAAACGATATGAGCGTACATAAACCCGTTCCGAGTTACCGTGAGCGCGATATCGATGTTCTTTGAGTCGTCATAGATGACGTCATGACATGCCCCAAAGAAATAAATATATAAATAAATACCTAATGACCTAATGACAGATCTTGGCTGTCATAATCATGAAAACTAAATCGGAACGCAAAATATTGCTGTGAGCGCTGAGTGATTATATAATATCTCGGAATACACCCATAGTGTACTCTGTGGGGACAGCTGACAAACTTTTTTAGTGTCAGTGCTCTGAATAAGGAATCCTATGGAACTGCCATACCTACGAAAAAAACGTGCATACCTACGGTAACCAAACATGGCCGCCTAGTGTTGTACTAGTCTCAGCTTTCCATCAAAACATATCGATAAAACGTCCATTTCGAAAAAGTTTTCTCTTTATCTATTGCGCTCCGTTGTTCTAAATGGAATAAGTATTTTTCATAGTCCGCCTATCTGCTAAGATTGTTTTGATCTTGGTGAAATGAATAAGGGTAAAAGAGAACAGGAGAAGCGAATTATAATAAACTAGCTGATGCCTGCGGCTTCGCCCGCACACAAATTATATAATTAAACCTTCCTCTTATATCACTCTACCTATTAAAAATTTCGTTGCGTAGTTTTAAAGATCCAAGCATACATAGGGACAGACAGACGCGGGGTACTTTGTTTTTTATTATGTAGTGATAGTGATGATGCACAAATTTAACGTTTTGACCACCCATCGAAAACCAATTGAATGATTAGTATCATGTACTAACACATCTTTTATTAAGGAATCAAACCGGCAATCGTTCTAAAGAAAAAACAGCTGATCCGAAAATCTGTGTTCACGAAACTTGGTAAAATGTAGCAACTGACTTTAATTATCGTTTTCAGGGTTGCCTCGTAAAAGTTGCACATAATTATGAGTTCAAAGACCCCTTTTGAGGGTTTTTTAGGTTAATCGAATTGCGCTATGTATAGGGAAACAATAAAAAAATCAAACAAAATTTAAATCATTTATTGTACACTTTATAATAACGCACCATACTGCTTTTACGTATATAAATAATGTTCACATTTAAAATGATAAAAAAATTAAAGGACAAATGTCAAAAACAGTCCAAGAAGATAAAGAGACTGAATGAGAAAATTAGAAGACAAACGAAAAAAATTGCTCATTTTTAGTAATATTGTCAAAATCAAAAAATCAAAATCAAAATCAAAGCATTTATTTCAAGTAGGCCAGTTACAGGCACTTTTGAATTACAAAATACAAAGACAATCGTTATTAGAAAAAACTATCGATTACTCTTTAAAGCTTCTAGCACATCACTAAGAACACAATAAAAACAATGTTCTAAAACCCAAAATATCAGTTTAGGGTCACTAAATTACATACAGAACAATTTCCTATCATGTGTATAATGACAGAATACAATAATTTCATGTCTTTCCAGGTTTTTTGAATATTTTAAATAAATTGTAGGTTACTCACTTATGAAACGACAAATTTGGCCGATTTTGGCTTTTAGACGCACCACAACCCACAACAGCACACTTAGGAGGCATCACAATTTAGTGTCTTTTCACTTTTATAAATAATATAAGCACAATTTCCATTAAATTGAGAAAAAACTTGTTAAGAGTTGAAAGTAAACAAAGACGTTATGTACTCTGTGACAGTAACCAAACATGGCGGATTGGCACGCAGGATCATTCTTGTGACGTCACAGGTTTAATGTTGTCAAAATCAGCAAAAACAAATATGTTGTCGTCCTGCTTTTCTTACGCGAGACAATATAAGTTAGAAAGAACAAGCAATATTTTTGGTAGTGCTACATCGGTTTCACTAATAAATGTAAAGGCAAATGTACCTATAGTAAATTACGCCAACTCCATAGGATTCCTTAATTCCTACCTCCATGTGTCAGTGTCATGTCATTCATTGTCAAAAACATTCATTTCTGACATTTGAATTGTCGCTTTGTAAACGTCGTCGTAGTGATCACTAGCCTGTGTCGCTTTGTTGCGCCGGAATTGTTATATTATTTCACTTTTTCGAACTCCTATTCGTTCTTTTACTTTTGAATGGAAGAACATTGGTAGTAGATACAAGTTTTGTTGAGCTACTCATCTAATTATGTTTGAATCGGACGACTTTGACCAGGTATATTCCATGAGGCCGCATTGCACTAACTGCTATTGTCTGTTTACACTGATCTATCCTATAAATCTTCTGTAAATAAACTATTAAAGTTATCATTTTATGTTTCCACATAGGTGCTGTCTCAATTTGAATTTCCAGAAGATACAGAAAAGAAAAATGTAGAAGATAAACACGGGACAAACAAACCCAATTTGATAAACAATGCGTATCTTCCAAAAATAATACAACCAAGTGGCGTGCAAAGTATAAAATTAAACGAGAATATTGCCTCGAAGAGTAACAATGTTGTAAGGAGTGATGATAACTCTCAAAGACAGAATGTAGCAAATGTTAACAGTATTATGTCACCCAAGCACACAAAAAGAAAAATGATAAATTCATATTTCGATCATAAAAGCAAGAGAAAGTTTCCTGGTCCAGCTGGTCTACTCACTGGAGGGTTTGAAGATAATAAAGATGAAAATATTTGTCAGATAGAATTACTTTCACAGGTAAAAGTGCCTTGATGACCACTGTCAATTTAATTATTGGAAATAACTTACTAACAAAAACAATGTAGAAAGTGTACAGCACCTGCACATCAACTTACCACAAAACTGTAAAATTTCTGATGAAAAGTCAATGTAATTATGTTGATGGTTAAGTTTAAAAAAAAACAAGTCAAAGTCAGAAACCCATGATGGGTGGCATTAAAAACTTTGATACCAGGCCCCTTATACACAACCATTTGACTCGCTTCCGATTCGGAAAGTCGAATGTCTTTCTTGGTCGTTTTCGTAATGCCAGAAGATGACAGATATACGAGTTGTCGAATCGGAAACGAGTCGAACGTTTGTGAATACGGGGTCAGGTCAGGCACTAACCATACAATAAAGGAAAGGAAATGCAAAATCAAATGAGAAACTTGTCATTTTTACATTATAGTTTTTACTTTCAGGACGTTGATTTTACTCAAAATAGTCTCAGAGGAGATTTATTTGAGTCTCCATTATGGGCAAGATTGTTAGATGATTTAAAAACTTGGAACCTACATGACATAGATTCTATAAAAACAGTGAAACAGCAAGCTATATCTGGAAACTTGAAAAAGAGAAAAGCTCATACAATAACTGCATTTGTTGAGACAGTTGACAGATCTGCCACAGACCCTTTTATTATTATGAGGGATACAACAGGTGAGCATACAGTGTATACTGAACACCTTACTAATGTTCACTTTGATAGTCACTCACCTTTTAACCTTTTGAACGCTGTTGTCAGATATACGTCGCAAGGTTTCCCTGTACACCAAATAACAATAATATGTGACAAAATAGTTGATGAAATTGTGGCTTGGCTCAGAAAAATGTTAGATATTAACACATCCTTTTTCATGAAATATTTCATTTCCAGGAAACATTAAGGGTACACTTCATAGGGATGCATGGTCAACATTCTCCAAGTACATTGCCTCTGAATATTGTGCATTTATTCTTTGGAAACCTACAATACTTACCACAGGAAGTGCCTTCAAGAAACACTATCTTAATATAACTTTAAGCAATATACTGGCCATCTACAGCTCAACGGTACTGACTGATGATGCAGACGCTAAGCCATTACCCGATGGATATGCTATAGTTTATGAAGAGGATTATACTGTGATAAGAACAGAAAAGAATTTGAACAACATAGGTAAGCCAAGTCATTTTATTTGTATTATATTCTACAAACTTTTTTGACGTTTTTTTTTATCTTTAGATGACTAGAAATTATAGTTTCCAAAAATGTATTCCTATTTGTTCATTATCTGTTAGTGAAGTAGACACAATAGTTCAATCACATCAGACTGATTAGGTTGGGGTTCTTAGATAAATGGTTACATATGTCTTTTCAATGTCAGAATGTAAAAAAACGAATAATTTGTATGTATTACTTTCAAATTGTGATAGTAAGACTGCCCTCATGAGGTACTGTTCACACTTAAGTAATATGAAATGTGATTTGGCATGTAACTTAACTTGTCTCTAGAATATTCACAAGTATGGAGTATTGACCATAACCTGTTAGAACCTACTTTCACTTCAATATCGCGTGTCACTTTTTTTAGTTGTAAACAGCACCTATAAAAAGTAATACAGTAAATGCAAAATGTCAGTTTTGTTTTTTTCTGGCTAATAACTACTAATTAAATATTTTTGTTACAGGTACAGATGATATAATTACAAGTGGAAATGATAACAATACTGATGATTTGTTGGGTGAACTAGATACTATATTTTCTGATGATATATTTTAGTGAGATTTTTACCAATAAGTACTCTAATCTACATGATTACAATGAGAGGTTTTCTTTTTGAGAATTTCGATGGTATTAATCCGACTACGTTACTAGGTGCCAAAGCCAAAACACTTGAAAAAACACATGTCACATACGCTCATACATTTTTGTATGGGAACATGTCACGTTGACAGCTGTTTTTAGATAATCAGACTGCTAGCTTCTCGGTGAACATGGGCCTTAGCTTCCGAATATAACCAGTAGGTCCCAAGTGAAATTATGTGACGTTCTGTACCTTGTAGTAACGTAGTCAGACCAACGCCATCTATCCAGTGAATAGGAAACAGTTAAAAAAGAAAATCCCTCATTCATATACCTCACAACAATTTTGTAAAACTAAGTAGTTTTGTCTATGATCTACATATAAATAAATACTTTGATGACCTAAAACTATAAGCAGCTATTGAAAATTATTGATTGGCAATATTTCTAGTTTTGCTGCTAAAATTCGGATTACAATAAATGCTATTCTCATTAAATCATCAATACATGTTTAAATTGTGGATCACATAATAACTGTGATATGATTCTAAAATACAAATAAAAAAACTATTTTTATTACACATCACCTTTATTTGATTTTACTTTAATATGCCTGGTAACTATATGTTTCGAAAGTGAAGCGGAATGGACATAAGTGCTGGGACACATTTTACACTTGTAGATTTTTGGTTGGTTTTTCGGCTCCGTTTCTTGGTCTGTCACCCGGTTAGTTTGTATTATTTGTTGACTTGTACCCTGGTGCGTCTTCATATGCCTGTTTATGTTGCTTAGTTTTGTGAATTTAATCTGAAAATCAAAAGATTAATAGTTTTCAGCAAGACCAATCTTTAATAGGTACACCAAAGGTTTTTGAAATGATACTTACATTGCATTGAGCACACGAAAATATTGTTTCCTTGCCCGTCTTTGTGATTATAAAATCTTCATCATTATTTGATTGGTCAGATGCTTCTTCTATTTTTATGGTTTCCTCAGTCTCCATACATTCCATACATTTGGTCTAAAATAAACAGTTTATTACATTTGAAAACAAAATATGAAGTGTTTTTTGTAGGTATCTGTATACATAATATATAATGGGCATTTCTAGGCTAGCTACTTGAAACTTTGTTTTTCAAGTACTAGTTAATTAATTGATGACAACTGTGTGATATGGGTATACCTCTTGGTGTTGTTTCAAAGCCTCCTCT
The DNA here is from genome assembly GCA_916618015.1 of Xestia c-nigrum. NCBI lineage: Eukaryota > Metazoa > Arthropoda > Insecta > Lepidoptera > Noctuidae > Xestia > Xestia c-nigrum. The sequence goes on along the minus strand of OU745261.1, from coordinate 13,199,400 downwards.
GATCTGAACAATACTGCGCAACTGCTACAACCGAACACAGTAGACGGGTAACGTTTCTTCAGATCAAATACCAAGTTCACTGGAAGTTCTGGAAAGTGGAAAAGATACCATTTGGAGTTGCGTGTTCAACCAGGTATAAACCTGGTTGAACACGCAACAGAACGTAGATGAAGATCGCAGAAGGTGTTCTGAGGTTTCCGCCTATCCTCATGGGAAAAGGCGTGAGTTTATGTCAGTGTATCAGTAAGAGCGGTTTCGCACTACGTCCGATCCGTACCCGTAAAAAGTCAGTCATAAGGTATGGTATCTATTTACCTTTATAAACCACAAGTACTAGTACTCATACATATGTAAGTAATTATAAAATTACCCGAAAACGTCAGGACGTTTTCGGGTTTTTTTTTTTGTCCGCAGGCGGCATCGCGGGCCAGGCCCAGAGTCATACATTTTATGTTCACTTCACTTTCACGGGTTCAGATCGGACGTAGTGCGAAACGGATCTTAGGGTTCTTACAGACGAGCGGCGGATTTCATGATATAATCTAATGACTTCCCAATCCTTTACTGAATAAACCCCATTCATGTTCCTTCCTCGCCCTTTATGTGCCGGGGCCACGGTATCTCTTTCAAACAGTCCCGCAGCCCCGGCAGGCTTCGGCCCTTGCGGGTCCCTTCCTTTTTGCTGACATCTCTTTGAGGCGCGCGTGAAACACGAACGTGCCGTCGATACGGCCTGTCGTCATAAGACGGACGGATAGCGAGCTAGCCCATAGGACGCCGTCCTAAGGTCCGCGCCTACGGTGGCAAGGGGCCACCACGTGGCCCCCGACGCCCGGTGCGTCTCCCCACGGCATCGGGGGCGACAGGTTCTCTTCCTCTTGCGTTTCACCACCTCCTTCGCTAGCATGACGCAGAAGGATGTGAAGGCTTCCCATTCCGTCTTGCTCCGGACCATGGATTGAACCAAGGCCAGACGCGAGAGGTCGCCACCGCCGATCGCCGCTACGAGAATACGGCGGTGCTCCGCCCACGCGAGGCAGACATCTACCGTGTCCTCGCAGTGGAAACACCCGGGCGTTTCTTCCCGCCCGATTCGATGCAGGACCCTCCCGAAACAGCCGTGTCTGGTGAGGACCTGCGTCAGGCGGAAGGAGAGGACACCGTGGCATCTCTCGTGGAGATGGTGCGGTACCCACGGACTAGCTTGACGGCTACCACCTTTTGGGGACCCTTACCACCTAAGTTACTAACCAATCACGGTAAGGCGGAAAGTGGGTTTTGTTTGTCATGTTGCCTGTTGGCACTTATGTATTGCTCCTATGTAACATACAATTTGATATTTTTTAATGACAATTTGTTTTTTTAAACCTATTTTGTCCTACTGCTGCGCAGTGCTGGGCAAAGGTCTCCCCCATAACCTTCCACTCCTCTCTGTGTTGATCTCTCCGGCCAATCTCTGAAGGCGTCTTAGTCATCACGCCAAGGTTTTGCTAGACCTTCCTTCAGCGACCACGTCCGATACGTATTACTCAATTCAAGTCACACCTGTTCTCACGGGGGTTGGTAAAAAACTACAGAAAACACCTACTACGATTCATTCTTACATACCCTTTTCGCCCTGTCCTCGTTCATACATCTGGTAACGCACCATACTTAAAAGATTTGCATTGCATACTTACGCCTTTTATTTAATGTAACAGATACTCTGACTACATTGTCAGAACATTTTGTTTCCGACATATGAACATGATAAATTGTAAAGTTTTCTTTGGCCTCTTTTTCCTCTATACAGGTGAATACTTCGTCGCTTTGTGATACGTTTTGCTCTTCTGTAATTACAGGACACCAGTATAATTATACAATAAGAGACAACCATTTTATAATTTTCAAACAAGTTCTGTTCCCATATTAGCTCTTGTAAGAGCAGCGGTGGCCCAGTGGTGGCGGCCCCGACTTACGAACAGTCAGTCGTGGGTTCGAACCCATACAGGCGCATTACTTTGTGTAATTTATTTCATCACCGCTGCTCTCAAAACGGTGAGGGAAAACATCGTGAGGAAACCGGCATGTCCTAGAACCAAAAATTCGAAGACATGTCACATCTACCAACCCGCACTGGGCCCGCGTGGTAGATTATAGCCCATTCCCTCTCATTGAGAGGAGGCCGTGTCCCAGCAGTGGGAACATTGTAGGCTGATGATGATGATGATGATTAGCTCTTGTTACCTTTTTTCAACTATAATTTTCATTTGATGGGGTCTTGGCACTATCTGGTAAAAGGATTAGTAGAGTAAAAGGGGTAATTACCTACCTGCGTTTAGCTTAATGGTCTGTAATAAATTGGGTATATGCTCGAAGCCATACTCCCCCTCTTTTTCATTCACTCGGCCGGTTATAAGAGTGACTTTGCTTCTATTGTAAATTTTGCCAAACTTGTCCTTTCTATTTGTTGTCTGGCAAAGATACAATCAAACAATTAAAATAAAATAGATAGTAATCAACTAACGTTTAGTTATTAAGAGCCCTCTTACAGTCCACTAGCGCCGCCAATCGAAAAAATGTCATAACTCGTAAATAGAATCAAAAATACAAAATGTGGTCTATTATTACTGTAGAAAAGGCAATAACGTAATTTTATAACACATTGTCACCACTTGAAATATAGCTGTTTAGCTAAATCGTGCATTTGTAACAAAAACGGCCGTTTATGTTTTGAATGCACGATTTAGCTAAACAGCTTTTTTTAAGATTTACATGACCTGTTTGTTGAAAATAACGAAACAACACCAGCTTCAATACCTTAGTCACAATCAAATTATGTCCCACGACGGATTGTTTTAAGTTGGGCACTTTGAGCAGCTGGCTGATGACCATGTCCACTGAAGCGATATCTCCGTCTTTGAAGCTGCATCCGTTACGCAACATCCCTTGTATCAGGTTCACGAAATCGACTTCATGCAGACCCGTCGTACCTGGAAATGTTATGTTATAAGCAACTTGTATAAAAAAAACTTCTTAAACATTTTGAGGGATTGTTACTCTAAGTGACTAAGTATACCTACTAATATTGGCGAAGACCAAAAGGACCAAGCGAAACGCAGGAGTTGGGAGGTGTGAGGATTGAAAACGTTCATGAGTAGGTACTTAAAACGTCCGCCAAATAGTCTCCTTCCAGACAAGACACAAAAAACCGGCCAAGAGCGTGTCGGGCCACGCTCAGTGTAGGGTTCCGTAGTTTCCCGTCCGTCACAATAAGTGTTCAATCCAATCCTATTTTAATAATTATTTTTTTGTTTGAAAAAAGATACGTTCAGGATAATAAAATATGTAAACGAAGTTAAAAAAAATGCTTGCATATACGATTATACTACAAACTTAGTCCAGAAATTATTTTGTACAACTTTTTGTCTTTTTTGTACTTACAAAAACTTGTTTCCATCCAAGTTCAAAATGATTTTCCTAGAAAGTCCTTATAAAGTTCTACTTTTCAGATTTTTTCCATATTTTCTAAACTTATGGTTCAAAAATAAGAAAAACATTGTTTTTTACTTTTGGAGCGATTATTTCCGAAATTATTGACATTATCAAAAATTATTTGAGTAAACCCCTATTCATTTTTAAATACCTTTCTAACAATATATCACACGTTAGGGTTGAAATTAAAAAAAAAACACTTCCCACTTTACATATACGAGGGCTATCCTAATAAAAGATTTTTTTTCCAATTTTTATTTTACCACTTCGTCGGCGTGATTGATACACATATTGGTACCAAATTTCAGCTTTCTAGTCCTAACGGTCACAGAGATTAAGCGAGAACGGACGGACAGACAACATGGCGAAACTATAAGGGTTCCTAGTTGACTACGGTACCCTAAAAAGACGTTGCTCGACGCACCGAGAACGCCAGGAAGAGCTTATTGGTCGATGAAGCAAATAATGTAGGGACCTCTTTCACTGATGAGAAAACTCATGGACATATGCAATAATCGACACCAGCTAGGTACTTTTTAATTTCCAAACATAAAGCACGTGTGGCTTACAATGATGTCCTAAGCCAACGGCCACACAGAAAAGACGCAAGACCAGGGCGGGGCGCGGACCCGTCGCGAACAGGGCGCCGTCGCGACTTTTTAACGCATATAGAAAAGACACGGACCCGTCGCAGACAGGGCGCCGTCACGACTTTTTATGGCGCGCACTAGAAGCTTTACCCGGCATTCAACCGTCCGATTTTGATACGACAACATGTCTTCTTCTGAAGATGAAGATGTATTGGCACTGGTATATCTCGCTAATCTGCAGAGGGTTAGACGTTACTGGGTACATCCGGTATGGCTAAGCAATGGACAGAATAGATTTTTTTTAAATAATGGAGGATCTACATTATTATCCTGATCGTTTTCAAGAAGTATACAAGATGACTCCACAATGTTTTTACATTATTATGTCCAAACCTGCCCTCCGCGCCCTTTCCGCTCCCCCGCTTGCGCCCGTGCAGGCCCGCGCCCTGCCCGCGCCTTGTCCTTTCTATATGTTTTCCAATAGGACGCCGTCGTGACGGGCGTCTTTTCTGTATGTTTTACGTCGCGACGGCTATATACATTTTATATGCAAGTAGATTAAACGGGCGCCGCGACTGCGACGGGTCCGTGCCCTGCGTCTGTTCTGTGTGGCCGGTGCCTAAGAGGAAACAAAAACGCGAGAGAATTGAAAAATAGGTATTTGTAAAACGTGTTGCAGTTGCGGAGTGTCCAAACGACCGCGCGCAGAGCGCGAAAGAGACCACATCAGAAAATACCCAAGTACTCAAAAATAACGTTGCGTTGTCCCCTGATTACATCTCCAAAACGTGACCGATTTGTCTACTTTTTTCATTGAAAATTAAAGAAAGGCTCTATGTTGTCCTTTTTTATATAATCTAGCCAAATTTTTAAGGTTTTTGGATGTTTGAGCACAGCCGAAAATATAGCCAATTTTTAAGGTTTTTTATTTAATAAATAATGTATGAAAAAAAAAGACGTGTGGCACTCGGGGACTGCCGCGGTAAAGCTATTGCATTTGTTTTTTACGGGGGGGTGTTAGGTTATTTTCGTTACGGAATTTCTGGATTCGGTCTCCACGCTCAAGGCCCGCGATAGAAGCTATGCAATAGCTTAAAAAGAAAACATAGGGACATGCCATCATTGATTTTTGGAAATGAATAAATTGCTGCATTGGGCTCATTATCCAGGGAGGAAACGGCACTAAGTTTGTATGGAAAATGGCCGTTATGTTTAGTTTAAAGCTAGATTGTTACAATCTTATTCCAGAGCGAGAAAAAGATGGCGCTAGACGTCTTCTATAGATCCGTCCTCTCTTTCCCACTCTGGATGGTAACCCCCTGAACTATGAATTTCCTTTAAAATCCTTCGGATTGTGATGGAACCTGTGCTACAAAATTGGGGCACCGCAGTCCTAATACAAAGCAGGCATGACCAATAAATGATCCTGACATTCCGAGTAGCTGCAATCATGCTAGTTCCTACACTTCTTGATCTCAAAAGATTGTATCACCTCAATACATACTTACTATAATGTTCGTTTCCCGATATCTGTTTCAAAACAACTTCCTCGGGTACTTTGGCTTTAACAACATTGTTTTTTATCTTTGTTTTCAGTTTAACTACTTTAGCTACCAATCGCTTTCCGTTTGCACATTTTCCCAGTGTTATTTTTTCTGGAATATCTGGAAATAAGAAATAATATTGAAACCGGAAAATAATGGGATGGTTTTACTCATGGTTATGTATGGGTGGTTAGTCAAACCTGGAACGTGCATGAACAACGCGGTTAGCATGAATCTAATGCTGGGTACACATTGGAGACGAATGAGAATTGGTGAGACGTGACATGAATTGTAACACACCCTGAAACAAATATGCCTTGTGGTTTCATGCATTTCATGTTGCATTGCGTACGTCGACCGAGTGGCTAATTCGTGTTACATTTCAAGTTACGTTACACCAATGTGTACCCGGCATTAGGAACATAATATGTATGTCACCGTAAAATTGTCAAATACGTTATATTGTAATATCTCTAGCGATATTATAAAATCTCGAAATATTGTCAAATGAACATACTGCTTACAACAAAACGCATTATTTTCGTGATATGCATGCTTACGCGGTGTGGAGGGAAGGAGGGGTCCCCCTTGCTCAGTGGTACAACTCTCATGAAAAGATATTGTACCATTCCTGAGAAATACCGATTATTATAACAGATATAAAATAGTGCCCCAAGTCCCGATTATGGGGGCAGAGATACTTCCGTATATTCAGTTGACAAAAAATCGAGAGTTTACAATATCGCTAGAGAGAAACATGTTATATTGTAATATAACGTGTTTGATTATTTTATGGTGACATGTACAAATTTGGTCATGTTCTTGAGCAAGGAATTCGAGTGTAAGTTATGCCCCTCTCGATTATTACATAATATATACGTTCGCGAAATGCGCGCGCGGGTCGTATGTGACGCACCCAAAAACGCGGGCGGGACGGTTTTACATCATTCTATATTTTTTACCTTTAAAATTGAATTTAGTCTTTATTTTAATGGAGCGTGTATCTTTATCATAATACATCTCTTGTTTCGGTAGTTGCAGAGTTTCATGTTTAATTAGCTCAGTCGGTGACTCTAGTTTTTCACGATTTATCTCATTATCGTTCGTGATTCCTGTAGCTAGCTGTGATTCTGAAATATAAATATTATTAGCTTTACGATCAATTAACATTCCCAACGACAAAAAAACTATGTAGCATAATTTGTATAAATACCTAGTTCATAAACAAAAAAAAAATCAAACTAATGAAAACATACGAGTAAAACAGACAAAAAACACACACAGTTATCCCTTCCACAGCAATAAAAATGGTAATTTAATTCCATGCAGGTTTATTCTATAATTTCTATATTAATGGATCACTAAGTTAAAGGAATAATAATAAAATACCTTTATCATCATTAACAAAGAGTTGTACACATTTAACATTGTCATTTGATTGATCGTCAGCATTTAACATGAACTCCACATTTTCTTGTTGATTGTTCAATGACTCAGACACAATGTTCGGGAATTGACTTGAAACACTTTCTATTTTAAGGGTTCTGTTGATTGGAAACAAAGTTTAATTAAAAAATTCAATGCTACCAAAAAATTACATAACAATGAGATTTATTAACAAAATATACTTAAGTACCTGTAATCATTTCCTGCAATGTTATCATTTTCAATCTCATTTCTCAATTTTTGTATCAGTTCTAAAAAAAGTGAAAATTAACTCATGAAATTTAGTTATAAGTAATAATGTTTTTTTTTTCATTTAAATTGAAATACATACTATCATTGGTGGTGATGTCGTGAAGTCCTAGAGTGTTGAGCACGAATATTTTGTCATTGGACTCCAGTAATATCCAGCCTTTCTGTTCCAATGTCTGATACTGCTCATCACTTAATGTTATCTACAAAATCATTTCCAAACATTTAGTAAAATATTGCCTCGGTAGCAGCAGCGAAGGGTCAATATTTGTAAGAGAAGAGAGGTAAGCCGGACATACCTTTAATGTGAATATAATTATGTATTATTTATTACTTGTCTATAGAATACTAATTGTGCCATTTTTCAAAGGAATCGAGTTGTGTGGAACCTTCGCCACTGCTCGTTAGTCCAAGAGCGATTGCTAAGTAAGAGGTCGGGGTTGAATTCTCGGGTCTGATATGCGTGTGCTATTACTTTTTAAATATCAGGATTTTTGGCGAAATCTGGGTTTATTACGTACACCTCTGCCTAACGCTTTAGGAATTACAGGCGTTATGCTATGTTTTATAAAAGAGTTCTGTGAAACATTAATAACGTATTAATACCTCAGTAAAATTATTCCCTTGTTTGTTATTGTGTGTCACAACATCAATGTCAACATCCTGTGTGTTTGTTTGTTTATATTGATTAACAACATCTTCTTCCATCTGAAAATAAATGTTTAGCATTTATTCACTGAAATGCACTAATAACTGTACAAATTCACTTAAATCTATGTTCTTCCCTCGGTTCAATGATAACCAGGAATCGAGACTGCGAAAGGGAGGTAGTAAGAAGAGCTCAGATGGCCGAAACTGCAGTAAAGCATTTAGAGAAGATTTAGAGTATTGTAGAGGAACAGAGGTATGGGCAGGAAGGTGAAAGTTAATCTGACCCTTATGTTCTTAAAGGGTCAGATTAACTTTCGCTTCCGGGTCTCTGAACGCTGAAAGTAGTGGCGAAAAATGCTGGGTATTCCATGGACAGAGCGTCGCATCAAGGTTTCGATTCTGACTGAACTGAATGTCAAGACCCGACTGCCACCTCTCTGCATGCGGCGACTCCTCCGATATTTTGGTGGTGTGAGACGAGAGCCAGACAATACGGGAAAACTCGTCATCGTTGGCCAGGTGGGAGGAAAACGAGCTATGGACGATCACCAACCCAAGGGACCGACGCCACGCCCCGTGAAGGAAGCATGCCAAACCAATCTGTAGACGTTTTTTAGGATGGCGGAAAACAGATCAACTTGGAGATGCTGGCCTGCTAGTGGTACACAAAGTGATGACCACCAGGTGCTAGGTGTCTCGACCCTCAGTTAGGGGGATACAAGGAAGTAGAATAAGTTATTCCTCAATAGACTATTTCAATCACTCTGCATGGTCCTGATATGACTTGACCAAGATTATGGTTGATGTTTCTTAGAATATTTGGATGAGAATAACTAACCTTATTTAATTGTGGGCCAACAAAAGGACATCATTCAGGTTTTGAACAAATTGTACCCAAAAAGTGCCACTGGTCAGAAATTATACTTATGGAGAATTGACTCACACAGCACTTACGAACACTTAGAACATATTTTTTCTGGTTACCTTTCTTTCCTGCACCTACATTTTTGGTTGGTTGATCATAATTTAATAAATCTAGTCCCTATAATTTTTTTTTTGTAGAAAATTGTATGTGTGAAAAAGTCAAATGTCGAATATTACGATTGACCTCCTTTTTGAAGAATATCATAATTGCATTTATTTCACTAGACCGGAATAACAGAAGTAAAATGATGATCAGCTACTGTGAAAACAATTTCAGAACTGATGAAAGAATGCTTTACCATTATTATGTTTATGGAATTATGTATGCAAACCTAGAAACTATGTAACATAATATATCATACCGGTTCAGCTGTGGTGCTTGAACTTGGTTGTAAGAGGTAGCTATTAGTATACAGGCCGCTATCTCCATCAGGAAGTATAAACTGATCTGAAATTATAAAATTTATCCAAATATTACAGTACCACTCACCCTCTAACATGCAAAGTATAAAGCATACAAAGTTAGTTAAAAGTAATCAACTTATGTTTGGGGGGTATAGACTGTTCGCGTCCGCAGGCTTGACCATCTTAGCCACTAACATAACCACCCTGCACGTGCCCCCTGGGTGGTGCCAAATGAACAGCAACGCCGAGTCACAGGCGGCGGTCAAGTAACCTGTTTCTGGGCTGCCACTAGCCTAGAGGGACTAAATCCCCTATAAAAGTGTGGTCGTGATGCCTTGGGAAAGCATTATGCATATACTCCCAACCCCCTTTTAATATGAAAATGTCTGATAACGATAATGCGATGTCATGCGATCCGGCCAAACCCCGGCGCTCGCAGGTACCCGGGCCTGCGAGTGTGAAATTTGTTACCGAAAACCTATCAGGGGTGGGCGACCAGGCCCCTGTGTTGGTAAATGCACCTGGCAGCAGTAGCAGCAGCAGCAGCAAAAAGCTTGTTCAGCAAGCCTTCCATCCAGGCTTGTTTATGAGACCAAGATCTTCATCTCTGGGGAGTAATAAACAAATCGAAGCTCGTCCAACTTCTAGTAATCAACCTTTGACCTATGATACAGAGACGGAGACCACACCTATTTGCCCCCCAATATGGCAAAGAGTTCCTATCAGCAGAAATCCTAAGAGAAAAAAGATCTCAAACAGTCCCGAAACAGTAAAAACATCAAACAGCTTCGATGGTCTGTCAATTGACCTTACCGAACCTAAAGATATACCGAAAGATAAACAACCCCCTAAACCGCCACCAATAGTCCTATATGGTATAGATGACGTCAATAAACTCACTGAACTAATTGAAACTGTTGTTGACAAGAACCAGTTTACTTTTAAGATTGTCAACCGAAGCCAGTTAAGAATAAGTTGCTTAGAGATTGAAAGCTATAAACAAATTATAAAACTAGTAAGAGAAAACGGGTTGATCGGTCACACTTTTAATCGGAAGGACCAGAGGTGCTTCAGGGTGGTAATACGAAACCTGCATCCAACAACACCAATGTCGGCAATAAAAGAAGACATTGAAGCTACAGGAAATATAATTACAGGAGAAATCATCAATGCAAAGTATGGGCCTGACAAGAAACCAACATCCACATTTTTTGTTAATCTTGCACCTGGACCAAATAATAAACGAGTGAAAGAACTGAAATACATATATCATCAATCTGTCATCATTGAGGATCCGAAAAAGCAAAAATCGATAGTACAGTGCCAAAGATGCCAACAATACGGGCACTCGAAAAATTATTGCATGCGTCCATATCGTTGCGTAAAATGTGGACAGTCACATAAAACATCAGAATGCCCAAAACGTGACCGCACAACACCCGCCCAGTGCGCACTATGCAATGGTCCACACCCGGCGAACTACAAAGGATGTGAAGTATACAGGGAAATCCTGCTAAGACGCTCAAAGTCAACATACCAAGTGGCAAGAAATTCTCAAACTAAAATCTTTTCTAATGATAAAACAGAGGATGGATCTGTGGCAAACTTATCCGTCAAGACAGTTAAAAATCCTGAAGACACAATAAAATATAACCTGTACTCTGACGCAACGCGAAACAAAAAACACCCAGCTCTAGAAAAAACGAACCCACAACCTTTTCTGAACTTAGAACAGATAATAATTAAACAGACTGAAAAATTTGACTTAATCATTCAACAAATGAGTACCCTTATGATGCTCATAACACAACTTGTAGACAAATTGTCAAAATGATTGCAATTCGAATGGCAACATGGAACATAAATGGACTGACCCCAAACAAAAATGACACGGAAATGTTTCTGACCCAACAGAATTTGGACTTGTTATTGATATCAGAAGCCCATTGCACCTCTGCCTCAAATCTCAAGTTTCAGAATTATGAATGTTATATCACCCTACATCCGGATGGGACCGGACATGCTGGTACTGCGATTATCGTTAGGAAATCCCTGAAACACCATATAATGCCTGAATATAAAACCTGCCACATCCAGGCCACTACAATAGCAGTTGAGGATAAAAATGGCTGTTTCAATATCTCCTCAGTGTATTGTCCACCCAGACATAAGATATCCAAAGAGATGTACTCAGAATTCTTCGAGACACTTGGCAGTCGGTTTATAGCGGGTGGAGATTGGAACTCCAAAAACACGCACTGGGGATCCCGGTTAACTAGCACCAGAGGAAGACAGCTAAAACTCAGTATAGATTCTAATAACTTACGTACAGCCTCTACGTGTGAACCCACCTATTGGCCGACAGATACTACGAAAATACCAGATCTGCTTGACTTCTTCGTTATGAAAGGTTTTTCTACTCATTATTTTAAGTGCGATCCCTGTTACGACAGTTCGTCGGATCACACGCCAGTACTACTTACTCTAAGTACAAAGATAATAGAAAAAGAAAGTCCAGGTAGGCTGTACAACAAAGAAACAGACTGGAACTCTTTCAAAGAACACATTGACGAAAACATCAAGCTAAAAGTGGCTCTTAAGACGCCTGAGGATATTGAAATCGCAACTAAATATATCACGAACCTGATTAAGGAGGCCTGCTGGACGAGTACACCTTCACTGGACCCAAAGAAGTGGATAAATAACTACCCTCTTGAAATAAAAAAAGCAGTCTTAGAAAGACGGAGGCTACGACGTGTCTGGCAACTGAGTCGACTTGCATCAGACAAAACAAATTTTAACAGGCAAGCGTCACGTCTAAGAGAAATGCTAGAGACCTGGCACAATAAAACTCTTGAGGCTCAACTGGAATCGCTTACACCCACTGCAGCTACTGATTACTCACTGTGGAAGTTTACGAAGTTGTATGACAGACCACAGCTGGTAAAACCTCCACTTAAAAACAACAGCGGCTGGGCCCGTACATCGCAGGAAAAGGCAAACCTATTCGCAGAACATTTAGCCAATGTATTTAGCCCGAATCACTCCTGCGACATAGAGTCCGAGAAAGAGGTTGAATCAATCCTCACCCAGCCTATATAGATGTCGCTCCCACCTGCACCGGTCACTGTACGAGAAGTTTGGAGGACTATTAATGACCTCAAGGATAAGAAAGCACCAGGATATGACCTCATTACAAAAGAAATTTTAAGGAAACTTCCAAGAAAGGCGCTGGTTTTCCTGACTATGTTGTATAATGGCATACTAATGGTTCAACACTTCCCAGACCTTTGGAAGGTATCACAAATCCTTATGATACATAAGGTTGGGAAGCCAGCAAACCAGACCACTTCGTATAGGCCCATCAGCCTTTTACCCATCATGTCAAAAGTCTGTGAAAAACTGATCCTTCAACGAATTATGCTACTGTTAGAAAGCAATAATGCCATCCCGAACCACCAATTTGGATTTAGGCAGCAGCATTCTACTGTCGAACAAATACATAGAGTGGTCGAGAAAATCAGAAAATCACTGGAGGAAAAAGAGTACTGTTCGTCTGCATTTCTGGATATCCAGCAGGCATTTGACAGGGTCTGGCATGAGGGCCTTCTCTGTAAGATAAGAACAAATCTTCCACACAGCTACTACATTCTGCTGAAATCCTATCTCACGGACAGAGTCTTCCAAGTGAAAGAATCTGAATCAACCTCCAAATTCTATACCATAAGGGCAGGCGTGCCTCAGGGATCAGTGTTGGGACCAATTCTGTATACTTTGTACACCTCTGACCTACCACAGGTAGACGGAGTAATGACTGCTACATAAGCCGACGACACAGCCATTATGGCTAGTAACAAGCAGCCAGAACTGGCCTCAGAGCAGCTACAACAAGGCCTCGATGCTATTACAAAGTGGCTCCAAAAGTGGAGGATCAAAGCCAGTGCAACAAAGTCAGTGCAGGTAACGTTCACACTTCGGAGAAAAAATTGCACTCCTGTATGCCTTGATAACTCCACATTACCACACAAAGACAGTGTAAGGTACCTGGGCATGCACCTGGATCGCCGTTTGACCTGGAACCAGCATATCAAAAACAAGAGGGAAGAACTCAACATAAGGCACAGAAACCTATGGCGACATGGAGAGAGCGACTGTCGCAACCCCGTGCAGGGCACGCCACGATAGTGGCGGTAAGTCCCCTCTTTGAGGAGTGGCTGGAGAGGCGCCACGGCGTCCTCACCTTCCGCCTGACGCAGGTCTTCACCGGACACGGATGTTTCGGGAGGTACCTGCACCGAATCGGGCGGGAGGAATCGCCCGGGTGTCTCCACTGCGAGGATCGACCGGAGGACACGGTGGAGCACACGGTGGAAGTCTGCCCTGCGTGGGCGGAGCTCCGCCGTGTCCTCGTGGCGGCGATCGGCGGCGGCGACCTCTCGCGTCCGGCCCTGGTTCAATCCATGGTCCGGAGCGAGACGGAATGGCAAGCCGTCGCCTCCTTCTGCGAAGCAGTGATGCTAGCGAAGGAGGTGGCGGAACGAGAGAGGGAGAGATCCTCTCTTCCCGGCCGCCGCGGGAGACGCAACGGGCGTCGGGGGCCACGTGGTGGCTACCGGCCACCGTAGATGCGGGCCTGTGGACGGCTGGCTATGGGCTAGCTAGCCGTCCGGCCGTCTAACGACGACGACAGGCCGTGTCGACGGCGCGTTCGTGTTCCACGCGCGCCTCAAAGAGTGTCAGCAAAAAGAGAGGGGCCCGCAAGGGCCGAAGCCTGCCGGGGTTGCGGGCCTGTTCGAAAGAGATACCGCGGCCCCGGAACGTAAAAGGCGAGGAAGGAACATGGATGGTTTTTAGTCAGTAAGAGTCTGACACTCCCTCCCGCTCCGCCCAGAGTGGGGGGGGTCATTTGATGATTTCCCATCCTTAAAAAAAAAAAAAAAAAGGCACAGAAACCTGTACTGGATGCTGGGTCGCAATAGCAAGTTATCGATAGATAACAAACTCCTCATTTACAAGTCGATACTAAAACCAACTTGGACATATGGCATTCAGCTCTGGGGCAGTGCAAGTAATTCTAACATCGCAATATTGCAAAGAATGCAGAACGCAATATTAAGAACAATAGCGCACGTTCCCTGGTTCACTACCAACTCTGAAATTCACGCAAACCTAAATATGACCACTGTAAAAGAGGAAATACAGGCCTCTACAGGAAAATATCAAAAGCGGCTGGAAAATCACCCAAATGTACTTGCGGCGAGTCTAATGAAGCGCAGCTATCAAAAACGTCTTAAGAGAAAAGACATACTGTAGTGGAAAACCCCTGCATAATACTATGAGTAGCTCTCCCCACTGGGGGAAGCACTCTACCTGTCAAAACCTCACAAAGTATCTGCTTATAGTACACTACTGATTGCAGATAAGCACAGAAGAGAAAAAAAAAAAAAAAAACTTATGTTATTCAAATCTTTAAAACTGTGATAAAATATCTTCAAAGACAGTACCAACCTGCCACAGATATGAGCTCAGCAGAATTGTCAACGTCAACAAAGAACTGCTGTGAAGAGACTCCATACACAGTGCATGGCTGAACATCTTCCAGAGCTTCCTTCACATCCTGCACCTGGGCTACATACTGGATCTGTCGGTTTACTGAAAAAGTTAGGAAGAACTTAAAATTTCTATTTTGTGCATCCAGTGAAGCCTAGACATACTCTGACTTGTTCTAAAACAATATTTTAGTTAAAGTTACAGTGTTTAATTTCAATTTCGCGGGCTACCCTCATGCTTTCACTTTGAACTATTACTTACAGGATATCTTTCGTGATTATCCTGTAAGTTATATTCTGAGCTCCCGATATTTTGAGTCCGTTGCAAGCGCCATAATCATGGGATTACTGGTGACCCCAGTTATCATGGATAATCACGAATGATCCCATACTCTAACCATACCATACACTTTACAAGACAGTTTCCATTGAGCTTTTTTATTTAATTAAAATGGATTAATCATTCAAGCAGAAGAGTGCCCACAACTCGCCTATTGTGTATTAAGTTCCATGTAATAGGGGCAAAGGCAGCAGAAGGAATATTTTCAAGGGGGTGCTAGCTGGTTTTACTTGCAAACATGTTGAGCGTGTTTGCTTGAAAAGGAGCATTCCCTGCGGCGGAGTCCACAGATGACATTGCTTCGTACGTGGTGCTAATTGCAGTGGCACTAGCAGCGTTGCGACCAACCAGTTCTTGTAAAGGTGAACGCACACTTACATGCCTCGAAACATTTTTTTTCTCATGCGTATGACGTCATCTAGGTGTTCGTCAGATTCTACGCGGATAAGTGTGCGAGGTTTTATAGGATTTCATAAAAGTTATTCTAAAATTCGATTCTTACGGCGCGGATAAGTGTGCGTCTGGATAAGTGTGCGTCTATCTTAATACTCCGTTCTCGGAGAAATAACGTGTGAAACTTAGCGATACCCGCGACGGAGTATGCATGCAGAGACACTCCGAGTCTTCGCAGCACGCAACACCTCTTCGCAAATGGAAAAACGTGCAATGCGCCGCAAGACGTCACGCCGCATACGCCATCCACGTCTCCTGTGCGAGCCCTAAAAGGTTTTAATGGTAGAACAGGTAGCTGGGGCAGCAATCATTGTGAATGTAAAGTAGGTACCTGTCTATCGAGGAGTAAAGGTGACATCTACATTCATTTCAGATCAAAGAATTATAATTATATTTTAATAGTCTTGCCAACTTACGGAGAAAAGTGCCATCATCTTGCACCACAAAGAATTGTTCATGTGCCGACTCACTTCCATTCGTTGGTGCTGGTAGAAACTCGTATGTTTCATACGTGTTTTTATCCATCTTACTTTTGCATCCGTAACACAATAGAGAGGACTCTGATGATTAAAAACGAAAATTTTCGGAAATATTTGGGTTTTCTTTAAAATATCAGCAAGTACGGTTATTCTTAAATAAAGTTATTTCTTTCTGTTGTAACAATAATCACTCTTGTTTACATATTAATGTCAATATGACAGTGCCAGTCATTTTTTAAAGGATGCGTTCTTAATTAATTGTTTGGAGGAAAACATCGACTCGTCAGTACGGCAGTGTGAAATCAAATACGTAACTTATGGTTGAGAATGCTTCGCAAGGTTCCGTATTCTTCAAAGCATGAACGTAATCTTTCAGTTCTATTGGTTCATAAACTGGTGCTCTAAATTCACCCGTCATGATTTCTTCAATAATGTGTTTGTACATAACGTCTTTTACAACATTGGTGGTTTTAGCTTCCCAGTCAAGAATATGGAATTTATTAAATTCGACGTCACACCGGAAAGCCATTTTCACAAAGGGTAAATAATAAGCCATTCCATAATAAACTATAACTCCTTTTCGATCAAGCAGTTTTAGTAAAACATCTTCATATCGACCGCCTAAACAATTCAAGGCTAGCTTAGGTCTGGCTAAAGATGTATTGAAGGAAAGTGCTTCAGCTTCCTCTAGAGTATACACTACACTAGCGCCTATTTGGAGCAAATACGTCTTTACAGATGCATAATTGTATTGATTTGCAACAATATTAATTGTGTTTATACCCCTAGTTTTACACAATTGTATTACGGATTGGCCACATGGGCTGTTGGCGGCGTTTTGTATAATTGTGTCACCAGGTTTCAATTTTCTAAAGTCATGTATCATTCTGTATGCTGAAGAGGGAGCTATGGTTAGCATGCAAGCTTCTGGTATTCTAGTATTTTTAGAAATCACATGAACATCTCTCTCGTTATAAATACCATATGACCTCCAAGAACCTAGTAATCTTTTTGATAGGACAACTCTTTGACCAACAGCCACTCTAGAGACCAGCTCTCCAGTTTCTACAATATCTCCGACTCCTTCATCTCCGGGGATAGTTGGTAATTTAGGCAGATATATGTTATTTCCTGGAATAAATAAAAGATTAGAAAAGTTAGCATCTCCATGGACATGTTTATTATTTGTCATACTCGTAGCATACCTAACTTAAAAATAACAGGTAGATCCCACCAAAAACATAATTAGAAAACGGTCCAAATTCACCGATAACAATTGAGATTGGTCATGCATTTATTAGTGAGGAACTTAGTAATATTTAGTTTACCCTCTTATTCTTCAATCGTTAGTTATCCTAGCTTCGACCAACCTGTACACAGGACCAACCTGTACACAGGTTGGTCGAAAGCACCGGAGTCTATAAATAAAGTCTTGCAAGGCCGATAAGTCAACTCGTGGCGGAAGATTCTCAGCAAGTGGCACAAATGTGCTGAAAAGGGTTACCCCGAATAAGAAAAGCATCAATATCTGGATTTCTCTATAATAAGTTCATGCACCTTTAGCTTCCCGAAAAGAGCTTGAATTCCACCACTGGTGTGTAGTCATTTTATCGACCTATAGAAAAACCTATCAATTGAGAAAAGCCAAGTCAATTGAGGATTCAAGAGCGAGCTCGTATTTAGCAACGGCTTCGAATTTGATAGATTTTTTGACTGTTTTAAATATTATAGTACAGAAATTGTATCAGTTTATAACGAAAAACTGAAAAGAACGCAGAATGCCTGAGTGAGAAAAGCCATCTCGAAAGTTGTAGCAGTACAGAGTAGGTTCGATTTTCTTTTCACCATTTGAACAGGAGTTAAGTATGTAGTGGTATTTATATAGACCTGAATGGCGCAGTGGTAGTGAGGCTGTCTTATGTTGTTAGGGTCCCGGGTTCAAAAGGCGGTAGGAGCAAATGTTTTGTGATTAGTATGAAGTTTGTTTCAGAGTCAAGGATGCTTCAAAGCGTTCTACTATTTTTTGCCACCCAGTTTATATGTATAGGTCGAGGAACTACTATTTCAAAGTCAAAACCGATCCTCGACCTTTGTGAACATGGGAGGATTGTATTGATGATTTTGACGCTTACACCCTAAGGTGGAAGCGCCAGGGTACCTACCCCACGAAATTTAAATTTTCTTACGTTTTTTTGCAATTTGCAGGTTAGTGCTAGGTTGTATGTTGATAAATAAGATTCGCAGCGTACGCATATACGTCTAATAAGACGTATATGTGACGTGACTTTGATCTTGAAAAAGTCATTCCTATACCTTTATGAACCTGGAAGGTTGTATCGATGAGTGGAAGAGCTCGTGGCTAAATAATATCAGCCGCTCGGGTCGATCTTTAGGTTAAGCCATGCTTATGCCTAGGTTGGTCTCTGGATGGGTGACCACCTTTACATACCGAGTTTCCTCCGTGCCTCGGAAAGCCCCGGCTGTCATTTGTTCATCTTTGACAGTCGTTATAGGTAGTCAGTGGCCCAAAAAGTCTGACACCAGTCTTACCAAGTGGTATCGTATTTCCCAGTATTAACTGGGTTGTAGAGGTCAGATAGGCAGTCGCTCCATGTAAAATACTGGTATTCAGCTGCATCCGGTTAGACTGGAAGCTGACCCCAACATAGTTGGAAAAAGGCTGGGCAGATGATGATGAATCTGCAAAAGTGGCCATTTTAGACCTTCTGATACCTTTCATGACGTAATTCATCATATCGACGTTATTAAGAAAACATGAATTTCGCAGGCTAGCCTGGAGCATTTACCTTAGCTAGTTTTTTTTTCTAGAATACCCTATTTCGCGAAGGACTGTTAATTTTTTTTGGCTGGAAGGGGTGCGAAAACGATAATCGCGTATTCAGTAAATCATTCTAAGTCCCCATTGATTAAAAAGTGGCTTTGAAATGGTTTGTGTTAGATACTGGGCATGTCTTTAGGCGCGGGTCAAACACAAGTGGCGTATGGCGCGGGCGTGGCGAGGACGCCGCGCGGGCGCTTCACTTCGCCCTCCGCACACCCGCAGTTAGCAGTGGCATGCACAGGGCGGGAACAAGACGGCGAAAATGCGTAACATAACAACGGCGCATTCTAGTCTTTAAAGTCTATATACTTTAAAGACTAGAATGCGCCCGCGCCTCGCCATTCCGACACCCGTTAGCGCGCCTGTTCTGCGCGGCGCCGCACGGTGGGATGAAAATCGGCTTTCATAGACTTAGGGATTTCAATTTGCAAGTCCCAGTTTTTTTGACGGATATAGGTTCTATTCGTCGTAAGTCATTATTATGCACAAAAAGGACACCCGAGTTCATTCTGCTCAAAAACGAAGGAATTAAGTATATTTTTATTTACGAAAAATGTGTATGAAGCTAGTGTGAGAAATCGAAATTATCTCTTAAACGGATAGTTAAACACAAATATCATTACAGATGATTTTAGTGCCAATTATTTATGAATTTTTGGGTGCCGATTTTCCGAAACAATTTATGCAGATTTTTTTTTTAAATCATCAAATTATTTTTACATATGAAACGGTTCCTTTTAGTGTCCAATTAAAAAAAAAACGATATGTTATTAACCTAAATATTAAGAAAACTTCTACTTAACAAGAAAAATATTTAATAAAAACCGACTTCAAAAAACACAAAAAAGTGAAAAATAACCTTAGCTTCAAAGTCGGTGACCTTTGTTTGATTGATTTTTTTTGTCACCGACTTCTGAAGCTAAGCTTAATTTTCACTTTTTTTTGAAGTTGGTTCTATTTTTTGCAAAAGTTTTTATTTTTCACTTTTTAGTGGTTCACTTGTGCTTACCCCTTCACAGCGTACCGGCGTGATGTTATATTATTAACTGGTGTAAACAATAGACAGACAATCGATTTCAGCAATCCCAGTCCATTTGCTATCATTTATTGAGGAGTTTTGCTGCCTATCTCCTAAGTTCTTCATCAGATTTTCACCAAATTGAAATGGGACCACCTTAAGAAAGTATTTTACCAAAAACTACACAAATCGCATCAAGTGTGCCTATAAAATTTGAAGAGTTCTCTCTATTTCTCCATCATCAGATCCTGACTTGATGATTATGGGACCACCTGGGAAGCATACCCTTTCAAATTCATCAAAAATTCAAATCGGTCCAGCCATCTTCGAGTAATCAAGGAACATACATAATAAAAAAAAAGATTCCTAAAAAAGATTGGAATCTTTTTTTTTCTATTTTTTTAACCTCCTCCTTTTTGAAGTCGGTTAAAAAATACTACTTACAATATTTTTTTAATATTTAAATAAAACAGCCGGTTTTTTTTGCCCGATATAGGTTCTATTAGTCATAAAAAGATACCCGAGTTAATTCTGCTCTAAAACGAAGGAATTAAGTATATTTTTTTTACTAAAAAATTGTATGCAGTTAGTATGAAACATGGAACTATCTCTTAAACGGAGAGTTAAACACAAATTATCTCCTTACAGAAGATTATAGAGCTAATTATTTATGATTTTTTGGTTGCCGATTTTCCGAAATATTTTATGCCGTTCTTTTTTTAAATCATCAAAGTATTTATTATTATTATTTATTTTTGCATAATTATCACATCGCCCGCGCCGCGCCACCGCCATACGATATATGCCATATGTATTTGACCTGCACCTTATGTGTAAAGAAATAGAACTGGCAATTCAGGCTAATTGTTATTTTAATAAACCATAATTAATTAAGTAATTATATTCAACAATGTAACAAAGCATAACAGCACTAATAAGTTACATTTAACTAAAGTCTAAAATAAATTTACATCCTTGAAATCCCTTGGAGGTGAGTGTATTGCCAATGGCTTCTTGAAATTTATCAAATTTCACCATTTTGTGTGAAGGAGCTCTAAGTTTCCCTTCAGTCATCAATGAAATTACTGCTGACATCATTTCCTCTTTGGCCGACTTACTAGCTTTTTCATGCCATGCAGTCATCCAGAACCCATGAAAAGCTAAATTTTTAAAAATAAATGCAGACGTTGGTATTGTCACTGGCTCCCTTGACATTCCCCCGTAGGTAACCATACATCCAGAATGTTCTAAGTGTCTCAACATTTCCAATGAACTTTTCCCACCAACACAGTTTAGGGCTAGAGAAGGTTTCTCAATTAGTTTATCTTTGAAAATAGTTGTTGATCGCAGTTCTTCTTCAGTTAGAACATAAGTAGCTCCCAATGTTTGTAAGTGATTCTTTAATTCATCAATGTCTGGCCTATTTCGCACAATATTTATATTTTTAACACCCCAAGCTTTGCATATTTGTATAACATTTTGTCCACACGCACTGTTAGCTCCATTCTGTATGACAACCATTCCAGTATTCCGTACTTGTTTGAAGTCCGTTAGCATTCTGTATGCCGTGCAAGGATTAACAGTAAGAGTTGCAGCTTCCACTAATCCTAAATTGTCTGGGACAACTTTCAACATGGATTTGTTGAATATGGCTATGTCTCTCCATGTACCTTGAACTGGCTTTGTAACTATAACTTTATTGCCTGGACTTACACCATCCACTTCTTTTCCAACATCTTCAACAACTCCTACACCTTCATTACCAGGTATACTTGGTAGCACCACTTTGACTGGGTATTTTCCTAAAACAAAAGATTTTGCAACAATAATTTACATATATTTAGACAAAAGTTTCAGTTACTCACCAGGATGTATCGTTAAATTTCAAGTACAAAAATAATAAAAAAGATTTATTGATAAAATTTAAGTACAAAAACAATTAAAAATACCTGCATATTTACGAATCTTGACTTGAAAAAAATAAAATAATATTTATCTTGTCCACAGGTAATACAATAAAATTCAAAGGTACAAAGGTTGACCACAAAAGTTTATAAACTAAGTATCATACCGACGTATTCGCAGCCGAATTTAATAGTATAATATCTCTTCTATAGCCAATATTAAAATAATTCTATTATTTTGTACCTATACAAAAGTGCCTTTGAAATAAAAGTTTAGACTTTATTTACACACTTGTTTTTTTTTGTCGCACTTTATGTACCTACCTTGAATGGTGTTTATATCAGCTGGGTTTATTGGTGCAGCTAGCATGCGAACCAGAATATCCTGTCTACCCAGAGGAGGTACTTCGCTTTCCCTGACCTTTAGAACACTAAGAGGGTCTCCAAATTGGCTGTAAACTAGTTGTTTTGACATTAAATGTCGCACCGACACAGTCAAGATGTTACAGCTTTTTGCATAACATTTTGCAGCAGCAAATAAAGTATTCGGGTGAGTTAATAAGGCCATGGTATATGTTAAGACTGATTTACAGAAACTAAGTGGTTATTTGATTGGAGAACTGATAATTTTTCGTTTATCAATCGGCGACTATCATGTCATGATTGTCATTGTCATGTCATGTCATCAATCAAATCCATAGACTTCCAAAAATGCATGTTTCTGTTTGACATTGCGTTAGTCAGCCATGTCTTGTATTGGCTCTGGAATTCCTTCGGAGGGAATATTGATGGCGTAAATGTAAGTTACGTAAAATTATTCGCCGTCTACGACTTCTATATAGCAGCAACAAAAAATAAATTATAATTAAAAATAATAAGAGTGGTAAAATTCGAACAGTTGTTTGACGATGGCGAAAAATAAATGACATGACAGACCTTTTCCATAATGATTTCGAATATACAGACTAAACATAGTGATTATAATTTACTCTGTGGTACAGACAAGCACATCAAGCTACCGAGCTACCCTTAAGGTGAAAGCGTCAGCGTGGCCCGCGAAATTCAAATTTTCTTACGTTTTTTGCCATTTCCAGGGCAGTGATAAGTTTTATGTTGATAAACATATCGGTCGCGACTGTAAGACGTATTAAGTTACAGAATTATAATCATCAAAATCATCAATACAACCCTTCAAGTTCATAAGACTCAAAGAAGGTTTCACGGTCGAGAAACTTTGACCGTGAAAAATTCGTTCATCGAGTCTTTCGCGGGCTACTTTGAAGCCTGTCAATTTTTTCCAATAAACCTTGAACCTAATGTTGAGGTGAAAGCGTCAGAGTGGTCCGCGACATTCAAACTTTCTTGGGTTTTTTGCAATTTGCGGGCTAGTGCTGGGTTATATGCACTATACAGGGTGTAAACCACCTCATCACAAAGCCGTTAACCAAGCACGGCGTTACTTTGATCTTGAAAAAAACGTTCCTCGACTTTCATGAATTGGAGGGCTGCACCGATGATTCTGATGGCTACAATTCTGCAACCACATACGCCGCACAGCCGCGAACGGTACTTCCACCAACATACAACAAGTGGGGTGAAACTTTCATACATTGGCGTCAAACAAAATGTTCATAAATAGCGCTGCCATCTGTATGTTTGAGGACATAAAGTTTTCAACTGTTTGACTGTTTTACAACTGTCTTAAAGAGAACAGCTATTTTAGCTATTTTAACTACAGTACTTTCACAGTTCTTATGTCTGTGACTGGGACTGTAGCTACATTTAATTTTCATCTTTGTTTCTAAAATTCAAAACCGCCTGTAACAGGCCTACTTGAAATAAATGGTTTGATTTTGATTTTTGATTTTATGAACTTTGACGGTTGTGTTGATGATTTTGATGATTACAATTCTGTGACTGCATAATTATGTCGTGCAGCAGCAAACGATGTTTTAATCAGCGTACAACTTTGCACTCCACTGCAAATTGCAAATAATGTTGGAAAATTTGAATTTCTCGGGCTAGCCTGGAGCATCAGCTTTAAACGATAAAGTTGAAAACCAATTGTGGCGTTTATGAACAAAAATATAAACGCTGGCAACACCAGACTTTATAGCCAGTAGACGGGTTTTTTCACACACATCCTAGCCGTTACAACTCTGATTCTTGTAGGTATCATCTCAATTTTACTACTAATTATTATTAATAATTATTATTGATAATTATTATTGTACCGAAACCATTCTTCAAGCTCACAGTGTTATTCGTGTTTAGCATTAGGAAAGTGTCGACATTACATTATTTAATAGATATTACTTCTACGCTGGATTTTTATTTTCGTCGAACCCCATCGCAACTCGCTAGTGAATGATAAGCCCCTACAGTGACCAATTATATTTTAATCAACATAATTATAATCTAGCACTGGTCTGCAAATTGCAAAAAATGAATGAAAATTTGGATTTATTGGCGTCGCCGTCGCCAGGTTTTAGAGGGGAGGTGAGAGCCGCAGGTTGAGAGAAAAAGAAATGCTGGGCAGTCTTTGGGGACTGTCGATATAAGGCAAAACTAATTAACTTATGAATTGTATCGTCAAGCTTTGTACATTTTATTTAAAATTTAAGTGTTCATTTTCTATTTCCCCCTCCCGCTCCCCCCTCCCCGTCGACAACTCACAGGCCCCAACCCGTAGCACTGTTACGGGTTGTGCTCCGCGCACGCCTATGTGGTGCTACGTCGTAGCGGATCGACTACGAGTGCTACGAAAAGTGTACGTGAACAGTAAATTGCACAATGCGCCGTTTTCACTTAAAAACATATTTGTAAGGGTTTATTTACTACTTACGAATTTTGCCGAGTGATTTGTGTAAACTAAGAAAATGCAATAGGTAACTGGATACCCGGGGGGGACGGGGACAGCTATCTAGGATATTGGAAGGAGGGGGGTGCAATTGCCATTGTCTGACACTCGGAATAGGGTAATGATGGTAGATATCTTTCCTTTATTGCGTAATTTGGGACACATGCGATTGGATTAATTTTATTACTACACACCTAGACTTCAGCTGCACCGCTTTTATTGTTATTCATGGGAACTACGCCTTCGATGCTACATTTTACATACAACTACTCACGTCTAGCTACTCTTAGCGCCGTGGGAGCAGGTCCAAGTCAAAGTAATTTATTAATTGCAGTAAATAAATGTGGTCAAAAATTGTAGTGCGCTGACACATTTCACCATAAAAATTGCTCGCGAATATTAGTCACCAACTATAATACCTATTTCTAATTTTAATTAACTAGACACAAAACAACAAAAATAACAATTATACACATTACAAAAGAACTAATAATAACATATTAAAGTTTTTAATTCTCTACAATTCAATTCGGTAGTGATACGATTGACAGTTAGATTATTTATGAAATTCTGCTATGGAATAAAACCTATGTGAAATAAGCATTTTTTTTAAACTTTGCAGAATTTTCTGTAAGGTAGTTTGGTAGTGAGTTAAAGATTAGGGAAGCCATATAAATGTCACCGTAAAATAGTCACTGTAAAATAGACCTTTAAGCATGCGGCTCCGTAGTAGTGCAAACAGGAGCAGTAGTGCATCTAAAGCTCAATCCGCGTTATAATTACCTACCGCACTTGCCTGTCTCAGGGTTGTCACTTTTAGCTAAATCTAAATTCAATGCCTAGAAATGTGTTGTCTGGTTTTCATTGAGATCTACAGCGTATTTTTTTCTTACTCTCTCATTTTAAAATTGAGAAGGGTTGGACATTTTGGATGGGACCACTGGTCGTGTGTGGGGCTTGTAAAATAAATTAAATAAAGTAAAAAAAATATTGGCGAAAAAAGGGTGTAGTATGTAAATAAATACTCGCGCCACCTGTAAACGTTAAATTAGCCTAATAAATAAAATAAAGGTAAAAGGTATAGAATGGTTGATATTGTTTAAAACCAGCAGCTAGCAAAAATCTAAAACAAACTTATTTCCTTGAAATCCCTTTAGAGGATTGCTTAAAGCTTCATAGAATTTGTCGAATTTTACTATCTTGTGTGCAGGAGCTACAAGTTTCCCGTTGACCATCAGTGTAATAATATCTGTAAGCATTTTGTCTTTGTCAAAGTCGCAAGCTTTTTTATTCCATCTAGTTAGCCAGAACCCATAAAATTCTAAATTTTTAAAAATAAATGCAGAAGTTGGTATAGTCACTGGCTGCCTTGACATTCCCCCATAGGTAACCATACACCCATTACTTTCCAAGTGTTTCATCATTAGCAATGAATTTTTCCCACCAACACAGTTTAGGGCTAGAAAAGGTTTCTCAATTAGTTTATCTTTGAAAATAGTTGTTGATCGTAGTTCTTCTTCAGTTAGGACATGAGTAGCTCCCAAGGATTGTAAGTGACTCTTTAAATCATTGATTCCACTTCTATTTCGCACAATATTGATATTTTGAACGCCCCAAGCTCTGCAGAGTTGTATGACATTTTGCCCACACGCACTGTTTGCTCCGTTCTGTATGACAACCCCGCCACTTTTCCTTACTGGTTTGAAGTCAGTAAGCATTCTATATGCAGTACATGGATTAACAGTGAGTGTTGCAGCTTCTACTACACTCAAATTGTTTGGGACAACTCTTAGCATAGGTTTTTTGAATATGGCATATTCCCTCCAAGTTCCTTGAGCAGGTGTCGTAATAACAACTTTATTTCTTGGGCAAACACCAGTCACTTTGCTCCCGATTTCTTGAACAATTCCCACGCCTTCATTACCACCTACACACGGCAGCGACAACTTGACTGGGTACTTCCCTATAATAAAAAGATATTCCCAAATTAAAAACAATATATTTTAGGCTTAACACGCTTGCTTCCCCGATGGTTTTATTTGTCAGTTTACATATTATACCTATGAGATTTCCCCATCAAGGTTGGTATTCCTTTGGTAATTACTTGGGTTCTTTCATGTTTCCTGAGTTGGTAGGTGCCTACCTTGAATGGTGTTTATATCAGCTGGATTAACTGGTGCAGCTAACATGCGAACTAGAACATCATGTTCACCTAGAGGAGGAAGATTTCTTTCCCTCATCTTTATAACTTTGAGAGGTTCTCCAAATTCGCTGAAAATCAGTTCTTTTGTCATTAGATACCGCACAGGCGACTCTGTTAATACAGAATTTGCATGTTTATTGAGGTTTTTTGATTTGCAAAGTGTAGTCTGAGCCTGTACCATACTTATAAGAGGTATAATTGAATTTAAATATCTTTGCACAAACATTTACTGTTATATACATATTCAAAGCAATTTAAAAATTGATCACTGGTTGATACTTCACTTTTCTGAAGTTTACTGTCAAACATCTTACTAAGTATTGGTTTTTTACTGTAAACAAGGTAGTATTACTAGGCCAAATAAAATATGTATGGCACTTATGGGATATCTTCCGTGATTTTTATTTTTATTTGTATTGAGCTCCCGATATTTCGACACTGTTGCATGCCCCATGATCGGGAGCTCAATATAAATAAAAATCACGGGAAAAATCCAGTAAGTGACATTTTAAGTTTAGTCAACCATCTTAGCTTTAATGAAGCCAGCTCGGCGTGTCGGGCCGGCCACATGGCCACGCGGCCGCCAGGCCAGCCCCGCGACAGCGTTTGAAAAGATGTATGGACCAAACAGTAGACTTTATACCTTGCGTGAGGAATGATTTGATAGAAAAAGGAGTGAATGATGCTATGATTTCTGACAAGAGAAAATGGAAGAAGTAAACGAATTGCGCCAACCCCAAGTAGAATGGGGCAAGGGTAGTAGGATGATGAAGAGTTAGATGGTATAACTGTAAAGTAAGTACTAACTAATTCCATGAGTGCATGTGAGATATTTTGAGATCAAGTAGTAAATATTGGAGAATCGTTAGAAGTGATGAAAGTGCTCGCTCTGAAAACTTGCGCTCCTTTGCGGAGGTGCAGCGAGTTCTCACGAGTTCTAACTAGCAGGCCCAGCAGCTGGCGGATAGTAAATGACAGTTACTGTCTGGAAGCTACTGGGTATGCTAAAACAAAGTTGAGCCAGTACTGTCAGTTGCTGTCGGTAAGCTACTTCAAAATTTTGTTTCTACTGTCCACTGACCTTCTCTCCCACAAGTACAGCTACTAAGTCGGATCTCGCTCCATACGAACGCAACTAGACGGTTCAAAAATATCTGGCCAGATTCGAACTAACAACACATTAGCTGTGTATGTACCTGCCGTCTCCTATGCTGACCCAGTAGTGAGAACACGTCGGGAATATGACAGTACTGTATAGGCAGCAGAATGTACAGTTGCTGCCTATACTGGGTGGGCAGAAACTGGACGTGTGAAAACCAGGCTTTCGTAGTGGCCGGGAGGTTGAATTTGGCACGATTGCTGGGATAGGACTAATAACTGGCGAAAGGTGTGTGTAGCTACTGAGGCACACCCCTAACTAATCCCTCGTGGATTTTATGTTTGATGATATGATGTGATAAGTGCAGGCGCTTGAATGCCATTGTCAGGTGGAATTTATTCTCGGTCTATTTTGAATGCCAACATTTTTCGCACGGTTTGCGCCTTCGTGCTTTCAGTCCAAGTTAGCAATACATGACAAAACAGAAGAAGACAGAAACTGTAGCTTGGAAGTTATCATCATCACCAGCTTAACTTTCACTTTGTGCTACTCTTGTTTTTTATCTGTGCAAAACGGAAAACACCTTTTCACCTCTGCACCTCAAATTAGCAGGTTGCTGTTTACAGACAGTGAGCAAAGTTCGATTTTGCTGCGAGCGTGAGACAAAGTAACTTTTTTTTTTTAATATTGATATGTTTTGTCACTTTCACTTCGATACGATTCCATGTCTAGTAGGCCCAAAAATTTAAAAAAAACAATAAAACGTTCGGATACCGATATTGTAAATCGATACCCGTTTTTAATGAAAAATTGTTGTATTTCAAATAATCTAATTACATTTTTATAATTCAATCAAGATGAAGAATGTTGATTATGTATCTACTTATTTATTTATATATTGAGACAGAATACCGCGAGTGTAGTTTCAGAACGCATTAAAAAAAATAGTAAGTGTTGAGAAAGTACTGTAGTGGGCAACTACAGTACTTTCTGAAGTTATTATGCCTTGTGACTGTGACTGTAGCTTTGATTTTATTTGTAATTTGACATTCAAAAGTGCCGTTATGGTCTAGTTGAAATAAATGCTTTGAGTTTGAGTTTGAGTGGGTTTCAAATTGTTATTGTTTCTCTGTTACGCTAGCAATGATAAGGTCAATGTACGCTAACTCCAAAGTACAATAAAAGGATAATAAAGCAATCATAATTAAACGTGAGTTATTACAGTGACGAAGTGTGCTATTTAACACCCGAAGAATTAAAGCCTAATGTAAAAATGCAGAATTAAATTTCATGCCTGAAAAGTCTCGCGGTAAATATCTCTACATTTTTTATATCTCACTATGTTGTACCTATGTGTGTGTTGTAGTTGTATGTATGTTGTTGTATGTACTGTTTTTATGTATGTGTGTTATTATGTTCTCGCTGCTGAGGTGAAAAGTTGTATGTGTTACACGAGACCAAAGTTATTCGAATCTCGTGTTTTTGAATCCCTCGCTACGCTCAGGATTCTGACCTAGAATCACCCTTCGTTTACTCGGGATTCAAAATCAACACTCGTAGCAAAAACCGACTTTGCTCTCTTGTTGCACAAATAACTATTTAATTTTTAGTCCTGTTTGGGTAACTAATTCTGCATAAAAGTTTCACTTTCTACTATCTGTTTTTCGTACCTTTTATTTAAGTTTTACGAATCGACATATTATTTTGATTGTTTTGAAATTCAGTTGAGGTTTTGGTCATTCCTTCGTCTCTTAGGAATCTGTTAACGCGAATATCCAAATCTTTCCGAGCCATTGGTGCGGTGGAACTGAGGGGAGCGATGGCTTCCGCGGATGGCATTTGGAGTTTTGGGATGCGGAAGCGACGAGCTCGGGTGAGCTGCCAGGCTGCGCTGGAATTCCGCATCGCACGACCGGACCATTTACTTTCATCCACGGTAGCTGGAAATGGGCGAGGAATACTGAAATAAACAGTATGTATTAGGTATATTGTGTTTGAATTGACAAGTAATCTTTTGGTTATATACCTATTTGCCTCCCCGCGACCACGGCTGGTGCAATCCACCGCGGTCGAAACGTCGGGCTTAAATTAAAGGTAAATTCGCGATAAATACCCGTTTTCATATGTTTTATAATATATACCTATTTGCATGTTTGATTTATCATCATTTCAGCCGAACGACGTCCACTGCTGGACATAGGCCTCCCCCAAGTATCGCCACATTGACCGGCCCCGTGCGACTTGTAACCCGCAACGTGTACCAGGTCATCGGTCCACCTTGTGGAAGGCCTTTCAACACAACGTGTTCCGGTTCGCGGTCACAACTCTAGAATGTTTGATTAGAAAAATGTAACTCTATTAGATTCGACTCTTTTAGACTACCTAGTGTAAAAGTACTACATGCTGTAGACTACCTAGTGTAAAAGTACTACATACTGTAGACTCATCATCATCATCATCAGCCTATAATGTTCCCACTGCTGGGACACGGCCTCCTCTCAATGAGAGGGAAAGGGCTATAATCTACCACGCGGGCCCAGTGCGGATTGGTAGATGTCACATTTCTTCGAATTTTTGGTTCTAGGACATGTCGGTTTCCTCACGATGTATTCCTTCACCGTTTTTGAGAGCAGCGGTGATGAAATAAACTACACAAAGTAATGCGCCTGTCTGGGTTCGAACCCACGACTTACTGTTCGTAAGTCGGGGCCGCCACCACTGGGCCACCGCTGCTCTTACATATACTGTAGACTACCTAGTGTAAAAGTACTACATACTGGTAGAAGTGGTAGACCACCTTGTATAAAAGTACTGCATACTGTAGTAGGAAACCCTCAACTTACTAATCCTTTGTAATTGATGCGCGTAATCGAGCTGGAGCTATCACCGACGGTAAATCTGCTGCGTAGTTCCTTTTTAATCCTGAGGAAATAATTATTACGAGAAATTAGTCAGTAACAAAAAAAGTGAACGAATCATAAATGAAGACATCCGCAAGAGAACCAAGGTCACCGACGTAGCCCGAACAATTGCCAAACGTAAGTGACAGTGGGCAGTGCTCGCAGAACGGATGGCCGATGGGGCCGAAAAGTTCTGAAAAGTTCTGAACCCTAAGACGATGCGTTAGAAGACCTCCCACTAGGTGGACCGATGACCTGGTGAAGGTTGCGGGAATCCGATGGATGCGAGTCGCACGGAGCCGGTCAATGTGGCGACACTGGGGGAGGCCAATGTCCAGCAGTGGACGTCTTTTGTCTGAAATGATGATGATGAAAATAAGTTGTATGCAAAACGAGATAATGGAACAATGTATTTACGAAGGTACTTTAGAGTAAACTTCGATTGATTTAATACATGCATCAAGATACGCACTCGACTCCTTGATGTCTGTGCCGTTTTGTCGGAATTAACTACTAAAATACTACGAGTATCATAGTTAAGCAACTCAAATCAAGTTTTTAATCCTTATATAAATAAAACTCTAAAAAGCCTCCAAAGGCATAATATTAAAAAAAAACACTTGTCCCATAAAACAGACTCTGACTTGTTGAAAAAATAATCTACTGCTCCATATATTTGTGTTCGCATAGCTCGAAACCTTTTGTTAGGTTTTCAGTTACCTATTTCAATTAAATATTGTAATTCGAGTCCCCGGAGGCTGCAGAAGTTCTACCGATAGAAAATTTAGTCGGGTTGGGCTACTAGCGATCACATTATGCCAACATAAATGGTCGGGTGGGTGGCGAACGTGCAAACCAAACCAATAGTTGCTCGACTGCGCTCCAACAATTTGCTAGTTGGAAGGCGCCAGGCGGCTTTTAGCGAGAGTGCTCGAAGAGTCTGGTCAGCCGATTAAACACCAGCAAGTGTGTGCATTACTATGACCACCACACGGATCCAGCATAAATATAAATATCGCTGGACATTAACACACAGCGCCACCTAGTGCCACACTAAGCAAAGCTTGTGTCGTGGACACTAGATAGTTGATATACTATATAACATACTTTTTTGTTTGTAAATACATACTTATTATACATATAAACATCCATGACTCGGAAACAAATCTCCATGCTCATCACACAAACATTTGCTCCTGCCGGGATTCGAATCCAGGACCCTATAAGCGTAAGGCAGCGTCACTACCACTACGCCATTTGAGTCGTCTAGCAATTTGCCGATAGTATAGTTTAGTAAGGCAAACTTATGGCTCATACTTATAACTGATTTTTCGGCCGAAACGTAGGATTTACTCAGTATCATATGCTAGTAAGTATAATGACATTAAATGTCATTATACTTACTAGCATATGGTAGCAAATTGATCATAAACTCAATATTGTAATAAAATGAGTTAGGCCACTATGGTTCTCATGGCCTCATTTATGTTTATACTGATTAAGAGCCCGACTGAACTATCGGCCGACAAAAAGTCTGTCATCTGCAGGGAGTCTTACAATACACAATATCAGATTTGTCTGTGAGGTGGAAGCTCTACCGGGGTTGCGGGCCTGTTCCGGGGTTGCGGGCCTGTTCGAAAGAGATACCGCGGCCCCGGAACATAAAGGGCGAGGAAGGAACATGGATGGGTTTTAGTCAGTAAGAGTCTGACACTCCCTCCCGCTCCGCCCAGAGTGGGAGAAGTTATTTGATGACTTCCCATCCTAAAAAAAAAAAAAAGGTGGAAGCTCTACGGTAGCCCGCGACATTCAAATTTTCTTACGTTTTGTACAATTCACAAGCCAGTGCTAGGTTGTATGTTGATTAGAATATGATTCGCGGCTGCATCACGTATGTATGTAGTTACAGGTCATTAAACTCATCAATACAACCTTCTAAGTTCATGTATTCCGATTGGATGACTAAAATCGCGGGATACCGTGGATACCTTAAAAGCACATAGGCTTAAAGAAGCTAGCTGTTTCGACCAAGGTTAAGAATCGTTCTGTAAATTACCCATTCAAAGAAAAACTACCAACCAGAATATTTGACATTGTTAATCGATGATTTATCCCTCCACTTTTGGGAACAAACTGGGCAAATTGATTTACGTATTGACCACCGAGGAATCTCTTCTTCTGTTGATGGATTTACTCTTTTTAGTCCAGGAATTTCAAGCGGAGCCTGCAATTATAAAATATAGTGGCTGTTTGTAAATTTGTTAAGTAACGTTTTTAGATAGCGAATAAGAAAAATGTCATAAAGAAGTTTTGAGTATAAGCTGAACCTGAGAGGACGATTGGTAGAGATTTATGGAAGAACTAGCTGACCCGCGCAACTTCGTCTGTGGCACATAAGAGAAAGAGAGGGTTACAAAGAGTGGGTTCGCAAGCACCTTTAATACAATTATCAAAAAGCATATCACACACATCATTCCGCATAATGAAAATGCGCGCCCGGTACATGATCATTTTTATTTTGCTGCGGAGTTATTTTAAACGATCTCCTAAGATATTCATTGAAATTAAATTACGTACCCAAAATTAAATACTTGTGGACGTACTTATTTGGATAAGGATAAATTACCATGTTTGCAAAACCACCTTTAAGGGCTTCTCTCGACAGCTTTACGTCATCATCCTTGAAGTTCTCATCAAGGTGCATGAAATGAGCCGCGACAACTGCTTACCGTTTCACATTTCGAACTCTACGTCTCTATGAGGTCGTGTGCTAAAGTGCACAACCTCTATAAAGCTTAGAAACCTTCAAATGCGGTATAAATATAGTAGTGTCTTTCGAGACATTCCAATTTAAAAAAGTTGTATGTGAGTTCAACCTTCTTTGAATAAAATCGGATAGAGTTTTTAAAAAGTGGTCAAATAAAATGTGCACTCGGTTCCAAAAATAACGGGTCAGTCACATAAACCCGAATATCTCCCGAACTACGTATGCCATCCTAATGAAACGAAGACTGTTCAATTGAGAATTTAATTATACAGATAAAAAATAAAATAAAATTTAGTTGCACCCACAATATTCTAATCTCTAAATTAAAAAAAAAACTAAAGTCGTCATATTTTTCTTAAGATTACATTTTTTTTATGATTGTTTATTGCTGTTTTTCATCACTTTCTTCATTTAATACTTTGTATTGCCTCCACGAGCTCTTCTGACAGCTTCCAGGCGATTAGGCATGCTGTACACCAAATTTCGGAGCCGGTGCTGAGGAATACCTTCCCATTCCTCCACCAGTGCTTGTTTGAACTCGGGAAGCGTGATTGGTGGGGGGTTTCGACCTTTCACATCGCATCTCTGAAGCTCGTCCCAGGCGTGCTCGATGAGGTTTAAGACCGGGCGACGCACTGGCCACTGCATGAGTTCGATACCGACCTCTTCAAGGTAGTCATGTACAATTCTGGCGGTATGGGAACGCGCATTATCATGCATTAATATGCCATGCCGGTCCATCCTGGCCATGAAAGGACCTACATGTTCATTGAGGATCTCTTCCATGTACCTCTCTGCATTTAGAGTTCCATTTTGAATGAGTACCAGCTCGGTGCGGGCCTCAGCAGAAATCCCAGCCCAAACTTGTACGGAGCCTCCACCGTACGCCACTTTTTCCTCCACACACGCTTGATGGAACTCCTTAGTAGGAGTATTGGTTTCAAATTTGAAACAAATCACCGCCAAAATAACTTTCTTCCCATTTTTAACCCTGTTGGGGATCAATTACTACGAAATACGTAATGTCTTCCATCAATTCTGTTAAAATATTTATTGCAAAATTTGAAATAGATAGGACCAAGGAATCACGTTTTCAAATACAAACTTCGCCCCCCCTTTTCACCCCCTTTGAAGTAGAATTTCAGAAAAATCGGTTTGATCGTATTGTTTAATTTCTACGTCATGCAAAAAATACACCCTTCAAGTTTCAGGACTCTATGATCTGCGGTTTAGGCTGTGCGTTGATCCATCAAACAGTAATTCAGGACAAAGCATTTGTATTTATCACCGTAAAATTGTTAAACACGTTAGATTGTAATCTCTCTAGTGAGATCTCTCGTGGGATCTCTGGAAATATTGTCAACTGAACATACTACTTACAATATAATGCCTTATTTTTCGGTGGATTGTAATCTATCGAAGTGAAACCGTAATATATTGACCCGCATGCGACGGAAGTATCTCTGCCGCTATAATCGAGACTTGGGGCACCCCCACGTTAGGTTCCTTTAAACCCTGCGACAGAAATAGAAGCCCCGATCGTATGGCATCAAAAAATGTTTTGTGTAAAATGTCAATTTTATTGCTAAATGTCAGACAACAATTATTGAAACACCGTAGCTTTTTTTTATTAGAGGTTGAATTTGATCGTAATGATTTTTATTTGGCATTATTTTCTTTAAAAAGCGTACTATCATACTTTTTTACCCTAGTATGAGGGAAGTTACGAGGTATTTTATTCACCAATGTTTATGACTACCAACAGATAGTAAAAAAAATCCCACAAAAAACCAACAAAAAAAAGTTATAAATGCTTGAAGGTCAATTTTGGAAAAATCTCAATAAAGTATAAAAATTGACATATCCCCTAAACTATAAAACTTTGTTTACGGAAAGTAAGGTTCAGTTATTAGAAAATTACCTCTTCTATATGCGAATTTGCTATGGCGGGTCCAGAGCCCGTCACCCTGTATTTAGCAACTTAAAAAAGGTTTACGATGCATTGGTTTTTATTGTATAAGTGTATCATGAAGTTAATTAATTTTAAACACAAAACCCTCTTTTAGCGTCTCTGGGTGAGATTTAAAAATGATGAAACAGGTATTTCTTTATTTTTATTAATAAGTATTTGTTCTGAGTTTCATGGTTCTAAAAATCGTTCTAAATTACTGAAAAGATCAAATTTATTTTACATACAAACCTTACCTTTTCACCCCTTTTTTCTATAATTTCTATAGCCTAAATGTTACTCTGGACTTATTCAAATAGATTTCTGAACATTTCAACAATATCCGTTTAGTAGTTTTTACGTGATGCGTTGTCAAACAAACAAACAAAAAATTAAAAATGATTTTAATATGTTCAGTTACTTATGTTAAGTAAACCTGGTCGGTTTTTTTTAAATCTTCAATATGGAGATTTATTGGCCTCAGCGATTTTATTACATGTATAGATAGAAAACCAAAGAAGACATGGAAATGTGGTGGTTGCACCATCAATCAACTGACATACTTTTTTGAATTGTCATAACGTGGTTCCCCATACATTTTGTACGGCAATAGCAACCGGTAACTATTTATTCTTTGCTGTCAAAACAAATGAAAAACGACATTCTACCTTCTGCATTTTACAGTAAATTGATGAATGTGAGTAGTATTTTGGAATTATTGGTTAATGGTGCAACTACGCAAATGGAATGATATGACAGAAAGATAATGATGATCTTGATATAAACTTCGCGCAGCGTTGATATCAACGAAATAGTTTTTTTTTTAATCAGTAAGCATTGGTATTTAAAACTGACCGGTCCGGGAGTAATTGGTATTTTGAATGCCAAGATGGAAGGAATGTCCATGTCACGGCGGTAAGATATCCGGGAGATTCGCGACCGGGAGACACTGCGCTCTGTCGTACGCATGCTCAGGCCATGCACGCAGGCTTCCTCGATGGATTGGCTGCCGAGGGACATTAACGAAACCTTCACTCACTGGATGAAACAGAAGAAGGTGATAAAGATGAAAAGAAGATGAACAGTCTGAATTATTTAGGACATAAACAATAGGCCCATGAGCTATATTCATAAATGTGTTCACAGACAATAAGTAACTTTAAGTCCCTTAATAAAATGAATCCGCAAAGAATAATCGTTTTGACACAACATTCATAACAGTGACTTATTTGCCAAAGAACACTGTGAGAAAGTCGTAGTTAATAGACATAATTGAATCGAGAGTGAAAGTTTTAGTGGGAAACCTAAGATTTTTTTATAAATGCTTCTTTGCCATCATTGTAGACGTCGGGTGTAAAGCACAGCTTGTTGATGACTTAATTATTACCACATACATACCGGCCGCTAGATTGTACTATGCTGCCACTTTGCTTTGTAATAGTATAATATCAGTAGTTATGTTTGTGAAGCTATTGTTTGTTAAATTAACCAACTCATCGGAAACGTCCTCTCGCGGCAGTTCAAGAGTTTTATCTTGAGCTTCTTCTAGTTCCCGACTTCGAGCACGAACCATGTCTAGAAGTAGTGTTTCGTTGCCACCCAAGTCGTCCGACTTGCTGTAAGAATTGAGGAAGAACGTCTTCATAAATGAGAGTTTCCATAAATTGTAAAAAGTCTCATCAAAAGAATTTGGGTGTGTTATTTTTGATTATGTCTTTCTTATACGATGTGACGTTAGGAATAACGAAAGCATTCTGGTGAAGGAAACTTAGAAAAAGTCTGGTGTACGAACCAGTCAGAACGTGCAAAACTTCGATGCGACATGAGGGTGTTAACGTCGGAAGGGACGGTGATGTCGCAGCCGTCGACCAGCGAGTCGGTGCGGTATGTGGCGCGCATCCTGATCAGCAGCGACGAATATGGAGATGCGTCGTTGCCCATGAACGAGATGCGACGTGGCTCCTCTTCTTGGATTCTAAAAAGGAAAACATATCTTTTGTTACATAACGTTTGTTTGTTGGTATATTTGTATTTGTTTTGCAGGTGCTTACATAAAAAGGTGCTAAGCCTCGTTGCTTACTGTGGCACTAGATGGCGCTGAGTGTAACGTCCAGCGATATTTGTAGTTATTAATCAATAAAGATGGTTGCTTGTTAGGTACATCTGCCAAGATCTTCTCAAATACGTTTGGGTCAACTTCCAGTCTAACCGGATGTAGCTGAATACCAGTATTTAACACAGTTAGCCCGAAATGCCGCATAAAATAATACCAAAGGGTATAAAGCATTAAAATTGGAAAATAAGTACAGAAAACAAATTTTATTGTTCGCTAGCGGTTCACGGCGAAACGCGAGAGGAATCAAGATGGACGAATCAGAGGCTGGCTTGACTTTTTCACCGGTTACGTGAGTCATGTAGTGACTCGGTCTGGCTGTACGTATAGAGAAGGTTATGTTTAATGCCAGGCAGAGCCGGTAGCGGTTGAACAAATGCAACTTGACTCCAAACAGGCCTTGAGTCCTATGTCGATATAATGAGCTTCGCTGCAGCTACATATTTTGAATGTAAAGTCTGTACACCATTTATGTTTCAACACGGTAAACTAAGAACCAACTTGTAATTTATGTAGCAATTTATAAAAGGCGATTAACGCTAGTGAAATATAGCAGGAGCATTAAGATAAGAAAACTAGTGTTTAAAATGTAAAAGGTAGGTATTGGCTAAATAAATGCAAAAAACCAGTATACATTTCGCTATTATTGCAAGAGACAATGCAAACATGTGGGTCGTTGTGGATGAGTAACAGAATTTCATATTTGTAGTAAAACTAGAAAGTGTTAAACCGACAGCTTGAAAAGCTGTTTAAAGTAGGATTACTGTAGTGTATAACAGATAACTGTAGCAAACCGCAGTAGGTACTAACCGGAAGAACGAAGAGTGGTGTGTAGAGTATAATTTCGAATAGCGATCTTTCCAGTCGCCAGTTTTTTTCGAGGGTGTCTCCTGAAAATATATTAAATGATCGATGATGACTGTACGAATATATTGCTAATCCAAGAAGCTATAACAGTATTTTATCTCTTATTTTATAGAGTCCTTGAAAACATTGTTGAAGGAAATTTTCCTGTAGACATAAAATCAAGAGAATGAGCGATAAATTTATATTCTGTGGTTAGTTATCCTCTTTGGAAACTCTTTTATTGTACTCAGTACTGTAGCTCTTTTTGTCACAAAGTAAAGCCAATCGACATAATACAAATAAACACGTAATGAGTTGAAGGCCATGACTCGATGACTAACTGGTCACCGCTGTAATCCTGGTGAGAAGGCATAAAAATTCTACATATAATTATAATTTGCCTCTTTTGTTGTGGTTACCTCCTTTTCACCGCTTTTTTCCTTTTGACTGCAGCGGTGGCCCAGTGGTGGCGGCCCGACTTACGAACAGTAAGTCGTGGGTTCGAACCCAGATAGGCGCATTACTTTGTGTAATTTATTTCATCACCGCTGCTCTCAAAACGGTGAAGGAAAACATCGTGAGGAAACCGGCATGTCCTAGAATCAAAAATTCGAAGACATGTGGCATCTACCAATCCGCACTGGGCCCGCGTGGTAGATTATAGCCCATTCCCTCTCATTGAGAGGAGGCCGTGTCCCGGCAGTGGGAACATTATAGGCTGATGATGATGACCTCCTTTTCAGGGTTCCGTAGTCAAATGGCAAAAAACGGAACCCTTATGGATTCGTCATGTCTGTCTGTCTGTCTGTCTGTCTGTCCGTCCGTATGTACGTATTTTTTTACCAAACTGTAAGAAAACTGCTGAAACTTGTAAGAAAGCTGTTGAAACTTGGTAAGTAGATGTATTCTGTGAACCGCATTAAGATTTTCACACAAAAATAGAAAAAAAAACAATAAATGTTTGGGGTTCCCCATGTTAGAACATTTGATAGAATTTTATGTCTGTAGTACAATCTGGTTTTCAGTTTATGAGTTAAAAAAAAAGCAGTGGCTTTTAGAATGTTTTCAAATGTAATAGTTTACATAATATGTAGTGTGTGTGTGAAGAATGATGTAATTCTATTTGGTTTTTTGGTCTGATGTATTCAGAGGATTTTTTCTTTATACTTATGGGTTTTATTTGTGTTTGTAGTGTTTTAAATTAAATTTGTGATGGTGGTTATTTAGTGGATTTATTTATCTTGAGAAGGATTTAATCCAGCGCAGTGGGAGGAATTAATATTTATAACAGTGAGTGGTAAGCAGAATCGAGTATTTTAGCACCCCATACTTAGAACTGAAACTCTGTTTTTTCATATCTATGGATAGGTCTTTAAATAATATTGTGGTTTCTAATATGATTTTTAAACTAAATATTTGCGGGAGAGACACTTCCAAAGGGGTAAATGTGCTCTGTAACTTCTAGAATAAGAGAATGATAAGACGAAAAAAAAAATATGGTGTACCTACATTATCATGTAAACTTCCACCGAAAATTGGTGTGAACGAGATCTAGTAAATAGTATTTTTTTAATACGTCAAAATTCGTAAACCGCAACACTATTATTAAAAAATCGATCAAAGTTACAACGAACTAAAAGGACATTTATATTATGTTACTTGCTGCTACGGAACCCTTCATGGGCGAGTCTCACTTGGCCACTTTTTTATAGAAGTTACGAGAAACTGTTCTAACATTGTTCTAATACCAAAAGTATCAATTAGGGTGGTATGGTCAGGATTTACAGAAAGCTTTCTGGAGTTTTATTTGAGGTTTCATCATCACCCACTATGTTGTTTCAATTTTATCTCAGGTAATCTTATTTCTATCTAATAATAGGATATCACTCTACTTACGGCATTCCTCATTTTTTTCCTGGTTAGATTCAAATATAATAATTTAATGATCGATTTACATTAACTTACTAAAATATATTATGTTGTATGTATGTACAAATATTTAGTTTCCATTTTGACATTGACGTTTGATTTGCTGCCGACCTGCCGACTAGATTGCCTTTGCTCGAATTTGACGGTTGAAGTATATATACAATAGACATTTTAAAGGTTAGACTTCAGAAAATACATCTATGCCTTCGTTGTTTCTGTATCTATTTAGTAATACATGTACCTATGCATTATCATGTTTTGTTCTAATTCTTTATCTTTTCCTATAAATCGAAAAGAAAGGTCAGCACCTTTCTTTATCCATAAATATCATTTTCACTTTCATAGGCATCTGCATTGACCTACGAAAGTCACTATCGAACCTAATTATGTAAATTATACAGGGTGTATTTCACCTCATCACAAAGCCGTTAACCAAGCATTCTGTATATCAAACTAAGTAACTTTACG
The DNA here is from genome assembly GCA_916618015.1 of Xestia c-nigrum. Lineage (NCBI taxonomy): Eukaryota > Metazoa > Arthropoda > Insecta > Lepidoptera > Noctuidae > Xestia > Xestia c-nigrum. The sequence continues at coordinate 13,158,399 of OU745261.1, read as the reverse complement.
CAAAAATTATTGCTGGGAAACAACTTTTTTTTTTGAGGTTATAAATCATGTTTTGTGGTATAACTCAAAGTAACACACTCAAAACATTGTGCGGATGGATGGATTGAATAGTACGGGGGTCGTAGAGATATTTAAAGTAAAAATCATGCGATAAAAAGTGGTATTTAAAAAAAACTTGTCAAAATCTTGCAAATTTGACCCCCAATTTCTCCGTAACTAGAAGGTTCCCAGGTATAGTGTAGAACAAAAAAATGATCAGAATGACGAGGAGAACAAGTGCCTTTCGTATTCGTTAAGAGGTGTTTTACACCCTTTATGTAAACTGAGATATTTTTAACTCGTTGAAATATCGTTTCTCCATACGGCCTACCTTATGGTGTTTTAGTGACCTAGTAAAACACTCGAGAGTTGTTGTGAAAGACGTTAAAAAGCACTAAATAACATTTTCACTCTCATACTTGTTAACTTCAAACAACTGTACAGCCACACCAGTCAACCACAATGAGTCTTATTCAGAAACACGATTACCTTGAGATCTATTGACCTGAGCGAGCTAGTCATGAGGCACCACTCATTAGTTTAGATATTTATCTCGCATAAATAAAGAGTGGCATCGGATAACAAAGAAGCTTTAAGGAGTTCAATAACAACGTCTGTAACGAGAGCAAGTCCCGTTAAACAAATGTGAGCCCCGAGCCTGCAAGCAGAATCTGCGGTTAATGTCCCGATTCATAGTCGCATGTCGTGAGAGCGCGCCCGAACCGTACCGAACATTTGTTTTGTGACAGCATTTAATGTTACAATGCAATTCGAAAAGTAATTTGATTGAAGCTGTTGTGACGCTGTCAAGCGGCGGCGGGGCGCCTGTCTCCTGGCCGCGCTGCGCTTGTCGGCTTGTCTCGCGCTTAGTCGCTCCGACCGCGAACAGCCGCGCACACGTTGCGCCGCCGCGCACCGCCTCCATGCAACACGCTCGCCGATAACGCGCTCTATTTGAACGTAGCAATCACTCTAACTGCACTATTGAACCCATTCACACTTACTACGGACCATTATCGAATTACGTTTTACGTCGTCCCAAATTGTAAGATTCGTCGGAGCTGTGGTTCTCAAACCGGCTCCGTGACCATATGATCCGCATTACAGTGGAACTGTTGCCTGATTTCCGATATCGGTGGGCAGTCACGATGTGGATCTAAGTTGAAGTGCTCTCTGGATTTTTGTGTTAGTGGACGCAGATGGAGACTAAGTGACAGAAGACTTTGGAACAAGTGTCTGTGATTGTTTAGTGACCGAATGTGCTGGAGATGTGAATGTTGACGTTGATTTTATGTATAAGTGTTGTTATTAAATAAGTGCAATGGCTGGTGCTAGTGAGGAGGGCGGTGGTGTGGAGGAGACCACACCAGGCTCAGCAGTGGAGGCGCGCGGCAAGCGCGGACTAAGCGGGTCCATGTCGCTCCGCACACGCAAGCTTGGCCGGCGCCTCTCGCGCAGCATGTCCATCGTGGCCCTGAAGCTCCCGGAGAAGGCGCAGAGCATCACTCGCTCTTCGTCGAAGCTCATGAGATCAGGCAACCGCGACAAAAAGAACAGATCATTCGAGCTCTCCATAATATTGCCAGATAAAACACAGAGACAGGTAAAATGCTGTTTTATTGTACTAACTTGGGCGTTCGTTGTAGGTGATAATTGATTGATAACGATATACGTATTCAATATTGATAGATATTTACGAAATCAAGAGCCAGATAAAGGAGTTATAACAATGGTTTACATCATTAAGACAATCGTGCTGTTTTGTTAGGTAAACAATAACTGATATTTCCCTTATAATGAATAGGGAAATATCAGTTTATGTAGTGAAGGCGTCACAGTAATGACAACACAAAATCACATTTTTAGTGTTTGATAACAAAACGATGTATAAGTTGCGTTGGTAGCGTTCAATAACGTAGGTAAGGCAAAAGGTGGAGCCCATTCATAGATTCCAGGATGTGCAAATATTGATACTTTAAGTAGAAAAGGTTCTCAAGTAGTCGTCTCGAAGACTATTTGATTTAAAATGTTTACTGATTGCTGCCTTCGGTTTAGTGGATGTATTTAAAAAAACAAATGCTTGTTATCATAGGTTTACGATTTAGGCTTCGTGTTTGGAAGTTACACGTTCAACGCCATGCATTTGAATGTGCTATTTACTGAGTCACTGCAGTTCTGCCGTCGCTGATGTTTCGCCACTGCTTCGTGTCGCCCACACCGCTGATTTCTCCATTGATATAATAATGAGGTACAATTGCCTTTGCGTTCAAATCGGCAGGCATTGTTTGCTTTTGTCACTGAGCCGAAGAATGCTCTTTGAAGCCGGATTGTTGACTACCGGATGAAGTTCCTGTTTTGTCTGAACCGATTCGATGACTTTCTGTTAACTGTTTTTTTCGAACTATTCTAGCGTGATCCATACAAATACTTGATCATACAGATATTACTAGGTACCGTCAGTTGAGCTAAGATTTGACCTGATTGTAAGTAGAGCCATGTGGTGTAACAGCTTATTTCAGTAACTGAGAATTGCAGTGGTTTGTGGTCTGAGCTCGCGGTAAAAGATCATGGCTGGGTAATTATACTTTTTGTAGTGTTACCTCTTTGCTCTGAACTTCCTTAACTGTGAAGGATAGAATCGGTTCCGGTGGTAGGTTGCCTAATTAATTCGACAACTAATTACCGCTAACATTGAAAACTGCCGTTCGACATTTTCATACTACGTGTCTTATTGCAAATTCACTAAAATTTTATTATCCAAATAGTTCACACAAAGGTATTTCAAAGTCGTTCTCATGTTTTTGTGGTTTCGTTACAGAGCATGGCGGTCTGTTATTTATTATTGTTTTCGTACGACAGAACGGTGCAAATATCCACAACTCAAATAAATATTTGTTGCGAAACGAAACCCATACTTACAAAGCAGACGCAAGCCTCCAACATATACAACATTATTTTTTTCAACACACTTGCTCATAAAGTGGCTCTAATTTCACCGCAATTAGGCACATAATGACACCTGTAATCAAACTGTGACTTTTTCATTGCTATTATTCACAAGTGAGTTATAGGGTTTTTTTTTTATTTTATTGGTTGAATTGCTTTGTTCTTAAAAAAGTTTCGATACAAAAAAGATCGCGTTCAAAAGTACAAATGGATTAATGTACCTATTGCTTGCTCATTTCATGCAACTTCGTATCTACATAGATAATTTCAACTTATAAGTTTCTAATAAATAAAACTTTCACTCAAATGTAACTTTTGTTTTCTCTGTATTAAATAAAACTTTGAATTCCCCATTTCGTACGTGGATAACGCTATCCCGCGAAAAGCCTAAAAAAGTAACCTCATTCTTTTAGTCTATGGCCGATCGCCATTGTTAGATGCGCGCGCATAGGAAAACTGATTAATTATTCCCGCCATTGCGAAAACAAAATTACAACTCGTTTTCACAGTTGAAATTATAGTTATTTATTAATTCAAATATCTACAAATACTAGTTATGAAGAAAATTATTTATTTTGTACACCGCCCGACATAAGATGTGCAGCCCTTAACGTTATGGAATGTTTACTAGGTACCTGAAAACTCCAAGGACAAATATCTATTTTAGTATTATTTTATTCTCAAGTGTGTTGAAAAACGTCGTATGATACACGTGTGTGTTGATGATTACCGTCCTCGGCTCTCTTAAGACCCTCGCCTTACGGCTCGGGTCTCAATAGCGCCTCTGCGGTAATCACCAATATATTACACACTTGTACCATAATGTACTATTGTTTATACTAAACCCGAAAAGGGGTCATTGTACTCACCATTTTGAACAACTTTTTCTATGGGACGAACCTTGAAATCGCGAAAAAAAAATCAGCTGTTCCCTACATTTATGTTCGCATAACTCGTCAAAATGTAGGGAACAGCTGATTTTTTTTTCGCGATTGATTGACAATGACCCCTTTTCGGGTTTAGTATAAACAAAAAATAACCCTGTATAACGCATACGTATACAAATAACTTGACGTCTACATTAAAATATATCGACCTCATCAAACTCTACCACCTTCCTTAACGAACTATCTTGGATGGCGATGCGCCCAGCTCTGGAAAAGATTGTACTATACGCCCGAAGCTGACTTTTTAATCCCAAATATTTCCCGTAAGAGCTAAGTCTACTATTATTGTAATACAATGGCATTTTCACGACACTTTTTTTCCAACTTGCGTTTTCGGGATTTGGAATCACTTTCTACGCAAGCAATTTAACTTCCTTAACGGAGATATAAATTCAACAGAAATACCAGTAGTTATGGCTTCAGATTGCACTCTAACTAACCTATCACTTTATAGATCCTTAACCCCTAAACGATTCTGGCTGGAATTGTGTTTATTTATTAAAGTGTTGAGTGGGTGTAGTGAATTGCAGTTTAGCATCACACGTTCTAAAGGACACACAGTCTTTGTTTCTGCTTGTCGTTCTTCAAATTCTTGTCGGAATAATGCCGGTTGTATCGAATTTGTCACTTAGGTATTGGTGGAGCATATAGGTACTTAGTGTACTTACTATTTGAATAAATATGCAGATATGCTTCTGATAGTGTTAGCAGAGTTCCCTTTCATAGAGAGGAGGCTTGGGTCCCAGCTGTGGGAATATGAATAGGTCGATGATGATGAGCGTTAGCACAATAGTAAGATGACTATTGTGTGAGGGACGTCCGATGAATATTTACTATTTACAGGCGGAGAAATTACTCTCACATTTTTGTAGAAGTTGGGTCATTGGGTGGAAAATAATATGTGTACAATGCTGAATTTATTATGATTTTCTACTATTTTCTTACATAGATTTACTTAGCAGTCTAGCATTAGATCCCGGGGTTCCGTGAATTCTTGTTGACGAGATTGATTATGGTCTTAGCTGGATCTTTAAAAACAAAACAAACTGATGAGTTCAGCAGTTGTATGGACAGCATCTATCATCTTCTTTACAGCCGTAATAGTAAACAATTCAGCAATGATTTATGTAAAGTGTTTCATAACGAATTCCCTTTGGAATTTTAATTTAGCCATGTCTAGACTGTATTATGTACATTTATTGTGACTAGTACTCATATTCTGTTATAAGAACAGAAAATAGATATTTTTAGGCTTCTAGAGCAATGATACTAAGGACTTTAAGGAAACTTCAAAACGATAAAGATGTAAATTGCTGCAAAAGAGATGATTTCATCAACATGTTCCTTGTCGTTATCCTTCTATTTTCTTACTAAACGTGCATGGATATGCAGTTGCTCCCAGCAAGCGTTCCATCGTTAATAAGCTGACATAGAATGAAATAACATTCATTGGTCCCTCTAATACGCTAATGATGTGGGGACAGACAATATTTAGCTGCAATGAGGATGAACGCCTACATACTGCACCGGGACTAATGCAAGTAACGGAAGCGAGGACCAGACAGTTCATGTACGAGGATGCACTCAATTCATTAGGAGCTTCTTTTTGCACTTTATGTACTGTCTTAGATTTATCATCATTCATTTCTATTATAGTATTAAGTACAGTGTTGTGTTGATTGATATAAAATATTGGATTTCGTCTTCTCATGTTCTAGGAAGCTGTAATGAGTATTTCGTTCCAAACTTTTGGCAATCATCAGTCATTCTTTCGCTATTTTATTACTTGGCGTGATCAACACCTGGTTTTGGCAGAGTACTGTCTAGGAACCATGAGTCTATTGATTTAAAACAGTAACTGCCGTAATGATAATTGATTGTTACACTCACAGTACCATTTTTGCCGGTACTAACAACTACTCATACTTATCTTTAAATCCATTTCCAAACAAACACGCTAAGAGATAAATCACCTGCCCAGCTTCGAATAACTTCTAATTAAAATAATTGCATCAGAAAGTTAATCCGTACACGTACACCACTTTTACGTCGTTAGTGACAAACTGGTGAAAAATAAGACTTACTTACCCGCGGAACCATAAAAACAAACATCAGTTACTAGCGCTCATGATAGATAGAATGACAAATTGCGAGAGAAAGTGATGTCGCAACGATATGCGTTAGGAGGTGGACGATTAAGTGGCTTGCCATGCGGGGTACCTTGCGGTACTCCATATAATTGGACATATATTCGTGACGTTATACGTAAAATAAGTCGAAAGCACGTGTATCCATATCATCAGTGACGGTTGGGTTATGATCACTTGTTGACAAACGATTTGGCACAAAACAATAATTGACTGTTTCAAGAAGTATTATGAAGCAAATAATGATTGACACACGAGTAGCGTGATTTAGGCCGAAGCCAAATTGACTGCAATCACTAATAGCGATAAAGAGGACAAGATTTATACAGACGATTCAATTAAAATCACACTTTAAAATATGTAAAGCACTTACGAACTATATTTTAGAACTGTTATTTAATAGACATTCATGTTTTGACATTGCCCCGATTTTTTCTCTGGATCTCAGAAGCGTGTGCCAAAATTGTGTAGTTCTCTGTCTGAAGTTTGTCTGTTTCATACCTGACTGTCTGTAAGTGTGTAGCATCATCATTCATTTTTATGGCCCGTGTTATGATGTGATAATCACTTGATAAATCATAATAGTTAAGAACTGCGTGTCTTTAACTAAGCGTTCATTAAAAATGGTTTAACTAAGTGATTTATTGCGTTTCCTTCTAAGATTTATGTTTCTATTTCAAAGTAATCAAGAAGTGTAACTAAATATAGGTTTACAATTCTATGCCTGATTGTCTCGCTTCTTTTAATATCTTCAGCAATTGAAAGATTGTCGCAGGCTTCTAATAATTTCACATTTCAATTTAATGTTTGTAAATAGCGGGCCCGGTAGATTGGATTGGTGCCATTTCATTGATCAATAGTAAACTAGACGCATATGCGCATGTACCATTGTCTATCATTGTGTACGTACAATGTTTATAACTACAGAGTACGTTAGATCATGAGTGGTGTACAATTGTATGCGTAAGATGTTAGTATCAACAGAGTAAGTTAGATCATGCGTGGTGGGACACTCGCAGTACTTCATAATTGTGTAGTAGTACGTAATTAATTATAGGATGGAGTTGCTGTGTTACGTAACTGCTTTTGAAAAGGTAATGATTCTATTTCCATAAGAGGACGATTATCTCGTTTGTTGTTAGCGAATTACCATTCAGGTAGATGTTGGTTGGTTGAAGTTTTATCGCTAGATGTAATGAAGCTTGTACTAAAATAACTTAGGTTAATTTAATAATTTCTATACTAATTTGCTAGAATTGCACAGACATAACAGCTTCTAAGTAAGTTACGTATGATATCAGGCAGTCTAGTCTAACGCTATAAAATCAACATAAAACTAAAATTACAATCAATATTTGTTATTTAAATTCGATTTCAAAATCTTTTCAATGCTGTTACTTCCGCTATTATGTAAAAAATGAAATTTTGGCTAAATGTTGCATTCTGAATATTGCATTCATGAATTTCTAAACGGGTTCTTGTAGTCGCTAATCTAGTCGAAAATAATTTTGGAAGAGTTATTTCTAATGAATGTAATGAAAACAAAAAAATATTATAAAACGTTCTAAAACCAAAAAGAAACCGTCAAAATGAAAGAAACAGTTTACAATAAATAAATGAACTTGGGATCTTAATGTCTGTGATTTTTTTTCTGCGCCCGTGATGTAGTATTTACCAGACAATGCCTTTTCAGGCCATGTATAAATTTATGTCCGTTTGCAGAGAGACATGACCATGGGAATATTCAATGTCCATGGTCAAACCTGCTTATTTGATAAAATAGTCAATCTGTCCAAATTATACTCAATCCTGCTTTTGCTTTTACGCCAGCACATTCAGCTATACCCGAAACTGTTATTTTTTTCCAATCCATTTTGAACCTAATGCTTTATCGACACAGTTCAAAATCTATTAAAGTTTGACAGGTTGTAAAAGCTTGATGTGGTGGCTTAAATTATGTACCTACATTATTTTTCATTAAATTGTAGAAACTAGCTGACCCACGCAATTTCGTCTGCGTCACATATGAGAGAAAACAAAAGGAAAAAAGCTCCCCGTTTTTGGAACATATTTCATTCTTGCTCCGCTCCTTATAATCGTAGGGTGATGTTATTATAGCCGAAAGCCTTCCTCGATAAATGGACTATCCAACACAAAAATATTTTTTCAATTCGAGCCGGTAGTTCCTGAGGTTAGCGCGTTCAACCAAACAAACAAACAAACTCTTCTGCTTTATAGTATTAGTATAGATTACAACTAGCCTCAATCGGCTCTTTAGTAAACTCATCCCACTCATGCGGATCTCGCGGGATCAACCGACCTAATGAAATTTTGAATTGTCACGTAGAAAAGTTTCTATTGAACAGTTGATATTGAACAGAAATACAAGAACACATGTGAGCGTTATTGAAGAAAGCTGTACCGATCGAGTTAAGGTCTGGGACCTACGATGACTATCACTTTTTGTGTCTAAAGCAGCGGTTGAACCGGTCCGAAGGCCTACGAATGCCCACTGGACAAGCGCTATGCAATACCTGGTTTGCACACATCGGTCAGTGCAATCTTAAAGGTATCTTTTGTAGGCAATCTATATTGAACGCTAATAATGCATTGTCAGGTTATTTAAATGTCTTATGAATAAAGTAATGACCATTGAGAATATCTTTAAGAAAAAAAATCTGTACCTTTTTGAAGATGATTTACACATAGTAGTGATTCGTTTAGTTTAAATTAGCGATATATTTAAAAAGCAGAAATAGGTACCATCTTGATGCCTTATTTTGTTCTCAGATTTCTCTAAAAATTTCGTATTTCCATTTGCCAATCCAACACTTTCATGACAACGTTAACAGAATGAATACAGTAAATCTAAAAATAAATTAAAAACTGCTCGAATATTTCCGCTCCATTGCTTTTTAGTTGTATGACGATTGATTTGTTTTCATTTGCCAAACTCTATACAATGACTTGGGTGTCCTTAAACGGGTTGGTAACTTTCAATATATCACTGTAGATGTTTTGCATTAGATGATGGACACATTATGTGACAAAAAATCGCTCGAATAAGTCACGACTAGATGCAAGTCCACATAGTTTCGTTATGCAAATGTAGTGAAAGGATATGGACTTGCAATTTCCATACCACCATTAGACGAGTGTGAAAGTGAACCTATAAAATTATCGATGTTCCGCTGATTTATTAATTTGATTTTTATTTCTTTATATAAATACAGATTAATCACTTTTTAGAGATGAAGACTTTCGTTGAGTTGATTGATTGAAATGGTCTTCATATGCTACCTATTAATTCAATTATCGAGATACTGATGCCATTTTTTTTATTATAGAGTTTTGGCGAATACGAATGTGTTTCAAATGTATGAAAGCAAATATTCTCATATCTAATTACAGTTCTATAGATATAAGTCAAGTAGATTAAGGTCACTGTGCACATTTTAATCAAAATATTGTAATTAACTTGTTGTTATTGTGATTAGATTAAGAAATAATACAAGGTCATTGCACATTTTATTTACCAAACTGTAAAACATATTGTACAGTCACGTCTAATAATATGTAAACACTTAAGAATTTTTTAAATTGTAGTTCTCCTAATGTACTGATTATAATATAATTTCATTACGTACATAGTATTCTGGAACTCATATTTTTATGAAAAAGATCCAATCTCCTAGTTACAATCGTTTTTTCTCGCGAAAATAGCTATAATATTAAGGAGAGTGTATACATATTATTAGACGTGACTGTACGGCTAATATTTATGTATCTTTCTAGAGCTAGTTTGCTAAAACACTTGGTAAATTCGGCGTAGGGAGTTCAAAATAAGACAATTTCGATGTAACTTTCCTGTTGGTGCATCTTATTCTAAGAATAGCATTCATAGAGTTGCTATATAAAGCTATATGGCGAAGAAGCATAGCTTTACAGACACAGCATAATATCGTTCGTTATTATTATTACTTGGCGAGCACCCAAACATCTTAAGACAAGTCCTAAGATGAACTAAGAACATGTTTTCATTACACTTTGGCGGCAAAAAGATTAATACAAGATAGCATCTCTATTGTTAGTTTGTTCCTAGTTATAATTAAGCTCTAACTGAAGTACTAGAAAGTACCTTACCATACAGTACAATACTTATATCAGCTCATTGTAAACACAATGTGTAAGTCATATGGCATTGTTGTTTTGGCGGCGTGAGTGCCAGATTAGAAATTTTGGCAACATATTCATGATTATGACCGCTCTCAAATGGCTATTAAGTGTGGTTGACTTGGCACTTCAACCTGATTTGCGATTGTTTAGAACGAATGTGCCATATCGCCAAACCACAGCGGCGTCGAATGTCGTTAAAACTAAGCGTAAAAGGTACTGAAAACAGAATACTGTTTACAGCCAATTTTCGAACAGGCATCTAGGAATTTTCCGCGCAAAATATTGAGTATTTTGTACACAAATACGATTTTTAAATAGGTTTCAGTTACATCTGCCGAGTGAACGTCACAGTTTATTTTCGCTTGCAAGAAATGCGGAGAACAGATTGGAACCATAATGATTGTAGTGATTGTTTTATAGGGAACAATTTTGTGGTAACATGGCCTTAATTAACATCTCAAGCAAGGGCCTTCATGTGACCATTGAACCGTATAATATAAACAGTCTTTGTCGACTAGTGAGCTATGCGTTGGAGGCACACGTCCGCAAGTGTTGTTTATGAAATGGAAAATGTGATTTCACTCGTCAATTTATGGTAAACTCGGTGCACCGTACGGTTTTAACCGCGCAAGTTCGGATAAATTATAGTCTATGTTATGGTTAAATGGTTAAATTCGGTCCTGTAGTTTCGGTTCAAACAAACAAACAAAAAAGACGTGTGGCACTCGGGGACTGCCGCGGTAAAGCTATTGCATAGCATTTTTTATCAACTTATGCAATTATATTTTTTTTTCCGCTTGTTGCCGGCTCGAGGACCAAACGCAGACGGAATATTCAGGCTCGGCTTCCCATCACGATGAAATTATGAATTTTATAATGAATGTTCCACACACACATAAGTACACATACACGTAAAACTTATAACACCCCGTCATTTTTGTTTGGTCCTCGAGCCGGCAACAAGCGGAAAAATAAAATACATTCAAAAACATACATTTTGTGACTTTTGCACCTTTATTGAAGCTACTATCGGTTTGTTAGCCGACAAACTCATATAACGTGTTCACCTGAGTTTTCCTGATCACATAAGCCTTCTGTACAAAAAAGTATACAAATATGGTAAACCGGTAAAAGTTGTTACATTTACCGGAAGATTTTAACGCGCATTTCCGTATAATTTTTCCTTCTCATGTAGGTAGTCCGTCATGATCAGCTACTACGTAAATAAATTACTTTTTCAATTCGCAATAACATATTTGTCAGAATAACCTTAAACATACCTAAGGTTATTAATAAATTTAAATGAATGGAAAAACTCATTTCGGTTTTTGTTGAAATTGGTACATTCATTTAGGCTTTTTTCAGGCCATGCTGACCTAGCAAATGATTTTATGTTGCAATGAGTGATCATATCAGAATAGGCTTCAGAATAGTGTACCTAATTCGAAGCCTATTCTTATTTATATGAGCAACCGATTACTGAGCTAATCGAGAGGAAACTCTTTGATGTTTAATATAGCATGAAATCTGTTGTTAGCGACTGAACGGTTTTCAGGGGCAAATGCGACACGATTTTAAACGTGTCTTAGCGTATTATTTTGAAATAATAGGAAGTGATAGGTGACTTGCCTGACATTGAACTAGATCCTAATCTTAGTGCTTGGCGGTTCTAATATTTCAAGTAAAATGCTAGATCAAAAAGTGTTTTTTTCATGTTCTATTTAATCATAAAGAATTCTATTTGATCTACTTAGTTGTGGGATTAAATAAATAGTATTTTTGAGCTAGTAGGTACATATTATAGTAGATAGGCAGGTGTTGAGCGAAAGGACAGCCAAAATTATCTTAAGGTTAAAATGATCTTATATTTTTATATTTGACAATCCATTATGAGACTTTATGGATATTTGGGCAAACAATCGTGTGTTATCACGTGATTTAAACAAATCACGACTATCGAATATATGATTGGTACCTACTCTTGCACATGGTGCATTATGTTTGCTTATCCTTTCCAATACCCAAGTGGATGATGGTCGGTGATTGTGTGAAAGTCGTTGCTAGCACATTATTCTCTCATCATTCCACCAGTCAATAAACTGTATGCATTAGCGTTCGCGTTTAACGACAATCACATTTAAAACATGTAGGTAAACATTCTGTGACGTCACAGCTCACGATAAAATCTAGACAATGGTGTTTTCCCAGATGCACGAGCCCCGTTAACAGGATGATTAAAAAATGATGCCACCGGACTGAAATAGAACGCGCGGAGAAAGTTGACACGGGCATCTGTTTCTCTCGTTTTGACATGACGAAAACTCGCACAGGCAGTTTTAGGTCACACACGTAATAGTCCCGAATACCAAACAATAAATACACATTCAACACCACAAGTATTTACGCAAAATGTTTCCTTGGAGTTGTCATAAATCTGTTACGAATCAACTCTTCAGCCTGAAAAATGTAAGTTGTAAGACGTGTTAATTTCGCACGGAATGTTGTAGCAATGCTTTTCATCTACTTTAGTCTTAATGACCTACTTAAGTCAAGATTCTAAATGAAGTATGTCACTTTGATAAAACTAATACATTACCATGTTTGTTGCGTCCGGCGCTGTTCTATTATTCTCATCGTGGTATCGTAAAGTATCACACAGATGTTCGCGTCAAATACGACACACGGTAAGGATGGTACAGTTATGCAATTAGCCAAGAGAATGGCGTACACAGTAATGTCCTTCTCGGTCAACGGGTTGTGTTATTTACTGCTATTAACATGATCTACGAATGTTGTAAAGCGAGGCTGTTCTATGCACAATTCGGCCAGGGGTACGATCATCGTGTTTACTGCATTTGCCATCAACAAATCGTAGATTATGAGCAGCGGTTTTGTTTTAGCTACTTCTACTGACATTGACTTCGATTCTTGACTCGAAGATTCTTTGATCTGACAAGAGAATGAAAGTGAAAGTTTCAATGTACTAATAAAAAGATACTGCAAATTACGAGATAACATTAATTTTAAATGGATTGGTTTTCTAGTTATAATCACATTAATAATATTTTTATAATGCTTATAATTATGGAAATATTATCTATAAGTATGTAGTAATATTTACAGTTGAAGAATAAGGGAAAAAAAATATCGTTTTGAAATTATGAATTCAATATCGGTTCTATTTTCGGTATTGCGAGTAATAATTACTTCGCTCTACTTCGTAATAACTTTAGCTGCAGAAGTCGGTGACCTTTGTTTGATTGGTTTAGTTTTTTTGTCACCGACTTCTGAAGCTAAAGTTATTTTTCACTTTTTGTGTATTTAGAAGTCAGTTTTATTTTTTGCATTTTTTATTTTAATTTTTCAGTTTTTAATAGATGACACGCGCTTACCCCTTCACAGTGTACTGGCGTGATGACTGACGTTATGTTATGAACTGGTGTAAGCAATAGATAGACATGAGATTTCAGCAATCCCAGTCCATTTGCTATCATTTATTGAGGAGTTCCGTTGCCTATCTCCGAAGTTCTTTATTAGATCTTGACCAAATTGAAGTGGAACCACTCCGAGAAAGTACTCTTCCGAAAACGACCGATCAGTCTTCTTTAAAGCGGGTGCCCAATGTGGCATACGTCATCGGGGAACATACATAAAAAAAAAAGCAAAAAAGGTTCCGACGAATAGAGAATCCTCCCTTTGGAAGTCGGTTAAAAAAACAAATGTACAATGTTACACATTTTCTGTTCACCTCACAGGGTGGTCGGAAATAAAATTCTGCTGTTTATATTATTACCAATTAACACATCTTCTCGCTGCATACAATATCACATAATTCTACCAAGTAACAGTGTTGTTGACACGGGTAAGTAGAGACTTGTAATCATTAGCTGTCGCCGAAGTAATTAGGCAGCTCGGCCTAATAGCAAGAAAGTGAAATGCGAGGCTGCCTGCGAATGTGAGAACGTTTCCCATAGCTCTCCGCTGTTCACTCGTAATCTTAACGCGTCAAACACGCTTTGGTTTGTTGATCGGTAAATCACTATTTGTTTTGGCGAGTTTGTTGATCAGGAAGTTTTCAATGTTTTGGTAGACAAGGACTGTAAGGCAGTAGTAAAGTCAAAAATGCCTCAAATGCACAATTTCGTAACTTTTATTCAATACTACCTTCTGCCCGCGACTGTTGCTAGTATTTTTTTTTAAAGTATCCTATGTTACTTCTCCAAGAATATGTGTACAAAGTTTCATGATGATCGTTTTAGTAGTTTTCGCGTGAAAGCGTAACAAACAAACTTACATTCACATTAATTTATATAATACTAGCTCCTGCCCGCGGCTCCGCCCGCGTGAATCTTGATTCCCCATGGGATCTTAAAACCGGGATAAAAAAAGTATCCTATGTGTTAATCCAGGTCATAAACTAACTGTGTGCAAAATTTCATCCAAATCCGTTCAGTAGTTTTTGCGTGAAAGAGTAACAAACATCCATACATCCATACTTACAAACTTTCGCATTTATAATATTAGTAGGAAGGATAGGATATATATATATAATATATATATAAGTAGGAAGTAGGGAAGTAGGGATTTCTGCTTTGGTTAATCTGCGTATGGGGAGGAATAAGGAAAAATTCTGAGGAAAGTTTTGAGTATGAATGTTGATGGGTATAAAAGAAGAGATAGACTAAAGAAACGACGGATGGATTGTGGAAAGGATGATATGGCAGGAAAGGAGGTGTCTGATGAGATGACGAATAATAGAGAAGGGTGGAAGAAAAATACATGTTGCGCTACTCCGAATGAATTAGGATAAGGGCAAGAGAATGATGTCTGTTTTGGTTAATCTAGATCTACATTTTGATTCATCTCTTTCTGGTGTTTGTAGGAATTAAAGCTAATTCTTCCTAGTCACGATCATCTATACTATATTATTAATTATTAATTAATATTATAAAGCAGAAGAGTTTGTTTGTTTGAACGCGCTAATCTCAGGAACTACTGGTTTAAATTGAAAAAATCTTTTTATGTTGGATAGTCCATTTATCGAGGAAGGTTTTAGGCTATATAAAATCACGCTACGACCAATAGCAGCGGAGCAGGAATGAAAAATGTCGCAAAATCGGGGAAGTTCTTATGTGACGCAGACGAAGTTGCGTGGGTCAGCTAGTAATTATTAAACGTGACCTAACATTTAATTACATCTTGTCAAAAAGTTTTCAGCGTGGGCGCATAGCTCAATGAAAGATGAGACATTACTTGTCTTTTAAAAAAGGTTCTTAACCTTGATTTTGCAGCTTCGTAATATCAAAGTGTTATTATATAATACTGTGATTGCGGTCGTACCAATTAATTCAGTCAATCGTCCTCCAGTGGAGTGTAACAGGTTGCGTAACACCGGTTGGTTCTGTACGATACCAAGCCTGCCATGTTTATTTCCATCCATAATTTCCAACCACTGCAACTCTAGGATTCTAGACTTCTATGGCAGAAATAAGCAGAGACAATCATGACGTCCAAAGTTTTTCAAGAAAATGTTAAAATCAACCTTTCTCGGTGATGGATAGTTTCCAGTAATCTAGTTTCAGCTCCACAAATATTATCTAATCTATTTAAAGAATTGTCTATATGAATGTTTCTTTAACTACAATTGTATTTTAATTGTTGTTTACACAACCTCAATTTCATGAATGAACTCACAGCGTGATGTAAATCATATTTACGTTGAATTTGGACTACATTTCTACACTATAATATAATATATAATATAATATAATATAATATAATAATATTATAAAGAGGAAAACTTTGTTTGTTTGGTTGTAATGAATAGGCTTAAAAACTACTGGACCGTTTTTAAAAATTCTTTCACCATTCGAAAGCTACATTATCCACGAGTAACATAGGATATATTTTATCCCCGTACTCCCACGGGAACGGGAATTACGCGGGTGAAACCGCGTGGCGGGCGCTAGTCATTCATAAAACGATGTACTGAACTGAAATAGAATTTATTGCTACGTGCGTTTTTTAAAGGCATATCTAGCACGGATAGAATTATGGCGTCTAAAAACCCAATTTTGAAATTAATTACTTTATGTAATGTACGTAATTTTAAGTTCCAGTGAAAGGGTTTATGATTCCACTACATTGGCGTAAGTTTAGTATTTAAGTTTTATCTGTAGTTTGAAATAAAATACATGTACTCAAGCTTTGGTTCCATGGGGGTAGGTAGACACTACAGAACACGATATGATCCTTGATATAAAATAATGTTAAGTAAATAGTTTAAGATTTTCCTGGCTGGAGGCCTTACACTCAAGGCACCCACAGGATAGTCCGGTTAAGCAGACGACAACCTTTCTAGGTTGAACTGCGAGATGCCATTCCGAAAAAAAAATAAAAAAAAATTGTTTAAGATTTTATTTTTGCTTTTGTAATTCTGTTAACTTAGTGCTATTTTGTACCGAAGGCTCAGATTTCGATACTTTTGTACCTGTTGTCCTTGAGAACGTTACACTACTCGCGCTAATAATACCGATATGCGATACCTTGTAGAATGTAGACCTAAGGTTAGCACTGCACATTATTATGTGCCTATATTAAACACCAGAGGTATGTGCAGCCCTATTGTCCTATAGAAGGCAGACAATATCATGATGTTAGAGCATACTTACTGTGTGTTATAACACACATAGTTCTAGAACTATCGATAGTTTGATGGCAAACTATCGCGGAAACAAACCATTTGTAGTGTGGCGTGAAATAAATCTCTCATTCAACATGAATCATATTCATAACATGCGATTTTGCGTTTTTTGTACAGAATAACTTATTAAACCAATAAACAGTTTTGTTGAACTAAGTTATTTAATACTCTGAAGTGATAGACTTCTGTGAAAACAGATTGGGTGTGTAAACTAAATAGGCACAATGTTTCGAATGACTTCTTCATACATTTTCACGTTTCATTCACGTCATTCCGCCATTGTGTCTGCATTCTCCGAACGAATGGAATGTAACAATGTGTATAGTGTACAATTCGCGTGTTTATCTTCACGTGACGGAAATGGGCGAGCCGGATAGATTACTATTTGGACTGCGACGTCCACGCTTGGACATATAATAATGCCTTTGTTGAATAAGGAAGCAAAGCCCATAGTCATTGCGAAGCCAACTAGCAATCAGCAACTAGGTACACAAGACACGTATGTCTAAAAAAACGGCGTTCCTAAGTTTCTGCGTCTCCCTTAGTAAATCATCATAAGCCTATTAACGTTCCCACAGCTGGGACACAGCCCCCCTCTCTATGAGAGCGATTAGTAGGTAAATATATCCTTTCAAATAAGCTATTGTCAGTTAGCCACATAGGAGTATTTTAATTAATAGGGAAAGGGAATCTATCGGTGATTGTTTCGATTAAACAAGCCTCTTAAGACACACTATCAGTAAATAGGTACCTACCCGATGATAGTGCGATAACATATTTCTAAGTTATCTAGCACGTATGCGTCTTTACGTGAGTTTCACTTAAGAAGTTACTGATACTAATTTAAGTTTATACGCAAGAGACATAAAATCCGTAAAGAACTTGTGAAATATTTAAGTATCAGGCATATATCACGTCTAAGGAGGTTTTGAACATTTATTTGTTGTACTGGCAACGTTTACATTTAAGAACTATGACGAACTATAAAATAGACACAGCCCGTAAATAATGTTAGTCAAACATTAGAACAATCGTCTACGGTTTTCCTAGTACCTACTAGGTATTGTCTTATAGACAGAGGTTGTATATTCGAGGTCAGTCCGTCATACTTAATTGATAGACCTTTATCTGTTGATTGCCATGCAACTCCTACTGAAGCCTACGTGCTCAAATTCAATAAAAAAATATGTATAAAGTGTTAGTACTTAGACCAAAGTTGAGGCTAAGAGAGTGGGTAGAGGTGGGACCATCAGATAAGACGGAATCAGTTTTAGAGCTAAGTTGTAATCAACATCACGTTTGACTCGTTTTTTAGGATGATCGAATTCTATAATTGCCGCAGCAGGTAGCTGGAAAAGTGTGCGTGTTGTGTTATATAATATTCCTACAGTTAATGTATAATCAGCAACTCAATTATCAAAGCATGTTTGCTATGTCAAGGCATCTGTGGTCACTCACTGCGGATACCTTTACTACGCATCACAAACACATGAATGAAATCGACTCTGATTACACATAGCTTACAAACAACTCGATCGTAATCCTCATCGATACTGTCATCGTCATCGGTCAACGTCTTCAAGCTACTCGTAGAACAGTGGACTCGCACGTTTTTATTCCGATATTTCGCTTACTTATGAATTTTGTCACATACTTAGTCAATAAATCAAGGAGACGAGTCAACGACTGACTCATCTGTGTGTCGTCAATCAGTCATCATAAAATTTTATTGTATTTCTAATTTATTACTGCCCCCGATTCCGATAGTAATTGCCCTCTTTGGAATTAATGAGTTTAGTAATTAATTTCATCATATTTGAATGCATACCCTTAATTGAGTATGTATAATTGTTAACAAATCAATGGTATTAAGAGTATTGCAGTTGCAATTGAGTAAATTAAACCCAAATAAGTACTTACAGGTGTCGTTTTGGTAGAGAAATGAAACAACAAATGAACTAAATATCGCAATGACAATACAATTTCATTGCAGTGGTGCATTGCAAAAGTGAAGGGTGCATAAATAACGATAAATATTCACGAGCCAGCGCCAAAATTAATCTTTTGTTATCCAATAAATACTGCAGAACAGATAACCGGCTGATAGAGACAATATTATTGTTTCTTATCAAATAAAACACGGATTATAAACACAGAGATATGGATTGTATCAAATTAGAATGATGGAAAATATAAATAAAGTTTAAGTGATAGAAGAAATCTGTATAATTTAAATTCATTTAAGCTTGTTCTAGAAACTGATAAGTACCTATAATCTTTTATTTAAGTTATAAATAAGATTTACCTGGAGCCATGTTTTAGCAGATAAATAATTTATATTTTCATATGGCGAAACACGAAACAGAATCTTTTCAGCGTTGAACGCATTATCATCGCATTCATCGCATCATAGCAACCTGCTATTTTGCTAGTCCCAGTCCACGTAACATCAAAATAATAACAGGTAGAATATACCATGACAGTCTAAGCAAAAAACTACAATGACAGGTAACAAAAAGCAGTGAATGTCCGGCCGTTCGCACGTTGAACTTTTGAGTGTTTCAGACAAAAACGTTCCCATCAATCAAGTATTTAATTAACGATTGTTCAACAGAGACTATTCACATAATTTCGAATTTGGCATTTTCGCTGGCGCAGATGCAGACAAGCTGGGGTAAACGATGGATTCTGATGAAGGATTTGATTGTGTTGAAGAAATACGACTTGAAGGAAACGATACAGAAAGTGACGAGGTAGAAGAAGACAGTAAAGTACCACATTAAAATGTTACGATTGTTGTGGTGGATAGTAAGGACTTGAAAAAGGCATTAGGTAGTACACCAGAGCTGCAAAATAATACCAGAATAAAAGTAAAACAAAGATCTAATAAAAATACAGAATAACCTACATACTCCAAAGAAAATACGTCTGCAGGTGATCTAGAATTCTGGATTATTCTACAAGCGAGCTAATTTCGCGTATAAATCGGCTGACAACACCTAGATACGGTTTCTTTTACAAAAAGTCCATAAACTACAGTTAACTTGGTCAGTGATATGACCTCTATGTATAAGTACTTTACTCTTTTTAACATTATCTACATCTGTAATCTTTTTAATTTCTTTAATGATATTGGCGAACGATACAACATCTTACGTAACAAGTGTTAATTTGTAATTTATGTCGGTAGCAATCTTTGCCGATATCAGCTATGCCTCTATTTCTTCATCTATCGTTACATTATCTATTACACACTACTTATGTCATTCAGTAACGCCTATCAATTCTGCAATTATGTGTATCGAATTAATTTGAGTAGAATCCTCTCCAATTGCCTAATAAGGTAAATGGTTAGATTTGAAGCTGTGAGTGTTGACCCCATAACAATTGTCACAGAACAAATTAAAATTAGTTAGGCACACACAAGACCAATTAGCAAAATTGGACATTGTTACAAAACATTTAAAATATTTTGATTGAATCGTTTAGTGCTTTATTTGTTGTCAAGGTTCAATTAATGCTGCAAACTGATTGGATTGGACATTGACAACAGTATTGGGTTTAAATTTCGAAGTGTTATTTCCATTTTCAAATTTCATTCTCTTCTCGGATACTAGCTAACCAGTAGCTCTCTGTTATACGAGTAGTGTGTAGTGTACGTTCATAATGTTCACGCTGAAACGCATTGTTTCTTCGAGTGTGTAACCTAATTAACATATCACAACAAAGAAGTCTTCTGTTGCTCAGTGCTCTTTAACTTTCATTGCAGATAGATAAGGTATCCTTGTTGATTCTTTGAACGCCTTAAGAACTAATTAGGTTAATCGATTGTTGTTTGATTGACATTGTCCATACTTTCCACTTATCGGTTGTTGATAGTTTTGTGTAATTTGGTGTAAATGTGTATGACGGTGACCTTACCCAGGACATCTCATCTCATATATCTCACACGTGTTTAGAATTTCCGCATAGACGTGTAAAGTCGCGATTTATCGATACTTACTCCACAATCGAAAGTGGTGATAAATTCCAATTGAACAGATTCATAGGTCAGTTAGATTCTATTACCAATTTCAAATTTAATCCGTTTTCCTCGTGACATTAATGACTTCTGAAAGTGAACTATGTTGGGAATTTTTCATTGATTTCTTTCAGCTTTCCATATCGCTTGTTTCCACATCTTAGTATGTGCAGCGCATACATTACAAGTATTTTAGTCATTAGTTCTCACAAAGGTGTATAAACGTCATTTTATATTGGCAAATAGCGGCATTGTTGAGGTTTTTGCCCAGTTTCATAGGTGGGTATCAGTCACAATGACACGCCGCGTTACATGCGCGCTCGTATGCGAACAATGGTGCCGGCTGTGCCAAGTGCCGCCATGCCGCCTTGCCGCCACTTGCGACCGTTGCGATAGAACTTTCCATTTTCTTAACACCTTAAGCGATTACTAGTTAGCTGTTACGCCAGATTACAGAATCATGTCAGGTGTCGAGTTTGTTTACTCACTTGTGGGGATTCCTAATGGGTATTTTCGCTGTCAAAACATAATGTCTGCTACATTACATGAACGGAAAGTAAAAACAGTGATATTCTGGTTTAAAGGAAATAGAGGCTGTTTATACATAGGTTTGCGATATGGTTTTAGATGTTGTGCAAAAACTGATTTGCTGTACAAAAATAACTCTTAGTAGCTATAAAACACAAAAAAACTCGTTTAATTACGCGATGTACCTATGTGAGTTTTTATAAAGAGTTAATTCCTAAAGTAATGGTGTGGTAGACGGTTAGACATTCATACTTATTTTGATAGCTTACAATTAGGTACCCACGTCAAAATTTGCTCATATTAGCTCACGCTAGTTTCTGTTGTTAAGAACATTCGAGTTAGTCAAATTACTTCGAAAGTTTCATGACTGTATATTCTGACCTAGCCGAATCTAGCTTTAGGTGAAAGTCATAATCTGTTTTGCTTCATATTTGTATGTTTATTGCTTTCACATCTTTTAAAGGTGGCTTATAATTGGTTACTTATTTAGTAGCTTGAATTAATTTGTACCCACAATCTGTCCATAAGCGCCAACTTGTAAGATATGGGCATCATTGTAGACAGATGCAATGAAAAACCCGTTTGATTATGACATAACTCAAGGTAAGGGTTTTTCTTGATTATAGTCGCACCCAGACCCAGGATTAAGTAGTAATTAAGTACAAAATCAGTTATTTCCTGACACGTAATAAGTCTTTGGTAAATGTTTCAGAAAGCATAATCTACCAGAGTTTAAGACAAGCGCAGGGTATGCCGATAGATTGAGTTCTTAAATAAATAAAATCATCATCCGCCTAGCCTTTTTTTTTTTTTTTTTTTTTTTTTTTTTTTTTTTTTTTAAGGATGGGAAATCATCAAATGACCCCCCCCACTCTGGGCGGAGCGGGAGGGAGTGTCAGACTCTTACTGACTAAAAACCATCCATGTTCCTTCCTCGCCTTTTACGTTCCGGGGTCGCGGTATCTCTTTCGAACAGGCCCGCAACCCCGGATCATCCGCCTAGCCTTCTTCTATGTTGGGGTCGGCTTCCAGTCTAACCGGATAAAACTGAAGACCAGTATTTTACATGGAGCGACTTCCGAGCTCCCTTGGTGTGACTTGTTGTCAGCCACTGACTACCTGTAACGACTGTCAAAGATCTACAATTGACAACCGGGACCAAAAGCTTAACAATAAGGGCTCTTTCAGCCCGTTTTTTTGTTGTTTCAACTCTTTTTTTGGTCGTTGCAGTCGTAAATAGAAGTAGAAAATGTTAGAAGCATCATTGTTCTCGTTATGAGTACTTTGCATAGAGTTACGTGCATACGGCGATAACGTATTGTTTGAAGTAAATATCGCAATGCCTTTCAGTTAGCCTGATTGACTCATTTCTTAGAAAATAGTAACAAAGCTTAGCGTGGAGTAGTTATTCAGAGACACAGAATGTACCGAACACTGTGTTCTTTAAATAACTACTCTAAAATATTAATAAACAAAAGTTTTGATGCCACTATCAAGTGGCATCAAAACTTATTCCAATGCGATTATGTCTCTACATTTTCCATTTGCATTTCAGGAAGTTAGTCATCGTCATTTGCATCTGGGTTGCAGTATTCCTCATTGTCTCTATTTTCGCGTATATGTATACCGAAGTATGGTTATTTTGTCGCATTTAATTACCAGTCATGATAATAATAGTTTAATAATAATATTTTATTAGTACATAACAAGAAACAAAAACACAATACATAGCGAAACACTGGGTTGAACTATCAATTTTAAAATAATGGTCAGCTTTCCAGGGTCCTAAACTAGGTACGCAGACCTGTATCTTAGGAGTCGCAGATTTTGCGGCTTCAATTTATATAATACAACCGTGACTTTTCTGTTTGTTTACAGTATCTTTTTTTTTTTGTACAGCAGATTAAGTAGTGATAGTAGTAGTGACCTAGGGTTATGCGCACTTCGTCCTATTCGCAATTCGTCTCGCTTCCAAAAATCATCCAATTCGCAGTTAGTCCTATTCGCAGACGGTCCCATTCGCAAAACAACATAGTTATATTTAATTATGTCGTTTCTGTAGTATACTGAGCTATTTCAAAATACTCGTGCTATTAACTTCCTGCTTCCTTGTAGACATTTCTTCTATATAGGTAAACTGGGTACGGTTGAAACAATTTAGCTTTTATCGTTTATAATTTTGTTGTTTATAAACCGAGTGACGGTTATGATACATTAAATTCAAAAGTGAAGTTTTGGCTACGATATGGCTGTATCATTATAGTTCCCGGGTTATTATTTTTAGAAATATATGAAATTTAAAAAAAAAAGGAGTTTGTTGCAACCGTCCCCATGCCAGGGGCGGTTGAAACAGCGATTGGGGTCAGTTGAAACACATACAAATAATGCAATAATTACATCGGACCTACTAGAACATTCGAGAAAGCCAGTGATTACAGTGTGTGTGTACGTTAGAAGTTCGAGAGCATTCTATTATTATTAGTTTTAAAGTTAGGTAGGTACAAAGTCGCGACCTATTTATACAAAGACATTAGAATTTCGACCATACGCCTAGGGCATACGGTTCATATTTGTTTGTACAAGTAGCTAGTAATAATAATTACCTACCTACCTAGTCCCTATCTACCTGCTATTTTTTTGTGTTTTTTTATGACCCTCTCGAATGTTCGTGGTTATTCTGGTGTGTCTGTTGGCGACTATAAATAGAGCGCTCAGGGCCGCGACCGGCAGTCTTGTTTTAGCGACACAACGAAGCGAATCAAAGTGAACTTGAAGTGCGATATCTAAGCGAATAGTGATCAGTAGTGTATTTGTGATTAAGTTTAAATTGTTTTGTGATTAATAAAGTTATTGTGTTGTTTAATCGGTAGTAATTAATTTATCTCATACCCAGCTCGTAACAATACTAAGGAAGCATGTTTTATTTATCATTAAAACTAATTAAGGCACCACATTACAACATTAATCAGTCTTCAAGGTTTCGTCAGCCTTTAACGAGTAGTAAACAATGAAAGAATTACTAAAATCAAATAAAAAATTATAATAAAATTAACATTTTGGATTAACATTTTTAAATCAAATAAACATTCCAAATAAACGAAAGAAAACACTTCTTAAATCAAATAAACATAAATAAGAAAGAAATAACATAAACAAAACAGAGCTTAGAGATTAATCAGAGTATTCAGATTCGCAATTGTGGCAAACGTAGCTAAGACCACTACTTTCCGTAATGAATCTCCAGCTTTTACCTCCTCATATGCATTACTTTAGATCGACAAGTTAATTTCCCCTCTGGAAGTCTTCCTCACTCGAACTCTCGGCATCTACAAAAAATAAACATTTTTTTTCAACCGTACCCACAAAAAATGTTTCAACCGTCCCCAACACCACTTTTGGTAGAATATACTTTATAGTTACGACAGTAATTATAACACAGTAAAAATAGTCACTATCCCTTATTCTACAAGCTTCATAATAATCACAAACACACACTCAATACATACACTTACAGAGAACAGATAATATTTGCGTTAATGTCAGAAGAAAAATACTTACTTTTGGGTAATAAAAAACAATATGGCGTCCTGCACACAACAACAACGCGCGGGAAGCGGCGCGCTACTAAATTCGCGTTCGGAACTGCCGTCCGCTTCGTTTTCCCCTTGCCTCCCTCACTCCCCGCGTAACCGTTTACGAGATATTTGCTCTGTTTCAACCGTCCTTTGTTTCAACCGTACCCAGTCTCCCCTACATTTAATATGTTATTTATTTGGTTCTTCCTTATATAATACTTTATTATGTAAGTTAGAGAGTCTAGACTAAGTATATAAATGAATATTTATTTATTGTTCCGACTCGTCCAATCCTAAATACATATTTCGATTGTAAATGGATTTTGCGTCAAATATGGTGATGTTTATTTTTGTTAATTGAATTATTTATTTTAGTGTAGGTATCTCTAAAATAGTAGCTATTAGTCTATTGCAACTTTAGCCAGAATTTCTTTATCGAATTTCTAAACATGAATATTTTACATTTTCTAAAGTGTAGGAAAAAGTTCAACAAACTTGTAATCGTTCTTATCAGGCTTTATGTAAGCAATTTCAATTATAGTTTTATAGAAATTGCAATGTCAGGGAAATTTTGCTGATAAAATATTGCCCTTAAAAATACTTTCAGAAAATGTTCAGGGTAGGTAATGGTCGGGGCACCTCTTTGCTACTCTTAGCTATTCTTTTGGGGACTTATTCTTCTTTGTCGTCACACTTTTGAAGAGGTCATGGTCGTAACATCAGGGGTGGTGGTAAGCTTCACAATTCGTGATCATTCCTCCCGCTTTTCTTGTATATTCGTGGAGTGGACCATTGAGTGCAGTTTTGAATTGGTCGGTTCAACGCTTTAGTGAACTTTTGGGGACAATGTAGGATGATGTCTGACAAACTTTCATTAACAAACTGTTGCCAATAACAGTTTTCGGCTTGGTAAACCAAACCAAAGGATTATTACCATTCTAGAATCTCCCACACTTAAATCATCTGTTTCCGTCGGAAAGTAACATTCAAACATACCTGAACCGGATTAACATTTTTCGATGAAATACAGAGTAGTTAGGTACATCAACAATGCTAATGGCAAGGTCGTGGTCAGCCATTCGACGAGTATAAACTGAAAGATAATAGCTTGTGTTCAAATTGCTGTGTCCGTAATTTTGCACCGATGACGATAACGCCAAACCATTGTGGGACTGCGTCTATTATGGTCAGTACATTACATGCAAATATTTACCCAGCTAGACACATAGACAAAATACTCTAGAACATTCAGGGTTATTTCGGTATTTAGAAATTACCGTGTTTTCAACGATTTTCGAGAAAAGTTAAGGAAAATCTATAAGATTCAAACGTAACACTTGCTTGTTGTGGAAAAGGTTAGGCAGATGATGTAACAACTGAACCAATTAATGTTTACGAAGTCTAGGATTTTTAAAAGAAGATCTGTTATTTGTACTGATTTCGGGGCCTGAATATTTCGTCTATTGGTCATCATTGTTTTTGAAGAATTCTGTGAGTAACCTGCGCAAACGACGAACTACTTTAAAAGTAGGTAAACGTACACACACTGATACCTTCACAGCGATTTCCTTTTTCCATTCTAGCAACATTATCACACTATTGACCTTAAAAGCGTACGCAATTAATGTTACCAGCATTATGTGGAACTGGCCTACTTACAGCAGACATTTGCAAATTCCAATATTATTATGTATCAAAATATTACTCAGACTACACAAATGTTTTGTTCTTTGTGCCGGTGACCTCTCAAAGGTACGTCTTATGTTTATTTACTTTCGTGAGGTAATTCGAAACGCCTTGATGTTTAAAAGTATTTACGTTCAAGTACCTATACTCGTAATTCCAAGTATAAACATTATCTCTACCCCTCTTCGTTACTAAGTGATGATTAAATTCAAATTAGACGACTTTCCAAGGAATTGTTTGTGCGAAATGTGTATTTTGTTGTTATCATTAATTGACGATTTCTATGGGCAAAATTAATTGACTAGTTTGTCAAGTGTCATTGTCCTCTTAAAATACACAAAAACTCTGAATTGACATTTTATAGTAAGCAATACAATCTTATCATTATCAGTGAAAAACGGGATATTTATTTAACATGTTTTTGTACTATTTGGATGAGTTCCCGATATTTCGGCGCTGTTGCAAGCACGATCACGGATAAACCGAAGCAAATGGGTATTTATGAGCAACAAATAAATAAATAGTAAACATGTATAATATTCCGTTTTTAGTGTTAATGAAATGTTAGTGACCATGACAGTTTAAAAACTTATATCAATATAATCTAATTAATTTAAAGTGGAGAAAGACGCTCCTATAAAAAACCCTGGTTGTGAATATTTGCGATTGAAAAATGACTGAAAAAACTTGTGTTACTTAATAAGGTATAACACGCTTACTTAACAACTTTCCCAATGAGATTGGTTAATATTTAGTTATAATTATTTCGGTCGGCGGTTCACGGTCGTTTGTCGCCATTACACACAATATCTACAAGGCAATTAAATATCAGTTACTTGTACACTAAGTACACTTTCTTTCACGCAAAATTACAACATGCACCTACTTGTAAGTAAGAAGAAATAAATTATGTAATGCCTATCAATTTGGCGTTGTGAAATGCTGCGCTTCTATGGAAGCTCTAGCTGAAATTCTCAAGAAGTAAGCTTTGCAGTCATTTATAAAGCATTTACATTTTCTTTTTTCCATTTTGAATTCGTCATAGACCTAAAGTTTTCTATAATTATGTGGTATATTTATGTCAACATCGTGTTTATAGCCACGGGTTACATTAGTGAAAATATTTGAATGACCGAGGTTCGCTCGATTTCTGTTTTTGGTAAACAATGTTTTCTAAAAATTAAACCTAGCTAGATCGATTTATCGCCCCCGAAACCCGCTGATAAATTGTATAAAAATCGTTGGAGCCATTTCCGAGATTCAGAATATTCATTTGTTTTGTTACTGTATAAAACAATAGTTATAGTTGATCCAAACTATCTATTGCTCTCTTTAGTTCCACCTAAACACTACATCTGTCACAAGTTCACAACTTAGGAAAGGCAAGTTTCTTCAACGATACGACATAATCACTCACAGCGCTCACAGCAATATTTTGCGTTCCGTTTTAAATTTCACGATTATGACAGCTAAGATCTGTCATTAGGTCATTTGACAGCGCTCACGGTGATATTTCTTTGGGGCGGACTTTTTATGCACCAAAAGTAAAATAAATAGCCATGGAACGAGTCATACGTGGGTCATTTCTTCAAATTCACAAAACAAAACCAAACAAATCTGGAACATCATCTAGCTAGTCTTTTACCACCTATGTTGGACTATGTTGAACTATGTTGGACTATGTTGGTCTATGTTGGTCTATGTTGGACTATGTTGGACTATGTTGGACTATGTTGGGCTATGTTAGACTATGATGGACTATGTTGGACTTTGTTGGCCTATGTTGAGCTATGTTGGACTATATTGGACTATGATGGACTATGTTGGACTATGTTGGACTATGATGGACTATGATGGACTATGTTGGACTATGTTGGATTATGTTGGACCAGTTGGACTATGATGGACTATGTTGGGGTCGGCTTCCAGTCTTACAGGATTCAACTGAGTTGACTTCCAACGAACCAAGGTAAGCGCGGCTTTACCTGAAGATCGACCCAAGTGGCTGTTATTATTCAGCCACTAACTCCTTTCAGAACGGAGAGTACAATACCCTAGAAAAAATGTGATATAACTAGGTACTTGAGGTTAAAATAAATAATTTATTTGCATCGAGTGCTACGACCCCCGTGATGCATATGACATATTTATGACGAATTTTCATAAATAACCTACCGTTGTGTTTGTCTAGGTGTCTTTTCAATGACAAATAAATATGCTTTATGTAATATTTGCTATATGTATTGTTACATAATATTTTTGGTAGGTATTATTGATGCATGATTGGAAAGTAGGGCTTTGAGTAAAAAATCTTGTTTTAAATGTGGTGACGTCATGTACTTAAAATTCAGGAAGGCGCTAGCTGTGTTGTTCGTCATTAGTTTGTCACCGCAGCACTTTTTGTTAGAGCCAGTTTATGACTAATAGATACCATTGAAGTTGTAGTATAAAACAACAAGTTTATCGGAAATTATAAAATTCCTAATAGATATATACCATTGTAGTTGTAGTATGAAACAACAAGTTTATCGGAAATTATAAAATTCCTGAATTTAAAGTAGGTAATTTCATGCAATACAGCAATAAAAGGTGTTAACAACCTCACCACGAATACGTCAACCAAGCATTCTTTACATCAAACTAAGTAACTTTACGCAAATATTATTGCTGGGTTACTAATTTTTGTTTTGGGGATAAAAAATGTTTTGTGGTAGAACTCAATGTAACGCACTTAAAACATTGTCTGATTGATGGATGGATTGAATATAACGGTTGTAGAGGCGTTTAAGGTAAAAATCTTTAAACTTGAACTTAAAAAAAACTTGTCATAAAGTTGGAACTTTAATAATAATAATAATAAAATAGGATGCTGGTGGCTGTTCTGGATTCGCAGTTGTCAAATTATTTTGATAACTGCGAAGACCTCACCGATGTTCACTCAATCCTGTATTGTGCGGCCGTAGCGGCATGTCGTGTAGCTCGTGTCAAATTTTCTGATGACAGAGCTACACGGCCAAAACCAGCCGTACCGGCATGGCAGTACAGGATTGAACAACGTATTGGTGGGGCCAGAGCACTCATCGGCAAATTGATCTGCTTCAGGGAGGGCAATACTCGCCCTAGAGTGATGCGTTTTGTGAGGCGGGCGTTCTCGGGGACTGATATCAATCCTCGAGACTACATGTCCCGTGTCACAGAGCGCATCGACTTCCTGAAGCAGAAAGTGTATGCATGGGCAAGCCGTATACGTAGGTATAAGCGGCGGGTGGATCGATACACTCAGAATCGCACATTCCAAAGAGATGAAAGGTGGGTTTATAGGGCTTGGGAGCGACCGGACCAAAGTGTGGCTGACACGCGCCTACCGGATGATGATGCAATGTGTTCGTTCTGGCGCAGCATCTGGTCGGTGCCTGTCAGCCATGCTGAGGGTGAATGGACTCGGGTTATTGAGCGAGCGTGTGATCCAGTACCAGAAATGGGGGCAATTACTATCAGCCCCCAAGACGTAGCTTGTGCAGTCCGTCCGTTGCCTAATTGGAAATCTCCAGGGCCGGATGGGCTGCACAATTTCTGGATTAAATGGTTCACAAGGTCGCATGCTCGCTTGGCGACCCTATTCCAGTCAGCCTTAGAGTCGGGGTCGCTGCCAGAGTTCCTGACAACAGGTATAACCCACCTGCTTCATAAATCGGGTAGTACTGCGGAACCCAAAAATTATAGACCAATCACCTGTCTCCCGACTGTCTATAAAGTTCTTACATCCATTTTGAGAACAAAAATTTGTAAACATGTAGATGACAATTCTGTCATGTCTGCTTCCCAAAATGGATGTAGGAATGGGTCCCGTGGTACTAAGGAGCTACTCCTCATTGATATGGCTATTAGTCAACAGGTTCGTCGTTCCCGAAAGGATCTGTCGACATGTTGGATAGACTATAAGAAGGCCTATGACTCAGTGCCACATACATGGCTCATGAGGGTGCTAGAGTTGTATAAAGTTGATGCAACTCTGCGCACCTTCCTGATGTCGTGTATGAGGCAATGGAGGACAGTCCTTCGCTATCCAGGATGTCGGCAAATTCAGAGGAATAGCGAGCCGATAAGGATAGAGCGAGGAATATTTCAGGGCGATAGCTTGAGTCCACTTTGGTTCTGCTTAGCCTTGAATCCTCTTAGCACACTGCTGGAGGATTCAGGTCTAGGCTATCAGTTGCGGAAAGATGGTCGGGTTATATCTCACCTCCTTTACATGGATGACTTGAAACTCTTTGCCCCCAACGATTTGCAACTGATGGAGCTACTGAAGGTAACTGAAACCTTCAGTAGCGCCATCAGGATGGAATTTGGTGTGGACAAATGTGCGGTCATGCATGTAAAGCGAGGGGAGATTGTGGAGTCTGTGGGAACCCAGCTCTCAGATTCCATAAATCTTAGATCCCTTTCAGCAACTGAAACCTATAAGTATTTGGGTATGTCGGAAGCGCTGGGCATCAATGTGGCTGACATGAAGCAATCGTTGAAGGAGCGCTTCTTTGGCCGCCTGAAAAAAGTATTTAATAGTCTTTTATCGGGCGGAAATAAGGTGCGTGCCTTCAACGGTTGGGTCATGCCAGTTTTGATGTACTCTTTCGGCATACTCAAATGGACTCAAACCGAACTAGACGCCCTGGATACGAAGGTCCGTAAATTGCTGACGGCATTTCGAATGCATCACCCGCGTTCTTCAGTTATGAGACTGTATATCCCGCGAAAGTGTGGGGGTCGTGGCTTTTTAAACGCTAAGACTCTCCACAATCGCGAGATATGCAGTCTCAGGGATTATTTCCTAGAAGCCGACGTGGGGATGCATCGAGATGTGGTCACGATGGACAAGGGCCTCACCCCGCTCTCCTTGGCTAAAGAGAACTGGCGCAAACCTATAATACTTACTACTGATGACCGCAGGAAAGAATGGCAGGGCAAGGAGCTTCACGGGCGCTTTTATCGGGCTCTTCATGGGCCCGATGTAGATTTTCTAGCGTCCGTGTCCTGGTTACGTTCCGGGGACCTCTTTGGAGAAACCGAAGGTTTTGTCTGTGCAATTATGGATGAAGTTATGATGACGAATAACTACCGGAGATTTATTGTGAAGGACGGTACGGTTGACATATGTCGGGCATGCCACCGTCCAGGCGAATCAATCCGTCACATTATCTCCGGATGTTCTCGTCTAGCTAACGGAGAGTACTTGCATAGACACAACCTTGTAGCCAGGATTATCCATCAGCAACTTGCTCTAAAATACAATCTTGTGGAATCGGAAGTGCCCTACTATAGGTATGTGCCCGACCCAGTTCTCGTTAATGGCAGTATCACACTGTACTGGGATCAATCCATCGTCACTGACAGGACTGTTATAGCTAATAGACCTGATATAGTGGTGATGGATCGATCAGAGCGGCGCGCAATGATTGTTGACATAACGGTCCCGCATGATGAGAACCTCGTGAAAGCCGAGAAAGATAAACAAATCAAGTATCTTGACTTGGCTCGCGAGGTTGTCGACATGTGGGAAGTGGACTCAGCAATCATTGTGCCGATAGTCGTGTCAGCGCATGGCTTAATTGCCAAGAGCCTCGACCAACACCTGAGGAGGCTCTCGTTAGGCAGCTGGATCAAGGGCTTGATTCAGAAAGCGGTACTCCTGGACACGGCCCGTCTTGTTAGGAGGTTCCTCTCTCTGGAGCCCTGACCGCCGGTAGCTTGGACCCTGTTCCCGATACCGGTGGGCTACAATTTTTTATATTTTTAAATGTTTTTTTATATATTTTTTATATCAATATTTAAAAATGTAAAAAATTTGTTGATAAATTGAATAAAGGGTATAATAATAATAACAACTGGCAACATGGTGAGCTTATCACTCAAAAATATCGTCTTCATTTTATTTTCATATAATTTATTGGTTTTTATACAAAGCGCTTTTACAATAGTTCTAATAAAGTTTTGAAACCACTCAAATATTAATTAATTGAAAAAAAAAACCGGAAAGCAAACCAAAATATTGAAAAGATGAAAATCTGTTTCACTACGACCCATGACGTCTGTCAAAGACGTCAATACTCAAACATTTGGAAAAACGAAGATTGATGAGATGATATTTAAACAAAATGATTACGAGAGCTGCCTCCCGACGCGCACTTATTCCATCCCCGGACTCGTCGCTCAGCTCCGCCTCGCCGCCACCGGACCCCGGATCACCAGTGTCGCCGGTTGCGGCAGTTGCGTCGAGCTCGAGTGACGAATATTTCTCTCCGCCGACGTCGCCAACACCTGTACGTCGTGCGGGGAGAGGCCGGCCACCGAAGGGCTTGGGACTTAGGGGCCAACAGGCCCCGAGCCGGGTCCCCGCTACCGGTGGTTGTGTGCAGCGCATGAAATGGACTCAACTAATGAACGAGAACGTCATGCGCGCATACTACGGGTCTACAGAGGGGGGGACTAACCTCACTGCATACCGTGTTAGGATGCTGTCTCTGTTTCAGGATCTTGAACCAACTGTCAACGCCTCAGCTCAACGACTATCGGATCAAGTGCGGGTCATCCAACGCAATCAACTGTTGGACGGCGCCGCGCTTGATAGGCTGCGCTCAGAGGTACTGAGCAACCGTATCATCTTAACTCCGGCACAAACCGCGGTACAAGCCTCATCTATTGATGTAAACCCACCGCGATCCAACCCTGCTGTTGTAGAGGAAGATGATAGGGTTGCCACGGTAAGTAGCCAGTGCAACGATCGATTGAGGAGCGCACTGGAGGATGCACTTCATGAGTATCGATCAACTTCTGCTGAACTTAGGCCCCGATTACCACGGTTACCCATGCATAAGAAAAATAGGGCGTTGGTGTGTGCCCTGGACTCGCAAATCAAAAATGTATTCGAGAGTAGCGAGGACCTCGTTGATACACACTCGATCCTGTTTTGCGGGGCTGTTGCGGCATGTCGTTTAGCTAATGTCAAGTTCCCAAATTGTGACTTAGCTACTCGACCAAAACCAGCCGTACCAGCCTGGCAACGCAGGATTGAGCGCCGTATCGACGGGGCCAGGGTACTCATCGGCAAACTACACTGCTTCAGGGAGGGCAATACACGACCACGTGTGATGCGTTTTGTGAGGCGGGCATTCTCGGGGACTGAAATCAGTCCTCAAGAATACATGTCCCGTGTCACAGAGCGCATCGACTTCCTGAAGCAGAAAGTTTATGCATGGGCGAGCCGTATACGGCGGTATAAGCGGCGGGTTGATCGGTACTCGCAGAATCGCATGTTCCAGAGCGATGAAAGGTGGGTATACAGAGCTTGGGAGCGACCTCAGCAAAATATGACGGACGTGTGCCGCCCGGATGATGCCGCCACGAGTTCCTTCTGGCGCAGCATCTGGTCGGTGCCCGTTTGTCATTCTGAGGCTGACTGGATGCGTGATGTTGAGCGAGTGTGTGAACCTATTCAAACAATGGAACCAATTTTAATAACGCCACTGGATATAGCCAGAGCAGTTCGTCCGTTACCGAATTGGAAGTCACCGGGACCGGACGGACTGCATAACTTCTGGCTCAAGTGGTTTAGTAGTTCACACACTTGCCTGGCATCCCAATTCCAGTCATCCTTAGAGTCTGGGTCCTTACCACAGTTTTTAACAACAGGTATAACCCACCTGCTCCATAAGTCAGGTAGTCCCGCGGAACCCAAGAACTACAGACCGATCACGTGTTTGTCGACGGTCTATAAACTTCTTACATCCATTTTGAGAACGAAAATTAATACTCACGTTGACAGTAACTCAATTATGTCTGCCTCTCAAAATGGATGTAGGAATGGGTCCCGTGGTACTAAGGAGCTACTCCTCATCGACATGGCCATTAGCCAACAGGTCCGTCGAGCCCGCAAGGATCTGTCAACATGCTGGATAGATTATAAGAAGGCCTACGACTCGGTGCCACATTCATGGCTCAGGAGGGTGCTGGAGTTGTACAAGATAGATGCAACTCTACGCACCTTCCTTGAGTCATGTATGGGGCAATGGAGGACGGTCCTTCGATATCCAGGATGTCGACAGATCCAGGGAAACGATGAACCTGTTTGGATTAAACGGGGAATATTCCAGGGCGACAGTCTGAGTCCCCTTTGGTTCTGTTTAGCCCTGAATCCTGTAAGCACATTGCTGGAGAATTCAGGGCTAGGCTACCGGTTGAGGAAATATGGTCAGGTTATATCTCACCTGCTTTACATGGATGATCTGAAACTCTTTGCCCCCAACAAATTGCAACTGATGGAGCTACTGAAAGTAACCGAAACTTTTAGTAGCGCCATCGGGATGGAATTTGGTGTGGACAAATGTGCAGTCATGTATGTAAAGCGAGGGAAGATTATGGGATCCGAGGGACTTCAACTCTCGGATTCCATACACCTAAGATCCCTTTCCTCATCCGAGAGCTATAAATATTTGGGTATGTCGGAAGCGTTAGGCATTAACGTAACTGACATGAAACAATCGTTGAAGGAGCGCTTCTTCGGTCGCCTAAAGAAGGTATTAAATAGCCTTCTTTCAGGTGGGAACAAGGTGCGCGCCTTCAACGGTTGGGTCATGCCGGTTTTAATGTACTCTTTCGGCATACTCAAATGGACGCAGACTGAACTCGACGCCTTGGAAAGAAGAGTTCGTACACTGCTGACCGAAAACCGGATGCATCACCCACGATCGTCAGTGATGAGACTGTACATCCCGCGGAAGTTCGGGGGTCGAGGCTTTTTAAATGCGACGACCCTCCATAACCGCGAGGTGTGCAGCCTCAGAGAGTATTTTCTAAAAGCCGACGTGGGTATGCACCGAGATGTGGTCGCAGTGGACAAGGGACTCACCCCGTTGTCCATGGCTAAAGAGAACTGGCGCAAACCTGTGGTACTTACTACCGACGACCGCAAGAAAGAATGGCAGGGCAAGGAGCTTTACGGGCGCTTCTACCGGGCTCTTCATGGGCCCGATGTAGATTTTCTAGCGTCCGTGTCCTGGCTACGTTTTGGTGACCTCTTCGGGGAAACTGAAGGTTTTGTCTGTGCGATTATGGACGAAGTTATGTTAACGAACAACTACCGGAAATATATTATGAAGGACGGGACGGTTGACGTGTGTCGGGCATGCCACTGTCCGGGTGAGTCCATCAGACATATTATTTCTGGTTGTTCTCGTCTGGCTAACGGCGAGTACTTGCACAGGCACAACCAAGTAGCCAGAATTATTCACCAGCAACTTGCCTTGAAATTTAAGCTTGTGGAATCTGAGGTACCGTACTACAAGTATGTGCCCGACCCAGTTCTTGTGAAAGACCATGTCACGCTGTACTGGGATCAGTCTATCATTACTGACAGGACTATTGTTGCCAATAAGCCTGACATAGTGGTGATAGACCGATCAGCGCGCCGCGTAATGATAATCGATGTTACTATCCCTCATGACGAGAACCTCGTGAAAGCTGAGAAAGAGAAACAAATGAAGTATCTCGACTTGGCACACGAGGTTCGCGACATGTGGAATATGAACTCGGTTATCATTGTGCCGATTGTCGTGACGGCCAATGGCCTGATAGCCAAGAGCCTCGACGAACATCTGTCGAAGCTCTCTTTAGGCGGTTGGATCAAGGGCCTGATTCAGAAGGCAGTACTCCTCGATACGGCTCGCATTGTGAGGAGGTTCCTGTCTCTGCAACCCTAACCACCGGTGACTTGGACCCTGCTCCCGACACCGGCGGATCCCTATTTTTTATATTTTTAAATGTTTTTATATGTTTTTTTAAGAATATTTAAAAATGTATCAAGTAAGATATACAACGAATAAAGGAGATAATAATAATAATAAAATTTATTTCAGACCATCGAGTCCATATTTAAAACAGTACAATTTTTTATCGTTCATACATAAAACACACACATGAAAGAACACAAAAACATAGGTACATACAATTAAAAGATACACACATACATTACAATGAGAATTTCATTTTAAATATCTAAATGACGCACGATGAGTGGTCATCCAGTGCCACATCATTGGACTGTCCATTCTGTCAGCCATGATAGCCACCAAGCTGTTAGAACTACCGCGCACTCGCCGCATCAGTGAGGCTATTCGTGAGTGATCGCATAAGAGCGTAAAAATCAGGCACGCCGTATTCCGCAAACATCCTTGATGCACTGCAAAAGCGCGGTAGTCCCAACAAAACTCTGAAGGCGTTATTATATTGGACTCGCAGAGCATTGTACGAGCTTTTTGTATAGCCGACCCATAGGGCGCAAGTGTACTTTGACCCCCAATATTTCCGTAACTAGAAGGTTCCCAGGTATGGTGTCAAAAAAAAGATCGGAATGACGACGCGACGGGGAGAACAATTGCCTTTCGACTTCGTTAAGAGGTTTTAATACCTTTTATAGTCAACACTGATAGAAGCGTAAAATTGGGAAGTTTTCACGGCGTGGTTTTACGCAGCTTTTACGTTGTACGTCTCCGCATTGGGGCGGATGGCGGCGCGTCTTCAAATGTTTACGAACGTCTATGAGAAATTAACGCCCTTACTGGAGGCCTTACACTGAAGGCACCCACAGGATCCGGTCTGGTTAAGTAGACGACAACCTCCAAGATTGACCTACGGGATGCCATTCACAAATTAAATAAATGTGTGCGTGTACTAGCGTACACTCGTAAGAAGTGAAACTTCTTTATGACGTTATTTTTCAAAAAAAAAGATGGCGCGTAACGGAAAAATGTGACGCGTAACGAAAAACTGTTACACAAATTTTTTTTCCAACCCCGATAAAGAAGTTTCACTTCAAAACTGCTTCTGACAAACGTCAATTAAGTACTGCTGTTTCACAAATCACGGACAATATTTGACTAAAATTTTAGTGTTTCCGCCACACGATTAACGAAGCGGGTAATGCATAACACTTGTCTTATAAATTATTCCAATAACTGCTATAATGAAGTGATCAGATGTGCGTATTTTCGTCATGCTCTAAATTTCTCGATTGAGGTCAATACCGGTTTCGGCGATTAAATTGCTGTATCGAGGATGTAACGATGTAACTCCTACGTACGTAACCGTTCATGTTAAAACGTATTTAGTATTCGATGGAGGTTATTTATAATTAATTACTTATTTATAAATCATGGCTGTGCTGATTAGGTTTGGCCGTTTGGCACAGTAACACAGCGAGCAACACTTTCTTTTAACTTGGCATGTCAAATGTTTACAAGCTACGTATGTTGAGTGACTATTATGCTATCACTCAACATACATGAGGTGCACCGTGCTTTTAATAGCTTCCATTTGTCTAGATGGTCGAACTCTTCACGAAGTCGTCAACCAAGCATTCCGTACTTCCAACTAAGTAACTCTACGCAAAAAATATTGCTGGGCTTCTGTTTTTTGGATAGAAATACAAAAAATCACGTCTTACGGTAGAATTCAATGTAACGCACTCGAAACATTGTGCTGGTGTATGCGTTGTAAGGGGGATGTATTTAATGTAAAACTGTGACATAAAGTAGATATTAAAAAAAGAACTTGAATAAAGTTGTAAGCTTGACCCCCAATATCTCCCTAAATAGAAGGTTTCCAGGTATAGTCTGGTCTAGAACAAAAAATTAAAAGGCTTCGTTAAAGTTACTTTTTCACCCATTATAAATTGATATCAATATGTTTAAATTGTGTTGAGATTTTGAGAATTACGAAAACATTATGTAGACTGTCCCCGATCGGCCGTTCATCACTTTACACTTCCGAGTGTTTTATTCTTTTATTCACATCATGAATTATTTTATATTACAATATAAAAAGATTGGATAATAGATTAAAAATATTTGTATAGCTACATACTTACATACATTTTCTAGTTGTTATTATAAACAGCTGTGAAGGATAGCAATGTTGTTTTATATTCTATTCGCGCGAATGTCAGTGCCGCAATGAGTGGTTTTCAAGAAAACGCAATGATGTCATTGTTGAACTAAGAATTCTTATTTTTCTGTGTTATTTTATATCTCTGCGCATTTCATATTTTAATTTCATATTCATGCCATGCAAAATGTTCAAATATTATGTTAATAAAAGTAGAAAAATAAAAAATATGACAACTTTTTATACCATTAATAATACCACTTATTACATTTCGGCCCACCGTTTTCTCGTTAAGGCTTAATAAGTACTTAACAATGATTTTGATGAAAGTAGTTGACTTCTTGAAAATAAATCAGAACTTAAACAAAATGTCGATTTCCAATTTGATTAATAAATAAACAAAACAGAACCTATTACACGCATCGCATAGGTACTATAACATCTTCACTACGAGCTAAACTCAAGCAAACAGACTAATCTATCAACAATGTTTGAATAAGCGATAAAAATGTGGTTTACTTTGTGACTAACAGAGATAAGTACATGCAAGTCTGTACTAACTTACTTAAAATTCTAAAGCTAGCCAGTTTTAGTTTGACACCTACACTCCTTTCAAGTTGGTCACCTAAATGCTAATGTCCTCCACCTTTTATGTGCACTCAGCAAGTCGGCAGTCGACACGGAAAGTGGAACAACTTCTTTACTTGTCAATTGTGTAGGAGTGGGTAATGTCCTTTAACAACACGCTCATTTGCAACGGATTAAGTAAATTCTAGAATGTTTGTTCGATTTTTGAATTCGAAACTTGAAAGATGCCATTTGTTTGTTCGAGTTGGTGGATATAATCCATCGATTTAAATTATGTTCTTTTTTATTATTTTTGATACTTATTTATCATGTTGGTTTAGCCTTCATCCTTGAGGTCCTGGGTTAGATTTCAATGTGTTGGTTTTTCCATCAGGGATTTCTCAGTAGCAGTCACGCAGTCTGTGTTTGTGCCCGATTGATGGCAATAGGGTCGCCCCTATTTCATGGGACTTAAACATTATCTGACGAAATGTGGGTGTTTAATAGGTACTTAAGTATACCTCTGCCCAACCATTCGGGGATTACAGTCGTGATGATATATGTTAGGAGTTAATATCATTAAAAAAATAAACAATGACATGACCTAAAAAGAAACTAACCCACCATCTAACTTATCTGTCAACGGAAATCCTTCGTGATTAGATGGACTGCAAATCATAAAATATTCAACGATTAATCCCACTCGTCACTAATCGTTTCCTTTTCAAATTAAACACATAATTGTATGAACTTTTAGTTATTAAAACTAGCAATAATGTTATTAGTTACAGTAGGGTCTTTAATTACAGCAATTTATCTACTGTATTTTAATTGATATAATCTTTGTTGTAGGTAATATCTTCATTATGTTTTCTACCGAATTAATTGGGTATGTATTTTTAATGAGGCAGCACTGAAACCTTCAGTTGCCGCCTATAGCCTTGTTATGAAAATATTCTTTTACTAATTAAACTAAGGAAGTAAAGTAAGGAGGAAGGTAGCAGAAAGTAATTAAATAATTTTCCACGCTAAGTTGGAAGCAATTACGTTTGTGTGGAAAATCCAATAAGGTTTAATTAAAAACTTACACATAACTTTTTTTTTTAATTTTAAATTTTACTTATTTTATTAATTTATTTGGTGGAATGTACTATCAGGTAGGTACCTCTAGTGGGATTACTGTGATATCTCTAATTAAAAACCACTAATCAAGAATAACTTATTTAGAATTCAGGTAATTTGTGGTTTAAGAAACGTCGAATACAATAAGGAATCAGCTTTCTTTACACCACGAGTCACGATCACGACGATACCCATTCAGATTTACTTTATAATACTTATTTATTTGTAATAAATAAAGCACATAATCCAACAGTTTTCTCTTTAAATTAGTTATTACTCAGCAAATAAACAGCTAATTACGTGTTATGTTATGTAAAACAAAAGTGATGCGGGCACTCGAATAATTCGAATAGAATGGAAAACGGAACGATGCTAATGCTATACGAGTTATGCGACTAACTTTCTTTTCCACGTGTTGAGGATACATAATATTTAGTTTGTTGCGAAATCTTGGCAAACTGATAATGTGTTTGTTGTGTCCTATATTTTGTAAGCAACAGATGTTAGTTTTGAAAGATATCAATAGGTATTTATAAGTGGTTTTATCGACGAGATGAAATTCGGTTCTACGAGGAATGGGTTTATAGTTTACATTCTAGCGATAGGTAATGTACCTACCTGTGAAGGGTTCACAGGTTCACCGCCAGTCTGTAGAACTTACTGCCGGCTTCTCTCTCTGTTTCCCAATTATTATAATCTAGATCTCGTTAAGGTTTGAGTGAATCGGTTTCTTCTAAGCTAGCGTGTTCCACTAGGTATATGCCGCATCATCGCTTCACATCGACAAGTTGCGACTAAACGTAAGCCTACATAATCTAAAAAATGTTCCCGATTCGTAGGTTAACTTAACCTTATAGTTTTAAACAATTTTTTTCCCGTTTTCGCACTAGGTAGATAATTAATTTAATCTACATAATAGGCTCTAGGTATTTGCCCTTAGGGCGCTTTAGTTAGATTATTTAATGATAATAA
This sequence comes from Xestia c-nigrum, assembly GCA_916618015.1. Classification (NCBI taxonomy): domain Eukaryota; kingdom Metazoa; phylum Arthropoda; class Insecta; order Lepidoptera; family Noctuidae; genus Xestia; species Xestia c-nigrum. The sequence continues at coordinate 13,117,036 of OU745261.1, read as the reverse complement.
AGTATATTTATTCAATACAAATAATAACAATAACTTGAGTTTATTTTATCCATGTTTGAGTGTTGAACTGTGCACACACCAATATTATCAGACCAAGTAGTAGGTAAACAGGACAACCACTTCAAAATTGCTTTAACAAAAAAAACTGAATTAAGAAAGTAGAAATGCTTGAAACAGTTTCTCTAATTCGGGTTCGCAATAATGAGTGGCATTACAAAATATTACCTTTTATGGAAAAATATTTGTAAAAGTTGACACAAAGTCCCTGAATACCAGATCAAAAACGGCTATGACTAAATCCATCCTTATAAAGAGAAAAAACGGTAAAAGTGAAAAGAATGTCCTTGAATGCAAGAACAACAAGTAAAGTAAGAACTTGATGTAACAACTAAGATCAATGGCCACATAGTAAATCGGACAATGCAAATCAATTACGCGAATCCGATCAGAGTTCCTTGTCTACACACGTACGTGTACCTACCTACTGTGCATATGTATGTTGATACCGTTGTTTTATTACTGACATGCACTTGTTGTATATTGTTATGTATATTAATAGCTTTTACGAGGCTACGGTCACCGCGACGCGCGTTCTCCTCTATAAATGAATCTGATTGACGTTTCTCGACTGATTTATGTCATTAATGATTCGGAACTTTCCATAGTGAAATGACCTGTTGTCTTAATGGTTTGTCTGTGTGTTTTGTAGAAGAAGTAAAGTTTTTTCTAGTTTTTTGAGAATTGTTGGAAAGTTTTGCGAATGCAAGATTGATGTTAATAGTTCTTCTGAATCTGATTAATGTTTACGCGAATGTTACGTGTCTAAATAAGTAGGTCATGCAATTTGATACTAGACAAAACATTTAGTGAAAGCTTAAGTAACCCGTGGATATATGGTTTCATTTTTTCCACCTCTATTTATGATCCCGTAAGTGTCTGTCAAAAAAAACACTTTTTACCCAGCGCAGCTACTAGGTATTTCACCTCAGGGGGTGGGGTATACCGTATACGGTATACCCCACCCCCTGAGGTGAAACACATTGTTAAGCATTTCCAAGCCGCTGAGGGTCTGACAGCTCGAGATGACTGTCATAGATATCTGTATGACAGCTGGTACCGTTAGCAATAAGTGCTCTTTTAAAGGGATTAGAACTCGTTCTGTAATCAATGCAGTAGTCACTTAATGACTAAGTATGGGTAACGTTGCACATTTTTTTAATCGCGCAATAAATCTGTGCTTCGCAATTTAGCCATGGGCCTCCAAAATATAAATCAATATCATTAATAACTATCAAACTAAAGTTTTCGAAACGATTTCAATATTTTGTAATACATTATAGCAGGTAATATTGAAGGACATCAAGCATTTCCATAAATTAATACATGTCTGTCAGTAAAAGTGGCCATTTGCAAGGCGATCGTGCCATTTCTGGACCCATGATTGGCAACCAATAGTGCTGCATTTCACGAGAATAAAACCGCGGGGCATTCGTAGTAATAGTGCTAAACAGAGCTAATGTATGTATTTCTGTGAAACACGCAAGCACCCACTTTTCTAGTTACGTTATAACTATGGTTTGTAAAGTGGCGTTTAACCTCTCTTGAACGGCTGTGAGAAAGTATCAATTATCATATTTTTAGGTGTTTCTTCGCACTAATAAAATTTAGTTGAAATGCTACCACACTGTAGTGATAAATCAGTTTCAAGGTGAAATGCACCGAAGAAAACAAGTTCTTGTGATGTGGGTCACATCATATCGTAAGCTGTGTTTGCAATATGGCTCCGATTAAAAGTCATCAACCGTGTTGTTGCTCTCACCTGTTCTCTACCAAGTAGAATACAAAATGTCCCAATTTTAGTAACAAATCTAAGTTAAAAAATCAGGCATACAGTAGAAATATGCTACACGCTGCACACAAATTCGTGTCATCGAACAATCATCCCAAAAACATTATGCGAATTCGAATAACCGTCCCACAAACGATTATTCGAATCACATCCGGCACGGAATCGATGGTTTTTGATTCATTTAACCACCGAAAGTGATTGTGCAATGAGGAAACTTGTCGGTAGCACGTGTCGAAGATATCGACTCTTTACGTGAACATCGATGTTTGGAACACGCGAACATTGTTAACCGTAACTTAACTGTTGCATGTGATCATATTGACGGTACATTTGACTGAAAAAAAAAAAAAAATCCCGATAAATAATTATGTTTTGTGATTCGTGGCCCCATTTATTGCTCTACTGCTCGCATGCACGGCTGTCAAAACGCTATATTTTTCACGCTTTTCCGCGTGATAGGTAATTTATTAGGTATCCTCGTGGATACAGATGCTAGACTCTTCGACTAAAACAAAGCATCGCATCACTGCTCACACGCACATAAATGATTACTTTGCTAATTTGTCATCGATAGTCCGAAACAGAATAATGTACTACTTGGTTGGTTGTCAGTAGCTGCAGAAAACTATGTTTTTCCAAAAAGTTTTAGATATTTTTTTTCCCTTCTTCACGGCGGAAATATTGGTAAAAGTTTTTTCATTCATATCTATAAAATCTACCTTCCACAAGTACCTGGTGATTGGCTGTTATATGTATAATAAGCATTACCTACCTATTGCATGCACTAGGTGCGTCCGTGTGTACCTAAAGTGAAATTATTATTTGTTTGTTTTGGTATGTTTATATACCTACCAAGCTCTCTTCACTCACGACATGAATGGAATGCCAATGATATCAGCACAAGGTGCATTGATATCGGCTGGAGGCACGCACAATCATGTATTGAGTTTCGCTACGTTGCATACGTTTAAATATTTACGAGGTGGTCAACATTGTAGGCTGTATCTCTTTGTGTAGGTACTACCATAGAGCTCGATGACGATAAATAAGGTTCGTCCCAATTAGGTCCCTATTGTAGAATGTACCTACAGTGCGCGGCGTCGTGAGCACAGTCATTTATCAGGCCTATATCTAGTAAATCTTGCATCAAATAGGTTGTGTTTTTCCACTTACATTTCAGCATGCATTTACTTACTTTTATTTTTGCTTACATAACTAGGTAGGTAACACAATCCATTCATAGTTACGAACATTTCATTTCGTGTTTTACCTTGAATAAATTTTTACTTGAACTCTTTGTCAAGTTCGCTAATTTGCTAGAATTAAACTATTGTTGTTAGGAAATAATGTGGGAACTGATAATAATCGCGTTCCTGCTGATAAACATAATTGTATAGCAGAGAGAGTATTCATATCTCACTATAGTCATTACCTTCATGCTTCTGTTCGACTTTGAGAGGGGATTCGCTTTTGTAATAATAGGATAGCTAATTAATTTCTTCTAGCACTTCGCTCGCGATTTCGTCCGCAAAAAATGTGATGGCTCGGCTAAAATGCTTGATAAGAATATAGTTTATAGCCAATAGCACCCCTGAATAATGCAGTTTTATAGTAGTGAAAGATTTAAAGAATTGGATCATTAATTCCGGAGATTAGCCCCTATAAACCAAATTACCTCTTTATAATATTATGATGGTATAGACAAGTATTTACTAGTTTTTTTGTTATCAAATGATCATTTATATTTTTAAATTAATCAAGGCAGATCAGACGACAAGACGGTTAAAACAGGTTTTGCAAATCACATTTGCCTCAACTTCATTTTTTGCTGGAACTCTCCGTCCAAGTCCAACACAAAACATCCTGGAAAACCAAGCATTTCTCAGAAAACAAAACGCAGTTTATTTAAAACTGAAAAATATTGTTGAATTCACGTCGCATTTGTCACTCGTTGTTTAACAAGCGTCGAGTTACTCAACTTACCATTCAGACGAACCCAAGGTGAGATTATGCTTTGCATTTTTTATTAGTACTGCCTTGCCCTGAAACGCTTTGTGACGTGTCTCGATGCGATATTAGGTATTTAGGACTTTCTATCGTTTCTTTAGTGTTTCTATACCTTTATGGTCGATGTTATTACAATAGATATTGTTGTAAATTAGATGGCAAGTTACTTTTTAAAAAGAAAAATCTTACAGCTACAGTTATTAATTAAATAAATTAAGCAATTAGCTAAACAGAAATAAAATTGGGAAAAATAAATGTCGGACGCTACGATGACATGTTGACGGTCTGACAGCTCTCGAACAGAAGGGGGGCGCTGAAGGCAGCGCTCGCTTATATACGAGTTGGTTTCTTCTTATTCACCACAATATTGTCATTAACTCTATGTTTGATCGCTCTAAACCGCCTACCATAATGGATTTCCCCGCTCGTTTATCTTTCCATATCCCATGACAATAGGATGTTTATATCCTTTTTCATATCATCAAACGCAATATGCACAAATTGAAAGATTTGTAAGTCCGTTTTTAACTAACATTTCGCAAGAGTTGACCTCGTTCCGGTATTGCTATTCGCTACCTTTTATTCTAGGTGTCTAGAGATCTATAAGATTTAGACCGTGAGCTAAGTTAAGATTTGTTGCATGACTAAATCTAGCTAAAGAAATAATTTGAAAGAAAACAATAACATTGCAATAATTATTGAATTTGTAATTGATTTCAGATTTCTTGTCTGTCATTTCTGAAGTTATCCCATTTACTTGTGTAACTTAGATCTAAGTAAGCACAATTTTAAGTAAAGCAAGAGATAAGTTTATCTAGAACATACCAAGAAACTTGCATACTTGTTCTAAATTAACATCCTGCGCCTGCGACTCAATCGTTCACGTGTCTCAAGAACGACCACATGACTGTGTCGTAATAATATGTTCTCGTATAAATGCTACAAACATATATTATTTACATCTTGATTTAATACAAGTTACACAGGTTATATGCTTCCGAATGTACGCTACTGTTTCTAGAAACGGAACGATTTTCCCACTGGGATCAGATATAAATTGCACGCTCACTATGGAGCGACTCCATGAGATAATTGTGCTATTGTTGCTTCGTGTTGTATAATAATCAGCTGTAATAATATACCTAGCCATAAATATACCTACATCTAACACAAATTACGTCAGAAATGGGCAGTTAATGAAGCTCCCGTAATCGGCTCAGCAGAGCTCGCATTCAGAGAAACCTCAAAAGCGAAAGGGACGCATTGAGGATAAGTTGGGAATTTGGACTAATTTGTTAAACTCGTCATTTTATTTATGTAACCTGAGGAAATTAGAGCACATTAATGCTAAATTACTGAACACATTCATTATCGCTGCATTTGTCGGGAAGTAATTAATCGAGTCGTTAATGTGCGAATTATTGCGAATTAACTGACATTCAAATTGAATTGAAAAACGTTTATGAAGACTGACATAAATACAGGTTTATAACACTTCCGTTTGTTGTTTTTGCTGTCGGAATTGGTGAATCGGGAAGTGTATCAAATGTAGAAAAATTATTAAATAATGATAGGTATCTGGTTACTTTAGAGTGGGTTTTATCTTGCACGCTCTGTGCATTATGAGCTGTGACGTCATGTATGTATTGTTCGGTAGGTGTAGGCAGATATGATCATTGCTCATGTAACTCTAGAACTAGGTATCATGTCCTTCAGCATTCTATTAGGTACCGGTGTTGGTATTATTGTTGTTGTGAAAGGTGTCTACTGACTACCAGTTCAATTAATATTGCACTGAGAGATAAGTTTTGACAAAACAATTTGAGTAATGTGGCGCACATCTACCAAGATGAACACGCAAATTAAAAAGGAAAAGCTGGGTCTGCCCGACTCAAAAATAAAGAACGTGCAATTGCAAAAACAAATACTCCTACTACATAGGTAGGTACTCAGCTACAGAAGAAGATGAGGAAAACCAGTATAAAACCACCTGCTATTCATTTGTCGTCAAATTATAGTATCCAATAGTAAAATATGACAACAATCTGTTTAAAAACAAAAACGTACGTTACGTTAACGCCTCTTGTCATTGGTCCGTTTTCGGAATTCGCCGGTTCGATACACTATAAGCTATTATTATCTAGAAACGACATTCGCAGAAACCGGTAAACTGGTTTCCGAAGTGGGCCCTGTGGAACAACATCTATCTAAACTGAGGCATCGCCTTCGGCTGGCAACATCGGCAATCTCACAGATTTACATACTGATGCATTTATACAAGCTATTTGCTCGTATATCTAAGCTGAATTTTAATATTTTGCTTATTTATCCCCTGTTTATACATAGTCCATAGGATACGCAATTACACCGTCTGAGAATTGAATAAAACTGTCGAGTTAATCAATTGTGATGGAGAATGGTATGCAAGATTTAAATCATAATATAGATGAGTACATTTTTTATACCTTAGTACCTACTTACCTTAATTACATGTTGAACTTTAAGCTGGAAGTGTCTTTAGATTATTTTAGAGTGGGATGCATAATTGGCGACTTTGGAGGACACTTATAAGTGACTATAAGAAATCCAAGCGAACATTACATCATTTCTTATTAGCGGTAAGTTACTCAACTTTAGGTTATAGGTATTTAAACGAATCTATATTTACGTTTGTAGGTACCTACCTACAAACGTAAATATAGATTCGTTTACCGTTCGTAGGTACCTACCTACCTTATATTCATGGTCTTTCCCTATTCTCAAAGACGAATTAAATGGTCTTGTGATAATAGGTAATGGTCTCAAGTCCTTAAAACAACAGGGAAAACCAGTGACAACAATCTAGAATAAGTTCTAAGGTGGTTAAAGTAAGTGTTATTTAATCTTTCTATTTTAATTATAACACTCCAAGCACCAACTTCTCCTGATTTTTAGACCTGGACTTAGAAAATGGCAGTTAAATGCAATAATGTCATCCTTTATCCTTTGGGAACCTATATTTTCCACCGGGGACATCAGGAACGCTATATTTTGCGTCAGCATCATCTACGAAACACAGCAGCGAGAGCCTATCTCCATGTACTACATATATGAACAGGCATGTTATTAAAGGAAAAATTCTCGGCTATCATGAGAGCTTACGCTGCTAGGATCAATTTGTATCCGTCAAGGTGCAGATTACCTATTCACCGTAGCGTCTCACGCAGACCTTCTTACCTCCTTGTAATTAACGTGTTAGGAAACTGCTATACATTGTTTATGACACCAGTACTCATAAAATAACCAGTTTTAAAAATAAAACATGAATAAATCTGATGTAAAAGTCAATAAACATTTCTTTGAGTCCAATAATTTCTGTTTCAAAATATTATTTTGATCTGAAACTCGTTTGATCAACATATTTACGATGTACTTTGCATAAAATTCGCTAATTTACTCACAAGAAATACGCGTGCGTGATGTAACTTGTTCAAAATAAATATAAAGGTCAATCTAAAACCACAGGTCAATTCCAGAGATATGCACAAGACGAGAAAATACAAGACTTATCAATCCAGTAATGTATTAAATACTTTTCTGAACCAAATAAAGATTTTGTGTGATTGTTTGTCTGGCGCAGAAGCTGCGTAGACATTCCGTAGACGGTACAGAAATACATAAGTAAAAAAAAAATTGGTGGTAAGGATCAGAACTAAAGGTGAAAATTGAAACTCAGAAAAGGCGAAGCAAATAGAAAACTGGAAACGTGTAGATAGAAAAAAAACAGTAATGCCATCAAAGACGAAAACATTTTCTCCTGGCTTTGATACTAATGTATACGTATATAGTCTAAGTAGTTACCTACGATCAAGTTAACTTACACTAAACTTAATTACCGAGGATCTCACCTCTAATGTTCATTACAAAGCAGAAGCCTTCGTCGAGCCAATAAGTGCGACAGGGCAAAAACTGGTACCTGTCGACTTGTACAGCTTACACCAGCTCTGAACGTAGAATACTAGTTTTCAATCTTACGTTAATATACCTACCGTTTTCTTTTTTACAATCAGTTAATCAGTTAAAATGTCCTAAAATGTTTGTAATTTTAATATCAAATCTTTAAAATCATCTTAATCAATATCAAGTTGCCGAATTGTAGAGTTTTAAATCCGGCTTGAAATACTCTTCATTATCAAAATCATATCTCTAATCCCACTGGTACAGGGGATCTAAAATGGCCGCTTTAGTAGAATCATAATATGAATCTCGTTAAAAATAAAAATTCCTGCAATGGCCTTTATGAGCATAAACATAAAGAATTTTAAGAAGTGTTATTTTTTAACGTGTGTGATTTTTTAACTGCTAAGACGGCCATTTTAGGCCCGCAGAACATGTTGCCTAACAGAATGATCCATGTGATTGATTCTGGTTATTACAACAGAATAGTGTATGTAAATATTCTGCTGTCAGTTCGTAACAAACTAATTATGTCCTGTGATAAAAGTTGAAAGAATTATGTTGATCTAACAAGTGGAAAGATCACCTCTATGTTTATATTAGTTGAAAAATATCTTCATAAGGTCTACTTCATCGGATTATTGGCAAAAAGTGACTGACATAGGAAACCAAAGGTCACCAACGGTTCAAGGTAATATTATGAAGAAATAGTGCCGAAAGATAGTAAATGGCGTCGTACCAGCATTTCCGTATCAATTAATTGTTCCGCCCATCAATCTAGTTAGAGAATAATTTTTCCATTCTTCAGTCTTTCGTTCCTTCATTCTTTCCGATTCATCAGTTCGTGGTGCTTCGGATCGTCTGTCGCATTCCTTTGTTTTTATCCGACCATGGTGATGCCAAAAGGAAGGGTCATGATTTTAGCTGTGTATGTATGTTTTATTACGTAGATATGTATGTGATATGTGTACCAACGTAGTGCCTAAACTATTCATCCGATTTTGATGAATAAGTTGTCAATCGATACGTTACTTATAATCCATGTAACATAGGCAACTAGACTTTTAAAACGGCTTCAACAATTTGAAATCGACTCCATGGAGTTAATTTAACCCCTTGGATGTAAACCCGAATTTGAATTAGAGCGTGAAGTTTTTAGAAGTCGAGTTTTTTAGTTGTGGGTTGTATTCCACACAAACTGTTATATAGTTAATAATATTATAAGGGCTTGGGTCAAGAGTAGCCAGGACTCAGGAGTCAAGTTACGTACACGGTCAAGTAACTCTATACTTACGCGAGTTTGTGTTGCAGGATCGTCTGAACGGCCATGTTTAGCTTTTTCGACTTTGAATTATTAGTTGAGTCAAGAGCTACCAATGAGTTGTATATTGCACATGAGGCAAGAATACATTTTTAGTTTCTCATAAATGATAACGTTTATATTAGTTGAAGTATAAATTAGTTCAGACAAAAACCCGCTTAATGATGATGATAATAATAATGTGTCGAATCCCTTATTTTGAGTCTCACCGAATATTAAAGATTGTATTGTTACAACGTGATTTTGATTACAGTACGATGTTGTTACTAAATTAATAACAACTGAGAATTATTTCGTGCAACATATTCATTTTAAACGATGAGTTTATTGCGTATTGTTTTATAATCGCTTACAAAGCGTGTGTTAATTAAAAATAGGCTCGCGGTCCCATGATGTTGCATGGATTGTGATTTAGGAAGTAGTAAAATTAGTAGTGTGTGTAGTAATGTTAATGCCTGTGAATAAAATTACGTTGAGCAAAGTATTATTTCATCAACATTTACAATTAAAACTACCAGATATTTACAACATAACAGGGTTTTAACAAAGACATAACAAATGGATTCGGCGTCTACCTCAGGGTAGGTACTTGGTCCTGCCGGGGCTGCGGGACTGTTCGAAAGAGATACCGCGACCCCGGCGGTACGTAAAGGGCGAGGAAGGAACATGGATGGGTTTTAGTCAGTAAAAGTCTGACACTCCCTCCCGCTCCGCCCAGAGTGGGAGAAGTTATTTATATGTGATTTTCAATCCCAAAAAAATAAAAAAATCATGTAGGTTCAATAAGTACGTCACTATCATTTTCCATGCTATCATCATCATCTGCCTAGCCTTTTCCCAACTATGTTGATGTCAGTTTACAGCCTAACCCTCGTTACGGCTGAATACCAGTGTTTTACATGAAGCGATCTGACCTCCAGAACCCAGAGTAGGTACTGGAGCATTCGATACTCCATGGTAAGACTGACAGACTTGTCACATTTTCCATCTGCTAGTGGGAGCATAATAAGTAGGTATAGGATAATTTACTATAACATATTACAATTTTAACCATTTTTACCCATACATTTTTTTTTTACAAAATCTGTCTTGAATTTGAATATTATTTCAAAATTTGGGTAAAAGTAGCATTGATATATAAAACATCAATGAAAAGTAGAGATGAACTTATTGTGAAAAACAATAGAATTGTCAAATTCTATTTGTTTTTCGTTTTCCGTGACCAAAAAAAACTTACTTGTGAGTTTAAATGTAGCATTCAATCAATCAAGTGGTTAAGATTCTAATATTGCATACATAAAAAAAAGATTTAACGTCAATAACCAAGACTAAACAAGCTTTGAACCTAAAGCTGCCAAAAAACATCGATTACACGAGTTCACATGGCACATAACCCGCAAAATATTGTTGGTTAACATTAACAACCACATCTAATTCGACGTTAGTAGGTTTGATACGTAACAGAATAGCTGATGACCGATCACGGAACACACTGCACATAGGGCACTCGTTTACGAAACGAAATATTACTCAATTGTTATAAACTGATGATATTGCTCCGATATTGAGCAATAGAAGTCTTTCTTACTTCGGTCGGTGCCCGGTTGGTAGCAATAGACTCGTCCCATAATACCGACATGAGACTTGACCATGGACCAACAGTCTACTTTTCTCTTAACTTTAGATATCTTTAGTACACCCAAATTTTGCCAGTTATTTTGAAGACCCACGTTATAGGAAGTTAGCCTATTGCCATCAACTGCGCACATATCCAAAACTCCGTGGTTGTTATTGAGAAATTCGTGATGGAAAAACCCCAATGAATGACCCACCCACTGCCTGACCCGGGAATCGAATCCAGATTCTCATGCTCTGCAGTCGTGCTTGTGACTTAGTAGTCACAAGCACGACTGAACCAACGAGGCAGTCAGTAAAGTAAATTAACTGGTAAACTCTACCAAACTCTACTTTATTCTCTGAACTATAGAAATCTTTAACGAAATTAACTTCATGCATTTCTCTCTAAGCTTCGCCATTATTGCAATCTTTCTTAATGCCTGCCGGAACTTTATGAAAAAGTTTAATTTCCTCTCCGCCCGTGTTTGTTTTTATCTTTATTTTTGCAGTTAACTTGTATTCTGCACTGTTACTTCGGCTTTCATCTTTTGTATTTCCATAATAATACACTGTTTCGTTCAATACTGAATGATGATGATAGTTTTTAACATAATAACTTCTCGTCTCGACCATTTAGCTTATATACCCGAGTCTTCAATAGAAAACGTCATACGCTTATTTAGTTTTTATGCAAGAGATGATAAAATTCAAATTGTTTCGTCGGTTTTAAAATATTGTGTTGCCATGTACGTATATTATGATTGATTTATGTACGATTGTCATCTATCTATTGTTCTATCAAGATTTATAAATTGTATGCAATCAACAGCTGTACTGTATTTATGTTTGATTACAACACAGAAAGACACAATCAATGATCAAGTTATTGAGTATACTCAGTCAAACAATGGCATTCTTAAGATTTTGTAGCAAATAGAGATACACAATTGGTACCCCAACCAAGAAGAGATTTAAGTAAAAGTACCATGTATTGAAAGCACCTATATTCTGGCAAATAAATTAATTTAATTTAATTTAATTTCAAAGTTAAGTTGGGAGGAGAATAAAAGAAATTGACCCAGAAAACAAGGTATCTTATTAGACTTTACAACAAAGAACCTAAACCACTGCACGCAACGTCTGTCCAATAACTGTAACACTAGCTATACTGGAACTTCTTACTCAATCAACTTCTGCTACATTCCAGCATTCAGTTTTTGCTACAAATCAAACTAGCATGAAAATCCGATAATTACACGTAAGAGTAACGTTAATGAATCCATAATCCTTAGCTCATATGTATGTACATGCGCGAGGCTTGTTTCCTACAATACAAGTCAGACGAATGTTACAAGTTCATTAGAATAATAACGATGGGGCAATCAAGCATAAAGTCGTTCCGTACGGATGACTCAGCCTCGGTCCCGTTTCCTAGTATAACAAATACATAATACACCGTATTGGACACTCATCTGATTCGTCATTATTATTGTACGTTTGATTATTGACCTTAATATATTACCTTATTTGTCACACAATTCATCTAAATCATGAGAATTGACAAAAACATGGGCAGCTTCCTCAAATAAGTTGACCATATATTGTTAGCGCACAGATTGCACAATGCCTCAGGGCAATCTCCAGGCAAGAATAAAGCAGTCGTTTAGATCGGTCTATCGCAAGTTGCCCTTACGCCTACGGGTCAGTGAAAAACAATGCAGTATCTAGATAATATATCAGCAGAAGGCGAAAGTGGGATGTGTTCAATGTTGCCAACGGGAGCGAACTGACATGCAGCTATTTGTGATAACAGTATTATCATCGTTGGAGATATTGTAGCTGAGAAAGTTTCAAAAGATAACAAGGTGAAGAAAGATGATAAAAGTAATGTAGGTCAAGACATTAATCCTCCAATGTACAGGACTAACCGTGATGATTATCAAACTGCTGTATCAGTCAACACCATCATTATGGGTCATGTTAATTTTACTTACATCGATGATGAACGTTTTGCAGCAGATGTTGAAAACACACAACGTAACCATTAACCAGGTCTGGTAAATAGAACAAAAATTTGTTACTGAAATACATATTAGTGGAGCAGTAGTGTGACAGACGGGTAAAGAGAGCGAGACACGTCCGTTGCCAAACGTTGAGCATTCGGTAGAAAGTGACCCGTCGTGACAAAGGTCGGAAGTGATTTCCAATAGTAACGACCCTTGACGAGGCGCTCACCGAAACTCGAGAGGTCGAGACAATTCGCATTCAGCAGTTTCTCCGATCTGTGTCGCATTTTGTTACTGTATTATGTAAGAATTCGGAACTTTGCATATGTACATAAACATCGTCTATTTTACTTCTAGAAGCGTCGACTCCAGCTGTGCAAATTTTAATAGTTACGAGGTGTTGAAATGTTTCTGATAACTGTTTATCTTATACAGATTTGAGAAATGCAAGAACATAGTTGGTGGTATCCGTGTAGTCAAAATCAGCTTGCCTCCGTTGACTGTAGGGTCTCCCATATCGTAAGCAACCTGTGTTTACATTTTGCTAAAGGTCATTTGAATCCTCTGTTTTATTGTACATCTATATACTTATAATAAATCTGTAGAGAGGTCAATTCTGTACATGAAATATATTTACAAAATAACTATCGGGGGGTGATTAGTGATCGATACTGATGCCAAAAATGCAATCAGTAAAATTTTTGTCTGTCTGTCTGTCTGTCTGTCTGTCTGTATGTTATTTATAGAAAAAAAAACTACTCGGTAATAGTATACTTTTCATCACGCTACCATTAATAGGAGCAGAGCAGTGAAAGGAAATGTTGGGAAAACGGGAGAAGTTACTTGGTTTTTTTAGCTTCCGTCGCGTGTGCAGCCTTAATGGTTAAAGCTACATAGAAATCATGTATAACGGAAATATTCCACATAAAATTATATAAAAAATATCCCAAGACAGCATATGTCTATCTTTTATAGTTGACTCACAATAACACGTGTAACTCCCGATAGCTTAGCAGTTCGGAGATTTGTTATTATTATATTTGTTTACTCTTACGTTTATAATATTCTCACTCAACCCCAATTATGAAACTTCACGCGGGCGAAGCCGCTGGCAGAAGCTAGTTCTTAAATAAAAGGAGTTAGTGCTGCATACCATGATTCATTCGATATAATGTTTGCTTGTTTTTTCTCAAAACAAGTACTGATTGATAAAGCTGAAAGAAACAGCAGACACCTCACAACTAATTAGGTGTTTGTGTATCCGTATTGCACGTCGAAAGTCCCGCAAATCTGTGTCAATGTGAATAAAAGTGAAAAGATATTAATACGAAATGATTTAACGTAAATTTCTAAACGGTTGGAGCGTGACACGTTCACCATATGTTTTAGTATTGATAATACGTAATTATAACATCGACGACTGAAAAGTGTGTCAGTCCGCGACCCGGCGACATGTTTGGACGACTACCGTTTCCACCTCCCCGCGATATTCGAGAGAAATGCATTCAACATTTTATTGCTCCTCGTGAAAATAAACCGGTGGTGTTGTTTCTATTAATAGAGTGTTTTTAATATTTTCTATAAGTATCACGGCTCCCACGTGTAAAGCAATTAGCGGTAGCAACCTAAAATAAACGGAGGCCTCTCTCCGTGTTAATAATAGATGCATTCATTAAGTTTTGTTTCGGCTATATAAGAGTTACGCAACGGTAATTAATTACCATTCGCTACTACTTCCTTAGTTATATCAATATAGCTGCTACAGGATACAATCGCTTAACATTTTTAGAATCGATTTTAAATAACGAATTAGTAAGTGCATAGTTATTCTCAGTTGTATTGGTATCTAATAAATCAGCGTCGTTTTAAAAATAGTTGGCTTCTGTTGTATGTTCTCTCACAATTTTTGCAATTCCTACCGTTTGTTTAAAGATCCCGTAATTCGCGCTTTTCCCGGTTTTGATGTTAACGGTCGGCGGGCATATATTCCGTTGTATTACGTGAACGCGCGAATCTCGATTGCGGTTTCTGAAATAATGTTATCCGTATATTTTGGACCGTTGCATCCGAAGTCCGAAATGGTGAGGCCAATCTTGACGGACATAAAAATCGGACATTCACCCTCGTTAGTCGTTATGGTAACATTTCAAGTTTATTATGAAAATTATTCATTCAGGAAACCCGTCCTCGAAACCCGTTTGCTTCAATTTCATCAATAATTAATTAAGTAAACTAGATTATATTAGTTAGATTACAACTAAACAGAATTTAGATTTTTGAATTTGCGATCATAGAATCGTTTTTAGAAATACGAATACAGACAAGGGTGAAATCTGAGATGATAGCCAGGCACCTACTTACTACAGATTTGGGACACAGAGGAATATTGGGACAACAGCAGAAATTTAGAGGATTTAGATTTTATAACATATCGATCAAACACGACCCCAATACGACAACATTAAAAGGCACTGCACGTGTAGATATTGAAATAGCTTCAAAGGTCAGAGTTCAGAGTATTGATAAACTCCAAATACGAACACTTCCTTTCATAAACTATATCAGATATCCATAATTGATTAGTCATTCCTTGTTATACTCATCAGATAAGAAACAAGTATAATATTACAGATAAGGTACAATAGACTCAATGTTTTGTAGCTCATAGCAAACACACCATGTACTTAATTGACATTGTGTCATTCCTTAACATTTAAACTGGCTGCACCTACTCTCTTCCATCAATGACTTGGCCCCAAACAAAATCCGGAATTACATACTAATAATAAACTAAGTATTTCTTCATACACTCTCTAGCCTTATATTCTTGGCAAAAACTTGTGTAGTTTATTCATTTATGTTATTATATTGTTTGGTGAAAGGAGGAGAACAGTACCTAGCAAATGATTTACATTTTAAAATTGGGGATGAATCCTCCTCTTGTTCCTAGTGTTTAAAATTAGAAATCATATATTATTGTTCTAATGAAAAATGCATGAAGAAAAACACTCAAAACGAAAATTCTAACAAGCACTAATAGAACAAAATCAAAGAATCGAGAACATATTTATTGAAATACAACCGCTTTAAAAGATAATGGTAGAGTGCAACTTGGCATGGAGGAAGTAAAAGTGACCTGCGGGTCGCTAGACACTGCTGAATGAAGCGAATATTATCCGAACAATGGTCCCAGCCACTAAACGACCTTAGAGTGGCTTAGAATGTATTTTTGAATACAACCTGGGGAAATGTATTGAGTCTACTTGGAGTTATGCCCTAACACTTCGAATGGTTATGTCGCATATATAAGTTTGTATTAACGTATGCTCAGCTCGTACGCAATCATCATTACTTACTAAGTATCGAATGGTAAAACAATACGTAGGATGTGGTTCGAAATTCCTATGATGCAGTTTTAGTTTTCATCAAAATCGGGCTTGAGGCTCATTTGAGTATTTTACGCCATTCCTCGCCTACTTGAAAAGTTCACCCTGTATGTCCCCTAGCTAGAAAATAACAGGAAATACTGTTTCAAATTGGCGATGTTAACTCTTAAAAAAAATCAAGCACTAGAAAATGTCCAAACAACAGACTACCCGCATAATCATGCGAGTAGCGAGTCTATAATATCCAACGGTAACATAATGACATGATCCTTGTCCTACTGGGTAGGTACCTACTTGCTTGTAACATACACGGTGGGTATTGAAGAGTATCGGATCGTGACAGACAAACCCATAGATTGTGTATATATGTCACCGTAAAATTGTCAAACACGTAATATTACAATATAACGTGTTTTTTCTCGCGATATTGTAATGTCTCGAATTATTGTCAACTGAACATACGAAAGTATCTCTGCCCCCATAATCGGGACTTGGGGCACCCCCTCCGTTAGGTTAGTTAGGTTCCTTTAAACCCAGCGAAGCGGGGCTCCGTCGACTACGCTTTTTAGGGGGAATATAAAGTGTTTTAAGGTTATGTTATATTAATCGGTATTTCTCAGGAATGGTGCATTTTCTTTTCAAGGGGGACCCCTCCTTCCCTCCACACCGCGTAAGTTGACTACCATCGCATGCATTTCACGAAAAATAATGCGTTTTGTTGTAAGCAGTATGTTCATTTGACAATAATTCGAGACTTTACAATATCGCTAGAGATATTATCTACAATATAACGTATTTGACAATTTTACGGTGACATATACATAGGCACTTATGTACATATATTTTGCAAAAACACGCTAGTTTTATCGAAAAAAGCAATAAGAAATAAAAAGCTACCTGATTATCACGGTTCAATGTTGTCATAAACGAGAAAAAATGGAACCCAAAAAGTTGCAAAAGGTCTTTTGTAGAGTAACCTAAGTTTAAGTTCTTGAAAACAGTTCAATTCTTTCGAGGTCATCCACTTTCAACAGGATATACCTACCTGTTTTTTTCATTTAGGCATTAGTATTGGCATTAGCAGTGTCTGCCCTTAAACAGTTGTTTTTTGTTTCCTAATGAATGCGAAGACGAAGACGTGGATAGAAAATCATAATCATAACATAGTAAATATTTGCTGTTTTTTTTTCGAAAGCAAAATGTTAAACAACGCCATCTATCTTCACATCTCTAACTTTTACCAGTTTGAGGCCGCTCGCAAGTATTAGTAAGCTCCACTAGATGGCGCTACAAGTACGGCGCGAGAATGATATTAAAAAAGCAACACAGATGGCGCTACTAAGTTTAAAACCACACCGGAAAATTAACAAGTAGGTACAGCTATTTTAATAAGTCAAAATTATGATGAACCGGACCTATTTATAAAATGGAATCATCGGTTTCTTCTTAATAAAAAAGTTATCTGTATGGCATGGCAGGAAAGTAGAAACATTCACCTCATATGCGAAGGGTCGCGGATTTGATCTCACTCATCAATCAAAGTAATTATTGGTGTACACGACGTAAACGCAAAAGAGTTAGAAACATCGGAATTATTTGGAATACCATGGGATGGGAAGCCTTCCTTTTCGTTTTAGTGTCTGGATATACCTACCTACCCAGTCAGAAATATCAGTACAGCTTTAGGTGCCTATCTATTATCAAGATGGATAGGTACCTAATGCAATACATTTTAATAATAGGTCTAGATAGAGAGAGAGCGACCATAAGCTGTTCTAATAATTTTATTATGGGCTTGTTTAGCGACGTCCGGTAACACAAAACATTCTTGGGAGCCAATTCTTACCAACATCTGAGTCACCTCACCTGCATCGATATCATTTGAATTATTTTTATTACTTGGTTTATCCATCGGAATATTTATGCTAAAGTTAGTTGCTTCCTCTTACTCATGAGAACATTGACCACACTTGGAGCACCGAGATCTTTAGTTTTACCAGTGCCTGTGATTGAGTACCGTACCTAGTTCTTCTTTTCAACAATCCTTCTACTTTAAAAAACTTTTCATCTGCATTTCCATAAATCAAGAACTCCTGCCGTAATCTTTAGGGCAACGTTGTTATAATCCAGTAAAAATAATTTGTATAATAAATTCAATTAAGTCCAAGAGCTGTCTGTCTGCCTACATCAAGTACAACCACATCCAGAAATAAATTATAATCAAGAACCGTCCATCTTTCTGGTTTTGTAAGACCAAAAACGCGTTGGCCGTGTAAAATCGACTGCCCCTTGTTCGCTGGATCTTGTTTCAATTTTTTTTCCTCGTTGAAGATGTATCAGACGCATTATCCTGGAGGTTTGGTATCGGGTGCGCGGGCCGGGGGGAGGGGAGGTGCTGGTACGCTTCGCCCGACGCGTGCGCATAACTCGAGCGTGACGTCACACGAGGGCCCGGTAAAAAACGCCATGAACCCGGCTCGTCAAGGCCTTCGAGGCTCCAGCATTTACATGTTATTATACCTACATACTAATGCGATTTGCTCACGTTTCGGTATGCTACAAGGGCACAGTTGCATGCCTAGGAGACTCATTTGCATTTTTGAAGTTCATAAAGATCTGCGGGAATGCTTAAAAGCAAAAAAAGCTTAACAATAACATCGCTTTTCGAAATATTAATATTATTTTATCTTATCCAAGAGAATTTTAAAACCCTTTGTTGAAGTCTAGAACGCAGTAGATTAATGATGACTGGGTTTCTCACTAATAAAAATCCAATACGATCTGCAGAAAATTATGGCCGACGACGTGTCCGTTAGCTGCACGAGATCAATTTCCTTATATCACGATCTGAGACAGTTACAAGCCCTATATAGATCACTATCAGTCAATTTAGATATCGATATGATAGTAATATAGAAATAATGCACGTTTTTTAGTATCGGCCGTTAGATAAACGGTGCAGTGATTGAAAATCCCACGTTACTCGTATTTATTTCAAATGTTTTCCTAGTCAAGTGTAGGAGTCAGCTTCACGGATAATTGTCCGTTTGATTCGATTTGGCTCCATCACGGAAGGCCCACCTAACCCACTTTTTAGACAACACGCAAGGGGCAAAGATTCCTCTACTGTTATGGTAGCCATACACACAAAAACAACAAAATAAGCAGGAGTTTTAAGAAATTCAATCACGGTAATTCCGCCATTTATGAGAGCCCAGCATTCATGTTGAATTTTAATTTCCTTGACCCAGCGTTTAAAAACCGTTACAGTCCGTCAGTCATACACGAAATGCGTTGTGATGCTAAAGGTAATATATGTCTTTACAGGTGACGGTGTGGGGCAACAGTTCGGTGGCAGAAATCGTGTGTGAGCCGCTGAACGACCTCGGAACAGTGCTAGCTGGTCTACCAAGTGGGCCACTGTCAGCTCCTCAGGCTCTACCTCTCGGCGGATCAGTCCCGCTCCCCGACTCACCGCCCCCTGCTCCTCCAGTAGCTCTGCTCTTTCTCGGAGGCTCGAAAGCTCCTGTAGAACCCAGAGCATCAGCGACGGTGTTGGAAGGGGAAGTGCTGGTCGTAGAATATCAACCGCCGCAATGGGATGGCCGGGATCTGGAGACATTTATTGCCTGGGAAAAGATTTATGGTGAGTATCTACTGTGAAAATGTAGGTTTGTCGTAATTTTCTAACGCAAGGACAGCGGATGTCATACACATTGCGATATTCTATTCATAGCCGGTTTGTACTTTATGAAACAATGTGCGTTAACTTTCTTCAAGGAACCTCCCTGCTCGGTACATCAATAAGCTGCAAACGAAGCGTGTTCATTCAGTATTCCGCAGGCAGACGCGCGATGTTTGTAGAAAGCGGTTTGGCAATAAGACGCATACGCATGCTATTGTCCGGTAATCTTTCCTAGAAGGCGCTTTTATGCATTAGGTATGCAGCCGCCGTGACTACCATACTATATCAGATGAATGGAGTCGGTATTAAGTGATTAGAGAGGTGGCATACCCAATTATATTTTATAGATCAAATCTTTGTCAATACAATTGACGTAATGTAACTGATTTTTATTTGAGCAAGAAATGGTCCTTAAAATCTTAATACTTACTGAGGTTCAAGAAATTTTAAGTTCTCGGTCATTAAGATGAACTTTAAATGCAAGGTGATTCATTTCATCGAAGTGCAACGTGACCTCACTGACTCCCACGTACATTTTTGTAGCGGCTCTATACAATGTTATGCAGATGTTTCATAAAGTAACACGGTCAATAACCGTCAATTAAATCAAACTGGTGCACACAAACGTAATACAATTTGCATGACAAGTACTTTCTCTTTTATTACAGCTTCAACACTATTTTCGGCGGTGGAGTTATACGGCAAGCCGCTGCTACGCGCCGCAGTCATCACCAAAGAAGAATACCATCTTTTATTCTACTTTTTGGAATCAGTATCTGAAGCCAGCGAAGCCCTTACAGAACGTATGAGAAAGTACATAGATTCTGGTTTACTGAAAAATGATTTCAAGCAAGAAGATGACGGCACTGCTGACCTGTTAGAAAAATCTATCATCGACGAAGAGCCGAAAAGCTTACTAACTGAACTTATTCAGGAAGGCGTGATCACTCAACACGATGTTGACACATCTTCAGTAATAACGAACTCAGAATTTAACGAATCAAATGCGACTGACAATAGAAAAGTTGATGACGACAATCGATCTAGCGTTTCTTCTGTCAGTCTTCGTAAAGTAATTGTCGATATACCAATAGATTGCGATGAATCAGTGGCTGACAGTTCTATTGTAGAAACTAGCGATAATGTGACGACTGTCACCATCAGAAGCGGTGGACAATGTTGCGCCGATCACAGAATATCAGCTGATGTTAGCGAAAACGTGTGGGCAAACGTTCGGTGGGATTTTCTCAACCCAACAGATTTTGGCTACGATCAAATTCCGAGTGTTAAAAGAAGTCGTTCTGAATCAGCCATAACACCTGTCTCTCAGAGGAAAAATGAAGATCTTTATGAGAGGCTTCACGAACATGATGTCGAAGCTGAATCATGTGGAAGCATCACACCTTACGAATCCATAGAGGATTTATATGACTGCATAAAGAATGCCCAGTACAGCAGTGCTGCTGTCGAGGAGTCCTCGCCTTCGACAGAGAGCCAGTCGGAGCCCCAATATCCGGACTACTATGAAAAGGCGAGCACCGCCCGACAAAGTTCCGCGAGCAGCGAAAAAAGCGGAGCCTCATCCGCGTTTCCGTTTTCGAAATGCGGTTCGAGCGATACGGACGCGTTTACATCGTGTGAGTCGACTAGTGGGATAAGTACTTTTGCTACGAAAAGCATCCCGGAGTCTCTCAAGTGTCGCGAGTTACCTCCTCCGCCGACGGAAGGAGTGACTGGAGAGAGCGCGATCCTCCTGAAGCAGTTGTTCATGGGTGAGCTGATGGACGCGTATGGAGAGTTCCTGACGGCGTACCCCTACGCGAGAGCACTGCTGCGTCGCAAGGTGCGCCGCGACGAGCACTTCGCAGCCCTGGCTGACATCCGACGAGGCGCTGCCAAGTATACCATTAGCGACTACCTCGAATTACCGGTAAGTACATACAGCTATCAACGGTACATTACATACATTTGAATTAATGCCCTCACGTATTGTACGGTGACATGTGTTACGAAAGTTGGTAGGATAATGTTGCTTCATTGCACTTGACCTTACGGAGAGTTCGTATCGAGCGAGGAGTTTAATGAACGTGTCAAATGTGCTCATTACGTTTAATCGGCGAAGAAAATGAGAACAATGCGACGAAGAGCGAGGCTTGAGGTAGATTGATTTAGATTGAAAGTAGGTTCAATCCGGGCGACAATGATCCGTGTGACATGCGCACGAGCCGACCATTCAATGCTAATGGAGCGGAAGAGCGCGCACGTGTGGCTCTCTCTCATGATCATTACAGACATTGTTTCCCTGAACACTCGACGCCGCCACGGTTTCAGTTACAAACCACCAAGTTGCCCACTAGAAAAACAAAACTGGATAAGATGCTTACTAAATATACACCTATCATTTTCCATAAACTCTAAAAGGTAGAACAGAAAGCAAAATACTTCGTAAGTTGTTGAGCTTATCCTTTTGTAGACATACGTATGTGTAAAATGTATTCGTGATTCTGATTCTATCGACGCGACTCGCACATTCAATGATAGTTACAAAACGTTAACCTAGGGTTGCCAGAGCCTACATTTATTCTTATAGCAAAACTTTTATTGTTTTTTAGAACTTTTCAGGTCTTGTGCTGATATCTATCTGGATTCACGACTGATGTTTTCGATTGATAGGTTTTTTTTTAAAGTTTTGTGGCTCCTTGTGTTGGCAACCCTATAAATCGTGATGTTGCGATTTGCCCCTCGCCACGATTGTGGAGATATGACTGGGTACTAATACTTATACCCATCGCCTTTGCACTCACATAGCGCTATCATCATAGCATTATGATGAAGACTATGATTTTAGAACTTCTAGAACGTAGTGACCTGTAGATTTAAGCAAGGACTTCCAAAAACTATTTATGTATCTCTCGTTTTACTGTGAAGGTCTGATCAAGACTGATTAGTAAATCTGCTGTCATATTATCTCATATGATTGGTGGAATGTACATTAGCTGATAAATTCCTAGATATGATTCGAATAAAGCTTTTAGAATGCCTTTAGGAAGACTTTGTACTGTAAACCCTTCACGTAACTAAGTGTGAGCTCAAACTGTACATGGCAGTTTGAGCTCACACTTAGTTACGTGAAGTGTTACGACTGTAAATTAGCAATTAGAAAATCTACAACATTCAGTCATGCATAACAAATACTGTTCCTAAGAATGCAGGCGACTAATGACTTCAGTGCTAGCCAACAAAGCAATGTACATGATGTGAATTCAGCAGGACTTTGCCAAGATGCAAATAATTACAGGTATTAAGATTGAAGTACTAAAGAAGAGCTGTGATGATAAGGCTTGATTGTTATTTACGTAGGAAACACAAATGCTTACGTATATAGTAATCTTAAGGCATCTAATAAATAGCAAACGGAGGCTTTATATACCCGTATATTGTAAGAAACGTCATACCGCTGTGTAAGGTAGTGTAGTTTACAAGCGCGCGCGCATCGTGCTGAGAGCATACAGACGGAATTATGAGAAAAATCTTATTTATCGAACATTTCATCTCATCTGCATGAATTCTAATAACAGTCGCCGCGGTTTTGTATGCAGATTTAAAATAGTAGGAGCTCAGAAGTGGTTTAACAACGTTTTACGTCGAAATGCGGCGCGTACGCAGATCGACTTTAAGCTTAACTTATAGGTCGGTAATGTGGGATTCTGTAGACGATGTGGTAATGTAAGGCCCTGGAAACGAGATTTTTCTAATTTAAATGGACATCTCAAAGTACGTGGTTTGCAGCTGTGTCCGAAGAGAATTTAACTATGATGTTGTGAGTTCGTTAACATGACAAATAGATAAACATGCTATTCAATGTATTTATTGATAGTAGTCTATCCAGTCAGTACCTATATCGTTAACTGTATCATACAAATAGTTAGTCTTCGTTAAAATTGATTGTAGCATGAATGCAGGCTAACCTTACCCACCCACGCGCGCGTTTACAAATGACTACACTTGACCGTCCATAGGAACAAGCTTAATCCCATTGAATTTGATACCCCGCTGCAGAAGAAGCTAGAAATATTTCCATCATAAATACGTTGTTGCTAAAACTATGTATGTTTCCTTATTCGCGGCATAGATATGGTTATGTAAAGATTGTTAATTTTATACAGGCAGGATTGTCTAGCGATAAATATCGCGCCAATGATGTTGAGAATGCGGCAGGATGTGCGTTTTACGATAATGAGCAAATTTACACACCTTCTTCTCTCGTTTTAAAGGTAGATTAGATACGTAATAACAAGAATTTATTTTAAACCATTGAGTGTGAAATAGATAGCGGTCAATTAAAAATGAAAAATCTTCATATATGTATATAATATATTAAGACAAAGATTTTCAGTAGTGAGTGTTAATGTTGTTCCTTGTAACAGTTTCAGATCTGTTTTATCGTATTTTTTGACAAGAAGGACTAAGGCCAATTTAATCAAGGGTTCCATTTTCTAGATCATCAAAAATGTGCATTGATATTCGTTGCTTGTAATTTCGACTTCACTGTTTTCCAATGTTCTCAACGAGGATAGAAATTGGCTTATGGACATAGTAATTTCTGCCCTGGAAATTCTTACCATACAGGTACAAACGACCACTTGTAAAAGTATAAAAGCTTGACAAAAATCCGTCTCATCTAATTCTAAAGTCGTGAACGTACGTGTAATAGCAGCCGTGGCCACTACAAGCGCAGGATTGGTATCTGAAGTGAGAACACATCGCGAGGCGACGCGGGACGCTTCGTGCAGCGAATGTTAAGCGTAGCTGCGTGTGAGCACTCAAATCTAGATAGACATTAGATACTGTTATAGGGCCACAGCTTATTGTGTGGAGGGAGCGAAGTGTGGGATCTTCATCTTCCTTGAGACATTCTTGTATTGTCTTATCGTAATGCTTATTCATAAACTACAGTTTGCTTACCAGTAGCACTATATGCAAGGTTGTTTATAAAATAAGTGTCTTTGTGAGTTATATGTGGAACTTTTCTTATTGCATTGATATTTAGTAGACCAGGCCTTGGTTGACTTCGATCGCCGTTTGCCACTTAATGAATTCTTTGATAATACTACATAATGCTAACATAAACTGGCTCTTGATATACTATTTCGTGAATAATGTGTGTTTTTATACTTTTAAATGTATTCATCGTTCAGAGAGACTCCGACGTCGGTAAAACTAACATTCGGTAGGCACGTCCGATATTTTTGTTCTAATCTCGTCTTTATTACATCCTAAAGATCTCGTAAAATGATGCAAACATCAGAACCGTTTCATTATCCAGCACACAATAAACACGGAGGCCGATGGAACAGTCGAGGATAACTGTGCGTTTATCAAACCGACCAGCAATAGAAAATGGCCATCCTTATTTTACGATTCACGATAGAGGATCCAATCCTTCTCTATTTGCATTACTTACCGCTCTTAACAAGTAACCAGTAAATAAATATGATATGCGCACTATCAATCTATTACTGTTCTGTCAAAAAGACAAATCGGTTGGCTGCTGCCCCCAGCACTTCCCGGCACGCCCCCGCCCCGCGAGGCCACGGTCGGTGGCCTAACATTCCGCGGCCTCACTCCACCATCTACATACCATCAGAGATTGCGCTGATTCCCTTAGAACTTGCAAACTGGTCGTATCAAATTGAGGACATTAGGATACGATCTCGATTCTACATCGGTTTTAAATACGCGTCAATGACATTTTAACGCTGTGCCCACTATTTAGAGATGCTATCTTACTATTATTGCTGCTATCAACAATGTAAATAGCTAATAGATAGTAGATTATAAATTATTATGTCTGACATAAATGTTATGACATAGAATTGCGTCTAATAAATTTTGTCAGTAGTTTGATGGTCATTTGCATCCATTTCGTATGTGGATATGTCTCAAGGCTGAGTAAATAGTCGTATATCTTTCCTTTCACAAAGACATACCTACCTACAATGTTTAGGACGGAGGGAATGTTTCTCTTAGTAATTAGCATAGTGTTTATCTGACATATATTTGATCTCAGAAGGTGGCATCATTCTATTTAGAGTTGATAATTACAATGAGTTTGTTTTGGCGTGACCATTTTTCTATGACGACACCCTCTGGCAAGGCCTACATACTAAATTAGCCATGTTATTAATTGTCTGCTACTGTTTTAAACATAATATATCTTTGTTATTTGTATTCAACCGTTGCGATTGAGGTGCCTAAAGTTGTACAAGAATCTAAAGATAGAAAGAACTGCGCTGGTTTTCGTCACCTATGTGTCTGATAGTGTCCAGATTTTCATCACACGCACATACATGCATTTTATTATCTTAGATAACAATCAGCAATATAAATAGAAAATTCAACACGTAGATATTTTAATAGACACTAAAAGCTCAAGGAAAACAGCGACGTTAAATACTTATGTAGAATCTAGAGATTTGCTTTTGAAATTCTTTCGAATGTCCGGAGCGGACGTTCCACACATACTGAAGGATCGAAATAAACCCTACAGCAAGCCAATCAACTCTTAACGGAACCGCACAAAGTTCAATATTGAATGATGAACATGTAAATGAAAATAAGTTTAAACGATGAGCAGAGAATAGCAATGACAAGTAAAGATCGGATTTTCTGACAAATAAGTTTATTTTGGGGAAAGCCAACAAAACAGTGAAACCTATCTCACAATAAAGAAAGTTCATCTGAATATTTTCTCTTACTGTTCGTTGTTTTTATGGGTTCCGTTTGACTGGAAGATTTAATAGCGATGTTCGATAAACAATAACAAGAAAACGGTTCATCCACATTGCTGCTTTGTTAGTCATACGCCTTCGTTGTTCGATGAAAAACTCTTGGGTCTTAACGAAATATCTAAATTATTATAAGTATCCAAGGTACCGAAATAGTTATTACGTAGCCACAAATCGGTTTTCGTTTAAATTCGAAGTCTATAGCCGGTTTCTAAAGGCTCGATACCTTTTCTAGTCACATTTTGCGGTATGACGAGCCAAGCCTAAAATGGTAATCTTTTAAACTCTATACAAAAATACTGTAGTTACACAATTAGACTGCTATACTACATGTTACCTATTACAACATATACATACCTCGTAAGAGTACACAAGTTTCTTCAAGAAGATCTGCATTAGTTTATTATTTAAATGTTAAATTCGTAGCTTCGATAGTTGTTCGCATTGAAGTCTCATCTCGGACTTTGTGACTTATGTCTTTCGTAATAACTACTGGTTGGTAGTTAAAACTGGTTGCTGATATTTAAATTGTGTTGATTGTTTTGTTCATTAGGCAATGGCTAACAATGAGAGTAATGCGTTTACAAATGCGGAGATTAGCTGTTGTTTATTTCGTTTGTTCTACTGCCACAAATACATCAATCATGCAATTTTAACAGATATATCACTTGTACTTGCATTTTTATTATCACTTGCTTCGGTGAAGGAAAACATTGTAAGGAAACAATCTTGCCGAGGAGATGTTTCTCGACGTCGTGTAAAGCTAAGTCAAAAGTCTTTAGGCGACATAAAAACTCTGACACCAGGTTAGGCACTATCACACGACAAAGAACAAGAAAGAGAACAGTTATTCCAAGATTCTACAAAACGACAATATCGCATCGGAGGAACATTTTCCTGAGCGGATTGCAGAACTCAATAGTTGCCTTTACTCTAGGAATCTATTTCTATCAGTACTATCATCTTACCCTTTTAGAATTATCTGTAACGTTAACGATGAATGACAAATCTTTCCTGTTTAGAAACTCATTTTTATCTTGGGCATTCATCAACCTGGAGTGGTCTCATAAAAACTTCGGACCCATCCTAGTGCAATAAAATTCATACTGTCAATGGCGCCAATACTTGTTTCTGGTCTACATCCTATTTATGTGGTTTATCTCAGAGGTTTGTCGTTAGATATACATAGATGCATAACGATTATGTTTTTGAGCCTTATTTGTATGAGGACGAGGATTTGGAATTGCACATCTATGAATCATCTTCATTTTTTCATGTATTTTTCAAATCCTATATCAGACACTGAGTAGGAGGATTGCATTTAATTAGTTTTGGGTACAATAAGTAAATCAAACCATAAGTTTATTCGATAGATGTTGAGATCATTAAGATTCTGATTTAGAAGCTATTGCTACATCATCCATGTACTTGACGAAGGTTTAAATGCCATAAAATCATCGTATAAATTAAGATTAAAATAGGAATGTCATTCAGCATTTATAAAATACTCCACATCATAAACATGCATTTAGTGGAGGTGTCAGAAGATGTTAATTAAAATTCATAAGCAAGCAAGAAATTTTTCTGACTTCATTTTATTGAATTTATTACAAAATTATGTTCGCTCGATGAAAATACATAAAAATAAACCAACCTTCGCCTTTTAAGGGGAGAGTGGCTCTAACGATCTTAGTTTGGATATACCAGCATATAATTTTCCGAGATAGGAAGCATAAAATATACTTTTAGGGACGACACAAAAACACGGCACGGCAGAAAAACATGTTCTGACTGCACAGTTGATTTTAGCAAAGGTTTGGCAACTGCTCGAATACAAACAAACAGTTCTGGACAGGTGTACCGTTGTCTCCAACAAAAGGATACCATTACACAAGCAGACGATGTGTTAACCGAGATCGTCATTAAAAACAAAGGTACACAATTGACTTTAAAAGGTACCTAAGAGAAGTTAACATTAACGGTAAAAGATAATTAACGTAAAACACAGCCGATGGTTTATTACATAATTGATGTTGTCAGCGACCGAATGCTTAATTCGTTAATGGAGCCAGACCCTCTATCCTCGGCCCTGGTAATGGCGAAACATCTAACGGTACCCGAGTACCAATACATTTGTTGATTGATGAACTCTTAGTTGGTGACGCGATATATTTACGACGGACGCCTTACGCCTCGGTGGCAACTGATCGTATGTCATGTCACGTCCTAAAAGCATCTTCAACGAAAACACTCTATTTCTGGATAAGACTGCTTAGGTACGTGTTATTGAAATCAATATGCAAACATCTTCGATCGGTTGGACCAACAATGTGAGTGAGCATAATTGCATATTTTATCAGTTCTTTGATCTGAATAAAAATTGAATTGGAAATCTAGAAACAGTCTGCAATGCGAAAGACAGCAATAATAAAAACAGTTTTCTGTCACATCTGCGCTGTGTGGGTAAGAAATTCATAAAAGTATCAATTGGCTGTTTATTAGCCGAGGTGCGTGTGCGACTACCGACAGCCGCCCCTCCCAGTTCTGCTTTCTACACGCGCGATTTCACTGACGGCGCCTGCGCCGCCACCGACGCTCCCAGCTGCTTTTTGTACCAACACACGCGATTTTTCACAAATACTTACAGTTTTCACACCTCTACTATATCAAGCATGGGAAACAGGCTTTGGATTTTGCAACAGCAAATTCTCACGACAAAATCCTTCACCGCGGTGTATGAAACCTCCACTTCGCATCGTAAATAGCCCTCAGTCACACATTCTTTAGCAGAAATTCCGAAACAATGAACAACATTTTATCTCAATTCTCCCCCGGCTGTGCCCAGTAGTATCAATGTCTTAGATAAGGCAATAAATTCTGTGGCCCTTACAATAGGATTCTTCGTACATTTGTTGCGCGTGCGCCTGCCCTGCACTATCAAACTCGCCGAGGCTTTCTTTGAGACGCCGTGACTCATATCTGAGTCAGAACTCAGATGATCTGACTAACGCAAACCATTACTTATTGTTTCTTATTATTTGTTTTGTTAGCGCTTCTATATTCATCAGGATATTATCTAGAGTGATTTCATTTAAAATAAACGTTCACTCTAGATGCACTGGATCCAAAACCGGTTGCCGGCAGAATTTGTGCTTTCCTGAAAATGTTAAGTCAGAAAGTTTTGTTTATTATTGTTGGTAAAATCAGTATAATAACTGCAGAGATAGTAACGCATATTGTAGAGCTAATAAAAAAAACAATTCTTGTTTATCGATAAATGTTTCTCTAAGCGCAGAGGTCTTAAAACAGGTTGAGCGCCAATGAGTCATGACTTATAAAATGGTGCTTTTGCGTTACACACTGAGCTGAATTCTATCGGATAAACAAGTAAACATGACGTAAAGACAAAGACAGCAATATGTTCGTGAAACTTTTGTGCTTAACATTTTCGTTGGATGCTGATATTTAGTTACTACGAATTACGTTATTCAAGTAAACTACGCAGCGGAAACTCACATATTCCGGTTGTGTTATGTCCAACATCCGTTCTATTGTGCCCATTCAATTCTATTGCCGAGGTAAACGCACGCGAGCCTCTACTAAATGCGGTCCGTTTGATTCCAATGCCAGCCTCTGAAACAACACAGATAATTAATAGTGCAAAAACTAAATAATTTAGGAACTGGCCACACATGCGTACTGCAGAAGATTTATGAAGTGTTGGAGAAAAATATATCCTAGAAAAAAAACCCAAACAAGCACATGTTTTGTGCATACAGCGGGATCTTCAAAGTAAATCAAACAATTTGAATACACACCGAATGAAGGACGACCGACACACGTGTCCGCAAACATTTTGGGCTCTGTTTGTCCAAAACTGAGGTCTTAATGATCTTTGTTGTTTGTTGATCTATAGCCTGCCCTTAAATGTTGTACCGAATTTACTTGGTCGTGTCGTTACGAACCAAATTTATGTAGTGATACTTTTTTGGAGGCCATTTTTTGATCAGTACTCGTAGCGTAGGCGGTTGATGCGTCAATGACCCGCAAAACTTGCGAATCCGCATTCAGCAGGTAGCACAACGGCTTAGTTTTGAATCAAAAAAGCGATTTACTTGTTGTTTGGCAAAATTCTATCGAATTTACAGCCACTGCCTTGAGTCATCGGATACAATAGGCTTACTCCGAGCTTTTGCTAGCTACTTGGCCGTTTGCCTTGTTTGGTAAGACACTTTCGGAATGCCGTTCATTAACCAATGTGGCGGTGCTTGTCTCGGAGGAATGAAGCCCTAATTAAATTTTTACTAACTGGGTTATAATCCGAGCAATTCTTGTATTGCTCGTCGGAAGGCTTGTCATTTACAACTAGTTCCGTGACCTCGCTCACGCATTCCCGCGCCTGCACCTAACTGTACTTTCCCGTTGACTTAATGCCGACTTTGGACAGAACCTGATCTTAGGCAAGTGTACATTATAGCGCTGAGATGGCGATCGGCTGTTGCAATTTAATTATATTTTGTGTATGCGAAGCGAAGCGGGCGTTGCGTAGATCCCAACGGACCAGCCGAAGCCGTAGCCTCTGGGCCCGCGTGCCGCGCATTCCAGCCGAGCGCCGCCGAGGCCGGCCGAAGCGGCCCGAGCGTACTGCTGCCCGCGGCCGACTTCACACCGGAGTATGCGCGAGCGCGGCGAGAACGTCTCGTCTGTCTGCACAAGCTATCTGTCAACAAACTTCTCCGTCGAAAATAGCTGGCAGCTTAACTTTCGAGTGATCCTTTCCAATATTGACTGGTTTATTGTGTAGTGTGAGATCTCATCAGAGAACTCGAATTTTAAGTTCGGCATTGACTTTGTGGAGGAACCGTGTTATTTTTTCTTTTGGATCGCGTGCAACGCTCGCCGTGAGCTGGAGTCGCGGACGTGTGTGAGTGACTGTTCCGTCTACCTACATGGAAAGTAGCCCTTGATGAAGCCAGTGCTCCGATCCTATCCACCGGATTTTGTGATGTCTTATGATTTACGGTAAATACATCTCTTACGTGAGAGTGTTATTTTGTGTTCATCTAGCGGGTGACGATTCTATGGCCTCGATATTTCGGCATTGGAGTTTCCGTTAACTTACGATTGTTTTTTGATTCATCTTCTTCGATTAAGTTTTTATAAATATGTCAAACGGTTGTTAAGTTTATCCATTAAAAATTGAAGATTGATCAGAACCTAAGCATGCGATCACAACAGCTTCAGGTATGTGGGCACAGACTTCATGGTGAAATAGCATTGCAAGGAAAATATTATGACATCCAACGGAAATTAAAATACTACTTAATCAGGGCAATGATTTAGCAATATGCATGTGACAAAATGCTTACCAAATCGGAGTTTGTTGGTTGACACTCTTTCTTCCACCTCCGCTACTGTAGTACTGTCTAAAACCGGTGAGTTTGAATCCAAAACTTACTTCAACACTTCTTCTAATTCATAGATTGTGAAAAAAGTAGATATGTCATTGATATGTTCGAATGAATGGAACAACTTATTAGTGACAGTTTTACAAAAAGAATTCCTTTTGTTTTCATCAATATTAAAAATAACTTTCTCTAAGCTATATAAATTGCTATCACAAGTAATAATACAAGCTCCTAGAACAATAACGTCATCATCAGGACCATTATTTTCTTAGTAATCTCATTCAGACAGGTTTTAGCGCGCCAATCATCAGAATGTAAAAACGTTCTCCAACGGAAATATTCGACAACGCACAGGCTCAGTCATGCTAAAAACCGGTAATACCTTATAGGTAAAAGGTTACTTAGCATTAACAATAAATCTCCAATTCTTCTCAATGCTAGGTTCCGCCACGTTCTAGAAACACCTGTCCGTTTGGGTTTTTTGTAAAACACAAACGATTCTCTTAAATTATTTACCTTGTTTGTGTTTTGAGATTCACTCTAATCCTATCAGAATCTCGGAAATACTCGGAAAGTTTTTCTGAGGATCATACCAAACGATCTCCTCAAACTTACTAATATTAATTCTTTTGTTTATTCTTAGCATGAATCAAATTAAAACTCGTCCTGCGACTTGAATTCAATAGTTCGAATCAATATGAGAGAAGTTTCATTCATAGTCGCTCGTTGCAATTTTGTCGAGCAGTTTCAATGGGTTTAACAATATATTTGTGCATATCTGATTCAGTATCGGTTCAGTATCATCTGAATAAATAATTAATAGTCGAAAGTCACATATAGAAATGCTTCATATTGTAACCGCTTGCATCGTTAACACAACAAATGGAACTAAAACAACATTTGCACTGTCTGAACCACATGAGTATAGCCAGATCACACAATTCAAATCTAAAACAGTACCACCATAGAAAGACCTATGGTTCAAAATAATAACAGGTACATCACACGTACCTGAATGTTAATAAAAACCGTAAAACGTGTTACTGCGTTATAATTTTCAGTGCTGGGCGACATGTAACGTCCCTCACCTATAATTTGAACTTCCTCTCGTGCGGCACTTGCATGCACATCATCATCTGCATCGTCGTTAGTGTTAATCACTTCGCTTGTCCGCAACCAGTTGTTGCCTCTGATTTCTATCCCTAGCGTAAACATCCGCGACCGCCTGCAGGGCTTGTTTGGCAACTAACGCTTTCTATTCCCGGACCAAACCGCCGGATCCGGAAGAATTCTGATTATAACCTCGTTACTGCTTGCTACACATGACTCTCTGTTTCAATTCTTTACCCATACTACTATTCGAATTTTGTCGCCACAAATGTCATCATTATAATGTAGTTAGTGTTTCTATCGTCGCATACGTAATCGGTATTCAGAATTTGTACCGTGCACATTTTCTTGCTATGCTTTCCATATTCGTAATTTTGCCTCTGTAAGCGGTGTCGTGTCTCGATTACTGCTTACTTAAGAATTTGCATTATTTCAATCTTAGTTCCAAGATTTGCTTTCAACAAAATACTAAGTTTATGATCGAAGTGTAAACAATATGGTTCTCGGAATACTGCAGTCATTATTATCTACAAAGCTCTTTACAGGCTTCGCAAACATCCCAAAGGGTAACGTCAAAAGCAGTATGAATGGAAATAGGTCGTAGTACCTGGTCTAGTAAATAGGGTTAGTGAAGTAGGGCTTCACAAGTGCACGTGTGTGACTGGCCATGTTTACTCACGCGTGAACGTTGTTACCCATTGCAAGATTAAATAGGATTTCTTCTTAATCTATTTTATAGCGTCGTATATTAAATGAGATTAAGGTTGTTGTGGCCTTAAATCAGATTTCCGACACGTGTTTATTGACTAATCACAACATCAGAGATTCAACTCAAGGAAACCTTGTTTGTCACGGAAGTTACTATACTTAGAGTAATAAAATGCTTTGTTGACAAAAACACGCCAAACAAATGACTTAATAAAGCAACAATACATGCTCGTAAATAAGTGGATTGAAAGGAATAATGCACGTTACATTAAAGCAGTAATTTACATACAATCAACCAATTAAAATCACATCATAATGAATTCGCGAGTTGTTTGACGTTTCAAAGCTTTCTCTGCTCAATCCTTCTGTCAATAAAGTAAGTAACAAAGCCGAAGGGCAAAAGTTAAGTGTTGAAACTACACATAGTCCACAGTTTGTATCCAATGTACCTTTTGAAATTAATGAGTTCAACGCAGTTTTTGCCACACCGATGCCCGTTGTTATTTTAGTCTTTTCGTACTCTGTTCGTCATTGACACAGTGATTTCTCTAATTAGCTCAGAGGTCATTTTGGTTAATCGCGCTAGCAAACTCAATTTGTGAACTTTGTCTTTGCGCAGAAGTATATCTTCATCTGTAGGTGTTTCTTAATTTGCTGATGTTCATGAGTCAATCACTGAGTTAAGGTTTCAAAACAATGTGGAATAGATAATTTCAGAAGCTCAAGAGATGGTTTGTTAATTTTCGATTAACACTCAGTGGGATCAATTAGTAGAATCATTACACGCATGCGGCCGCCTCTCGGCGTTAACAGCTCTGACATACCGTTGCCTGTTAAGGCAATTGTTCATATTACGTTATTTTCATTTTGTCTAATTCACGCTTTGAATCGTAGGTAATGAGCGGCGAACAGCTTCACTTGTCAAGTCATCGTTTTGACGCCTCTTTGATGCCACTTTTTATAGAAGAGTGCTCAGAAGTAATCGATCGCTTTTAGAAGGAAGATTCCACGTTTTTGTTTGGGTGACAGAGAAAAGCCGTTTTTATCAATTTCGGTTCCAATTTCGTCGATGTATTACGGTAAATTATAGGTATTTGTAATGTTTTACAAACTTTCACTTCCCTAAATTCTACTAATAACAGAGAAATGTTTACTTAACGAATTTTAGACAAAAACACCACTTTAAACTTTAAAAAATAATCTAAACACTGTAACTATGTGAGCGTAAGTGGGCGGAGTTAATGATGCAAGATAAGATATAAATTGGCCTCAGTAATTATCAAATTTCACGCGTCTCTCGCTATTTATCAGAGAATAAATATTGTTAGACTGATTTTATCGTTTACGACACACGCTTGTTTCATAACTACTACACTCGTGTACGTGGAAACCAGTGAGTGTGAATAGGCACAACTACACATGGTATGATGGTATGTCAGTATGTGACTTGTTGTAGAGATATCGACATTTGGTAAAAAGGTCACAAGTACAATTTTATTGTTTATGGTGTTTTTGTGACTCCGAACGGATTAACATCTCGTGACAAACTTGGACTGCATTAGAACGTAGTTAAAAGCGGACAGAAATAATTTTTATTGCTCTCCGAAAGGGGAATTTTATTATTTTTAGGAGAAAGACAAGATAATTAACGGCCATCTGGTTATAAATACGGGAGACATTTGTTGGAAATATGTTTTACAACATTTAGTAACGGATCAATAGAACAAAGTGGACATAAAGAAGTTACAAATACCAACTAAATCCGAGATTAACGAAAGGGATTTATGTAAAGTGCTGGTATAATAGAATGCTTTTCCCTTTAACGGAGTTCTCTTGAACAATCTAATCTAATGAGCACATAACAAAGTTTGTTTGACCTACAGAAGATGTTGTCCTCCCGTTACGAATAGACGTGCTTGGTAAACAAGTGACCTAGAGAAAGCAAGTTAGCTTACGACGAGGAGCATAATTTAACTATTGATGCATAATAATTCCTTGACCTAGTGCTTAATAAGGCTAAAACTGGGGTCGCCAGTACTGGTAATTGATTTGTAATTGGAAATAAATTGGACGTCGGAAATTATTCACGGGTTTCTAACACACATATTCAAATGCGAACGTGTGCTATTCAAGGCCCTTCCATGGAGAGGAATATGAACGAAGCAACAAATCGTTTCCTATAGAAGATGGCACAATGGATCTTACAAATTACTTGATTGATTGCAACCTTTTACCCAAGAACATAACTCTGACTGTATTTGTGGCCATACATGCAATGGATGCAAGAAGTAGGACCGATTCAGATAGAGGCAGCAACACTGTTGCGTGTAGAACATACATAGTATTTATATTGCCTCAATAGAAAAGCAAAGAAATTAACTATAGACATTGGATGAGCGTATCAGAGGCAGCGACCGGGTTATAGCGCTCCCATCGAGAGAGGCAACAGTTAGAAACATTTAAATAACTCTGTCACGGTACGGCTAATGTATACGAGTAACGGGCCTGCGCCCTTCATAACATCTTGAGGCTGTGGTAAAGTAACTCGACCACACTCCCATCACTCTTTGACACTCCGTAAACGAAGACAAACTGTTTACATAACTGAAGTGCCTCAAAAATAAATATTCCTTAAAGAAACACGAAACCACACACAACTTTGTGACAAATGCTAATGCTTAGAACAAATACAGAAATGTTCTTACAGTGAAGTAAATCAAAACGTACTTCGCTTCGGTAGCTTAAACTTTACGCCGCGTAGATAACCATCGAATAAATCGGTGATAATCTTAAATCTGTGAGATTACTGAATATCGCTCCACAGAGCACTTTGTGTGGGCGTTAATATATCTGCAGGGTTATATAGTATGCTTATTTTGAATATTTTAATGTGAAGTAAGCTCAAATAAACTTGAGGGTTTTGGCTTTCACTCACGTCTTGTCATTAGAGTAAACGACTCCGTGTTCCGCGGTTACTCGTTTACTTTTAAGTGGCACAGATTTGCTAAATAATAAAACAAAAATTGTTAAGCTAGTAGCAATAACCCGTGTTTGGAACAAAGTCTTTTTTTCATGGTTAGTAATGCCAGCAGGTTTGGAGTAGATTCAGAATGAAAAAAATCTTACACGCAGTATAATCTGAGGCACGGTGTTCACTTAAAGTAATTTCCCGTTGATGTGGATAGCGAGTGATAGTGGTGTCGTGCGGGTCAGCGCGACGGGCAGGCGACGAGCGGTGGGCTCAGTGGGCTGAGCGGAGCGTGACGTCTGCCACCCGATAGCCTATCTCACGAACGACCCACTTCCGACTCAAGGTCACCGCCTGACCCCCTAAACTTTGTAACATTTCCTCAACCTGAAATTGGAGCACAGTTATATAACCTCCACTGAAATATTACGCCGCCGGGCATTGAACTCACCCACTCACCCCTATAAGGCAATTGGTCGGGGCCATTCTTCGGCCGTCAAAATACTGACATGGCATGACATGATGCAAAGAAATAAAAAACCCACGGAATGAGAAGAAATTTATTATTCCGAATGCGTCATCGATCATGCACAGATTCATGTGGGGCCATTTTGGGATACCGATGTTTTTATTTTTTGCTGGATTGTGCTAAGCTCAAAGCGAAAGAAGATAAGGGGACAGACGGACGTATGACGAATCTATAACGGTTCCGTTTTTTGCTATTTGGCTACGGAACCCTAAAAAAGGGCCTTTCCGCTATGGGTAATTACTATTTAGGTGGGTGGATGTATAAACATGGTCGTGCGCCGGCTACGCGACAGATCTGTAGATAGGGCGCCAATCAGAGCGTGTGCGCGCGGTATCACGGGCTTTCTGATACACAACACAACACACTTTCTAATCTACGCCTTTGTCACTGCGCTCGACTATTGGCTAACTTGTCTTTATGCCAGACTTTCGCCAATTGTTTTCACGCTACATTAGATTTCTTCACGGTTTTCTTGGCTACGAAATGCAATATATTATTTTTTGACGGTTACATCATAATACCAAATCATCTTTAATACTTTATGTTGGCCCATCAAGCTATAATTTATTGCACTTATTTTGTTTGTCTTGAAAGTTTACGTTTAATCTAAACTGCGGTTAACCAGGATGGTGTCCAGATTATATTGCCAGCTTACGGGGAGTTAGTTTCCAACGATGAATTCGATCCGAGGTATCCTCGGTCCCAACGCTCCGTGAAATAGGAGAGCGGATTGACAAGAAGCTTAGCCGCAGTGGCTCTCTTGATAAGGTGACGTGTATGCGTGTATTTTAGAAGTGCGCGGGGATGTGGTGATGTGCGCGGGGGGTGGCTGTGCAGGACCGGTCCGCGTACCGGTTTGCTTCGACGTCGCCGACTTAGGACTAACCGTTTTATTAGCTGAGCCATGCTCCACAAACGATAGCTACCGAGTACCAACCGTAGCTAGCAGCCCTCGAGTGCGCGGCAACCACCTTGTTCTAGCAGTTACAATTCAAACAGCCATTATCGCCGTCCCCAGCGTTTAGGTATTATGAACTTGAATTTCGACTTACCTAACAGTCGAACATGTTTAGTTTTCGGACACAATACCAGGTCGCCTACTTCGTTACCTTGTATTGGAAACGCATTCACAATCGTCATAAAAAGAAGTAAACAGTCGTCTCTTGACACAGGTGTAAAAGTGAAAATACAAGAATATTTTAATTTGCGACTTGGCTGAGTGCGCGCATGTTTTCGCAATTGCCTGTTCATAACTCACAACATTATAAGCCCTTCATAGGATACCTACTGTCACACTGGTAATCTCATTAGTGCTAGCTGCCAGTGGTAGTTACGAACTGGCCCACTTTGCTCACTTCTACAGAAATATGCAAATATTATATCACTTACAGATGTTTCAAATCATTTGCATTCAAATATTTAATTATAAGTAGGCCTAATTGCGTGTAACGTGACTATCGGATAGTTTCATGTTACTGTTTAGTCTAGAGAAGTAATTTACTGCTAAGTGTTACATTACGTATTGTAACAACTTGCAATTTCGTTTTTAACAAGCCTCACCGAATCGTTGTAATACATTCTATGGGGCTAGTTGTTATATAAAAGTAGACCGGAAAACATAGTAAGAATGAACTTGTAAATGAGAGAGAAGTCTTCCTCAGTTTTGTTTCTATTTTCGCTTTCAGTTTTGGCCTTGTGTTTCTATTTGAACGCGTCGTCGATGGCAACCTGCCACCACAATGTTTTGGACAGTGGCACACTTTCAAGCGTTCACAATCACAACACGCCGCATCGTGTGATTAAGTCTCAGCTTTATTTAATTACAATATTAAGTCGGTAACTAGGTTAACGAACTTAATACAAGTACCTATTCATAAACGTGTGAATTAAAACACTCAGCTGAACTTCTTTCGACACCTATTGTTTCCACATCAGTAGTACTATGAATATACATATTATATTATTGTGATGCACACGTTTTGCTGTAGGATGGTAATAGTTGAATGCAAATGTGGACGCGTTTTGCCATTTCCGCCCGTCACGGTGCGCACACTGTGTGAATGAATCACAAACAAAGCTATTTCGAGAGTAACTATCGTTCAGTCGAGTGACAATACCGCGTCAGATCGGTCAACGATCCAGATTGCCCACACCTGAGCGCGTGCCGCCGTGTTCGCATGTTTAGGGACCTGTGACTGCCATAGAGGCCATAGAGATTGCCGCCGCTGCGGCTGCAGAGCAGCCGTCACAGAAGTAATGTTTGGTTGTAGGCGTTCCATCGTACGGGATAAATCGAGCTGCACAATATGGGTTTCCGTGGCTTAAGAGCTGTTCGTGACTGGTCGTCTGAGCACCACAGTGGGTGATAGTTGGCGTGATGTTCGAGTCGTTGGTGTCTCGGCTGACGTCGCCGCCAGTGTCGCGGCGCCGGCACACGGTGCACGCGGCGCGCGAGGTGTGCAGCGAGCCGGAGGAGGATGCGGCGCCGGTGCAGCGTCGCTCGCGCACCGCCAAGCAGCTGCTGGACAAGCGCAGGAAGGCGCGCCTGTCGTGTGCAGACCTCACCGCAACCGTTAACGCGGAGCCTGAGCGCTCGCGCATGGATGCGCTGAAGGCTTTCCTGCCGCTGCGACAGTCCAAGTCTCTAGGACGTCTTGATGGTCTAAAAGAGGTGAGTGTTTAATCTGGCAATCAGTTCGGTATCCTATTTATGTTTAATTGCAGCTGATTATCAAAGTGTTAATAGGTGCCAAGTTTATAACTACATATTTGATGTTTGGATTGCAACATAATTGACTCAAGGCACATTGTCTTTAATTCACTTCATCAATTCAAAGAATGTTCTCATTGGTACAACCAGCGTAACTTTTTCTTTTTAAAACCACTTTACGCTAGAACGATGGAGTTACGGTAATCGACTTGCGACACTAGAGAACGCCACAA
The DNA here is from genome assembly GCA_916618015.1 of Xestia c-nigrum. Taxonomy (NCBI): domain Eukaryota; kingdom Metazoa; phylum Arthropoda; class Insecta; order Lepidoptera; family Noctuidae; genus Xestia; species Xestia c-nigrum. The sequence goes on along the minus strand of OU745261.1, from coordinate 13,076,775 downwards.
GTTGTGGTGACCTTCGCGTCGCTCCCATGCGCGTGCGCCGGCCTCGTACACCTGTTACGACCCCCCCTCCCTCCTGCGGCCCCCCTTACCTCCAAACCTCATGCAGTGCTTGCACAACCAATAACACCTAACATTACGTCTTGACCATTCTGTAAATAGCACAATAGATGCGGCCCGCTGAGTGCGACGCACCCAACACGTCCGTGGTACCATCGAGTTGCGAAACTGACGGCTGAGGGCGGTCCTATGAACTATGACATCACATCGGATAAGACAATACAAACAATACAAGGGACTCGACATTTGACGGCATGACTCGCTGAATCTCTGACATGAATCATAATGCAATATGAGATTCAAGAAGCATAGATTCAAGGGTAATAAGCTGCTCTCTCAGTCTATGGAGGTTAGCTCAAACATGTTTTCATTCAGCCATTATTGTACTCTGGCATTTAATAATAAAACAGGTTCTGCAATAATAATTCAGCTAGTTTTAAATTTTAAATAATTATGTAGATGATTCTCGTGAACTCGCGCGAATAGATTTTATTTGTTGAAACAAATTCGGAAACGACTCGTTTTGCAATGTTAATTTCTGCTAACCTGATCTGCATTTCCTTATAAAGGTTTTGAGGTTGATGGTCCATGACCTACAAGCGTGTGGTATCGAGGACATCACTAAATATTAATAAATCAATGTAAGCTTTGACATATTTGACACCTTCTTAGAACTGTGGAAGACGAATAAATTGTACATAACACAACATCACGCCAGTAATCCTCGAAGTGTTAGGCAGAGATGTACCTGATATTACGTCCACCTTTCGCCAGTTATGCTTAAGTCCCATGTCATAGGGGGCGAGCCTATTGCCCTCAAACGGGCGCAAATCTAAACTCCGTGGCTGGTACAGAGAAATTCCTGATGGAAAACCCAATGACACTTTGCCCGGCCTGGGAATTGAACTCAGGACCTCATGCTCAGCAATCGCTACTCTAGGCAACAAGGCAGTCAAAATGAATAATTGTAGTAAATAAATAAACAATGATATTCACTTCCTTGATACATTCTTTCAAGTTCCATTCATAGTCTCAGTTGGTACTTGAGATATCGCGTAGCATTCGTAGCCGTAGCACAATCGTAGCGACCTGCGATATTCTCATAATTTATGAATAATTCCTAAAATATCTTCTGTAGACTTCAAAGGCACATAAGATAAGATTTACTATTTCCTTGTTTGTTTTGGCAGACAAAAATAATACCGTAGATATGCGTAGTCGTTAACAGAGTGAAGAATTATTATAATATGGAATTAACCGTCTTGGCTTCGAATTATTTAACTTAATTTATTCAAAATATGTCGAATGCTGAAGGTCTGACAAATAGTATTACCATATTCATAATTGCATTGTCAATCAGCTGTGGGAACTGGTAAAGATTAGAATGATTTGGTGGCGAGGACAACCGTGTAAAGTTCAGTTTGAGCAGCAGGCAGTGAGCACGCGGCACCGTTACGACACACGCGCAAACCTCCCGATACTTTGCAGATAGTACAAGAATGCGAGATAGGCAGGTAGGGGCAGGTATGCTCGCGCACTGCGCAGCCTTGATGGCAGGTACACTCACACACCCACGCGCTGTCACCACGCGCTGCGCCCCGGTGTGCGCCCGCGCTGTTTGCTCGTGTGATTTACAGACAAATGCCACGACTCTCGCGCATCTGTTCGTCCGTCTCTTTGTGAGGGCATCTCTATTGCGTTAACGCCTTTTGTCTGCTGCCTCGAATAGGGAACATCTGCGTTTAAAAAGTTCTTATTAAATGATGATGTATGTACCTCTGTACCTGGATCGAGTGATAATTATAGCGTACGCGCAGCTACGCTCGATGCTTTTGATTGCTTTGTTTGCGTTTCGATGTATATCGCAACTCGTATAACGGCTATTAAGCCCGTAATAATAGTACACCATTAATTTTTTTCAGTCAGTATAAATAATTGTCATACGAAACTGAATAATTAAAATTAAAACAGAGTATCTCGTACAAGCAAATATAAAAAGACTGATCTAAAGCAACTTAATTATAATTGTTAATTAGCTTTTTTATTCACCTTCATTTTTAGCCTTCAATTAAGCCAATGTTAGGCTGCTTATTTGAGGTTACCTGTAATTGCTTATCTTACCTGCGTTCAGACAATACCTGCAATGATAGTCGTATTATGTAAGAACTGCTTATGTATGCGAACACATACCTTGTACATTTGAATTAATGTAAGGACAAAATGTCGCGCAAAATTCCTGTCACGCCAGCCACATTTTTTGCAAGACAGTGTAATACCAGATTCTCGACGTTGATTGGTGTTACCTCGTAGTATTGGTAACGGAACTGTAACAACTCGTCACCGCAGCCCGATGAGATCAATTAAGTGATTGTGAACGATAGACAGCGTTTCTATCATTCTATGAACCCATGAGTGAGGTACATTCGCTCAAGCTCAACTCGCACGCCGTAAATGGCAATAGAATAGTGCCAGTATGGTCATTTGTAACTCGTTTTCTTTAATTATTTACATTTTATCATTCCCAGGGGGTCCCAAGGACCATGTATATAAAAAGTTTTAACACCAAGTGATATTTATCTTTTTACACAACATGTAAATTGGAAACAAATGCAATACTATACAAGCTGTAAAAATGTAAATTATAGATTTTTTATTATAGAAAACTATACAATGATTTTTTGCCATATCCATTTTAATCCATAACGACACGGCGAGAGGTTTTTTTCTGTCATTATTATAGTAACTAATGACCTATTCAGAACTTGTTTTAAATCTGAGCTGGGCAGGTTTGTTCTCTATTGACATAAAATGATTCCGCACGTGTGCTGATAGATTTAATTATCGCGTATCGACGTCCTACTTTTCGATACAATCATAGTAGTATTGTTAGAACACGATAACTCAATACAAAGATTAGGTAGAACATTTTCAAGAATAACAAACATAATGTTATTATTATGGACCTGGCTGGTAGCTCATAATGCTTATAATAACGTCCGAAATTAACATAGTAATTTGGTATTAAAAAATAAAGGATCCACCAAAATCAATCATATTATATTCCATTCCATCCCAAACATGGTGTTTGATAAACACCGGTTGTGGTATGATTCATCTTTTTATTTGAACGCAATTTGTTCGAGAATTTGACGATCACTGGAAAATGATACTTAATTGAATCAATTTATTTTTCATTCGTTGTTTTTAGAACATATAATTAAAAGTACTTTTAATTACAAGCAGATTTTGCGCTTTCATATTATTCTTCCATATGACATTCAGTGGTTTTCAATTCACTTATTTTCTTGAAAACTTAATGTTTGATGAATACTTAGTCACTTTTTCAGAGTTGCTTGTCAGGTATCAATATAAATAAAATATAATCCAGTGGTTGCTAGAGCTCGCAGAGGAGCGGACAGCATCGTCATTTGTTAGGTCCGGACAAAACATCGCCTTCGAAGAATTGCCTCATCTGCGATACGTGTCTTGTTTTATTTACATGTTGTTTCTTTTTATCTGTTACATCGTTAGCTCGTTGCTTTGTTTCCCAACATATGCGCCAATATTACATTATGGCTTCGATATATCTTGTCGATTAGATTTATTTCCACCACACCTTTGTTACTCTTCGAGTCAGCGGCTCACCGGCGAACCGGATCACAGTTATTATTATGGTGCTCACTTTTATGCGAGTCTTTATTAACCAAAATTAGAAGACCAACCGTGTTGGTCTTAAAGTTGATTTAATTGTGCAACTATTAGAAATCATAAGGATTAGATCGGAATCTACAACATTCTTGGCTCCGTTTATGTCGGGTTATTGATATTATTGAGTTATTGAACTTCTTGACGTGTTCTTTGCATTGTTGTTGGGAAACCGCCAAACTTGTGATATTATTTAGAGTGTAGATAAGCGCCTTGAGAGTGGACGTTTGATTTACAGCGGCCATTACACTTGCCAAAACGTTATACACATTCATTTATAACATTTACGTGGGAAGTGATTTTAGAATCATGTTTATGGTGGCTGAGTTTGAGGGAGCACGTAAAATTTGCGCGCCGAATAATTGCTTTACTAACTGGTATACTGGTAATGGAGCAATGTATAGTTTTATTAGAGCTTTCACCAAGCTCGTTAAACTTCCAGTAGAGTCGTATAAATAGCAAACTTTAGTCTTAAATTGTTTGTTTTAATTAAAATGCCTATAGTAAAAGTTCATTATTAAACTGGTTCTGTTTTCTGTAGAAATGTGGCGTCGGTATAGGCAAAAAGTTAAGAAGCACGCAATTAAAAGGAGTCGTAACTACAAATAACAGATCTGTCTAGTCGTGTTGAGTTCGAAGGAAGAGGGCACTGGTAAAGGTCTCTTGCTCTTCCTTTTAGAGTACTTGTTGACATTCTAATTTTACTATACCTACATTTGTAGGAATATCTATAAGTAGATATTCGTCCTCCTTGTTGGTCAATTTCACGATCCGAAATCCTCTTATAAGGATGTATTTTATCTTACTGTGATAAAGATGCCTGCATAATGAATATATCTGAAATTGTATAGCCATATCAACAATAACTTGATGAATCTGAATCTGAATGCCATTCCAATGACTACAATGGATTGCTACAATGAATTGTTGATCACTGTATTTTGTTATCCTCTTGGTACTAATTTCTTAATAAATGAAAGACAGTGCCATTCTTTCGTTTCATCCTTGTCGAAATTCCTTTCAACTAAATACAATTATGCTGAGTTTTAAAAGTATTCGTCTCTTGCTGTGCAAGTCGAATGAATCCTTTATTTTTGGCTCTTCTTCTTCTTAACTTTTTGACAGCCTTATGATAATTTTAAATCCAATGTTCTCATCAACCTGTCAACATTTAAACTTGCAACTTAGGTGGAGTTTAAGAATTTCAATATTGCATGGTTGGGTAATTAATCACTTGCAAATGTTTTATGTAAATCATTAGTTAAGTCACTATAATTTTAAATATTGGCTTTCGAAATTGTTTATCGGCGACTCATAAAAGCCTTCAGACCCGCCCATTTAAGCAATTTTGCTTTAACTTAGCGGATTTCACTCTAGTCTTGGGTGAAGCAGCAATCATTATCATATGTAAAAAACCGGCCAAGAGCGTGTCGGGCCACGCTCAGTGTAGGGTTCCGTAGTTTCCCGTCTGTCACATTAAGTGTTCAATCCAATCCGATTTTAATAATTCTGTTTTTGTTTGAAAAAAGATACGTTCGGGATAGTTACATATGTAAACGAATTTAAAAAAAATGCTTGCATATACGATTATACTACAAACTTAGTCCAGTAATTATTTTGTACAACTTTTTGTCTTTTTTGTTCAAAAACTGTTCTTTCCATCCAAGTTCAAAATGATTTTCCTAGAAAGTCCTTATAAAGTTCTACTTTCCAGATTTTTTTCATATTTTCTAAACTTATGGTTCAAAAGTGAAAAGAGGGGGGGGACACATTGTTTTTTACTTTTGGAGCGATTATTTTCGAAATTATTGACATTATCAAAAAAATATTCTCGTAAATCCCTATTCATTTATAAATACCTTTCCAACAATTAGGGTTGAAATAAAAAAAGAATCACTTCCCACTTTACATTAGGGAACCCTTTACTCTAATAAAACATTTTTTTCCAATTTTATTTTACCAATTTGTCGGCGTGATTGATACACATATTGCAGGTACCAAATTTAAGCTTTCTAGTGCTAACGGTCACAGAGATTAAGCGAGGACGGACAGACGGACGGACAGACAGACATGGCGAAACTAAAAGGGTTTCTAGTTGACTACGGAACCCTAAATATAGTAAGCAGGATGCACATTAATAAAACCGTTTTCCATCCCAGAGGTACTACGAAGTATTATAATATCTCTGCCAGAGGCAATAAAACGAATATTTTAGTTTAACTTTAGTATCCATTTTTCGATCCCTAAAATGTTGGCACTTGACTGACTTAGATAGACTCACCTCTTCATGTACTGAAGGGCACAAGGGACTATATATTAATACTAGCTTCCGCCAGCGGCTTCGCCCGCGTGAAGCTCGATAAATGTCCCATAATATCTTACTACCGAGATAAAAAGTATTCTATGTGTTAATCCAGGTTATAAACTATCTGTCGACAAAATTTCATCCAAATCGTGAAAGAGTAACAAACATCCATCCATATATACTCACAAACATCACGCCTGCAATCTACGAACGGTTAAGCACAGGTGGACTTATTAGTTCACTCAAATTTCGCTAGTTAGGTTTACGTCGCATGTAATAAGCCTCATACTACTATCTTACAAATACCCATGACAACCGTCACAGGCAAGTACTTAGGAAACGAACCGGTACTTCTTACTCGTTGAATATAAAACCGAAATCAACTGCCTCTACAATTCTTGGCACTCGTGTAACTGTACCAAATGGAATATATCTTAAGATTTTTAACTTTTTTGTTAGTTTGATTATTTCGCTTCACAGCTGCGAGAACTGCGACACACATAGACTGTGACTCGAGGTTATTACTCTCGGCAGCCGCGATCCATCTCGCGCTGCGTCCGCGCAACTTGAGCGTTACTCGAAGTTACGAGTGCGTTACGTCCCATTGTGTGCTTAGTGCTTAAGCATTGACATCATCTCCGCGACAAGTGATGTAGTATCAGTTACAGTGGAAGAAACGTACGTTTGTAATCTGAAAAAGTAAATATTACATACTCACATGTGGACATTGTGGACATACTGTGTTTTTTAATGTTTTGTTTCTAATTTACTGTCATCATCATCATCATCAGACTATAACGTTCTCAATGTTGGACCAATTTACTGTAATTGAGTAATATTGTTGTATTTTTTTGGGTGATATTGTTAAATACAATTGCTCTTTGAGAACCTTTTTTTTTAAAGCAAACCATCACATTACGTGCGGCAGACAAATTAAGTATAACTACATGTTCCTAAAGTAAACGTTAAGTGATCGTCGATGCAACTAAAATTACATAACCACATAATTCACGTATATTTCATTCTCTGAGAAACAATAAATAATTCTGAAATCAACCAAAAAGCGTTGTCATGGCACCGATCACACAACTTTCTATTGTTTCGTATAATTCCTACGTAATCATTTGCTGCACCAGAGAGAAGCAATCGTCCACTTGATTGTAATTAAATAATGATAGGTGTTAAAATAATGGACGATCGAGATAGCTGGTGAATGGGTGATGTAACAATGAGTGTCAATCTGGGTGCATTGCGCGGGCGCAGCTCACAGGTCTGAGCCGCCACAGACTGACACGCCCATTCTTACGTCGACGGACCAGACAGGTGTAGGCAATCGCACGTACACAAGCCTTTTTATTTCACTTTTGCAACTGCAGTACGTGACAAAATATTAACTGAAATATATTCCTTTAAAACAAATACATTGCCTATCTCAGCTAACATGTTTTTGTATACTTTTTGCCATTAGAAATCTCGACACAGTCCACAATGCATACACCTCACGTAACTGTCAACATAAATCAAACTGATTTGTTTTAATTGGAAATTAAAGAAAATAAATTACTGCATTGTATCTAGCGACGATGTAGCTTAGAAAACTCCAATGAACTGGGCAGATACCCTTAAGTCAGCTTTATATGGGAAGCTTCCTTGCGTAAGGGCAAAGACACCATCGATCCCAGCACACCATGTGTTGATACCCCCTCATCCCATAAATAATGGCCATCGTTATCTAACAACGTATATGGACATAAATTCCGAACAGTTCAATGTGCAAGTCACAAGTATCAATAACGGTTACATCCACATCTTATCATCGATCTTGTAATGTCCATAATTGCTAATGTACGCAGAAAAAAATCATACGGAGATCAGATTGTATCAAATGACATTTCATTTAACGTTAAGACCATCTATGTGAGCACAGGCAGGGCTCCAAAATAAGCGGATTAACTAGCGTTTGATTACGCACACGTTTTTTCAAATAGCAGAATAATTTCAGCAGTTTTATTGCTAGCTTATATCCAAGCGCTAAGCAATCAAACGTTAATTCGTTTCCATCGTAGATACTTGGAAGAATACTTTAGTTTCTCTCGGCGTCTGACTCACACACATAACGTTTTTTCCCATAACATGTACGTATATGTGTATTTTATTATAATGACCATGGTTATATTAAACAAGACTTCTGAGAACTGTCGAACGCGTCGAACTTTCCTCTTGTGCAAAGTTGTTGTTTATTTTGTACTTGCACAACTTTTCCGTTACGTAAGAGGCGGCGAGGAAAAGCCGTGATTTTCATTTGTTACGCAAGGTGGTCGACACGACACGTGATGTCGCATGTCGTTACTGACAACTTGTATGGGAGTCACCTATGGTTGCTGCTTCTATTGTGCTCTATTCAATTTCGATAGGGCTGGTGGTAGAAAACAGCGAAAACATTGATGGGCTCTGTCAATGCTAGTATCTCATATATCTAGCGCATCGAGGCACACCTTCCGCCATGCGCTGCATGCCCTGACACCTGCGCGTTTGACGATTTTTTGACTTTTTGAATCAGCGAGCGGAGTTTACATAGCTGAATTTTGGGCCAAATATACTTATTAAATGAGCCACTCATAGATGATGTTTTAACTTCAGTCATTCCTTTCCTTTTATTGTTTGGAAAATCCAATCGATTCTCAAACCTGTACACTACAGAAGTCAATCAGTCATTGATTACAGTTAAATATACATTACAGTTACAGTAATGTTTAGTTAATGTTTCAATTTTTTTTTTTAATTCTACAGTTTTTATACGCGATAACAATAGTGTACACAGTCGAGTCCTATGTTCATGTTGACTTATTCATTAACGGTCACGTGACAGCCCTGCGCGTGGGCGCGTCACGTGCGCCTGCGCCGGTGCGCTTGCGCCACGCTCGGAAGTAGACTGTATCAACACGACGCTACACCCACCACTGCTATAGGTAGGCTGGGTATCTTGCCAATTATGGAACTACTTCCCTTTCCTTACGTCACTCTAGTAGCTTCTAAAAACACGTGGAGTCAATGTGACATAATACTGTGAAGACTACTTGCTTTCTTTTCTGTAATGCCCTTTTCTATGTCAGCGGATATCCCTTGATAGGCACTTTCTTCATCGGAAATAAGGCACTTTCTTTTTAGCAATTGTTTTCCCGACGTACAGCTAGTTAGCAACAGATATATTTTCTTTTCTTCAGTAATGTCACAGTATACTAAACATTCCATGCAACAGTGAGTCGCAGGAGCTATTATCTTGACGCGACAGTAACTAACAACAATCAAGATTGTTGAACAACATTGTTATACTCAGGCATCTGCAAACAATAGCTGTATGTGTTGACAAGAACTAAAATAACGCCTATGAACGTTCCATTGTGAAAAACGCATCTTCCCATCGGCCACACTTTTCCCGTACTTTCCGTAACTGTGCGAGATTTTCTTTCCACCTGTGACTTACTTTCTAATGATTGACTCGCTGAGCCCTCACGCTGCTAGAAGTTGGTTTCGGTACAACTTTGTCGCCTTATTAGTGTTTACTGACAGCAATTACGCAGTGAAAGTGTTTTTAATTTCTTATCTCACGTCGATCTTGTCTTTATTACGCTTTACCGTCACTGTTGATGTGTAATTACCGTTTATGGTTCTCTGTACTGCTCAGATTACTCGTATTACTATAACCGTCGTGTAAAACGTTATAAGAGTTAGATAGATATAGGATTACCTATTAGCCCGAGGGCACCGCGAGCTGATTGCCGGCATTTTGTTGTATCTCAACCATGATCGTTGCTCATTCAATTTGCTATTAAACATTAATACAACGGCGCTTCCCTGTACGTTGCATTTAAGTGCGTCGTAATTGTAACAGTACCGTGGGGTTAATTCGAATTAGTTATCCGATAGCGCAGGCGCGAGGCGGGGCCATCAGTGCGCAGGCGATCCTAGTGATTGGACTGCAAAATATAGGGAAGATATTATAACGCTGCGGGCTTCGCTCATCACTAAACGGGACTCACATTCCTAGGTCCGCTGACTGGACGACGGCGGACGACCCCTTTGAAGAGTCGCGTCGATGTCTATCATAATCGATACTAGCATATGGCGAAGCCAAATCCACACATGTTTTATTAAAAACGAAAGTTGCGTTATTGGAGAAATGCATTTTTTTTGCGTTTGTTTTTAATTGCCGTTTAATCTGTTGGTTGCACGCAAGGCTAAAACTAGTTTGTTAGTTAAATTTTGTTTACTTTCGTTTCTATTTCTAGTTAGTAGGCTGTGTAATCTTCGATCTTTATGTACCGACCGGTAGATGGCGGTGTCATTCGGAACTAGTTTAACTTCACTTTAATCAACATTCTACGACGTAAAGTATTTACGACTATATGCAGTGTAGACCGAGGTTTGCATATTAACGTACGTATTAATTTTATGATAACATCCGACTGTTATTACTTTAGAATATTTTCTTATTAATCTAAAGCCTATTCGGTTTTTTATATTCGTTATAGTAGTGAGTAGGAGTCTATTTCAATATTTATAATATTCATATAATAACGTTCGCAGCAACATCAGAACGTGATTGGTTTCATAATGTTGTACTCCGTGTGGTTGCCCAACACACACACATAACAATCCGAGGTAGGTACTCGAATATATTACCATATATGAGTTGTCATTGTCACATTTTAGAGCTATAACATTAACACTTAAAAAACGGATTATTGTTATTTAAGATGAATTTACAGCGAGCCTATTTTAGTAATTTATGAACTTACTTAGTTTGAGTGTGACATCATCGATGTTACCAAATCTGTGACGAACACACCCATGTCTGACCTACGTTATGTTCTAAAAATAAAATCTAAAACATCTTCTACATTTGATTTAAGTAAATACTGAGCCACGGCTATCGTAAATATAATTTCTTGAGCTCTTTTTGAGTCCATCAGAGTCTTTTGTTGCAGTGAGCTCCGTACTTTATCATGCACGAAGTATCTCTGCAACTTATGAATTTACATGTTTACGAGTGTTCTCAGCTGGTGGGCCGCCGCGATTTGTCCTGCAAAATGGTAACCGCATGACAGCTGGTTAACCGACCACCATTAACCAAAGAAGGCCGGTTAACCATTAATACTGATGCCAATTCTTACGGAGCGTATTTTATCATCGATTTATCCTGCCCAGTGGGTACTGAGTTATCTCCCCTCCTTCAGAGACCTTTGAAACATAATAGTGTGGCGTGTTTTATTGGTGCCATGATATTAATGAACTGCTTTTTCAGTATCAATGTTTAGTGCCAGGGGTGAGTTAAGTAAGTGAGTGCACGCGCAGGAGCAGCAAGGAAATTATCGTAATGTGTAGGTAGATGAAAGTCTAAATAATATTAGCCGCTCGGGTCGATCTTTAGGTTAAGCCATGCCTGCCTAGGTTGGTCTGTGGGTGGGTGACCACTTACATACCGAGTTTCCTCCATGCCTCGGAAAGCACGTTAAGCTGTTGGTCCCGGGTGTCATTTGTCCATCTTTGACAGTCGTTACAGATAGTCACTGGCCCAAAAAGTCTGACACCAGTCTTACCAAGTGGTATCGTATTTCCCAGTATTAACTGGGTTAAGGAGGTCAGATAGGCAGTCACTCCATGTAAGAACTACTGGTATTCAGCTGCATTCGATTCTGGAATCCGACCCCAACATAGTTGGGAAAAAGGCTAGCTGGGCAGATGATTACAATGTAAGCTGGTTCTTTTAAAAAAGCTACATGATACATACTATCCCGTTTAATTAACCATTCGTTAGTATATGAAATGTTATTTGAAGAAGAAACGTACATATACACAATAGAACCCACTCCTCAACATAACTCAACAAAACCATAGCCGTCAATCAAACACAAAATACCAACACATAAAGAAGCATACTAGAAACGTGATACCCAATCATGATATCCACAAACTTCTGTAGATTTGATTGGAAACAACAATTATCATAAGTATCAATCTAATCAGATACAAAGGCTGCATTGCAAGCTTGCGGCAGAGGTCGGGGGTCGCGTTGCATCAACGCTGCACTTTCGATATGCGCTTGCGCCAGTGAAAGGCTCATCCTCAGGGCGCAGGCGCAGGTGCATCTACTCATAGCCTGCAACCAACCGTTATGCGGTCGTGTTAGTGCAACAACATTTATTTGTTCGCCGAGGGTTTTTCTGCCCACACAAATAGTTGAACGGAAGCTTTCATTTGAAATGTTTTTGTACAAGTTTATCCTTATTAACTTATGCATAGTGAAATATGACACTTCTCTGGTTGCCAGATTACTAATAGGAATTTAACTGTCACACTGATTTTAAAATATGTTAATAAAATGTCCAAAGTCTAAACACATAGCAGCGGCTCGCTCTAATGTCGCGTACATTATTTTAATGACAGTCATTAGTCTACTTTCGGACGCAATGTAATGATTACACCTCGATATATGGATATACCTCTTACGGAACACAAGTATTTATTTTGTAATCTAAAGTTATCGTTTATTCGTAGGACAGACCATTCCACAATTACAATTTGAATTATTTCAAAGCCACATACCGCAGTTTACACGGAACCATGCATGCATATCAGGATATATTCCAATTATTCCGCCTCTTGATTTATACCTTCTTTGTGCTTACTTATCTGAATGGAGCATAATTTATAATATCTACCTAAAAAGTATATTATAATAGTCTATTGTACGTAGGCTGCGGTGTGGTTGGGCTTGCAGCCAGCCGCTCAATTGCTGCAGTAACCATGTTCGAGGTTCGTGCCCGTTGCCTCTCATTACACAGGAAGTTTATTATTGGCTGTCTGTTGTTTCATTAGTGCCGTTCTGTCATTACGAGCCGTCTCCGAGGTGCGACATGGAAAATTGTCACGGCCGAATGCGGCGTACGTAACGGGAAATGCACCGCGCAAATTATAACGTCCGCATTGATGTTTCCACTTTCATACTCAGGGCCTCTATAAAAGGACGGCTTTTTGCAGCTGGTACTGCTATTCATTTGCAGTTTGCACGACTGCATCGCATTAGAGTCGTTTTCTCTCCGCGGAATGCATCATTTCTGTTAGCTTGATGATTGTCTGCCTTTACTTTTCAAGCGCTCGATCGTTCACGTGCGATCATGAAATTGATATCGCCAACGAGATGCGATTCGTGAACGTCATGGATCATGATCTATAACCATGTAACTGTATTATCTGTTACCGGTTTTTTTGTAAACTATTACACAATAACTTTTACTTCTTACTATTACACACTTTTGAAAATAAATACCGACATTGTTAGTTTAGCGATAGAAATCTCACAATAAAGTAATGTAATAAGGCGCGCTATTTTTTCTTTCTCGTTATATTTTATTGCAGCCTACTTTTTCTAGTGTCACTATACAAAATTGTGGCAATATCGTATGTGGTGGGGTCTGCTAGACTCTCGTTTGTATTTTTATGAGATTAATGAGGCTATTAGAGCGTACGACACTTAGCTTTTATATAAAAGTGTTGATAGTTAAACGCGCCATTAATTCCATTAAGCAAATAATTAGTCATTGAAACTGGCTGGATAAGATCTGTGATGTGTGGTTTCCTCAGTTGCGTGTTATCGTGAGTCGAGATGGTGTGAACCTGTTGCGGCGAGTGTCGCGGCCACGTACCATGAACGCTGAACAATGCTCGTCAGTCTCTACAAGGAACTGCTACTGAAAGTTCATCCCACGAATTATCTTTCACTAGAAATGCCTCTTCTTTCTACTCATTTTATCGTCGTCTTTATTTTCTTTCTTCTTTGTTTTTCGTGTAGTTAGTTTCAAACCTTGTGTCAAGAGTTTTTATGCCTCCCATGGGACTTGCCTTTAAATGCCGTCGAATATTAAATCTCAGGCTTGATTGGTTTCCTCACGATGTTTTCCTTCACATATGCAAGTGATTATTATAGAATACGCACATGAAATGAATTCGAAATCAGAGGTGCGTGTCCTGGGTTCGAACTCGAGTCCTATGATTTGGCAGTCCTCCGGTCACATCTCTCGGCTATCGCTGCCTCTATTCTACTGTTTTTTCGAAAGCAAGAATCAAAATTCATTAAGCGATTTTTCTTTCTTAATGTTTCTTCAAAGTTTAATTAAAAAAGCTAGACACTTTTTCCAGCGTTAAATTGCGACCTAATAATATTCACTCATAATAAAAAAAAACACTGCCATGCATTTTATTTACTTGCAGCCGTAACATAAACCATTACATATCTTATTGATTAGTTTTCTCGTAGTTAGCTTGCGGTGTAGTTGCAATAACAGTCAACATAAAATACTTTCATTTTATTTCATTTTATACATTTTCTGTGTGGTTCTAGATCTATGATATCTACTTATGATACTCGTGTAGTATCGCGGAGGCGGTCGTATGATTTAAATAACCTGGCTATTTCAATACCGCGGCCGTCGCGTTTATGACTTTATTTTTCATCTATTTCTGAATGCAGCAAACGTAAGTTAATAACATTAGACCTAAGATCTGTGAATAATAAATAATATGAGAGACTCTATTGCGAATCAAGCTTCTGATATTACAGGAACAGTTGTTTTTTTACAACTAACTTAGCTTGAATATAAAAGTTTTATTAATCAAATTTAATAAAAAAAAACTGCCTCGTTGGTCGAGTAGTCGCAATTGCAACTGCTTAGCATGGTCCTCTGGGTTCGATTCGCAGGTCGGGAAAAATGCTCTTGGGTTTCCTTTTCAAGTATTTCTCAGTACCAGCCACGAAGTCTGGATTTGTGCCCAATTGATGGTAGTAGGCTCATCCCTTATTACATGGGACTTAAACATAACTGGTAAAATATGGGAGCGAACCTAGGCAGGCGCATTACTTTGTGTAAATTATTTCATCACCACTGCTTTCAAAAACGGTGAAGGAAAACATCGTGAGGAAACCGGCATGTCCTAGAACCAAAAATTCTAACACATGTGACGTCTACGAACCCTCACTGGGCCCGCGTGGTGGATTATAGCCCATACGCAAAATACGTTGCGGACACCAGCCCGTTGTACAATACAAATACAAATATGGGAGTAATATTAGGTACACCACCCTTCAGGAATTACAGGCTGTGATGTTATCTTATACTTAAAATTCTCGTGTCACAATTTTCGTTCCCATACTCCTCCGAAACGGCTTGACCGATTCTCATGAAATTTTGTGAGCATATTGAGTGGGACTGAGAATCGTCCAACATCTATTTTTCATCCCCCTAAATGTTAAGGGTAGTCCACCCCTAAATTATTTATTTTTATTTTTTAGACAAAATTTTTAGTTTTATTTTTTTTATGATACAACATACAAAAATACATACAATCCTAAATTTTCACCCTTCTACGATCAACCCTTATTTTTTAATAGCCATTTTTTTTACGTTCGTTTTTCTCTCTTATGTGACGCAGATGAAGTTGCGTGGGTCAGCTAGTATCTATCTATTAATACCATTTCTAGAAAAAAGTAATTTGTATGGAATTTTAGATCTTTACGATTACCAAGAAACCACACTTTAGTAGTCAATGCCTTTTACGACTCTTCTGGAAGCGCTCTCAACATCTAAGCGGTATAACAAAGGAAGTGTCTGCTTCATAGTTAGCGTGTGTAATCAGTTAGTCATTTAAGAGTTGATCAGATATCCTCATATATAAGGTGATAACCGTACATGTTGGTAGCAGAGGAATGCTAACAGGCAATTAGCAAGCAAGCGATGAAGAGATAGTGATATGTACTACTTGTCTTAGTATTGACTGCTTTGCAAGTTAACACTTTTGTTTGCATTTTGATTTCGAAAAATTTGTTATTTAGATGATAAATATCACGGTTTGTAATTCCCGAAGGCATTGGCAGAGGCACAAATATAAGTACCCTTATTTTGCCAGTTAGGTTTAAGTCCCGTGTTATAGGAGCGAGCCTATTGCCATCCGGCGACAAATCCAAGCTGCCACTGAGAAATTCCAGGTGGAAAAACCCAATAACACTTAGCCCGACCCGGAAATCAAACTCAGGACCTCATACTCATCAGTCAGCAGCTTGTTACATGATTTATGTAATTATGTATGTGGAATGCGCAATTATCATTACATACTTACTTAGTCAGATTTACATATTACATATTTAATATTAATTTACCTATCAGCATTGCTGTTTTTAATAACCGTCGCCTCTTGGAAAACACTTATCGACTAATTACGCGAATTAACAACTTACCTATAAAACACTGAACATGACACCTATTACTCGATTCATGTGTCGTGAAGCTCTCAAATGTATCCATACGTAAGCATTACCGTCGTGTGCGATAGAAAGCGATCAGCTTACGACAGATATCGCGTAAAGCGTGAAGTCACAGGCGACACGTGTCGTGTGATCAAGCAATCAAGCCGCTTTCATGCTTCACAACAGCGCTTACAGCACTTGATGAATGCCCAAGGAAAGTCCATGATTGTTAGTATCCCGCGCGGACTGTAATTGGATCTAAACTGCCCGATAGACGGCCGCGCCAAGGGATTACTGACGGCCACTTTCAAGATCCGAACAGATATTTCAATCTTTTCCTCAGTATTTATATTATGAAGACTTATACGCAAAGATTATAATCCTAGGGTAACTTGTTCGAGAGAAAAATATATTTTGCTCTTCCTTTTTTTCCTCGTTAAGAATATGCAGATTGTGGGTTCCTTTAATCAGATTATAAGACGGGCGCATGTCCTGGATAAGAAACAGCCGCAATAGTTATAATTTGATTATCAGTTCCTGTGATAAATACTCTTCCATATTAATTGTAGTGTACTGAAATCCAGCGCTTTAATATATGCTCGTCAGGGCTTTATATAGGCATGTGCCAATATATCGTATATAGAGCTACGTTGTTTTATTAACTGTCGTAGGGCCGAGATACAGTCAGTCGGCTTGCAATATTTCAGGAGGCTTTCGCACAGAGGCCAGTAATTAGTGGTAATCGATCTCTCAGTTTACGCCTGTTCGTATATGGTATGGGCGGGGCGGCGACGGCGCGGGCGCTGCGTTCGAGTGCATTCACTCGCGCACTCCTGCGCAGCTAATTTCTCTATCTTTAGCACGGTGTAACTGACCGCCAGCCCTGCTACCGACCAAAGAGAAACTGCATTAGATGCGTCCGGTTTATGTGCACACGTCAAATAGTCAATACTTCCTTTAGTTAACCAGGAACTCTGAAATGAAAGGTTCGTAGGTATTTGATGTTACTTAAGATAGATAAAGTTCCCGCATTGAGTTAGCCGAGATCGAAAGTAGATCTGGTAATAACATACTTGTGATTATCTCGGTAACCGTTAGTAATAGGCGGAGAGAATTTCCTTTAAAACTAGATGTTGCAATTTCGCTGCAACGTAACGGTTCCTGGAACCGATGTAGTACGTTTATCGGTTAATTTTCCACTATATGACATCCGCATCACTAGCAACCTAGATATCAGAGAAAACATTCGTGAAATTCAAGTTTCAAAATGAATTGCTCGTGCCTTTCCTCAATTATTTCTACTTAGAATATTACGCGGTTAGTATTATAGTAATTGCCTACTCTCATTGTAATTTAAACCGCCATAGCTCGTTATGAAAACAAAATTATCGTCGACACGATTGGTGTCTGTCACAGACACGTCTATTAAGTACATGAGAATTGTCAAACGCTGCATATCCACCTATCCACACATATGTGGAACTTTCGCTTCGGCGAGAGTTTCCAGTAAACACGTCTCGGAACTCCACAACATAATTATAGACCTTAATATTTACCAGTTTAACGTCCAAAGTGCCGACACTTATGTACGTTCATTAGCTCGACTTAAATCGATTTTCTATTTATGGCTGGATAGAAAACTGATTTCAATCAAGAGTGTTCGACGTAAAAGTGCTATTCAGGCTTCTTTTTACCTTTTTAGCGCTTTAGCCACTAAGCCCGTTGAAAAGCCGATTGTGAATTACAAATCCGTTGACTTTGTGTAATTTGTCTGACGTTTGTCCGGTGGTATTATTTGGAAAATGACGAAAGTTATAAAAGAACGAATAGTGATAACTGTTTAGGTGTTGAAATCTGAAACTCAATTTTTACGGTATCTAAAATGTTTCCAGTTTTAAGACTCAACCCAACTTTAAAATGTGCCATGTCAGCAAAATAGTTTTAGTGATGTTTTGTCAGTGAAAGTCTAAATAAGTATTTACATGTGAGTCGAGTGACCGTGAGCTGGCACATGTGCCAGGTGGCTGTCGGATTTAGTCCAAACACGTAAAAAAGTTATTACATCACATAATGTTTCACGCTCTCTCTCATTCTAACTAGTCAGACGCATCTATATCATAACAACACGCGTTTCTTTCACTATCCACATTTGTATCCAATACATACATACATTTCATCACGTCTGTAAAGTTTTCAAACACGTTAGATCTGTCAAAACGTGTAATCTCTTTAGTGAGGTTGTATACTCTGGAAATATTGTCAACTGAACATACTGCTTACAATATAGTTATTTTCCGGCAGATTGTAATCTATCGAAGTGAAACCATAAAATTGTGAAATGCATGCAACGGAAGTACCTCTGCCCGCATAATCGGGACTTGGGGCAACCCCACGTTTGGTTAGTTAGGTTCCTTTAAACTCTGTACTCAGAAGTAGGGGCACCCCCCCCCCCCGCGTAGCGGGGCTCCGTCGATTACGATTTTTTGGGGAATATAAAGTGTTTTGAGGTTAGGTTATATTAATCGGTATTTCTCAGGAATGGTATATTAGGATTCTTTTCATGAGAGTGGTACCATTGGGCAAGGGGGACCCGTCCTTCCCTCCGTCTTCTCCACACCGCGCGAGTTGACTTCGATTGCATGCGTTTCACAATATTACGGTTTCACTTCGATAGATTACAATCTACCGAAAAATAATGCAAGCAGTATGTTCGTTTGACAATATTTCGAGAGTTTACAATCTTTCTAGTTATTTTACAATCTAACGTGTTTGACAATTTTACGGTGACATATTTATTAGTACACCTACATTTCGCCGGATATATTTTAAGTACCATGCAATAAGGTGCGATCCTATTCCCATCAGCCGGGCACAATACCACAATTCGTAGCTGCTTCTGAGATTCTGGTGAAAAAACCCAGTAACACTCATGTCTCCATCTTTTAGTAATATAAAAACTTAAGTAAAAGGGTACTGGGTAAATTGCTATTATATCATACGTTTCGTAAGCCAGACATAAATCGTCCTCAACTGATCCAACGTGTTTCAGACAGCTAGCAGGTTTAGTAAAACTAAGAAAAAGTAGTATGTTATATTATCAGATGTTACGTTATGCTTGGCCAATAGGAAAAGTTCTTGTGGATTTGCAAGTTGCACGGGTGAAAACGGAGTCTTTGTCGTAACTTGCAATTGTCATGGTGTGCTGCCATCAGAAATATTTGTTACGTGTTTGGTATATACGTAGTTGTAGACTTTGTACGTAGGCTTACAGGTTTTAAAAGAGCGATAAACAAGCATGACTATTGTAAACAGAAATAAATAACACGTAATCGAACTCAACTCGAACTCGTATAAACCTATACATTTCATTAATTTACTCTACGAGTATTTCTATTTATTGTATACCTAACCATTTATTTATATACTAGCTGACTCGCGCAACTTCGTCTGCGTCTCATAATTTGAGATTTAAACTATCCTATCTCTCAAGTTGGATCGAACTGCACATGGTGTGCGAATTTTATTATACTCGGTTATGTGGTTTAGGAGTCCATTGAGGACAAACATTGTGACACGAGATTTATATATATTAAGATTATGTTTGAAACTGTTTTCTGTCTGTCAGCTACCCCCTTTTTATTTTGTTTTTACTGATGGGAAATCATCAAATAACTTCTTTCACTCTGGGCGGAGTGGGAGGTTGTGTCAGACTTTTACTGACACAACCCATCCATATTTCTTCCTCGCCCTTTGTGTTCCAGGTCCACGGTATCTCTTTCGAACAGTCCCGCAGCTCGGGTAGGTCACAAGGCCCCTCAAGGAACATTGGAAGACCAGCGTCAGTCAGCATCACCTGTCTGTCATGAATGCTGAAATAGACCTTTTTGGCACAGTCGTGAGGCACACAGTACATACTACGTATTTTCTCTTTTTTTGTAACTTTTTAAATATTAGTGCGTGTCTGCTTAAGTAAGTACTGACGTCAAGTAAACATTTTCTTTCTTTCTTTTAATCACATCACAAACATCTTTAGCACGCGTTATATTACAAGCAGTTTCTAGACCTCTCTATCCCACTCCTGGGCAAAGGTTTAGACCCCTCCACTGTTTCCATTTCTCGTGCATCGTCCTTCCACTTCTGGGGGAACCTGCCCAGCAGTTCGTCCAGCCACCTCGTTCAATGCTGAAATTCTATTGGTCTACTAGGATTGGAGTATCTCTACCTAAAAACCAGTAATTGAGTCCTGGATGTCAAATAGCAGTCGCTTCATGTGAAACATTGATATTCAGCGGCATCTGGTTAGACTGGCAGCCGACCCTAACCTAGTTGATAAATGGCTGGGCTGATAATAATGTGAGCAAAAAAGTAGAAACATATTGCGATAAATAGACAGAGTTACACGTTATTATGAACGAATGTGTAGCACCGCATAAAATAACCAGCTAAAAAATCTAAAATTCATTCGTTTACTAACTGGTCTTGTACCTGGAAGTTCTGCGCAAGACCACCTCATTGTGGATGTAAAAGTACCCTTTACGAAGCCGAAAGACACTTGTTTTCACACACCATACCTGGGAACCTTCTAGTTACGGAGACATTGGTGGTCAAAGTTCCAACTTTTTCACAAGGTTGAATAGATTGGTTATTTTTTTTTTAAATAACCAATCTATTCAATGCATATGTTATGGACCAGGTGATTAATGCGGGCATTATACATAATGTTCGAGCATTATGAATAATGGCTATCTCTATCGGGCTAAGTGATTAATACTATCTTAACTACATTATTTATCACATTGCACGGTCATTATTATATTGCTACATGATAATTGGGCAATTTGATAATAAAGCTAAATTAGACGCGGTATGAGGGCGGGGAGGGAGGCACGCATAGCGTGGCACGCTTTGACTTATCAGAGACCGCCATCCAGCGCGCGGCTCGTGCGGCGGACTTCAAGCGCTATTGTTTTTGTTTAGTTTTGCATTGTAAGCGAATATGGACGGACGCGGATGGGTTTCAGTTTCGTAACTCAGTGCCAGCGCGAGTGTGTTAACACTGAATTACGAAATTAAGATTTATTTTGCCTGAAGATGTTCCAGAGACAGAGATTTCGTTGAGAAAGTGTTGCAGAATGTCCTCTAAATGTGGAGGGAAAGGTTATAGTAGATGTGGTTGTAAAAATGGTTGGAAGTCTGATAAATGTAGATGCCAAGCCAAAAAGGCAAAGGCAAAGGCTCGTGACTAAATAATATCAGCCGCTCGGGTCAATCTTTAGGTTTAACCCGTGCTCGCCTAGGTTGGTCTGTGGATGGGTGACCATACATACACAGACATACAGAGTTTTGTCCGTGCCTCGGAAAGTACGTTAAGCCGTTGGTCCCGACTGTCATTTGTCCATCTTTGACTACAGGTAGTCAGTGGCCCCAAAAGTCTGACACCAGTCTTACCGAGTTGTATCGTTTTCCCAGTATTAACTGGAATGTTGAAGTTAGAGAGGCAGTCGCTCCATGTAAAATACTGGTATTCAGCTGCATCCGGTTAGACTGGAAGCCGACCCCAACATAGTTGGGAAAAGGCTCGGCAGATGATGATGATGAGTAGGATAAGTAGGATATACAACCTTATTTTTTGTTTATACTAAACCCGAAAAGGGGTCATTGTACTCATCATTTTGAACAACTTTTTCTATGGGACGAACCCTGAAATCGCGAAAAAAAAATCAGCTGTTCCCTACATTTATGTTCGCATAACTCGTCAAAATGTAGGGAACAGCTGATTTTTTTTTCGCGATTTCAGGGTTCGTCCCATAGAAAAAGTTGTTCAAAATGATGAGTACAATGACCCCTTTTCGGGTTTAGTATAAACAAAAAATAACCCTGTATATGGTAGGATAATAATAAGTCATTTCTATAAAACACTAGTATACATGTTGTAATTTGTTTAAATGTTTTATGTTATACTAGCTTCTGCCAGCGGCTTCGCCCGCGTGAAGTTTGAAATTATCCCACGGGATCTTATTACCGGGATAAAAAGTATTCTATGTGTTAATCCAGGTAATAAACTATCTGTGTGCTAAATTTGATCCAAATCCGTTCAGTAGTTTTTGCGTGAAAGAGTAACAAACATACATCCTCACAAACTTTCGCATTTATAATATTAGTAGGAAGTAGGATATTAGTAGGATTTTTAATATGATTTCTTAAAGTAGAAGTCCTTAATGATTAATCCAAATAATGAGTCTGATTATTTAAATGGTTCAATATTTAGTTTATTTTAAGTTTAATGAGAATAACAATAAAAAAATAGTAATTACATATGTTTGTATTATTCTGCCCAAAAGGTGATGGACAATATGTATAATGCCCGGTCAATTTGATTATTTGAATAATTCTTATCAAATTGCACTCTTATATTGGCAATTTTTCATAGTGACCGGGCATTATGTATAATGTCCAATTCATCACTTGGTCCATAACACATACATCAGCACAATGAGTGCGTTACATTGAGTCCTACAGTAAAACGTAATTTTTCACACCTCGTGTTTCCCAGAATTTTTTTTTACGTAAAAGTTCCTAGTTTGATGATAGGTTGACGACTTTGTGAAGGTTCCGTTAAAACATTGCTCAACAAATGTAAAGAAAGGTTATTGAAAATTCATCACCATAAGACGGGCTAAGTTCGTCATTATTTCCGATGGAATTTATAACATTGGGCCGCAGGGAAACTGCAAACAAAATACTCACACATAGGCTGTATTTACTATAGGGACCTCATAAAACCAACAACTGTCTTACTATTACATCGCGGAAATAAGTTCAAAGATTTATTAGAAGCCTAGAAGCCAGTTTTATATAATGATACCAATCAATATAATTTCAAGTCTTTGCTCATGTCGGTGGGTCAATTAATGTCACGCGGGTTGCAATCTGCAGCGGATGTTGTGGCAGTGTCGCCACCGACTTGCGAAACCGATCTGTGTTTATATTACAAGCCGATCGCGATGGCGTTGATAGCCGAGATGAAATAATTACGTCGCTTGTAACACGTGTATTGCCTTATCGAGATTAATACGGTACTCATTATGAGGTGGGTTTGTTATTCGTTTACTAATCATGTTTGTTTTGTTCTTTTCAGGTAAGGTTTTTGCTGTTTGAGGATTTAGTTTTATGAGGAGCTGATGGTAAGATTAGGTTAGCCATTTAAGTAATTGTTCTTTTGTTGGTTTTGGGTTTTAAAACTATAGGGATAATAATATCCCACTAATATTCTACTTTTCATAAATCTATCCAGAAACATAAGTTTCCAGCGGATTCTTTTTTTGATAGAATGAGGAGTGTTCGGTAATACTCTGAAATAATGTTTTTATCAATGAAATAAAAACCTACTTCAAACCTAAATAAAACCTATTTCGTAATACAGTGAAACCTGGATAACTGTAAAGTTTAAGGGACCTGCAAATTGGTTTCACTTAAAGAGATATTCTACTTACCCAGTGTCCCAGATATCCAGGCATAAATTTCGGGACCTCAGCATGAGTTCCAGCTATGGAGGTTTCTCACTTATCCAGGTCCCACTTAACCAAGTTTCACTGTATTAGATTTTTACGCTTCCTAATACATACTATAACGTAACAAAGTTTCAGTAGTTGCCAAGTGTTTGACGGTACGCGGCACAGGCGACATCGACCCTTAATAATCTCTAAGAAACACTAGCCTACGAGTGTAGTAACAACTTACCTTTGTAATAAGCTTACAAGATTATTGCCTATCTATTTATTTGACATGCAACATCTTATTACACCTTGAATCTTGATACATTAATCAACGAACTCAAAGTAATTAGTAGCCACGTGTCATATTAAGTTATCTAGCACCACGCAACAACGGGTGATTGCATTCATCCATTCTGTGAGAATGCGTGTCGTGCTCTCATTACCTATCTTATTACAGAATAGGTACAGGCGAACAAACTTTTTGGTCCCAACCTATACAGGTAAAAGCTTTTATCTTTTCCCTACACTTTTTTTTTCTTCTTCTACTCCGCGGCAATCTGTTGCACACAACAAAAAGCCACTGCTATGCCTGATACAGTGTATCTGTTTGGGGTTTTTAGCTTGGTGAGACACTTCTTGGGTAAGTGTCTCATTTTATCCTGAAGAATCTATCTTGTAGGTTTGGGACACTATGTCTCTTCAGTCTCGTATGTTTAAGGCCTTGATCTCCACTGAGTTTGAGGGCAAGCTCATTTTTGTGGTTTGTTAGTCTTTTTTGGTATTTGATGCTATATTTTGCTATCTCCTCTTTGACAGTTGGTTCGTTTAAGTCAAGATATATGTTCTTATTACTGATGTATTGAGGAATGTTAAATACGGTCCTCAGTGTTTTGGTCTGAAATCTTTCCAGTATCTCAATGTTACTGTTGCTAGCAGTACCCCAAAGCTGTATGCCATAGGCCCAAATTGGTTTCAGAATGGCTTTATATACTGTCAGCTTGCTATGTGTGCTCATTTGTGAGCGTCGTCCTATTAACCAGTACATATTGCGTAGTTTTTAATCTAGTTGCTTTCGTTTTGTCCATATGTGTTTTCTCCATGTTAGTCTCCGATCCAAATGCATGCCCAAGTATTTTGCATTGTCATCTTGCGGGATTTCTTCATTGTTTAGTGTAACTGGTGGACACGTGTCCCTTCGGAGAGTAAAGGTCAAATGTGTTGATTTACTTTCATTTGCGTGCATTCGCCAGATTTTGAGCCATTCTTCAATTTTGTCAATGTGGTGTTGTAGTTGTTCTGACGCGGTTTTTGGATTTGTGTGTGTTGACAGTAAGGCTGTATCGTCTACATATGTTGCAACCGTAGTAATATTGTCCGATGTTGGTATGTTGGCAGTATATATGGTGTATGGAACCGGCCCCAGTATACTTCCCTGTGGTACTCCTGATTTGATCTCACAAAATTCGTAAAGTTCGTCGTTGAACTTTACTTCAAAACATCGATTGCTGAGATAAGATTTTATAATTTAGTAAAACGAGTGTGGTAGCATCTTTTTGACTTTGGCCCTCGTGCCAAACTTTGTCAAATGCCTGGCTGATATCCAAGAAGACTGCCGAGCAATGTTTCTTTTCTTCCAGCAATCCCTACACTGCCACATTTGTATTGTGTTTGTAATAGCAGGCCCGAAGGAACTTAAGAAGCTGATTCCTGCCTGTTTCCCATCGAGATCAAAACAGTTTACGTACCGGTATTAAAAAGTAATAACTTTTAAAGGTGTAGCAATAGATTTCAAAGAATTGATCACTCGGCATACTCACAACATTGTTTAAAAGGAGTTCCAATTTGACTTCTTGTTAACCAATTAGTTTGTTTGACTGTACATCGCCTGGCCCCTCTCTCCCTTTCACAGCGTACATACTCTAGGTGAGTTAGGGACGTAATTAATATAGAGAGAGGTTATTATTTCGATACCGATGCGGCTCGCGTCCACTTCAAAAGATATAATAGTAATTTCCAGGCTGGGCTCCATGCATTATCAGAGAAAGTTCTCTTAAAGGAATGCTTGATAAGCGTTCTTTAGAGTTCAGGTTACGTGTTTATTTTCTAATTTGACAGCGCCAAGGAATTTCATATGGTTCGATAAGGATAAACTACAACTTTCTACATACTTTGCATCTATCAGTCGGTGTAACGTCGTAAAATATCGAAGAATGCATCTTCAGGAACAAATAGTCTCGGAGCCAGTGCAGCAGTAGAATCAAGAAAGTATTTCTCAGTTTAACGTGTAATATTTTAAAATTTTATTTTAAAACAAAACATCGTCTGCGATGAAGTAGGACGAACACATTAAGTGAAACAATTTTAAAAATTAAAAGCGTAGTAATTACAAAGTTACGATTTACGAAATTACTGGAAATGCGCGCGTAGTTTTTGCGCTGCGCGGCAAACATGTCGCCGGCGGCCGGGTGGCATGCGTATGCGCACGTTGCCGAGGTTTAGTAACACAAACATGCTGTTAATTACGTGAATTATCAACCAACTGTCCCCAACAGTGATGAAATGTGAATAAAAAATACATTGCGTAACGCGCCATTTTAAACTCTTTTACGCTTTACCTTTTCATGATTATTTTTAGTTTAATTAGCGTGAAGGCAGAGATAATTCTTGCTCTAGTTTACGATATATTATAATTTGTGACATGACTAATTGCCGAAGACTTATCCTAATCGATTAGTTAAGCACTTGACCGTACGTAAACATTGTAAAAGGGACGTTTTAAAAAGAATGATTAATAATATTTTGAACCAAAACTCCATTCACGTAGTAGGTACTATCTCAAAGATTATCTATGGATCTTCTGGATGCGGAGGTTCCGCGTAATCGAGACTCGGGCGCCCAGCAGCTTATTACGAAAGATGCGTAGAATCGAAAAATAAATAATTGGGCCCTAAAAGTGAAAGCCGTGAGTTACGACCTCTAATGCGCTTATCTAATTCGCCCCACTCAATCATGGAGCACTCGAGACTCAAGACAAAACGACGCGAGACACTGAGTACCTAATATATTTTAAATATCACTTGTCATTAGTATTATGCATTATCTATTACCGGCGTTATGTAACAATCGTGAGACTCATTATGCCCTGTGGCACTCACTTATAGTAATTCACTTTGTATACACACGTCAAACGTATTATTCCTTGGAAATTAATTTCCACAACCAATTGTATGCCCTATTGATAAACGAATAATGTCTAGATCACTATATAGGAATTGTGTATCGGTATTTCAAGTATTGTTGTGATGTACCTGTAGCGCTATTTACCATAATAGTATGTGACTCGTGATTTTAGTGTTCCGTGAGCTGTTGTTATGTAATTATGTGCAATTAATATACTTGCGGCAATTACTGGAATACTTAGCAAATTAGCTGGTAGTTTACTAATGTTGGATCATTAGCTTGTATTTAGTCAAGTTTTTCAAAAGAAGCAGGTGTAAATTTTAATGAGAGCTGTCAATGCGAAACAGACGTTACTAAATGAACGGATTTATTTTAATTTAAATATGTAAATCAGTAGTCCTTTCATAATAAATCATTACTTCTACCCATGATCGACCATATTTGCATTATAATTCATATTTCTCAGAAGTACGCAAGAATTTTTAATCACCTTAAAAAAATTGGACAGTAAATGACGAAATCTTAATCGATTACTTATTACCGAATTAGAAAGTTAATATGGATACTATGTAAAAAGTGATTTATTTGCTCAATGATTCATAAATAAGAATTTGAATCTCATCTGAATTCTTGAAGCATCACAGATAAAGTAATTTACTCGGACATTAGCTCTGAGACCACAATATTTCTTCCATATCAGTGAGATTGCTTATAGCGTAATTTATTTTTCAAATATTCTAATGCAGTGCAATTGCGTCATTGGGATATTAGTCCCGAAACAATTTGGGTGCTTTTGACGTCAGACCCGACCCATCTCTCATGATAGCCTGATGGCAGTTAACGAGCCCCATTAATCTCGGTTCAGTCAAAGGGAATCACTTTCACTCTGTACTCGATATATGAAACAAAAGTTCAACAACTTTTATAATGAAGTGAAACGTTGCTTGGTGAGCAAACATATCAGATTTATATACTTGTTTGTGCCAAGTTCTGTTAAAATTATCGATGGGTTATTTGACTGACGTTTATCCCGATTTATACCCCAAATAAATGTATGAGTAATCTTTTCAAAGAATAGATCAATAATGTTTCAAAGACGATGGTGAATAAATGGTTCCTGCGAAAATTAATTTGATCAACATAGGTAAAAATCTAGGTTAACAGCTAAATGATGACTCAAGGCAAATCTGTACTTGTTATAAATACTCGTCGCCCGCAACCTTTGAATTTAATATTTAAAAAACTATTTTCCCCGTTTTTGTAACATTTTTCATTAATACTCCGCTCCCAGTCATAGCTTATAGACTTGAACGATAAATGGCCAATCCAAGACAAAAATATTTTTTCAATTCGAACCAGCTGTTCCTGAGATTATAGCGTTCAACCAAACAAACTCTTCAGCTTTACAATATTAGTATGGATTAAATAATTTTTACACTTTTTCAGCGACTCGAAAACGTGTTTTCAACACACTCTCTTTTACTGAATCGTGTGAAAATGACATTATCGTAAATTAAAACAAAACCGTTTAATAATGACGACCTTTATTCGTTCCGAAATGTCTTAATGATTCATTCGTGCGTTGAAAACCTTACTGAAATTAAATATCTTTATTATGTAATGTATTGCGGCATGTCGGTATCAGACGAAATGATCGGATTCACGGAATCCTTAATGAACGAGAGCTCGGAAATTATTTAACTACCTTTATCAGAAGCTAAATCATTGTGCTTATGTAAGCGATGAGGCATCTCTATCATACTTTGCTAATATAACTGTACTTTGGGAAGTACGTGCTTGCTTAAATATACGCTTGCTTAAGCCTTTCCCTAACATATTTGCAAAATTTTATTTTATACTCACATTAACATCAGATTTAATGTTATTGTCATCTTGTGGTTTTTGCAACCTAATCATTAGAGGTCTGAGAATAAATTAGGGATGTATCCGATACCGATAGCGATATTTTTGTGGCAGATTCAACGATACTTTTCTAATTTCGCGGTTTCAAAATGACGTCTTATACCCAAACTTATAATGATGAAAAAAATGGCGCAAAAGTACTCTAGTTACCAAATGACGTGTTCTGTCGCATCTGAGAGACTATTTTCCACTGCAGGTCTTATTCAAACAGCCTTGCGAAATCGTCTAACTTAAGAATACTTTGTTTTTTTTAAATAAAAATCATATAAATGTTAATTTTGATTACTAAAACTATTAATTAATTGCGTTTTATTTATTCTATCTTCCTTTTTGAATTCAATAAGTGTATCGGTATCAGTATCACCGATAGTTTTATTTCAGTATCGGTATCGGTATTGTATCGGCAAAAAGGCGTATCCAGGCATCCCTAGAATAAATACACAATACAGGGTGTAAACAAGACTCATCACAAAGTCGTCAACCACACATTCTGTACAGCAAAGTAACTTTACGCAAAAATCATTGCTGGGAAACTTCGATCAACAATTGTTGCTAATTGTTCATCGAAGCTGAGAAAAGACTTTCTTTTAGGATGAAAAATCACGTTTTACGGTAAACCTTAATGTACCGCTCAACTCAAAATATTATGCTGGTGGAAGATTGAAAAGTACGGGGGTCGTGGAGGTGTTTAAATAAAATCTTACATTAGAATTTATTAAAAAAAAACTTGTGGAAAAATTTAAACTTTGACCCCCAACATCTTCGTAACTGGAAAGTTACCAGGTATTGTGTAGAACAACAAATGATCGCGAAGACGCGGAGAACAAGTGCCTTTGGGCGTCGTTATGAGTATTTTTACATGCTTATCTAAATTATAGGTTTTTACAGTAAGTCATCCTTAATATGACAACTGTTTGAAAATTGACCGTCACCATAGAAAGCCTCAGACCGGTAGCTACTACCTTCACTACTAATTACACCTAAGTTATACATAATTAATTATCTAATAGATATTTAAGTAATTAAGTTGGTTAATAAACATAACTCACAAAGCTAACGATTAAATTGATTATAATAGATTTTAGAATTTAATTTAAGCATTATGAGAGAAAGTAAGCAAGATTTGCAAAACGCTCATGAATACTGATGAAAAATTACGCAAGAAAAATTAAAAGTTAAACTTCTCCTAAACCGTCTGGTAATAAAACAGCAAATATATTCATAGTAATGTTCATCCAAGATTATCTTAATAAATCCTAAAACAAAATAAAATACCTTTCAACTCTACCTTGCATAACGTTGAGAGAGAAACATGAACTTGCAGAGACCTAGACATAGTGATCTTCTGTAGCGCTTAGACTGCGTCCAATCAACAGCTACGCCGCGTAGGCACTGCGTAGGCGCCTACGCAGGGTCTACGCGGCGTAGGCGTCTACGCATGAACACGGAAAGTGAAAAAAAAATCGTACAAAAATTTTAACATAATTCCGTTTAATTCCATAACTTCTTAGGAGTTTTTTTCTTCACTAAAATACTTACCAAAGCACTCTTAAAGAAGTGAAAACTATTCCAAAAGTTCCAAACGACTGCGAACATAAACCCGACACAAATATTATTCCCAACAATTAACAATCACAATTTAAACTAGATTGAAAATCATTAGCAGTTAATCAAGGTCAAGAGTAGGCACATTAACTAACAAAAAAAATCTAAAGCTTCTTGTGTTACCACTGATACAAATCTCTGTACAGCCAATTTGCATACAAATAACTATATAAATCACTTAAGCAAACTTCTAACGAAATAAAAAAGCACACATGCGAATTAAGAACACGTGCTTATCATTATAGCAGTTGCCAGTCAGACTGGCACATTAGCTGAAACATTTGCCAATTAAGATGGCAGCTTAGAAAGATGGACAGGATAACGGGCTATATCTAGAAAGTCATCGTTTAATGGCCCTAACGGCAATCATGACACGTCTTTAGATATGCCAAGAGCTTATTGTTATTAAAATTATTATCCTTAAGTATTACCATAAGTATTACCCAAAAAGGAAATACAACAGTAAAACAGAAAAGATTTATTTTGAGATAAGTAAAGTTACGAGCTTAAAAGAATTTAGAATTTTCTCGGGATTTAATTAGGAATTTACTTTCTAAGCGCTGTGACCTCAAACTGGCTCTTGGCCTATGACAACAAAAACTGCGCGGTCGCTTGCAAATTCAAACAACCGAAGCTCTTCTTCGTACAAAAATGGCGTGCTTTTTTCACTACAACTTTACCTACAAGGTGTATGATTAAGCTACACTGTAACAACAGTTATTTATAAAAGCAAATATTCAATACATTGGGTTTATGAACATCAGTGCATTAAC
The DNA here is from genome assembly GCA_916618015.1 of Xestia c-nigrum. Taxonomy (NCBI): domain Eukaryota; kingdom Metazoa; phylum Arthropoda; class Insecta; order Lepidoptera; family Noctuidae; genus Xestia; species Xestia c-nigrum. The sequence goes on along the minus strand of OU745261.1, from coordinate 13,045,431 downwards.
CTTTCATTGAAACGGTGTTATTAAAACGTCACGTCTGCACTATGTATTATCTACTTATGTAATACTCATAATTTTATTTAAATCTGACATTTACGAGAAAAAACTTGTTTAGTCAAATTTTATCAGTTTGTAAAGATTTTATTTAATTAACAAACAAAATGAGAAGATAAATTAGATTTAAATGTTCAGAATGATCTATGGCTTATCCACTGCAATCTGCGCCTGCGCATTCAAGTTATTGTTAGTATCTTGATCGTCAGTCGTCACTTATGTAACGGACTTATTTAACTCGCATTTCTAATCGTAATCACACAACATTTGTTACAATGAAGCTGACAGATCGATAAAGAGTATAAAAGCGCTACTTGACTGTATCTAAATATCTAACTTCTTCAATCAAGAAACTGATTAAATAACAAACTAAAAGTCAATTTAGTTTTTTGTTCATATTCACATTATAATACAATAAACAGTAAGCGGGCACATTCCACAAGTAAACAATACTCAATAGAATTAACTATTAATAATTTCTTCAGCGGAGTCTTATTCGCTTTGTGTATTCATGAGCTAATTACTGTATTCAAAGTTATTCCAACGTCATAACCATCGGTCAACGTCGATATCCCCTTCTAAAGTGTCGTGCTGGAGTGCGTAGGATCGTGACCGAACTCCTCAAATGGTCATATCGCTGTCTGTCGGTGTGGTCGCCGGCGGACACCATCGCGTCGCTGACCACCACACCACTTCCCTATCGCGATGGTACTAGAGCATAATTTCGGGTGACAACTGACCTTGACGACGCTGATACATGCGTGTATGTGTAAACAATCGATAGTACAGACGCGGGCGGTGCGGCGTTGGCAATGCAACCCATCGCGCATGGCTAATGCGCGCGCGCAGCCACGCCGCATAGCGATGAGGGTGTGCTGTGCGCGATACCCGCTAAGCTCCTAGACTATCAAATATTATTTGCCGCAGTATTTTATAATTTTATTACCTCATTTGTATTCAATACTTCCTTTTCTTTATTGAAACACCAAATCTGTTGAAACGACCCGCGTTGTGTCGAAACTAAGCTGTATTAAGCAGCGCGGCGTAGAAATAATTGTATTTCATTCCCAGACATTAAATCATACAACATCATGCACTCGCATCAGGTAATTCGTATTTATAGGAGAAAGTCAAATGTGTGCGATCGGTGTAACACAAGCTTCAGTAGGTAAATCATAGACTTTCCTACGTGGGAACGATTGAACATGTTTATAAGATAAGAAGATGTTTATGTTGGTGCTTTACAACATTACATACATCATGTATATGGATTCTGTAACTTAGGCAAAGTAACATGATTTCAATGTAAAGACAATAGTGTTCTGAAAGTACAATAAAGCAATCAAAGAAGTTATAAAATATAGCGTGCGGCAGTGGGACAGCAAAATGGTACAATAAACAAAAAGACAAAAGAAAGACTATCATCATGAAAAGGTATTAACATCGGGAGGGCACGCCCCCGCACATTGTAATTGTGAATCTCATCAAAGGCGGTATCATGACTTATTAAACTACATACTTGCAGACGTCGCTCTTTGTTCATAACAAAAAGAGCATTGCAAATATTCAGTGAGGTTACTGGAACAAGTACTTCAATAGTAAGATATTAATGATTCAGATTAAAGATAGTGACTCATCACTTAGCTTTAGAAGGCAGGAACAAAAATAGCACTAATTTTCAGCCGACTTTTAAACAATAGAATGGAGACGATGATACTTGTGTCTGAGATCGCAGAGAATAGCGTGAGTTCGTCTGGGGCCGATCACGCACGCTCGTTGGAATAGAAGCGGTTCATTCACATAATGGACGTGGAACAGAAAATTGGATAATGCCTCACAAATAACTGCACCAGACTCATTAGGGCAACCGACCTATTTTCTGGAATCCAGCCAGTAAACACGCACTAAGGTTGACTGTAAAAGAGGCAAAGTATTAGCATAATATGAAGGAGATTTGCTGCTCAAAGCAATGTATTGTTAATTTACTTATTAGTATTTATAAATTATAATATCATAATGCAAATGTTGGCTAAAAGTCAGCGGTTTCATCGCGACAATTTTCGTGATAGCAATATTTCTTAACGTATCGTGACGCCGCCAAGACGTTTCGCAGCTGCATTGCATTGTAAATTGTGATGTACTTACAACTATTTTGCCATGTTGAAAGTTTACTTTGTAAATCCTAATTTTAAGCAGATTTCAGACTCGTTTGCTAAACCAAGACATCAATTTCATGAATGAAGACTTGCTGAAGATTTGTGTCTTGTTCCATTTCAGTAATAGTACAACACGTGGAAGTCTTAAAAAGTTATGATGGCTATTCCCTTTTAGTATAGGAAAGTGTTATTCTTATTTATCGCATCCGGCTTTAAATATCTTTACTGACGCCGCAGGAGTTGCTAGGTATATAAAGTTGGAGAAACCGTGGTTAGTTTCTCCAACATAGAAGAAGAAGCATATTCCTCATAAAAATCTTACATACTTTAAACACTAAATATAGAGAGTTGCACGTGCTGAATAACGTTGCGTTATTCTGACCTAAAAGCAGGGTAAAATCGTCTACTACAGCGTTGTAAGCGTTTTATAAACTATGTACTCCGCTATTATAGGAAGCGCGGGGGTGACAAAATGTAAATGCCGCCAATTTGCATTAATAGCCAATTGTCGATTCAGCGCGTTCAGTACGCGAGTAGGCACTTCACCCGACGGGTTTGGATATGACACATGTTCGAGTACATGTATGTGAGTGAATATGCACGCGATTAGAATCTTAATAGAGCCGATGCGAAGATATGCGAGCCAGCATTAATATTGTAACCAGCGGTATAACACGATTTTATACCCTATTCAGGATATAAAATCTTAGGACTTCAACAGATTTTCCCTTTAGAGTCCAGCTTTCCCGTGGGAATGCTTTGCCGGTAGATATAATCAAGAACCACCCAAGGGAATTAAAAAATACTTGAAATGCACATATTAATTAAAAATAATTGAAATGCTATTGAATCTCATAAAACGTAACAGTTAGTTACATTTTACAGAATAGCCAACTTCTTTGTTATTGTTCCATATCATCAATTTATAAATAAAAACTTTCTTACAATTGCTGTTGAATCGTATCCGATTCAAATTGCCTTTCTGATTGCTTGGAAAAATTAAAAACGTCGGTTTTAAAATTACGATGAACAGTTTTTAAATGGGAAGAAGGAAAATACCAAACTATAAAAGGCAACCGATCGTCGTGTTCCCCATCGGAGCGTGGTTAGTGGCAGTTAATCGAATTACTGACGACAGACGAACGGCAATGATATAATTTAACTGGTTTAATTCAATCGGACACAGTCGGGGTCGATGAATTCGGGTTACTCTGTCAGATTCACGACTCCTTCGCATTGTTGTTGTTTATTTAGGTCGAATCGCATAGAGCTAATTAAATAATGACGTCTGTAATACCACGGTTGTAAATGTTCATCGTTTGATTAAACGCAACATGTCGTGTCCTCAATAAAACTGTTTCGTGTTATCGCAACACGAATTTTAATAGTGTGTAATATATATCCGATGATTAGAGCTGTCATCTCACACATGACACTATTCGAATTAGTATAAATCGATTACTCAATAATCGTTATCCAACTAGCTTAGGTGACAACCGAATAGCAATCGATACCTACGATCGTGTGGCGCAACACGACGGAAGTTTCGACATTGCGATTATAAGTGGTGGAATTATGATAAACATCGAAGTTATGGCAATTAATGTGGAATAGAGGAGTATAGGTTATAATTTCGCTAATTGGCACGCCATGTTGCTTGTTTCCTGTTTTCCAGTAAATCTGTTTGACCAGCCCCTGCCGAGTGTACATTGGAAATTAATAACGGATAAACTAATGTCGATATCCGATGTCTCTTTGATTGACAGTTCTGCAAGTGAAATCCAGTTTACATTAGTACAGTCATGACTAAGATAGTCTTGAAATAAAGTTGGTATTGAGAACTCAATAATTAGCATAGTTAAAAGTGACTCACTCTCCTTGATTTAAAACGATTCATTTGATGCTTTTTGTAGATGACAAGGCGTCTTATCAAATGTGAACGGGATGCTAATGACCACAGACAGTACTTAGTAAAAGGTGCAGAGCTGTCCAAGTTCGCGTATTCATCTGGTGCTAGATCAGCGACGTCTGTACTCGCGTATGATTGATAAGTCGAGTGACATACTCCACTTCTGACCGCCGCAGGCGCAGCGTAGCGCGCGTGCCGCCCGGCTCGCCACCCGCACGAAACTCTTTCATACGCTCTCATATTACTATTACATTGATATGTTACACCGATGATTTATGCACTGTCTGTCACTCATAATAACTCTGACCTACAGCATCTATTGTATCGCGTATAGTTTTAAAAGTGACCCAAGCCGGCTGCCAGTTTCTGCAACGACCGGTTTGTAGGACAAGCAACTGCTTGATGAGTCCAAAGATATCAAAAGTCAACTCAGACATTAATATCCCTGTTATAAATTACCGCATTGTTGTAAAGATCGAGTGTTTACTTTTACTTTTATTTATTGAGACGATTTCTACAACCTAAATCGGTTTTATCTTGAGATAAATTATAGCGTCCTCGTAAAATCGAACAAAGAGTAACATATTCTATTGTCGTGTTAATAATACGGGTAGTTTGGGCCATAAAAATATGAACATTGAAATAAAATAACTGAATGATGAATTATGCTTATCGAATTTAGATCAAAAACATTTTTTTTAAATACGTCATGCTATTGTATAGTAAACACAGCATATGTTTATACGTATTTCAGAATTTGAAACATATATAAACACTATTGTCCACCGAGAAGATGACTTCATCGGTATCACCGAACGTTCGCCCAACAAACGCCATGATTTGTACTAAAATCCCTGTATTTAATATTCGTTTCCAAAACAATTAAATTGTCAGCAAATATATTGCATACAATAACTTATAAAATACCCGGTTCGATCCGAGGGAGGGGGGGGGCATAAATCGTGTATGTATTGTCCTACACATAAACATTCCGGAAAAAACATCCCCATCAAAATCAAAAGAATAAAGCTGCCATCCAGACAGACACAAAGCAATTTCAATGTGCTCGTATAATTTAAAAATATTACGATGTTCTAAAACCAACACAGTACCTATTAACAAAATTAAAATCAATTAATTAAAATAAGGCGGGCGGGCGGTGCATCACGCACGCACGTTTGGGCGGGCGATGCGTACGCGCAGCGCGGGCGGCGTCGCGCGTCGCCGGCGCAGGCAGGACACGCGCGCAGTATGAACCGCGCCGCGCCACGGGACGCACGCCCGTAGCCCTTCCTCCGAAGTACAGTGACAATTGTTCACAACATAAACAAGGGTCGAACGTGACCCCGCGTGTGATGTTCCCGTGTCAGTGACTACTACTTGCCTTCACAAAGGACTTATGATGCATGTGAGTGCTGCCGTTTGCTACCGTACATACTTCCATGGATTATACTTAGAAGATACTTATTATAACTTGGAGTTTATACAATGTCATACAGTGTTAGTTACATGACGATTTGTTGTTTTTGGTACCGTTTAAAAATGTATGCAAATACATTTTAAAACGTTTTTATTGCGCGGTGTATTGTCAACCAAACAATAGCGGTTTGAATCAAATTCTTTTATTTACGACAAGGCCGGTCACAATCGATTTCTTTTAGCTACAGTATGATTCGACAATGCGTCAAGTTTCTAAGCATCCTGTTTTTGTAATGCATCTGGCGACCTTAATTGCGCCAGGGTCCGTCCGACCTAATGCCAGCAATTAAGCCACCTGTCTGTCATGGTATTTTCCTTGACGTAGGTGCTACGATCTACAATATGTATTATTATTTTCCTGTAATTGTTATCTCCTTGAATCAGAGAGGCTATTGGTATGTTTGATATTCTAATAGTCAATAATGTTGACAGATCAATGCTGCGTTATGTTTATATCTTGATCCAATACTCATTTATGTCCAAGGTTCAATTCTAAACATTATCATATTCATCACCGAGCTAATATTCTAAATTCAAACTTGATGGCTTGGTATTTACAAATAGGTAACTGCTTGTTTGCAAAACATAGCTCTTCGTTCGCTCTGGTATTAAGAACACTTTGTATTGTTATGAATGAAAAATTCGAGTACATTCGCGATGTTGGCAGCCGAACGATTAATATCATGTAATACAATGCCCAACAATGCATGCATAATTCTACTGGAATTATGAATCTGATCAGATATGAATCAGATAATTTGTGTCGGTACTGTAAACATGTATGCAGATTTATTGAACCGCCCAATATTTGTACTACAGACACAATTTATATGTATGTTTTTAAATTACATTTAATCGTTTTGTTTAAACATCACACTAAGATTTTTTAAACATCATACAGGGAACCTCACAATATTTTAAATATAGGTAAACAAAAACCGAGGTATTTGGAAAATAAATTGTATAGTTTAAATGTAAATAACGTAAACAATCGATTATTCTAACTGTATCCAAGTTAAAATCCAACAAACGATAAAAAAACAATCATATCTCCTGTCTAGACGAACTTTAAAACACCATTATATTGCTTATCACCAAAACAACAAATTCCCTTGTAAAACAACGTGCTCTTAAACAGTAAACCAACGCCGGAGGATAACAACATAACAAAAGCGATTGACGTCTTCCCTGTTTAGAACTACGCTAATAAAAAGAGCACCCATTCAAAGGAGCCCCCATTCTTACCTGACCCTTCAAAAACTTCATAATTACCTAATGGATAGAGCCAACGCCAGACTCGAGGCATATCGGACCCGTTTCTTCGTGTTATACCATAATTTGAGAGCCTCACATTATATAAGTAATTGGAAAGGTCTCAGCGTATGGGCCATCGACGATACGATAGATTGAAACGTATTTCATAATTATTGTTCCGTAATTATCCAGTTTGAACCAGATTTATGGGCCCGTAACCCAAAACTCCATTTAGTTGACTTGTTGTAACGTAACTAGTGATTGATTGATACAGTTAATTTGATTATCTCTGTGCATCGATTCGCTTTTTGTTTTACGGTAGTGAATAAAGTGATATTTATTTAATGCGAATTGCAGAGCACGCTCTAAACTGCGTTTTATTCGTTCGGGTTCCGGATCACGTAATGTTTATTATGCTCCAAACAGTTCTCCGCTTTCGCTGAATAAATAAAACAGAGTGACGCAGGACTTCTAGTCAGTGCTCTGTCACGAGAAGCGTTCTCAACAAAGGTGAAATAGATGTAAACAAGGTTCAAATGAATAATGCATTGTTTAGATGCATCTCATTAAACCGTCCATAACTTCACTTCGAAAGCGCATCTAATTGTAGCCTACATACAGTAACTGGGATATTTAACAAACGCTACAATTATCATGATTAATTTTAACTGTTTGAACGAGAACCTAGTTATTAATTAAGTACGGCATCATATATTTTTCATAGTTAATTTTATGTTGTTTTACTTTTTTCGTTAAAGTGGCGTGTTCAGTGCTACCTATTGTCTACACATTATAAATATTTATAGACACAACTAGTTAGTGCACCTGTCAATTATAAACACACCTGACGGGCAACAAACTTAAAAAAAAAATGACCTCTCGTTGACAGACATAATGGCGAACGATACAAAACTCGAACTAAACTTGACAAAACACGAACGAATTTATTTAAGTAGTCGCTTCTTATAAATAGCGACGCAGACGACGCTCAAGATGTCCCGGAGTTATTAGCAAATGGAGCAAAAACTCATCTGTGCAGTCTGCATACGCGCGTGCTTGCTTCGCTTGTAAGGGAAATAACAATTAAATATTTTGATACAACATGTGCAAGACGCAGACGGGATCTCCAAAACGGTGCGAAGATAAATATAGCACAGAACACACCTGTAGGCGTGTACATCACTATAAAACCTGCAATTACGAGCTCATTGTTTTCCATGCAACCTTAACAAATGAAAGTTCATTTCGTACGCTTAGTAGGTCCAAGACAATTTCAATTGTGACACAGTTTCCTTCCTACGTGAATTGCATTTTATGAGATCAGTAGAAAACGAAATAAACTTAATTTTTAGTGTAGGAAATGCCGACTACAATGTGCACTGAATTTCCTTGTTCGTCAAGGATTATTTAACTTGAAGAACTATGAAGCATATTTATTTGCATTTGAAATGCAGGCATCGTAAATGGAAAGAATTAAATATAAAATAACCTATGGCATTGTATGAATAATAATTAATCATAGGAATACATGGGACGAGTATACGAGAGTGCGTTGCGTCATGCATGGTAATAAGAAGACATTACAAAATTACCCACCATTGTTCTGGGTTCGCGGAACAGTGTTTGTTGGAGCGCCCGCGCCGATCGGCGGTTAATAGGGCTCGCATCATTGTGCATCTCCGTCGGCGTCGGTTCCCACAACACGAAACGCAAAACCAAACAACACCGTGGAAGCAACACTATGCGCACTTCTATGAAACAGTTTTGTATAGGAAGTGTACATCGTCACGTAATTCGACTGTGATTGCGTACGCGTTTAAAAAATAGTCACGTACTCAATGCTCCCAAAGGACTCGCTCTAAAAATAATGTTCCCACTGCAATCTGTGCAGCATCTTCCAATCTAAAGATAACATTGCGCCAACACGTGTTGGAACAGTAAGTTTAGTGACCCCCCGACGTGACGTCAGGACCCGTCCGCATCATTAGTCGACGTCCTGCGGTGATCTGACTGTTCTTTGTACCCTCCACCGTAACATACAACAAATGCTTGGGTAATTGTTTTGTAACGAGGACATTTACAAAGCCAGGAGTCATTCGAAAAATATTCATGAATACGAAGCAAAGGAACAATAATCCTCAGTTACCATGGGGATGCAATTAGGGGGGTATTTGTTGTTTTGGCGTTTTTGTACAAAGTAAGTTGCTTGTTAAATGAGCGAGGAGGAAGGAAGTTAATGACGTTATCGAGCTGTAATCTGCGCATAAGCATGCGATGCGTCGAGATGCGACGTATGAATAGTGGTGAGTTTGTCGTGAATCAGGTGTGGACGTGACTGGCCGTCTACAGGCGGGACGGAGGATGGTCAGTGATCTACATCGACGGGACACGTCCGCCACCAACGCCCGTTTCCATGGTAAAACGTGACCGAGAAAAAACCTCCATGACAAGTATGATACGAAAAAAATAGGAACTATCCACTTCCTTGACCACTATAAAAAGCGACACTGAATTCCTTCGGGGTCAAATACGGAGAAAAAATGCTAACCGTTAGGTATTTTGATGACTAATAAAAGACTTGAATTAAAGGCTAGAGCTAGACAGTCCGTTATTCTAAAACGCATTTTGGTTGGAAATAACAGTTTTAATTATACCTACGTAACTATCAGTTACGTGGTTACGTTAAAAAGAAAATCGTAAGAAAACGTATCTTTATAATTTTCAATTACCAACTATAAAAAAGTGTCTTTGAGGTAGTACCTAGAACTGGTCACATAGATATTTTCAGCTAATAGAATAAAAAGATAAAAAGTTGACAGATCATTATGTCCCCTCCTCTGGGAGTAAATTGGTAGTTTCGCGTTGGTTGCGTGTGGGGCGTTTAAATCGTATTCCGGGAACCATGGAGCAGTGACCATGACTCGCTCCACTGCGTCCTTGGGGATATCCAGGGCGGAAGAAATCAAAATAAAAACATTTTATGAAACAAATGGGGATTAATTTAAACAATCCGAAATAACTCTTGAATAATTCTAGTCGTCTAAAACGAAGAAATACTAAAACATAATACTAACAAATGCAACGTTAAAACTTTCAGTAAATCAAAATTACATACTTTTAAAACCAGAAAACATCTCGACGTTATTTACAGTGCTACTAGTGTTTTGACATTTGGAACGCACGAATCTTTGATTCGAAGTATAACCAAACTTTTTATACACTTATAAATTATATACACGTAGTAGTGTACCGAACATGATTATACACAGATACGAAATCTATCGGTTCGCTCGTGATTATTGCATCTTGTAATTGAAAATAATTATTGGTATTTTTATTCAAGGTGATGTGGTGTCCTTATTCAGCATCTATTCACTTCGTGTGTTGGCACCATGTATAATTCGTAATTACGTAATCGACGCAAGCGCAGCTGTTTCGATTCACCATTTTCAATAGTAAATCTTGCAAATACCAAGAGTCAAATTTAATAAAGTTATTACTTCCATTGTTTTGTAACCAAAAGTCGAATGTTCGATAATATGGAGTTACTGCAGTCCTCCATTCATCATGTTTACCGACTAATCTAAATACAACTTAGCGTGGTTTACGTAACGTGAAAAGTGGCACATCGATTTTAATATTGACACACCATGATTCTACTTCCTCAGCGAGTTCAATACTTTCTCATGTTTTATGTAATTTCATTATCATGCGATACAACAATTATATTATCTGTATGCAAATCAAATAGTGCTAAATCCAAAGTATACAATAACAGATGGTGCTAACTCAGACATTATTATTTCAAAATGCATTTCAATTATTGTGTCCTCAATACGAAATGATAAATCCAAAAGGTGTTTGATTTTTGATTGTATTAGTTCATTAATTCATAAAAGATTTATTGCAGTAACTAGTGGTGCGTATATTAATGACATAATGTCTTAAAGCTTTTAAAGTATCATATTGTACTAACAGCAGTTGCCTTACCTATTATAGATATTTCGTGAACAGTAACTCTGAGTCTGTGCAACTGGTTCTTGATCTATATAACGTTCAAAGACTTCAATGGTAGTGCAAATATCGATAATTCAGTAACTGTACGTGTAAATTTGTGATGTAAAGTGAAAAACAATGCTGCGCGTTACGCAAAGAGAAAGCGGGAAACAAAGTTATCGGTACTTTGCCCAGGTTTACGGTAACCACTACATCAGTAATCATCAGCTCTCTGGAACCTAGAATTTAATTAGAAGTACGTGCCTGACTGATGATGCAACAGATAGACCAAGCCGTATTGGTTTAGGCAAACTGATCTCTGTTTCTATCTTATTTAACCTCCATTTTTTATAGACTTGATTATTAAAGTTTAAGGTTACCAAAATAATAATATCGATACTTAAAAAATCGTAGAGGCAGGTAGCTGTCACCTCCGTCTTATGGTCTTACCCATGTATCATAAGTTGACGTAAATCCGATCAAATATTTAACGGGATTCGGATTTCATTCTTAGCCCAATCGGATTTTTGATAATAAATTCCTACCTGTCTAACGCGATTATTACGTAAAATAATATTTTTCCACTTTTATGCTCGTAAACCCGGCTGTTAGGTAATAGATGCAGTAAACGTCACATAAGAGTATATTAATAAATCTTCACTTTAACGGCTTTATCGCTGCGCTTTGGCCCTTTGAGGGTTATCAGATAATGATGCAATAGTGTGAGACGCAGTTGTTATGATGAATTTAACTTTGAACATGTTTTTGAAACTCTTTTTCTATTAACTAATCATTTCTGTCACTGAAGAAGGCATTGCGTCATCGCTTAGAGTGGACCCAATCAATGATCTTACCACATTAGGTGGGCAGGGTAGGGGACATGAAATGCGTTAAATTATATGGTCAGGCGGTGACCTGCGGGGGCAGGGCCGGGGCTCAATTAACAGTCCTATGTCCGTAACCTCCAGGTTCGAGGCGGTTCGAGGCACATCGTTACAACCACGCCTCGGGCGATGCACTTTCTCCCATGGACTTATTTAAAATCGTCTCCAAGCGTGATTGACGCCGAAGCCGCCGCACCATTGTTAACGTGACGTAACACATCTGATGTGCCGTCACTCAATTTACAAGAGGTTTTGTTAATGTATAATGATGCGTATTCTTTGTGCTTGCCATTTAATTGTTAGGCAATAGATCTGTCCGCTTAACACATGTCTGTACGAATTATTGCTAAATACATACGTGATGATTTTCACGCCTCGGCCATGCCTAGAAGTTCTTGAAGCTGTCATTCTTTCTGCATCACAATACGATTGATAAGTTTGATATTTACTTTAGTGCCTCGCAATAAATGTTTCACAAGAAATTTCTTAATGCAAGTTTTGCGAGTACACGGACTGTTAAGTGATTCTTAATGATAATGACTAAATAAAAGGATAACAAAACAATGCTTTTGTTTCAAGCCAGTTTCCTCAAAGTCGTATAGTCTGCTGTTAAGCTCTCCTCATCAAAATGTGCTTCGCATTTGTGTACGTACTTAATTTTATGTTCAGGTATGTGTATGCTAAAAGGCATTCCGTTTAAATTGGTCAGAACTCGCGCGAGAATAATGTTTTATCGTTGCCATTAATTGTTGAGTTCCCGAATGCGATCCAAGTTGGCATCTTATTTGAAAGATTGTTAAGTTTCATGAGTGTTTTTCCCCGTCCTTGTTTTAAAATGAATGTTGTCGAAGAGCAGGGGGTTTGTAAGAAGGCCATTGACCGCAATCTCCTGCGTGCCGAGATTCGGCCCAGAATGCATTATTCCGAATCACCGCGGCAGTCCTATATCATTCTCAATCGAAAATTCCACGCTTGATGTCTTCTTTGGTAACAACGTTGCTTTCGATATGATTTATGACCACTCGCCTTCAACTGTAATTACTTGACTTTATTTCATACATACCTTGTTTGTCGTTATGATAAGTAGTTCTGTTTTATTTCGGTCGTTGCAAGTAATGATAATATAATAAAAAAATATAGTGTGGATTATTACACAATTATATTGTTTCTTTTGTTTACGTTTTAACTTATCTTCTTACAAAAGACATCAACGCGCGGTACGCATCTCTCGCTCATTGCATGTGTGCCCAATATTCCGTAACATACGCTCCAGTAATAGCTTAGCATTGCAATTAACACAATTAACAGACTTTCTGGTGCAAACACAAGCTCTCTGTTCTAGTTACTACTTATTCTATTAACAGGAGGCAACGAGTACGTATTTATTTAGGTCATTCGGATGGAATGATCGAATAAACAACACAGCATTCACTACTTTACGTTATCTTGAAATCGATACCTCGATGCAATTTTTAGAACAATAATAATATGCCTATTGTATTGTTATTGACATGAATAATATACACATACTAGCGTTTGACAGCAATTGATTACCTAACTGAATGAGAAATAATACTGACATCTGTAAGTAGGTGAGTAAATAGAACGTACTCATGGTTCAGTTTCTATCGTTGACCTTTGATAAAGAAATCACTTTTACTGAACGGTATTTTGTCCAAAAGTGAAACGTTATCTGAGATCTTAGGATTGTTTTCATGGAGGATGAGTAGGCGCTTGTCGTAAGCACAACAATAGAGCGATGTGTCGCCCGACCCGCGGCGACCCGCCCGTTGTCGCCTGATGTCGCGAGATTACTTATTCCGGCTGAACTTTGCGAGTATTCAGACCATCGTGAGCAGCATTGTGTTCCTTGCCTTGTACCGTAATACTGCAATGAACGATTTCCCTTTCAATTTATGAAGACTGTACTGAACATGAATTTAATTTAATAACATTCAGTGTTAAAAAATATGGGTATGCGTCATAGCATTTATTGTGAAGGAACGCCGAATTTGATCACACACAATTTGATTCAAGGTATCTCAAATTGTTCCCATGTAATTGAATTCGTTAACGAGACCTCCAAAAGGCATTGCTAAACAAAATAACAGTGGAAAACGAAATCATAAATTCAAATAGATTCATCATAGAGTTAACCTTTGTTGCAATAAATGTTTAAGCAAATTATTCACGACCCTATTCGGTGGTACCTATTGCACATCCTTGTTCCGATCTCCGGGCTCGAGCTCGATGAATCACGCGCATTGCATTCCATGAATCGGTCCGCATGCCACATTACCGTTAATAACCTTTATGGCATTAAATATGCCTTAAAAACCAATGTCAAGCGATAATTCCGTCGTAATTATGGCGCCTCGAGAGCTCATTGCGAGTGAAAATCGCTCGTTTGCTAATAATGTCGGCATTTTTGGCAAAAATGTCTTATTAGCGATAATGAAGAAAGTTTTATTATGGTTTATTTATAGCGATCGATTCTGTAAATAATAACTTAAACTGGATTTTGGGATTAAAGTATGGGACCGATCGGAACGGATCTGGATTTTGGATTCTGTTTAAAAATATTTTATAGTTGGTGAAAGTTTTAAACGAAATAAAAACATTGGGCTTGAAGCCGTATTCATAGCAATGCTTCAGTTGCCTCGTTGTCTGCTGAACCATCCAATTTGTCTCATTAATTTCTTACTAGTAGTGTTACATAAATCACAATACAACACACGATGACAACTTTCAACTTCCTTTGCGCAAGACTGATACGTGGAGTTACGCAAGGACAAACGTGTTCAAAGCAGACGGAAGACTAAGACCTCCTATCATAGCCCACTTTACTATTGATACAGATACCGACTATAAAGATTGTACGCGACCTACATTAGCACTTTATGACATGTCCGACATAAAAACTGGGACATTTTAAAATATTTCGAAAAAGAAACCACTAGGTGTGTCCACTAAAACGGGAAACGTAAAAGTTGAAGATAAAGAAAATTTGTAAAAAGCTGTTGCGTGTGGGTTGGGGGAAGGGGGAAAGGGCTAGGCGCACGCGCAGCTTATCTCAGTTTAGGACAGTTCACTCGTTATCTAAAACTTAAGCCAGAGCCCACTTACTGGTAAAGTAAACATTTGAGTTAGAAAGTGCAGTTCCGTGTAACGCGTATAGATAACAGTCGCGTGTTTGTAATGCTCTGGATGCGTGCCTTAAAATAATAAGCCGAAGAAATGGTGTTCATTGAGAAGCAAACATGCTATCTTCAAACCCAAGAAGGGATTATATAATCTTTAAGAAATCCTGTTTTATCTTGAAAACAAAAACATTTGTTCGGTTTGTTAACAAAAAATGTTTATCCTTCTTTAAGTACCTAATTGTCGAGTTGTAAAAAAGTTGAGTTTGAATGCGGCTCCATGGATTGCACCAGACATCTTAAGGGTCTTTTGTTAAGATTTTAAAGTTTTTATTCAAATCTGTTTCTGGGAGTATCTTAGAAGCATTTCGTAGAATTCAACGGGACCTTTTTCGGAGATATTAGGAGATGGATTACCGTAATTAAACTAAACGTTTAAAATTAAATGTTAAAGCTGTGGTTAAAGCTAATGACAATTTAATTCATGAATTAGACATTCCCTTACAAAACGTATCCTCTGAATGTTAATTACATTAATTTGGAGTTACGTATCTGAAGGTTTTCAAATAACACTACATAAAAACGGCATGTGTTGTTTTCAAGTCAGGATTTTTTTTTAAACTTCGTCGTTCATAGTATGTTAAAAGTTAGTTTGAGGTATATAATGTGTGTAGGTGTAGGTCGAATCTTTATACAAAGATCGAGTAACGGTTCCAGTGTCAAATTGTCTATTCAAATGAAAATCAGTGTGATCGTGTCAGTTCGCGGTTGTGCCCACATTAATATGTAATTATTTACAGTACAATAACTCCGCGTCACCGGCATGTTGTGTAGGCATCCTAATGGAGCCGTCAATAACGATCAACTCCATTTTTTGTGTCATTCCATAATCAAAACTAGCAAACAAAAAAAGGAGGTATGTGAAATCCCAAGAGAAGATTATTGTTAATACGTTACTGTGATCATTAATACTTGATTCTTAACCTTCGATTTTTTTGTTAAACCGATATTTAACTTGAAACCACAGGGTGTTATTATAAAGACGCTAGTCCATACGTCGGCGTACCGCAAGGCTCACAAGCAACAATTTCTCAGAAGGTAATGGAAGCTCAGCACGTAACTGAGTCTAATGTTGGTCATCGCGAGTCAAACGCATAATTTTACGAGCCACTGAACACGACTGCACACAAACAGAATCATTCGACATTCATTCGAAATCATTTGATACGATTGTTAAGGGGAAATTCATGTCCGTAACCATACTCCATAAGTTCCGTAGTGAAACAAGGATTTCACATTGTCATTCGTTCATCATAACAACGTCACTAAATTAAACCTTATTGAAACATATTAAAACCTGAAATGTTTACAAAATCTGATCATCATTTCGCCAAGTTAAATATCGGTTCAAGCAACTATTGCTAACGAGCATCGTTTATCGACTAATTTACTTAAGCAACGATTACCAATTCACTCGTGACCTCCGGATTCATAAAAGAATGCATGTGTGAATCTACACGCATTAAGGCATTACACACAATTTTGCCTAAGGCCTTATGATGTGACTATGACTGACAATGACTGGTAACTTCTCACGGTTCCTTCGCCCTCTTATTATAAGATATCATTGTCGTGGACGCGGTTCAGAGCGTCGTCGTGTGGGAGCACCCTAAGGACTCTTGTTCGTCGCGATGAGAATTTAGATTACGCTTTGTTACTACTGATGACTTCAATCAGCTCTTGTGTACGCTTGAACGGATATGAGCATACGCCTCGAGGTAGAGGGTATTATGCACGGCTTGTTGTCACAAACTAACGTTACGGTAAAACGGGACTGAGTATCAATTTCGTTAATTAAAATTGCCTTTAGTGCGTGTCTGAGAGAGCCAGTGATGCGGCAGTATTAGGTGGTAAAAGCGATATGAAACCAGCGTGTCGCATGTTCCGTAATGTTCTGCTATTTTTTTAGGATCTCCAGCTAAATCTTAATATATATAAATCTCGTGTCACAATGTTTGTCCTCAATGGACTCCTAAACCACTTAACCAATTATAATAAAATTCGCACACCATGTGCAGTTCGATCCAACTTGAGAGATAGGATAGTTTAAATCTCAATTTATGAGACGCAGACGAACTTGTGCTGGTCAGCTAGTATCGTTATAAATAATCCAAGTTTTAAACAAACCTTGGGTCTCTCTAGTCTCTCTGCGCCATCAACTACACAATGTCGCGGTCGATTGGAAATGTGTGTCCATCAATACGTGTTTTTTCCGCATCAAATACTCATGATCATGTTTCTTGTATTCCAGATCGAGCGGTTAGCGCAATACGAGCGCCTGGTCGGGGGAGGATGTGCGCGTCGCCGGGCGGCCCGCCTGTCAGACCTGGAGCGCGTGCAGGACCTGTTCCCGCACGACTACCTCGCGCTACACGACGCCGACGCACCCGCCGCGCTCGCCTCGCATCATGCGCAGGTAAGGGATCACCACCAACCTTGAATAACTTGGTTTGAGGATTTTGGTGGGCTCAGTGGAGGCACTGGGTCCTGAGGGCAAAGCGACACTTTTTAAAATTTATTTTAGAAATAATTTTGAAAAACGCTTTGAAAACGATTGCCACTTGTCTAGGTCTCCTGGAGTGCAAAAGACCTGCAGTTCCTAATAGTTGTCGCAATTTAGTAAGTTCAATCAGCAAAAGACCTGCCATTTCTAAACCATTGATACAGACAGCATATAGTCTATCAAAATGAACATCTTCCATCTTTTACCGACGAATGCCATTTTAATCACGATAATGGCAAATACATCACTATTATAGAATCGTCAAGAATAACACTCAACATTTACTTCCAGAAACAGAAAAGCCTACGCAAGCGACCGAGCCTGGACATCAGCGGGACTATCAGCGCGAGCAGCAGCTCTTTGTCTCCCCGCACCTTCATCATGGAGGCCCCTGTCCAGCTCAGTCCCTTAGGCACCACCTCCCCACCGCTCGACCGTCACCTGTTCCTCTTCAGCGACCTCCTGCTTGTCGGCAAAGCCAGAGGAACCAACTGCTTCAAGCTAAAAGAAAGCGTGAGGCTGGCTGAGGTCTGGATTGCCATGACCGATGGTGATGATACTGGATTCATGCTCGGATGGCCAACCGTAACTGGTGTAGCCAATTATCTCGCCATTTACCCCACGCAAGCTGCTAGAGACACTTGGTATAGGTAAGTGATTTAAGTTCAGTGCAGTAATATAATTTTATTATAATATAGAAAATAATCAAGAATTTTGTATATTTATGGTAACTTTTAAATACAATTGTAAATTAAAATTAACTAAAGTAACTTAAACATAATGTAACATGGTTTTATTTTATTTTATGCGATTATTAAAAGTTCGTTGTATAATTCTCTTTTGTGTCTTTACAGGAAAATTCAAAATGCTTTAACCGCTCAGCTGGCTACTGAGCCAAAATCCACGAATATCCAAATCTTCTACAAAGATGCCACGAGCTCGATTGAATTTGTAAGTATTCGCTGTTTTAAATAGCTTCATTGTTATGTATTTTCAAAGAGAAGGTTAAAGATAAAACCTCCATTAAAAGTTTTTATTGCAACTTTCAAAGTTTATATGAATAAGTTCTGTAAATCTAGTTATGTTCTGACCACCCCCTAAGGTCTGTAAGTATTTCCTTTCTTATGGTTCCTTTTTATTTCCAGTGTAAGACAGTCTCTGTAAGCCCAGAGATGAGCGCGCGCTGCGTGGTGCGGCAGGCGCTGCACGTGCTGCAGAGCGGCAGCACCGAGCGCGAACACGACCCCGAGCACGACGAGCACGAGGGAGAAGGGCGGTGGGGCGCCGCCACAGAGTTCACGCTATGCGTGCGCACGACACGGGACGCTCCGCCCACCCCACTACGAGGGATTGAGCGACCCCATGCCATCCAGGTAAAAATTACCTAATAAATAAAGAGGTTCATCAAAGAAAAAATAGGAAACTGCGTTTAGATCATCATCATCACCTGCCCAGCCTTTTCCCAACTATGTTGTTGAAGTCGGCTTCCAGTCTAACCGGATGCAGCTGGATACCGGTATTTCCGAGCAATGGAGCAACTGCCTATCTGACCTCCACAACCCAGTTAGTACTGGGTAATACTGTACCCCTTGGTGAGACTGGTTGTTAGACATTTTGGGCCACTGACTACCTGTAACTACTGTCAAAGAAATGTATGTTCTGATGTTGAATATGACCGATAATATGTTTTTACTAACTCAGTGCTCATTTTCATTACAGATGTCAAGAATAAGGCAAACGTTGTCAAATGAAGACGGGTTTGACCTGGAACACGTTAACGCTAAGAATAATCCCTGCGGATTGGTCTTCGAATTACGGAAGAAAAATCAGGGATTAAAAAAGTAAGTACCCTTACCCACGAACCCCATTTTGTACGAACCAAATACTTAGCAAGTAAAGTTCGTCGTTGCGATTTGTGCCCTTATTCGGTTGTACCCATCGTACCTCGTTGACGAGCACAGTAAAATTTCCAATAACTATCAGTTTTAAAAAATGTTGTAGCAATTTATGTAAGATATGAATATGTTTCTTTGATTTGCAGCGGCAACTCGAGTGGCGGGCGCGGCTTGCGGCTGCTGCGGCGCGGCGGGCGACTGTTCGGTGTCGCGCTGACCCGACTGTGCGGCGGCGCGCCCCCGCCCGCGCTGCTGCTGGCGCTGCGCCGCCTGCGCGCCACCGCTCCGCTCACTCACGGCGTGTTCCGTAGGAGCGCTAACGCTAAAGCGCTCAGACTGCTTAGAGATAAGGTAACGAACTTCCCATTTTAACATAGGTTGACCACTGGATAAACAGCATATAGTCGTAAACTCGGATCTGTCAGATTCTGTGACATCTTTGAAAAGTCTTATGGTCCATGTGAAATTTTCTGCTCTTTAAAACTTTTCATCCAACATTTGAGAATCTTGGCAGGGCTTTTTTTTTATTTTAAGTCCTCTGTTGAATAACTTATTGTAAGTTACACATATACAATAATTTCGTGTGTTTTGGTACAGTTGGACACATTGGGTCCTTGGGCGGAGAGCTGTCCCGAGCTAGAACGAGCACCGGTGCTGTTGCTAGCGGCGCTCGTGAAGGAGTTCTTCAGAGCGCTACCGCAACCATTACTATCCGCTGACCTCTACCCCGCTTGGCTACAAGTTTTAAGTAAGTATCATTTTATACCTCGATTTACTTTATGTTTTACTTTCCAATGATTTCACTGTAGAGCCAGTTGGCTAACAATAAATACACTAGTAGCGTACGTTTCCTGACGTAAATATTGTGTTGCTGTAATATTCTTTTCTTTGTTACAGCTTTATCGCAAAACGAAAAGGTAACAGCCGTGCGTTCGTTGCTGCTAAAACTGCCGAAGGCTCACTACACCATGCTGACCTACTTTATATGTCTATTGCAAGCCATCGCAAAGAAATCTAACATAAACCTCATGTGCCCCATGAACCTCGGCGTATGCGTCGGGCCCAGCCTGCTGTGGCCCAACACACCCTGTGACAAAGCTCCCAAAGCAGTGCCAATGGTCGTAGAACTCCTTATAGTAAAAGCTGAAGCCCTGTTTGGACCTCAGATTGCAGGTCTACTAGGTAATGGCAGCCCTGAAACCTCAAACGCGTTACTAGATTCCGGAGCCGAGGAAAGTGACAGTCTTCACTCAGTTGGAATATCCTTAGATTCTATGGAACTGTCCACACCACGCAAAGAAAAACTATCACTAAGCCGAGACTCAGGGCTGACTCTCTCAGAAGATGATTCAAACAGCAATGGAGGAAACAGTCCTGCGCCACGTAATATCCTGCACAGTTTGTCGGCGCCAACGTGCAACAACATGCAGCAAGAATCTAAATTAGTAGTGCGATATAATATCGACAACCATAACGTAAGCGGTTTGCCTCAAATTAGCCAGAGACAGAACATTTACTCTAATAAAGCAGAACTTTATAGTACGGTTAACGACGAATTGTATACTACGCCATATATAGGAGAAAGATACGTTCATAATTCCATAAACATTGGTATTTCGAATGGTATAGATGACAGGAATTACGTTTCTAAAACAGCATTACAACGGTCGACGGCAGATATCTATGAACAGAGCCCAGCAAAGTATATAACTGGTTTAGAACCACAAAAACCACCGAGAAGTAACGTTTCAAAAGCAGCCCGAACATCAAAAGTCTACAGCATGTTTGCCGAGACACAAGAAGCAAATAAAAATATCTCCAACAAAAACTTTAACAGAGCTAAAAGCTCCGACAATCTATTGGAATCAAAGCAGGAAAATATCGATAGTAAACGCGATCTGGTTTCTAGTCAAGAAAATATTGTGTATAGCAACATACACGATCTAGCCATGTTTACAGAGAATATCCAACGACAGAATCAATACCAAACGCAAACGGACACCGTTTCAAACACGAATTATGCCCGAGTGTACACGGGGTGGGAGAAAAAGAGTGCAAACTATACCAACAAAACGAACAATGAAAACATCTACGGACAAATGACGAAAAAACATGGAGAAAACTCGCAATCCAAAACTGATGGGAATTTAACACCGGCAGCCACCATTTTTACACGAAATGACTGGACTCGTCAAGCAGCTAGAACAAAGAGCTTAGAAGTCAGCGAAGAACTTGCAAACACTGAGAAAATGCGCAACGGCAATTACGAAATAACAAATTGCTGCCGGAAGAGACGGTTCGATCCTGCGCACATGTGCACCAAGAGCTGCAGCGCTCCACCGGCCAGCAGAGAACAGGACAAACGTACACCTAATCCTCTACAAAACTCGTATTCTTACGTCGACAACATCCACAATAATAATTCCGAGGAGAGCAAGAAGACAAGACTACGAAACTACAATACAAATAAATTAAACCAATCAAAATCATTGGCGAATATTATTCTGCACAGCGACTCGAGTAGTAGTGACACGTTATACCAGCCCCAGAACTCGTTTAACAGTCGATCCACGGAGTCACCGGCCAGCGAGAATTCCTTTGAGAATAATTGTTATACCTCTCAATACATTGATCCCTTATACACGTCAGTCTACAATCGCCGAAGGGATATTTACCACGACATGAAGTCACCGAACATGTTCCCTTCTGATATTTACAAAGCGACTCCGACGGCTGTCAAGCCCGAGTACAACAACTCGGAATACGAACATAACAACAACAAGAAAGCTCCCCATATGCCCCCGCCGGTACCGCCGAGGAAGATGGTGTATCAGAGAGTATTGAAGAAGTTCCAGCCGGTGCACGTGAACAAAGACGACAAGAACTCACGGTCGAAGTCTGTGCCGCGTCTGTATAGGGAGCCATCCAACGGTGCGGACTCGAAGGGACAAAACAACACCTTAGCTTTAGAGGGCTCTGAGTCAGACACGGAGTCCGAATCTTACGTTTAGGCGCCGCGTACGCACAATGTTATGTACGATAAATGGAGATATATTTAAATTATTAATCATGCATACAGTACGTGTCGAAGTAACTATGATCTGTGTTGAACAAAAATATTTGTTATGAATGTTGAATTAATCTCGATGTTAGGACTATGACTTTTGAACCAGTATGCTTACTACTTACTACGTTTTTAGGATAATATAAGAAGTATCTTGTGAATCCCGCCTTGAAAATTATAATATGTGACCATAACCAGAGTTGTTTTGGTGATGTAATTCCAAAGACGTAAGAATAGTTTCAAACTTAATGGTAAATGTAGATGGATGTATCAATGGGATATAACTTTAACTATTTTGTCCTTATTTAGTTAATATAGGACGTGTTTATGCCAATCACTCGCTATTAAAATTTATTTAACGTTAGATATTTGTCATAGTGTCCTTAAGGGTGGGTGCACATTGACGATATGACCTAAGCACTCAAGTGCAGAATCAAGCAATTGTAAAGAGCTAAAATATCGAACTGCTCCAACAATGTCGTCAATGTGACCCTCTCAATAAGGTCTATATAAGTATGTGACTAGCGCTGTATCAAATAGACGATGACTTAGTGTAGTCTTATATCTGGAAATGTTAAAATATATTTTGGTTATGTAATTAATTGAATGCCTGCTGTGTATATAATGTAGATATATTGTACGTACATTTATAATAAAATATATTAAATGGTTTCAGTGATATTTTATTTTCCTACCTCAAACAAATTTTCAATTCGAAGAAAAAATTAACGAATAAATGGAACGGCTCTGTCTAGTTCTCATTGCAACTGCTGATCTGAGCTACATCTAAGAGTTCATAAGAGTTCATTCCATCTAGCTTTTGGACTATACATATTATATACCTTACTTATTGAACTCATTAAATCTTCAAAACTAAGACCCGATTATATCTGTGACTTTGTGACAAAATTGCGAATAAGGTGGGAAGATTCTCTCCAGATCGGCCACCTATAAACCCTTACATCTTTTGAATCAGTGACCGACCAATTCTGATATTTGGCGACAAATTTCGACTAATTAGCGAAAACTTTATTGTGTTATCAAAATTAAAATGGATGTCCAAGCCAGTGTCGATCACACGACTACCAGCCAGATAAATAATGACATGTAAACCAGGTGTAGTGATTCGAACAATGCTACCGCCGAAGCATAACGTTTACATTTTCCTAAAAACTTATAGAAGATTTAGATCTCCTGGTCATGACGGTCTCAGCATTAAGCATCTCCGATTCGCTGGTCCGCATTTGCCAAGAGTGTTGGCAATGCTTTTTACTTTTTGTTTGGGTCATGTTTATATGCCGAGTGACATGATTAAAACAACAGTGGTGGTCAAAAATAGGACTGGTGACATGGGCGATAGGAATAATTACAGGCCAATATATCTTGCCACAGTCGTGTCGAAAGTGTTTGACAGTGTGCTTAACGCTCAACTTAGCGGCCATATACCTACGTGTTCACGATAACCAATTTGATTTCTGTTCTGGATTATCCACTGACAGCGCTATATTGAGTGGGAAGTATACTGTGCAGTACTACACGGATCGCCACACTCCAGTTTACGCATGTTTCCTTGACTTGAGCAAGGTGTTTGACTTGGTTTCCTAGGATATTTTATGGAGGAAGATGGAAGACCTAAATTTGCCCCCAGAGGTGACAAATACTCTAAAATACTGGTATGGAAACCAAGTCAATAGTGTCAAATGGGCTGGTGCCTTGTCTAGGCCGTATGGGTTGGAGTGCGGGGTGAGGCAGGGGGGTTTGTGCTCCCCTACGCTTTTCAACCTATACGTGAATGATCTGATTGGCGCGCTTAGCAGCATGCGTGTCGGGTGTCATATTGATGGCGTATGTTGTAATAACATTAGCTACGCCGACGACATGGTGCTGCTGA
Source organism: Xestia c-nigrum (assembly GCA_916618015.1). NCBI lineage: Eukaryota > Metazoa > Arthropoda > Insecta > Lepidoptera > Noctuidae > Xestia > Xestia c-nigrum. The sequence goes on along the minus strand of OU745261.1, from coordinate 13,021,149 downwards.
GCGCGTCAATCTGCGGAATAAGGACTCTTGTTGCCACTTGCGAGCAATTTGCCAGACTGCATGGTCTGGCATACAATGTTACGAAGAGTGTTGTCATCGTCTTTGGGGCCAGGGGTAAATACCCAGAAGCAGTACCATCAGTGAAGTTGAGCGGTACACCCCTTGTGAGGGTAGAACAGTTTAAGTATCTGGGTCACCTACTGACCGCTGGCCTCAACGACGATGAGGATATTGATAGAGAGCGGAGGGCGCTGTGTGTGAGAGCTAACATGATTGCCTGCAGGTTCAGGCTTGCCTCTAAGGAGGTCAAGCGTACTATATTTAGTGCTTACTGCACGACATTCTACACTTGCAGTCTATGGGATCTAGGGAATGCAATCTCGAGAAATGAGATCTCGGCCCTTTTCTGCGAGATTAATCTCGGCCTAAAAATGGGCGAGATCTCGCGAGATTAGCGAGATTGAATAACTTCCTGCAAAGACCCTAGGAAAGCAAAGATTTCGCTGGACCAATTGTTGAAGAAGGAAATGAATCTATACGAGTCCGGGGGGTCTAAAGGAGAACTTTTGCAGTTCGCTGATAACTGCCTCACAACTATAGTACCAACAAGTGTGGAATCTGAAAGGGCATTCTCAGCGGCTGGCTATCTAGCCTGCAAAATAAGGTGTAGGTTAGGTGACGATACCTTAAATACGTTGTGCTTTCTAAGAAGCTACTTCCAAAACAGTTTGTAAATAATTGTATAGCGAGATGTTGCTAATGTTCCTAATTTGATTGTTTTTATTTGGTTTTCACTTTATATTCTATTTCTCTTTTTAGTTTGGCGAAATGAGCCATTGATTTGATTGATCTCAACTCAAATTCTATTATTTTTGTTAATTATTTTTTTTAACTTCGTAAAAATAAATGTTGATTTCAAAATACCTAAGGTTCTTTTTCTTTCAATGTCCCGGGAGTTCTATATATATTTTATTAGTGAAATATATTTGCAAAAATTGATACTCTTAACTACCAATCTCGCGAGATCTCGAAATTGCCGAGATCTCGCGAGATTGATTTTCATAATCTCGCGAGATCTCGTCCGATCCTCAATCTCGCGAGATTGCATTCCCTAATGGGATCATTATACTCAAAAATCATACAGCGCCCTTCGCGTCCAATATAATAACGCATTCAGGGTGATGATGGGGTTGCCTCGGTATTGCAGCGCATCAGGGATGTTTGCTGAAGCTCGCGTAGATTGCTTCTACACAGTGATGCGGAAGCGGTGCGCATCCCTGGTCCGAAGGGTGCGGGGCAGCGCCAACAGCATCCTGTCTATGATAGCGAGCAGGCTTGATTGTGCGTTTGTGAACCACTGCTGCAAGGTTTCAGCTGCGCCTGTCGCCTTGTATCAGTGATATCACAATCTGTTTTTCTGTTTTTGTTTTGTTTGTGAGTGTATTACTAACATAGTTTGTAAGTGTATTGTTACTAACACTATGAGTCTTGTTGCTCGAAATAAATGATTTATTATTAGTATTATTTATTATTAAACGGTGTATCCCTTTTTTTTCGGATGGGAATTCATCAATGGGAGGAGTCTCCCACTCTGGGCGGAGTGGGAGGGAGTGACAGACTTTGACTAAAAACCATCGATTTTCCTTCCTAGCCCTTTACGTTCCGGGGCCACGGTATCTCTTTCAAATAGTCCCGCAGCCCGGGCAGGCCCTTGCGGGCCCTTCATTTTCACTTAAACGGTGTATCCTGGCGTCCCAAACCCGTCATCACCATCCACCATCATCACCCTTGTCCCATTCTACTAGAGGTAGCATTTTTTATTTTTTTCGAGTCTCTATTGTATTCATCATCATCATCATTATCTGCATAGCTTACAGGATGTCAATCTGACCGTCGCATATATCCCAGTTACTGTATTGATTAATTAAGCAAAATATTTTTATACGCATTACGCCTGTAAACCCCGAGGGGTAAGACAAATCACAGATTGGTCACAGATTGGTTTAGATAAACGATAAATGATATTTATTCAGCAAGTAGGTTTTCTCAAACACTTTTTACAAGTCATTTTTTAAAACTAGATGGCGCCGGTGTTTCGTACCTGACTACTCTGAGAAGAAACAGCCGAAACAAACTCAGAGGTCATAGTCCCTTTGAAGTCCAGACAGACAATATTGCTTAATTCACATGAGGACCATGCAGATTAGTGTCTGAGATGGTCTTTTGAAGAAATAACCACACAGATTTGAGTGGACCTATACAGTCAGAGCAAGCATTTGTCACTTATCGTGTCGCTCGACTTATAACTCAAGGAGCTCAACGAAACGACGCACAAAACCAAAGAATGGACATTTGGGTAGGTCGCTTATAGTACTCAAACTGCCAGAGATGTACGGTGGAACAAGCTATTTGGTTTACACTTTACTATGTAATTTGTGGGTTAAACTGTAAACCAAATAGCTTGTTCGACCGTACATAATAGTACACCCACAATTCGCCAGTTACGTTCGTTCGTTAAGTCCCGTGTAATAATCGTGTAACAACCGGGAGACGAACCCAGACTCTGTGGCTGCTACTAATATATTTCCGACGGAAAAACCCAATAACACTTTTCCCGATCGGAGAATTGAACCCAAGACCTCGTCTCAGCAGTCGCACTTGCTACCACTCAACTGAATAAAACAATTCTTAGTTTATGTAGAATAATTTATTTTCTCTTATTAAATTTACATAATTCACTCTTATTTATCATCATCACAGTCACGAATAAAAACAAAACCTAAATAATGCAAGTAATCTTATAAAACTTGTGTACTTCATTTATTAAAATAATTATATTAAAATTCGGCTATTTACAAATAATATTAATAATTCGAAACCATCCTGAGGACAAGTCATGATGAGCGGGCTATAATTATATTTAGAAAGGTCATTGAATAAAGTAAAACTGAAAATACCGAAAAAAAAACAATTCAAAAAAGTATTTAAGGGTGATGCTCCGGTAGCCCGCGACATTAAAATTTTCATACGTTTGTTTTGCAATTTGCCTCCAACTTCATAAAGGTGGAGGAACAAATTTTTCAAGGTCAAAGTCGTTCTTAGACCTTTGTGGACATATGAGAGTTGTATTGATGATTTTCATGATTGGAATTCTGTAACTACAGACGTCTTACAGCCGCGAATCATATTTTAACCAAGGTACAACCTTACATTGACCTGCAAATTTAAAAAAAACGTTAGAAAATTTTAATTTTGCGGGCTACCGTGGAGTATCCACCTTAAAGTGAAATACATGCTTGGCATTGTGCCATGACAATTCCTGATTTATTTTTATTTCACTTGCATGCAAGTCTCTTGCATATAGCTGTGCAAGTGCAGCAGTATAACGTGCTATTCAGGGGGTGCAACGGACATTGACGTACAAAACGATATTATGATACCATGTTGGTATGCAGTATATCATTCTGAAGCCCCACAAAAAGATGTTCATCGGTAATTGAAAAAAGAACCAGCTGTTCCAATAAAACAACTGCTCCACATATTTAGAATGTGGAGGCAGTCAAAATGTGTGGAGCAGTTGTATTATTGTGGTAATCGGTTTACGTCGATATCCCTTCCTTCTGGTATAGTTACTAGTAGGTACCTACTTCATCTTCTCATCTTTTGATTACCGGTACCATTTTACAAAAATCGTCATCTATTTTTTTGAAGTTATTGAGTACCGGTAGATTTTGAAAAAACAAAAACACAACGATCTGCCCTTTCCTCCAAAATTATAAGCTAACAGCTAGGATTCTCATTTACATCAAAATTAAGTCATGGTAAGTAAATAATTAACGGTAAATAAATCTAATATCAAATAACCTGCAATTGTAAAATATGTCAATCGTTTTACCTTTAATAGTCCAAGTAGGTAAATAAGTTAAGAATTTACTTACAGAGAAATGACATATGGATCATATGGATTTTGGACAACTTTTTTAAATTACAGTCAATATTTCGCAATCAGCTAATAAACACAAAAAAATATATATTCGGTTAACTCATGAAATTAAACTACAGAAAATGAGATAGTTAGCAAACAATTGTAAAAAATGTACTTGCCATGGTTACATTAAAGTCAATATTTCGCAATCAGCTAATAAACACAAAAAAAATATATATTCAGTTAACTCATGAAATTAAACTACAGAAAATGAGATAGTTAGCGAAAAATTGTAAAAAAACGTACTTGCCATGGTTACATTACCAGGGAATTAAATAATTATGGCGATTTAATTCGAACTTAAAACTACTTATTAATTATAAATACCTAATCAGCAGACTTATGTTTGCTCCTTGCATTAGTGTACGGTTGACCAAGTTATTTGGTTTACAGTTTAACAATAAAATTACATTGTAAAATGTAAACCAAATAGCTTGTTCAATCGTACATTACGCTTTATATGTCGGCCTATGTCTTGGGTGAGATCGTGAGGGTCGTGTCCGTAGAGTTCGCAGGTCTCTTGTTTTCTTCTTCTTCTTCTACGGGGGCGACGTAGTTCCATTCCTGCGTTTCTCCAGTTCCGAAGAGTATGAAGTAACAGGCAGACGCAATGTATAGTGAAGCACCCGTTATGAATACTGGTCGCCACTCTGCGAATCCATTCTGGAAACGATTAAATAAGGTTAGATACTTGTTTGAAAAAATCATAGATTACTCACAGACATACATACCTACATGAACCATAACACTCCTTTTTTTGGGCAGTCGTGTAAAAAGACCATATTGATGGAGAAAAATGGCACATGACTGAATGAGTTCCTAACAATCACACTAGACTCTAGTGTATATCTATGCTTTATGCATAAAGGCAACAGTTAGTATGTGTGTGTATGTTTGTTACCTACTCTTTCCCGAAAAAACTGCTGAACAGAATTGGATGAAATTTAACACACAGATAACTTTATTAACACATAGGTTACTTTTTATCCCGGTAATATGATCCCGTGGGATAATGATCGAAATCCACGAGGGCGATTCGCTCTCATAGAGAGGAGGCCAGTCCCAGCAGTGGGAACATTGAAGGCTGATGATGATGATGACGTGGGCGAAGCCGCGGGCATAAACCACTTAAAAAGCAGCTTAAAAATGAGCTACTTACTCCATTCTTGGTAAAGTGCGCGGTAACTAGTGGCGTCACAAAGCCTGCAGTGTTGCCTATCCCGTTAGCGATCCCATAGAGCGTGCCCGCGAAGTTAGGAGCCAGGTCCTGATGGTTGACCAGGTTGGTCAGCGTGGCCGCGCCGTTGGAGCCCATGGAGAACGTGATCAAGGCCACGGACAGAATGGGTGCGCAGCCGGTGTAGCCCAGACCGATGAGCAGCAGTCCCGGCACCACGTGGGAGAACAGGCAGAAGAACTTCCTCATGAACGTTGTGGATACTATATTTTGTTTCACGATCCTGTAAAAGAGCAATTCATAAAATATTAAGGGTGTCAAACACCTCTTAACGAATACGAAGGGCACTTGTTCTCCTCGTCATTCTGATCATTTTTTTGTTCTACACTATACCTGGGAACCTTCTAGTTACGGAGCTATTGGAGGTCAAAGTTACAAGATTTTGACAAGTTTTTTTTTAAATCCCACTTTTTATCGCATGATTTTTACTTTAAATATCTCTACGACCCCATACTATTTAATCCATTCATCCGCACAATATTTTGAGTGTGTTACATTGAGTTATACCACAAACAATGATTTATAACCTCAAAAAAAAAAGTTGTTTCCCAGCAATATTTTTTACGTAAAGTTACTTAGTTTGATATACAGAATGCTTGGTTAACGGCTTTGTGATGAGGTGAAATACACCCTGTATAATTGAAAGGTATTTCGGTGCATCTGAAAAAAACAGATGGCTTACTTTGTAGAGTTGCTCAAAACAGCGAGTGATAAGTAATGAACAAATTAAATCTTAGGTATCAGTTCTACGTGATTAGAAATACGTTTACAAAGCGTGATTATAAGTTAGTCCTCAGGGCTCGCCAAGTTGTCGGTAATTCAATAATAGGACTATTCAAAACAATGTGTAATGCATTTGCAAACAAAGCAAGGTATCCTTGTGCTTATAATAATATGTGGTCTACAAACACACCGCAGTGTCTACAGTTCTACATCATCTTCAAACAGTTAAACCAGTCGACTTTGTAGGCCTCAACAGCTCACATAAACACTGTTTTAGGCTTTCACGGTTTAAAACTAAACTTATATTGTCATTTACGGAAATTAAATTGTTACGAGCAGACAAATCTGTCTACCCTCTTGTCCCCTTTGTCTGCTCGTAACAATTTAATTTCCATCCACCCGCATATTCCAGTCAACCCGCGATCATGGCGCTTGCAATAGCGTCGAAATATCGGGAGCTCAACATTAAAAATAATCACGGAAGATATCCCGTAAGTGACAATATAAGTTTAGCTCACATAAATATTAAAATATGACCAGTTTCCTTACCTGTCACCAATAGCTCCGAAAATGAGCGAGAATATCATTCTAGCAAGATACGGCAGCGAAGACAGAGTGCCGGTAGATGTGAGGTTGAACCCTAGAGCGCTGGAAACGAACTTAGGAGCCGCCGTCATCACGAAGTACAGGCCCCAGTTGCTACCGTAGTGCAGTATCACCATAGCCAGGAATGGGAACGATGTTAAAATCTTTCTGAATGGCGGCACAATCTGAAAATATACTTTATTAGATAAATATAAATAGCCTAGTAAGTCTTTAACAAACAGGTTTGTTGCATGACACTCAAAAATAGCACATTATGCAGCTGTTGTTTTTAGATACTTACAGGTATTATAGATACGATGATGTCTAAAAATAATCTCAAAAATGCAAAAAGTTGGTAGTCAAGGCGTTTCACCTTCAATCATCTGATGACCTGTAGATTAAATTGCTCTAGCCCATTTTTTCGCGGAACTTGGATTAATGTTGTCCTCAACCTTAAATAATATATTTATATCTAAATCACGATATCTCCTTGTAAGATTTCATTCCTTGACAGAAACGTGGTAAACAGCCTCACGATTTTCGGCCATTACATGTAAACCACCACGTACTTAGACTGAGGTCAGAGCTAATACGTGTTTAAGGTGATAATTAAAAGATTAGTTCTATAAATACCCAAGTAGTTTTGCATGCAAAAATGTTTTTGGGTCTTTTTTTACACGACGACGTGCATTTTTATTTTTTTCTCGATCTCCCAACTTGAATGAAGGTCATTTATACTTCATGCTAATATTTTAAGGCCTCATTAAATAAATGCAATTTTAGAACACAATTCCACTTTTCAATTTTCGGAACTCAAAAAGGTCGTAGGCCAGAAAATGGGAACAAGGGAAAACCAGCAGAGTCACGTTCAAGATTTAAGTTTAGAATATTATTGAGCAAAGACACGAAGCAATTCAGCCTTGGTGCTGTTCGCAAGGAGGCACAATTACTTTTACGTTTTGATGTATAATTATCATGACAGAATTTTGCAATGTATCCCCTTGATGATTTCTTAGACGTAGAAGAAGAAAATATTCTGCGCCGACCAGAATTACATTGGTTGGAACACATACCTTGTTATCTTTAGAGCTCTGATGAACTTTGTCGCCAATAGCCTCGAGGATGTACTTTTTCTCGTTGTCTGAAATACGAGGATGCTGCACAGGAGAATCGTACACGAGGTACCACCAAAGCAAGCACCATACTAACGCGATCGCACCTAAATAAGAACACAGTTTTATTAGGGGACTGTATGAATAGATAGATTCTGATGGATGGAGTATGGTGATGGAGATGGACGCAGGTTGGTTAGTAGCAACGGGATGAGAGTTGCGCCGCGTGCGTTTGAAGAGGCATATGTCCAGCAGTGGACTGCTGTAGGCTGGTGATGAGATGGATGGAGACAGACGCCCATGTCTTTGACACATGGAGTTGGCGTTTTGCTGTTCCCGACAGGGTTCATCATCATCTCATAATATTTTACGTTATCATCTAAGTATTCATTCATTTCATTTTTTTCTGGAATGCAATAATATTGAGTAAATATATTACTTCTGGCTCTCATTAACCGATACACTTTCAGATAGATTGGTTAGATTTAATAGACCCCACCAAACAATTCAAGTCGTATTATTTGCTTATCGGACGGCCTTTATAATTATCTTACCCAAGTAATATTATATTACCAAGCTATTTCTCAGAGCAATAACTATTTCAAAGACATCTACAAGCCCGTCACGGCTCAATTAGTTATGTAGAAATCAGCACCAACCGCCGCGGAATTTAAATAGAGGCAGGTAACAAGAAAGCCAATTTTGTAACACTGCAATATCTGAGCTGCTCTGTACTCCTTGTTAAGAAATATTCTGAAAGAATGCTGAATCATCTACTGCTCGCGTTAATTTATAATTTGACAATCAATTCAGGTTGTACTGCGCTTGTAATAATGTAATTAAATCATGATTCGAAAGACACGAGGTGCCAGCATGGGTAGACGACAAAAAAAAACTATTTATTTATTTAACACTTCAAGCACAAAGTACAGAGGCGGAGGCTATTTAGTCCGTCAGGTAGATTATTAAAAAATATTTGACTCATATTTTTTCTTTTGTTACGTACATCAAAATTGACGAAGATACGGCGCTTTTAAAATTCCCAATACGTCTTAATTCTGACGTCACGAGCCCCCACTCTCGAGTTTTGATGCGTTTTATCTTTGTCAATCTTTATTGATTTACAAAAACCAAAAAATAGTGACCATCTTTTTTAGTAATCTAACTGGACGGACTAAACAGATTTGTTATTTTTTGATACTGTCGTCATTCTTATTATCATAAGATGAATGTTATTGTTGTTTTCCTTGAGAACAGTACTTTTTGTCGGTATTAAAGGTACCCTATGTCCGTTTCTGTACACCTGACAACGTATATGCAACGGTTCAGTGGTTTAGGCGTAAAAGGTTACACACAGACTTAGTTTCGTAATTATAATACTTATTAAAAAAAGATTCCGACGAATTGAGAACTTCCTCCTTTTAGAACTCGATTAAAAAGTTAGAATAGAATAGGATTAGGGTCTCCTCACATTTATCGACGCGGAATCGGCTAAAGCCGAGTGCGTATCACCACACTACTCGACTTATACAAACGGCTCGTATCGCCGTCGGCCGGCATCGCGACGCGTCGTCCGAGCCGAGCCGATGCGAATGGTATTAGTAACACCCGGTGTTAGCCGATTCCGCGTCGATAAATGTGGGGAGACCCTTAAGATTCTGTTAGTATTTATTTACACTTCTATGGAAATGATGTGGATCGCAAGATTTCTTTTTCAGCAAGTTCTATCTTTCTAACAGAATGTATAAAAAACACCAATGAAATAAACTTATGTGTACCTTCATCATATGATTACTTCCCATCTTACTCAACTGACATTTTTTATTGCTGACGCATTTCTTACAGTTACGCTCAGAGTTCGCTCACCCCAAAAAAGAAAAGAGCGTGATAATACATTCACGCATGTATTTTTAACCCAAGTATCAGGCATTGCTAATTTATGTTTATAAAACCTGCTTAGTAAGCGACACGTACCGGTTACAGGACGATTTAATACTGTTACCATTATAAAAGTTGATTCGTTGTTAAGGAAAAGAGCACCGAATACCACGCAATGTTTTTATAAACGTGCAATTATGCATGAACCATTTCGCAAGAACTACAATTGACAATTAGCAATAAGTAACTGTATCAGAAGTTATCATAACAGAACAAACTTCAGAATGTTCGAGTCGTGCAAAATGAGGTTGACGTTTAGATCATGAAACTGAACAAAATGAGGTTGACGTTTAGATCATGAAACTGAACAAAATGAGGTTGACGTTTAGATCATGAAACTGAACAAAATGAGGTTGACGTTTAGATCATGAAACTGAACAAAATGATGTTGACGTTTAGATCATGAAACTGAACAAAATGAGGTTGACGTTTAGATCATGAAACTGAACAAAATGAGGTTGACGTTTAGATCATGAAACTGAACAAAATGAGGTTGACGTTTAGATCATGAAACTGAACAAAATGATGTTGACGTTTAGATCATGAAACTGAACAAAATGAGATTGACGTTTAGATCATGAAACTGAACAAAATGACGTTGACGTTTAGATCATGAAACTGAACAAAATGAGGTTGACGTTTAGATCATGAAACTGAACAAAATGATGTTGACGTTTAGATCATGAAACTGAACAAAATGAGGTTCACGTTTAGATCATGAAACTGAATAAAATGAGGTTGACGTTTAGATCATGAAACTGAACAAAATGAGGTTGACGTTTAGATCATGAAACTGAACAAAATGAGGTTGACGTTTAGATCATGAAACTGAACAAAATGATGTTGACGTTTAGATCATGAAACTGAACAAAATGAGGTTGACGTTTAGATCATGAAACTGAATAAAATGAGGTTGACGTTTAGATCATGAAACTGAACAAAATGAGGTTGACGTTTAGATCTTGAAACTGAACAAAATGAGGTTGACGTTTAGATCATGAAACTGAACAAAAATAACAGAACATCACGCCTGTAATCCCCGAAGGGTAAGGCAGAGGTATTCTTAGTACAACCACATTTCTCCAGTTATGTCTAAGTCCCATGTAATAGGTGGCGAGCCTATTAACATCAATCAAATCCAGACCCCGTGGCTGCTACTGAGAAATTCCTCATGAATTAGCCAATAACACTTTGCCCGACCCGAATCGAACTGTGGTCCTGACACATGCTTAGCAGTAGCGCTTGCGACTACTGCGTACTGGCTCGTGGCAGTAGGCAATTAATAGTAAATGTATGAATTGTCATAAAAAGTTAATGTCCCATGCAACTTTTCAAGCAAGTATCACAACCTGATGACATTGGAGTGATCAGTGCCGTTAGATGTTTACATGGCATGACAAATACAAGAGGCGTTGGGCGGTGGGGTGGCGCGGGCATAGCGCGGTCGCGGCGCGCCGCGGCGGCGCCACTTCTTTGGTATTTCATACAAAATGTATATAGAAGAGGTGTGGCGCGAGCGCGAGACATACTGTGACGGCGTGACGCGGGTGTGGTGCGGGCGTAGCGCGGACGCCGCTTGCTCGCTCTCGGCGCACCCGCATGGTTAGCAGTGGCATGGACAGGACGTTTTGGAACAAGACGGTGAAAATGCGTGACACTTTAAAGACTTAGAATGCGCCCCCGCCTCGTCTCCGCCCGACGCCGCGACGCCTTCTATTTGTCCCACGCCTTACTTATAGTTATAACACTTCTTTGTTATTTAAATGTATTTTTGCAACAAAGTAGGTAATTTGAGGTTTCAGGTGATTGAAGTCTAACCTCATAAAGACTATAAAGAAGATTGGCCATCGTCTGAGTGCATAAAATCGAACGTTTTAACAAGTTATTCGTGATATTATCTGTTCAACTGGTACACGTTGATCGTAAAGCGACTATAACTTACCGGGTACATAAAACGCGTAATCCCATCCGAAGTTTTCAATTAAAGGTCCTGTTAGTGACCATGTGACGACTGTGCCGATGGCGCCACCTAGCAGCGCGCTCACGAACTTGCCCTTCTCCGCCGGGGGAGCCCAATGCGCCACTAATGCGTGTAGTGCTGGAAATAAGAAACCCTGTAACAAATGATAATTTATTAGGCATCGCTATCATCATTTTGACGACCCGAATGGCGTAGCGGTACTGAGGCTGCCTTACGCTCTTTGGGACGGGGTTCGAATCTCGGTAGGAGCAATGTTTTTGGCACATTTGTTTCCGAGTATATGTACTTATAAACAAAAAGTATCTATGTAGTATATCAACTATCTGGTGTCCACGACACAAGCCTCGTTGTTATGTGTGGCACTAAAAAAATTAACAGTCATCGTCAACATCAGAATTTTAAATCTTGACTTGAATTTTGATGTAGCTCAGTCGATAATAAATGATTGAATTATTGCCATCAACGGTTTAAACGGTACTTCTACGGTTTAAGGTTACTGTTTAAAAAATCTTCTCACGTAAATGTGCAAAATTATGTACATAATATGTACGACCATTGATGACACAGATTACAGTAATCACACGTAACACACCATGAGTTCTAGCTGACGAAACAATAGTTTGTAGTCGACACAGTGCCAGTGCTCCACGGGTTATACAGGGTGTAAACAACCTTATCACGAAGCCATCTACCAAGCATTCTGCACAATGATATTATAAGTAAAAGGCGTGATATTATAAGTAAAAAAGTGATCGCAATGAGCGGGGAGAACAAGTGCTTTGTGCCTCGTTTCTTTACGCACTTTAGACTTGTACTGGCGAGTCATACGCGTGGCGTATGCGTACAGTATCAGCGACGTCTACGCGGCTGGTACGCCGACGTTACACGCCGCTATGCAGCTACTACGCGTGGCTACGCAACAAAAAGTTGCTTACACTTTTATTAAACATATCCTACAAATGTATGTAATGTAATTGAGTGGCGTTAATACCCACTAAGATTCATTACGAAACAGTCCCTTGAAACTATTTGACCATTATAAATCACATTCTGTGTGCATAAATAAAGATATTATCTTCCAACTTATACTTTTTATGGTTTATTACTGGGAAGACAGTTAATTATATATACGCGTCTTTGAGAAATAATATGACATTAGACGTAGGTGTCGTTGATTTCTTGATCAATCTAATTACTGTTACATACAAGTAAATGTTCCTATAACCCACTCAATTCCTAGAAATAAAGCTCAAAGTTGCGCAAACGCAATATAATAATGTATTAATGCATGTAAGTTGTCAGTCATATCCATAAATGCAAAAAGAACATTCTGCGAGCTTCCACGAATGTGTATAAATAAATATGAAATAATTGTATAACAGTCTGATATTATCGCGAAAAAATGTTCTTATGTCATAATTTCATAAACGATCTACACTGGCATGAACATAAATATGCGAAAAACCTCCGTCGCTTAAAATAACTGAATAATGTTTTTCTAGATTGTTCGGTGGTAGTTACAGGTATCTTTTTGTGAGTATCATTCATGAACAGGTTCATTTACATTGATATAAATACAATAAAATTGACACTTCCATAAAAATATAATGGCCGTGGGAATTTAGGAGTCTTCTTGATTAGCGTGTTTCTGAGCTAGCGTTACAACGCTGTATTATTTTGAGGTCATTGTAGAACAGATTAGTTGTAGTTTGTAAGTAAAATACCTTCTCGGTTCATAAATTAAGTATATAATAAAATAAAAGACATTGGTATGAAAAACACGAGTTTTGTAACTGTGTTATTTTTATAATTTGGAAACAAAATCAAGTTTTTTACCTATTCTGCGTTGGTAGATAAGAATAGAATGAATGCTTTAATTCGTGGAATCTGTAATATTTTCTAGTGTTACAAATACCGGTGCATGGCGGCGTTAAAACATGTTGACTAACGCAGATATGTGTCTTATCTGCTTTAACTAATTGAAAAAAAAAACACTGATGCGCTGCAGTGACAAAGGAAAAAAACAACTATTCATACCTAGGTTCAGTAAAATGTACTTATTGTATACGTAGTTCTAATCGTCTACAATTTTACGACCGTGGCAAATTGACTGTGATTTTATTAGTCTAACTAATAGAAAACGGTTTTATTTAAGTACTTACTTGTTCTTCTGAGAAGGTTCTTCATTATCGTTCTTACAGTAATTTATTGACTGTGTACGGTTTTACTATTTATATTTTATCTTTAAAAGTCTTTTTAAATGAAAACCTGTCTGGTAGGAAGTGGAAGTAAAAAAAACCTTCCAAGTACGAGTCGGACTCGCACATGAAGGGTTCCGTACCGTTGTAGTAGACGCCCTTTTTTATGAGGCCAGCGGAGCAAGCGCAGTTCATACAAACGTAATAACAAAATAATTTGTAAACCAAATAAATACTTACGGTTGTGTGTATTTATTTCGATTGAATTACAAAATATCCAGGTTCCCAAATATATATTTTGCATGGGCACTTATTTAAATAAGAGTTAGGAGAAAAATATGTTTTCTATAGAAATTTGAAATTCCTCATCTCATTTAGGTAACAACTTAAGCTGTATTTAAAGCTGTAAAGCTTTTAAACCTGAATAGGGACCTACCTGCTTACTTATTTTTAGACTAACTCATTGTTAATGCAATTATGCTAATGAATACCTAAATTATTCTCAATTATGGTCAAACAATATCTTGCAAAATCGTAAACAATTCAAGATAAATTATTGTACAACGGAATATTTATTTGGAAACTGACATTCAGAAATAGAAGCCTTATTAGCAATTTCATAAGACACTATAATAGTTATTTCAATTGGAACATACCAGTGATTATACATTACTAGCCGATGCCCGCGGCTTCGCCCGCGTAAAATCTTATACTAAAACCTTCCTCTTGAATCACTCTAACTATAAAAAAACACGCATCAAAATCCGTTGCGTAGTTTTAAAAATCTAAGCATACATAGGGACAGACAGACGCAGCGGGAGACTTTGTTTTATAAAATGTAGTGATACTGCTGACAAATAAGGCAGGCATTTCAAAAATACTGTCTGGTTACACGAATTACAGTATCATGGAATATCATTTGCATTTTATAAACGCGTTAAAAATTTGGAACTCCCAATGCTTTATTAGTATTCCTACGACTACGCTAATGGACTAAAACAAACTTTATAATAGAAAAAAGATAATTTCAAGTAAGTAGATGTATTTATTCGTGTGCTTCTTGCGAACGTTATCAGAGAAATTTAGAGTACTTTGAACCTTTTTAGGGTTCTGTAGACAAGGGTAACCAACGGGCCCCTTTGAGCGTGTGCTGGTCGTCTGTCTGTCACCCGGCTGTATCTCATGATCCGTAATAGATAGACAGTTGCAATAACACAATGTGTTTTGCTGTTGCTGCTTTATATAACAAATTATATAAAAATATAAAAACCCCCGACATAGGGTCATAATTTCAAGGTATTTTTTTTTAACGGAGTTCCTTAACCCCTTATTGGAGCATGCGTAGTTCATAAAAACGTAATACCAGTATGAACTAAGCATGCTCCGCCGGCCCCTTATCGCGGCTTACGGGTGGTGCGATTTAGTAGAAATCGTCACGTAACGAAATGACGTATGCTGTGTCTGTGTAGTATAATAATATAATATTCATCATTATTTTCTTCTCAATATTTCCTTTCATTTGATAGCCATATTGAGAAATGTAATTCACCATTTTGTGGTGGCGGCCATCTTGGATTTGAAGTTTATAATAGCGTATAGTATTCTACTAGTCAAGCTCTTTCGTTTGATACCCAAATTGAGGGAGTTGTTGAATAAATAAAGGGTGTAAAACACCTCTTCACGAAGCCGAATGGCACTTGTTTTCCCCATCATTGCGATCATTTTTTGTTCTACACCATATCTGGGAACCTTCTAGTTACGGAGATATGGGGGCTCAAAGTTACAACTTTTTGACAAGTATTTTTTTAAATAAACGTTTTTTTTGTAGGATTTTGACTTTTAACACCTCCACGACTCCCGCACTATACAATCCATCCATTAGCACAATGTTTTAAGTGCGTTACATTGAGTTCTACAACAAAATATGATTTAAACTAAAAAAAAAGTTGTTTTCCAGCAATAATTTTTGCGTAAAGTTACTTAGTTAGATGTACAGAATGCTTGGTTAACAGCTTTGTTATGAGGTGGTTTTCACCCTGTATGTATTGTATTGTACAACGGGCTGGTGTCCGCAACTCCACGTCAAAGCGCGTATTTTGCGTATGGGCTGTAATTATAATCCACCATGCGGGATGCGGGCCCGGTGCGGGTTGGTAGATGTCACATGTCTTCGACTTTATTTTAAGAGCAGAGGTGATGAAATAAATTACACAAAGTAATACGCCTGTCTGGGTTAGAACCCACGACTTACTGTTCGTAAGTCGGAGCTGCTCTCTAATAAATATCTAATCCGCCATTTTGTGGCGGATTTTTATCAAACATAGTTAAGCACACTCCCGACTAATTCGCCTTACAACCAAGTAAAACAAAATAAAATCGGTTCATTCGTTCGGGAGCTACGATGCGACAGACGGACACACACACACACGCACAGACACGTCAAACTTATAACACTCCGTCGTTTTTGCGTCAGGGGTTAAAAATAAAAAAGGGGGCTCCCCTACTACGATGGTACGCAACCATTCATGCGTGAGTCCAACTCGAACTTTGCCGGTTTTTTTATTGTCTATTTATTTGCAAGTGTTTATCAGTGGAAACTTGTAAATGGCATTCAAATGAATATTGTTTAAGAGAATTGTTTATATTAGCTGTAAGTTGCCCAAATAAAATAAATATAGAGTCTTACCGCTGCAAGTCCGCTGACGAACCTCACTGCTACCAGCACCATGTAATGCAACCTCGCCGCCTGCGGACTCAGCATCGTCAAGATGGCGCTGAGCAGCATGGTGACAAACACCAGCTTCCTCGGGCCCCAGAACTCGGCCGCTGTGCCCCCCACCAGGCAGGATATCGAGTACCCCCAGAAGTACCCCGATAACACGTATGCCTGTTGCTGAGCCGTCCATGTAAACGTGACCACTCCATCTGGCTGTGCAACAAAGAGCTTTAGTTAAAACACATTACGATCAAATTGGTTTAACACAGGTTAGCTCGAATTTTCAGTATTTAGTGCTTCCGTTCATGTTATATGTCATTATTTAACAAATGGCTGTTCAACATAATATCATAGTTATTTCTAGTATGTTAAAAGTACGCGATGTCGGTACTTGGTTTGTGTTCTCTGCCAATCTCGTAGCTAAAGCCTTTTTATTATTGTTTGCTTTACTACTGTAGGTGCCTGCATGTTTGTAATATTCATCTCAAGCAATAAAATCCTAAGTCTCTGTGTTGACACTGACTATAACATCATATCTATAATTTGTATCAACATTTTTCCTGATAAACAAGCGAGAATCTACATATCAAAACACCACAAATCTGAATTATTAGAGCACAAAGAAATGTATAAGAAAGACGCCACACAATAGTATTATTTTGGAAACTCGTATCGTACTTTACTTAACAAAAACTTTCAGTAACACAATATACTACATAAAACATATTTTGTCATACACAATAGCCCATACAAAGATTTTCTTTTTCAGGCCACACCTGTGCTACGGCAAATTCGCATATATTATTCTTGATGACGAAACGTATTTATAGTACGAGTAAATACCTATTCGTGAATACTTTATGAATAGGTATTATTTACGTATGCGGAACACTGAAAAAGGATATCAGATTGTATTTAATACTTTTGGATAATTTTGTAATGAAATTGAAAATCGAACAATAAAATGAATTTCAGAGAATATTTTTTTCATGACGTACTTATTTATGTCACCGCACATTTCGAAATCCCTGAAAACCGTGTAGGGAATTCAAAATATTCAAATGATCTTATGACTTTCACAAGTGAAAACAAGAAATAGATACAAAATCCTTCACACACCCAGTTATACAACCTGTAACGTTAAATGCGCAAATCCTGAAAATAGTTTGATCAGAATGACGATTCACGAGCAGAATCAATTGAACCACTTTTTAATATAGGTCACATTTTTCATAAAATCTTCATGAAAAATGTTGCCCTGTCTATTTATTAATAGATCAAGCTACCGCGTGCGCAAACCCGCCAAAATAGGTAAACAAACAAACATATATGGTTGCACTCCAATTTAAATTTCCTCATACGCGGGATAATAATAGTTCTTGCCAGTAAATCTAATTACCAGTAAAACAAAAACAGCACATAAAATCTTTAATTTTTTTACACTATTTTTTTTTGTCGCAAAACAAGGTCAATTGAATTAAAAATCATTTGGGGTGTCTGAGGTTTTGCACATTGTATACACACACAGGATGTTGTATATTTCAAGTTTCAAAATAGGTACTTATATATAAATAGATATAGGTATAGGTATTACCTGTCGCAGTGCATGCTTGGTGACCACGGTACTGTTGTATAACGAAGTATCGTTTGTCGCTATGGCCTCGCACTCGCTTTTCACCCTGTGAATGATAATGAAATAACTATTGTGGAGCTGTGGACATAAATTGCAATGTCAGACTAAACTATCTGATCACAGAGACGTGATCCTACTGCAAATAGTTAGTTGATTTATACTGTTCAGATTCCATAACTAGATCTACTATAGATCTAAAATATTTTTTTTTTTTTTTTTTGTTAAGTACGGATATTCGCAGACGAGATTGTTCTCTTTGCATTCACAGCCACAGAGCTTCAGCTTATGCTTCAAGGTCTGAGCAATGCAAGCCTTGAAGTTGGACTGAAGATGAATATGTCGAAGACTACTAAGTGCAATGAAAGACCTAAACTAATAAAAGTAGATGGGGCGCCAATACAGCATATCCAGGAATACCTGTACTTGGGCCAAGTAGTATCTTTCCAGGCGAGGCAAGACAAGGAAGTCGCAAGACGAACTGAAAACGCCTGGAAGAGCTACTGGTGCATGAAGGAACTATTTAAGGGTGGGTTGTCTATGGCTCTGAAACCTATGGACATGTGAATTCTCCCCGTCTTAACCTATGGTGCACAGACTTGGTATTTGACTAATTTCCAGAAGTCCAAACTCAAGGTTTACCAACGAGCAATCGAGCGCAGTATAGGTACTAGGTGTTAAATTAACGGATCGTGTTTCAAACACAATACTGCGCTCCAAAACAGGTATAGCTGACGTGGCTCTAAAGGTTGCCCAACTGAAATGGGACTGGGCAGGTCATCTCTGCCGCATACCGGCCGGACATACTGTGGGCCAAAATAGCAGGAAACTGGTGCCCTGACACAGTGGGGCGGGGTCGCGGCAGGCCACGAAGGAGATGGTGGGACGAACTGGGACAAGTTCCGTCCAAACTGGAGGGTTCGCGAGAATTGGAAGGAGTGAAGGGGGGCCTTTGCCCAAGAGTGGGATAAAGAAGGCTAGGACATAAAAATGGAACTACCTACAGAAAAATAAGTATTATGATTTTTTTTCTAAAACAATTATCATAAACACAGTCATAATATATGTACATGAAAAGCCGTAAACTGTGACTCACACCTATTTATTGAGAAAACGTGAATGAAAGGAGAATGAGTTAAATTAACCGTGAACGAAGTTCATTTTCTTTACGTCATGATATGGTAGTGTGCGAACATCGAACATAATGCGGAGCATTTTAAGAAAAAATATTCAGAGCACCTTCACGTGAAACATTTGAATGGGTGTTTTATGTTGCTAAGAATTGGGACGCAAAACTACGCGAAACTACGCAAACCTACGCAAAACGTAAAAAAACGTAATCCCCGAAGGGTTAGGTAGAGGTATACCTAATAGTACCTACAACCACATTTAGCCAGTTATGCATATAAAAGGGGACTAGCTTAGAGCTATCAATCGGACGCGAATTCAGACTCCGTCGCTGCTGCTCGAATGGCGAATGAATGGTGTCCGTTGCTGTTGACGACTCGAATGGCGTAGTGGTAGTGAGGCTGCCTTCCGTTCATAGGGTCCTGGGTTCGAATCCCGGTAGGAGCAATTGTTTGTGTGATGAGCATGGACATTTGTTTCCGAGTCATGGATGTTTATATGTATTATAAGTATGTATTTACAAACAAAAAAGTATATATGTAGTATATCAATATGTGTGTTAATGTCCAGCGATATAAAAAAAAAACTAATATTATAACGAGGAAAGATTTGTATGCTGAGAAATTCCATCAGATGGAAAAACCCAATAACACTTAACCCAACCTGGGAATGGAACCAAGGACCATGCACAGCAGTTGTGCTTGCGACCACTAGACTAACGAGGCAGTCAGAGGATTATAAAGCATAATAAATTAAACATTGAGTCGAATTAAACTAAACACGTTTCAATACTATACTTAACCCCGCCAATCCCTTACTTTCTCAGACCAAACCAAAACTTAACCTTCTAAAAATAAAAATAAAACACTTTTACATAACAAACATGACACATACACACTCATAAAACTTAAACTCATTAAATCATCGCGCATTCGTTACTTAACACTACAGACTCACGTGTCACGTGAACGTATAAAATTAACTAACGTTGTTTATGGCTTATTTACGGGGTCAAAACGTTATAAACATTGCTGTGGCTTTCATAAGGAAAGTGTTAATTAAAGAGGCAATTATCATCATTGTACCGAGGGGAGTGAGAATGTCCGCAGGTACTTGGCAGCACGTGGCAAGCCACGCGTGGCGAACTGATGCGATTTGAAACATTGGGTACACCGGTCTCTCACGTGCTTAACGCATTTTTAATGTAACACATATTTATTTTATTACCAAGGCCTGTGAAACTTACTTGGAAGCAAATATCTGACTATTAAATATCTGATTTAAAACCAATTAGTTAAAAACGGTAACTGAATTGTTATAAGATTCAATATATTGAATGGCAATATTGGTGGACCGATGACCTGGGGGTCTAAAATGGCCGCTTTTACAAAAATTTTTACGTGATTCATTTTATGTTCTGCTAAAGCGCCATTTTAGGCCAACTGGTGAAGGTTGCGAGGATCCGCTGGATGCGAAACTCACGTGACCGGTCAATGTTCTGACACTTGTAGGAGGCCTGGATGTCCACCAGTTGACATCTTAATCATGATGATTATTGATGATATTGAATAGGTTCACAAGTCAATTGACAGACTCTATATTTTGTTATGAAAAACACGACTTCTGAAATTTCAAAACCCGCAATATGAAGTTTCGAGTTTCTAAACATTGTCTTCATAAAACAATTACTGTCAATTTAAATTGGTCTGATTGGCAATCAATAAATATATTTCTGATTCTACTTTAAACATTTAGAGTGTATTAAATGAGAAATGAATTTGATATCAAAATAAAAAGACGTATGCGGTGAATTTGTGACTAATGATTTTGTTTTTATTGAAATAAATTATGTACTCGTAAGTTACGATTATTTACGATAATCAGTTGGTAATTTTTCAGTCCGGAAAATTCGTGACTGATATATTTCTTTGAGTTTTAGTGTGATGACTGGAGAGACTGGAAAGACCGATTAGAGACGACAGCTTCGTTCTCGTAGTCAGCTGCTAACTATAGCCACTTGTAATAAATAAATGTGTTATTACGAGTAAAGTGTCCTCAAGAATGTGAGCGTGGGTGATTGTAGACAGACAATTACAGACTACACCGTACTTGTATTTATAACTAGAGTAATGTTTTCTATTTGCGATAACTTTGGAATCGATTAGCCAAACAGTAGGATCCTTTCCATCAGTTTATCCTTATAGTGGTCAATAAAATAGTCAAACACATCACTCAGGCAAAATCTGTCAGCCGTAGAAATGTGTCGCCCGCGCTGCCCCTTTATATGTATTTTAAAATCAAAAAGGGTTTTTTTGCAAAACTTTTTCGGCGCTTTTCTGTCGACACCAATCATTCGCGCGGACGCGACGTCGGTACGTCGCATGAGAATCGCCTAACTTGTATGCTATTTAATAAGTAACTGTGAGAATTAATTTAAATTGAAAATGATGAAATCTATGACAACATTTACAACAGAACCAATGGTATCGAAACAGGAAAAGCTGAAGGGCTCTAAATTAGCGTACTAATTATCTGGTAAATTGTACCTACCTACAGATAAATAGACACTTACTGCTTCGTGGGCTAGAACAAATAAAGAAAAAGCAGATGCATTTGCTGAACATCTAGCAAAAGTCTTTGTGCCCAATGAACCGGAAAATGGTGTAGATGAGGTCGACATAGACAACCTACTAAAAAGTGACTTTCAGTTAGCAATACCAGTTAAACCTGTTACACCGAGAGAAGTTGGTCGGTTAATCAGAGCATTGGATGACAAGAAGGCCCCAGGATTCGATCTCATCGACAAAAAAGTCCTCAGTGAACTGCCTAAAAAGGCAATGGTTTATCTGACTACTATTTTCAATAGTATGCTCAGGGTGGGGTACTACCCATTACTATGGAAAGTGTCGCAAATAATTATGATTCACAAGCCAGGAAAGTCACCGAATGAAGTAACGTCATATCGACCGATCAGTTTGCTGCCTGTAACCTCAAAACTTTTTGAGAAAATATTATTATCCCGGCTTCTGAGTGCAATGTCTGTGATTCCTGACCATCAATTTGGATTTAGACCTGAACATGCCACCACAGAACAAATACACAGGATTTGTCGCGTCATCAGAAATACCCTGGAAACCAAACAATACTGTTCGTCAGTCTTTCTAGACGTACAGCAAGCCTTCGACAGAGTGTGGCATAAGGGACTGTTATATAAAATCAAATTACACCTGCCACACTCCTACTACAACATTCTGGAGTCATACCTTTCAGATAGGATCTTCCAGGTGAAGGAAGAGGATAGCACTTCCGGTTTCCATGACATAAAAGCTGGAGTGCCGCAGGGTTCGGTACTTGGACCAGTCCTGTATACACTTTTCACTGCAGACTTGCCACAAACGCCTGGTGTGACAATCGCTACCTACGCAGACGATACTGCAGTCTTAGCATCTAGCGGCTGTCCCACTGAAGCGTCGAAAATCCTGCAGAAAAGTCTAGATGACATTGACCAATGGCTCTTAAAATGGAGGATAAGAGCTAACACATCCAAATCGGTACAAGTCACTTTCACCCTAAGACACCAGCAATGTCCACCTGTGAAACTAGGCAGTAGTCAACTTCCTCAAAGAGACTGCGTCAAATATCTTGGAATGCACCTGGACCAGCGATTGACATGGAGCAAGCATATCACAACAAAACGGAAAGAAATTGACATTAAATACAAAAGCATGCAATGGCTCTTAGGTAGAAATTCCAAGCTGTCTGTAGACAACAAGCTCTTGATCTATAAGTCCATATTGAAACCTATCTGGACTTACGGCATCCAGTTGTGGGGCTCAGCAAGTGATAGTAACATCAACATCATTCAAAGAACTCAGAACATCATTCTTAAACAACTAGCAAATACTCCTTGGTTTATAAAGAATACGGAAGTCCACGAACACCTCGCCATGAACACAGTCAAAACAGAAATAAAATTGTGTTCACAAAAATACAAGTCCAGATTGGAGAGACACCCCAACCAATTGGCCGCACAACTGACAATACCGGATTGTGTCAAAAGACTCAAAAGACGCAACATTCTACAGCTAGATAACCTGTAGAGTGGTGATATTTAACTGAAAGAGTTGATCCTGATGAGGAACAAACTCTAACCTGTCAGCTCCTCATACAAATCATCTGCTCATAGTTGTAAAACTGATTGCAAGATATAATATATAAAAAAAAAAAAAAAAAAAAAAACTTACTGCTTCGTCGAACCATTATAAATTATTATACCATACCACCTAGGGGTTCCTATCTACTTACTTATTCAACAAGTACACAGGGCATAACAACAGTATCAAAAAATTGCAAATCTATTTAGTTCGTCAGCTAGAGTATTCAAAAATAATGGACACGTATTTTTTGTTTTTGTTAATCAATGAATATTGACAAAGATAAAACGCATCCAAACTCGGGAGTGGTGAGGGCTCGTGACGTCTGAACTGACTAAAAATTATACCAAGATGTGACGTTATAAGAATTTTATAAGCGTCGTATAAAAATCACTTCTCACTTTGCGTATAGGGGGGCTACCCTAATAAAACATTTTTTTCCAATTTTTAATTAACCACTTTGTCGGCGTGATTGATACACATAATGGTACCAAATTTCAGCTTTCTAGTGCTAACGGTCACAGAGATTAAGCGAGGACGGACAGACGCCTAGACGGACAGACAGACATGGTGAAACTATAAGGGTTCCTACGTTGACTACGGAACCATAAAAATGGCCGCTTTAGCAGAATCATAATATAAAATGGCCTTTTTGCAATAGACGCTAAAGTCCATTTTAAGTTTTGTTTTATTTAACGTGATTAATTTTATGATTCTGCTATAGTGGCCATTTTAGGCACGCAGGTAACCGTTCGTGCGTCTTTTTTCCTCCCACCTTTATGTTATTATTATTATTTAGTAGGTAATAAAAGTACACTGTTGCTGTCCATTTTGATTTGGATCTTTATCGCGGAAACACTACATAAATATCGTTAATTACTATTTCCGCAAAGTAACGATTGTTTCCAACTGATTACTTACTAGAAGATCGTACTAAATCAGCTTTTGACCTAACGATTATCGTTGCTGTCCGTGTTTGCTATGTATAATGAAATCAGATTGTGCACAATGCACATGGATGCAGTCGGATGCACTTGGTACACTTTGCACGACAAAGCGGTCAGGCACGACAAAGCTGTCACCATTCATTGTAACGCAACGCTGATTTACCCATACCTGGCTAAAAGAACCATGTTTTTATATTTCATGTTTTCATGAGAACATTATTTTCAGCGCTGCTTTGCTATTTCCTCCTTTTTTCCGGATGGGAATTCATCAAATGTAAGTACCCCTCTTTCTCTGGGTGGAGCGAGAGGGAATATTTATTTATTTTATAAAGGTAGATTCACAGCTTACAGCACATTAATTTGAAAAAATAAAACGAACATTACGCCAATTACGAACTACACCGAAAAACTTATTATTAACACCTTATTATTACTTCTTAGTATATCAGACTGGTCCTAACTAGAACCCATCCATGTTCCTTCTTAGCCTTTCGTGTTTCTCCAGGGCCGCATTATCTCTTTCGAACAGTCCCGCAGCCACTGCTATATACCCCCTTTTTTGTGATGGGAAATCATCAAATGACTTCTCCCACTCTGGGCGGAGCGGGAGGGAGTGTCAGACTCTTACTGACTAAAACCCATCCATGTTCCTTCCTCGCCCTTTATGTTCCGGGGCCGCGGTATCTCTTTCGAACAGTCCCGCAGCCAAGGCTATTTACCCCCTACGAAAGGAATCCATGCAAGTTTGAAGATACTTGTATGTATTTATTTTCAAGTATAGGTTATTGTTATTGTTTTTATCTCAAGTACATAAACAAAGTACTCAAAACCAAAATATTTAGGTATGAAAGAACATTAAACATATCATGACGTTTTAAGTTCTTAGTTTGTTTAGTTAGATGTACCTAAATGTCACGAACTTCTATCTGTCATCAGATATAATAGAGATGTGATAAGATAAGTGTTGTTAGCGAAAGTGACATTTTGTTGTTGTAATATTATCAAACTACTAGCTTATGCCCGCGACTTCACCCGCCTTCAGTTCGGAAATTTTCCCACGGGATCGTTCTATCGGGATAAAAGTAACGTATGTGTTAGTCAAGGTTTTAAACTACCTGCGTCTTATTACAAAACGTGGTCTTAAAAATAGTACCGGGTTTAGTACTAGGTTTAAACCATGAACTTGAAAAAACGTTATTACAAAACAAAGTTTATCGCTAGTCCTAGAACTATCTATGGTACCAAAGTTAGACCATCGTGACCCCTAGTTTAACTATGGTACTAAATTGTCAAACGTCAACGTATGAAATATTTTTTCTTTAATTTACTTTACAACATTTTGTAAAAAGGAACGGCGCATAGAACTCTGAACGAATGAATGAATAGTTTAAATATTTTGTTGCTTATAATCTGTGGAAAATGTTAAGACCAGAGACTTTCTTTGGTACTAGTTAGTCCTTTGTTGGTATTCGATTTGTAATACGAATGAACGAACTAACGTTAGTACCGTACTAAACCTAGACCTTTTAGTTCTGGTTTAATCCTGGTACTTATGGAAGTTTTTATAATAAGGCGGCCTGTGTGCCAACTTTCATTCAAATCTGGTCAGTAGTTTTGGTAAAGAATAACAAACATCCATATAACCTTAGAAAATTTCTCATTTATATTAAACAACCTTTCGCCTGCGGCTTCGCTCGCGTTAATTTCGAGTTGTACACTGTTTGTTGTTTGATAATTCAATCATGATTTATAAGACACGTGGCGCCATCTATTACCAAAAGCACGTTATTGTCGTTTTCTACGGGAACAGTTATTTTTTCGGTATGAAAAGTACCCTATGTCCGTTACTGTACACCTGAAAATGTTTTTGTTTTCGTTTGTGTGCATGCCCTATTAAGGGAGAGGTGCGTAAGGGCACACATGGCAATTTGTAAGGGATCAAGAAGCGCCTGCGGACCGTCAAAATACAATGGCCAATGGAGCTATGTCCGCAGCCGCCCCACGTTTAGGTCCATATAACAAGAGTTGGAAGAGCCATGGGAAGGTTGGAGGGAGTGTACACCTGCAAATGTTTAAGCAAAATGTATATGCAAAATTTCAGAATGATCGGTTCAGTAGTTTAGGCGTGACAAGGTAACAAACAAACATACTTTCGCATTTATAATATTAGTGTGGATATTAGTATAATGTGTTTCATTCTCAATAGCACGAGCCGCCAACATATATCAGCTTATCAATCTCTTGATAAGACTATCAGACCTCCAAGAAGACACGCTAGAGCTGAGACTCAAGTCGATGTAAACAATCGATAAATAGACCCATAATTGTCTAAGGGCTGAATAAAAGAAAACTGTTAACTTTTATCGACTGACACTTTTCTGGCAGCTAATTTAAGATATCAGAGAGGTAGGTTCAATTTGCAAAGGATGTATGTAAGATACCAAATATGAACAAAAAACTAATCATCTTCCATATAAATACTATTACTATTTACGCATTTGTTATCAAGAAAAAACAGTCAGGGCTTTTATATCTAAAAAAGTTAAAAAAAACAGGCTGAAGCTAGGATAATTATGTGAAGTGACAATATTTAAACAACAAATTGTAATTTCCCACGAACTCTATTTTGCGTCGAGACACAGTGATTAGCACAACATTATGCTTCTAAAATACAGTTAATTGATAAAATCAACATACTAATTCTCTGAAACAAGATTCACGATGTAACCTAGCTTATATACTTGTATTTTAATCATTGTAAATATTTTTTATCAGATTAATGCGTCAATTGTACATAACACAAAAACTGGTTATCTTACAACTTAATATGAGCAATGAGTTCATTTTAAATTAAGTACTATTGTTGAGAAAATATACAATAACTTTATCTTGTGAACAGGTAGGTAAATTCGTGACCATCATATCCTACGTACGAATTGACATTGATATTTATATTCTATTTCGAATAAATTGATGACGTTTTATGTAAATTCCAGTTTTCATGCGTAATTTTTTTCCAAGTTGGTATCGTGCAGATTTAGATTAAAAAATAAGATAAACTTATCTTTATGCACGTGCCATGAAAAATACCTATTTTACCACACGTGTCTAAGAATAAAGCATAGCATCTGTATCTGCCTACATTATAGAGCCTAAATGACTTTTGAAACGAGGTTTGTAGAGGGCGGTGAAGTTGGTGTGACGATCTGATTTCATTAGCAAACTGAACATGGCTTGCAGAGATATTTAAAATTCTATGAAAATATTGAGTAAAGTTTACCAGCAGGTACAATCACAGCCAACGTTACCAACACGTTGATAGCGCGGAAAGTCACGTACAGCCCAGCGTACAGATAACGTATTGGGTTTAAGGCCTGCAGTAAATACACAACTAATTATGCTCCCGACTCATTGCTTCACACGCAAACATTATATATTATCGACTTATTAATTTATGGAAATCGAACACTAATTACATATTTTCTTTTATAATTATTCCACGCTATGTAATTATGACTGTGTTTGTGTTTGATAAACTTTATTGCCTTATTGAAGCCAAGTTGACACTTACGATGTGGTCGTGGTGTCATCAGGAACCATCGCTATGATATTGACGCTCATGTTCACCCGCATCATGTAGTTGACCCAACACGCGAAGAACATCATGATGGCCACGTTGAACCGCGCCGGCACCAAATCTGTGAAGAAGAACCCATTTGATTTGCATATCGTTACAAAGTGATACATTGGCTGTAATTCATTCGAGGAATGCATTTTCCTTATCGACTCCATATGTTAATGGATCCCAAAATGTCATAACAAACTGTGATGCAATTAAGTTGAACGTAGATATCAACAACCTCGCATTATCGATAACTTAATTACCATTCACCCAGCTTAAGCTTTGACGTGAGATGAGATTATTTCGTCATCAACCTTAGACGAATGCGGAAATAGACACGAGTTTTTGAGTTTGGCAAATAGTTGTCGACAAGAATGCACGACCTCGCAGAACCCGTAAGTGTGCGGAACATAAACTTTCGAATACATTGTCAATATCAGGCGGACACGCGGTGACGAACGTGTGCGGTTCATTGCACCGTGCATAATGAGATACCCGCTTATTAGAAATACTGAGATTATAAACAAAAAACAAGGCGAGGCGAAAGTTATACTCTGACACATTGAGTACTTGAACTAGTTTGGAGTGCCGAAATTATTGACATGATGCAAGTGAAATTAATTGATCATTCACACAGAAACATCAGTGACGCATTAAATAAAATGTAAATAACTACCTACAACAAAATAGCCAGATACAAAACTTCAAACAAGTATTGGACATCACGTTTTCGCAAGCACGTTCTTTGCAAACGTGTGTCTAGGCTGCCGCGAAATTGTAGACCGCTTTTTCTGGTAATAAAGTAATTAAATCGAATCATTAAGAGCTTGATTCTCAAAGCAAGCTTTTTATTCAAATTTTATAATGGCATGACTTTGGCATAGGCATCATGCACACCAGTATTTCCATACTCCCAAAAACAACTTCGTGTTTGACCACAATAAAAACCTAGTAGAATTAATCAGTATTATTGCAAAAGATCGTGTATTTCTATGGCCATGGCCTCGTTGAATAGCCCCGCGTGATGACAACAAAACAACCTCAGTCACCTACTACAGGCCATCGATTTGTGTTTTTGAAGACGATCCGAGGCGACCTCCGAGTTCGACGCTTAGGACACGCCTTCTTCACCAGCTGAATAAATTATAATGATGTAATCTTTAAAAAATACCTGTCTGTATAACGTTTCCCCTAGAAACAAAATAATTTTGCCAAAAAAAAAAATTGTATTTGCCAACTTGAAAATTAATAGGTTTTTGCTTCTAATAGCAGTTGATTAGTTTGGTTACTTGTAGTCATTAATAGCTGCATTAAATACATAATTTAATGATTTGTGTAAAATCCTCTTATTACACCGATGAGCAATAATAATCAAATTTATTTTTTCAGAAAAACAGTTTCACAATGGCAAAGAAACTGGTTCCCGTCATGGTTAAAACATTTGTAAGCCAGCAGGTAATTAGGTATCTATCAGAACAACTGCCAGACGATCACTAATTATCGTCACTCGTAAAGGCTCTTTCAATTCATCTTGTAGCCTCATTTTTCCATGCAGTGTGTCGGATTGCTTCACCTAACCTTAATCTGTTATTCTGTGATGTCTCATATTGGATTAGTCATGATCATCATCGTCATTCTCTTGCCCTTATCCCAATTCATTTGAGGTCGGCGCAGCAGCATTGTCTTCTTCTGCCAACCTTCTCTATTCTTCTTCATCTCATTAAACCCTTCTTTTCTTGCCATATCATTTTCAACACAGTCCATCCATCGTTTCTTTGATCTTTCTCTACTCATATACCCATCCACATTCATCTTCATTTGTCAGAATGCAATTAAAGCTGCTCCCTTTATCTACTCCTTACTTCATGCCATTTTTCGACACACGAGCATTATGTAAATTAGAGTTAAAATCAAAAACCCCTATAGTGACTCAATCAAGTTCTCAAACTTTATCAACTCTTCTTTGGTGTGGAAGGTGACATTACATTTGTTATGTAAGTAGTACCGATGTTCGCAGAAACATAAAATTTATGACAGAAGGCGGGGTGACCACATTGTCCTGACAAACCTATTGTTATTTGGTGGTCCTATTGTGCCACCGTGAATAGCTTGTCGGTTACCTAATTGACGTGTTTGCAAACGTAGTCATTACTGCCCGTACCTCCGTCCGTACCAGGCGCAGTGATGAGATTCGCTATTATTTATTACGTAGGTGACTATACAAACCTGCATGCATCGTACCTAGTTATCTCCTTCTATTGTTTACTTAATGATGATTTAACGCTAAAACGTTTTAACTGAAAACGTAGGTACAAGTTGCCATTAAAGACAGTTTCTGATTATTTTCGGCGCGTATAAGCTCGTTTTCGGAAAAGCGCTTACGCGCGTTCTGTCGCGCCTTTTGTTTCAAGCACGCGTAACTCTTAACTGTTGTTGACGCACTTATCAGCTCGTATAAGCATGAACCACGAGAAACGCCAATTTTTTACGTTCAATTTTTGAAGTACTGTTTCATTTTTAAAGCGCGTAATGTAGCGCGCGCTTAAAGCGCTTAAAGCGCTTAAAGCTCTTTAAGCGCTTTAAGCGCTTTAAGCGGTACGAGCCTAACATGTAAAGTTTTGCGGATTTACAACAACTCATTTGAAATTATTCACTCACTTCTAATCGTCCATGCATTTGCAATGGTACGGCCTCTGTGCGCCTGCAAGACACCAATAAATAAGCTTTTGACTCCAACAGTAATGCAAATGTGTGATTGTATGAGCTACTTTAACCCCTCAGACGCATGCTTATTTTAATGAGTCGTTAGACGGCGTCAATCATTTGCGTAACGGTGAGCTGTTAGCTCGTACTTAGGCTCGTAGTTAGCTTGCATTCTGGAAGAATCCGAATGTCTGCGTAGCGGTGAAAGTGCAAGAATGCAGGCTCTGGCTAGGCAGGCGCCGCGCCGCCGCACGCCGCCGCCGTCGTCGCCGCGCTGCCGGCGCCAGCGCGCGCTAATGACTGCCCATCCCGTTCCTGCCCCATAACACTTTATCAAGCTCACACGGAATACTTTTATTATCGCTCGCACATTAAATTACTTAAGTGGAAAGCTTAGTGCGAATTCTTCCTTAACAGTTCTTACAATGAGTTTTTCATTACAGTCATGTGTTTTATTTATCTACATCATTGAACTGTGGGATTATGAACACTGACAACTATAAAGAGATTAATAGATTTCGCATCAACCTACCCATAAAGTAGAGCGTACGTACATACATTTTGAATAACGATTTGAGCAGTCCCTAACTTTCACCTATCACTATGCATAAGCTAGAAGCGGTCAAGGTCTTTGAAAGTAAGTCAGAAACTTTTTCTACATGCCTATCGTTTGTATTAATCTTGTGATCACAAACACTAACGGCAGCAGAGTCCAAAACACTTCTCAAAACGACTAAAGTGACAGATGTCGAACACTGAACTTTCAAATTGATTAAACACTCGCTGCGACTTGTTACAGGTATGCACATACTCTAACGGTACAGCCTACTTTTATATTTAAAAAGGTTTATGATTCATTTCGCACATCGCATCGGTCGACATCGAGATGCAGAAACTTTGGAGAACCGGTCAATGTGTTTACTTACGTCCTTACATCATGTCAGAAGCAACGGAGAAAAAAGACTGAAAAACCCAACTATGTTGGGGCCGGCTTCCAGTTCAACCGGATACAGCTGAATACCCAACCCGTATACACAACCCAATATAATCTGGGTAATACGATACCACTTCGTAAGACTGGTTGTCAGACTTATTGGGCGACCGACTACCTGTAGATAACGACTGTCAAAGATGGACAAATGACAGCTGGGACCAAAAGCTTAACGAAAAGCTCTTTTACGAGGAATTTAAACTAAATATTTTGCATAATGTCTGATTCTGTAACCAAGCACATTTTAAATTAATGAAAGGATAGAGTTTTTTAATATAAAATTATGGAACGCGGCTGCTTCCAACTTTTATTTACTTAATTCTGTTTTTCATTTATATTGCACAAAAAACACGCGGTGTTACAACATTTGAATTTGCTATGAATATAGTGGGTGACAGTAAGCACTATGGAATCTTAGAACACACTAGCACTTTCAATAAGATTCATGTGTGCAGTACATATGTACTTGTAGCACATGTTGTAAGTCACAATGGTATCGATTTCCTATTTATTCTGATAACCTCCAGGGAAGGCCGGCTCCACATTAATATACTGTCACTACTACCTTATTGCTAAACAAAGTGCGTTATAACCTCATAGTACAAAGTTTATTCGTTTTTAAGGTTTATTCATATTGAAACAAGAGGGCAAACTTTGTTACACTCGAGCCAAAGTCTAGACTGAAATGGAGCCGAGAACTGCAGTTACAAATTACCGAAACTGTAGCAAAAACCTTTTTTCAATACACTTACGAAGAAATAAAATATTAGAATGAAAAGTATGAACTGCTGGCACACAGGCCTCCTCCCTATGAGAGGGAATGGGCTATAATCCACCACGCGGGCCCAGTGCGGATTGGTAGATGTCACATGTCTTCGAATTTTTCGGTTCTAGGGCATGCCGGTTTCTTCACGATGTTTTCCTTCACTGTTTTGAGAGCAACTAGGATTTAAATTAAAAAGCTGGCCTTTGCAGGTTGAAGGAGAAACAAAGTTATGAACCAAACAGATTTAAATTGAAATTGTTTTTTTTTCTAAATTAATAACACAAATAAATGTTAAACCGTTGATAAGAGTGAAATTTTTTATAAACAAAGTTTATTCCATTTGTAAACATAATAGAAGTATTCTTACAATATTCAAGGCCTGAAGGCATGCGCCCCTTTTTAAGCATTTCGCCGATTTATCTTTCAGGCATTGCGCTAATCGTAATGTCGGACTTTGACAAAACAGTTATAACATTAAACAATCTGTAGATATATACTACGAATTGTCAAGTAGATGAATGAAAATTCATGAATTCACGATTACCGATTAACACTTTGAACGAAGGAAAAAACGAATGGAAACTCTTTCCTGTCTGCAGGTAAGTACTGCCAGGATCAAAATTAAGTGGTCATTGTTCCGTGTTTGAAAGTGGCACCGGTGACTGAAAAGTTATGTGGTAATCGATTGTCCTGGTATGTGATTAGGAGGAATGAGGAAAATGTCATGAGGAAAGTTTTGATTATGAATGTGGATGAATGCGTGAGTAGAGGAAGACCAAAGAAACGATGGATGGACTGTGTTAAAAATGATATGGCAAGAAAAGAAGTGTCTGATGAGATGACGAAATATATAGAAGTGTGGAAGAAGAAAACATGCTGGGCTGACTCCAAAAAAATTGGGATAAGGGAAAGAGAATGATGATGTTCCGTTTAAAAAATGATTTACGATGAACTTTTTATTTCAGTTTTATATTGCCTTTGTGTCTTATAAACTATGATGAAACAGAAAATACTGCAAAGACTATTTCTGTCTACTTGTATAATATCGTATGCTGTGCCTCTGTCAAACACGATATGATTAAGGTTCCTTGACATTTGCTTAAAGTTCAATGTACAACTGTTAAAGAATTATTCATGAGCAGTAAAAATAGTCTTATTCTATCTTTTTATTCTTTTACGAATGTCAAAAGACTTATGATACCAACCTAGTCATAATCTGTATAGGAACTTTCCTCATCTATGAATTTACATAAGCCAGTAGTCATCTAAAGGATATTGTTGCCGTTTCAGAACCCCTGTTGCCGTGAGAAAAACATTATCGCAATCCGACTGTCTAACAAATGATAACGATGTTATTCGTAAGCTAATTCAGATAAATAACCGGTTTTACAAAGTGAAACCTGTTCAATGACTAGTGATGCTGCTATTTTATACATAAATAACGATGTGGCGATCGTCCGGAACTGGTGGCAAAATCACTGAACTGTGCAGCGACGGAACTAAGCATGTTACACCAATCTCACCAAGGGCAAAACCGTCGTCAATAAGCACAATCCGTGCATAATGTTGTACATTACAAATCACAAGTTTTCTGCGAGCAACCTATTATAACGCTGTTTGTGAAGCCTCGGAGACATTAATCATGTATTCATTCCATTCGCCTTAGACACTTATTTTGGTTTTCATTGAAGACTTATAACTCGTTTTGATTGGGGATTTACGAGTAACTCTCTCTTTCTGACAAGAAGTCTATCGAAATATTTGATTTCGATAACGACGACGCCATGTGAGCAATATTACCTACTACGTAGATACAAAACCTGTTTGATTGAACAAATAATTCACGATAGAACACTTCACAAGTTCACGCATCATCATGTAGGTAATTGCCTGTTAATTTGTTAACTGTTGATTGAACATGACGGCTATAATAACACATAGGGAAGTACCTACTTGAAAATAACTACCAAGTTGCTGCCAGTGACTTAAATGTAGCTTATACCGATGTTGGATCAAAAAAAGATAAATACTTTGACTCTGCTCAAAACTTGTAAAGTAGGTTTTGTTGTACAATATTTTCAGTGGTCTGTTAAACAGTGCTGTTAATTTTTCAGTTCCACCTAAAAGATTAACAGCACTGTTCAAACAAAACTTAGCAATTGTCAAAACGAAAGTTATTGATGGTCTTCAATGATGTTAAAAAGTACCTTATTGTTTCAGACAGCAAATTAGTTTTGACTTAATATAGACAACGTTCAAGTGAAAATAGCTTAAGTTCAGTTTATATTTTCTGGACGTTGAAAGGACATTTTGATACAAGTGGCAAAAACTTAGACATTGCAGCTGATAAACACCTCGAATTCCGCATGCGGAATTCGAGGTGTTCTATGGAGCCGAGAAACAGTGGCAAACGCCCACTTGAGTCAAACGACATTTTTCAAAACACTTACAAAGAATAACAGAATGAAAAGTATTTTTCATTTGTCATACTCGGAAAGAAGTGTTTGGTTGATCCGAATAGCGGGTGGAAAATGCTACTTCCCACCCTTGGGCGGACAAGACTCATAGTAATTGGTTCCCTCCTTAGGGCGGGAATAAATTTAAAAAATAGAACAAAATTTTGTTAGGCAATCGGCTGCAGAAATCTAAGTGAGTGTATAAACAGCCAGTGTGAATAAAAAAAACTGAGTGGGTCCGCCCCCGTCTGAGACGCAGTGTGTTCCACAGTTTAAATTTTAAATAGAATATATAATTTGGCGGGATACTAACTCTATAACTTGTATCGAAATCTCGGTTTTCCAATATCTTATTAACATGAGTTCAAGTAATTCTGAAATACTGACCCCAGGTTCTGTATAAGACGAGGCAAATACAGTTATCGAAAATCTTTTGCCAGAAATTCAGTAAATACATACAATGACTTTATTAAGTGGCGAGCAGATAAGAAAATAAAACTGCTATTTTTTACTTTCCTTATATTCGATATGAAAAGTTGCTTACCTCGGGTGAAAGACATCAATTCCTACTCGGACTATAGCCGCCCTCGCTGCACTCGGGGGTCTAAATACCTCGTATGGGAATTAATTCCTTTCGACCCTGGTGTAACAATCTACTATTTCAACACCCTTGCTCAAAAAATGCATTTATTTACGAAGCCTGTGTACATTGTTCGAAAGTTAAAAATTACGCACCTCAGAACGGAACGTGCTGTAAAATAGGTACTCTCACCTAAGTACCAATATTACCGCACTCCCCCTTGTATAGCACCGTGCGTATTCTTTACGGTACCTATTTTTTTATTCCAAATAAAAAAACGAATTCCACCAAAGAGTTTCTCATTACGAGAAAAAATAAGCTGACTGATCGAACCTCCTTGGAAGTGCTTTTGCTCAATACGTTTGTCTCACTTTGATGATATAAAAGAGTAAGTGAGACGAAAGATGAAGCTCTAATTTACTGCATGTGGCGCCATTTGTAAATTCGCGCCATTTTCATACAAACGTCAAAGATTGTTGCGACTTTCCGACTGATAAACAAAATAATAATATAAGTTCAAGCGAGGAATCACATCATCATCAGCTACTCACCTGATATTTTGAATGAGGTGCAAATTGCAGAAAACAGATTGTTGCCGCGAAAATAGCGAGCGCTATTTAATGATTTACAAAAATTTTCTAACGTGGTAGGTATCTATATAAATAAAAATGAATTGTTGTTCGTTAGTCTGATTAAAACTCGAGAACGGCTGGGCCGATTGAGCTGATTTTGGTTTTAAAATGTTTGTCGTAGTCCAGGGAAGGTTTAAACGGTGAGAAGTAGACAGGTAGGTAGGTAGGTAGGAAAAAATGCATTGCAACGCATGCCGGGTACAGCTAGTATTGAATAATTTTCTCGCAAATGTGTTGAAAAACGTCGTTCTTTAAGGATTCATCAAATAAAGTGTTTTCGTTTGTCACAGTAACGATAAACCAAGTCACCTTTGCATTAATAAAGAAATTTGCCATTTTCCTAATAAAGGGATTTTTGACATTTGAACCACTAACACAAAAGTTCGAAAAAAAGACTGAAATAACAGTTTTCTTTAAAATTTTATTGGGTAACTTAAACAATTAATAATCCGTGTTTCTACCGCGAACACTAACAACACAAGAACATCGGTTTGGCATACTCAAAATGAGTTCATCCAAATCACGCTGTGGAATGGCCGCCCATGTTCGTTGCAACAACAAAAAAAGGTCTTCTTGCGACTGGATACCCTCCATATTCGGCAGAGCTCTTCTCTGTAGCATATCCCATGCATGCTCAATCGGATTCAAGTCTGGCGACTGAGCAGGCCAGGGCAGGACATTGATGTTAGCTGCGGCGAGAGTCTGTCTTACAACTCTTGCGGTGTGCGGTCGTGCATTATCATGCATTAACTGAAATAAGGGACCGATTTGCACTTGTAGAGGAACGATGACGTCTGATACAATCGTCTCAGCATAAATTTGAGCGTTGAGGTTGCCTCTGATCCAAATCAACTCAGTTCTTCCGCCGATCCAAATACCCGCCCATACCATGATGGTTCCACCACTATAAGGATGGACTTCCTGGCAGGATTTTAATCGCTGTTGGCGTCCAGGGGTTCTCCAGTGTCGTATACGTCTTGTATCCGGTCTCATACCAAAACGAGACTCATCAGAAAAGCACACGAAACGCCATTGTTCTTCTGCCCAATTTCTGTGTTCAAGAGCCCATTGATATCGAATCCTACGATTGTGCATTACTATAGGTGGTACCCGTAGCGGTCTTCGGGAATGAAGGTTCACTTCATGCAAGCGGTTTCTGACTGTTTGGTCGCTAATTAAGTTCCCTGAAGAGTGATGAAGCCTCACGGCTAACATCATGGCGGTTATTGTTGGAGCTCTTCGAGTTAAGATTTGAATGTATCGGTCTTGTCTCCGTGTGGTGCAGCGATACCGTCCTCCATGGCGCTCAGCCACGGTACCAGTGCTTCGGTAACGTGTCCAAAGTCGACTGATAACACTCTGACTTGTATTCAGAGCTAAAGCCACAGTACGTTGCCGGGAACCAGCTTCTATCATTCCCACGGCTCTGAGCATTTCTTCCCTGCTTAAATGACGTCGCCGCTCCATAATAACGTTGGTTTTAATCAGTAGTAGGGAAACAGTAGCACTAATAATGTCTTCAATGCGTTGTATGTTTTTATAGGGAAAATATTGACAGCTGATTTTCATCTTTTACTCGAATTTGATTCACAGTTCCTGATTCAAATTATGAAATGCACCAAAAAGGATCCATATAAATTTATAAAATCATAAATTTATTACAAAGCCACATCTCAATCTCAAGAAATCCGCATAAAAATGCTTGATCCCTAGACACTTTTGATGTGTGTATCTAATTATCGTTATTTGCTTTTGTCCCCGCGCTTTGCTTAAATGCAGGTTGAAGGAGAAGCAAAGGAATGAAGCCGCGAAACAGCCTAATATTCAAAATTCAAATAGCTTTGAAATTTGGCCACAAATAAATATTTATTTGTTGATAATGGCTAATTATTTTATTTATTATAATGTTTATTTTTTATATTCTGACCAATAAACACATTTAAATTTTCATAACTTATATAATAAGATCTTAAAAACATGCGGCTTAATGAGTGAAATTTAAAAAAAAACATTAGTTTATGTACATAAATGAAAAAATCCACGAGTATAAAAGACATTGCATGTAAATGCAGAACCTAATCGTAGTGAGATAAGAACCAGTTTTCGAGAAAGTGTTCTGAAAATTACTTTGACAAGGTCATAGACAAACCTAGGTGTTTCTAGGAAGGTAGATCTTGAGCTAGTAGACGCTTGGGATTAGAGTCGGTGAAATGAATTGAAACACTCCGTAATAAGTATTCATTTTCTTTTCAAAACACTTCCTTGAAAACTGGGTCTTATCACACTACGAAACCCTCCACCCTCAACTGCGACTCGGGTCTGAAGTCCGCTTTGGCTGCAATGGGAAAGTTGTACGGTGTATGGAAATGTACTGTTGTGAGTTTTCCGCACCACGCTAATTTCTCTTAAATTAATTTTCATTTACCATATCGAAATCAACAATGTTTTTCCGACGTGCCAGCTGCCACTCAAATGTGACTACCACAATAACAAAGCAAGCTACGCTATTATTCAATTATCCACGCTACATTTCTGTTTCAATAAATATGTACAGAAAGAAAAATAACAAGTTATAAATAAAACTTTTGTGAAACTATCTATAGTACATTTTGATACCAGTGGAGAAAGTTTGTTATTGTAGTTCAAGGCGGTATTAACACACGAACCGTAGGCGAAGGTGTTTTTAAGCTGAGAACTGCAATAACAAATGTCCGCGTGTATCAAACGACGTTTTTCAATACACTTTTGCAGAAATAAAATTAAATAATGTAAAATGTTTATGTCATGAATGTCACGAGACTATGATTTAAATTTAATTTTTTTCGCGGTTTACTTTCGCCAGGTTGAAGGAGAGGCAAAGGTACTAAGCCGATATACAGTCTCGTATAAAAGATAGTTTTTTTTTTATTTTGAATTTAGATCACAAATAAATGTTAATTTGTTTATTAAAAGTAAATGTTAGTTATCAAAATAATCATGTTTATCTACGATGTTGAATTTATAAACACATTTTGAATATTCAAAAAAATGTTTACAAAGAAAAACGCAGATCGCTTTTCCGAAATTAAAAAAAAAATCACCTCTGACTCCAGAGTCAGAGGTGAATGTTCATTTTTAAATTATGCAATGAACCAATTTGTCATCTGTGGCAATTTTGCTTTCCGCACATGGGTGGAAAAAACATGAAAAACGCACACGTGTGAAATTCACTGCATTTCCAACCTAATCGTAGTGCGAAAAGAACCAGTTTTCGAGGAAGTGTATTGAAAAAACATTATCTAATGGACGCTACTGAAGGCGCCAAACTTGTGGCTGATACAATTTAGATAAGCATCCATCTAAATTCCGTCAGCCCAGAGCTGAGCGACACGCTAAGAAGAAGACTAAAATACTTATTAGCTACCTAAGTAAAAATCAAAATATAATTATTTATGGCAAGAAAATGTATAGATATAATCATAATGAATGTAAACACTTCTTCTGACGCGATTCTTGATAGTGGATCTTGATAAAACACGGCATATTTGAATAAATATTTACGAGTAAAGCCTTTATATTTGGCATGTTATTTCAGCTGCGTACAATATCAGTTAGAGGTATAAAGAGGGGCCAGTGTTTATGTATACAGACATATTTTCTATTATAGCCTGTGTGACGAAACGAATATAATACAAATACATTGTATTTAGATGCAAGTAAGAAAACCACGATTGTTTATTTCGGCCCATGTCGATATAAAAATTACTCAAGTAGGCTATTTTCATAGTCATGGTCAGATTTCCCTAAAAAAAATGTTACTTAATGAAGTAGGGATTCTAACTCAAGCTTTACGATGTCATTATTATTACTAGCTAAGGCTAAAAATAACTGAATTATTAATATAAATACTTAGGCCAGTTTAACAAACAAACAAACTCTGTACATGCAGAGTTTGTTTGTTTGTTAAACTGGCCTAAGTAACAAAAAAATAAGGGCGACATTTGTTATTTTGAATTAATTGATTTGCTTGGCCACAGTGCACGAAGTAGCACTTTTATACGAGAAAAAACGGCGACCTTATAGAACTGTACACAAGCAAAAAGTTAAGAGTATCTGACGGCCACTAACGTTAATTTAACTTTTAACAACACCTCTCGCTTGCGTTTACTTAATGATAAAAACAACAATCAATCATTTTACTAGTGAAATCCTACTTTATGGGAATTACCGTCCAACATATGATGTCATGGGGCCCATGGATTATCTCGTCATTAATATTGATAAAACTTTTAATTATAGTGCGCCCATAATTGCTTCTTATTGTTTCAGTTACCTTCGCTACAGGCAGCATTGATTATTTCTCTATTAAAAATATTAAAACAATTGTTTTCTTCATTGCATTAAAACTTACCGAAAATTTTAATATGGAATTTCATTTTGTTGTATT
The DNA here is from genome assembly GCA_916618015.1 of Xestia c-nigrum. Taxonomy (NCBI): domain Eukaryota; kingdom Metazoa; phylum Arthropoda; class Insecta; order Lepidoptera; family Noctuidae; genus Xestia; species Xestia c-nigrum. The sequence goes on along the minus strand of OU745261.1, from coordinate 12,980,639 downwards.
ATGCACGTAACATGGAGTGAACACAGAACAGCCGCACTGATATAAGCACGCACGCGCGTCGGTGGAGGTTGCGAATTGTACTAGCGAGGTGCGCGCGCGCTTGTCTTTCTGCGACTGCCTTCCTTCACGGCGATGGTAGATTGGCGTCTGCTCGTGGATCCGCACACTGCATTCAGCGAAGGCCTCACCTCGCGTGCCACTTCAAAACATCCGATCGTCAAAGAACATTAACATCAACGTCGTAACTTAAAACCTACAGCGCATACTTGACTATTAATACAGTCGTATCTAGGTACTCAGGCATTATATCAAGCCATCTACTTTTGAAGACATGACCTGCTAAGTAAATAGACTGTATTAGAGTGCTTCACGTGCCTGCTCATGCGAAAAAACCGAGGTGCATCGAGTGTAAGTGTCGAAAGGTTGACATTTATCGGCTACCTCATCTTATTTGATTTTAGCACAAGTTAAGACCGGATTTTGGAGCCAGTACAGGGGCAAGGTTTCAAGCACATGCATTACGAAGACCTATGTAAATTGCAAAGCATCTATTTACTGTTGCCCTCAAGCCAGATGCTGGGCTTGACAGTAGGTACCCACCCAGCCATAGTACCATAACAACAATAGAAAATCACAAGGAGGGCAAGTCAGGTAAATTATCATAATTACATTTGTAAGCTACAAATCCAATCGACCATTGTTAACTGAGTAGGTATAATAGTATTATGATTCGTTATTGCCACCAGAGAAGTTAGAAGAAGATATTTAATCTAATTAATCGCCCATTCTTCTGTTAAATAAATAATCTAATCTCAGTAGTCACCCCCTTTCTAGCCATACCATATTTGACACAGTCCATCCACTTTCTCTGGTATTCTCCAACTGTTATAGCCACCGACATTTTCCTCATTCCTCCGAAGTGAGATAAAAAAAGGAGCTGCTCCGTCTACAATCGAAGAAACAGCAGATATTTTTTAACTGTCGCTGATGTGTATCGAAGGTAAACAATGCCCATATTGCCCATGGCCCCACACATCGTGACCTGGTGCTATTAAACCTGTTGTAGGACATACAGTGGCAGTAAACCTAAAGAGTTATCCTATTAGGTACGTATGGAAGAAGGCTTGGCAAAAGCAGTTTAAAAAATAGTAAGCTGGCTACTATCATCCATCAGGGACAGTATGTGGGTCGGCAGACAGAGCTTCCACGAATAGCGACTGCACCACTTAGATAAGGTACTAGACTAGACAGTAGTGCCTAGTTGTACGCATTCTTCATGGATTGACCCTGATTTCGAGGGGTTCTATAGAAACAATCATATTTTTGTCGTAAGTCCAATTACAAGATATTCATTAGGTACAAATGACTGATTGATTTCACGAAGCTTAATTATTTTTCATTCTTTTTTTGTAGCTGTCTTACAAAAAATCGAAAGTTGTTTGATTCTTAGAATAAAATAACGTTGTATGTAAGGTTGTTTTGTTTGTGTCATATCAATAAAGACAGTGCAGTTGCAAGCGTAGCTAAGTGTCTTGGCCTGAGATCGATTGATGAATTATTTATTAACAAGCAAGTTTTTCTACTGGGTACTAAGTCATTATACAAGGAAAACAAAACTACGAGGAACTCAAACTTTGTAACTTCCTGCTCTACCTGCCTGTAAAAAATCACTGACCTGAAAAATCGTTCAAAACAGTTGGTATTCAGCTTTATATGCAAAAAAACTACGGTTCACATGTGCTTCTGTTATGAACTGGTGTAAACAATGGACAGATATGAGATTTCAGCAATCCCAGTACATTTGATTTCATTCATTGAGGAGTTCCGTTGCCTATCTCCGAAGTTAATCATCAAATCTTCACCAAATTGAAGTGGGGTCACTTCGAGAAAGTACACTTCTTAAAACTACCCAAATCGCTTCTGGTGTGCGTATAAAAAATGTGAAGAGTTCTCTCTATTTCGCCAGGATTCCATCATCAGATCCTGATTTAATGATTATGGGACAACCTGGGAAGTATACCCTTTCCCACAATAAAAAAAAAACAAAATCGGTCCAGCCATCTTCGGGTAATCGGGGAACATTAAATTGAGAACCTCCTCATTTTTGAAGTCGGTTAATATCGACGTTATGGTAGGTGAATCAAATATCCGGATAGCCTATAAAAGATTCGGCCGAGTATCGTTAATTTGCTCTTAAGAATTTTTAAAGAGTTTCGTTCCTTTGTCATGGATATCCCATAATCAGAAGTAATGAGAACCTAATAAAATTCTCATCAATGTACCCTTAAAGTACCTACATTCTTTCCAATAAAATTACAAACTTTTTTGCAAATAATAAAACCGACTCCGAATAACACAAAAAAGTGAAAAATAACTTTAGCTTCAGAAGTCGGTGTTTGTCGGACCTTTGTTTGATTGATTTACTTAGTTTTTTGTCACCGACTTCTCTCTTCTTCTTTCAGTTATTTTTCACTTTATTGTGTTTTTTGGAGGCGGTTTTATTTTTTGCAAAAAAAGCATTATTTTTCACTTTTTAGTGGTTCACTTGTGCTTACCCCTTGACAGAGTAGCGGCGTGATGTTATGTTATGAACTGGTGTTAACAATAGATAGACATGAGATTTCAACAATCCCAGTCCATTTGCTATCATTTATTTAGGAGTTCCGTTGCCTATCTCCGAAGATCTTCATCAGATCTTCACCAAATTGAAATGGGACCACTTTAAGAAAGTAGATACTCTTCCAGAAACTTCCCAAATCACATCAAGAGTGCCTATGAAACTTGAAGAGTTCTCTCAATTTCTCCAGGATCCCATCATCAGATCCCGACTTGATGATTATGGGACCACCTGGGAAGTATACCCTTTCAAACAAAAATAATAATTCAAATCGCTCCAGCCATCTTCGAGAGATCGGGGAACATACATAAAAAAAGGTTCCAACGAATTGAAAACATTCTCCTTTTTGAAGTCGATTAATAAAAAATACATGTCACGGTAATAGGGCTTATCCCCAATAAATGGAACTTAACACACCTAACAGTCGAAATCTGGGTGTATTATACACTTTTGAGTTCGCCTGTATGATCTGAGGGGTCCTCAGAGCATACAGGCGGAATGTTACGTCATGATGTTGTATAAACAATAAACAACCAAGCGATTGCAGCAATCACTGTAGCTTTGCCGTTTATTTTTGAAGAGTTCAATTTATACCTCCGAAGATCAGCATCAGATCTATAGCAAATTAAAATGGGACCACACAGGAAGCACCAGCTTTCAAATAAAAAAAAACATCAAAACCCAAAATCGGTTCACCCAGTCGAAAGTTCTGAGGTAACAAACACAACAAAAAATAAAAAAATACAGTCAAATTGAGAACCTCCTCTCTTGGAAGTCGGTTGAAATTGTTATTTGATAAACAAGAGTGCAAAGTTGCTTTTAACCGCGTGCTCAATTTTGATGACCGAGCAAGCGAAAGATTCTAAAATGAGTCACGAGCGCAGCGTGTGATTCAAAACTTAGAATTTTGAGCGTTAGCGAGAGAATCAAAAGAGCACGAGGTGAAAAATCTTTGCACTCGAGTGCAACACGTAACTTTTCATCCCACCTCAGCGAGGAAATTAATAAACGCAAAAAAAAATTGCGCGTTATTAACAAATTCAGTTAATTCTGTTGGCGTCAAATAGTCTTCCTCGTCGCTAGATAATGAGTGGTCAGTTCAGGTTTTTCACTTGTTTTCAAGTTCCTTGTTTATAATCTAAGGTGTTAACAATATGACGTGAAAAGAAAATGGCGCGCGCAAAACAATTTTTTAAAAAATACACCAAGAAGGTTCCGAGTCCGAGATATTTTAGTATAGGTACTTAGAATTTTGAGCGTTAGCGAGGGAATCAAAAAAAGCACGAGGTGAAAAATCTTTGCATTCGAGTGCAACACCTAACTTTTTCATTATATGCGAGGAATGAACAAATAATCTTTCGCTTGCTCGATCATCAAAATCAAGCACGCGGTTAAAAAGCAACTTTGCACTCTTGTATAACAAATAACTATTTCATTCTTTGCTCTTCCAGATTTTCTCTGGAATGATAACCTTGAACTAAGCAATTAAGCCAGCAAGTTCATCCTGCAAGATTACATAGAAATAGAAACCCTAGATGAGATCATAAAAAGAAATACGAAGTCAAGATTAATTAGGTAGTGGATATAAAACGCAAACCTGTTGGCTACGCGGCTACGCAACACAGTAGCAAGTAAAATAAATAAAAACCAACCGCTTATTGTGTTAGTGACCATCTCGGCTTTTTATAGTGCATTGCCTTACCTTGAGCTGAAGATCCTAATACACGAACGATTGTGATTTCAATCATTTGTCTAGGTAGGTATGTATCTCATAGAACATTAAAAGTGAAGTGAAAGTATTGAGATTGCCTTGCAATCCTTTATCAAACTATTAGAGTGGAATCTAATTAAATCTGGTTATAACTAATCGATGCCCGCGACGAAAACGCCAGTCGCCTTACCTAAGTAACACCAGGTACATACTTAAATAAACTTGCATAGTTTTTCTTATAGGAAATTCCATTTTGTTTTTAGATATGAAGATTTAAATGTAAGTACCTACTCACATTTAGCTATCTAAACATAATTTTCCTAGTAACCTAGGTACTTAATGATCGATAATGTGGTCTTGGAAAATTTCCTAAGAAGATCTAAGTAATATTTACTTACCTTACTTATTTATTTTGTGAGTACTTTACCTATTATCAACAAAATGACAGAACTCAGGGGATGATTAGCCAATCAAACACGATTACCGAAGGATCAGAGGCGAGATCTAAGTAAAAAGCCATTGCTCTCATGTGCCTTGCAATGTTGGACACTTTTTGTTCCTTTTCTCGTGAATGGTGAAGACTAACATGCATTGCAATTGCAAGACCAGTTCTGGATACGGGACAAGATCGCGATAAAAAATTCCATGTCAGGATCAGGGGTGCTACGAATATTCACATCCGCATCCGCAAATGCGGAATATTCGCATTAATTCAGACATCTGCATCCGCATTCACATCCGTATCAATCAATGTGGAGTTTTTACGGACGCAGATTCACATCAACAACTACATGTAAAGAAAGTGGGTGGAGCCAGAGTGGCACGTGCTTCGGGTCGTTTTGGTAATAATAATTGCTAACTTCATTCGGTAACTGACGAATGGGAAGCAGCACATTGGTAACAAGATCCTACTGGTTTTGTTTGTTGTGTTTTTTTTCATTGTCAATATAATATTATAGTTACAATGAGTGTTTACTGTGTACTACAAAGTTTTTTGCGTGTTTAATGAATATTTTGAAATAAATATTAAGTGAAATGTCGCCACCAATAAAAAACCGGCCAAGAGCGTGTCGGGCCACGCTCAGTGTAGGGTTCCCGGCCGTCACAATAAGACGTGTTCAATCCAAACCGATCTTAATCATCCATTTTTTGTTTGAAAAAAGATAAGTACGTTCAGGATAATAAAATATGGAAACGAAGTTAAATAAAATGCTTGCATATACGATTATACTACAAACTTGGTCCAGAAATTATTTTGTACGATTGGAACGACTATTTCCAATATTATTGACATTATCAAAAAATGATTTTAGTAAACCCCTATTCATTTTTAAATACCTTTCCAACAATATAGGGGGGCATAAAACATTTTTTTCCATTTTTTATTTTATCACTTTGTCGGCGTGATTGATACACATATTGGTACCATATTTCAGCTTTCTAGTGCTAACGGTCACAGAAATTAAGCGAGGACGGACAGACAGACATGGCGAAACTATAAAGGTTCCTAGTTGACTACGGAACCCTAAAAAGCAGTAAGTATCTGGACTGGATTTATTTTACAATAGACAAAAATGATCCAAGAAGTCGGAATAAATATAATTCACCAATTTTTTAAGTTTAATTTTTAAACATAGATTTTTATTATGTAAATCGTAGCTTAAAATTCTGTTGTGTCACTCATATGTAAAACTAAAAACTTGTATAATTCTGTTCTAAAAATATGATTTAAAAAAAATAATGATTAAGTATCAGTTATTTATGCGCTTCAAATTTAAATAATTATCCTTTTAAAATCCACATCCGCATCGAATCCGCATCCGCGGATGTCTAAATTTTTGCATCCGTAACATCCCTGGTCAGGATTATAAAAAATAAACAACCCACAGAAATATTACACGTCCGTGCACGAACTTACCGCCAATTTCAACTACTTAATCAATTTTTTATGTACCTAACCCAAAACTTTGGTAAGTTTTTATACGGTTGGCAAAAAAAGTTATAATTAATTATGGACGCAACAGGGTCACCTCTGGTAGGTATTCAATATGTGTTTAATACGATTACTTACCTGAATGTGTTTCTAGATTGTCAGAAAGTTAACGAGGTGCTCATGATGATCTTCAGGTCCGGACTGGCCGTACGGGCAGCAAATCGAAGCCAAGTATCCAGGTATTAGATCGGATTTTGTTTTGGTGTAGTTATAGTAGGTATATTCTTTGTATTGTGCAGTATATATGTCACCGTAAAATTGTCAAATACGTTATATTGTAATATCTCTAGCGATATTGTAAAGTCTCGAATTATTGTCAAATGAACATACTGCTTACAACAAAACGCATTATTTTTCGTGAAATGTATGCGATGGTAGTCAACTTACGCGGTGTGGAGGGAAGGAGGGGTCCCCCTTGCCCAGTGGCACAACTCTCATGAAAAGATACATTCCTGAGAAATACCGATTACGATATAACATAACCTTAAAATACTTTATATTCCCCCTAAAAAGCGTAGTCGACGGAGCCCCGCTTCGCGGGGCCCCTGTTTCCGAGTGCAGGGTTTAAAGGAACCTAACTAACCTAACGGGGGGGTGCCCCAAGTCCCGATTATGGGGACAGAGATACTTTCGTATATTCAGTTGACAATCATTCGAGACATTACAATATCGCGAGAAAAAACACGTTATATTGTAATATAACGTGTTTGACAATTTTACGGTGACATAATAGGTACAGGGTGTATTTCACCTCATCACAAACCCGTTAACCAAGCATTCTGTATTGTGCCGGACGGGCGTGATCGCTAGACGCGGGGATGTATGCGTGCTTGCCTGACGCTCTGTCTACTCTAACAGACGTTCTGCCTATACTGTAACTGTACACACATAATCTTCGAACCTAGACGGCGCTGACGTCCTACACCTGTCGGTTCAGACAACCTCAGTCGTTTCCTATCAGGGGGAAGGGTTACTGGGAATGAGAACACTGATAAACTTTCATAACTTTTCAGGAAGCGATTTGATATTCCTTCATGACTTTCGCGCACTACTTTTTACTGCTTGATTCACTCACATTATAATATAATATTTGCCGTACTGATGACTACGATTCTAAGAAAATCTAGATTTACTAACGTACTAGAGTACTTGACTGTAACGAGAGCCGCAAATCGCTTCCTGATTTTTGGAATTTTTTATTATGTATTTTCATTTGGATATTTACAAATATTTTCTGTTATTACAATTCTGAACTTATATCTAATTATATTTTTAACGTTACATGGTTTGTACATAGTGTTATCTATCTACTAACACAAAAAACACACATATCTTTATTGAAATTAAAGAAATATAGATAAATTAGTACAGAACTTTCTAAAACTGGGACGGTCGAAGGATCTTTCAGGATAATTTACACGAAAACCGGAGTTGATGCTGTAAGTATATAGAGTGCCATATACAAGGGTGTTGTATGGCCTATATGAATCTACTATTTACTTTTATGTATCTATATTATCCAGCCTGTAATGTTCCTTCAACTGTCAGTATGATAGACCAAATTTACATGCTATGAACACAGATAGGCGCGTTAGACTGTCATATCCTCGACAAGTGGCTTCCCTGAAGGGCTATGTTGATTCTACAAAACTATATCCAGGCCTAGGTCGCAACACTAGGCTACCTGGATCTCGATAATACTACGTTTTAACTAAATAAAATGCCACTTTCGAGGTGATATGAGTTTAACGCTTACTGTTCGGTTTATTTACTAAATCTAATCACTGACGCGTTTGTTTATTTCGTCACTGTTATTGCCCATGTATCACTGACTCTACACTATCTTTGTAAGAAACTATATACACTTGTTTTGGTGACGTTCGTCGCGAACATGTCTCCCGCCGTGCAGTGTAGCGATGACTCGCTGTACGTCGGCGCGGCACTGCACCATGCCGGCGAGCGACGAACCTTGTCGTCAGAGCCCGCCGTCACGATGCCCGCTGCCTCGACGTCCCGATGTCTGGATCATTTCGGTAGGGGCACGAGTTTCTTCACCGGACGCTTCAGGGTACCGCCGGAAGTGCGTACCTCAGCAGTCCGGACTTCTCCGTCGCCCCCAGGGAAGACGGCTATTATGCGGCCTCGCGGCCACGTGTTTCGTGGCAGCTGACCGTCCGCTATGAGGACGGGGTCGTCGACCTGTAGACTGGGGCCGCGGCTGTGTGGCTCCCGCCGGTATTGAAGCTCCGGCAGGTATTCTCGTACCCACCGACGCCAGAACATGTCGGCGAGTATCTGTGAGCGCCGCCACATCTTCTTGCTGTTGATGTCTTGTTCGGTGAATGTGCCGGGAATTGGCAACCTGGCTGACCCGCCGAGAAGGAAATGATTCGGCGTGATGGCTTCGTCGTCGTCGCTGTCTACGGAGACGTGTGTGAGCGGCCGGCTGTTTACGGTGTACTCCGCCTCACACAGTAGAGTAGACAATACCTCTTCGTGCGGATGTCTCTCGTGGAGAACGGTGTACAGGGCGGACTTCACGCAGCGTACGAGGCGCTCCCAGGCGCCCCCCATGAAAGGCGCTGATGGCGTGATGAAGCGCCACACGATGCCTCGGCGACTGGCCTCCCTTTGGAAGGCGTCTCGGAGCTCCTTGTCGGCACCGTGCATGTTGGTGCCGTTGTCGGAGTGTATCTCGGTGGGGCAGCCTCGGCGAGCGGCGAATCGGCGCAGCGCTAGTATAGCGGAGTCTGCGCTGAGGCTGGCAGCTATCTCGAGGTGGACGGCTCTGGTGGTGAGACACGTGAATAGGGCTACGTACCTCTTGTGATGCTGTCGACCAACTGTTACTGAGAGCGGGCCGAAATAGTCGAGCCCGGTATAGGTGAACGGCCGCTGATGATGTGCTAGGCGCGTTCTCGGATGGTCGCCGGTCGCAGGCACGGATGGTTGCGCCTTGCGAATACGACACTGCAGACATTGTGCCAGTACTTTCTTCGTGGTTGGCCGCATCCTGATGACCCAATAATGTTGGCGCACTTCGTTGATGGTGAGCTCGGTACCGCTATGCTGTAGACTTCGGTGCGTCCAGTCGATGTACAATCGGGTGATGTGGTGGTCTCCGTGAAGGATGGGCGGTTGCTTCGTGTCGTCGGCTATTTCGGTGATGGCGGCTATACGGCTTTTTAGTCGTATGACGTTGTCGATAATTTCCACACGAAGCGGTCTGAGCCGACTGTCCTTTCTGATGGATCTCTGTTGTTGCAGATCTGTAATTTCCTGCGAAAACGACTGTTGCTGTGAAACCCGTACGAGTAATTTTTCTGCCCTTTGGAGAAATTCCGCTTCTATTATGTGTTTCTCGTATCGAGTGTTTGGTGTCTTCGCCACTGTCTTGGGAAGAGCTTTATTCGTTTTCTTCTGTTGCTGTCTCCAGTCAGGATCCTTTTCTGTATTTTTCCTTGTTCGTTTGTAGAACGTTTTCTCTGTTTTATTCTGACAGAGATGTATGAAGCGAAGGACGCTTGCTGTAGCTCGGAGAAGACGCTCCCATTTTGAGAATCGGGTTGGATCCGGAATAGCTTCCATCAGAGAATGACTGTTGACCTTTTCCTCGGTGACTGTGAGAGTTCTTTCCTCCCCTGTTTCCGTGTCGACTGGAGGTTTTTCGGTCGGCCATGATGACGGATCGTCGGATAAGAAGGCAGGGCCGCGGAACCACTCATGATGTTTGTTGAAGTGGTGTGGAACGTCGCGTGTGGCGCTGTCGGCTACGTTCATTTTTGTCGGTATCCATCGCCAGTCTTCGACCTTGCTGTTCTCCTCGATGGCCGCTATGCGATGGGCAACGAACGGCTTGTACGCTCGAGATCCTCGCCGAATCCAAGTAAGGACGGTTTTGCTGTCTGTCCAGTACGTCACTGCAGCCGGTTTGATGCCGTGTTCTCTGATGACGGCTGCGGCTAAACGGGTTCCCATTACCGCGCCCTGAAGCTCGAGGCGTGGTATGGATTGGAGTTTGAGCGGTGCCACTTTCGCTTTTGCCATGACGAGAGTGACGTGACGTTGTCCATCTTCTGTTGTTGTCCGCCAATAGACCGCTGCTGCGTATGCCATCTCACTTGCGTCGGTGAAGACGTGGATCTGTGTCTCCGTAGCTTCGCTGTATCCCGGATAACATCTCGGTAGGTCGATGTCCTTCAACTGATGTAGGTGTTGTACCCATCTTCGCCACTGGGCGGACAGGTCTGGTTCGAGAGCCTGGTCCCAGTTGGTTCCGTGTCTCCAAGCTTCCTGGAGAATCTGTTTGGCTCGAATCGTTACCGGCGAGGCGAGGCCGAGTGGGTCGTACAATGACATGACGATTTTCAGCGCTTCTCTCTTCGTCGGTGTTTCTTTGTCGAGAATGTCGCTTGGTAGCCGTGCGAGCGTTAAATTGAAGCCTAGCGTGTCCTCGGTCGGCTTCCATATCAGACCGAGTATCTTTTCTGTGGCGCTTGATTTTCCGATGTTGACTACTTCAGTCCTGTTCTGTGTCGGATCTATGTGGTCTAGGACTTCTGTGCTGTTTGAAACCCATTTTTTGAGTTCAAACTTCGCCTGTAGGTGTATGTCCTTGACAGCTGTTGCCACACGCGTCGCTTCTTCTATCGTTTTATAACTGTCGAGGTAGTCATCCATGTAGTGACTCTGTATGATGGCTTCCACTGCTTCCGGTTGGCTGTCACTGTACCGCTTCGCGTTCCAGTTTTTAGCGTAGATAGCCGTGCACGGCGAGCTTGCCGCGCCGAATATTATTGACGTCATGCGATACTCTTCAGGAGCTCCTTGTCTTCTGTCGCCCCTCCACAGGTAGCGAAGGGCGTCACGGTCTTGCGTTCGCACCTTCACTTGCATGAACATCTCCGCTATGTCGCCGGCGACCGCTATAGGGTGTCGACGGAACCTCATCATGACGCCGGGCAGCGACTGTAGTAGGTCTGGACCAGTGAGTAGGAAGTCGTTTAGTGACATTCCTCTCGATTTGGCTGCGGCGTCGTGGACTATTCTGAATTTCTCCGGCTTCATGGGATTGTACACCTCGAAATGGGGTAGGTACCACGTCCTACCAGCTGTGGTTACTTCGGGCGCCTTTTCGGCGTAACCTTTGTTGATGTACGATTCCATTTGTTCCGTATATCTGTCGCGAAGAGTGGGATTTCTGTCGAGCTTCTTTTCAGTGGCGACGAGTCTCTTGAGTGCAGTTCCGTAGCTATCTGGCATTTCGATGTTTTCACTTTTCCAGAGCAGGGCCGTTTCTATGTGTCCGTTCTCCATTTGTTTGGTATGACGGTCTAATATGTCTTCCGCTTTCTTCTCAGGATCGGAATCAGGACGACGTGGGTTGATGACCAGAGATTCGAGCGCGAAGAATTCACGCAGCTGTTCGTTGAGATCTTGGTCTTCTGCTGTGAGTCTGTTGACGTAGTGCACCTGGTGACCGAGAGTTCTGGTGTGCGCGCCGTGAAGAGTCCAGCCCATCGCTGTGAGTGAGGCAACGGGTTGGTTCTGGGGGCCCTTGCGGACCTCGGTAGCCAGCAATAGGTGCCAGTTGTCTTGACCTATAAGTATCTTCGGCGCGCCGGTGTTGTAAATCAGCTGTTGTCTGAGGTCATCCAGATGTTTGCACCGGGCAACGTCTTCTTCACTAATCGACTGCGGCGCTAGGTTGAGCTTCGGAATGGTACGCGCTCTGAATGGCATCTTGTCCTTCATCTGGCTGGAGAGAGTGACTGACACTCTTCTTGACTTGGGAGTGTCGATCATCGTGTTTCCAATCGCGCCTATTGTGAGAGGTTCTACGCGTCCTTCCGCTCCGATCTGCTGCGCTATCTCTTCGTCAATCAGCGATACTGTTGACCCATCGTCGAGGAGAGCGTACGTGGAAGCTTCTCCCGCCGGTCCTATGACTCGTACTGGTATTATTTTGAGGAAAGCTTGACTTGCTGTCGTCCTGGAACTGGCGACTGTCTCTGGGGCCACCTCCTGCTTTGGCGGCTGGTTGACCGCTTCTTCAGTCTTTTTTGTGAAGTGCAGCAGTCGATGGTGCGTGGCTTTGCACCCCCCTGTTTCGCATTTCTTCGGTCGACACTTATGACCGTTTCGGCGATGTCGCAGGCAACGGTAGCACATGCTAAACTTCTTTGCGATTTCCCATCTTCTATCGTTGGAGGCGTCTCTGAATTTTTTACACTCAGATTCGTAATGACCCTCCTTTTCGCAGATTCGACATTTCGAAGTCGACTTATCTGTCGCTGTATGCGTTCTTTGCAAAACTCGTTTGCCTGTCGCATTTTCGGATGAATGTACGTTCTCGGGAGGAGCGAAGGCGCTGCAGAAGCGAGCTTGCTCTGTAATGAATTCGCTGAAGAGCGACAAGTCCGGCAGTGATTGGTACTTCTCCGTGTATGTTCTGTACCACTGTACACGCAGGGAGTTCGGCAGCTTCTCTGTAAGGGATCGCATCAGCTCAGCGTTGATGAGGTAGTGCTCCTTCTTCAATGCACGTAGTGTCACGATGCCGCTTCTCACACGACTTGCGAACGTGCAGATATCTTTCGGTGCTTCGCTGCAGCGCGATAGTCCTTTCAGCCGATCTGTTTCGGCTTGCGCTATTGAGTCTGGTCTGCCGAACTGCAACTCCAGTTCCCGCATGATGTCATCTGGTCGGGCGTGACCGATGAGTTCTGAGCTCACTGTCTCCAATGCTCTTCCATGAAGGCTCCTTCTGAGTCTCGCTGTATTCTCGACGTCGTTGAAGTACGTTCGAGTTGTTTCGTAAATGGCGCGGAACGAAAGCCATTCTGTATGTGACCCGCTGAAATTCGGTAGGGTCATGATGACCTTCGACGCCGAGGGTTGGTTCGCTGTCCCTGTATCTATTTTTCTATCAGCGAGCGACGCTATAGCGGATGTCAATTCCGTTATAAATGGACGTAATGAATCCTCCCCCCTGCATTGTTCGGTCTTCTGTGTTGGTACTGTTTCTCTTGACACATTTTTAACTGTAGGATGTAACGATGGTGCCCTTTCCCGGTGTTCTATATCTGTACTGTTGACGTCCGCAGGGGGGGGGGTATGCTGTCTAACTGTAATATTCCCCTCAGCGGCGTCGTCTTCTGGAAGCGGCGCTTCTTCCGGCGCTTCTTCCAACCAGGAACGCACGTATTCATCGTTTGAGTTTCTGTCATCCATATATTCAGCTTCAGAGTTGTCTTCTTCGGCCCTCTGAAGCGCTATTTGTGCAAGCTCCAACCTAATTTTTAATAAAGCCTCACGTGCTTGTGAAACTTTTCTATTTGATCGTGTCGTCTTGTGAGACGGCGATCTACAATGTTCGTTACGGGCGTCACCCCGGGTAGTCATCGGTACGGCTTCTGTGGTTTCATGAGTAATCCTCGATCTGTCTGAAGGCTTCGCTGAAGATCTGACTGAAGGCTTACACGTCGAAGGCTTTCTCGTTGTATTTGAAGGCATAATAGTTTTATCTGAAATACCCTCTGACCTGGTTCGTTTAGTAGCAGATGGTGGCTCGGCTGCGTCTTCATCCCCCCGCATAGCGGAAGGGCGGGTGGCCAGCTGTTCCAACCCCTCGTTAGAGGATGGTGAACGGGGTGGCAGCTGGTGACGGATGGCTGTGTCCTGACGCGTCTCGACCGCCTGTGTTTCCGCGGGAGACCTTCCTTGCGATCTTGTTACCGGCATCTTGTTTTATTTATAACCGCACTGTATTATTCGAACCGATCTACTGTTTATTTTTAACTATTAACGTAAGTCTTCAGCGTGTAAACTTCACTATAACTTCACTATAAGTTTTATTAGTGTTCATAAATAGTTATTAGCTTTAATAGGCGTTCTTTTCCTTAGTTATGCACTTGTGGTACGCTTCACTATGAATTTTCACTATATATTGTTGTTATATACTTCCCTATGTACTATTGTTGTTATATACTTCCCTATGTACTGTTGTTATATACTTCCCTATGTACTATTGTTATATACTTCCCTATGTACTATTGTTATATACTTCACTTATGTACTGTTGTTATATACTTTCACTTATGTACTGTTGTTATATACTTCACTTATGTACTGTTGTTATATACTTCACTTATGTACTGTTGTTATATACTTCACTTATGTACTGTTGTTATATACTTTCACTTATGTACTGTTGTTATATACTTCACTTATGTACTGTTGTTATATACTTCACTTATGTACTGTTGTTATATACTTCACTTATGTACTGTTGTTATATACTTCACTTATGTACTGTTGTTATATACTTTCACTTATGTACTGTCACTATGTACTGTTAGCTTCACTATGTACTATCACTATATGCTGTTATAGCTTCACTATGTACTGGTTACACGAGTTCCGGTATATAATATTGACGCACTGTTCACATAAGTTATTGGTATATAGCTTTGAGATATATAACTTTGAGGTATATAACTTGGACGCACTGTTCACGCACTGTCTATTTAAGTTGTCGTATAACTTTGATGTATATAACTTTGACGCACTGTTCACGTAGATTTATAACTTTGAGGTATATAACTTTGAGGTATATAGCCTTGACGCACTGTTCACATAGGGTCTGGTTCGGATTAACCAGAAACTACACTATCACTGACGAACTGAGGTTATCCGGCTCTGAAGGACCAGAAAATGTGCCGGACGGGCGTGATCGCTAGACGCGGGGATGTATGCGTGCTTGCCTGACGCTCTGTCTACTCTAACAGACGTTCTGCCTATACTGTAACTGTACACACATAATCTTCGAACCTAGACGGCGCTGACGTCCTACACCTGTCGGTTCAGACAACCTCAGTCGTTTCCTATCAGGGGGAAGGGTTACTGGGAATGAGAACACTGATAAACTTTCATAACTTTTCAGGAAGCGATTTGATATTCCTTCATGACTTTCGCGCACTACTTTTTACTGCTTGATTCACTCACATTATAATATAATATTTGCCGTACTGATGACTACGATTCTAAGAAAATCTAGATTTACTAACGTACTAGAGTACTTGACTGTAACGAGAGCCGCAAATCGCTTCCTGATTTTTGGAATTTTTTATTATGTATTTTCATTTGGATATTTACAAATATTTTCTGTTATTACAATTCTGAACTTATATCTAATTATATTTTTAACGTTACATGGTTTGTACATAGTGTTATCTATCTACTAACACAAAAAACACACATATCTTTATTGAAATTAAAGAAATATAGATAAATTAGTACAGAACTTTCTAAAACTGGGACGGTCGAAGGATCTTTCAGGATAATTTACACGAAAACCGGAGTTGATGCTGTAAGTATATAGAGTGCCATATACAAGGGTGTTGTATGGCCTATATGAATCTACTATTTACTTTTATGTATCTATATTATCCAGCCTGTAATGTTCCTTCAACTGTCAGTATGATAGACCAAATTTACATGCTATGAACACAGATAGGCGCGTTAGACTGTCATATCCTCGACAAGTGGCTTCCCTGAAGGGCTATGTTGATTCTACAAAACTATATCCAGGCCTAGGTCGCAACACTAGGCTACCTGGATCTCGATAATACTACGTTTTAACTAAATAAAATGCCACTTTCGAGGTGATATGAGTTTAACGCTTACTGTTCGGTTTATTTACTAAATCTAATCACTGACGCGTTTGTTTATTTCGTCACTGTTATTGCCCATGTATCACTGACTCTACACTATCTTTGTAAGAAACTATATACACTTGTTTTGGTGACGTTCGTCGCGAACATGTATATCAAACTAAGGTCCATGTTCACCGAAAAGATAACCGTCTGATTATCTAAAACCAGCTGTCACTGCGACATATTCCCATACAAAAATGCGTTTTAAACAGCTGTTTTAGATAAACAGACTGTCATCTTTTTGGTGAACATGGACCTAAGTAACTTTACGCAAAAAATATTGCTGGGAAACAACTTTTTTTTTGAGCCCTATACTTGGCAATGTTTTTTTTTTTTGAAATGTTCATAAATTTTACATAGAATGTATATTATTAGGTGTTCATTGAGGGAAGAAAAAATTAAAACAAAAATATAATTTTATTAGTTTATGATTTATTGAATGTATCACATAAGGCACATTGCCAGACTCTTAGCAATTAACCTTATAAAATCTATGTATCACATTTGCCGCACTGCCAGGCTTTCAACAAGTTATAAAGATTATTATTGCAAAACAAAAAAGCCAGAATATTAAATTCTAACGTAAAAAAAAACATGAAATTAAACACTATTTCTATTACTTCCGTACATACAATTTAAAAACAGAACCTCCTTTTAGTATTAGTCGGTTAAAATCAACAATTATAGGTATAAATACCATACGAACCTTATAAAAATCTTAATTATGGGTAGAATGAGATCAATCACGAATATATACTTATTATATAATCAGGCTTACAATTACTTTATTATTTCTTATGATACTCTAAGAAACAATTACGTTCCGGCAATAAGCACCACCTCATTTTGCATTTTTGACAAAACAATTTGGTCTGCCTTTTTGTGCAATACATGCACCCCCCTCTGATGGATGCTATAGTTGGAAAATGAGCATGGTTTGATAATTTGATCATACCGAACAGCATCTGGGGGTCTTTCAGCTACTGGTTTCTGTATGGTCTTGGTTGAGCTAACGCTAGTCCTGCTGACATTGCTTATATTAGTTCTCTCATATCTGCGTAGGCTTTCGAAAATTTCAATTCGGAATGTCTTCAGCGACTTGGGTTTTTTGGCTTCATGCCTGGCTTCTCTATCACGTCGATAGAGAAGCCAGGCATTGTTCACGCAAATATCGAGCATTTGCGAAAAAAATGGTAAATACCAGCGATGACCACGGAACGATAAACTTACAGCAGTTGTAATCTTTTAGCAGGTACTATTTTCGCTTTATCGCGACAACTCTAGGTCTTTTTGAACGAGTAGCCGCTGAAGGAGAGGGTGCAAACAATGGTGACAGCACCTGGTTGTAACGCGTCAAGTGGCTGGCTCGTGGTAAAGGTAGTTCCGAGGAGGTGGCCAGTAGTGAAGGTACTTGCGAAGAGGTTGCTAGAGGAGATGGTAAACTTATGTAACAAAGGTGGTACCGGAGACAATGGACTAGCCTCAGCACAATGAAGCTGCCTTATTACAGATGGATTTGATACAATTGATGGCGAATAAGAGTTGGTTGACGGCGATGACTGTGGGGGGTATATTACCAAAGATGTTGAAGCAACCACTTCATTTACTTCAGTATCGTCATCTGATAGAAGATTTAGATTTTCTATCGAAGAAGGCAATGATGGAGACGGTGAACTGCTGTCGGAGTGCGCTGGGCGGAAGCAATACTGCAGTTCATCCTCAGCAGATGATTCGCTTTCATCCAAATCCGATTTTGCGTTTGGCTTTGGAACAAGAGCCACAAGTTGCCGAGCTCTTCTCTGTTGTTGAATGCTAAGCTGATGAACCACCGGTGACAGAAAAATAGAAATAAACAATAATAATATCAATAAAATAACAATAGTAACATAAAATAATTATAATAATAAAAAAATTCACAAAAAAATTGTAACCGTACAAATCGAGCAATGTCACGTATTTGATACATAACAAAAGACGTCTAGAAGTATGGCTACCTGGCAGTGTGTCATATCTGATACACTCGATAAAAACGGTAAATTACAGCCGATTTTAATCCAGTTTAGTACTCGAAAATAGTGTTTCCGAGTAGCAAATATTGTAACCTATTCAAATTAAACAGCTTTTTAAAGCAATTTGACCAAAATATAATAAAAAATGAGTATTTTTACCTTGCGACGCGCAGTCGCCTTCGATCGGTTCGCCATCTGGTTTTCTACTGCATATTTGGTGTTACAAGAAATCAAATAGTATTTTTTTGTAGAATTGGGATTATATTTTGTAGCAAATTAAATAATAAAAGTTTCGTAAATACGTCTCGGAACGTCTCGAGATTTTCGCAAAGTTCAATGTATCTAATTGTCCACCGTGCCAAGAATAGGGTTAATCATGTTTTGTGGTATAACTCAACAACTGTTTTGAGTGTGTTACATTTAACACACTCAAAACATTGTGCGGATGGATGGATTGAATAGTACGGGGGTCGTAGAGATATTTAAAGTAAAAAATCATGCGATAAAATGTGGTATTTAAAAAAAAAGCTTGTCAAAATCTTGCAACTTTGACCCCAAATATCTCCGTAACTAGAAGGTTCCCAGGTATAGCGTAGAACAAAAAAATGATCAAAATGACAAGTAGAACAAGTGCCTTTCGTATTCGTTAAGAGGCGTTTTACACCCTTTATATAGGAGCATTAGGAGCCCAACTACTTCACTGCTACCTACTTTCAAAATATCCTACTATTTTTTAAATGATTTACTTAAACACATACCTACCTAATTGTTTATGCCTATAACTTTATCAGATGAGATAGTTACGGTCTATATAATTTCACTCATTGATAGGCAAATCAAACACGAAAAGGGTACATTTAAATACAAATTATTTGACTCCCTAGAAATGTGTAGGTAGTAATACCGAAGCATGAACACAAAAATAAAACACGCAAATAATTATAATAGTAATTTATTGCAAGTAACCTCAAAGAAACACAAAGTAACGGATGTTAACATGACTAGTTAATTGTTTAATTAAACATAATGCAATTAAGTACACACTACGTACGTAATATTACATTGTTAGATCAGGTGGGTTGTAAACATAACACTATTTTCATGAAAACTTACGCTTTAAATGATGAATAATATAATCAAGAGCCCAGTAACAACATTTTGCGTGAATTTATGTAAGCAGGCATAGCTATTCATTAAAAAACATTAAAAACCGGCCAAGTGCGAGTCAGACTCGCGCACCGAGGGTTCCGTACAAACTTTATTAAAAATATTTTTATTATATGATGTAACTAAAAATTTATGCTTTTCGCAATTTTTCCTTTATCTGTGTTATAAGACGTTGCTTCGTACCAAATTTCAAGATTCTGAGTTCACGGGAAGTACCCTGTAGGTTTTGATTCCCTTGCGAGTGTCGAAAATTTGCGGCATAAGGCTGACCCCACATTTGGCGTGCGCGATCCTCGGGCGTGCCAGCTGCACGGACGCAGGGCGCGCGTCGCGCGCGCGCAGCGCGAGCGTCGGGTGTTACCGCCGTGTGACGTGTGTAAGGCGTGCGCGCGGCGCTCGCCTTGGCGTTTAACCCCCTTCAGACAGACGGCGGCGGGGATAGCGGGCGAAGGGGTAAGAACGCGACTCGAGCGTCGCGAGCGCGCCGCGCGCGCGTTGCGCGCACGCTGCATGCACGTCACACTGCGGCAACACCCGACGCTCACGCAGCGCGCGCGCGGCGCTCGCGCTACTCGCACGCCCGAGGATCGCGCACGCCAAATGTGGGGTCAGCCTAAACGGGAGTATCTTTTGATCGCGTTGACTTAGAAGTTTGATTTTTTCACAGCTCCAAGAGACCATAGACTTGAGTATTTGATATGAATTTCAGCTTGATACCTCCACGCGTTCCTGAGAAAAAAGGTCTTGACAGACAGACAGACAGACAGACAGACAGACGGACAACAAAGTGATCCTATAAGGGTTCCGTTTTTACCTTTTGAGGTACGGAACCCTAAAAAAAAAGACTTTTATTAGAACCTTAATCATTTTTTAAATCGTAAATATTTCACTCTTGTTTTTACTTATTTTACACATATTTAAAGGTGCTAGGAACCATCCGTTGAATAATTAATAACCTGCTTATTGGTGAGCGGTTTTAGCTAATACATCTGTTTATTTTTAATAACAAACAATTTATTTGTACATTAACGAGGAAACTATATTACACTTTGTAGCAAATATTATTTTTAAAGACTTTTCATAGGTATTCATATGTTTAACATTATTTATCTGAAAGACGAAGTACATTACACAATTAGGGTAGACACGCAAAGAAAAAGAAGAACAAGTAGAGTATTCAAGGATTATTTTTTTTACAAACAGGGAAAGATCAAAATATAACCTCATCCAATTTACTTTATACACAGCCCGATTGTCGGTCCGGAATGCAGAATATCTCGCATTAATAAAATATCAATAAATACGTCTATTTACGTAAATAGATAGGTCTTTATGTACTTCACATGATCTTTGACGCTGCCCGGTAGTGTGACAACCATTCCCTTTACAAGGTCTATTAGGTACCAACTATTCGCTGTACTCATGTTTACAACAAAAGAGCGAAAACTTTACAATTAAGATAAAAAGATTCACGCTTCGTTCATAAATACATTAAGTAACTACGTATAAACATATACCTACGTAACAAAACACCAATTGCAGTTAAAAAACAGATATTAAAAACAAAAAGTATCACACAGTAATTAAGTTTCGTGAAGGTAAGTAAAAGCGACAGCACATTATTGCGTTTACAAGCTTCAGGAAAATTCCACTTGTAACAGTAAGGACTTCGAGACTTTAGTAATGAAATGCTTTAAAAGGTTTCGAGATTTCATTAATGAATGGAAATAATACAACATTTTATTAACCTAAAATATTTTACAGTTTAAAATTTACCGCACTAAAATTAAGCTCTTGGCGGATTTAGTGCCAACTAAACGCGCGTACTCAATGAGATCGCTAGTTTTGTTTCCGTTCTTCTTGCCGGCTGCATGCCTCTTGAATGCTTTGTACAATATCACGGAACCATTCATCCATATTGGTATGTAGTTCAAATCGCTTTCTTTTGGGAAATTTTCATCCACACTGTCGAGATCGGGGTCTAACCTCGAGTACGGCGATGCCTCTAACTTGGAAGTACATTCCTCCAATGGGAACCATTTGTACGTCTCTGGACACACCAAGTCCGAAGGGAAGAAGTTACCTTTATACCTCATTTTGCAGCATGAGTGAATATAATATCCCATGTAGTAATACTTGATTTCCGGACATTCGGTGTGAATGTGTCTTGTAAACTCGATCTCTCTAAAATGTAACGAAAAATGCATTATAGGTATAAATGCTTTTCATATGACTATCACCACCTTACATTTGTATTTAATTCTGTCAAGTATCGGCTTTGTACAGCTTTACCACCCTAAGTTCCACCTCAAGTTTTTTTTTTGCATTAAAGCCAATATGGCTGTTCGATAGCTCCAACTTTTTACGAGTCTGTTTCAATTTTCGCCGAAAGTATTTATATTACGAGGTGTGTATTACTACGAGCGCTTTATTTTCAAACTAAAGTGGGGATCCCTTATTAACAGAAAATAAAATCATAGTTGCTCACCTCAAAGCTCCATAGGTTCCTAATGTCAGGTGCATATACTGCGGGTCATAGAAGAAGTAAACAGAAGAGACACACTTGGGCAGGATGTCGATGACGCCAACGGCTATGATCTTGCCGTCCAGCCAGTACTGCTGGTGGAACGACCCGTAGCCGCAGTGAGGGCCGTTCTCTCTGTGCTCTTCCTATACAACATTGAAAGCTTCATTAATTACTTCAAGGTGTGTTTACGCGCGATCTTAACTTGGCGTCGACGAAAAGACCTTTATTTTTACAATAGAAAACAATTACTTAAAATAGTTTTATGAAAAGTTCATCATCTGCCTAGCGTTTTCCCAATTATGTTGGGGTTGGCTTACAGTCTAACCGGATGCAGCTAAATATCAGTACTAGTGACCTCCACATCAAAATTAGTACCTGGTAATAGAAAACCCTTTTTTTTTTAGGATCGGAAATCATCAAATAACTTCTCCCACTCTAGGCGGAGCGAGAGGGAGTGTCAGACTCTTACTGACTAAAACCCATCCATGTTCCATTCTCGCCCTTTATGTTCCGGGGCCGCGGTATCTCTTTCGAACAGGCCCGCAACCCCGGCAGGAATACAATACCCCTTAGTAGACTTTCAAGTCATTGACTACATGTAACGACTGTCTAAGATGATCTACTAATGACAGCCGGGACCACGGGCCTCACGTGCTTTCCGAGACGCGGAGGAAACTCGGTAGGTATATAATAGATCGTCACCCACACACGGAGTGACCTGATGACCATGCATGGTCGAACAGTGCGATGTAATATTTAGAGTCTTAGGTAAACTTATGTTAATCAATTCTACTTATATTTATGTTAAAAAAGGAACGTTTACATTATTATATTTTTGGTTGGTCGAAGTCTAGAAGCGACATCTAACGGCAACATGTAGAACCAAGAAGCACGAGACCGCGCGATTTAATCGTCGTAGCGCAACCTAAAAGATCGTTCAAGCTTGGTTGCAAGCAGGGATTGAAAACCGGTGCCAATTTCGTTTCTGGTTCGTGATTTAGGTTTTCATAAAGGTTCCTCTTTTCGGTACGGTACCGGTTCCGGTATCGGATCCGGTTTGGGTTCCGATGTACCGAGTCTAAATACCGGTTACTAGAACCTTTAAATCGGATGATATTGTACCGGTTCCTCGTCACCCGATTTAAAGGGTCCTTACGAAAGAAGGGATAGTGTTCGGAGCGTGCTAAGCATACCATACCTCTTCTTTTAGTTCGTCTTCAAACAAGAACAAAAACAACAAAAAAAACCAGTTTGGACTCGCTTTGCCTAAGAACCGGTAAAATACTGGTTCCAATTAAGGTTCTGGTTCCTGTCCGTTATTGGCACCTTTTGGTACCGGTACCAAAAGGTGCCGCCCCCTAAATACCGGTATTTATACTGGAATATTGGAACAAAAATTTGGCTTTTCTAATTGTGGGATTTACTCTTTTTTTTTTTTAATAGTAGACATTTTTCCGGTACCATGGGTGTGTTTAAACATTTTGACTCACATACACATACACCTAAACCAAAATCAAATCAAATCAAATCATAATTTATTTGTTAACATAGGTAAAAAATTACAGGTCTTATGTTGATGAAAAGAGCGCCATACCCGGAACGACTACCTGTACACCATGCAAATATTTGTTCCGCGTGGGAATCGAAACCGCAACAAACAGCGCAACAGCCATTAAAACATACATCTAAAACCTAGTTGGACTAAAATACTATGTGACTCACCAACAAGGGACTCTGCACTAAAAAGTCCTTAAACTTTGGTTCTGTACATTTGTCTGGCTTATCATCATGTATTGTTGTTTGATATTTTACATACACTTCATGGGTCTCCTTAGCTGTTGCCAGCCATTCGGGGCTCGGCGGAGTTGTCCTGACCAGTTTTATCTAAAACAAAGCCAACATAGAATTATTTAGACAAAGAACATTCGAGATTCACCATGATGATATATTGCAAATTGTAAAAAAACAAGTTTACAACAATAGATCTTTACAAAGATGCTTATCAATTGGGAAAACACATCTAATGATTTACCTTACCATTACTTAGAATAAGTACTCAAATGGTCACTACAAAAAACTGACAATGGGAAACAAAAAAACTGATGTAATGTTGATTGAGTACCTCTAGTTTGTGTTTAACATCGTCGGGCAACTCATTTATAAAATCCTCAATTTGTTTCTCCTTGTTTTTGCGGGTGTTTATAACTACTGCGTCAATGCCCTTCTCTCTTAGTTTTTCTAACTTCCTCTCTCTCCTCAATTGTTTAGCTTTTTTACATGGCGCCTTAGTGGGATCAGGACCCGATTCTGAAAGTTGTAAAAAATATTAAGTATTAAGATCATCATCATAATCAGTCTATTTTTCCACTGCTGTGACACAGGCACCTCTATAAGAGAGGATATGGGCTATAATCCACCACATGAACCCCATGCTAATTGGTAGATGTCACGTCTTCAAATTTTTTTGATTCTACGACATGCCGGTTTCCTTACGATGTTTTGAGAGCAATGGTGATGAAATAAATTAACTAATCCCCCTTGGCTTTAATCTAAGTGTGTCATCCCACTGCTGGGTAAAGATCTCTCACAATGACTTCCAGTTGTTTTGATCCAGGATCCAGAGCTAATGTGGGCCACTGACTGGTTCTTCATTTTGTCCAACTAACCTTTAATCCAGTCACTTTAAAATGATCTATGTGTAAAGTGTGGTTCAAATTTGTCTTTTTAGTTCTTCGGGGGTGCATTATTTAGGTTCTATGGACTAAATAAGAAAATAACACAAACCTGCTTTTGCTTTTACTTCTTTCTCCGGAGGGACTAAAGGTTTAGGTTTTTCTGGTTTGATAATATCTTTTTGAACTATGCCATCTGAAAAGAAGCAATTGAACCATTATAAGAATGTCGATATTCATTCTAAAACTTGTAAATATTCACATTCAATTTAATAACATAGAAATATTTTACATCATGAGTCATTCTGATAACAGAATATTTTTTCACAATGTTTATTTAACTTGCACCATTTAGGCATGTAACTTTAACTTTAAGCATGAAGTGATAAAACAAATCAGACACACTAACTTTTATTAAGGTTTTTTCCTGTTACTGTACTTTTTGTGAATCATACAAGGTAAAATGTAGATTTGGATTTTAAAGGAAATATGAAGATGAAATTATACCTCCAACGCCTTCTCCAGTATTAACGTCTAAAAGTTCACTATTTTTAACAATATCCAAGTTGATATCTTGATGTTCCCTCATAGTTTCTACAAACTGCTCCCCTCCCTCTTCAAACCCTTCAGCCAGTACTTCACTACCACTGCTGCAGGTTGACATCTTTCTTCCTCGGTCACCTGATGGCTGAGACTTCTCTTGACCAGACAACATCTTGTTGACTCGTTTCAATACTTTCTTTTGAGACTTTGTAGGTTTGAACTCTAAGGCCCTGCATCTAAGTGTCAAATAACAATATTAACAAATTACTTTGTAGCCAATCACATACCTAGTATATTTATTACAGCTAGCACAAAGCAGCCTGCACCATTCCAAACATTCCAGTGATGAATCACTTCATTACAATCAAAGCTCAAGTTTTCAGGATCAATACCATTACATTGTTCAAGGAAAGCATGAATGCAGTCATTCTACATCAATTTATTATACAAACCGTATTGTGTACATAGGGCAACAAGTAACATCCATGGTTGGCTTATAGCAATATTTTCCTGACCGCCTCCATCCTCTATCAATTAAATCTTGATAATCACTCACAGTCATAGCATGAGCCCACATACCTGTATCAATATAATGACTTAATATCAACGTATTAACAGATCAATCCCAAAAAATGTTTATAAACTTACCATGACTATAATTAGTATCAGGGCGCTTACAATAGCCACATCTGTAATGTTCATGTTCGGCATAATACTCTACAATGCTGCGTAGCATTTTGGTACGCCGTAATCAATTTTTTCTCTAACAAATTTCGAGGTGATATCGAGAATATTAAAATCAAATCGTGGACCAAACAAAATCCAAGAAGAAAAGATAACACTGATGAATGAATAATGACAACCAGCACTGACAGTGACAAGTGACAGCCAGGCCAGGTGACAGCTACATTGACAACAACAATGTCAAACGCATTAGTACTTTTTAAACATGAAACCAAGTCTTTTTATTTGTGGGGTGGACAATGAGGTGTTATCAGGGTCAGTATCCAACGAAAAGTTATAGATGGCGCTGTGCAAAACGGAGTGTAGTTTTTTTTAGCTATACGGAGCTGGCTGTCGTTGCTTTTTTAAAATAAAATACTGGCTAGTAAATGTCTGAGGGTACTTTATTTGTTCGTTTCCTGCTCGCTTGACAGTAATCTGATTCAAGTATTACATTCTCCTTTAAATATAATATGGGTATTTGTATCACAAAATACCACAAGACATAATTCAGACCCGCATATTCATTCCTTTAATTAAAGAAATTAACCCACTATCTTGTTAAAATACTACAATAACAAAATATTATAATTTAGTGCTAGTAAAATTAATTAGTGTGGTAATAATTTATTTTGTTTTTTTAAAAGTCCTCAGTTTCTGCCATCTCCACAATAATCGTGAATGAATGATGACGATTTATATCATTAGTATCATAGCTGTAAAAATGTATCAAAATAATAATTATATTCCACGATGGTCTTCCTTATTATAAAATTATTTGAGAATCAAAATTAATTAGGTATATTTTCCTATCTATAGTACGAGTATATTCCAGCATAAAATACAATATGTCCAGGAATACCTGTACTTGGGCAAAGTCGTCTCTTTCTAGGCGAGGCAAAACAAAGAAGTCGCAAGACGAACAGAAAACGCCTGGAAGAGCTACTGGTGCATGAATGAAGGAACTATTTAAGGGTGAGTTGTCTTAGACACTGAAACGCAATCTTATGGACATTGTGTATTCTCCCCGTCTTAACCTATGGTGCACAGACTTGGTCTTTCATTAACATTCAGCAGTCCAAATTCTAGGTTTGCCAACGAGCAATGGAGCGCAGTATTAAAGTAACGGATCGTGTTCGAAACACAAAACTACACTCCAAAACAAATAGGTTTAGCTGACGTGGCGCTGCCCAACTGAATTGGGACTGGGCAGGTCCTGTTAACCGCATGCCGGACGAACTGTGGGCCAAAATTGCAGGAAACTGGTGCCCTGACACAGTGGGGCGGGGTCGCGGCAGGCCACGAAGAAGATGGACGAACTGGACAAGTTCCGGCCGAACTGAAAGGTTCTCGAGAAGTGGAAGGAGTGAAGGGAGGCCTTTGTCCAGGGGTGGCACACATTAAGAAGCTTGGAAAAAACAATATGTTCCAGTCTAGCAGTAGCAGAACTTTTTTTTTAACTTAGTGGTATTTTTGCCTTCGACGACGTCAACGAAGACCTAACACTCCCTTCTTCATCTTCAGCAATATTCGACATTACAGACGGCAAAGGATTAATCACAAACTTGCGCCGAGGGCTGGAAAAAAAATCTTTTGTTAGATCGTTCATCATAGCATCGTTCCTGCCTAACTGATTCTATAAATTAATTAAACTGATTATTCCACCTGCACGACCATGAAAACCAATATGCAGTTTTTAAACGTGGGTTGAGATTTACTGCCCTAATAACACAAGCTTGTTTACCAAGTGCCATTCAAAGCCAAACATCATCACCATTTCAGCCGAAAGATGTCCAATGCTGGACATAGGCCTCCCTCAAGTGTCGCACATCGACCGGTGCCGTGCGACTCGCATCCACCTGATTCTTGCAACCCTCACCCGACCCCTTATTCACAACGCATCGATTCGATTTCGATTCGGGAAGTTGTATGTCTATCTCGCTCGTTTTCGTTATGGCAAAAAAGGATAGACATACGACTTGTCGAATCAAAATCACTGCCAAATGTGAAAATCAAATTAAACATGTTGCATGGTTTGCTGCGTAATAATAAACTTCAACAATTAATAGAAAATTAACTAACAGTATTTCTCTTCGCGTGTGATTCCATGGTTGTACTTCAGTCTCTCCCAAAATTAGAAATACAATTCCGCTCAAAAGCAATATTAATGCATGAAAACACCAGATATGCTTCCATACAATCGGTAAATTCTAGAAAAATAGATTATTATGCCTTGATTTAGCTTACTCTTGACGTTTTGTCAATGCATATATTACCTATGTGGGGCATCGGAAAAGTTTTCTTCGTGACAAGGATGGACTATCGCACCGTCCTTGTAATACCCATCGCATGTCACGTAATCATCATAGGCTATACAGTAGGAAACCCACATTGTGTAAGAATTACATATTCAGAGCATTGTATTTAAATAATGGTTTGAAATGTTAGCCTCGGACTCATACTAGGTCGTCAATCGCAACACGCACGCACGTCCTAAAGCAAGTAGGGTAGGTCAAACCCGAAAGCAATGGACTTTCTGTCTTCACTATAGGACTATAAACATGCATGGGTTTTATCAGTCGATTAGAGCTATCCTAGTCACATCTGATCTTTAGAAAAAAGGATGTAGTTAAACACAGAAGTTACTGCTAGAGATTCCTTACTACTACTAATATCAGAAACCTCTGGTTGTCTGTCTACCTGGTCTACCTGCTCTTGTTATAAAAGCACTTAGTCTATAAGGACCACCAACGCACCTTATACTTGTATGTAACTTGTCCAACGCAGAGTGATACAATAATACCCGAAGTGTTTCCAATAATCTTAATAACTGTATTAATAGGATTCACGAACGTAGGCGTAAGTTCCTGAAACACAAACGATTTCTAGTTTACCTGCTTAGTGATACCTAAGTTAAACAGTTGCCTAGACAATTTGAGCAGACTTACATAGCAGAGGTCCAATGTAAGATCCATCCCAGCAGCAGTTAAAGCAACAGCCAGAGTTAACAGAAGGGGCCCAGGAATAATAGGAAGCAACCACGAAATACACACCAACAATCCTGGGATCACGTGAGCTAAGCCAAACAACATGTGTCAGTCAATACAGGAAGGTTTACTAATCCGATGACCAGGGGTTGTTTTGGATTTTGTTTCGAGACAGGTTTGACGCATCGTGACTGCCGAACACGTTTAAAGGCCAGGAGAGAAGACCTCGGTGTCTTCTTCATAAAAATACGCCCGTCGAATACTATTGTCCGACTAAAAATTATGTTTTGCCGTAGACGAAGGATATGAAGACCCCTTGTGGATCCTGTCGTTAAAAGATGACTTCAAGAGAACCACACACGAGGTCAACGCACCTTTACCTAAACTGGACTTGTTGTGCCCAGTTTTCCTGATTATACGTATATTGTGAGGATCATAAAGCCCCTACCAAATTGTATATGTTGGCGTTACCTTGGTGGTCTAAAGACGTCGTCGTGTCTTGATCTGATACCAGAATACATTCCCTAAAGAAAATACTTTAGGTACTCACACACAATAATAAAATATTTCTTTAGATTTTTAATCCGACGGACTTGAGGCTTGTCTTTATACTTGTGATAGGCTTGTATGACGATTGTACCCAAAACTAAACGCAAGAAAAATGGCAGCGCTGTAATTGCTGATGCCTGCAAACGACTTTTAAATTATAATATCATTGCCTGCACACGATATAGAATAGGTGGACGTGATATTTTTCTACAGGTGCAGTACTAATACAAATTAATACGTCCGATAGTAATATAATTTTGGGTTAGCTTAGTCTTTGTCAGAGGCTACAATGAATAACTATAAAATACATCAGCTTAGGTGGATATAAATGATATAATATTACCGTAAAATTGTAAAACAAGTAGGATTGTAATCTAAGTAGGTATCTAGCGCCCCTATTTGTGTTCAGGGTTTAAAAGAACTTAGATATCCTAACGTTCGGGGTGCTTCAAGTCCCGAATTTGGAAGCAGAGATACTTCCGTCGCATGTATTTCACGATTTTACGATTTCACTTCGATAGATTACAATCTAAGGGGTTTTGAAATTTTACGGTGACAGGAATATTCTTCGTAGGAAGAATTAACTATTAAAGAATTACCACAATATGTTACTTACACTATAAATACTGTATTTGGCGACCTTAGAGTAATAAAGTGGACCGTAGAGGCAAAGGGAAATGATCATCCATGAATATCCAAAGTTGAGGATGCAGAGAGCCCAGACTGGAACAGATCTTATTATCAATCGCCATGGAGCATGAGCATTTGACATCTAAAATACAAACACTTACTCGTAGTTAATGTTTCTTGGTACCTTGATGATGTCACCACTTTCTCATGCTTGTTTACGACTGTTTTTCGGATACGTAAAGACGTCATACGATGCTTTCAAAGCCCTTACTCAATAAATTTTACTGTTTATGCCGGACGACCTTGATCGGACCTTAGTACCTTAGGACCTTAGTAAGAACTTAGTGAGCAAGCCAGTAAATATTAAGTGCCTGCCTACCCTTGTTGAAACTTCATTTGCATATCTATTAGGTACATAAGCACTCACTTTTATTGGAAAAATGTTACTGATAGTATCAGACAAGTACGCCAATTCCTCTTGAGATATACAAGGGTGTCTCCTTGGGTAATCGGTAACAACAAGGATCCAAACGATGGCCCAAGTGATTTGCAATCCTCCAGCAATGTAGAACCCTACGGGCCATCGCGAGTAGTAGTGCACTGCGGCACACATCAGGAACGTGGAGAAAGTCCCCGTGGTTACACCTGGTGACAAATACACATACGTTTGTATACATCGTTATTAGTCATGCATGCCGTTTTCCAATGCGACCCCAGCGATAGTGCTACTCGAAACAAATCCGACCCGATGCGCACCGGTAAAGTTTTTATACTGCGACACCGTTAAAACATAGTGTCAACCTGAACCGGTACCTAACTAATTTGTCTAATTAAATATTTACTTATTTAATTAGACAAATTAGTTAGGATACCGGCTCAGGTTACATGTCTATACAATTAATATTGATATAATCCTGTCGAGTGGATAACGGAATAATCACTTTCAACTATCAGGTGAGCGAGAAATTAATTCTCAGTTTCATTCAAGAAATAATAGTCAATCGTCTGTTTGTATAGATGGAACACCTTGATACAACGTTGAAGAACTAGGCCACGATATTTTTAACTAGGAACGAAAGAAGCTTACCACAGTATGCCCACATGAAATGATTCCTCTCTATCGGTGGTACCCAGTACCTTAGCACTTGGACCATGCTAGGCTGCATGGCTCCCTGTTAGAGAAAGCACAAAACTTGACACACTCAGATCTGGCAGTAGGTTAGGTAGCAGTTACAACTTGTGCAACATAAAAACGCAGTGCTGCAATAATACTAAATCTTTCTTTAAGACACGAGAATTCCGAGCCATTATGAGCCCAAAAAACTCCACAGAAAAATACTTTTGCTTCCGTGCTTAACGAGTTCGTTCGTTATTCAAAAGATAATGTACTTACCTATGTACGCCATCGTTATAAACCTTCCGGGTCATGGCTGCACACATGACAGAATGTCCAAATTGTTTGATTACCTATGTGCTAGATAACATGAGAGTCAAAATGCACAACAGACATATAATACGATTGTTTGAAAGAACGATTGTTATATGGATTATTACTCATATTGATAATTTGTCAGAACGAGCTAGTATCCAAATGAACTAATTGATACAAAGTGCAAGTGTTAAAACGATACAGTGTCAGAATGTATAAAATATCATAAAATCTTAACGGCATATATGAATGAGTGTCAAAATGTCCAATAGTGCATTAGAAGAAGGTTAATAATCCTGCTAATTGCCAGCAAATTCATACATAGCACAAACGTGAGGAGGCGTATTGGGTGGAACAAAGTTACCAATGATCATCATCTTTCTGCCCTTATGTCCCGTTACTTGGAGTTAGAGCAACATGTTTTTTGCTGCCATTAGACCGCTCTCCATTCTATTTTCTATCATTGTACCCCTGTCAACCGTCACGCTATTACCTATTTACTCCTTTTTCTTTCATATCATTCCTCACACCATCCGTGCATCGTTTTTTTAGTCTTCCCCTAAAATCCCATAATATATATCCCAAATATTCATCACTCTTTAAAGCACATGCAATTCGTGAGATTCGTCCCTCCTCATCGCATGTCCAAACCAACACAGTCGATTCGCTTTCAACTCTCCTGTGTGAAAGGCGCAAATAACGTTAGGTACTAATGATGATGAAATGCATAATTAGAACTTTGTAGAAACTAAGAGTACTAACAGCACAGAATCCAATGATGATTCGTACTAGAAACAGCGCCCAAAAGTGATAATATGCTGAGGCGGGTGTGAGTAAGGTCAGTACTCCAGATATAAACCCTGCGATGCCAACAGCCCACATAGGACCTAACCTGAAAAAAACATTCTAATGAAATTATCTAATCTCATCTTTTGACATACTTTTGCTTAGCAGTTTACAAAGAGTTACAATTTACAAACAGTTAATAAATTCACCCTATTAGGATTAGACATATAGACACACATAAATTAGAAGTCGCATATCCAGAAAGTACGAGCAAAATTATCAAAATTCTCATACGCCCTTCGGGAAATAAAAAAAACTACAGACATAAAAACTGCGTTGGTAGCATATTACGCGTATGCCTATGCAATATGCATGGCTTAAATACGGTGTCATATTATGGGGAAATAGTACAGACTCGCCCTCACTAGTCACCCTCCAAAAAAGCTACTTAGAATACTAGTAAATGTTGAACAAACGGATAGCTGTAAGCCTCACTCCCAGGAACAAAAAAATTAACCCTACCGAGCTTCTACATCTTTGAGATCTGTAAATTTGTACGTAAATACTCGAATTTCTACACAAAAAGAGAAGACATCTCAGCAATGAATGGACTTAATTTAACTTTGATACCTCATATCTCGGAAAGTGACACTTTAGAACACTTGGCCTCATACAAATGTTAGTATTGATACCAGCTAACAATTAATATAGGTATTAAGCGTGGCTGCTATTTAAAAAAAAACAACATCAAACCCCTTTTAGAGCCAAGAACTGCCAGAGGGGTAGGTAAAATTGTAGGGAATACAGCTTCGAGAAATAGGCATGTTGTCTTTGTGAGGGTTCGAATAATTTTGTAAGCTAATACTTCAGATCTTTCAGATGTTTTATCAGGTGTTATGCTTTGCTTGCTGACAGTATATTCTTTACATTCAAGTAGCTGATGCACGCGGCTACGCCGCTCGCAGACAAATTATAATAAAACCATCCTCCAAACCCCTCCTAGCCATTGGTGAAAACAGCACGAAAATCGGTGCAGTTATTTTGGATTTTATCGCGAATAGACAGACAGGCGCAGCGGAGGACTTTGTTTTATAACATGTAGTGAGTAGTCACATTAGTAAACTGTTACTACGTACCTATCTCCAACACTATGAAAAATCGGTAAGCAAATGCAGTATCCTATGTGATAAGCGCAGAACAGTGTCCCTACTTTCGTGTCATCCCAGTTTATAATGTCCACCCTCTGAAAATAATATATCATAAGGAGCCAACAGTGTTCCCGCTGATATGACACAAGCCTCCTCATCATGAGAGGGAGTGGGCCAGAACGAGTTGGTGGATGTCACGTGTCTTCGATTGTCTTCAACACGTTTGAAGATGTATTTGAAATGTGAAGACTGCTCTTTCTTCTAGATGACGATATCGGCAGTTGACCTGCTCCAACAACATACTTCGATTTCGACTGCAAAAATTCGCTGATCAAGATCAGTTGTGCATTTGTCACTGTTTTCAGTCCGACATCCGAAAAACGACATCCGAAACGAAGACCATCCAGAGTTAAGTTTTCCGACGGATACCCCCTATAAACTTCACAATATTATGTATTTAACTACCTCTACTAGTATACCTACTGCACAACGAGCTAAATTTCACAATAGTGTATCGATGATTATTCTTTACTGCCATTTGTGTGTTTGATTTTATTCTATAAATATTATTGTCATAGAGACAATTCTTTTCAACTACATTGATACCTTCTCAAAACCATGATGTTATTATAAACATCTATTCAAAGCTCGGGTTTTCCATTCAATTCTAACCATAAGGCTTGGCAAATTCAGTTGCAGCTACTATTTTAAACCAGTGTAATACGTATTATTTACAAAACAATTGCTGATACTAAGTATTTAAGTAAAGAATATGACCGTACCGCTCTTTTAGCACTTTGTAGGACTATTTGGTCATTTTCAGTCGTAAAGAATTCTATATCTCTTTTCATAACTTGGGCCATATCGACTATATGCACACTTAGGTTATTACGGACAATGTACATTAAAAAATACCCAAGAAATATCATTAGTCCCACCTGGAACACAATAGAAAATTAACAAAAGGAATCAATTGCCAAACTACACAAATATCAGTCATTATTTGTCTTCGCTTACTATTGCACGTATCCTAATTTTAAACATAACCAATTTCCAAAACCGTTTTTAAAATGACAATGTTAGGCACAGTAAATAGCCATGGCCATATGGAAATCTATCTAGGTATGTGTGACAAATCTTCATAATAATAAAATGGTGCGTGGAGTCCCTCCGTGCGGAAGAAGTAAAACTTCATAATGAGGAAATGAAAACGGGCTCCATGGTAGTGTTAAACGTTTAACGCAACCTTGTTGGAAGTCGCATTAGAAGTTTCACTTTAAAACCGTGGACATTAGGTACTCGTGTAGGTACGTCGACCCCTAAACGTGCCTACGCTGCTATTGTCGCCACGCCTGTATCGCAGGTGAAAAAGGGGAAAAATAAGAGCTGCTGTGAACCTTCCAACAAGGGTTCGAAACAGCAAGGTCCAGCAGCGGCCGCGTGTGACGAGGATGGCTTTGTGAAGGTGGAGAGAAAGAAAAGGAAGAAGCCACCTAGTCGGAACCAGTGCGGGACCGCGCAGGAAGGACCCAGTGGGTTGCGTCCGGCGATACCAACGACGCAGCTCTATGTGTCCCGGCTACTTCACACCACGAAGGTAGAGGAGATCGTGGCGTACGTCCGAGCGAAGACCAACTGGACAGTGAGGGTCGAGAAGTTAGAGTCGCGCCACAACACGAATTTTAAATCATTCGTGGTGCGAGTTCCGACTCATGATATTGAGACCTTCCTCAAGGAAGAGTTTTGGCCGAAAGGTGTCGTGTATCGGCGATTCCGCGGAAGGCTACGCGACACCACGCAGCGCAACATGACGCCGTCTCTTCGTGTTCGGTAGTTTTGTGGTTTTTAATAAATATGTATGTTAGTCTGTAAGGTATTTGTAATATGGGTCTTTTGTTACCCGAATTAAATGATATTATTATTATTATTATTATTAGGCTTCTAACAAGTAATCATATGAAAAAATGGAGCCATAAATAATCAAACGGAAATAAAACAATCAAGTCACAATCGACGTTTATTTTATAATTGATGATGTTTTCAATAAGACAAGTTTACATATTCATGTCAATTACAATACAAGATAACAAATAACTGTCGAAACCTTCTTAAGTACAATCATTTAGTTAAACCGAATGGGGATGCACACTGTGGAACCAATGGCGCTAGCGTAGCTGGTTCCAAGCATCGTCATTGGTTGAAAATCAAGGAATGTCATTTCGTATTTTAAAATACCTTAACCTCATTGGTCAGATTGAGACCAGCTATGGTGGCGCCGTCTACAATTAGCTTTTAACTGTCTTCCCATTTGGTAGCAACAATCTTGACACTCATCATCAGCCTGCCTTTTCCTATGTTGGGGTCGGCTTCCAGTCTAACCGGATGAAGCTGAATACCAGTTATTTTACATGGAGCAACTGCCTACCTAACCTCCACAACCCAGCTGAGTACTGGGTAATACGATACCCCTTGGTCTTTTAGTCTGGGTGTCAGACTTCTTGGGCCACTGTCTACCTGTAACGGCTGTCAAAGATCTACAAATGACAGCCGGGACCAACATCTTCACGCTCTAATCTTCACACTATTATATAAAAATATTCTAAAATTTATAATTGGTTAAATAAGTTCGAGTACAGGAACCATTTTAACGTCGTCTAATCCACTGATGTCATGTCATGTATGATACTCTGTCTATATCTTATCTTAAGTTATGGCTACAAGAACCTCACGAACGGACTCCCTACTTCTATTTTTTTTATTAGCTTTCTTTTAACAAAAACCCTCTACGTCAAATTGCAAAACTAAATTTAAAAGTGGTGTTACAATAGTATTTCTAAATTCATTTCTTTTTTAACTTTGATTAAAATACAATTCCATAGATAGTAAGGTCATCGTCTCACAATAGGCAAGATCAAAAACTAGTCGGTTGCTACGCAGCAGAAAATGACTGCTTTGCAATTCCAGTATACCTACGGCAAAACCAGTGCGAGGTTTCTTTAGTACTAATGAACTAAATATAAATTTAAAAATACCACTGGGGTTGCTGCCTATTACTATACGAATATTTATCATTATAATATATTCAATAAAGATCACAGCGATTACAATGCACATTATATAAGTTTTACATCATTTTATAATTTTAAGAATAATTATTATCTACTAAGTACACATAAACACAAGAAAATAAATAATCCACTAAATAAACTGCTAGTATTAAAATATTATCGTCATCTATCACAATTAGATTCTAATAAAATGCACTTTCATCCTAAATCTTCAACATAAGAGCTCATATTACAGAAGCGTCCTCCAAGGCTCTATCGTGTGCCCTACAAAATTCACAAACCATGGTAACGTTGATAATTATAGCTTCAATTAACTGAATTTCGGTAATGTCGTGTTATTTTACAATTGCAAACAGTTAAATTATTCAATACAGTGTAGCACATGTTTCAATTATTTTATCATATTTCATGTCTCTCAAAATCCTACTTAATTTGGCGACTTTCAACTTATGCAACGAGAGTCGCCAAATTTTCTTTATTAATCCACCTTCGCCTCTGTAGTAATGCCCTGTAAGCTGAAGAAGTCACATAAGGCACATAATAATATATTTTATTCCGTCACTTGTTTAGGTAATTGTGAGGTTAAAACGATGAAACATAATTATTTTCAATTCCGTCCATAGTCTAGTATCTAATTCTTTTATCGCATATTTGCAGGACACCTTTTGCATCGATGTCATGGCGATAATCGGACCTAAGATACAGGTTATATTATTGTCAGACTCAGTAACTAATTTTAACAATCTCGTTTACTTGGCAACATTCAGGGGAGTTTCTTTTATTTCTTTTGAGTCACCGATTTTGATAGATGAACCATTCATTTCCTTGAGATCTCCATTTGTTTTGTCTTCCTTTGCATCCTTGTCTTGGGGAAAGTTCCATTGTTGGATATTACCGGTGCCAAAGCATATGAAAAATAGAGCCGAGATGATGTAAACTGATGCTCCCACGAAGAACACAGGACGCCAACTCTCGAAATTATTCTGTAAATAGAAAGTATACCATTAATTTCGACACGATTTCATCAGCTATTAATATTTCTAATTTGACTTGCTATTGTAATTTACTTTTTTTTTCCTACATTTATGATAAGTTGTTGAAAGGCAAAATCAGGGACAGGATTATAATTTGAAACGCTAAAGTATACTTGAATTAATTTAATGAAGATACTTACTCCTTTACTCGTAAAGTATGCCGTAATCATGGGTGTAAAGAATCCAGCAGTGCTGCCGATACAATTAGCAATTCCATACAAAGTCCCCGCATAGTTCGGTGCTAAGTCTTGGTGATTCTGCAGGTTAGTCAACGTCGCCGCACCGTTGAATCCCATTGACATCGTGATCAGCGCCACTGAGAGTGCTGTGGAGCATCCCGCATACACCAACAGCACTAACAACACACCAGGGAGGATGTGCGAGAACAGACAGAAGAATTTCCTTATAACAGTTGTTGTCATTAGTTTTCTTGCCAGTATGAAGTCCCCGACCACTCCAAATATCGTCGCAAAGAACAATCTTGCAAGGTACGGAAGTGCCGATATCACTCCAGCGGCCGATAACTCAAACCCTAATACGCTTGAGACAAACTTCGGACCGACTGTCATTATGAAGTACAAGCCCCACAGATTTCCGTAGTGCAGAGTAGTCATTGCGAGGAACGGGAGTGACAAACAAATACTCTTGAAAGGCGGCAATGCCTGAAAATAATTAATAATTTGCATTATACTATATTATGTTTCAAATTCAATTAGCGTATTCAGAGGAAACCTACTTAACATATATTTAACTTAGTAGATCCACAAACATTGTTATAAGTAGATGATGTAATGGGGTTTTTGTTGTTTGTTCCATTGGTTGACTCTATTATTTGTCTATCTATAACTGGTCGGAGATATTGACACAACGTTTACCCAGCCGAATATGTTTAACAATTAGCATCATTGCGATTATACGAGTACATCCGAATTCACTATAATTCCTAATGTATCACTTTGGCGCGAACTACTTAACCTTAGCGTGACAACGCGATAGTGCAAATACTGTCTCACCTTTGATTTCTTGACCTTGTCTCCTAATGCGTCTAATATGTAATTCTTCTCTGCGTCTGTTATCCTGGGATGTTCAGCTGGTGAGTCGGCCACGAGGTACCACCAGAAGAAACACCACACCAGTGTTAATGCAGCTGGTACGTAGAAAGCTGACGCCCATCCAAACTTTTCCATGAGAGGTCCGGTAAGAGACCACGTGAGGACTGTGCCCAGGGTGCCTCCCATCATGGCACTCACAAACTTGCCTTTCTCTGCTGGCGGGGCCCATCTCGCCACCAGCACATGTAGCGCAGGATATATGAAACCCTGTAAAGTAGAACAATATTATTTTCATCCCATCTATTCGAAAAAGACGACTTGGTTCGCCTTTAAGTGCACCCAAAGGTGGTGTTTTCTATAAGAAACTTTTAGCGGGCAGTAATGAGTTTTTAATCCTCTTTATAAGTGCGCCGCAATTATCTTTGCCGCGCACTTTTTGAATTTGGAACATCTTGTGTTCAGCGCCCAAGAAATCGAACGCAAATATTGTTTGAATAAAGACTGGCTGGTGCGACGGCCCATAGTAGCGCCGCGCGCCGGCTGAATACAAAAAAAAAAGAAATAAAATTAAAAACGCGCGAACTATAGCCCGCGTTTTCGTCAATTTTCACGGATTGATAGAAATTCATGATTTTGTTTTGAAAAATGAGTTCTTCAAGTGACAGTGAAAGTATAGAATTAACTCCTGATAGTATTAGAACTGACGCAAGAAATGTGATGGATAATCTACTACCTGCAAAATCCCGGGAGAAATATATGAAAGCTTATGGTAATTTTATTGAATGGAGAAATTCAAGAGGCGCCAAGAATTTTTCAGAATCTGTGTTTTTGGCCTACTTCCAGTACTTAGCCAAAACTAAACAACCTTCCACACTTTGGAGTACCTACTCAATGCTAAAATCAACAGTCAGTTCTAATAACGACGTAAAACTGGACACATATTCGAAATTAATAGCGTATCTGAAGAGGATGTCTGATGGATTTAAACCTAAAAAATCCAAAGTGTTCTCAGTCAAAAACGTGGAGACTTTCCTTAATGAGGCACCCGACAACATCTTTCTTGCCGTAAAAGTAAGTAACTATGTATGTAGGTATATATTATGGTGGATTAGTAAAGTATAACCAGTGTTTTAAAATGCGCATTTTATTGTAACCTGTACTTCGATAGATAGGTACTTGTCTTATTCACATTCGGTTTTGTTACAGGTGGCTTTAATTTTCGGAGTACATGGAGCTTGTCGTGGCAATGAACTTTTAAAAATAACTGTTGATGATGTCGAAAATCACTCGGATAATTTACTGTTAGTAAAGCTGACAGACACAAAAACAAAAATTGACCGATCCTTCGTAATCCGAGGAGAATACAAAACTATTGTACAGAAATACCTGGACCTGCGTCCTGCTGATATAAAGACCAATCGGTTTTTCATCCGTTATCAAAATGGCAAGTGCTTCAAACAAGTTATGGGAAAAAATAAAATTTCTTACATGCCACAAGAAATCGCTACTTATTTGAAGTTACCAGATATCAAGCTATATACAGGACATTGTTTTCGTCGCACTTCTGCTACCCTGTTGGCAGATTCTGGAGCGGACTTAACTGTTCTCAAGCGACATGGAGGATGGAAGTCGAGTGCTGTAGCAGAGGGATATATAGAAGATTCCATTGAGAACAAGGCGAAAACATGTGAACGCATCGTGGAAAACATTAAATTGCAACCTTCAGTTAATCCATCCATGCCACTGTCGCCGCGCCCATCTACATCCAAACAAAGAGATTCACCGTCACATTTTCCTCAAAATGAGCCACATTCTGACATTATTTCAAACACGCAGAATAAAATTAAATCTACAACAATCTCTATTCCTAATAAAACTGTAACAATTAATTTTCAAAATTGTGAAAATGTCTCAAATGTAAATATAAGTTTTTAGTTGTTTTATTATTAGATACTACTTAATTTCAATTTAGTTGTTACTCTGTTTCATTAAATATCAATATTACAATAAAATATGAGGCGCCTTTTATTTTCTCATAGTGGGTGATGAAAAGTAGAGTGTATCACTCGGGCGCAAAATATATTTTTGGCTCGGGCGACGTACTTTGAATCCCTCGCTACGTTCAGGATTCTACTAAAGAATCCCTCGCTACGCTCGGGATTCTACTCTAGAATCCCTCACTTCGCTCTGGATTCAAAAAAGCGCCCTCGCCGTAAAAATATTATTTTGCTCCCTTATGATACAATCTACTATTACCGTATACAAACGAGTTTTATGTAACAGTCCCGTTTCGACGATGGCAAACATCACCTCAATAGTCTGACATCTAATTCTAAACTACTCGTAAACTGCAAGGTTAAGAACGTTATGAGGCACTAACATCTTATAAATACCCGTAAATTAGAAAATTATCAACCACTTGATTCGCTAATATGCATATTTAAATCTTCATTGCGAAATAAGACACGGAAAAAAACATAACTTACGCAATACGATTATTTGGCAAATATCATAATATTTGCTAAGATTTGCCTCCATAAATCACCAAATAAAATAAATTTTGATGAGGAAATGAAATGCGTGACATGTCCCTTTATCTCATTAAATAGTTTTTTACCTACATTACTGGCAAGGCTCAACTATCCTGCATGTTCATATGTCAATCGTTTTTAAAGGCTGCTCTCATATTCATGAATTCATATTATTTTTCGTGTTCGGTTAGTACCTTAGTACC
Source organism: Xestia c-nigrum (assembly GCA_916618015.1). Lineage (NCBI taxonomy): Eukaryota > Metazoa > Arthropoda > Insecta > Lepidoptera > Noctuidae > Xestia > Xestia c-nigrum. The sequence continues at coordinate 12,939,544 of OU745261.1, read as the reverse complement.
AATTGCTTCGAACCCTAGACCTAGGTGCTAGGTAGCTATTCACGCCTGGAGAAATTATCTCCATCGCATGCTCTTAATAAGGACGGCACCCTCATTGCAAGCTCACCCCAACACGCAACTGACGAGATTTTTTAATAATTTTTCAAAACAAGTTTAGACATTAAATATTGCGCTTGGGTTTCTACGCAGTACGTTTTCACTTGTATTTATTAGAAGTCTGACGGTGTAAGCGGTCACCAACCTTCTAGTATGTGTCTATAATACTAGAAGTCTGGGCATAACTTCTCATTTCGGGCTTAGCTAGTGAACTGCGACTACTAACAATACAAAGTTGAAGAGTTTGTTTGTTTGAACGCTCTAATCTCAGGAACTTCTAATTAAAAAAATATTTTTGTGTTAGATAGTCCATTTATCGAGAAAGGGATATAACATATAGGCTATATAACATCACGCTACAACCAATAGGAGCGGAGCATAAATAAAACCGACTTCAAAAAAAAACAATGAAAAAACAGTGAAAAAACTAGCTTCTGAAGTCGTGACCTTTGTTTGATTGCTTTAGTTTTTTTGTCACCGACTTCAGAAGCTAGTTTTTTCACTGTTTTTTCATTGTTTTTTTTTGAAGTCGGTTTTATTTTTTGCAAAAAAGTTTTTATTTTTTACTTTTTAGTGGTTCACATGTGCTTGATACATGGAAAGTGCATACCGTTACAATTACAACAAGCCCAAACACGACTATGGTACATTGTCTCATTATGGAGTTACGTGACTCTTGGCTTCATCATCAGATCTGATGGTAGAATGGTTCGTATCAAACGCAAATGCTTCACTTGTTGTTGAAAATACCAAAATCGCAACACGTTTTCATATAAAATTTGAAGAGTTCCCTCGATTTCGCCAAGATTCCATCATCAGATCCCGACTTGGTGGCTATGGGACCATTTGGAAAGAATACCCTTTCCAACAAAAAAAGAATTTTCCAAATCGGTTGGCAAGCGACGGAGTTATGCCCGAACAAACATAAAAAAAAAAAAAAATAGAAACATCCGAATTGAGAACCTCCTCCTTTTTTAGAAGTCGGTTAATGACAATTGATGCAAAAACGGGGAATGTTTATTCCTATTGCAGGCTTTTTCTCTTTTATGTGACGCAGACGAAGTTGCGTGGGTCATCTATATAGTATATCATAAAGGTACATCTCATTTTTAAATTTGGAATAATGCTGTTGTCCTCGCATCTGAACAATGGACTTAAACCATGGTGTACCATCCATAAAACTTAACGGTAAAACCGAGACATCGATGCAAGTGCAAGTAATTCAAATTTTAGTCTGCCGCTCGAAAGTTTCTTTGACCAACTCTGTCTTTCACAATCTACAGATAGATAGGCCTCTTACTGCAATACTTGTACTACTATCGATCAGAAGCAAGTAAGTTCAACTCAAGTTTCAACTCACCCCAGCAGATCCTAAGAAGAACCTCACAACGACAAGAGCTATGTAGTCCAGGTTCGCAGCGACGGGACTTAACGCTGTCAGTACAGCGCTGGCCAAGGACGTCACCAGCACCACGTAGCGCGGGCCCCACCGCTCGGCGGCCATGCCCCCCACCAGGGACGTCACCGGGTAGCACCAGAAGTAGGACCCCAGGATCAAGGCCTGCTGCTCCCCGGACCAGTTGAATGACGCTCCACCTGGGATTTGCTATTGATTGGGAACAAACCGATACACTTATTAATCATGTACTCGGTAACGACGATTTTATGTTAACCAACTTCCTTCAACGGTTTATTTTACCTGCTTTCTCGAATTCTACCTTTTCCTCAACTTTTAACAGAGATTTTTTTCTGTGTCAGAATAACAGTTTCGTTTTTTTTAAGTTTAGGTGGAAAGTGCGACCATGATTTTATTATTGTCAAGATCTCTGTCAAGGTCTCAAAATCATGTCTCTCATCTCTCTCTATTTTATTTGAAAATAAAAAACCGTAGTACCTACTATTAAAATCATGGAAAAGTAGACCTGCCCCCGAATCCACAAACGCTTCGATTCAATTTTGATTCGGCAAGTCGTGCATATTCTATCTCGCTCGCTTTCGTTATTCCAAAAAAAGATAGACGAATAGATAGATACGACAAGTCAAATCGAAATAGATTCCAAGCGTTTCTGTGAAGATATTCCCTTTAGGTCGAGTCTGGAAGTCTATTGTTCTCCAAAGTACCGATATTTTACGCTTTCTACCTCGAACTTACGTTACGGGGGCTGGTACAGAGTAGAAACAGCGTTAAGTCAACATACCGAGTAAATAATAGAGTTCAATGAAATGAATATAAAGCAACTTTATGTTATTCATAAAAAACACCTGCATGTTACCTTACGAAACCTGTATGTACTTTAGAAGTACTTATCTAGTTTATGACTGAATTACAATATATTTTTTTTCAACTAGGCATTCTTGTGTTGAGCCTAACGCCCGGACTCCACCAAAAGTGTAGACAAGTGGAGTAAAAAGGCGACAATCAATCACATTCGTGAAAACCCACCCGACTCCATTTTGGTGGAGACAGGCCCACAGTTATTTCTGAGTCAGGCCCACAGTTATTTCTGTTTCCGGTTTTATTATAAAAAAGAAGATTCTTAATGTCGCATTTAGCCTAAGCCGGTTTTTGGAAATGATTAATTAGGTACGGTTCGCAACACAAACAACAAATGAGATGAAAACAAACAATTTTGTTTTTACACTTCTAAAATATAGAATATATATTACACTTATATTATAAAACATAATATTATGTTTTATATTTACCTTTACGTGTGCCGCGTGAACATCAACACCATCTACTCGACGGAGAGTTTCATTTGTCACCGCATCGTCTTTCGGGTCACACTGAGATCGTGACCTAAAACATATATGTTCGTTAGTAACATCGGTCATGCAGGGAAATAGGAAAATAGGTACAAAAAACAAAACCTCATTTTCCTATCATAACATCCATGGATGCCTAAGCAAAGTTTCAAGTTTTCCGGTCAACTACGTGCATGGAAATATACCTACCTATCCCGACGGCGACTTTACATAGACATAAATAATATTATTTGGCTTTGAAACAGCATTAAATAATATTTATAAAAACATACAGTATTAATATACGGGCCTAGTCGATCAATATTCTTCTACAACCAGTTAATAATAACGCGCAAAGTTTTTTTTTTCAAATAAATTCTTCGAATAATAGTTTAACCTTGAACGTTTTTTGTTTTACTTATTCCAAGTTCGGTTTGTTTTAGAAATCAAAGAAGAGAAATATTACGTGTGCGATCGATGATATGTCTAGTCTACACATAGTAGGGATTTGAGTTCATCATTCTTTTCCCAGCTATGTTGAGGCCGGCTGCGACTCTAATCGGATTTAGATGAATATGTCACCGTAAAATTGTCAAATACGTTATATTGTAATATCTCTAGCGATATTGTAAAGTCTCGAATTATTGTCAAATGAACATACTGCTTACAACAAAACGCATTATTTTTCGTGAAATGCATGCGATGGTAGTCAGCTTACGCGGTGTGGAGGGAAGGAGGGGTCCCCCTTGCCCAGTGGCACAACTCTCATGAAAAGATAATGCACCATTCCTGAGAAATACCGATTAATATAACATAACCTTAAAACACTTTATATTCCCCCTAAAAAGCGTAGTCGACGGAGTGCAGGGTTTAAAGGAACCTAACTAACCTAACGGGGGGGTGCCCCAAGTCCTGATTATGGGGCCAGAGATACTTCCGTATGTTCAGTTGAGAATAATTCGAGACATTACAATATCGCGAGAAAAAACACGTTATATTGTAATATAACGTGTTTGACAATTTTACGGTGACAAAAACAAGGATTTAGGTTCATGGAGGGACTGACTACCTAATCTGCGATGACTGAATAAATGTGTATGGAAGAAGTTAAATCACATTGAACCAACACTAAATAAATTGGGATCAGGCTAGCAGGATGATTGGATGACTTACGTGGAGTTACTGGACGTCTGTGGAACCATGGCGATGAGATTGAGACTCATGTTCACCCGCAGCATGTATACCACCCAGCAACTCGTGAACAGCATCACCCACAGGTTGAAGCGGGCCGGCACCACATCTGTAGCAACACATTACATTTTATTAACTGTTTTGATATAATAGATACGCTGAAATTCTGACTTCACTAAACAAAGACCTCCGCCGTGTCTGTCTGTGTGTTTGTTCGCGATAAACTAAAACCTGATAATGGTTGGAATGGTTCTCGAGAAAGGTTTTAGTACATAATTTGTGCTCGAGCAAAGCCACGGGCATCAGCTAGTCTACACTAATATTATAAAGAGGAAAACTTTGTTTGTTTGTTTGTTTGGTTGTAATGAATAGGCTTAAAAACTACTGGACCGTTTTTAAAAATTCTTCCACCATTCGAAAGCTACATTATTATTTATAAAATAAAACTAAAGTCTTTTGACGGAATTTATTTCAACTGTTTTATTGCATGTCAGCAAACGTAATTAAAAGCAACATTATTATTATGAAGTAAGGTAGGTACTTCATACAGGAGTATGAGAAAATATTCGATATGCTACATAAATTATAATTGTACTTTATTAGAAACTATTGTAAGAATCAACGTATTGGCTACGTCAAACCTTTTGTTTATTGGCAAACATGCATGAAGATTTAAATTGTATAAAATACCATGTGTAGCAAACGAAGTAGTAGAAGTTAAATACAGACATAAGAAATTCCAAAGAGTGTTTTCCGAGTTCTGGCCGTAATAAATTATGTATTATGTACTATACTCTATGCCGTAACTTGAACATGCAATCATCGACACGACGAAGAAGAAGAAGAAGATTGCAGTAAGTGGAGTTTGCGATTATTTAATATTTGTTTTCTAGACGATAAGCAACCCTTCCAGTAGCAACGACGCAACATTCAAATATTATGATAAATACACTTCATCTAAGCATTCTATTTATAATATTTTTATATAGCTGCTACGCTTAGCTACTTAATCACACAATAAAACTTAGGGCAAGCCAATGAACACCATTAAAATATCAGCATCAAGCAGAACTACTCCGGAGTTCTGGCTGGAGTGAGAGTTAGAAAAGGGAGGCACAACACAACATTCATCGCTTTAGAGACCCCAAATTGAAACACACTTATTCTTGTTAAATACTTAAGTCTTCTTCCTCTAGGTAATCTATCTTTCATGTTCATCTTATAATATTCAATCATTTCATTCTTCATTTTCCCAAAATAAGCAATTTGGCAAAGTAAACTTGTCAAAATGAAACATATTGTCAAATTGAAGAAAGTAAAAAGGTTAAATCCCCGATCTGAAGCTATGGAAAAACGTTTGAAAACTTTCCGTTTCCGATAACGAATAATAAAAACGAATACTTAAAACCGAAACGATAACGAAGGAACGCAATTACAAAGATTGAATATGAAGATTTCTATTAGACCAGTCAACCACAATATAATAGGTGCATATGAACATTGGTATCTTAAATGGAGGAAACATCTTGACACATAATCTGGGGTCGGCTTCCAGTCTTACCGAATACAGCTGAATACCAGTATTTTGCATGGAGCTCCTACCCAAGTAGCACAGAAGCGCTGAATAGTAGCTGAGTGACTGTTCACAATCGAATCTTCAGCTGAATAAACCTGCTGAATAGGTGCGTTAGAGGCGCCTACTTACTTGATATAACTCTGATTTGGGCACAAATTAATCAATGTAGCAGGTTGCACTATATCAGCGTTATTTGAGCATTATTAAAGGTAACAGTCGCCCCAAGAGCTGAATAATGACTGATTATCAGGGTATGTGTTACCTTTTATACACCACAAGGGCTGAATAATAGAGTACTTATTACGTATTTTTCAGCACAAAACACACTCCAGAATATTAGTAACTCTTTTATGGACTTGAGAATTCACAAGTAGCAAAATTGTGAATAATTTTCACCCTACTACTCATTATTTTGATATGTTTTGTGTGAATCATTTTGTAAAGTGTTTATCGGTAAAAATTTATATTTTCTGCATATCCACGAAATTCGAATGGGAAAGAGAGTTTATTGTCAAATAATATATAATTATAGACGAAAATTTTCATGCGCTCTCAAAATATCACTGTTTACTGGAAAATTATAGTACTCGTATAAAATAAGTTGATGATATTGTTTAAAAAAAATAAGGCTTTTATTTTTCCTTTGTAATTTGACAATAAGCTGTTTATGTATAAAATCTTTACATTTTCTATTCAAATTCTGTTGTTATTTTCGTTGACTAAACAAAAACAAATTGTTGTTATATTGTATACATAGGTTAGAATCTAAAAAATGGCAGACAAGCAATGTGTACCGTATTAACCACAATCAAACGGCATGAGCTGTTTAAGTGTCCACTCGTGGTACATGAATCACGAGCTGTTACGAATGGTTCTTGTGTTACACAAGTCAGCTACAGATTCATGTAAGAAGTCTTCAAGGTCTTATTTAACGGCACTAGTAGATTAATTGCCATGATAGTACAAGTATTCAGCTCTCACGGAGATTATGGGTAACATGTGAGCTAAAATAGAGCAGTTTTTAACTTAGCATCATATGTTCACCCATAGTGATCATGTGGGCTTTATAAGAGCTATTATACGATTGCGTGTCACAAGCTGATTAACATTACACAAATTCCACTTTGTGCAGCAAAAGGCATTATATCTTAGTTATTTGAAGCCACAGAGTAACTGATTACGAGTACATTATAGTAGCTCACGTGTTCTTTCTTAAAATGCAAGTGGTCTAAGGGTACACTTGTGGTCTTCAATTCAGAATATAGCTTAGTTGAAGTCCACAAAAATCCTTTAAATTGCTTAAAGCTGTATAATACTGAACTTGTTACGTATATTAACGCTGGAAGCGTCACAGTGTGGTCTCCGTGATGCATGATAACGTTCTAATTCCGGTGAAAGCTCACTTTACACCTATAGCAGGTCAAGTGTACTGTAACAACTCTTCATAAGTGCTAAAGTTACCGATGTTACCTCTTGTGACATCTTATAATGCAGTTTTGTGCTACTTGGGTACCCAGTTACTATATAGATAATAAGATATTCTTTGGTTAGGCTGGTTGTCAAACTTTCGGGATTTTTAACAGACTTCCAAAAAGATGATCCGAGGTTATCAATTCGTGGCCGCCGCGGGAGACGCAACGGGCGTCGGGGGCCACGTGGTGGCTACCGGCCACCGTAGATGCGGGCCTGTGGACGGCTGGCTATGGGCTAGCTAGCCGTCCGGCCGTCTAACGACGACGACGGCGCGTTCGTGTTCCACGCGCGCCTCAAAGAGATGTCAGCAAAAGGAGAGGGGCCCGCAAGGGCCGAAGCCTGCCGGGGTTGCGGGCCTGTTCGAAAGAGATACCGCGGCCCCGGAACGTAAAAGGCGAGGAAGGAACATGGATGGTTTTTAGTCAGTAAGAGTCTGACACTCCCTCCCGCTCCGCCCAGAGTCATTTGATGATTTCCCATCCTTAAAAAAAAAATAAAAAAAAAGGTTATCAATTCGTCTGAATTATTGTTTCTCTAATTGTAACAACTGTCAAAGAGATACAGTTTACATGCAGTTTACCATGGTCAAACCATGCAGTTTACGACAGCCGGGATCAAAACTTTTTAACATGCTTTCCGAAGCCCAGAGGGAACTCTGTATGTAATGATGGTCTCCCCGAAGTGCGTCATATACAGGGTGTCAAAAACCTCATCACAAAGCCGTTAACCAAACATTCTGTACATCAAACTAAGTAACTTTAAGCAAAAATTTTTGCTTTATACAGGGTGGCCGGAACATTGACGTCCAAAAATAAAATTTAGGTCCCTCGTATCGTGGGGTATCCGAATCACCCCCATGTATGTTCCGCGACTTTTCACAGTTTTCGAGTTACGAATTGTTTTCTGATTTTTTGAGAATAAACGACCTGACCAATCTAAAAATTTTTTTTTAAAAAAGTACATGGCTTTGTCGAGATTTTTTTTTTGCAACTGAATCTTCGTGAGTAGTACTTTTATGCATAAAATAATCAGCTTCGTAACTGTGATGAAAGTTATGAAAAAGTTGGTCTAAAGTGAAAAAATTACGTTCGGTAAATTATGGCTTAGCATTTCAACTTTAAATAAAAAATTTAAACAGGAAACTTCATGGTTCCTAAGTAGGCTTCAAGAATGCGCCAGACCATCAGCTTTCATAATCATAAAAAAAATAGTACTTAATGGGGCTACTTTGGCTTAAATCGGCCTTCAAAAACTGCGAGGTAGAAAATTCTTAAAATTAGCCATCTAATGAATGTTTTTATTTTCTCGTTCCTAAGGTTAATTAATGAAAAAAATACTGAAAACTTACCAACAAATTAGTTTCAGAGGTTAGGTAAGAAATGTTTTTAGTAAGAAGTGGTTTTGAATAAAACACAGATGATAATGTGAAAAAAAAAGTAATTTATTTTTAACATTAATTTATTTTCAACCTAACCTAACCTCTGAAACTAATTTGTTGGTAAGTTTTCAGTATTCTTTTCATGAATTAACCTTAGGAACGAGAAAATAAAAACATTTATTAGATGGCTAATTTTAAGAATTTTTCACCTCGCAGTTTTTGAAGGCCGATTTTTAGCCAAAGTAGCCCCATTAAGTACTAATTTTTTTATGATTATGAAAGCTGAGAGTCTGGCGCAATCTTGGAGCCTACTTAGGATCCATGAAGTTTCCTGTTTAAATTTTTTATTTAAAGTTGAAATGCTAAGCCATAATTTACCGAACGTAATTTTTTCACTTTAGACCAACTTTTTCATAACTTTCATCACAGTTACGAAGCTGATTATTTTATGCATAAAAGTACTACTCACGAAGATTCAGTTGCAAAAAAAAAATCTCGACAAAGCCATATACTTTTTTTTAATTTTTTTTTATATTGGTCAGGTCGATCATTCTCAAAAAATTGGAAAAAAAATCGTAACTCGAAAACTATGAAAAGTCGCGGAACATACATGGGGGTGATTCGGATACCCCACGATACGAGGGACCTAAATTTTATTTTTGGACGTCAATGTTCCGGCCACCCTGTATACTCCTTTTTTATTGAGGTTTTAAATCATGTTTTATGGTAGAACTCAATGTAACGCACTTAAAATATTGTGCTGATGGATGGATTGAATAGTACGGTGGTCGTGGAGGTGTTAAAAGTCAAACTCTTCCAAAAAATCTTGTATTTAAAAAAAACTTGTCAAAAAGTTGTAACTTTGACCCCCATATTTCCGTAACTGGAAGGTATGGTGTAGAACAAAAAAATGATCGCAATGATGGGGAGAACAAGTACCTTTCGGCTTCGTGAAGAGGTGTTTTACACCCTTTATAATACGGTCACCCATTCACGGAACGACCCGGCAAGCACTACTTAACCTTGCAGATCGGTCAGTGCGGCTGTTGTTATTTAGCCCCATGAGCCCCAAAGACATTGATTCTTGACTCATCATACCATTCTTAAGTACATCTTTATTATTTAAAGCGAATATCATTACTTCGAACCTACCTGATGATAAGGTTTGTGATTCAACATGTATGAGTATTTCAATGACGATTCACGAAAGATTTGTAAAAAAAGCCTTTGATAAGTTGTAAAAACTTTTTTGCAAAAAATAAAACCGACTTCAAAAAAAAACAAAAAGTGAAAAATAACTTTAGCTTCTGAAGTCGGTGACAAAAAAACTAAAGCAATCAAACAAAGGTAACCGACTTTTAGTGGTTCACATGTGCTTGATACATGGAAAGTGCATACCGTTACAATTACAACAAGCCCAAACACGACTATGGTACATTGTCTCATTATGGAGTTCCGTGACTCTTGGCTTCATCATCAGATCTGATGGTAGAATGGTTCTTATCAAACGCGAATGCTTCACTTGTTGTAGAAAATACCAAAATCGCAACACGTCTTCATATAAAATTTAAAGAGTTCCCTCGATTTCGCCAAGATTCCATCATTAGATCCCAACTTGGTGGCTATGGGACCATTTGGAAAAAATACCCTTTCCAACAAAAAAATAATTTTCCAAATCGGTTGGCAAGCGACGGAGTTATGCCCGAACAAACATAAAAAAATAACAAAAACGTGAAAAATAACTTTAGCTTCTGAAGTCGGTGACCTTTGTTTGATTGCTTTAGTTCTTTTGTCACCGACTTCAGAAGCTAAAGTTATTTTTCACGTTTTTGTTATTTTTTTTGAAGTTGGTTTTATTTTTTGCAAAAAAAGTTTTTATTTTTCACTTTTTAGTGGTTCACATGTGCTTGATATACATGGAAAGTGCATACCGTTACAATTACAACAAGCCCAAACACGACTAGGGTACATTGTCTCATTATGGAGTTCCGTGACTCTTGGCTTCATCATCAGATCTGATGGTAGAATGGTTCTTATCAAACGCAAATGCTTCACTTGTTGTAGAAAATACCAAAATCGCAACACGTTTTCATATAAAATTTGAAGAGTTCCCTCGATTTCGCCAAGATCCTATCATCAGATCCCGACTTGGTGGCTATGGGACCATTTGGAAAGAATACCCTTTCCAACAAAAAAAGAATTTTCCAAATCGGTTGGCAAGCGACGGAGTTATGTCCGAACAAACATAAAAAAAAAAAAAAAAAAAAAAATAGAAACATCCGAATTGAGAACCTCCTCCTTTTTTAGAAGTCGGTTAAAAAAATAATAATAATAATAGAAACATCCGAATTGAGAACCTCCTCCTTTTTTAGAAGTCGGTTAAAAACATGTAGATAGTTAGAAACTACTTGTTTACTTTTTTGGAAAATGGTGGCTGTTATAAAATTCTAAATAGTTGAAAAGTCGCCTGTAATTGCCGCGAGAGAGCGGTAGTTTGTAGCCGTAAATAATATTTATATTCTGTGTAATCCGCCATCTTAGCATAAGACGATTGCTCATAGCTGTGACACAGAATCCAATCCCAAATAGAGATAAGCTAAAGTTTAACATAATGATAGTTAGTTTTCCCTATCACCAAGCTGACACAGTTCATACTCATAAATAACTGTTTTCTGACACTAGTGATGATGATGATGATGATGACTATTGACTTAACTACCATACCGCAAATCAAAAGCGACATCATCATAAATGATTACAAACAACCAAGCTCAATACAGGAAATCAATTTGACAGTATAACAATTATGACGAATGAACGCATAAGCAGTTCAGTGTCCCATGAAACGTAAGATAGGTACACAATACACATTACATGGATCATCCAACCATAACTAATAACACTTACCGTGGTTAATAGGTGTCTCGCTACTTAGCACATGGTACCTAATGACAGATAAATTGTTCCTTCTGGAGATGACAAACAATTCTAATCGTGATGTCTACTATGTAATTAGATGTACAGCCACATCATCGGCTTGCACAAAAACGACATGAAGACGCATCACAATCAGCTGGAAGACTTTTACTGAGGGTATAAAATTGCCGGGGTTGCAGGACGGTGCGAAAGAGATACCGTGGCCCCGGGACGTAAAGGGCGAGGAAGGAACATATATGGGTTTTAGTTTTTTATTATGAATCACGTCACAATTCGTAAAATGATCACATACACAGTTGATATTGTGAATTGACAATTTGTCAATTTCAGCCAGAAAGCGTCGCAGCAGACCTCGTAGAAGATGTCGGGACGACCTGAATAAAACCAACGACCGGTGGTCACCATTTGCCCTGGATAGAAGAAACTGGAAGTCATGAGGAGGCGCCATTGTCCAGCAGTGGGATGACGCAGGCTAACAGTATCAGTTTCAATTTGTGACTATTTTGTGAATTGTAACGTAATTCATTTTATTATTCGATTACGTTTCTGCTAAGGCTGTGCTGAACATTAGCCTCCGTTTAGAATCCATCACCATACCCAAACTTAGGTGATAACCACCTTTAGTAGACCTACTACTAACTTAGACTCACGCAGATATTTATTTTAACTATGCATGTTTATATAAACCTCAACTATAAAAAAAATTGAATGAGCAAGTCAACATTATTAAGCAGCCACAAAAGTTATTAAACTTAGCAGAAACCATGATGATGATTGCGGTTTCTTTATAGTTACTTTAATTTAAAGTAAAGTGCGACACTGGCGTAATCTTAGTGTAAATAAATAAGGACTTTAAGTTAACATTTGTAACTTCTCTTTTCGTAATAAATCATGACTGCGTGAGGAGTGAAGGAGGTAATTCATTTCTAATTTCTATGCATTTAATTATTTTTCTGCTTTCTCCAAAAACTTAAATTCAGTAAGGCTTTTAACTGTGTGATGCTATACTTTTTGTCAGCATTAGCCGATATGATTGACAGCTGGAATTGTTCTCTATCACATTATAAAAGTTTTAGTAAAATAGCTACAGTTTCCTAAGTTAATTAGTTGAAAACACTATTCTAAACAGATTTAGGCAGGTGTTCCCCAGGGTTCAATCATTGGACCATTGCTATCACCACTCGCTATTAATTATCACTTAATATCGGGCCTTAACAACCAGAAGCGAGACATATTTTATAACTCAAAACTAAAAACCATTTAATTCATCTTCAATATGCAACGGTAATAAAACATAAATAAATCAGAATCACAAACACTGTCATGGAAAATCTCCGCAATATTATGGCCAGTGTTAGTGCCCCAGTGTTTCTGACGATTACCAATTTTGCAGAAAATAGCTAATTATGCTAATGTTGGTCAATGTTTAATGTTTTTCCGTATCAGGAGAACATTATTGTTAATAAATTAAAAATAACTACTGTAAGGCTTTAGTTAAATGAAACCACTCGTAAGACCATGAGAGTTATAATATATATTTAAAACGTCCTTTTCGTCACACAACTTCAAAGTACAATAGTAACAATGACACTAATACTACAACACTAGAGTTTAGACGCGACCGCCCGATGTCGGTTCCGAAGTGGAAGCCGACCGTGCAAGCCGGAGTGCGCTCAGCTACCCGTAACCCGTTCCGAGGTGGAAGCGTGTCCGAGCGAGCCGAACTGGTGAACTGAGCGCGTGCAGGGCCTTATGTAGTCGTCGGCGGCGAGAGGCGGCGCGCGCGGGGCAGCGGGCGTGCGCTCGAGTGGGGCTCGGTGTGACGCGTGATCGGCGCGTTCAAGGTCACGCGGTGTTGTCGTGTTATAGTCTCCCCCTCTGTCTCCGAAGACGTCCCGGTGAGGAAGACAGGACTTAGGTAGGCTGCTGCTTCTTTGGCGGCCTCCCACGGGGACGAGACTTGACTATGGCCGGCGGTGTTGGCTTGTTCTTTCGCGGGCGACCTCGCCGGCGTAGAGGCAAGATCGGCTCGGGAGGGGCGCCTGATGTCGTCCCTTGATAGGGTCGCAGGGCTGAGGAGTGGTACAACCCTGCAGACTGGTGTGGGTTGGCAGGATCAGCAATCTGAAAAGAAGATGGTCCGTGAATATTTTTGATAATGTATGGGCCATCTCGTCGAGGTGCTAGTTTAGCACTGAAGCCTTGTGTTGATTTGCTTAAGGCATGTTTATCAACCATGACTTGGTCGCCAGGCTGATAATTTGGACACGGCTGACGTCTCTTATCAGCGTATTCTTTTCGTTTCTCTTCCTTCATCTCCTGTACTTCATGCGCTTTCTTTAATGTAGAAGCCATCATTAACAACTTTGGTGTTATCTCGGGAATGAAGTTCTCATTTTGCACTATTTGTCGTAGATCATGACTTGTGTCGTCAATAGTGCGTAGATCTCGACCAAAAGTTAGGTAAGCTGGCGTGTACCCAGTGGATGAACAGACAGCTGTGTTCATTGCAAAACGTATGCTTGGCAGATGTTCCGACCATTTGGTATGGTCGTTCCCCACTAGTATGGCCAACTGCGTTTTCAAATCTCTGTTGCGTCTTTCGACCGGGTTTGTTTCCGGGTGATATACAGGGGTAAAGCCATGGTCAATGCCCAAACAGAAAGTCAGTTGTTGCATCACATTACTGACAAATTGGGAACCATTATCGCTGATGAACCGTCGTGGTGCACCATAACGTAGGATGATTTCATCCAATAACACTCTTGTACATTCTTCGGCGGTGGCTTGTTTTAAAGCAAACAATTCGACCCATCTACTTGCCAAGTCTTCTATAATGAAAATCCACGTCTCATCTTTAGCTGTTTTAGGTAGGGGTCCGAACAAGTCGAAGGATACGACTTCAAACCTTTGGTTGAGAGCCGTAGTCTGGAGCAGACCGGCTGGTCTGAGGTTGCTTGGTTTGTACCTCTGACATTCGATACAGTTCCGGATATAATTTTCTATTTGGGTTCTCATTCCCTTCCAGAAGTATCGCTTAGTGATTCGTTCGACAGTTTTCTCAACTCCATAATGACCAGCGGACGCTTCATTATGGTACACTGCAATAACTTTCTCCTGCTCATGCTTAGGTACGACTAGTTGAGCGTTTTCGTTGTCATTATCTGATTTATATCTGTAGAGTAATCCTTGATTCATGAGGTATCCTTTTGTACTCCAATATTTTCCGTTTTCATGTTGATTCCCTTCTAAATCGTTAATTATTTTTACTATTTCTTGATCTTTTAATTGTTCCTCTCTTATTTCTTTTGACTTTTTTCGCGGCATATCAATTACTATACTGCATACTCCACAGTCTTGTTCCATTGTTGGGTCGCAGTTGGGACGTGATAGTGTGTCGGCGACAACATTTGTTCTTCCCTTGATGTATTTAATCGTAAGATTGTAAGGTTGCAGCTGCAGGGCCCATCTTGCTAGTCGACCTGTCGGGGACTTTAGTGCCATAAGCCACTTCAGAGCTTGATGGTCAGTGAGTACAGTAACATCTGTACCCTCGATGAAGCCACGAAATTTGTTCACCGCCCAGATTACAGCTAGAGCTTCTCGTTCTGTGGTGGAATAATTTCTTTCAGCTGGAGTGAGGAGGCGACTAGCATACTCAACGGGATGCTCGTTTTCGCCCTCCCCCTGCACCAAAACTGCACCTATAGCATAATTGCTTGCGTCTGATTTGATTATGAAGGGTTTGGTGTGGTCTGCCTGCATTAACACCGGGGCTGTGATTAACAGTTTTTGAAGCTCTTCAAACGCTTTCTGCTGTTCATCCTTCCAAGTCCATTCAGCGTTCTTTTTCATCAAGCGAGTAAGTGGTTCGGTAATCTTTGCAAAATTAGGAATGAAGCGTCGATACCACGAACACATCTGTAGAAACGACATCAAGTGTTTTACATTTACTGGTGCGGCCATTTCCACTATTGAGGCTACCTTGTGGGGGTCAAGTTGAAGTCCATCGGGCGTTATGTAATGTCCCAGATATTTGACCTTAGAACAGAAAAAAACGCACTTGTCCATGTTTGCCGTAAGGTTGTATTCCTTTAAGCGAGCGAAAACATCGTTCAGGTCTCTATAATGTCCATCTAGACTTTCTGACATTACTATTAGGTCATCCAAATAAACAAGCAGCTTGATATGGCTTAAGGAGATGCTAAATCTGTCCATGAGTCGCTGAAAAGTCGCTGGTGCATTTCGCAAACCAAAAGGCATTCTCAAAAATTTATACATACCGAAAGGTGTGATGAAGGCTGTCTTCAACTGATCCTCATCCTTAACTTTAATTTGCCAATATCCGGCTCGGAGATCTATGGTGCTCATGTAACGAGTCGGTTTAGCACTATGGAGGAGGTCATCAATGCGCGGCAGCGGGTACATGTCAGCAGTTGTGATGGCATTTAACTGTCGATAGTCAATACAGACTCGTGTACTGCCGTCCTTCTTGGGAACAAGCACTACTGGCGCTGACCACGGTGAGGAGCATGGCACAATGACTTTTTGCTCTAGCATCTTCTCTACCTCTAACTTCAGGGCTTGCAGCTTTATAGGTGACAGTCGATATGGTGGTACGGAGATCGGCCTGTGTGATCCCGTGTCGATAGCGTGTTCTGTCTCCGTCGTTGGTTCGCCATTGGACACGAATACGGCTTCATTTTCTTTAAGAAATTGTTGCAACCGTACCTTTTCTTCTGCTGTCAGCAAACACTCGTGACTGCACATGGCCACCGAAGAGATCTCGGTGTTTGGGAATAAACTAGCAGAGTCAGGTGACAACTCTACGTCGGCCGCATCGATATGCCTACGTGCATCCTCGTATAAGGCATCAATGATCGGGGAGTATCCATCAAATAAAACTGTCCGTGGTCTCTTTGGTGGAGTCGAGAATCCTATGGGTATTAGCGGCCCATAAGGTCGTTCTAGTACTTCCTCGGTTGCGCCAAGCATAACATGATCACTTCTGCCAGGGGAATGTGGAGGCGTCATCAGCTGAGAGATCTGTTCTGGCATTTTAACTGGCGTAATCATGGGACTAGGTGTGTTCATCATCGGTGATTCCATTGATGGCAAGCACACACTGGATAAAACACCCGCAATGTCCATCGAGTTATCCACGCTTTCTGGATTCAACTCGTAATTCTTCTGCGGCTCGTCGATGAAATTACAGGTTCGCTGGGGTAGGTTTAGGGCTAACGCGGCATCTTCTATAAAACCTACTCCGAGGAGCGTTCTGTTATCCCTTGCTTCGGGGAATATGATAAACGAGGTGATGACATCACGTCCGTAGATATTAACAGTCGTCTTCACTGTCAAAACGTCCTGCTTCCTTGCTACTCCATCAGCGAGGGTTATATACATGACCTCCCTCTCAAAGTTTAAACCGTTCTGTTCCAAACGTTTATAAAGCTGGTAGGAGGCAACACTTGATTTAGCGCACGTATCAATGTACGCTATTCCCTTCATACCTTGTATGGTAATGGGCACGGTGGGGCGTGGTCGAACATCAGCAGTCATGTTAGCGGAGCAGAAACAAAAATCAACTGATGTTGTAGACTGCTTGTCTTTACACTTCGGACAACGACTGCGTATCACTCCTGGCTCACCACATCCATAACAAGAAAACTTCGGTTTGCCATCATTTTCCGAACTTGTTGTGGGTTCATTCTTCACAACATTCTGTTTTTCAACGTCGTCTCTTGCCTTCCTTCTGCAGACCTCAGCCGTGTGTCCGGGAAGACGACAGTAACCACAACGTACTTTATTTTGTTTTTTACTATTTTTATATTTTGTTGTATTGTCATTGTTTTGTATTTTTTCGTTATTACTTTGTTCTCCTTTTTCTCGTAGTGTTCTTTCTATATTCCTTGCCTTCGTTAAAAGATCATCAAAGGTTTTTATCGAGTCTCTGTATAGTTTCTCCCTCACAGCAAGTTTAAGCTGGCCAAAAACGAGGCTAATTTCTTGCTGGTCGGTGTGTGGTTCCGACATCTCGGCAAGCAACGCCCGCTTCTTGGAAATGAAGACTTCCGTAGGGGTCTGATCGTCTTGTTTCACGCAGACTATTTCTTGGTATAGCTCGTAATCGAGCCTTTTAGGAGAAAATGTATCGCGCAGCCGTTCCTTGAAATTCTCCCAAGTCTTCACGTGACCC
Organism: Xestia c-nigrum; assembly: GCA_916618015.1. NCBI lineage: Eukaryota > Metazoa > Arthropoda > Insecta > Lepidoptera > Noctuidae > Xestia > Xestia c-nigrum. The sequence continues at coordinate 12,921,949 of OU745261.1, read as the reverse complement.
TTAACGCCTTGCCACCAAATAGCTGCATCACCAACCATCACCAACGGCAGACCCTCCAGCGCATTGGTGTCCGATATCCTTTCAATATCCTTAAACACCGTCACTGCTGCTAAGAATGGTTCCACCTCCGTCTTCAAACCTCCAAACTTGGCTGGGCACTGAGCAAAGGTACTTCTTTCCCTCGTGGTGGTAGTGATCGCAGAGATCAGTTCTTTAAATTGGCTGTCCGTCATATTGATTGCCATCTTCTCAGGGACACTGCTTCTATATCTGTCTGGCTTACGAGTGGGTCGAGGCCTTAATAATTTGCTATCGAGCTCCACGTTGTGCGCCACTGTAAGGCTTTAGTTAAATGAAACCACTCGTAAGACCATGAGAGTTATAATATATATTTAAAACGTCCTTTTCGTCACACAACTTCAAAGTACAATAGTAACAATGACACTAATACTACAACACTAGAGTTTAGACGCGACCGCCCGATGTCGGTTCCGAAGTGGAAGCCGACCGTGCAAGCCGGAGTGCGCTCAGCTACCCGTAACCCGTTCCGAGGTGGAAGCGTGTCCGAGCGAGCCGAACTGGTGAACTGAGCGCGTGCAGGGCCTTATGTAGTCGTCGGCGGCGAGAGGCGGCGCGCGCGGGGCAGCGGGCGTGCGCTCGAGTGGGGCTCGGTGTGACGCGTGATCGGCGCGTTCAAGGTCACGCGGTGTTGTCGTGTTATACTACACCTATTTGCAGAAACCTAATAATTTATATGATACCTCTTAGCCCCTCCTCTTTCCTAATGTTTCTCTGTGCCTGACTAGGTGGGTCCATATTAATATTGTACTTTGTTACACTGACTGCTAGGTCGAAGTCAGATTGGTAGTCGCTCTATGTAAAATATTGGTTTTCAGTTGCATCCGGCCATCCTAGAATCCGACCCCATGTATCTTGGAAAACGCTAGCATTTATATCTAGGTAGATGACGACGAAGAATTGAGTATTGAGTATGCTCACAATATTATTACCATGAAATCAAATCGCCTACATTATAATAAAATAAAAAGGAAACTGTTCATTTTAACGGCTTGAAATACGCATTATAGAACCTCACAACTAGCCAATACCTATAATATTTTCAAAGCAGAACATTTTACATACGATCATTATTCAAAGACAGAAAAACTATTCAGTTCGTTAACACAAAGCCTCAAAGTCAAAAGTTAAGAATCGTTCCGCTAATGTCACCAGCCTATGGAGACAATAGTCCCGTCCTTCAATACTTTACACTTCTTATGATCTGTTCAAACCGTAACCAATTGAACCACGTTTTAAGCAACATGTCGTCAAAACAAAACAAAAGTTGATGCCGAAGCTGATTTGACTACTTCTTCAAAGAAAATGATGATGTGGCGACAGAGAGAGACTTCCATTTTAATAGCACCAGGACAGGAAGGAAAATAAATATAACAAGAACATGAATCTAGGAAGCTTATTAAATAAAAAAATCAAACTGTAAAATACTTTCTGAAGATTTTCCGGAACCACACCAAGGACGTTAACATTAATACCAAACCACTGTAACTCAATGTCAATGGCGATTTATAGCATGACCTCGATTACACACATGCCTGCATTATATTCCGATTGTATACTAAAGTACAAAAGTATTGTTAGTCACCCACAACATCACAATAAATCAATCGGGATCCTTTAGGCAGCCATGGATTTAGAAATTTTAAAATGATCGCTGAAACATTGCTACGAACAAGAAAGTTGTAAAACAGGGAACTAGAATTGGCCTTCTTATTGTTGCTGAAGTAACTAGGTTGTTGGATATGAAAACTTTACAAGTCAAATTGACCAAGGCGGTCATGACGCATGAGCATTGCAAGATTGATGAAAAAATAGGCAAAATGACAACGCTGAACGAGATTAACCAGTTCCAGATTTAGGCGAGATTTAAAACTGTACTTTGGAATGTTATAGTGGGGTCGTTGTTCATTCATAGATCTCTTAAATTAAAATGAATTTATCCTGTTCTCAGAGTGTAGAGAGTTTGATTTAGACGACTTTATTTCAGTTGACAAGAGAAGCAATATGAAATACTTGTTTACTTACTTAATAAAAGTAGGTACCTATCCCAATCACATTCAATTTTGTTGTTATCAGCTAGCAGTACCTAACCATTGGTCAGGACAGGACTGCAATAACATAAGATCTTTAATCACTTTCATTAATTTCCCCAGAAAACATATTTTTACGTCATTTTTACAACGAGGCACAGTAACCTGCAGACCTACTTAATGCAGGACAAATAAATATAACATTAATCAAGTTGCGATCTTAAAAAAAGAGCTAATTTAAGCCAAACAACTTTCTAAAAATTAATTGATCCGATGTCCTTTTATTATGGAATGCTATCATTTACCCTGAGGATTCGCGTAAAGTTAAACATCAAAGAATATCCTACGATATGCCTATGATAACGCAGTGTCGAAGATAGAGTCCTCGAAGCTAGTCAAAGGTCAAATACAACGAAGCTTATAGCAGGACTCTTTGTTTAGCCTTTATGAAACTTTCACAGTATCTGTGTAGCAAGCTGGCTCATCGATTTGCTAAATGCTTAGTTATTTTTAACTACCCATTGTTAGAAAGTAACATTGGTTTAATTTAGGTACTAATTGGTTCTTGGGACCCATTCTTAGTAACTGAAAGAAAAAACCTACGTTTTATGTTTGGATTTACCAATGAATAACTACAAATTTCCATTCATTTGCTATGTAACTTAAGTTACGTATGAGCCCCGCCGTGCAAGTATGTGCATCGGAATGCAAACTCATAAGTGTTCTGGCCATAATAAAATAACAACAAATCAATTGTTTTACACGCAGCGAGATAAAAATCCTATAAAATCACGTTCAAGCAGCTCGGCTGATCGCTGCGCTCGCGCTGAAAATTCTTTATCGTCAGCGTCCTTCCGTCAACACCGACGAGTATTTGATAACACGAAGTCGGCGCTCCGGCCAACCAATCCTACTGTTGACATAACTAGCATGTCGGTCGATACGAATGAATCGCTCCGATTTCACAAACATCATTCTTATAATGTCTTTCGATTTTCCACAATTACATATATCTTGTTATCGGAATTAAAAATTCCTGTGTTTTATACACATTGTCATCTAACACTTAGCTTTTCCTGTGTGCAGCATGTGTGACGCGTGTGACGTGCGAGTTAATGACATGATGAGCTCTAGAAGACGTCAACAAATTAATGGCATGCAAGCAAAACCTTGTCAAATCGCGGCAAACGAAGAAACCTTCTGAACTGGCAGTACATCCAAATTATTATGACTTAATGACTCGCAATTAACTAGACACATTGGAGTATATCGGTGAATGGAAGTACTATAGGTATCTACGGAATTTCTTATCACCTTATTAGGTATAGAACGATGTGTCGATTCTAGAACTGACTGCAGTTTCCAGCCTCGTACCTACAGAATGTTCTAGAATGACGCGATTCATCAACAAATAAGTGAAAGCCGTCACACGACATCGCCGTCGTCGTAGCGTTGGTTTGTTCCAGAATATATCTGTAACTCTAGCTACGACATCCGACATTTGTTGCACACTTATACTATCGTACCTATATTCTGCGCTAATGCATAATGTGTAGATTCTACTGGATAGTAATTTTACGAAGATGGTATGCACATTCTATTCAGTAAATCAGAATTAACGAAGTATTCTGACGGAAGCACACTCTGGTATCGATAACAAGTCTAATCAAATTCGATTATTGAACAAATTGAAAATTACGTTTTGTGAAATTAAAATCAGAAATTAATCGCTCTATTACGTGGAATTAATTTCCTATTGTTTGCATAGAATTCTTTGAATATTATCCTGAAGTGAAACTTATGAAATATTGAATTATATTCAAATAATCGCATAGGTTAGCTGATTCTTGCTCTATTGGTTAGTAATTAGCTATTTATCCAATCGCCTAGTAGGTACTTATTATTTTGATTGGCTAATTGGTTATTTGTATGAGTATAAAATTGATTAATGACTTATATGTATTACTAGCAAAACCATATAGTATTTTGTCAGGGCAAAACATGTGGAGATGATATCAAATCACTTTTGGAGATCAAAGAAACAGGTGTACCTACAGCGGAGCTAGTGCCTTTATTTCTCAAAGCAACATTATAATATCATATCATTATTCAATATCATTCCATAACATTATTATGTTGCTGTTGTATAGACTACTTAAGTGCAACACCTGGCAGATACCCGCTACCGCACAACAAACAACAGTTGTGAGCGCTTCGAATGAGGTGTGAACTGTCGCACGTTTTAAAACCACTACTGTTGTTGTTTCTCACAATTATGTCCGCCGTATGGCACACGGTCAATGGTCATGCTAATTTGTTGAAGGTATACACAACACCGCTGCACCACACGTCCGCGCTGGCATGCGGTGAGGCAGATCTCACGTCGCATTGGCCTGTATTATGAAATCCGCTGATGCCTAACACACGAACACCGCCTGACCGCGCAGATGAGCGTTTTCATGTGGGATATGTGTTAGGCCCCGTTCCCACTATGTCGTGACGATTAATTTATCGTTGGTCATGTACAACAGTTGTCGTGTCGGCCTATGCATATATGAACACCTCCGTTTAAATACATAAGCGACTTATCTGTCTTCACTGGCGACGAGGCCTTATAGACCACTGAAGGACATATGTTTTCCCCAAATTAAACCACGAAACTCAGTTCTACCCATTCTTTTCCCGCTAGCACATTCAATTGATGACCACGGTAGCTTAGCGCTAATTGTCGACTTAGGCGCGGCCCGCGGGTCATATACAAGTGGCGTATGGCGGTGGCGCGGCGCTGGCGCGGCTGCGGGTGCACTGGGAGCGAGGAAATGGCGCCACTTCCTCGTCACTTCCTCGCCACTTCCTCGCCCCCCGCGCACCCGCACCACCGCCATTCGCCATACGCCACTCGTGTTTGTCCCGCGCCTCAGAGCACCATAAATCTAAGTTTACTTCCGATCTTTTTCTTCACCGTAATTCAAATACGTCCTGCTTTGAAACTTCCTACATATTTCACGGTCCTTTGAAGGAAAACCATTATTAGCGTTTCCAGCCCTCTGTGGGTACACTTTATATGCAGTTTGTGTCAAAAACAGTCGTCACGTAATGTCCGAGAGATGAGAAACTTGAAATTCCTGGAGCCTTAAAAAAAAACAAATCAGTGGCGAGATATGCAGTGTCAGAGAATATTTACTAGAAGCTGTCGCGACGTGGAGACGCATCGAGATGTAGTCGCGGTGGACAAGGGCCTTCTTGGTTAAAGATAACTGGCGCAAACCTCCAGTGACACCAATGATAGGGAGGTATGTCAGAGTGGGGACTTAGGGAGCTTCACGGACGCTTTTTCTGGGCCCTGCATGGGTCTGATATAGACCTACCAGCGTCCGTAACCTGGTTACTTACTGAGGACCTCTTCGAACGAACCAAAGGTTTTTTCTGTTCAATTATGGACGACAACCGGAGATTTATTGTGAAAGACGGCACGGTTGACATTTATGTCGGACATGCCAACGTCCGGGTGAATCAATCGGTCTCACATCTTCAAATTTTGCGTGCATTATAGAGTTATAGTTATTTTAGATTAAATAAAGAAAATAATAATCTATGCTTTTCCTCATCAACACGTGAAGCGACTCGCCTTCGCACTTAATTAAATACCAAATATTATAATCTATATTTAAAAATGCATTAACCTCCAATTTATATTTAAAATGTTTAATCGGAGGCTTATTAGCCTTGCTCCTGTTTTGGAAAGTTACCAGAATCCTCACGATTGATAGGGCGTGGTTGTGAACATGTACACCTCGTAACTTTCCCATTTCGACAACCAAACATAATATCATCACAATAGTTATAGATACTCTGTGGTCCTAGTTTATTAGGTACACAGTATATACTTACCTTAGAAGTTTTTTTTATGTCATTCAAAATACGGCATCCAAATAGAAAGACCATCCGAAAGTAGATATGAGGTGATATTACCAAACGAAACGGGGCCAACTTACATATTATTATCCTCGTTAAAAACAAATTAAGTTTATGTTGGTAACTAAACTATTACTTTCAGATAAAGGAACAGAATTACGTAGCCCTACATTTTTATTTAAGTACTGTTTGATTCTGTAGTAATATAAATCAACTAACACACTCAGTAAATTAAGTATAGTTACTGCCGCAGGGCAACCACATGCGTGATAGACAGAAAATGCTTTTCCTTATGCTGTCAGTGGAACTATCAATCATTAGGACACTTTTATTGCTGCCAAGAACTCTTGCCAGAAGGAAGACGCATCTTTTCTCACGGTAGCATGCAAAAGCATGAATCATTCAGGCTAGTGTTGGAATTGCTGTGGCCATGCCCGGCACCTAGCAGCATCCCGTGTTTCATTGGGTCATCAATGGGGATGCACACTGTGGAACTAATGGCGCTAGTATAGCTGGTTGCAAGCATCGTCATTGGTTGAAAATCAAGGAAGGTCGTTTCATATTTTAAAATACCTTGACCTCATTGGTGATTTGTGATTTTTGAATTTGGAAGGAACTACAACTGTCTTGAAGGGAAGAGTCATTCAGAAGAATTCAAGTTAGAGGCCCATGGGCGGCAATACGACAATATGACGACCCGAATGGGGTAGCGGTAGTGAGGCTGCCTTACGATTTTAGGGTCCTAGGTTCAAGTCCCGGTAGGAGCAAATGTTTGTGTGATGAACTTGGACATTTGTTTTGGAGCTATGGATGTTTATATTGAACAACTGTCAAATTTATCTAATCGAGTCCCATCGAATTCTACATACTTGCACTGCTGGTTAGGCACGATAAAGAAGAAGAATTCAAAAGAACCTATTTTCCACAACTCATGGAAATTACGGCACGGTTACGGTTTTACGCGCTATTCTATGTCTTTATTTACGATCTACTGGTTCTACGAGTGTCATCCTGAACTTCGACAGTAAGTTAAATATAACGCGAAGTCTCAATTTCGAATAACAATAGTTCGACTACTCATTGCTTCGACAGAACATACTTCGACAGATCATTTCTTCGCTGCCTTACGTTGTTAGGGTCCTGGGTTCGAATCCCGGTAGGAGCAAATGTTTGTGTGATGAGCACGAACATTAATTTATTTCCGAGTCATGGATGTTTATATGTATAATAAGTATGTATATACAAACAAAAAAAAAGTATATATGTAGTATATCAACTATCTAGTGTCCACGACACAAGCTTTGCTTAGTGTGGCACTAGGTGGCGCTGTGTGATAATGTCCAGCGATATAACACACAGCGATATACTACATATACACTACTATATGTTCATCGGATTCCTATTTCGCTGATAATTATTTTACACCCATACGTATTTTAAGTATTTAGTCATGTTAAGTCAATTTTAGTATACATAGCAGCAATCAGCATTATAAATAGTACCTGGGCGACCGAGTTCTACCTGCGGGTGAAATAGTTATTTTCCCAGATAGACGACTTCATCGTGCTGTGCAGGGGCTGCCGCTGCGGCTGCGGAGAACCTCAACCGGCGTAAATACAGTAACCTTATTGGTAACTTTATTTTCGAGCCGTTTGGGGTTGAAACTCTAGGACCGTGGGGTCCGAGTATTCACCCGCCTTTTCAAGGAAATTTCAAAACGCTTGGTTGACACTTCCGGTGACCCTAGGGCTGGCTTTTACCTTGGTCAAAAGCTTATCGTTGCCATTCAGCGTGGTAACGCTGCCAGTCTCTTGAGGACATTACCAGTTGACAGCGTAGAGGAGGAGTTTTTTGACGCCATTTATTAAGTTTTTAGTTTAAGTTAGTTAGTTTAGTTAATTTTAGAAAATTGTAAATAATGTACATTTATATTACCTATTAAATCCAGAAAAAAGTAAATATTAGTTATAACCTGTTATGGATATAGATAGTACCTATATACTTATATCATAGCATATATAGCGCCTCCTGGTACGAACACATTAACGTACGCGCGAAAACGGCTTTTTTATTATTCGACAGCATAGTGATCAGGAATTTAAATAACGCCAAACTGACTAGACAAGTTCAAAATCGTAATTTAAATATATTTTAGCATTAATTTAAGTAGAACATTAATTTTATTATACATGTAACAACGAAAATAAATATTGAGCTACTATTTTAGTTTAATATAATCAGTAAAAATATTTATCAAATTGTTACTTAGATTTTGGCAAAAATTTCAAAAAAAATATAAAACTTTAAATAGTAGGTAAAACTGATCGTAGAAGCGAGAAAGCGCTTAAAATCTTCTTCATACATACTAAATACATAAAAGCTGTAAGTAATGCAAGCTACTTTACAAAGTACAGATAAAAATAGCATTTTATTCGCGTCATTACTTGAGAATAGAAAACAAGCCTCAGGAAACAGGATCGACGTATGTGTGATGGCGCCTTTACCCGACTAGTTGTGTACAAACAACATGTGCAAAGCTATGTTTATCCAATAACTGCTCCAGCGAGATATAAATAGAAGATAGTTCACACTTTATTGTACCTAATTCCTATTACCATCAAAGGTACTCGATAAACGTAGAGAATTTTAACTACTTTCACAATTTCGCGTCGATTTTAATCAAAGTTTAGAAAACCAAATATGTTTTCACTGACTTGAGTTTTGATGGAAATCGACACGCTTACAGTTATTTCTACAACGGTGTTTTAGGTATCTCGATTAACGTGACTGCTTGCAGATAACTGTGACTTAGGATTACGTAGAACTCACAATACATATTTATTTATGCTGACATTCTAACACATTAACAGGTGCCGTTCGCGATATCTGTATTTTTCCTACTAGAACTGTTAGGTTTTTTTTTATATTTTTATATATATATTAAAATTACCTTATAAATAACTAAAATAGCTAACTATACCTACCGCCACTGGATTGCTTTAATTGTCCTGGTAACGATCTTATAACAGAACAAAACTCATCCATGTTTCCCAGTAAGGCTCAAATATTGAACGATTTGGCATTCTACAGAGAGGAGGCATATATATGTCTCAGCCTAACATATTATATTATAATTATTATGCTTATGTATGCAAGTTAAATATTTAATAATCAAGTTTTCCCCGGAAACCTACGATATGCTTAGAGTAAAACGTGACCATCCTCATCACACATTCAATGAAGCTCAGCTTAGGTTCATAAACACCACATATTATAGTGTAGATCTCAATGACTTCAAGATCATCTTACCTATAAACTAGTAGTTAAGTAATTAGACTTCATTTATCACAAAAATCATTACAAGCATTTCTCATCTATCATGAAAAAATATCATCTTTGTCTGCTCCATAATTAGTAAGCCCGTGGTGTGTTTATAAGTTGGTATCCGACGTCAAAAACAATTAATCGATATAATGCTGTCTTGGGTATGGTTCTGCAATTATTATGTCAACTTGGAACTGATGGGCGCCGAGTAAAAAAACATTAAGCTAACCTACACCTGTGGAGACAATTGCATGGTACGTACCAATTGTAATAACATAGTTATTTTGCTTTGCATTTTACATGCACGCAAAGAAATAGTGTGCCTGTGCACTGCGTGTTTGAAATGCAGGGCCGGATTGATGGACCTAAGGTTAAGGGCCCATTATGTCACAATGTCCCGGAGATTTTGACCTCGAGTACCGTATTTTCACTGTCAAAGTCGAGGGCATGCAACCACGCGGATAGTTTGAAATGATTGTGTGTAATCAGGTGTTAAAAAGTCATATTAGTTTACATGTATAATTGTAAATAATGTACATTTACTACGGTATTTAAATGCGGTGGTAATGAAAAACTGTAGGGTGATTGGAAAACGAACAATACTTTATCAAACTAGAAGCGCTTCGAGGGAATTAGATGATGTTCGTGCTGCTAAGATGTAACGGAAAATGTTTCAGGAAGCTATCACGAACTATTATGTGACCATCATTATGGAAAATTGACGTTGGGTTTATCCATTAACAAGTTAAGACCAGAACCATTAAATAAATAAACTCCATCAAGGTGACCTTTCGGTGCAATGATTATGTCTTTTTGAGTAATTACATTTTTGTTTTCAGATAGATTTACTTAAAAATAAGTGTGTCATAGCGTATTTTCCTCATGTTACACGCTTATTTGTTTGTTTATGCTAACTTAGTACAATATTATCTCAAAAGTCATCGACAAGTCGAATAATGGCAACAACATTTTAACTAAACTTTCAAATTATCGAAATAAAATTTCGATAATTTTCTAACAATTAAGTTCACACTTATTTAATGTTGAGCTGAAAACAAATAATGATTGCTTTACGTAGTAAAACGACGTACAAACTTTTGATTAATTTAACAATTTCACTTTTGTATTGCCTACAAAATAAATTGAAATAAGCACTCTTAAACATCGCCTTGTGTTATGTTTAAATGTTGACTGCAGTCAATGGTGCGTTTCAATTTAAATCGAGTTTTTATCATATTTCGAAAATAATTTGAAAAACATAAATTGGCAAAAGATTAGAAATAATTCCAAAAACTTTGTTTGATGATAATAAAATAACCCATCGTAAAAAAAAGGAGGGTACTTACCAAAAAACTTTACAAATATCACTGCCATTTTAATTATATTCTTCTATTCTCTTTTATTATAACAGCTAATAAATCACCGTCACTCTAGAATACGACCATGTTGTCAATGAAACGGTACATGTCAGTTGTAGCAGCGGACAGCGGACAGAGCGCGGCGGCTGCGAACTGCGGAATAACCTGAGGCAGCGTGGCCAAGTGGTAGCCTGCGGCGGGCGGTCAGCGGTCTGCGGACGCGCGGACGTGTTACATCAACAACCAGGAGGCTTCGACACTATCGCCGCACTTCCGTTCACTCATACAGGGTGTAAATAACCTCATCACGATGCCGTCAAGCAATCATTATTTACATCAAACTATGTTACACTTTTTGCTGGGAAACGACCTTTTTCGGGGTGAAAAATCATGTGTTAGAACTTAATGTTACTCACTCAAAACATTGTGCTGATGGATGAATTGAATAGGAAAAGTAAAAATCAATATGTAACTAGAAGGTTCCCAGGTATGGCGTAGAACTAAAAAATGATCGCAATGAGGTGGATAACAAGTGTCTTTCGGCTTCGTTTTATAGTATAAGCCATAATATACCCGAGGTGGTTTGACTCCGGAGCTTGCGAGGGAGTCAATGAAACCGAGGGTAGAATCATTTGTTTTTTTTTTTCAATAAATCGCTTTCTATTTGCAATCCAATTCGAAATTTAAATAAAACCTTTGATAAGTTACTCTTTTGTTACCATGTTTCAGAGTAAAAGATCGTTCCATTTTTAAATTACTTTTGACTGCCTAGGGACTAAAGTGGTCACTTTAGTCTCGTTTCGTGGGGCTATATTGGCGTACTTTTAGAGCATGAGAAGTGGAAAGAGGATTTTTACACCCTTTATAGCGCTAATACCAATACATCGCGATTGTTTTTCGTAAAGTTTTTCATTCGTTACTTATCGCGTTTCGGTTGAGCGAACAATAGTAGCAAATAGATAAAGGAACTAGTAATAATTTTGCTAAGGTCAATTTCACTTGCTATCTACACACCTGCTGAATTTATTTTAGTACTGATTGTACTTGAACCGGGTAAGTGCGTCCGCGCCCGATAGCCGATAGGTAGATTGTGGGACTGCAAGTGTGGAAATAGAGTTACAATTACAATGAGAGTTACAAATACTCGTACAATTGGGTTTAGTTAAGAGGCATCCGCTTTTCAGCAAATCAAATCTGGATTTCATGCTATTGTAGTAATACAATAATATTATGTATGATAAGTAGTATTTCATTGACATAACGTCAAAGTCATACATGAAACAGATAAATGTCATGACAAACATAGGTAATTATAATGATGTCAAGACAATAGATAAACGAATGACAAATATTAGTTTCTTGGTAGCTCAACAAAATATTTTTACACCATGAAATATTTACATTATTATCAGCAAAGCCTTTAATATCTCAGTTTTATTGTCAAGGGTTTTCAATGGAAAGGATCCACTCCACGTTTTGAAACATGATCACTATTTTATGCTTATCATATTCACATCACTTGCGTAGTGTTTTGAAGTTTTCAGAGTAAAAATTCTAGGGCAAACGCCTCACCAATTTTGTCAAGACCCAGTTTAAATAAACCAAAAAAAAACTTGTAATTTTCATTATACCTAGTGTCACGGAAAAGAAATATACCAAAATACTAAACCTACTTAAAGTTCGGCAGCCCACGCATCACACAAAAATCTTCCTACCTTTTTGAAAAACCTTAGTTTTTTGCGGACAAACAATACTTTCTAAATGATAAAGACATCAGTTTGTTTCGTAAGGAGGCGTCCTTAAAAGACCTGAGGCGTTCAAGGGGGGGAGGACATCGAGCCGAATCTCACCCAATGTCACGAGGGAGAGAGGAGGGATTTTGTCCGACAAGAAACGTTGAAAAGTTGAAAGAAAAATTATTAAGTAAACGTGTTTCTCTGCTAAAATAATGGGTAAAGACTGAACTATAATATTTAATAGGTAACAAGAATTCAATGAACAAAATTAAGCAAATAATGTTTTTTGAATAAAACCAACGAAATCACGTGAGATTAAGAGATCCAAAGCATTGAGCTATATCTGTACCTTCAGTGAAAAGTGATACATGTCGACCCAGATCGGTTTTTATATTCTCTGATTAAACTTATTAAAAAAAAATTAACTTAATTTCTATCTTATCCCCGTTGTTATAAGATTAAAAATGAATGAGATTGTTTTGTGCACATTGATATAAGTAAGCTATTTTTATTGAAATTATTGTGTAAAATAATACTTTTTGATTCATACCAAAGTGCTCCGAACCGATATTTATATTTCTAAAATGTATTTTAATACGACTCGAGTTACCACATCTTACGCGAACCGAAAACTTTTACTTAAATTAATCCAAAGTGATACAAATGAAATCCTATCACAAGACATTAAAAAATTGAAACAATACATTCTAGTGAAAAGTGTTACATTTGTACATGAACCATACAAACACAAATTTATTTTCATAAAAATATGTGACTAATGATACAACTGCTAATTAAACAATTTACACGTAATTTATGTAGCCAATTTTGATGTGATTACAAATTTAATACTAATTCTATTAGTAAGAACATAAGGGAAATAGGACATTTGATTACGTGAAAAATGATACTAATATAGTAGAATCAAAACTGCATTGCGTTTTAGAACTAATTTAGCAAAAAAATACGTAGTACACAGTGATACAAGTTCGCGCAGCTCTTACGCACCCCACTCCCTACTTCGCCGCGGAACGCATGGAAAGAGCGCAGGCGACGCGGGATTCTTAGTCTCGGGCGTGCGTCAGGAGTTCAGGACAGATGCGTCGTGTGTTACAGCACACAACTACGATGCGTAAGGTAAGACTTGTATCATTTTATACGAATTATGTAGCAATTTTGTTATTTAAATGTTTACAAAAAACATGCATTTTATATTGATTTAAGAATTCAATAATATTGTCGTATTATACAGCATTTTATAAATACCTATTTTAAAACAATATTAATTAATTTATAAAAAGAATACCTAATTTTCGAACTTACCAATCGTAAAACAGACTATTATGATAATTAATAATAATAATATAGGTAGCCTAACAATGTATTTTAATTCTTATTTATTAAATGCTAACTGAGTATTCAGTAGGTATAATAGGGATAGGCAGACGTTGTTGTTAATCAAATGTCAACAATACTTTTAATCAAAACATAGGTATATCTTGGCTCTTTCCTGGTGTAGTTTCATTGCACGTATGCTTGTACGTCTTATAAACATTTTGTAATGAATTACATGAATTATTGCATGTATACTATATTTGCGAGGTTTTATAAAAAAATCCGTATAGCAGTTTCGGTATATCTCAAAAACAAAAATCAGCTAGTGGGCCTAACTTTTTTCCTGGCTACATTTTATGAATTTGTTCTTCAAACTGTGCGAGTAAGGGTGGTGGGGGACCATTTCAAATAAAGCCCGGAAACCGGTTAAGTAACCGGTCTCCGAGCCCTGGTTCTATCTGCTCTTCTTTCTTTTAAGGTGGAAAATCGAGCCAAGCATCAGCGTCAGTACGAAATGATAATGTATGGATGGCGGCACTGGGCCGTGACGCTACGTCAGCCGCTGAGTGCCACCGTCCATACATTTTCATGTCACACTGACGCTGACGCTCTGCTAGAAATTCTACCTTGAATGGCTTTAATGTCACGCTTCGATATTAATTTGAACTGTTATTTTTACAGTCTATAGTGAAAAAACGAATAGATAAAATTATGGAAGGCGTTCAGCTACAGAGGGATGAAGAAAATATGGTACATGAAGAAATAATAAATGAAAAAAAAAATCTAATCAGCCCGGAGAGATAATAGAAATAGAATCCTGTAAAAAACGGCCTTAGAAGAAGTGGATCAATGTGAAGAGGAGATAGAAGAAACCACACTTGAAAAAGACGATCAATATGGAGAAAATATTAGCAGTGGATCAGAGGGTATGGAAACTGGACTATCACCGAGAATTTTAGATTTCAGCTCGGGTAGCAGTGATGATTTTATACCAAACAGTGAAACCGACTCAACTGAAACAAGCACGTCGACTGGTAAACCTGTGAATGATAAATGAGTAGTTGCAGTGCTATAACATATCTGTTGTTCGAGTTTTGGAGACTGATTTAATACAATTTAAGACTGTTCAAGATTAGTGATAAAAAGGATGAAAAGTTATGTTTTTTTTTATAAGAAAATTACCTACATTGTTATCTGTTGTTTGATTTTTGGAGACTGATTTCATACGATTTAAGACTAATTCGATATCTGTTCAAGATTAACGATAAGTAGGTTTAAGGTTGTGTTTTTTTAAAAGGATGTTATATTGGATTTTATGTAGCGAATAGTTGAAGTGCTACAACAAATCTGTTGTTTGATTTTTTGAGCCTGTTTTACTATGTTTAAAGACTAACGATACCTACTCGGTTGATCAGATTAACAATAAATACCTACTTAGGTCTAAAAGTTATGTTTTAAGTTTGATTTTTTAAATATTTTATTATTTTGCTACCAATTGTAATTCATAAAAAAGTGTATATTCAAGAATTATTTATTAAAGAAACGCTTTTTAATTTAAATATCATTTTATTAGGATATTAACATAGTTTTACCCTTTCTATGACAAAAACGTTTGAAAATACTTATTACTTGTATCAATAAACACTTCGATGTAAACAAAATGTATCACAATAAATTCTAGCTTGTAGCATTAATCACTTACTAGTTTGAAAAATACATTGGTGTTTAGGGGTACAATTGAATATTTACGTAGGAATTTTTAATAAAACATTGAAAAAAGGTTGCTGATAATCAAAATGATCATATTAGTTTTACGACTTTTTCTCACAACAACTATTTGCAGGCAAAACATGCCAAAACACAAGCCTTATAACATTTCACACAAAACGGTAACTAAATGTGTAAAATAATTCATTTCATTATAGATTTAAATACACAAAAATAAGCAAAGAAAACTATAGTGTACGGTGATATAACTGGCTATTTTTACTAATTACTTAAATTCCGTGCAAAATAATATATTCAAACCAAGCTCTTTATTATCTTTAAAATATCATCCACACGTTCCGCATATCGATTTTTATTTTAGAACGTTAGAAAAACAACGAGATTTTTTTTAATCTTTAACCTTAAATTACTCAAAACTATGATTTTTCACTTATATCACTTTTCACTGAAGGTACAGATATATACTAGAGATGCAAACCTCAAAAAAATTGTCAAAAAAAGTGTAACCACCATTTAAACGCGACGACGTAGCTTTGAAACCATTAACATTTCAAAGTGAACGTATATTTGTCTCGCTTACACAAGTCACAAGAACAATACCGTCGCCTTAATTAGACAAAGACGGTAATATAAACTTCCAATGGTGGGATGGGGTGGCCTACTCATGCGAAATTTTACCCAACTTTTTAAGCCTTAAAAATATTTAATACATTTATAAATTAAATTAACTTTAAAATATTCGAATTGCATATTTCTTTTTGGATATATTAAAAGTTTTTAACTAACTAGCACTTCACCTGTGACTTCATCCGCGAAAATAATTAAAGCCTTTGTTACTGGCTAAAGATGTAGCTGTGTGTAAAATAATTTTTAAAATCGGGTGAGAAGTTCTCGAGTTAAATCGTAACAAACACACAAACAATAAAAACCTTTTCTCTTTATAACATTATTATTTCGTTTATTAATTTATATACACATTCGCTTTTTGGATCTATTTTGTTTTGATCACGGAAGTGCTTCGAAAATGAGAAAAATCAAAATCAAAGCATTTATTGCAAGTAGGCCAATTACAGGCACTTTTGAATTTTCGAAACAAAGATGAAAATTAAATATAGCTACAGTCCCAGTCACAAGACATAAAAACTGTGAAAGTACTGTAGTTGCCCATTCCCTAGCGTAGATCTCTATGGAGAAGAACGGGCAAGAAACTCCATGGACAATCTTTGAAATCAAAATTAATGTTACAAAATCTTGGTTACATCATTCATGTTGAGATGGTATATTATGCGAGAACAATGTAGCAAGGTATGCACGTTTAAAGTGTCCATAGTAAAAACAAAATAATTCGTTCAAATTAGCCATAGCAACTAAGAGATGTCCAGTCACAACTGACAGCGCCCGTTCACGAGCATGACGCATGGATCAGCACCATTCAGCTCAACCATTTGGAAGGGAACTAAATGGTCCGACACACGCGCCACTATCAGCGAGACATTTCAGCGGGCATGACATACTCTGAACCGCCAGGGCACATTTAATTCAAGAAATGACGTAGGTTTCCAGTGAATAATAGCTTTCTAGTACTCGTACATAGTACTCACACAATATGGGCTATGCGATTACATAAAAGGTAAATGAAAAGTCAGTCAGTCTCTTTTTTCAGCTATTGGATTATTTCCACCCACTAAACACGGCGTGTTACATCTTTAGGCACCCTACAGCGTTGTTATAAAAAAAATACGAAGCACTTATTTCATCAATTAAAAATTCTCCCACAAATGTTGGAAACTAAAACTAAGTTTTACTGGTAACACTGAACCTAATTGTCAAAATTCAAAATGTAAATTAATAAATTGCGTTTTTACGTTGATGTAAATCATTATAAAAACTCAGAAACAATAAAATTAAGTATGGAAAGTAATTCCGGTTAATTAATTATGTGTTTGTGATTTTAAATCGCACTCTTTCAATACGCATTTACACATTTTTTGTCCTGTGTCACTTCCGTAGGCATCTAACAGAACACTGAACTGACGTTAGCGACGCATATGTATCCGTACATATGTCCCGTGGCATCGCCTTGGCGTGGTAATTGCTAATCTAGTTACATATATATCTATGATCCAAAGCAAATGTCACGACAACTCACCAGGGGGTAGAGGGGGGGCGAAAAATGTCGCCATAGTTGCCTCACGTAATTAATGAATGCTCCCTAAAACAGGCTTTGAATTATTTTGCCTGTTTAACTTCCGCCTTTTATTTTCAAAATAGCAGTCAGCAATAATTTATTTATTTATTTATTATTTATTAACACTTCAAGCACAAAAGTACAGAGGCGGACTTAATGCCATAGGCATTTTCTACCAGTCAACCTTTAGGTGATGCAGAGACAAGCAGTGGTAGGTGTCATTTCTGAAATTATGAGAACAATTTTATTTAATACTACGATACACTACAAAGATATATAAAATATTATATATAAAAAAATCAATAATTATGATATCATTGGCAGCCAGGCATGAAAGCGTTTTCAACTATCAATCAATAGCTAGCAAATAAGTACCTACCTAGGAACTGCATAAAAAAAAATATTTCAAAAGTTTACAACTTTTAGAAAAAATATTCTAAAAGTTGTAAACTTTTTGAATATTTTTTCTTATAATACATCTTCGCCATTGGCACAATTTCGATAGTATTTATACATATTTTAACAAATGTGACGTTTTATGGCAAGAAAGGAGTTGTCTGATGAAAATGACAAGCAATAGAGAAGTATGGAAGAAGAAACATGAAACATGCAGCGCCAAGCTCAAATACTCGTAATTTGAAATAAGAACAGGAGAATTATGATGAACGCCTTACAAAATTTTGTGTCATAATTCACACAATACTCGTTTGTATTGACGCCAGCTACTGATTGATACAGGTTTTATGTGTAGCTAATAAAATCAAAGTTGCAGGTACGAGTGGTGCCATCAGTGAAAGATTAGAACTTGATACCCCGGAAACGTCGTGACGCGTCAGAGTATTTTGCCTCATACAAAACTTGATATTAGCCATTGATTATTACAGATTTTATGTGTGGCTGCTATTTTGTAAATAAAATTAAATAGCGGAAGTTTGGTAGGACACGCTTCATACAGAAATCTTCAAGGAGCATATCCCGCTCCATGGCTCGCGAGTGATATTGAATTTTTGGACCAGCCGTATACACGTACAGTGGACATCCAACGTCTAGGACCCGTAAGACATAACAGGCAGGACGCACTGATTTAAGAATCGATGAGATGGTTCAACGAAGCGCCTCAAACGCTTCTCACAAAGTGGTTCTTACTGAAGCAGTCTTTAGAGTTTGCCCGAGGTAAACATATTCTTAAACGAACTCGAGAGGACCGCCATTGACAACCATAGGTCCTGGGTACTTACTGCTTTAGTCACAATATAAATCCCACAACGTAAAAAAGTCTAACGATTCTCTTTCATCTTTTCTGCCAAAACGGGCCAAAGCATTACAATGATCAGGTACCTTTTTTGCAAATCAAGCATCTTCAAAACATCCGAACAAAAATCTTTAATGTTTTTACAAGTTAACAGGTACATTTACCAACCTTGAACAAAAAATTGCGAAATTCCATCATCATTCATCACTTTGCTATATTATTGATGGGTAGTTTTTCATCTTTAACTAGGACTGCCAATTTCTTACATAATTCCTTCTTAGTACCATAGTATAATATTATTAACATTATGAGTTTATGACTTCCTTCTATAACTTCAGTTTATAGCATACACTTATGTTCACACCTTTTAACTTTTATTCTGCTTTCGTTTATTTGTCACAAGAGTTAGCAGAACGAATTCTAAAATTGTAGTTCTATGAATCATGATTAAAGCGGCAGTAGCCTAACTAAGGTGCCAACTGACACGTTAGGTTTTAAACCCTACTTACATTATTAAAAACATAATTTGCTTATTTTTTTTCATTGAATGTTTATTACCTATTAAATATTATTGAAAGCCCTCCCACTAGGTGGACCGATGACCAGGTCCTGATTAACCCTTAGGCTGAAATCAAATCTTCGCATTTTTTTGGATGGGATGATATCATCAAATAACCTCTCCCGCTCCGCATTCTGGGCGGAGCGGGAGGGAGTGTTAGACTTTTACTGATTTAAACCCATCCATGTTCCTTCCTCGCCCTTTATGTTCTGGGGCCACGGTATATCTTTCGAAAAGTCCTGCAACCCCGGCAGGCTTCGGCCCTTGCGGGCCCCTTCACTTTGCTGACAACTCTTTGAGGCGCGCGTGGAACACGAACGCGCCGTCGACACGGCCTGTCGTCATTAGACGGACGGACGGCTAGCTAGCCCATAGCTAACCGTCCACAGGCCCGCGTCTACGGTGCCCCCGACGCCCAGTGGGTCTCCCGCGGCGGCTGGGGCTTGAGGCTCTCTCCCTTTCGCGTTCCGCCACCTCCTTCACTAGCATAACTACCACTCCTCAAATAAAACTCCTCTAAAATCTTCGCATGCACTATTAATCTAGCATCATTGCATCTACCCTCAGGCCCGGGCTGGCCATACGGGCAAATACCCGCTGTTAAAGACGCCTGATGGGCCAGTGTGGCCGATTGGCGGTCGACTTTCTTTTGCTATTTAAAAAACTTACCGTCAAGCCGAGGACCCAATTCAATTTACTTTTGGACTCTATCTGTAGCAATGGTAATCCCGGCTCAGAATTTTTAAAAGTTTTTAGTAAACTAGAACGTAATGAATTGTAACGTAGAGTAGAACCACTCTAAAACTAACTAAACAAAAAAAAAAAAAAAAGTGAGAAATAACTTTATCTTCAGAAGTCGGTGACAAAAAACGTATTTTTTTGGAGTCGGTTTTATTTTTTGCAAAAACGTTTTTTTTTTTCACTTTTAAGTGGTTCATTTCTGCTATCCCCTTCACGGTGTAGCGGCGTGATGTTTTGTTATGAACTGGTGTAAACAATAGATAGACATGAGATTTCAGCAATCCCAGTCTATTTGCTATCATTTTTTATTGAGGAGTTCCGTTGCCTATCTCCGAAGTTCTTCATCAGATATTCACCAAATTGTAATGGGACCACTCCGAGAAAGTATACTCTTCCAAAAACTACCCAAATCATATATTATTATCAAGTTTGCCTATAAAATAAGAGTTCTCTCAATTTCTCCACGATCCCATCATCAGATCCCGGCGACTCGATGATTATGGGACCACCTGGGAAGGTATACACCCTTTCAAACAAAAAAATAATAATTCAACACCTTTTCAAGTAGGCTAGCTTAAGCGCTTTTGTACGTCGTGTTGTTGCAGCGTGGACTACAGCTGTTCATGAAAACTTCAAACTTAACGTGATTTATCGTATTTAAAAAACCGGCCAAGTACGAATTGGGCTCGCGACGATTCATTACATTTACTTCGGATACAATCCTTAGCATAACAGTCAGCGCACGTAAATTAAAAATAAACTAAGTAAGAATAATAAATCAATTAATAAAAAAACTATAATGTAAATCAATCAATAAGATAATATTTATTATACTTATTATCTACACAGTACTCACCATTCAACTCATTCATGTGTATAAAGATAAACTGCGTAGTTTAGCATAGAGGCCCATAGCATAGTTGGCATAGTGTAGAGGCCGCTTACCATGGAGTAGAGGTCGCGTAGCATGGCGTAGAGGCCGCGTAGCATGGCCTAGAACCTACGTAGCATGGCGTAGAGGTCGCGTAGCATAGTGTAGCTGCAACGTAGCGTGGCCTAGATACCGCGGCGTATGCTGCACGAACGCTATCGTTTCGATACTTACAGTTAATCGAATTTATGGTGAACTTAGATTTTATTATTATTTAATGCTGCTTTCCCTCATCCTTCTTTCTACTTTTTTAGTATTCAATATTTGGTGTGACATTTTAAATGTTTAATTGCAGATCATCAACACTACACGAAAAACTCATAACAAGAAGTCGGTTAGAAACAGCAATACAAAAAGAAACGAAGTGCTATCAGGTTATTAAAAGTGGCCAAAAAAAGATCATCTTCACTAGTTTACAACCAGTTCTATAACCTACTTAGATAAATTCATCCATAAGGAAAAAGGCAAATGTAATTTATTTCAAGCTGGGTTATTGACCCATATTTATTTTTATTCTGAAGTTTCTTCCTTACTAATATTTAGGTATGTCTAATGTTAGGTATATGTCTAATTTAGCGCTTAATCCTCGTAGTTATTTCTGACAAATGGAGGTAACAAAAAAAGATAAATATACAGGGTGTAAACCACCTCATCACAAAGCCGCTAACCAAGCATTCTGTACATCAAACTAAGTAACTTTACGCAAAAACCATTGCTGGGAAACAACTTTTTTTTTGACGTTATAAATCACGTTTTGTGGTAAAACTGCGCTTGTAACGCACTTAAAACATCGTACTGATTAATGGATTGAATAGTACAGGGGTCGTGGAGGTGGGCACGCCACGATAGTGGCGGTAAGTCCCCTCTTTGAGGAGTGGCTGGAGAGGCGCCACGGCGTCCTCACCTTCCGCCTGACGCAGGTCCTCACCGGACACGGATGTTTCGGGAGGTACCTGCACCGAATCGGGCGGGAGGAATCGCCCGGGTGTCTCCACTGCGAGGATCGACCGGAGGACACGGTGGAGCACACGGTGGAAGTCTGGCCTGCGTGGGCGGAGCTCCGCCGTGTCCTCGTGGCGGCGATCGGCGGCGGCGACCTCTCGCGTCCGGCCCTGGTTCAATCCATGGTCCGGAGCGAGACGGAATGGGAAGCCGTCGCCTCCTTCTGCGAAGCAGTCATGCTAGCGAAGGAGGTGGCGGAACGAGAGAGGGAGAGATCCTCTCTTCCCGGCCGCCGCGGGAGACGCAACGGGCGTCGGGGGCCACGTGGTGGCTACCGGCCACCGTAGATGCGGGCCTGTGGACGGCTGATGGCTATGGGCTAGCTAGCCGTCCGGCCGTCTAACGACGACGACAGGCCGTGTCGACGGCGCGTTCGTGTTCCACGCGCGCCTCAAAGAGATGTCAGCAAAAAGATAGGGGCCCGCAAGGGCCGAAGCCTGCCGGGGTTGCGGGCCTGTTCGAAAGAGATACCGCGGCCCCGGAACGTAAAAGGCGAGGAAGGAACATGGATGGTTTTTAGTCAGTAAGAGTCTGACACTCCCTCCCGCTCCGCCCAGAGTGGGGGGGGTCATTTGATGATTTCCCATCCTTAAAACAAAAAAAAAAGGGGTCGTGGAGGTGTTAAAATCTTACAAAAGAAAATTGTATTTAAAACAAAAGTTGTCAAAAAGTTGTAACTTTTACACCATACCTGGGAAACTTCTAGTTACGGAGATATGGGGGCATATAGTAGAACAAAAAAACGATCGCAATGATGGGGAGAACAAGTGCCTTTCGGCTTCGTGAAGAGGTGTTTTACACCCTTTAGGTACCTGCTCTAGCGTCTGATTCCTAATTCGTGAGTGCCTGATTCCTCTGCTTATGTCAACCTCATCCACATTTTTAGAATTGGTGACGCACGTTACCTTTTTCCATAGATCGATAGGTCAACTGTTCGGGGCCGGCTTCTAGTCTGAGCGGATAGAGCTGTGTTTTACACGGTACCTGGTTAACACGATACGATTTGATAAGGCTGCTAGACTTTCGAGCTTCAGACCCGTAAGTCAAAGATCTACAAATGACAGCCGGGGCCAAAAGTTTAAGGTGCGTGCTCTCGATATGTAAAAGATGGTCCCACCCACTTATCCACGGACAGACCTAAGCAGGCATAGCTTTAATCGACTCGTGAGTCTGTTATTTTTTAGATTTACATTCCAATTTCCATAAGGAAATTAGTAAACATCAAAATCAGTTAGCATCTCTTTGTCGCTTTCGAATGCGTGTTATCATAAATCGCATGGGGTCTACGACAATTTTTATGGCAACTTCGAAAAAGAACTTATTTGCAAAAAAGATAGGCATCATAAATAGGATCGAAAAGGCTGTTTGGTTTACATTTTACAAAGGTAATTTGTGAGTTAAACTGTTAACCAAATAGCTGGTTCGACCGCGAATCCGTCTTATACGTATTTCGAATCTGCTCATGGGTATGAGATTCTTGATTGTTTTTTCTTGTTCCAGTGTTTTTAGTAGGATTTTACTAACGAAATTTTTATATGTGTTTTTTTTTTATTCTTAGTAAGTATTCATCACGTGTGTTTGACTGCCTATATTAGATATACAATAGTTTTAATGTGTTAAATTACATTGGTACTTACCACAAAAACAGTCGCAGGCATTGATAGAATAGACGTAATATTATTTCTCATAATTATTGTCGGCAAAAAAACCTACCTACACCTGGGTACTTTACCGAATGATTTGGTATTCACAGACACGCACACTAAGGCTGCCTGTCCACTGAAGCGGAGCTAGGCTCCGGAGCGGAGAAAAGGATAAATATAAACCAATAGGATTGCATACTGGAGCTAAGCTGGTATTTCACGCAATTATATTGGTTAATATTTATCCATTTCTCCGCTCCGGAGCCTAGCTCCGCTTCAGTGGACAGGCAGCCTTAGGGTACATAGGATATGCCGAGAATTCTTTTTTACCCGACTGAGCCAGAGGAAGGGTAATGTTTTTCGCGTGTACTTTACACTGTGTCTACGTAACTCCTATACGTAAATCTTAGGATGTACAATTTATCCAAATCCGTAGATCCGTTTCTACGGATTTGGATAAATTGTACATCCTAAGACTTCTTGAAAAGAAAATATACAAATTGAAAAACAAAGAAAAATAGCGGATTTTGTGAATATTGATGAATTCTTCCAAACCCCGTTTAGTGAAAGAAAGGTTTAGGTAGGGCCTATTTCACTATACTGTGTAAGTTTGGCTATACTGAATAAATGGTTGTGGTACTTATCGAATACCATGAAAAATGGAACAGAATTTGTTTTAAATTACCTGCCAAGTAAGTTAACAGGAAGTTAATCGCAGGTGGTGAAATTTCGATACCTTTTTATGGTGATTATAAATATACGAGGTGGAAGAGACACACACAAATTCAGGTAGGAACATTTTGTATTCCTGTAAAAGGACTGTGGAACCTCATTCACAGTCTTTATTTCTATAAATCACAAATCAACCATGGAAATCAACTAAATGTAATAAAGTAACCTGATAGTGACGCAAATTGAAAAACGAAAGAAAATTGAATTTCGCGGGGTACCCTGACGCTTCCATTAGTTTGTTTATAAGGCTAGCTTTATTTATAAAGAAACTGAGTTTCGCAAGCGAACTTTATAAACCATCTATTCATAAACTTCATTGTCATCTGTTAATGTCAGCTACGATGTGACCTACGCAAAATATGATTAAATGATTTGGAAGTTTTCATGAAAAAAATGTACATTTCCCGTAATAAGAACTTAATTGACGGGTCTTGTTATTAAAATAGATAGTTAAAAACAAAAATATAGTCTCGCTGCGCTTTCTTACTAATTTATTTTAAATCATTAATTTTACATTTAAAATAATGAAAATAATGAGAAGAAAAAATGTTATTCACTGCGAGAAATAAAATGAAAGAATTTTTTTACAGTATGCCGAAGTCGTGACACATGATTTGCGGAGCTTCGGACAGAAAAATGTCAAATGTGTGCCGTGCGACGCAAGACGCGTCGCAAATGTGAGATAGACGGTATCACCACAATGACATGGTCTTGGTCCTCTATTGAATACCAATCAAGTTTTTTAATTATTCGTATTACAAAGTCCTATTTCTATTCCAAATGTTCTGATCGATGTTTCAAAGCCCTACACTAGCGACACCTGAGACAAAAGTCAGTAGGTAGTATTCATTATTATTATTAGTTTTGGTATGTTTACCAGGCTAGGTGCTAATGATTTATAACTTCACAAGTAACTAAAACAAGACACAGCATAAATAGGTTTCAACTAGTTAGTAAGAAAAGGCTATGTTTTAAAACAGCAATGAAAAAAGCAATGCTACTCTACTTAAAATGTCACTTACAAGATTTTCCTCTCTCTATTTAATTCTCCAGTTGACGCGCGATCATGGCTTGACACAGCGTCGAAATATCGGGAGCTCAAAAAAACAATAATCTAATTTATAATCCCATATGCCGTAAGTTACATTTAAGTTTAGTTATAAATCGTGATAGCTTAAGACAGTGTTTGATGCTAAACTACACAGCGCCGCACTAAATGAAATGTGTCAAATATTGTAATTGTTACTAAACACCAATGTGGTAGAATCAAGCTAAAAACAGTTGGCACACTGCTTAAACTGTCATCAGTGAGTGTCACTGTCAGTTTGACGCGCTAAATCCGAAGTCCAAAGTTTACTTTTGTTTATCATTATCATCAAGTTTATCTTATTTTTAGGTCAAACTTCAGTGTGTTCAGATATCAGATTAGTTGTTCGAGCTAGTAATCTTTTAAGAGTTGTAAATTGAACACTAGGTGTTCTTATTGAATGATAAGTAAAAGTATAAGATATTAACTGGCGTTCGGTAGATTAAAGGTAATATTATTTTTCTTACAAGTTACGTTTTATGTACTTGCAACCTTGATAACAACTGTGGAGTGGTGGAAAAAGAGTGTTTAAAGTTTATTTGTGTTGTAGTTTCGGATCGGCACTCCGAAGATTGGTTTTTATTTGAGATAATAAATTAAATAATCGTTTAAAATGTTATTAGGAAGAGTTAGCCAGCTATTAATAAGACGTTCCATTCACGTATCACCGAGATTAAGTCAAGCAATGGGAGTCGACGGAAATACTATTTTGGCGGAGAGTTTGAAGAAACAGGTGAGTGTTTAACTGTTTATGCCATAAAGTGAAACTTTCATCTGACTGTAAAAATACTTTTACTTGCTGTTTTTTTTAGTTTGAACTTCCTTTAATAAATTTACCATATGAATAAAGTTTTAAAACTTCAACTACTTGCAAAGCAACCAAAAACTTGGTAATTATGCAAATTTAATACAAAGCAATGACCTGATTTCCATATTAGGTTTAATAAAAAGATGCAAATTATTAAGAAATAAATGTTATTTATTCCAGGGTGTGGAATATGTGTTTGGGATAGTAGGCATCCCTGTGATTGAGACCGCTCTGGCATTCCAAATGGCAGGATTGAAGTATGTGGGTATGCGTAATGAGCAGGCTGCATGCTACGCTGCACAGGCCGTTGGGTACCTCACAGGTAAATTATTCAATTTGCTAAGAATTTCATTTTGAAAAGAGTAACCATGCAGTTTCTTTCCGGTTCTTCTCCATGGAATCAACCAATGCGAACCATGCAACTTTTTCGACGTTGTATAAGTGCCCATCCAGGCCTATGTGAAATAAAATATTTTTATTTTGATTTTTGCTATTCAACTATCTTATCAAATGGGCTTACTACTTACTTATGATTAAAAACTTCACCTTGATAAATAGAATATCCTAAATTCTGTTATTTAGTCCTTTTTTAGGTAACAAAATAGGAGTGGACCATTATTTTACTAAGCTGGTAAGATAAATCAATACAAGACAGCTATTTTGACCCTAAAGTACCTTAACATTATGAACTACTTAACCATAATTAAGCCAAACCACTTGTTGTTTGTGAACTTCTTTGTGTAGGATTCACAAAGGGTCTGGCTGGATCAAGTACTAGGTAGCATATTTATTACAGTACTAACTTATGCTGCCCGTTTCACCAAGATCGTACTACCAGGATAAAAGTATCCTATAGGTGTTAATCGTCTGTGTGTCCAATTTCGTCCAATAGTTTTCATGTGAGAGACTGACAAATACCTATCCATTCAACCATCTTCACAAACTTTCCCATTTATTATAATAGTATTTGATTGCATAGAAAAAAACTATATCAAAACATTTAATGTGCTCAGAAATTGTGTACTTTATCACTATCTCAAAACATATTATGGATAATCACATTTATTATGATATGATATAACACGCTTTAATTGATAAATATGATAATTCTTTTATTCTATCCTAGTAAACAATGATTGGAATGTAATTAATTAGCTTTTCTTAATTAATTTATGCTTATATCGGACAAAATGAAGGAAATAAAGTAATAAGGTAAAATGATATCTTTATTATCCATTTTATTCTTGTGTATAAAAACATTGTAAACCAGTTTTTATCATGTAAGCTACAACCCACTATCATTTCGTGTCATTGTACTGTAAAAATAATAATGGTATTCAGCTGCATTCAGTTAGACTGGAAGCCGACACCAACACAGTTGGGAAAAGGCTAGGCAGATAATGATGTACTATAAAAGTAACTTAGAACATAAGCTACTCTTACAAATTCCAGGAAAGCCAGGAGTATGTCTTGCAGTATCAGGTCCTGGCCTTCTGCACTGCATCGGAGGCATGGCCAATGCTCAAGTGAACTGCTGGCCTCTCATAGTCATTGCTGGCTCGTGCCCACAGGACCATGAGGGCATTGGAGGGTTCCAGGAATGGCCACAGGTAAATATTGATATTACTTACTAACACTTCGCACGTAACTTCATCTGCAAAAATTTTGATAGCTCAGCTAATTTGCATGATATCAATATAATTTATATTACTATGCTACTTGGTAAAGATTTAACTTTGTAACGGTGAAAGAATTCTTAAAATTGGTTGAGAAGTTCTTGAGTTAAATCATAACAAACTAAAATAAAATATTTCCTCTTTACAATATTAGTTTAGATATTAATAAATATATTTATTACTAGTATTTATTATTATAGTTTAAAAGTTTAGAAAACAGACCATCCTAAAAAATAATATGAATACATTTAGACTATCTCTACTGTTTCTTGTGGGTATTAGGCACAACACCTTTTCATAACCCTTCAATAATTCATGTGATGTTGGAGTGTGTGTATCTCCATTTATTAAATAAAAAAACTTTTTGAGGAAACCAAAAATGAAGGATTATTATTCTCCTTCACAACATGAAAATATTTGAAAAAATTACAATAACTAGGTACTGGTAATTTGTAAAATACACAATAAATACCACTGTACAATAAAAATCAAAATTCTGAATCATAAAAACAAACAAGTTTTTATTTAAGTATTTAAAAATATTCCCAGTTGTCGAAATTCGGTAAAGAGAAAAACATCTAGGTAATAGCCATCGTGAACTCGTGAGCATTGTGATGCAAATTAAAAATATAAATAATAAATTGTCTTTTTTGCCGCTCAACTGACGTCATAAGCGGGGTTTACACAAATTAAATAATGTTATCAAAACTAGTAGGTAACCAAGCAATTCTTAAATGATTAGATTAGATACCTATAATTATATTAATACTTTCCAAGATCATCCAACAAAGTACCTATCTACCCTACCTATTCCAGATTATTACGAATGTTTCAATAACATATCATGAAGATTAGGTACCCATTATTTACAATCTACTTACTGATGCCCGCGATCCATTGGTGAAAACAACATGAAAAATCGGTGCAGTAGTTTTTGAGTTTATTGCAAACAGACAGACAGACGCGGCGGAGGACTTTTTTTATAATAATTATGTAGTGAAGTGGGTAGTTAGTACTATTATTTTATAATCAGCAGACTTACTAATTTATTTAACTGAATATTCAGCTCACCTTGGAGCAAACCTATTGTGTTTTGAATTCAATTTTACTATTATTTATTTGATTGATTTTCCGTATTATGTACCTAGTCATTCGCATTTAGTTCCCATGAAAATCAAGAAACAATAACTCGTGGGATCGTACAGGAAGCGTTCTATAATTCCTGGATACCCAAGGGTGGCATGGTCTTATGAGTTCCATATTACATTATATCTAGCCTATGGAGAGTAATCCAGCTTTAATAAGTTTTAAACAAGAGCGAGTCGCATGTGAAGGGTTCCGTAGCAGCAAGTAACATAGTATAAAAGTTCTTGTTGTTCGGAACCCTAAAAAGGATGCTCATAGATTAGTGTCTGTGATGAGGTATTTTGTTAGCAACATGTCTGAGAGGTAACTAAGTACCTACTTATTTGATTCTCTACTATTGACAATGAAACTGGTTATATCATACAACTATGTTATCTAGCCTTTACATAGTAGGAATTCAAGATATTAGAGTGTTAAGCTATCCATTATTTATTTATTTATTTATTTAGGTTAACCAACAATTGTTTACACAATGTACATTTCTGACTTAATGACTAGAGTAACATTTACAAGTGCAACAATTAATTACAGGTTAACACCACATGCACAAAAACGGTTTAACATAACATAATTTTATATGTTATTGACATTGGAACTTATACATTATATACAAAGAAATAATTAAAACAATAATAATTAAAGCTATCAAATCATTCATTCAATGCTGTATATAATACTGATAAAAAATATAATTGGAATTGATGAAATTGTGATTAATTGTTTGGATTATAAAAACGAATTTACAAAAAAGAAAAAACGCAGTTGAAAACAGGATTGAGATAAAACCAAATTCAAAATTAAAATCCAAGTCAAAATAAATTAACATCAAAATTAAAATCAAAATCAAATTAAACAAAATTATAATCAAAATTAAAGTCACAATTAAAATTAAAAACAAAATTTGAAATAAAAACAAAATTAAAATTCAGAAACAAAATTAAAATAACCATAAAAATTAAAATTAAAATAATAATCAAAATTAAAATTAAAAACAAAAATTAAGATCAATATAAAAATTAAAATTTAAAATCAAAATTAAATTAAATCACCATTGGAATTATTTACAAAAGCTAATTGAAATTGATGAAATTGTGATATTTTTTGGATTATAAAAACGAATTTACAAAAAAGAAAAAAACGCAGTTGAAAACAGGTTTACAAAAGGAACAAAATTAGAAAATATAAAATTAAAATAATAATCAAAATTAAAATTAAAAACAAAAATTAAGATCAACATAAAAACTAAAATTTAAAAATTAAAATTAAAATAATTATCTTTATAATATTCCATTCAGATAGTATTATCACATGTCACAAATGAATGAACTTAGTACTTTCACCTTTTGGTTGAAAACATAGGTAACAATACAAACTTTGCATGAAAAAGATTTAGGTGTCTGGTGTCAAATAAGTAGGTACCTACTCCATAGCTCACTGTCACAATTTCACAAGTTCCTACTGACGACCTTGTTGTCTGGCTATGATTATTGTAAAATATTTGGTTCTCTATTACCTAAGAACCCAACAGAAAAAGTTAACACAGTCTGTTTTATTTTGTTAAGATAAGATAAGATAAGATAAGATAATTTTTATTTGTTCAAAACATGAGTATACACGCACATAGCATGCAAGATGTTACATAAAATTATAATTATTACAGTCATGTTTTGCCTGAACGGCGTACAAATATAAGATGTCAGACGCTACACAGCATCAAAATGATTTTAAATTGGTCCATTACACACAGCAAAATAACAATTAACCGTAACATAAAAATAAAAAATACAATAAAAACAATTAAATAGTGTCATACGCTGATCATAGTAAATAATACATAATAAATTATCAAATGTCAAAGCATTAATGAAAATTAGGATGTCATTATACAAGTCAAATTAATTTGTCAGTTAGAAATTCGTCAGTGCTGTAATAGATTTTCTGTAACAGTAGGTTTTTTAATCTAGTTCTTAATTTGTCAGTGGTTAATTCCCTCCAATATTTTGGCAACTTATTATAAAGAATTGGCGCCATACAGAAAACACTTTTGCGCATAAGAGTTGTCCTGGATCTTGGGATACATAGCTTACTGTTGTCGCGTCTATTTCGAACTACTTTATCTGACACTAAAGGGAATAGCTGCGGATTTGATTTCACAAACATGATGGTTTCTAAAATGTACATCGACGGAAGGGTTAGTATTTTATATGCTTTAAAAAATGGTTTGCAACTCTCTGTAACCTGAAGTCCAAACATAGCCCTGAGGCACCTCTTTTGTGTTTTAAAAATCACATTCTTATTTGTTGAATTTCCCCAAAATATGAGTCCATATCTTAAGTTTGGGGACACTAAACCGTGATAAGCAGTCAGAAGCGCGTCAATATTTAAGATGGGGGCTAGTTTATACAGTGCATATGTGGAGTTACTAATTTTTTTGCTTAATGCTTCCGTATGCGCTTTCCAGTCTAATTTGCTGTCAATCGTTACTCCAAGAAATTTGGTTACATTCACTTTGTCAATGTTGTTGTTACAATAGTGGATATTAACATTTGGTATTGATGACCTTTGGGCATAATGCAGTACTTTCGTTTTATCAAAGTTTATCTTAAGATTATTGTTTTCCAACCATTTTACCATTGATTCTATAGAATTGTTAATGTCAGCTTCGTATGTGTCTTTCTTTTTACAAGCGATTGTTATAGTACTGTCGTCAGCAAAAAGTGTCATTGGGTGGTCGATATCTTTGGGTAAGTCATTAATGTACAGTATAAAAAATAGCGGGCCTACGACAGTACCTTGCGGCACACCAAATTTTACTACACGTTCCCTTGATTTGTATATAATTTCCTGTTTATTGCTTTTATTTACTGCTGAAATTTCTGTAAATTGTGTTCTGTTGCTTAAATACGATCTAATAAGGTTTAAGACATTACCTCTAATACCATATGCTTCTAATTTCTCTAAAAGTATGTCGTGCCGGACGTGGTCGAAAGCCTGTGTCATGTCACAGAATATCGTACATACAGGTATCTTCGCATCTACTTTTTCCATAACATTATGTAAAAAATCATAAATTGCCAAGTTGATTGTTCTACCATTTCTGAACCCTTTCTGTTCATTAGTGAGTATATTTTCTTTTTCGATGTAGGTGTACAACTGTTTATATAAATACTTTTCGAATACTTTCGAAATTATATTAATAAGGGAAACTGGCCTATAGTATTCCATTAGCTCTTTATTTTCCTTTTTAAATATTGGCTTAATGATAGATATTTTTAGTGCATCTGGAAAAAAACCTGTCTCGATGCACAGATTAATTATGTGGCTTAGATGCGACGATATTTCTCCCGCAACAAATTTTAAAACTTTTGTTGCTAGGCCATCATGTCCTACGCTATTTGTATTTTTCAACTGTTTTATAATTTTAAACACTTCGATTGGCAGACATGGGGCGAGAAAAAAGGAATCTTTTCTTTTTGGTATCAGCGAGGCAGCATTATTGCCAGATACGGCTATAGGGTTAATTTTGTCAACAAAATAATTATTAAAAGCATCTGCAATAGCCTGTGGGTCAGTGATGATGTCATTTTTTACACAAATTTTGTCAATACCATTTTTCGGAATGTTAAATTTTGAGTTGTTTATAATTTTCCAGGTAGCTTTTGATTTGTTATCTGACGAATTTATTGCATAGTTATTCTGTGCCTTTTGAGTGAGTTTTACAATTTTTTTAAATACTTTTGAATAACAATTTAGTTTCCTTCTATTAATCTCATTTGGTTTTAGTCTATATTGCCATAAAAGTTGTCTTTTCTTTTTACTACATAGTTTTACACCACGTGAAACCCATTTTGGTTTTCTCGTCGTGCTAATTCTAACACTATTTTCAGGAAAGCACAATTTATAAAATAACGAAAATATGTCAAAAAAGGATTCGTAAGCTACATTAGGATCATTGGTTTTGTAAATGTCAGAAAATGATAACTTATCTAGGCAATTTTTAAATTTTGTCATATTCTCATTGCAGTAGTCGCGTCTTGTAACCTTCCAATATTTAATCTTACATTTTCTTTGTACTGGAAACGTCATTACTTGTGCCGTATGGTCCGATAGAGCAAGTTCTAGGACTTCGGCCTTTTATACTTTGCGAAAGTTATGAGCAATGTTATCAATACAGGTTTTACTCTTTAGGCGTGTAGGTTGATTCAGGGCTAATTTTACATTGTAATTCAATAATAGGCATTCAAATTGAATTGTTTGGGCGTTCTTTTTTAAAATGTCGATATTGAAATCCCCTGCAATGATCATATTATAATGGCATTTCTTAGTTAACTCTTGCAGGAGGAATTGTAATTTGTCCATACATACATTGAAGTTTGTTAACTTGGGAATTCTATACACACATGCCAGGACAACGTTATAATCAGGTAACTCTATCGCGCAACATTCAAATACTCCGGGTTCTGATATGTTGGATATCTTCTTTAATTCGATAAAGTGGTGTCCGTTCTTTACTAAAATGCAAGCTCCACCTCTCTTGCTTTCTTTTCTGCAGTACGATGCTGCAAGTTGATAATTTGGTATCGTTACATAAGACTCGTATCCCTTCATAATAAAGTGTTCCGTTATACACAATATATCTACGCTTAGACCCTTTTCAGATAACAGCTCATCTAAGCATATTGTGACATTGTCGGATTTGTTTAGTAATCCGGCAATATTCTGATGCATAACACAAATATTATTGGTTACGAAAAAAGTCTGTTAGTTTCTCCTGGTTTCCTGCCATGATGGTTCCTTCTTGGTCAACAGATTGTCGAGTCAGGTTATTTTCATTTACTTGTGTCATATTGTTTGATGCTATGGAGTCTGCGTAAAAAAGTTTGATGTCGAGTAAAAAGTCATTTAAATCTTGAAAAATTGTCCGCATGCCAGTGTTATTGAGCTTTCCGCTACGTCTATAGAACATTTTATAGTCATAGGTCAGGTTCCTGTTTGAGTCGAGAAAGTAAGCGTGTTCGTGGGTGAATATATCATGGCACAGTAGACTATTGAAGTATTCAATCTTTCCATTAAATATATTTGTATAGTTGCCACATTTATATGTCGGTGCGCAAATAATAATATTTGTATGTTGAATTTTATTAATAGATGCTCGTAAACTAAATATCAAATTAGGGTAGTCATTTGAGTTGATGTCTTCTTCTCCTATTAATATAATACAGAAGTCGTTCATAGTAAATGACTTCACTTTGGTTTCTATATTGAGCATCATTTGGTCCATAGTACGGTGTGGCATTAAGTAGTGACATATTTCGGACTCGAGTTGCAAAGTGGTTTTTGAGATCGAAAGTATTTTGTTTTCCTTATTATTGCTGAGTATACATATCTTACTGGTAGTCGTATTATTTTGCTCATATCTCGGTTCTTGTGTAGGTGTTGCTGATTTTACTGAGACCTTTTCTTTGGCTACTGTATCTGAATAATTCAGTGTTTGTTTGTTTATAAATCCTGCATGTTTGGAGCATTTAATCCCTTGTTTTTTTGGTGTGATGGCGGGAGATTTTAAGGGACTAGCAACTATTTGTTTGTACAGTGAGTTTTTCCGAATTAGGTTTTCGTTCTCTTTTTTAAGCTTTACAATTTCTAGGCTTAATGAGTCAATTTCTCCATTTGCACTACTGAGTTTAATGGTGAGGTCATCAATATTTTTCTTTAACTTGGTAATTAGATCAATGTCATCATCATCTGATATGTCTGGCATACTACATATAGTGCCATCTAGTGTGGGATTAACAAAAGTTTCATCCAAGTTGTCGGAGTTCGAATGCGCTCGTGCGCGTCTGACAGTGACGTTATTGATTTCGTCCATGGTTATGTATGAAGTACTGATATTTATCACTAGATGTCTATTACACCGTGTTTCTTGTTTTGATACTAGATGTCACTTTACTCAATTTTGATGAGTCTACAAGAGTGCAAATTCAAAAGGTTGAAAATTAACGATCTTTATTTGCACTTCATGTGATTAATGAGTTTTTTAATTGAACTAAGTTATTGTACCTGTAGTCTTTGGTGTTATTACGTCGTGAAGTTGGTTTAAATCCTTTTCTTACGCCTGTGTCACTAATTTGATTGTTTTGTAAACACTGCACGTATGTTGTTTATTATGTCACATCACACTCAAGTCTTTCGAAGATAACGTTATTTAGCGTCAATAGTCACTTTCTGGACACAATTATACTATTAATCAGTTAATAAATGCACAATTACTATTTAATTTCATTTTTTAAATACGGAGTCGATGTTCACTGTGCGCCACTAGCGCCCTCTTATCTCTTCATGTTCTTGTTTTACATGTTCAGACATGATATCGACACCCATTCAGCTGCGTTGTGTCGCTGGCTGATTAAGTTTGATCTTGTAGTAAAGTAGGTAAGGTAGATACGGAAAAGAAGAAGGATTTGAGGGAGGCGTTGTCGAACAAGAATGTATGGAAAAACGTGGCAAGGACGATAATATCGCCGCGATTCTCTATCTCGTGGAGGCGGCCCCTTAGTCCCATGTGTATAACATAGTTGATGTCCTCAGGTGGAGTCCAGCCGTCTGTACTGCAAGTACGCGGCGCGGCCTCCCTCCCCGCGCCTGATCCCGCTGCACGTGGAGAAGGCGGTGCGCCTGGCCGCCACCGGCCGCCCCGGGGTCTCCTACCTCGACATGCCCGGGACACTGCTCATGGTAACACGACTCACGACTGCATTTTGTTAAACTAGGAACTGAGGAAACCAGCATGTCCTACAACCAAAAATTCGAAGACATATCGTTCGTTTGGATGAACAGAGTATTAACTCAAAATTTACGATTAGATATTAACCAAATTTTTTTCTCATTAATAGTAAAATGAGAAATTCATGAAGTGAACAAAAACGTTATCAACAAAGTAAGCTTGAAAAATATGTAGGTGTTCATCTGGACCAACGATATGTCATAAAACATATGAATACGGGTATTTATCGCGAATTTACCATTATACAGGGTTATTTTTTGTTTATACTAAACCCGAAAAGGGGTCATTGTACTCATCATTTTGAACAACTTTTTCTATGGGACGAACCCTGAAATCGCGAAAAAAAAATCAGCTGTTCCCTACATTTATGTTCGCATAACTCGTCAAAATGTAGGGAACAGCTGATTTTTTTTTCGCGATTTCAAGGTTCGTCCCA
Source organism: Xestia c-nigrum (assembly GCA_916618015.1). NCBI lineage: Eukaryota > Metazoa > Arthropoda > Insecta > Lepidoptera > Noctuidae > Xestia > Xestia c-nigrum. Next base: position 12,885,460 of record OU745261.1, on the reverse strand, counting down.
TAGAAAAAGTTGTTCAAAATGATGAGTACAATGACCCCTTTTCGGGTTTAGTATAAACAAAAAATAACCCTGTATAATGGTAAATTCGCGATAAATACCCGTATTCATATGTTTTATAATGTGTTCTCAACGATATGTCATCTACCAACCTGCACTGGGCCCCGCGAGGTGAATTATATATCCCATAACCTTTTTTTTTTTTTTTTTTTAAGGATGGGAAATCATCAAAGTCAGACTCTTACTGACTAAAAACCATCCATGTTCCTTCCTCGCCTTTTACGTTCCGGGGCCGCGGTATCTCTTTCGAACAGGCCCGCAACCCCGGCAGGTTTCGGCCCTTGCGGGCCCCTCTCTTTTTGCTGACACTCTTTGAGGCGCGCGTGGAACACGAACGCGCCGTCGACACGGCCTGTCGTCGTCGTTAGACGGCCGGACGGCCAGCTATTGCCCATAGCCAGCCGTCCACAGGCCCGCATCTACGGTGGCCGGTAGCCACCACGTGGCCCCCGACGCCCGTTGCGTCTCCCGCGGCGGCCGGGAAGAGAGGATCTCTCCCTCTCTCGTTCCGCCACCTCCTTCGCTAGCATGACTGCTTCGCAGAAGGAGGCGACGGCTTCCCATTCCGTCTCGCTCCGGACCATGGATTGAACCAGGGCCGGACGCGAGAGGTCGCCGCCGCCGATCGCCGCCACGAGGACACGGCGGAGCTCCGCCCACGCAGGGCAGACTTCCACCGTGTGCTCCACCGTGTCCTCCGGTCGATCCTCGCAGTGGAGACACCCGGGCGATTCCTCCCGCCCGATTCGGTGCAGGTACCTCCCGAAACATCCGTGTCCGGTGAGGACCTGCGTCAGGCGGAAGGTGAGGACGCCGTGGCGCCTCTCCAGCCACTCCTCAAAGAGGGGACTTACCGCCACTATCGTGGCGTGCCCTGCACGGGGTTGCGACAGTCGCTCTCTCCATGTCGCCATGAGATCGCGCCGGAGGTCAGTCCGCTGAGCGGCAATTTGCCGCGGCAGCGGAGTTTCCCCCCGGCGTAGTACCTCCGCGCGCCACTCATGCAGGCGCGCGAGGACTATCGCCTCCAGATCCCACGGCGGCAATCCGGCAAGCAGGCCCGCCGCCTCGCGAGAGATCGTGCGGTACCCACGGACCATCTTTACGGCCACCACTTTTTGGGGCGCGTTCAAATGGTGAGCGGCTCGCCGCTTCAACGAACGCGCCCACACTGGGGCCCCGTAGAGGGCCATGGACCGCACGACTCCCGCGTAGAGCCTGCGGCAGGAGGCGTTCGGCCCCCCAAGGTTGGGCAGGAGCCGCCTGAAGGCAGCCCCTGTCCGTTCCAGCCTGGGGGCCAAACGTCGGAAATGCTCCACGAAGTTCCACCGGCTGTCGAGGACGAGTCCTAGGTACTTCAACGTCGACTCGACGCCGATGGATACCCCTCCTACCGTCAGTGTGGATCCCGACGGTGGCGCATTCCGAGGCCCATGAAAGCACATGGCCTCGGACTTGTGCAATGCCACCTCGAGACCCAGTTGCCGGATCCTCTCAACGACTATCGCAACCCCGCATGTCATGTTGTCGGCCGCCGCCTCGTGCGACCTCCCCTGTGCCAGCACCAGGGTGTCATCTGCGTAGCAGACGACGCTGACACCACTAGGGAGATCCGCGCGCAGCACCCAGTCGTAACCGATGTTCCACAGGGGCGGTCCCAGAACCGATCCCTGTGGGACACCGCACGACATCTCTCGCCGGTTCCAATCTCCGCAGCGACTGGGGTAGATGACGGCCCTGTCCGTCAAATAGTCCCCGACCACACGACGGAGGTAGGTCGGCACCCGGTGATACCGGAGTGCCTCCCTGATGCAGCTCCAGGGCAGGGAGTTGAAAGCGTTGGCGATGTCGAGAGACACCGCCAAAACAACCCCGCCCCGGGATATCGCATCCCCCGTCGTGAGGGCTCTCACGCGCATGATGGCGTCCACTGTAGAGCGCCCCTTGCGGAAACCAAACTGGTTCTCCGCAAGATTCGGCCCCATCCCCTCTAGGTGCTCGGCGAGGCGGTTTGCAATTACTCTCTCAAAGAGCTTGCCCACCTCGTCGAGCAACACAATGGGTAACCTCGCATTGAGATAAGGCCGTGTCCCAGCTGTGGGAATATTATAGGCTGAAGTGGTTCGACTTGCAGCTCAAGTGGAGACATTGTGACAATCTGAAGCATGCAGCCATGAGGGAGGTACAGATAAATGTAGTAGCACTATAGACTGTTACCCTACCTAAATTACTTTCTGTGTCATACAATAAGGCTACAACCGAAATTAAACTAAAATAGTGGAATCACTTGAGATTTTTTAGAATCAAAGATAATTTCTGATATTTAGAGAATTATCGCAGTAATGTTCTTCATCTTTTAATTTCAAGGCTATCACATTACTAGACCTGTAAGAACTTGGAGGGTTGTATTGATGATTTTGACGATTATAATTCTGTAACTTCATAAGTTTTACAGTCGCGAACAATACTTTAATCCACATACAACCTAGCACTGGCCTGCAAATTGCAAAAAAAATAACGTAAGAAAATTTTGAATTTCGCGGGTTACCCTGGAGCATCCACCGCTAAACAAAAAAAACTTAAATAACAATAAAATAATTACGATATATTTTCTAAGTATTTTTTTTTTCATCCATAACAGGGTGAAGCAGAAGAAGACAAGGTACCACTGGACTTCTACAACGCTGGGCCGGTGTCCCTCGCACACCCCAACCCCGCGCTCGTAGCGCAGGCGGCCGAGCTGCTGTCTCACGCGCAGAGACCGCTCGTCATCGTGGGTAAGGGCGCCGCACACGCACGCGCTGAAGACGCCATCACCAAGCTCGTGGAAGACACCAAGCTGCCGTTCCTACCTACACCTATGGGTATGTGTCGAAATAGAATAACAAAATTAAAAACCTCATAAATCGGAACAATATGTCATCACAAGTACGGTCGACCAATCTATTTGGTTTAGGTACATTTTGCAATGTAATTTCTGGGTAAAAATGTAAGGCAAATAGATTTATTGACCGTACATGTTTAACGATTTTTAGTTAACCCCTGTGAAGCACCAAAGAAATTGAAAAACATTGTTGTACTTGTCTATATTGAACTTAAGTCCTAGTTCGTTGAATTTAACTTATACTTGCGTAAATGAGTCTGATCCGATGATCTTGGCTTATGTTACGTCGCGGATCTTCCGCGTCGGAACGCCAATACATGTTATTGTATTGACTAATAGAGGGCACACTACGCGGAAGATCGGTAGTTCCGTCGCGGATCGTTCCCCCAGGTATTTGCAATTACATGTATTGGCGCTCGCGACGCGGAAGTTCCGCGACGGAATTTCCGTCATGTGTGGCGTAGACCTTTGGGTCCTAAAATGAAACCAAATGTCGTATTCTGCACTTGAAATGACACAATACTATCCAGGCAAGGGCGTGGTACCGGACGAGTCTCAGTACTGCGTGTCGACTGCGCGCACGCAGGCGCTGCTGAAGGCCGACGTGGTACTGTTGCTGGGCGCGCGCCTCAACTGGATGCTGCACTTCGGACAACAGCCGCGGTTCGCGCCCGATGTTAAAGTTATTCAGGTAATCCGAGAACTCCACTAGTCTATTTAAGAGCCCTCTTACAGTCCACTAGCGCCGCCAATCGAAAAAATGTCATATCTCGTAAATAGAATCAAAAATACAAAATATGTTCTATTATTACTGAGGAAAAGGCAATAACGTAATTGTATAACACCTTATCAACACTTGAAATATAGCTGTTTAGCTAAATCGTGCATTCAAAACATAAACGGCCGTTTTTGTTACAAATGCACGATTTAGCTAAACAGCTATATTTTAAGTGTTGACAATGTGTTATAAAATTACGTTATTGCCTTTTCTACAGTAATAATAGACCACATTTTGTATTTTTGATTCTATTTACGAGTTATGACATTTTTTCGATTGGCGGCGCTAGTGGACTGTAAAAGGCCCCTTAATATTATTTTCCATGGTTACATTCGCTGGGATCGAATAGTTCTGGAGTGGCAACAGTGAACTGGAAGACTTTGCGTTGGAAGGCCTCCCACTAGGCGGACCGATGACCTGGTGAAGGTTGCCACTGGATGCGAGTCGCACGGGACCGGTTAAGTAACAATGTTGTAATATTAACGATTAATTCTTGTTACTTGCAGGTCGACATTACCCCCGAGGAGTTCCACAACAGCATCAAGTCTGAGGTGGCTATCCACTCAGACATCAAGCCATTCACTGAAGCCCTGGCACTCAAACTGGCAGAGAAAAAGTTCAGCTTGCAGCCCGCCAGCAACGACTGGTGGCAAGCATTGCAGCAGAAACAGAAGGCTAACACGGAGTTTGTTGCGGTATAACACTATCTTATATGTCTAGTAACACAGCGTGTTTGTGGATTTCTGCAGATATTCACCAGATTAATACATAATTATATTGCAGCGGTGATGCAGCTATTGTCATAAGACGATCGCAGAGAACACAGGCCTGTCTTATTTATACTGTGCCTTATTGGATCTAAAACCAACACAAATAATCTTGAAAGCATGTTACCTTTTGTAGACGTGACCTCAATTAGACTATAGTAGCACTATCGAAATCCGAATGAATGTCCAAATATTAAAATGGATTTCTATCTCTCAACGTGCCGTGCATTGAAATTCCGACAGTAGGGTTTTGTTTTTCATTTCGTTTAGGTGCAACTTATTTATTTTGCGCTGGACGTGGAGTTGCAGACACCAGCCCGTTATACAATAAAATAGGTGCAATTTATTGTCACTACCGGCAAATAAGTATGGCAAGGTGGTTTACTAATTCTATTTCCTATCTCCAGGCACAATCAAACAACACAACACTGCCGCTAAACTACTTTGCAGTATTCAAGACAGTGCAGGCTAACATCCCGAAGGACTCCATCATAGTGAGCGAGGGCGCCAACACGATGGACATCGGCAGAGGCTTGCTGCTCAACAACAAGCCGCGGCACAGACTCGACGCTGGTACCTTCGGCACTATGGGGGTCAGTTAACCCATACGTAAACATAACACATCAGTGAAGTGGTACATTGTTACCCTAGGGGTGAAAGTAACGCCCGAACGTAGCGAGGGCTCCAATAGTTCGAGAGACTAAATAAGTCTTTACCCTGAGGAAAAATAAAAATAAAAACATGAACCAACTCGATAAAACAAACGAAGATCGGATTGATTTCTCCCTTGAGCTGAAAAGTATTACTTTCAACCTGCTCCTCAGGCAACTTGAGCCCCTCTTTCCGAGTATGAGTAATGCAAAATATGTTAACAGTTCAGTTGAAAATCTTATTGCAGGTGCTGAGTTTTACAGTTCATTCGATTATATTATTGCAAAACTAGTTTTAACCAATTTTTTTATCGTAGGTGGGTCCCGGCTTTGCCGTAGCTGCAGCAATGTGGTGCCGCGACTACGCGCCGGACAAACGCGTCATCTGTGTCGAAGGTGACTCCGCCTTCGGATTCTCTGGTATGTTTTCATTTAACAGTCGTATAAATAATACAATACAATGGTTATACACTTGTTTCATATTTTAACACTAACAATTGTCAGGAATGTCAATAATTTCATGTTACAATCAATTATTATGATTGCCCAAGATGTTTTAAATTGGAAGTCATACTATCATGTTGGTATTGATGTTCTTTTTATGTTTCGTAGGTATGGAGATCGAGACTATGGTCCGTTACAAGCTGCCTGTAATTATCATCATAGTAAACAACAGCGGTATCTACAGCGGCTTTCCTAAAGACGTCATGGAAGATATACAGTCTGGTGGAGATCTTGCTCAGTGGTGAGTTATTTCAAATATTTAGAATCCTACATTATAAGTAACTCACTGAGGCTGCACATGAATTTATTACCTAGATAAGCATAATATCGTATTACCCAGTACTAACTGGGTTGTGGAGGTCAGATAGACAGTTGCTCCATGTAAAATACACTGGTATTCAGCTGCATCCGGTTAGACTGGAACCCGACCCCAACATAGTTGGAAAAGGCTAGGCAGATGATAACAAACATACCTAGTAACAAGTCACAATCTTGTTTACCTCATATAGCACTAAACACTTTTATCACCACCATTATTTTCTCAGCACTCCACCAACTTCTCTCGGCTGCGAAATCCGGTATGAGAAGATGATGGAAATGTTTGGCGAATCTGGACACCTCTGCCGCACCGTTGAAGAAATTGAGGCCGCCATCAAGAAAGCAGTAGCAGTCACAGACAAACCCAGCATCATCAACATACTCATTGACCCACAGTCCAACAGGAAACCACAGACATTCAACTGGCTGACTGAATCTAAACTGTGATATGGTTACTGTTTGTTTGTTACCTAAATATTTAAATAATTTTTGTATGAAGATAACATGAACAAGGTGGTGGGGCTCGAGTGGTAAAACTGACTTTAAGGCACTACTTGTGATATGTATTGCATTTCTTGTGATATGTATTGTTAATGTATTTAAAAGGCATTTATAACTGTATTTATATGGTTTTTAAAACTGTTGCGCTTGTGCTTTAATGTGTTAAGGTACTTAAAAAAAACAAACTCAGACTTTGATATTGTCTGTAATTGAGTCATTATTATTTATGGTCACATTGTTGTAATTTGTATATAATGAACTTAAAAATATATATAAATTTTACATTATAAACTAAATCCCTGTATTTTCATTTAACTCCTGGAGGCAAATGAATCTGCTGTCTTGGTTGTCCAGAGCAACATAAGATGAGCAGTAGTTGTATAATTATGATGTAGTTATATACTTTACATTTTGCTGAGGCAGCCAATCAAAAAGTTCTCTATCACAGTTTGTGCTGGAAACAAAAAAAGAAATAATTAATCATTTTAACAAAAAAAAACCTATTTAAACAGTGCTGAAACTACTTACCCAGTTTGCAGTTATTGGTAGTGGTCAGTGTGTAAGCATCTTGGTCATAATCATTGGTGAGAGTGAGATCAGCTCCTCGGACGAGAAGCTCATTGCAAGTATATGGGAAGTCAGCTGCTGCTGCATACATCAATGCTGTGCTACCAGACTGAAACAATCACCACACAATAATTAATAACTGCTAAATGACAATCTGATCTTGTTTGCGGAAAGAACATGGCTAGATATCGCACAAGAAGATAGAGGTTTGGAAGAAGAAAGGGGAGTCCTTTGCCCAGCAGCAGTGGGACAGTACAGGCTTATAAAAAAAATGAACAAGGGTCAAAGACAGTAATACTTACATCATCTTGTATGTCAGCATCAGCTCCTTCATTGAGAAGAAACTTCACAACCTCATGGTGTCCCCCTGCAGCTGCCAAGTGTAGTGCCGTCTCACCCTCGGGACCCCGCATGTTAACATTGGCACCACACCTAGTTATAACAAAAGACATTTATTATTCTTGGTAGGAACTAGGAACCAGTTCAAACACATAACATTGACATAGGTACATACAAGTTAATTAAAACCAGACAACTCACAGTTCCTTTGTCACTGAATAGGTACCAAAATCAATCTAAGTGCAGACAAAGAACAAAGGACCCTGCAGAGTACTCACCACACTAAGTCTTGGCAGCTGCTTAACTGACCATAGCTGGCTGCCCAGTGCAGGGCGGTGAGTCCATGCTCATCAGTGATGTCAACATACTGCTCCAGTTTCACGTCGTCACGGGTTATTTCACCGCGGCCAGCCTTCGCGTGTAAGCTACAATCTGGCTGGGGTAACTCCGGGACTCGCGCCTGCGTATTACCTGCAACAGCGACCTTGAACGTTTTACTTACCTACTTCAAACCCACAAAGAAAGTCCTAGAAATCAATAGACGGATAACGTCGAGTTTGAAAAAAATTACATTGACACTGATATTACCTCTTTGTAAATTGGTTAACGCGGTGCACTGGACAGATTTATACGGCGTGAATGCACTTTTTCTAACTCCGTTTAAATTGGGCGCCCATCGTTGATAGCCTCCGCTACCACTTTTACTGCTATCTTGACTTCCCGAATCATATTCAAACTTGTAGGTCTCCAAATTATCTTGTTTTTCTTGCTTTATATCAATGTTTTTGCCCTCGTGCTTGACGGACACAGCTTCCTCCATTTTTCGGATTGTTTTGTTCAATTTGATAGATCAACAACACAATAATCAAAGACAACAATGACAATGAACCAAGGTTCGGAAAATCGGAACGGACTATTATAGTCACAGATTAGATATTAGTAGCGGACTAGTGTAGTGAATAATTGACTTTGACAGTTCGTTTTGTTAAGTTGTCAGAATTTATACTGAAATTCTCGACCACATCAAAGATTAGGGTTGTGTTCTTCTCGTAGTACGGTTCGACAACATGTAAAAATCTGATTATTTAACAAAAAAACAGGCCATCCCTCTAGTCACGAGAAGACTTGACCAACCACTTGGTGCTGTTCCAAAATACGTTGAGGCCACCAACATGCTAGCTAGCTAGTGGCCCGGTCAATTGACCAGGGAGGGCCACTAGCTAGCTACTATTTTATATCTAATCTGTGAGGGCCATATTACACATGTCCTGGTTCACTGGTTGGCTTTTCAATGCACTAGAACGCCGTAAGCTTAAATTAGAAACAGTATCCGATTTGTCAGCTTGCAAAATAATAGTAGACATGGACCTACCAAGTCCATGCGCATGGGTCATAAAAACTTGTTGCTGGACTTAAGCCGCGATTCCATCAGGCAAGTTTTGCATGCAAGTATGACGTTGACGTCTCATTTGCGTACAAGTTGCTTGCATTGGAAACATGTTTTTGAGAGTGTGCAAATTGCATACAGGCTTTATTTGCATACAAGTGGAAATGTTCAACAATTGAGTAGGACACGTCACTCTTTCGCAATTCAAATCGAGCAAATAACGCTTGCGCGTTCAATTTGCACGTCACGTCACTTGATTAAAAAATGTACAAGTTCAAAACACCACACACAAGTTGTATTATAGCTTGTATGCAGGTTTGTTCAAGTTGTATGCAATTTGCAACTTGCATACAAGTAACTTGCCTAATGGAATCGCGCCTTAACGAAGTCCTTTTTGGCGGGCATTTTGATACACCTACTAGTGAACCGGTTCGAGACGCCAGCAGTAAAAGTGGTGTTATATAAATGTTAAAAGCTAGTAAGTGACGTATCTATGGTTATGCCATTATATGTGTCAATGTGTCTTCTTTAATCTAGCTTCAAAATATTTAAGCTAATTTCTTTTAAGTAGAATAAAGCCTTAATTTCGAAAGGCTTTGCGTTTTCTTTACTTATATCAATTTATTCTACTTAAAAATAATATAATGTAAACGCTATTCAAGTTATTCAATAACAATTATTTTCGCTGATGTCTGACGGAAAAAAAACATCTGACATACTGGAAAAGAATCAAGACTCAAAATTTACAATGGCTGTTCGTCCAACGAAATATTTAAATCCAGATAAGTTTGGTGCTGATCCGAGTGATTCTGGCGCAGAGCTCAATTGGAGTCACTGGTATAGATAGTACGTTCAAAAATTTTATTTCCGAAGAGGTACCAGATTCTTCGTCAGAGTTGAAACTAAAGCTACTGGTTAATTACTTAGCGCCAACAGTTTTCGCACTAATAAAGCATTGTACAGATTATGAACAGGCTATTAAGACATTAACGGAAACCTATGAAAAACAGAAAAACCGTATCTTGGCACGTCATACTTTATCTACGAGAATTCAAAAACCCGATGAATCCATATCCGACTACATTCGTGCTTTAAAGCTGCTAGCCCAAGAATGTGATTTTCGTGCCGTATCCGCTGAAGAATATAAAAACGAATTTATATGTAACGCATTCATATCGGGCTTATCTTCTCAAAACATCCGCCAAAGACTTTTGGAGAATATGACATTGACATTCGATGAAGCTATAAATCAAACATTGACGCTTGAGAGCGCTGAAAAGAGTTCACTATCTTTTTCAAATCCAAACTCATTACTGAATGCAATCACTTCTCAAAGGAGTATTAATGTCAGTGAACCACAAGTAGAACAACAAAAAGAGATCCAAAATCATTTGGCTGCTTCTACTCCCCGTTTTTATGGACAAAGGAAACGACGTTGCTTCTTTTGTGGCGGGAACATCCATCAACGGATAAAATGCCCTGCATTCCATGCGACGTGTCAACTTTGCTCAAGAAAAGGTCACTTTGCTAACGTATGCCGTAGCAGTAGCGCTGGTGGTTCGACGGCAAATGCGATTTCTGAAGAGACATCATTAAACACTGCAACCATAATCGCAGCTTCTCCGGGAAGCCTAAAAAAGGCCACTGTCCCTATTTTAATTAATAACTACACTGCAGACGCTCTCGTGGATACTGGCAGCTCGGTGAGCTTTATCAATAAAAGCTTAGCAGAGACATTGGGTCTAAAGAAAAAACATTGCAACCAGACCGTCACATTAGCGTCGCTGAGTTGTATTTCTATTGTAGAAGGTTCGTGCGTTGCAACTTTAAAAGTGAATAAACACGTCTACAAACAGAAGACTTTGTTGATCGTGAATAACTTATGCGCCGATATTATCATCGGTCACGATATTTTAAAAACACATTCATCAGTTGTCCTGAATTTTGGTGGTAAAGACGAACCTTTGAACATAATATGTAACGTCATGGAAGCTGCTGTGCCCCCTGCTTCGATATTTACAAATCTTTCACCCTTTATAAAGCCCATTGCAGTTAAATCTCGAAGATATAATGAGGAAAATGAATTATTCGTAAAACAAGAAATAACAAAGCTACTAGAGGATGGTGTCATCAAACCGAGCACTTCGCCATGGAGGGCTCAGACTTTAGTCGCAGGAGGGGGCCATCATCGAAAACGCTTAGTGATCGATTATTCGAGGACGATCAATAGATTTACTGAGCTCGATGCTTACCCATTACCTAAAATTGAATTTATCATTTCGAAGGTATCAAAGTATAAATACTTTAGTCAAATCGATCTAAAAAGTGCGTATCATCAGGTCCCTATATTAAAAAAAGAACAAAAGTACACCGCTTTTGAAGCTTGTGGTAAGCTATACGAATTCACACGTATTCCGTTTGGCGTCACTAACGGGGTAGCCGCATTTCAGCGTACTTTAGAATTCATTATTGAAAATGAAAATTTAAAAGGGACCTACGCGTACCTTGATGACGTCACTGTTTGTGGAGTTACAAAAGAAGAACACGATAGAAACTTGCGTGATTTCTTACAGGCGGCGGAGAAATATAAACTTACATTAAATAAGGATAAATGTACTTTCTGCGCAAAGACTATCAATCTCTTAGGCCACACAATAAGCGACCAGACTATCAGACCAGACAAAACAAGGGTTCAACCTTTATTAGATTTACCTGTTCCAAAAGATGCCAAGTCCCTGAAAAAAGTTTTAGGGTTATTTGCTCACTATAGTCCTTGGGTTAAGAATTTCTCACATAAAATAAGGCCTTTGATTGACGCAAACAACTTTCCACTGACTAAGGAAACAATTTTTCATTTCAACGCTCTTAAAACTGAATTAGCAGAGTCAAGTCTTAACACAATTGATTATAATGCTACATTTACGGTCGAAACAGACGCCTCAGAATTTGCAATCGGGGCTATTTTATCACAAAATGAACGACCTGTAGCCTATTTTTCACGATCATTAACTGCACCCGAAAGACGTCATTCATCAATTGAAAAAGAAGCTTGCGCCATCGTAGAAGCGCTCCGCAAATGGCGACATCTACTTTCTGGAAAGCATTTCATCTTAATAACTGATCAACAGTCTGTTGCTTTTATGCTCACTCATCACACAAGTAAAATAAAAAATGAAAAAATAGAAAGATGGAGACTCGAACTTTCTTGTTTTAAATATGACGTCGTATACAGGCCCGGAAAACTGAATTTGGCGGCGGACGCTCTATCTCGTGTTTGTGCTCACATAAATACAAATAATTTAGCTAATCTGCATAACGCTCTTGGGCATCCTGGTATCACGAGAATGACACACTGGGTTAGAACCAAAAATTTACCATATTCCGTCAATGATATTAAAGCCGTAACGTCATCATGTAAAATATGTGCTGAAATTAAGCCACGATTTAATAAAAATCAAGGAAGTCTTATAAAAGCAACGGCCCCTTTTGAACGACTGAGTATTGATTTCAAGGGACCAATACCAACAAATACGAAGAACAAATATATCTTAACTATAATTGATGAATATTCAAGATTTCCGTTTGCCTACCCCTGTCCAGACGTGTCAACAGAGTCTGTGATAAACAGTCTTAAGGATCTTTTCTTTATGTTTGGAACTCCACTTTTTATTCATTCCGATAGAGGATCCGCGTTTATGTCAGAACGTGTTAAACAATTCTTGCTGTCTCTGGGAATTGCTTGCAGCCGGACTACTCCCTACAACCCGCAAGGAAACGGACAGGTGGAGCGCCTGAATGGCACTTTATGGAGGACTGTACAACTCTTTCTAAAATCAAAAAACTTGGACGTAGCTCACTGGGAGTCGGTCCTTCATGAGTCACTCCATGCAATTCGTTCATTGTTGTGCACATCAACGAACACCACTCCTCATGAACGGTTATTCTATCATCCACGACGATCAATGAATGGCCAATCAATTCCATCATGGCTTTCAACCTCTAGTACCGTCCTCTTGAGGAAGAATGTACGACAGTCAAAATATGACCCTCTTGTAGAAGAAGTCGAGCTTTTACAAGCTAATCCTGCATATTCATTTATAAGATATTCTGACGGTAGGGAGTCTACCGTATCAAATAATCAATTAGCTCCTTTACCTAATGACGAAGACTGCATCTGTGATGAAGCACCTATAGGCATAGAAGCTACCCAGCGCGAGTCTGAAATTCCTCAAGAATCTGAGGTTGCTCAAACCCAACAAGAGGTGGTCCGGGAAGAACCTGACATAGACGAGAGGCGCCACTCAAGTAGGCCCCGGAAACCGCCAGGCTACTTGAGAGACTATATTTGCGAGATATAAAAACCCTGCTGGGAAGAATGACGTATCTATGGTTATGCCATTATATGTGTCAATGTGTCTTCTTTAATCTAGCTTCAAAATATTTAAGCTAATTTCTTTTAAGTAGAATAAAGCCTTAATTTCGAAAGGCTTTGCGTTTTCTTTACTTATATCAGTAAGTTCCAAGCACTTATTATTTTAGTGATATAGAAGTCTTTACTTCTCAAGTATTTGGGGAGAAGGAAATAAATGTATTTGAGTTTAAATACATTCCTGAGCTGTAGCTTACAGGTTGTATGGCGTAAAAAGTCGCGACTCGCGACTCGTGTTGTGTCAATTTGTCAAATCTGTTAACTGTCAAGTGTCAAATGGTTTTTTAAAAGTTTTGAAAACAAACGTATAATTGCCTTTATTTTTGTGGTTTTTCTAGTATACGCCTTGAAATATTCACTGTTTGCTATAAAAAGTGGTCATCTTGCACTGTTATTGTTTAACACTATTATTAAGTACGCCAAAACAAAAATGTCTGCATTTGGAAACGAGAATCAAGTAACTAAACACTTGGAACAAGACTTACAAAATGAATTAAACACTGCAAATCAACTATTGAGACTAATGTGAGTAACATTTTATTTAGTTACTGTTTTTTTTTTCATGTTTGATTCATGGTTGCATTACTTACGTTACCTAGGCAGAGCATGTTAGTAGTTTGGTTGTTACTGAAGTTTTCACTGCTCGAATATACAAGTAAACATGGCTTTTCTAAACAATTTTAAATTCCATTAAAAAAAACATTCACATAATATATAATACCTATCGATATTTCCTTGTAGTAATAGTTCAAGATTTATTATTTTACAGTGTGTTTAATTTCTAGTACCTACTATATGATTTGCAGATCGGTTGAACTACATAAAATTAAACACTTCACTAGGCCTGGTGGAGACTTTGAAGGCAACATTTTGAAGGTATTTATTATGTTATAGATCTATAAATCTAATTGAAAGAGTACCGAATTTATATGAAATTTTGCTTGTGCAAGTCATTCTAGCTAAATATTCTGAATAAGTATAACATTTTATCAATAAAGTTAACACTAAGGTTTTGTTTCAGCATATTTGTTAATTTCTGTTATCATTTCAGAACAATTCACAAATCAAGGAACTAGCGAAGCTTCAACAAATTGACTTGGAGAAATTGCCTGCTTTCATCAGAAAACAAATAGATCAGAGTAATGAAACTGAATTGGAAGAAAGCTGAGATGAAACACCCTTATCTAATGTATTGGTCACTATTCCAAATAAATACAGGTGGCATCAGTGGCTATAAAGACAAAGTGAAAACCTCACACTATTAGTTTTTATTTATGTACCGTGTTTCTGAATGTGTAGGGATCAGCTAGGGATTGGTCCCATAGTAAAGAAGATTATTAAACGTTCAGGTTAAAAATGATTGAACTAGTTCCGCCTAGCCGTCAATCAGCGGTCGGCCTAGCTGTAGCCGAGTCGACATGCTGTAGCTTCTGATCCGCTTACGTTATGTGGACGGCTGTTTTACGGCAAGGGGAAAGGCGAGGAGGTGACGATCCCTTTCCGAGTTGATAAGTATGCTACAACCCATAACCAAATTGCTACTTTGTTTAAGTAGTTTTAAGTCCATATAATGTAACTGTTTGCTGTTTCTTTGAATAAAACATTAAAAACAAGTGGGTAATATTAAATTAAAAATGTAAAAAAACCTCCGACCTCCAATGTACCTACTAAAAGTTAAATCTATACTAATATTATAAAGCAGAATATGGTTGAACGCGCTAATCTCAGGAACTACTGGTTCAAATTGAAAAATTATTTTTGTGTTGGATAGTCCATTTATCGAGTAAGACTTTAGGCTATATAACATCACGCTACGACTATTAGGCGCGGAGCAGGAATGAAAAATGTTGCAAAAACAGGGATTTTTTCCCTGTTTTTCTCTCTTATGTGACGCAGACGAAGTTGCGTGGGTCAGCTAGTAGAAAATAATTCGTTCATTCGCCTTTTTGTGGTGGCGGCCATGTTGGATTTTTAATTTATCAAAGTGTATATAATCTATACTATATATTATTATGTAGATTATATATTCCACTAGTCAAGCCCTTTCATTTGATACCCCTATTGGGGGAGTTTTTCAATAAATATGAATCCGCTATTTTGTGGCGGCGGCCATCTTGGACTGGTTTTTATTTATTATCAAACATACCTAAGAACACTCCCGAGTAGTTCACCTTTCAAACAAAAACATCTAAATCGGTTCATCCGTTCGGGCGCCATGATTCCACAGACAGACACACACACACAGACACGTCAAATTTATAACACCCCGTCGTTTTTGCGTCGGGGGTTAATAAAATAAAATAGTCAAAGTTGTTCATAATGATGAGTACAATGGTTGGTCGTAGTTTATGGATATTGTCCGGAAACACGGTGTATAATATTGTTGTAGGTACTTGTAGCTAAGACACTAAGGCCTCCCCCACATTAGGCGCGCGCGTTCCTCGGGCGTATGAGGTACGCGGGCGCCGCGCGCGCGCTACGTGAGCGTCGCGTTTTGCTGCCCTGCGGCGTGTGTGAAGAGTGCACGCGGCGCTCCGTTTTACCCCTTCGCCCGCTACGTAAACGCCAAGGCGAGCGCCACGTGCGCACACGTCACACGGCGGCAACACGCGACGCGCGCGCGTCTCACTCGCCCGAGGAGCGTAGCGTAGTACCAGCTTAACACCACTTGCCCTTTCTATAGCGCAACCTTCCTATATGTTGATAGGATAGGGTTTTCTTGAGTCCAGGTGCGGGCACCACTACCTGCGAGTTTCAGCATAATGTAGGGCTAGGCCCTAAGCAAGGCAGGTTTGGATCTGTTGCATTCTTGTTATTTATAAGTTTTATTAGTTAGAATTAAAAATAAAAAGCACCTGAATACATAAATTCTTTATTTTTTGTGACTAACAGTTACTTAATCACAATAATTATAATTATTAACTTAACTTAGTAAAATCTTTATTAACAGAATAACATATCAAGGCAACATGCATTTTATTTTGAGCTTTAACTTTAGGCCGTAATTAAAGTTACAGTAAATAAAAGTTATTGTTTTACAATATTTTTCTAGTTGGCAGACTAATCTTTAATAACAATTGAAGCAACAAGTTACGGCCATCATAATAGTTACGTTATTATACCTACCTTTAAAACAGTTTGTTTTAGTAAAATATTTAATAATTAGTTCCTAATGAAAAACAAGATAGACACTCTCTCAAAATTTCTTAATTCCTCAGTCACTTCAATTCCATTCTCCAACTTTTATTTGGAACTCATCTATATTAAAACACTCTTATTTACACGTTTTAGCTCCCCAAGTATTTAGAGAAATATATACTAATCTGAAACATGTGAGAGGAAATTATAAACGCAATTTATAATATCCATAATATTCCCTCCATAATAAAGCCATGGTAACAGCTTAAGACTAGATAAACTACAAAATAACATTAATGATTATTGGAATAAAGCTGCTTTTTCTTTGAACAATTGCCTCCGCATAGCCTTTTCTTCGGCTTCCCTGCGTTTCTCTTCTTGTTCTTGTATAATTTCGTTGTGGAATCTGTTGCTCTTTGAAAGTTCTTCAATCTTAGCTTCGAAGAAAGTTTTCGCTCCGTTTACTCCGACTTGGTCCACGTTGATTTCCGTGAGCCGCGCGAATGCGTCGAGACCGGAGTCCGTCTCTAATTCCCCTGCACGCGCTTTCCTGCAAAACAAATACACCAACTTTAGAATGAGAAGAATTACCACCTTTCATTATTATCATCATCATCTAGTGGATCCCCGCAACCTTCACCAGCCCCCGTATTCACAACGCTCGGAATGAATTTCGATTTGATAAGTCGTATGTCTATCCTTTTTTGGTGTAACGAAAACGAGCGAGATAGACATACGACTTCCCGAATCGAAGTGTTGTGAATAAGGGGCCAGGTCATCGGTGCACCTAGTGGGAAGCTTTCCAACGCAACATCTTCTGGTTCGCGGTCGCCACTAAACTTATCTTATTGACAAACGCGTAAAGAAGTTGAGCCGCACTTTATATCTTCATACATTTATTGGCAGTGGGCAGGGGGACATTGCTCGCAGAACGGATGGGGCCGAAAAGTTCTGGAAAGGCGACCGCGAACCGGAAGACGATGCGTTGGAAGACCGTCCACTAGGTGGACCGATGACCTGACCCCGTATTCACAAACGTTCGACTCGTTTCCGATTCGACAACTCGTATATCTGTCTTCTGGCATTACGAAAACGACCGAGATAGACATACGACTTTCCGAATCGGAAGCGAATCGAATGGTTGTGAATAAGGGGCCTGGTGAAGGTTGCGGGAATCCGTTGGATGTGAGTCGTACGGGACCGGTCAATGTGGGGACACTTGGGGGGAGGCCTATGTCCAGCAGTGGACGTCTTTCGGCTGAAATGATGATGACGATTGAAAGATTAAAAAGTTGATCTTTACTCCGTGACTGCCATAAATTGGAAAAGGTTGGATGACGAAGACCTAGATCAAATCACAGATGTCAAAGCCTAACGGTTAAACGATTTCTTCAAGCCATATGGTGTTTATTATGACCTATTATTAAATCGAAGTACTGACTCAACAGACTCGACCACCACTAACAGTGTGACATGGTGGTAAAGTTGTGAGTCAACTCATAGTGCCTACCGCAAGGAGGTAATTGTGATAATAATGTACATTGTTGTGCGCGACCAGGGTTTGTGACGTACATAGGCATTGTGTGTATATCTGTCACTGTCACATTGTCAAACACGTTAGATTGTAATATAACTAGAAAGATTGTAAACTTTCGAAAGATTGTCAAACGAACATAGGTACCTACTGCTTACAATATAACGCATTATTTTTCGGTAGATTGTAATCTATCGTAGTGAAACCGTAATATTGTAAAATTGGAAGTCTACTCACATCGTGTGCAGGAGGGGGAGGGAAGGCGTGGCCCCCCGTGGTACCACTCTCATGAAAAGATAATGTACAATTCCTGTGAAATACCGATTTATATACCCTAACCTCAAAACACTTTAAATTCCCCTAAAAAACGTAGTCGACGGAGCCTTGTTTCTGTCAGCAGGGTTTAAAGGAACCTGACTAAACTAACGTGGGGGTGCCCCAAGTCCCGATAACAAAGCGGCAGAGATACTACCGCGTCGCTTGCATTTCACAATATTCCGGTTTCACTTCGATGGATTACAATCTACTGAAAAATAAAGCGTTACATTGTATGCAGTATGTTGAGTTGACAATATTTCGAGAGTTTACTACCTATCTCGCTAAAGAGATTACAATATAACGTATTTGTCAATTTTACGGTGACTTATTATGAGTAAAACGGTACTCTTTGAATGAGGCCCTCAGGGTTCTTTCCCGGATACCACTGCCCACAAACAGGAAAATCTTGAAACGACCTTCAGTTTTTCCAACTCAAAACCATAGTAAATAATAATGTTGTTAGTGCTAGTTAGGAAATATTCGGGGTCTAAACGCAATAATACAAATGAACATTTTCCGGGAATGCTCCCAAAACAGGAAGCCCTACTTAATTATAATACCTATATTTGTACCTAATCAGGCGGTACTTTATAGCTGATTACGAACCCAATCGACCTTGTATCACGCACTTTATTAAACTTAAGGACCAACTAAGAATATTTTTGTACTTTGTTTAACATTACTGTTTTTAATAGACCCCCAATATAATGACGGCCCACTTTTAATTTTTATATTGTCATGCGGAAATCGAAGCCGCGACCCTGTGCCGATCGCTCTTTAATTAAAAAGTGGTTCGTAGGCGTTTTCAGCGCGTTGTCACAGTATAAATATATTATAGTATATTTTGACGACTCGAATGGCGCAGTGGTAGTGAGGCTGCCTTACATTCATAGGGTCCTGGGTTCGAATCCCGGTAGGAGCAAATGTTTGTGTGATGAGCATGGACATTTGTTTCCGAGTCATGGATGTTTATATGTATAATATATGTATTTACAAACAAAAAAGTGTATATGTAGTATATCAACTATCTGGTGTCCACGACACAAGCCTTGCTTAGTGTGGCACTAGATGGCGCTGTGTGTTATTGTCCAGCTATGTTTATTTTATTTATTTAAATATGGCGTTGTAGGCCCCTATGGTCTAGGTAGGGTCTTGCCTTAACTTTCAGCTCGCACAAAGAATGGTTTTAATTACCTGTAAATGAGTAGAAATTCCCGGAAACTAATTCTGTTGTCTCCATCTTCGTCGACCTCTGCGATCATAGCTTTTAGTCCAAGATGAGTCTGTGGTGCTCCTAGTCGTTCCATCATTCGTTTCACTTCCGTCAAGTCTAGGTAACCGTCGCGACCTTCATCGAATCTAAAACAAAGAAAAATAATGATTAGGATATTATGTGTGTTGCCAGAATCTGTAAGACGGTACAGTGCTCGTATTCTCTAGGTGAAACTTTGACAGTTTTTTTAAAAGCAGAATATCGTTATTAAATGTTAACGATGTCATGCTTATACGATCAAGATTTTAAGTATTTAAGTAGGTTGTTGATGTCTGATTTAATAATGTCTTATTGTCCCTTGAAGTCACAAAATAAAGTGGGCTGCATCATGGACCTAATCTCGAACAATTCATAACCAGACAGGCTGGGGAACAATATTATTCCCATCCGCTAAAATATTAATAATAGTAAAGTAGTAGTATAGGAAGTACCTGAAAATAAATACACACAAGCAAAGTTCTCTGCAGTGTGGTTATACCGGGTAGCTGGTACCTATGTTACCATGAAAAGAAGACGTACATTCTGTCACATAATGGAACGAACGACCGTTACGTTATTCAGTGTCATGTACGGGGAATGCTAATTTATATACGTTTAAATATGCCACTTTCGCTCAGCTCTACTACTTAGGTAGAAGTAAAATTTGTTTTCGTAAAGACCGAAAATCACTGTTTAATCAATCAGTGAACTGTGCCTCATCAACATAGCATTCGAATTATTTGAAAGTTTTAAGATGGATTTTGTTATGATTATATCACTGACATAATTATTTATTTATTTTAATTTCTTAGTAAACCTTGTAACTGTTATGTGATATTATATGAGCAAACACGAGGGTGATGTGATGGCTTAGTTGAGTTGTGACTAGGGAATGCAATCTCGCGAGATTGGGGCTCAGGCGAGATCTCGCGAAATTATTTATCAATACCGCGAGATCTCGTCAATTTTGAGATCTCGCGAGATTGGAGATTTTGTGTGTTTATTCTTGCAATTAATCACAATTTTTGAATAAATTAGGGAAAAAATAATAAGAATTATAGGTATTATGAAATGAACATTTATTTTTACGAATTAATTTCACATCATAAACACGCTATTATTAAGAATTATTTTGAAAGTAGCTTCTTAATTGTTGGTTCTTTGAACGCAGTCAGTGTTTCCTGAAGTTCTTCTTGCAACGAAATACTCTTGTCTGTCTCAGAAAGCGATGGAAGCAGTTGGATGTGTGATCGGCCAAGATGGATCTGAAGTTGTCTGTGAATTAGGCAGACTGTGTTGCGAATGCAAGCGCTCTATAAGCGATTTAATTTCGGTTCGAACTACACTTTTCGGAGGCAATTTACATACGTCTTTCGCAAGCACAAGAAGTGCTTGCGAAAGACGTATGTATCTGCTTGGTATTTAGCTGGATCTCTAATATATAACAAGCACGCTGTCCAATTCGTCCGACGTTCTACGATGCGCTTTCTCAAAGAGCTAGCTAGTTTTTCTGCCAATGGAAAACTCCATTAGCTCTATAGGAATCATAAACCTAAGTGTTGTTTCTGCGATAGCCAACTCAGTATCTCGACGACATAACACCTCAACAGCCAGTTTTACAGGTTGAAATTAGGGAGATGCGATATCTCGCCAATTTTTCGGCCGAGAACAATCTCGCTAAAAAAGGCCGAGTTCTCGAGAGAACGAGATCTCGCGAGAACGAGATTGCATTCCCTAGTTGTGGCATATGCGACCGGAGACCATATTGGTAACTCTAGGTTACTATGAGAAAACCTTTGCTGTCATGGATATAGGAACTTCTCTAAAAATCGTTCTCTTAGCAGTCACCTCCTTCCTAGCCATATCATCTTTCACACAATAAAATGCCATAAACTTGATATACCTAGGCATTGAAAATAAAACTGTGCCTACACGTCATAGGTTTATGGAGTTACATGATTGGAAATTTTATCGTTCCTCATAAACCACTAGAAATATCTTGTCGAGTAGCTAAAGGTAGTATGCCATGGTAATAGATGCCAGGAATAGGGCGAATTAAAAAAAAACTGACATCTAAGCTCTCCTCCATACTGTAATCACTTGATCAGATAGTTTTTATTGCGAAGTCAATATTGTCGTTGCTTCACACTTGGTACCGTGTCGAGTGGCTTTCAAGCAACATGACTAAGAACTTGTTGATATGGGGAGCACGTTCCTGTTTCACGTATTTCACCTAGTTACATCCATTGCGTGAAAAATTGCTGCTAGTAAGTAGGCACTGTAGTACCTATCAAGTTGAAAAAGGGAGTAGGTACTTAGAAGATTTTGCTCAAAACATAAAATGGTGTGTGGTTTTTAGATTTTACTTTGAAGTAACATGCAGGGGCGGATTGGATACGTTGGCAGCCCAAGGCCTACGACAGACCCTGCCGGGGTTGCGGGTCAAACCCGGCAGGGTCTGCCTGTTCGAAAGAGATACCGCGGCTCCGGAACATAAAGGGCGAGGAAGGAACATGGATGGGTTTTAGTCAGCAAAAGTCTGACACTCCCTCCCGCTCCGCCCAGAGCGGGAGAAGTTATTTAATGATTTCCCATCTTAAAAAAGAAAAGAAAAAGCCTACGAAAGAATGCCGCCCCCCTATAACTATAGCAATTAAAATAAATCTTAGTAAGTATTAACTAGTAAGCAAAGAACCAGTTTGATGAGCAACATTTGCGGGATGCTTTTTTAAGTTTTCACACGAATGCGCGTGGGCAACTAGGTAATAAAAAAAATCTACCAAATTTTGTCACCCTAGGCCCGGGCCTACTCGGCGACCGGCGCGGCGTATAGGGAAATCCGCCCCTGGTTATATGATTAATATGTACCTACCTATTACTTGGCTAAACAGATAGCTGGTATAATGTCCTCTACCCACGTAGGTAGAAGAATATAGACATACATATCAGTGACCGAAAAAGTTACCCGATTTACGGTATCGGGTTATCTATGGGGAAGGAGAAAAACTTAAGATACTCTAGTTTCGGTTTAGGTTAGGAGTACCTAGTCAGTTTTCCGATAAAGCTATAATAAATAATGATAGGTGTGTTCAGCTATTATTTACTAAATTATAAATTTATATGTGCCATGTCTAGATAATAATATCTTCTGATTTATCATACCGTATAATATTAAAATTATGTAAGTAAGTATATATGTAACCAGCGTTTTAGCAAAAATAAAAATATAAAAATTATTACCTACCCACCTAATCCAACCCAAAACAACAATATTTTTCTACGCTAGAAGTTACATAAGTATCGAATCGTCTATGTAGATGTAGGTAGAGGTACCTACATTGACCTGTCCGTCTAAAGTGTAAAATAATGCTAATTTTCTGTGTATAGCAAGTCACATATACGACATGACAATTTTACGGTGACATATATACCGTATACGTAAGTAAGTATCTATGTTCGTCGAGCGACTACTGTGCAATAGAGTGGCACAAGCAAGGCCATGTGTCCCCTTATTTCATTAGCAAGCAACAAACTGCGATACAGATAGTACATAGGTGAGTCGGCAGTTCGGTACTTATATGTTATACAACGGGAAGCGTAAAACTATGATTTATTGTATCCTTTTGAGATAGGTACGTTATTGTACCTATAGCTACTCGACGAGATATTTCTAGTGGTTTATGAGGAACGATCAATTTTCCAATCATGTAACTCCATAAACCTATGACGTGTAGACACAGTTTTATTTTCAACTAGCTGACCCGCGCAACTTCGTCTGCGAGTGAGGGTTAGTTTTTTTTTATAAAAAGTATCCTATGTTACTTCTAAAACCTCCAAGAATATGTGTACAAAGTTTCATGATGATCGGTTGAGTAGTTTTCGCGTGAAAGCGTAACAAACAAACTTACATTCACATTTATAATATCAGTAGGGATGCCTAGGTATATCAAGTTTATGGCATTTTATTGTGAGAAAGATGATATGGTTAGGAAGGAGGTGACTGCTAAGAGAACGAGTAGTATGGAAGAAGAAGACATGACCGAGACATTGAATGATGATGCTGACATTATCGAGTTGATGGCAATGCGGAGTCTGTATTGCAGATGCAGACAGAATACATTATAACTTTTGAAATAAGAGAAAAGTACTTACCTAATTATAAGTTTTTAAATGAAAGATAAAAACAAACCATGCCTTACTGAAGTTCTAAAGATTGTTTGAGCTGATCTAAATGAAAGTGCAAGCAAACAGTCAGTCGAACATACAGTACGGAGACTGTACGACAAACTTTTTGTATCTCGGAATGCACAGCAACATCTAGTGAGTATCTATAGTCGCATAGATATGGTAGACAACGTGGTTCTAGCCACGGGTTGCGCATTGGATAGAACTTGTTTCAAGGTCATATTCTATCTAGCCAATGAGCACACAATAACAATGTCAATAATTCCTTGAACAACAATATTGATTGTTGCGATGCCGATGTTAGCTGCCACTGCCAATAATACCTTCCTACGAAAATAATAAAAACAAGGGTGCCTAATTAATAAAATAAATAAGAGTTTTGGTAGGTTCTCTAACTTCATCATCATCATCATCATCACTAAACCCGACTTCATCCAGGTCTGGGAATACTATCGGAGGCCTTATATCTTGTGCCAATACCCACGCTCCTGTGCCAGCCTCATCCTTCCAGCTCAATGTAAAGAACCGCCTATATTTTCCTGTTTTATGTCTTGTCCGGCTTACCCCACATAAGTACGCATAGTGTATCTGCACACATATCTTGAAAGCCGATGCCTGCATTCATAATCTCGTTAAACTTGTTTGTCACTAGTAAACACACGCGCTTAGATGCAATATTTTCTTGCTCAGTTCACTTTTACTTACACACTACAATAAGTTTCGTTTTTAACCAACGATAAAAAGACGGGTGTTAATTAAACGTGTGTGTCTGTCTGTGGTATCGTAGTTCCCAAACGGATTGAGCTGATTTTGATTTAGTTTTTCTACGTTCTCGCGCACAAAAATAGAAACTCATAACCTGGCCATAAAAACATCTGCATAAAATACTAGCTAGAAACATAAGCTCTCGATCATGTAGCTAAACATACATACGACGATCCCTCTCATACCAAGTTCCCTAAACAGTCAGACTCGCTGCGGGGGACAATTTGACTCATGTGTTTTTACGATGCGTATGCGCAAACAACTAATGTTGTGGTTTCGAATATTATACAATTATCCCAATGACGCAAATGATAGCACAGCACAGCAATAAAGTCATCGTCTAATTGTTTTATAAATCTTGTTTGGTTTTATAGTGACGAAGAACTGTTGTCTCATTTGTTAATTTAAACAATGACCAATAGCCAATAGCTGAATCAAGGAAGGAACTGACTAATATATTTTCCAAACGGCGTTATTTGTAATGATATAAAGTGTTACATACCTACCTGTATCTTTAAACAAACGGTTGGGGTTACCAATTACCTACCATTCCATTTATGGTAAATGGGTTAACGCATTAGATTTAGGTAACAGTTGACTTTGAAGGGTTAAACAAAATTCATGTTACTTAAAAGGGTTACCCATAATATACCTACAATTTACTTATAAGCACTTTGGGTTTGAATGTTATACTTTCGTATAATTATATTATGATAAGCCGTTGACAGAGTAGGTAACGCATAAATAATTACTTACCTAAAGGTTTTTTTTCGAGCCCCCAAATACGGTTAACCGAACAAGTTCCTGGTTACTTATCGCAATATTTCAAATAATTATTTGTTTATTATTTTGTTATTCAGTTACTGGCATAAGTACCTACTGTGACAACATAAATACAATACACCAACCACCTATGTTTCGATATCATTGAGCTATCTTGTATTGAACCAACCCACATAAAATACTCAGGAATCGATAATCGATAGAAACGTTATTTCTTCACCTAAACTACCTACTTTTAAACACGATTAGTTATATATCGTGCCACGACCTAATAAAACATAAATGTCTTGGAACTATCCTATAAACACCCACGGAAATGAGGCCAGTCATAATAAAATGCCATTACAGTGTCCCACTAAAGACCAGACTCGTCTAATGAATTCTGTGACATCTGCGCCTCCATCTATCCATCAAATCTATTAGCCATGCTAGTATTCAAATGAATTAAGTAGGTAGGACCTAATTAATCCGCGACTTGTATAGGTCGATCTCATAATTGAAGGAAAGGAACTCAATAAGTCAATAACAACCTTGACGTCATTTCTATATTTAAGCTTTATCTAGTTACATAATGTGAACGTTTATATATTTAAAAGGTGCTGCATCTTTCTTACAGTTTAAGTGCCTATAAAAATATTCTCATGGTGAATTGTAAAGCTCCCTCTCACCGCCCTATTTTTCTAGAGCGCTTTCGTTTCTTTTTTTTTCAGGCCCCACTTCAGTTTTCAGAATGAGGTCGTTCTTGTTTTGTACGAAAATTATCGACAATAGGACTAAGCTTGTTGTTGATATCGCAATTATTATAACAGCCAACCGTCGCTAACAGTTCTCTCTATTAATGTCATGTGACATACTTTTTCGTGTCTACTGTTAAGAAATTGTAGTTCGCAGACCATATTTTTTGCCATTTAATGTCGTCATTCATCATAATTATTACTGTTAGAAGCAATTGAATCAGATATTTTCTCAGAAACATTATGTTGCTTGGTATTTGTCTAGGCTTAATTTTATGTGTCAGGAGGACTGCATAAGATGAGTGATTGCAGTTGTTACATGACCGTAGCGTCAATTAAGTCTCGATTACGTTAACTCATTTCAATTTTGGCGAATTTCCAACAAACAGCGCCGTACAGCGATGTTTGGAATACGTTAGCCTGTGTTACCTACCTCTTGCAAGTAAATTAGGCCGTGTGTTCATTTCCATTACAAGATCGATATATTGAGAAACAGCACAGAATTATGAATAGAACCGTTTCATATTACTTACCTATCATAAAAAATATGGATGGAACACAAGCGAATCCTTTAACCTTTATAAACAACAGACTAATGACCGTTAAAAAGTAAAGACTCATTTTTTTATATCTCTTACCAACACCTTAACACCTTCATGTTACTTAGGTTGCCATTTATTATAAACGTGACGGCCATTTTTAGCAGTGTCGTCTGTTAAAACAATTGTCACGTCTTACAACGCTACAGGAATTTTCTTTTTCTTTCTACCAGTTAGTTCTGGCAGTGAACTCACCATTTCTGCTGCAGAATCCAGTTGCACTGCAAACGCAAAATGCAATATTGTTGCAACACAAATAGAATGTAAATTGTCTGTGAAACGAAACTCTGTCCCAACCATACGCTCGTGTGATTGTTATTGTTTCTTGCCAGTTTTTTGGAAGTAGGTATTCATCTGGAGTTGGTAACCAGCACGGGTGCTGTAGGTACTTAGGTAGGTAGATGTTAACAGCGCAGAACGAAAACATAATCCTTGAGTCATGAATTGGCTATAAATATACATTTAGGAGCAGTCAACTCTAATGTAGAAGAGGATAATGCTATTGAAGAATTTAAATGCGCAATCACCGAACCATAACTTCCAGCCAAATACGCCTAAAACCAGTCTACTTTATATTCGGTATTTAAAGCTCAGATTGAATAAGAGTTTGAGGTCAAAAAAGATGAATCTAGTGGCATACATACATACATACATAATTATGTAATAGACATTTACCTAGAGATATTTTCGAATTTGATTATAGGTAGCATCTCTACATGCTAATGTCCGAATTCCGGATTTATAATGTATTTTTGAAATTCAAATGAAATACGTGTTTAACTCGTCTCGCTAGCATGCTTCATGTATTGTTACTGTGGTATTTAATGCTATATCGTGTTACGGTATTACTATTACATTATATCCTGTAGCAGTATTGTCCCTATCAAAATACCTAACCGTCTACCGTTGAGTTTGGGCTCAAATAACGTGCTTAAAAATTGGGACAATCCATTTGCTTTTGGATTAACTGCGTCGTCATCGTATCTTTGAAAGAGACTAACTAACGGTAAGATCTATAGGCACTGGACAGTCTATAGTAATTAGTACTTAGTAATTACCTATCTAATCAGACGGTATTAAGCACCGTTTCCATTGTTAACCAAAAGACAGGAACTCTCTTTTAAGGTAGCCATTCATACCACCCGACCACTCCAATTACGAATTCTAGTCAAGGTTTGGTCGAAAGAATAAGATACAATCTAATAGACTTCCGTCACGGTGATTAACAATCGCTCAATTATTTAAATCTACACCTACTGACGAAATGTTATTAATGGATATAAAACACGAATGGGCCGTCAATGGGATTAGGCAACAGTCGATACGTGCTTTCCTTTAAAAATAGTAGCTTTGCATAAACTACAGGGAATAGTTTAAATATCACAAACTACGAGTTTATACCGTATATACCAAATTATTTGTACGTTTATCCAGGTCTACTCTTACTTACTATGTCTTTAATTTCGTGTGTGGACAATTGGACATATCCTACTAGGTTAGTTTCCTACCTAGTATGTTTACAAATACTTATTTCCGAATTAGCGGGCATAGGTAGGTACCTACCTAGTCATTTTTCTAACGTTTCCATATGCAGCGCTAATGTTCATTATCTAAATTCTAACGTATGTAATCTACACAGTCTATGAGTCTACATACACTCAATTCTCATAGACACGTCGTCGTCGTTCACATTTCCAAGATAACAGGTGCAGGTAAATCATCAATGATAAAAGCGTCATCAAGGAAGCTATTCGACTAAAACGATTAAGTCATCGGATGTGTCCACTACGCGAAGTGATTGTATCTCAATATCAGCTGTTTACTCGGTGTGATTCACTGCGTTAATGACCTATACGTGTTGTTGATTAACATGCAAGTTTGCGGAACCGAAGAGTAAGGTTAAATGAACATCATAAAATATGGAGTAAACTGCAGTAAAGTGTGACTCAGAGCGATCATTGATTTTGTCGCGTCGCACTTTATCAACACCAGTTCCTGTCTCACTTCCTCTTGAATGCACTCTGATCAATTCTAATATAAACGGAGCCAGCCACGTCGGCTCGTGCAACAAAAAAAACAGGTTTCATCTTCCCAGTTTACAGGATTCGGCTAAAATAACGGCAGTTCCGGAATTGCAAATGCACCACTACGGAAACGTACGGCATGAAAGTTGTAATACTAGCCTAATCTGAAGGTTGAATGCCGAGTGCATACTCACTATGCACATAATACACACAAAATAATAATATTTAGCAGAGTAAGTATTGTAACAACGCGTGGCCATGTTATGACCAACAGTGATTCATTTGTCGCACACGCACGACACAGCTTAACACCTACGGTTTTGCTACGAAATATGACTAATTTCAAGTTTATTTTCTTGACTAATCTTCTTCCGCTGGCCATTAATCATCTTCCGATTCATAAAAAAGAAATAAAATAACCCAACTTTCTTGGTACGATATCTAAATAATTCACAGCATTATCAATAACATTGATCCTTCATAAGATTAATCACTTATTTGTTGTTGTTGTTAATAACCATTAAGTAGGTAGTTCAATTTGTTTTGAAAAATAATGATGCGTGGTTGGTTATTGTTTGCCTAACAAACAGAGCAGTGACAGTAGGGAGTTTGTTTGTATTATTTACAATGTTTGTTCTGTGATATAGTAAGTAAGGCGCCGATAAGTAGGCATGCGGGTGTTCCTGTGGCCCGCTTCGAACTTCATTGATTGTGAGCATTTTGTTGACTTCCCTTTACAAAAATTATGAACTTGAATAAAATGATGTACCTACCACGTTTTCTAAACAGTAACAACATTTAGTTGAATCATAAAAATACCTATGTAATTTGGGTAAAACAAAAAACAGTAGGCTATCAACTTTGTACATAAACATAGGTTTCACTCACAAAAGTTAAAAGGGGTTACCCTTTGTAAGTTCAAATGTTTTTCATAGCTAACGCAGTAACGCTCCTTTTTTCTGAAGGTAACTAGGTAACCTAGAGTGTGCCTAGGGTAAGCAAACTTACTTTCCTGGTAATACAGACTAAGTACGTCAATGCAAATATTAATCACTTCCTACACGAAGTACCTACTTAGGGACTCATACCCCAAAGGGTAATCTATACTAATATTATAAAACAGAAGTTGTTTGTTTGTTTGGTTGAACGCGCTAATCTCAGGAACTACCGGCTCGAATTGAAAAAATATTTTTGCGTTGGATAGTCCATTTATCGAGGAAGGCTATGGGCTATATAACATCACGCTATTACCAAAAGGAGCGGAGCAGGAATGAAAAATGTTGCAAAAACGGGGTTTCTTTTTTCCTTTTGTTTTTCTGTCTTATGTGACGCAGACGAAGTTGCGTGGGTCAGCTAGTTTAAAATAAAAGGTAAAATAACTGGGTTGATTTTCAAAACAAAAGATTTTTTTATTAATAAAACCTAGTTTAGACGTACCTACTTACATGTGGGCAATTTTTGCATGGCAAATTATAATTAAAAGTAAAACCACTTCTTTATTTTTCAAGTAAGTACCTACCTACCTATTAAAATTGTGTGCAAGTCGTGTGAATTTAGAACCGTGTGTTGTGTTATCTCATTAGTTTATTACTTACCTAGTTGAATGAAAGTTGCGCGATGATGTAAATTATAATTCTCGTAAACATGGCGTGACTCTATTCATTTTTGTCTCCCACGACGATGCGATGTCATTTCACCTAATAAATTATTTTTAACTAATGTAACGTTTTATTATGAACTCATTTTATGTAATTTGTTTGTTACAGCTACTTTCACTTTGACTTCTTATTGTTATTAAATTAAGGCATTAAATAATTAATGCCGGTTAAGTTAACGACTCTTAATTGTTATTTTTTGAAAGGGTTCGTGCTAAAGAGATTGGATGTAAGTAATTATTATATTGTTTAATTTTTGAAAGGGAAATAATATTACTCTAGTCATGAGATTTTAGTCAGATAAAAAAGTCAAGGCAAGGTTCTGAAGACAGTTCCAGGCCCCACCCTCGTAACCGAATTTGAAACGATTCGTTTAAAATAAATGAGTCTATGCCTAATTTGCCTAAAATGCCCAATGCATTAAGTCCACCTTTGTACAGTGTTTTTTAAACTTGTGCATTAAGTTAACTAACTAAATAATTTACACGACAAAGAATAGCATAGGATTCGCCCTTTACTCGGTAGTAGGTACTTCAATGGGTTTGTGGAATGAGTCTTTAATGCCACCCAAACTCGGAGGGTGGTGTAGGTGAAAGGGGGCAAAACCACCGTTTTACTAATTTACCATTCAGACCTTGAAACTTTGGTTCAACCTCTCACCAGACTCACCAGAAGGAAACTTTGGAAATCGTATTAAACTGTTACTAGCTGAATAAATTGTTCGAAAAATAAATACTTAGAACAATCAGAGGCCTTATACCTATTAAAAAAAGTAGGTTCATAATATCTGGAAGCTATGTAGGAACTTAGGAAGTTAGATGATGGTTATACCTACTTATTTATGATCTTTGAATACCTAATCTGACTTCTACTAAAGTCGTGAGACGCGTGACCTATTGGAATGTGTACCTAGTTTAGGAAATATTAAAAAGTCAATACCTATTAGAAATACATGAGTCTGGCATTTGGCTTTGATATTTTGAAACCAATTTGCTAATTTAATATTACAATAATTTGTTTAATTAAAGCAACTGTATTAAAGGTCAGAAGAGATAGATAGCGCAGAATCAGTTCGCCATATTGTTTTGTAAACATTCCATCTCTATAGTGTTTATTAAAAACAAACCAACATTGCTTTGTTTCAATATCTTTACAAAATAAATAAGTGAGTAGGTAAACATAAGTAGGTCTAGGTACCTACGTACTACATTTTCCCATTTTTAATCCATGTTTTCTTCTATCAAGTGGAGTTACTGCCTTTATGTCGTTCTTTTGCTTACTTTAATAATAACACTTATCAATTAGATTAATTGCCATTTTACGAACACAATTTACTAGTATTCTGCATAAGTAAATAGCTGGCAAAAGTACAAAAAAAAAGTAGTTAGTTTTAATTGTAAAATTGGTACTTACCTACCGAAGTTAGAAATGAATGATTTACCCAGTAAAATTAAAGGGGTTACAAAATGTTACCCTAGAAACCCTGTAAGGGGTATAAGTACCTTCAAAGTTTATCGAGGTTACAAATAATAAATAATTACCAGGCTGAAAGTAGAACCTTATTGAACACCTAGGTACTGATACCTCCATACTAGGTACTACCTTCAATCACTATGTAAAATTTGTTATCGAGTTTAGAGTTGTAAACTCATATTTAACCAAGATATCTGCATAGTTAGAGCCCTTATCTTAAAAAAAACTAACAGTGTTTAAGTAAGTCAGAGTTCCAGATCAGCTTTTAAATAAGATGTTTTTTTTTTCACTGTCATCCATATTCTCATCAACATTTTAATGATCTTCCATCACTAATACCTTTAATATCTACATTCAAATGTAGATTTCCATCAGAGACTATGATAGCGACACTATTTACACCATAATTACTAAAGCAATAAAGGTCAGGTGACGCTGCCTGGTGATAATACGGCTTTCTGCGGAGATGCGGCTTCGCCGTGCCGATCTCTGAGAATCGAGTTTGATAAAATAAAAAGCCCACTTACTTGTTGAAGGTCTCCTCGTATTGTTTTATTTCCTTCCTGGAGAACTCGTGAAATTCCGTATAAACGTTTACGAATTTATATTTAGGCTTAACCTCCAAACCCTCCTCAAGTTTATCGTTGATCTCCTGCCTCCTCGAGAGAATACCAGTGAGCTCGTCTGTGGCAGACATAGTGATTTTTCGCGCCAAAGAAAAGATTGAAAAATGTTGTTTTTGAAACAGGTAAACGAGCGTCGGGCGCCGCGAGAGGCTGCCTGCGGCTACGACCTTACAAACACTGGTAGTGCGGGCCGGCGCGCCGCCAGTCAGTGCCTCGCACTCGCTCCCTCGTACTGTAATCAAGTCGCGGGGGACGGACGGTCGACGGATCGACGCACGTACGTGCCGCGCACCGCTCCATGATCTGCCTAATCTTGCTGCAATCGTTGAAACCCCATCGATGCGAGGAGTAAGTAATAAGTATCTACTATGCCAACCAGAACTATCAATATCACCCAACGTGAATGTCCGCATAGGTACATTCAATGAGAACTAAATCTAACAGGTACTGGGACTGTTCTGCTTAGAACTAGCTACACATGAGGTTCTGTATGTTATAAAAAGGCTATAGGAACGCAATATATTATACAGCTTTATACAATAGTTTGGTACCTACAATAAATTTATCCTTACCATGG
The DNA here is from genome assembly GCA_916618015.1 of Xestia c-nigrum. Lineage (NCBI taxonomy): Eukaryota > Metazoa > Arthropoda > Insecta > Lepidoptera > Noctuidae > Xestia > Xestia c-nigrum. The sequence continues at coordinate 12,852,616 of OU745261.1, read as the reverse complement.
CTTACTGAGAGCATCTGGTCAAAAAAACGTTTTTAGTACAACCCTTTTTCAGATTTAGGATAGAAAATGTGCGTTTGTTTCTCTCTTCTTTCGTTTCGTTTCTTAGTATTGTGTATGTATGTCAAATGCAAGATTTGACTAGTACTGAAAGTACTTTGGAGATTTTTGGGGATTTTGTCGAGTGGGCAAACTAAAAAAAGTACTGAGCGTAGAGTAGATAAAAGAGCTAAACTTCCTTCAAATCATAAATCCTTTCGGTGAGCGAAATCAGCATTTCATTAAAGTTACATAAGTAGTTAAGTAGGTACTTACATTATTGTTCTCGTTTGCCGTTATCCTGCGTGTACCTAACGGCTAGTTTTTCTACACACACAAATCTTTTTAAAAAGATGTAAATAAGTGGCTTACACTTGAACGGGTTACACCCATAGATATAAGAAAGATTTTATATTTCTGTGTTTCGGTTAACCTTATAATTCTAGTACTTACCTGACTAAACCATTGAAAATTTAAAACCAACAAGAATCCCCATGCAACCTTCTAGGTTTTAAAAGGTTTTTGATTTGGCCAATTTATCAACTCCTTATGGTTCATACCATGGGTTGGCTACATGGGTAACCCTCATACCTCATACATCTACAATATAAGTACGAGTAAGTAACCCTTTTAATACGGCTCTGAAAAACTTTTCCATTTTGCTCCTTACTCTTCGTGTCACTCTTTTTCTTCTGGCCCCTTTTCTTTGTTTCTTTTTTAAATTGGTTATTCTTATTACTGATTGATTTCTGATCTTTACAGATCAGTCACAAAGTTCTCATAATCTGCAAGACACAGAGGCCAGTTATACTTTTCAGACTTCTGTATAATGTGCCGCTCTGTGTAGATGTGGTCTAGGGTGCTGTATCCTGCTCAACTTGCTCCGTTGGCTGGAAGTCGAAGATTCCTGACGTCTCTTGAAACCAGCTTAGACACGTGGCTAAGGAGCAAAATAGATAAGTATCTAATTCTTTAAATGGTCTTGTTCCCCTTTTTAAATAAAAGAACGACCACGCTCCTTATCCACGCTTCAGTAGTTTTCACAGAGAACAGGACTGAGCTGAAAGGCTCCCGAGGCTCTTTAATAGAATCCTCTATTACTACTCCTCTACTTCCTCCCGCTTTCAGAAGTTTAGTCGTTATCCTATCCTCACCAGGGGCTTTTCCATTCCTAAGCTGTTTAAGAGCCGTCTCGATTTCATCTTGGCTGACTCCCGGCAGGTCTCCTGTTAAATGGCAGGTTAAAGTTGCTCTGGGATTCTCATTTTCGGGTTCAGATCCAATTGCATGCAATGCGTACAACTTGCCGTATAAGTTTTCGTAAAGAATCTCCGGATTCGAAACAACGATATTATCCCCAATCCCCACTAGATTTAGAGAACTGCGTCAGGTGGCTCCTCCCAATTAGTTTGACGAACACCCCCAGTTTAGCTGCATCGAAGATCGCATCTCACCCATTTTCTAATTATTTTGCTGAGTGCCTGCAGTTCTGTCTAAGTGATGAGTGGGTTTTTATGTCGTTCCGTCATAAGCTCCGTGAGTCTCCTTCAGAAGTTTGGACTTCCTGCCCGTACGCCGCATTTTGCAAAAACGCCTCTCATCCTACCTGAAGATTTCTACTATTTGGTCGAGCGTATGGTCAATATTATAATCTTTGTGATTGTTCATTCATAAATAGAGCAAGAGTATTTTGTAATTCAAAAGACCATCTCACACTCTAATCTGCATACTCCTCGAGTGTGAATTGAGCAGTCAGCATTACCATCATCTGCATTATCTTGCCCTTTTCCCAATTTATTTGGGGTCAAATTCAAATTCAAATATTGGTAGCATGGTCGGCGCAGCATGTCTTATTCTTCCATACTTCTCTATTTTTCGTAATCTCATCAGACACTTCTTTTCCTACCGTATCATTTTTAACACAGCCCATCCATCGTTTCTTTGGTATTCCTCTACTCAAACACCTACAATGTCTGGACTTTAAAAAAGACTATTATGACCTCTGAGTTTGTTCTCAGAGTAGTTAGATACGAAACACCGGCCCCATCTAGTTTTTTAAAAATGCCTTGTAAAAGTGTTTGTAAAAACCATAAAAACAAACATCATTTTTCATTTAATGAAAAAACCCGAAACTACCCAAAAAACCCGGGGACACGGTTTTGAAAACAAAAACCCGAAAACCCGAAAGCGGTTTTGAAAATTGCCTGTTTTCTATGCCCTAGTAGGCACTTACTTGAATGAATCGAAGATTCATGTTTCAGGTATCGATAATCAATGACGTCGACCTATTGTCGCTTGCATTGTAAAAGCATTACGTAGGTACGCTGCATACCGTCATAATGATAGCAAAAAACCTGCACAATTAAAATGAGGCAGCTTTTATTTAAACATCAATCCTCAACAGTCCTGTTAAAATGAGCGAGTGAGAACGGAATGTTATAAGTAAGTACCTATCTACCCAGAACTTCTTATAAAATGGACCTGACATGAGATTCAGCATATTTATACTACAGGTTGGATCAGGAAGTCTTCACGAAATTGTACACTGCGTTTTCGCGTGAGGAGGATAGTTTCACGCTGTGTTCCGTGTAACCTCACCGATGCTCAGAAGCAGGTCCGGACGGAATGGTGTCATGTTTACAACATTATTACATGTTATGAGTCTTGGATATATCAATACGATCCAGAGAGAAAGAAGAAAGAAAGAAAAAATGAACTTTTGACTGGCTACTCAATTCCTTTACGGATCCAAAGAAGCATCAATCGCTGAATGGTATACTACCAAATGTTTCGCAGTTTTCTCTTTTGTGAGGAACAAGCGACCAAACACAGAGCTCCGCGGGCTACTGCCCCACCACCATAACGTGCCTTTGCACACCGCGCTCAAAACGAGGGACTTCCTGGACAGCACCGGCGGTCAAACTCCTGGGTCCTCTTTACTGCCCTGACCTAGCACCGTGTGACTTCTTTTTATCCCCGAAAACTGCATCCCTTTGGCCTGCTCGAGAGCAGGCTGTAAACGAGTTGTCTACGGCGCGCAAAAAGTGTTTCGAAGACTGGTTCAGGACGCATGAAAGTTTATGTAGAGGCTAGTGGAGACTACTTTGTAGGTTGAGGGTGATTTAGTACACAAATATTTACCGTTAGAACATTTATTGTTGAATATCGCAAAAGTTTCTGAGTGTCCCACGTACCTTTAAATGACTGACATGTATTTAGTAGTTAGTTAGTTAGTATAGTTTATTGCAACCTGCTGTACCTATAAACAAAATGTTTCCTATAAAGACAAAGCACTAGTTACGGGCCCAGACCAAAGGCTTAAATCTAGTCAGCAGTATTTAACGCAGCAAGTTTCCAGCACGGTGACCTGACCTCGTATTCACAAACGTTCGACTCGTTTCCGATTCGACAACTCGTATATCTGTCTTCTTCTGGCATTACGAAAACGACCGAGATAGACATACGACTTCCCGAATCGGAAGCTAATCGAAGCGTTTTGTGACTACGGGGGCAGGAGTCGTTTTTTAGAAGCCTCAATGTGAGTTTTCTCACCACTTGCAAGAATAGTTTAGAGACAGAGTATTATTAATATTGTTATACACGTTAAAAGTTTAAAGACTAAAAACTGCTTTCCTGAAGTGGTTCAGCTTGCTAGTATGAGTGTGGTATTCTGCCAGCGCAAATTGAGATTATGTTTATGAAAGACTCTTCCATTCCGATCAACTAAACGAATCAACCATTTAATTTTACGATTGATGTGATGTGCTGTCGATAGTTGTCCAAAAAGTACTTGACTTAATTTAACATGAGTATTGTTTCTGATTCTGGAATAGTTTTTTTCTACACTTGTGGTGGAAATAGACACAATACAGTTTAAGGACCTAATACTTTTCTTGCTTCACTAGCAGTGCTTGTCTGCTACGACACTAGTATCGATACACAGCCTTAGATTCTAATCCATACGAACCTACCTAATAATTCCCTTAGTTTGTTTTAGTTTTGTTTGTTAGTTTTGAGAGCATAAAAATAGGAGCTGCGCGAAGCGACAAAATTGTCACAAATCAGTCTCGCACAATCACAATTTGATCATGTATTGTTTTAATGAGCTGTGACCACAATAACTTGTGATAAGCGCTACACACTCTTAAGAGGGCGTATCCAAAAAGTTGGCAATGTCGCAAATAACTCCCAAAAATGTACCTACTTATTTTAATTAATTTGTTTGGTAAAAAAAATATGGCTAACTAGTGAATTAGAATATAATAGTGAATGGCAATTAAAGCACTGAATTTTAGGTTGTAAGTAACCGTTTTAGGTATAGAAAAGGAATTTGGAAAGTTTCCAAATAGTTTTTTCTCATCTAAAACTGATTATTCGGTGTTACGATATTCATTATTGCATTTCATAATCAATCAATGTTCTCTAGTTTATAGTTCGGTCAATTTAGACATTTAGTGCCACATATTAAATCTACAACAAGCTGATAATTGGTACAATTGTTCAAAATATAATTATAAATAAAATGTTAAAGTTCCTCATCATTCCTGTGTACTTATGGAAAAAAAAACATTCATGGTCCAGTCAAAGGTCAAAAAAATAGTATGTTTGCGATTTTCAGCAAAACGGTAAGTTTTATCATAAACATACACCAGACAAAAATTGTAGATTAGATAATTATCTACAAAAATATACTCGTATCATTACTTTTTTTTCCTACGAGGCAGCTTAGGAAAAAAAGTGATGAGACATTTTTATAGATAGAAGAGAACTTACCGTTTTGCTGATAATCGTGAAAAACCAATATGTAACCTTTGACCCTGCGTATTTTTTTTGCATACACAGGAATGATGAGGAACTTTAACATTTTATTTATAATTATATTTTGAACAATTGTACCAATTATCAGCTTTTTGTAGATTTAAGTAGCACTATCGATGTGGACTTTTCACATTTCTTATGTAATAGCGAATTGAACAATCCTAACAATTTTCAGCCTAGTCGGAATTTATGTAACCTCACACCTATTTTTTTGTCTAATTTGACCGGACTATTAGCCATATTTCTTATTTCGATACACAAATACTACAAAATAAATTAAAACAGGTAAATATTTGATAGATACTTGCGAGCGAGATTGCGAACTTTCTGAATGCACCCTCTTAAATTCATTCAGTCATAAGTATAGGCATAAGTACGTATGTCTTGTTCATTCGAACTAACACAATTATGTGACACATTCGTTTAACAAGCGTAACTTGACAATATACTTATTCATTGTACCAAACGAAATAAATTATTGTAATTTATTGTGCATAATAATGTATAACATAAACACAGAATCAAGGAGGAAATCCCAAATTAACTGTTATGATTGTGAATTGAGGAAGATCAACGCATCGCTCCCGACAGCTAATTTTAACAGGTTTGACTATTCCAGAAGCGGGCAATGCGGGTATGGATCATTATGTTATTTTGATCACTTTTCATAACTGTGGTTTGATTTTATTAAAAAACGACGTTTATTAGAAAATTGTAAAAATCTGTTAGATTGTAATCTGTCTAGCGAGATTGTGAACTGTCGAAATATTGTCAACTGAACATACTGCTTACAATATGACGCCTTAATTTTCGGTAGATTGTAATCTGTCGTAGTGAAACCGTAAAATTGTGAAATGCATGCGATGGAAGTAGGTACCTATCTTTGCCCCCATAAGGGACTTGGGCACCCCGACGTTAGATTAGGTTAGTTATGTTCCTTTAAACCCTGCAGACAGAAATAGGAGCCCCGCGCGACGGGGCTTCTATTTTTTCAGTTAACAATATTTCGACAGTTTACAATCTCGCTAGATATTAACGGTTTTTATAATGTGACGCTGAGAGATGCATAATATAAAATTGTATGATTGAATGACGTCATACTACGAAAACATTTTAATCGGGTAACATTTTGTCCTTCCATGTTATTTTTAATGTCACATGTCACACTTACAAAGAAAATAAAATTATAGTTTCCATAAGGGAATTGGAGCATGTAACAACTGCGCCTATAACAGAAATTATACCTACCTACCTATGTATCCACCATAGATAGGTAATTGCATAATTATTATAATTAACTTCAAGTGTAAGTAATTAAATTATAATTTGTGTATCTATTTGTGTCCCAAGTAATCCCAACTCGATATCTCTCGTGGGAAATTCTAAACAATTAAGTCATGCGATGTTATTGTTAATTAGCATCTAGAAAAAACTCGACTTACGAGTATTTATTTTGCAAATTAGGTACTCGTAGCTAGTAGCTAAGCAGTGCGGTCGCTCGATAGTACCGCCATCCATAAGAAGAGTTCACTGTCAATAGTACTACATACCAAGATCATATTAACAAATATATGGGCCCAGCTATAGTTGCTGAACATATGTAAACATTGATACCCTATTTACCTTACACTGTAGTTGTATGTAGGCACCTACTTACGATTTATGTAGGTCTTTACATTTTATCTCCAACCCCGTAACCTCAAGATAGTAACGTAACTTATATTGATCATGTATTCACCAATTCTTGTTCCTAACATAGTACCTAAAGGTTGTAAAACACCTCTTCACGAAGCTGAAAGGTACTGGTTTTCCCCATCATTGCGATCATTTTTTTGTTCTACACTATACCTGGGAACCTTCTAATTATGGAGATATCGGGCGTCAAATTACAACTTTTTGACAAGTTTTTTTTTAAATATAAGTTGTTTTTGTAAGATTTTTACTTTAAACACCTCCACGACCCCCATACTACTCAATCCATCCATCAGCACAATATTTTAAGTGCCTTACATTGAGTTCTACAATAAAACATCATTTATAACCTCAAAAAAAAAATTGTTTCCCAGAAATAATTATTTTTGCGTAAAGTTACTTAGTTTGATGTACAGAATGCTTGGTTAACGGCTTTGTGATGAGGTGGTTTACACCCTGTATTATAGGTTCTAACTAAACTGAATAAACAGAACCGTTTGAAAAAGTTAACAACATTTTAGGTACCTAGGACAATGGAGGACCTCAGTAGAGCTTCCGGAAGAGTGGGTATTACCATACAAAACCAAGCTCATGTTGATTGCCCATGTCACAGTCACACCCACTCATATCAATATCGAGATCGGATCGGTCAGATCTACACTCGAAGTTGTAGACGATTATGTGTACCTGGGACAAACGGTCCAGTTAGGTAGGTCTAACTTCGAGAAACTGGTCAATCATCGAATCCGACGAAGTTGCGCAGTGTCTTCTTGTCCAACTTACCGCAGTGTCTCAAGACGAAAATCTATGACCAGTGTGTGTTGTTAGTGATTATATATTATGGAACCGAAATGTGGTCGCTCACAATGGGCCTCATCAGAAGGCTTAAAGTCACCCAAAGGGCCACGGGGCGGTTTTGCTCGGAGTTTCCTTGCGTGATTGAATCAGAAATTAAGACATCCGCAAGAGAACCAAGGTTATCGAGGTAGCCTGAAGAATTGCAAAAGGGCACATTGCTCGCAGAAAAGTTCTGGAGTGGCGATCGCGAACCGGAAGACGTTGCGTTGGAAGGCCTCCCACTAGGTGGGTCGATTACCTGGTGAAGGCTCCGGGAATCCGCTTGATGCGAGTCGCACAAGACAAGTCAAAGTGGCGACACTTGGGGGAGGCCTATGTCCAGCTGTGGAAGTCTTTCGACTAAATTGATGATGATGAGATGATGATTTTTGGTACCATGGTTGGTTGGTGGTTGGTGGTCACATGGTTTTTGATAGGATTTTATGAGTGTAGTATAAGTACCTACTTACTTATGTATACATACATTTTAGGGATCCAGTGTCATACATAAAGTAACACTTATGAATCCACTAGCTGCCCCGTGCAACTTCGTCTGCGTCACATAAGAGAGCAAAAGCTCACTAAGAGAATAATTTATCTCCGTTTTTTCAACATTTTTCATTTCTGCTCCGCTCCTATTGGTCGTAGCCTAAAACCTTCCTCAATAAATGGACTATCCATCACAAAAATATTTTTATCAATTCCAACCATTAGTAGGTACTTACCTACCTGAGATTAGCTCATACAACCAAAGCCAAACAAACCAACTCTTCAGCTTCACTCATAGATAAATTTGTTATTTTATTTTCAAGTATTTTTTTTCAACTGACGTGGTCACTAACATTATCACAGTGTTTATGATAAGATTTTATGTCTTAGGTACATAAAGTTGCTGATTGCTGCCAGTTAAGATCGCAATATCTCATAATTAACGCGTATTTGTCGATAGAAAACATGTATAATTATGTTTAATACGCCCCAAAGTCTCTGTATAAATTCGCAATCTAATTCCATCCATAACAACATTGGTACTTAGGGGCCGTTCAAGTATTACGTAAGCAGATTTATTACAATCATTTACTCCCCCCTCCCCTTTGTCAGCAAAAGTAAGTAAACTCTAACCCCCCTGCCCTCACATGATTACGTAAACATTGGTATATGTGTCACCGTAAAATTGTCATACACGTTAGATTGTAATCTGTGTAGCGAGATTGTAAACTCTCGAAATATTGTCAACTGAACATACTCCTTACAATACAATAACGCATTATTTTTCCGTAATATTGTGAAATGCATGCGACGGAAGTATCTCTGCCCCCATAATCGGGATTTGGGGCGCCTCCACGTTATTATTATAGGTTTGTTAGGTTCCTTTAAACCCTGCAGACAGAAATAGGGGCCCGCGTAGCGGGGCTCCGTCGACTAGGTACGCCTTTTGAGGGAATATAAAGTGTTTTGAGGTTATGTTAAATTAATCAGTACTTCTCATGGGGCAAGGGAGAGCCCTGCTTCCCTCCCCATCCTTCACACCGCGCGTGTTGACTTCCATCGCATACATTTCACAATATTACCCACGATTTCACTTCAATAGATTACAATCTACCGAAAAATAATGCGTTATATTGTAAGGAGTATGTTCGTTTGACAATCTTTCGAGAGTTTACAATCTCGCTAGATATCTTACAATATTTCAGGTTTTACAATTTTACGGTTATACATATATGCATTTTTTCTTTTTTTTATTGATTCATGAGCAGCAGTTATAATAATTCTAGAAATAAGAAAATAAGCTTAGGATAGAGGACTTCAACAATTCAACTTTGGCGAAAGTAGATCAACAGTCAAATCAAGCTTAGACCATATGTGTAAAAAAGTAAATAATGATTGCTGACGTAATCACCATCTATATCACCCCCCCCCCCCATGTCATCCAAAATAAACAAAGCATAGACCCCTCCGCCCCCTATAGTGCTTACGTAATACTTGAACGGTTTCATAATAACAAGAAAAAATAAATTTTTAATGCCCCCGATACATATAATGTAGTTAATAATGTACCTACTAAAAGTTAAATAAAAACTAAGTAATTCGTTAGGTCCTAGGTACCAGTCATCACTCCACTTCTTGCTTCATCTTATTTCGTTAGTTAGTATTACTCATTCTCTCTCAACATACTTAGTGTATAGTAATCTACTAGTCTAGCCCTTTCATTTGATACTTATTTTGAGGGACTTGTAAAAAAACTATTAATAATAATAATAATAATATATCATTTAATTCAGGTAACAAAAGACCCATATCACATATACCTTACAGACTAACATACATATTAATAAAAACCACTAAACATAAATAAACTATTGCACACGAAGAGACGGCGTCATGCTGCGCTGCGTGGTGTCGCGTAGCCTTCCGCGGAATCGCCGATATATGACACCCTTCGGCCAAAACTCTTCCTTGAGGAAGGTCTCAATATGATGAGTCGGAACTCGCACCACGAACGACTTAAAATTCGTGTTGTGGCGCGACTCCAATTTCTCAACCCTCAAGGTCCAGCTGGTCTTCACTCGGACATACTCCACGATCTCCTCAACCTTCGTGGTGTGATGTAGCCGGGACACATAGAGCTGCGTCGTCGGTATCGCCGGACGCAGCAGCATATTGGGTCCTGCCAGCGCGGTCCCGCACTGGTTCCGACTAGGTGGCTTCTTCCTCTTCTTTTTCTCCACCATCACAAAGCCATCCTTGTCACACGAGGCCGTTGCTGGGCCTTGCTGTTTCGAACCCTTGTTGGAAGTTTCACAGCCGCTCTTATTTTTCTTCCCCTTCTTCACCTGCGATACAGGCGTGGCGACAATCGCAGCGTAGGCACGTTTAGGGGTCGACGTACCTACACAAGTCACGGCCTCGACCGGCACCGAGTCAGCAACTACGGCGCATGTAGCAACGCGTGCGATAGCAGCCGGTGACGCAGCGGAGCTCGCTGACTCAAAACTGCCGACGCTAGCGTTTCTCGCTCCGCAACGTGTGCTCACGTTGGAGGCATCAGGCGACCTATTTACCTTTATAGCGTTGCGCAACAACTCCACTTCGGCACGTAGATCACCAATGACGTTATCCGACGCCTCCAACTTGGAATGTACCTCGACCAGGCTTGCCTTGAGAGTCGTGATGTCCTTCAGCAACCTGGTGACGTCGACGTGGTCAAACGTGACTGGGGGCAGCTTATGAAGCTCCTTCGCCACAAAAGCGGGCACGTCGTCCGGGTCGGTGCTCTTCATCAACGTGATGATGTCCTGCAAACACTTCTGGCCACCATCCCTCCGGCGGGACTGCATCTGCTCGACTTTGCCGAGCGACTGGAACAGAAGCAACTTGGCACCGCTGATCTCCTCCTCCTTGAAGCTGGACTTGCAGATCTGCAAGATGCTGACTTCGTCCATGTAGTCGATGGCATGTTTGATAAATGCCAAGACCTCGTTGGCTATGAGCGGTTGAGAACTCATAGCGACGCAAACTGGGCAACGGCTAAAGCCGTGCGACTCGTGAATATATTATTCGTATCGAGCTGCGCTAACACGTCCATCCTCCATTTTGTAGCGGCGGCCACCTAGGACCCATTTTTATCAAACATAGCTAAAAACACTCCCGACTAATTCACCTTTCAGACAAAAAAAAACAAAATCAAAATCGGTTCATCCTTTTGGGAGCTACGATGCCACAGACAGACACACACACAGACACGTCAAACCTAATAACACCCTCGTTTTTGCATCGGGGGTTAAAAATACAAACAAAACACAGTGCTTATACATTCGTTCAATTTGTCATTGCAATGGCAACTATGGCAAAAGCAATTAGAACTTATAGGTGGTACTTTCACCGTGTGCGAACCTTGTTACGATTTGAATATTCATTAAGTACTTAAACAAATACCTTTAACAATGTACAAATGTAACGAATTAGTCAGCATTCTACTAATTTTAATTTAGTAATGTGTCCTCATGTTTCCCTTGGGTTCACATTAACGGCATGACGCCTTTCTGCTACCAAGCCCAAATGAACAGCACGTTTTGTTTTAAGCAATTTCAGCCCATTCGATGTAGTCATTGCCGAGCATCATGAAGCGACACTCGAGGTACACCTTGAGCAATAAAATTCCCAAATCTATAAATTTATGATGATTGTAAATAAAAACTAACAGTACTTTAAATATTCTTGTAGAGCAGAGAGCTTTGCGGGCCCCCCCGATGTCGTTGAAAATGAAGTGCATTCCGAAAAGCCCAAAAAAAGAGGAAACCTAAGCATTATCAAAGCTTACTTGATAGATTATACGGCTAATTCCAATCTCCATGGACTAAAATACATTGGAGAGAAAGAAAGAACATGTGTGGAAAAGTAAGTTTAGTTATTCATGTTCAAACTTACTTTGTCATAAAATAGTTTAGGTTAATAACTGTTACTTACAAAATTTTGTGTCGTGTTATATTCCAGAGTGTTCTGGCTCTTTATGTTTACTTGCTGTGTGGTCCTTTGCTCGGGACAGATCCTAAAACTTTGGAACAAGTGGAACGACAGTCCAGTTATTGTCAGTTTTGCTGAAAATCCTACTCCTGTTTATGCGGTAAGTTCAATTTGACATAGCGTGTCGTTTTTGTTTTGATTTGGTTTTATACGAGTCCACTTGTAAGGTTTTCCATGTTTTTTTTTCTCCGTGGCGTTTCTTGGTCTGATTTTCGACGGTGTCTTCACCATCGTCAGGACCACATTCGTATATTTTGTTCATTGATCTGAACACCAACCTGATTTTTGTTTATTACAGATTCCTTATCCAGCAGTAACGGTGTGTTTTGAAACTAAAGCAATGCAGACAAAATTTAATTTTACAGAATATTTTCACTTGTATAACAATGACAAAGACAATCTGTCCATATCTGAGTAAGTTAAATTTTTAAATAAATGCCCTAAGGCAGGCGACCCTCTGACCAATTTCATACTTTTGAATGTCTCGGATGTTGAATATGATTGGTAATATAGTAAGTTCTGTTCTGTTTTAGTCAAAACATGTTTGAAGATTTAACGATGGTCTGTGATGACCATCTCGCACCACCTACTGGTCGAAAATTTTCATCTGGAGGTGACACAGTGGAAAACATTAAATCGGTTTGTATATAATACATTCAAAATCCAAATCCTTTATTTTTCAGGATGCTTCATAATTATTTATGTATTTCAGGTATCACCGAATTTGACAGAAGTTTTCTTCGGATGCAAATGGAAAGATATACCAAGTCAAAACTGTTCCGAATTATTTTATCCTATAATGACGGAAGAAGGGCTCTGCTACACATTCAATACTTTAGGAGCAGATGAAATGTTCAGATTAGACAAGTAGGTCACACCTATTACATCAAGAAGTATATTGAAATTAACATTATTATTTCTTGTGTATTTTCTTTTAGTTTACATGACAACTACCCATATTTGGAACATGATCAGCGAACAGAATCGTGGAGTTTGGAAAAAGGATACGCACCAAAAACACCAATAGAAACGTATCCACACAGAGGCGCAGTAAGTGTCGGAATATCTGTTTCCTGCTTGACCGCTTCCTCTTTCCTCCCAATTGTCCCAATGGACTAACAAACGTAAAAAATATTGTAAATAACTTATGATGCGTATGCAGCTTGGACTACCCCAAGCTGCTGACGCACCATTACATACCCTCTGAACGACCTGAGAGTACTTAATCTGGCTGGTACAGTCACGTCTAATAATATGTAAACACTTAAGATTTTTTTAATTGTGTTTCTCCTAACGTAATGATTAAAATTTAATATTCTGGAACTCATATTTTATGAAAAAGATCCAATTTCCTGGTTACAGTCGTTATTTCTCGCAAAAATAGCAATAATATTAAGGAAACTGTATACATATTATTATACGTGAAAAATTAAATTCGTCATTAAATTAAATAACATAAAAAGTGACGGATTTTGACCTATTTTAGAGTTCTAAAAAAGTTCTGTGTTTAAAAAAAAACTAAAGTCACACTGGGTTTCAAAATAAAGGGTTCTATAAGACGTTTACAAAAAATATGTTTAAAAGTAATTCCAAACGTAAACGTAAAAAACTTTTTTGCAAAAAATAAAACCGACTTCAAAAAAAACAAAAAAGTGAATAATAACTTTAGCTTCTGAAATCGGTGACCTTTGTTTGATTGCTTTAGTTATTTTGTCACCGACTTCAGAAGCTAAAGTTATTTTTCACTTTTTTGTTTTTTTTGAAGTCGGTTTTATTTTTTGCAAAAAAGTTTTTATTTTTCACTTTTTAGTGGTTCACAGGTGCTTGATACATGGAAAGTGCATACCGTTACAATTACAACAAGCCCAAACACGACTATGGTACATTGTCTCATTATGGAGTTCCGTGACTCTTGGCTTCATCATCAGATCTGATGGTAGATTGGTTCTTATCAAACGCAAATGCTTCACTTGTTGTAGAAAATACCAAAATCGCAACACGTTTTCAGATAAAATTTGAAGAGTTCCCTCGATTTCGCCAAGATTCCATCATCAGATCCCAATTTGGTGGCTATGGGACCAACTTGGAAGTATACCCTTTCAAACAAAAAAAGAATTTTTCAAATCGGTTCAGGCGTCTTCGAGTAATCGGTGAACATACATAAAAAAAAAAATACATACAGTCGAATAGAGAACCTCCTCCTTTTTGGAAGTCGGTTAAAAAAAAAAATACATACAGTCGAATAGAGAACCTCCTCCTTTTTGGAAGTCGGTTAAAAATCGTATAGATATAGATAATAAGAAAAGTACGAAAAACGAAATAAAAAACTGAATGACCCGCCCGACAAAAAAAACTGGAAAGCAAAAACAAGCACATTTAGGTACTTACTGGAAATAATAAAATTTAGCTTTTCAATTTTTTCAGTTGGGTTTTTCTAGTTTTATTAATCTAAACCTGAAATTTGATTTCTCTCAAGCTATTGTATTTGTGAATTATTTCAGGGTTATGGTGTAAAATCCGGATTGACCTTCTTACTAAAAGCCAAAAAAATAGATTTGGACTATCTTTGCAGGGGTCCAGTGCAAGGCTTTAAGGTATTATTGTTTTATAACTGCATCATTTATTATGTCTCTCGTAACACAGGTAATCGCACAGTTTACTACATTTCCTGTGATGTTTCTAGATACTGTTGCACAATCCGGCAGAGCTGCCTCGGCTTTCTCAACAGTACTTCCGATCGCCTCTATCGCAAGAGGTAGTTGTGGCAGTGAAACCTAAAATGATGACCACTTCGTCTGGCCTTAAACCTTACGAACCTACCAGGTAGGAACACTAAGAACTTAATTAAAGTTTTCTTGTATTGTATCGGGTTTGTTTGGTGTCTGCTGCTCCACGTCCAAAGCACGTATTTTGCGTAGGGGGATTTTCCAAACTAGCCCGCAAAATTCAAAATATCTTACGTTTTTCGCATATTGCAGGGCAGTGCTAAGTTGTATGTTGATAAACGTATCGGTCGCGAATGTAAGACGTACTAAGTTACAGAATTGTAATCATCAAAATCATCAATACAACTCTCCAAGTTCATAAGAGTCGATGAACGAATTTTTCACGGTCAAAGTCCTTCTTCGAGTTTTACGAACTGGGAGGGTTGTATTGATGATTATAATTCTGTAACTTAATACGCCTTATATAAAACTTAGCACTGCCCTGAAATTGCAAAAACGTAAGAAAATTAACGTTATTTAGAAAACGTCGTGCGGAAACTGTCTTAAAACCAAAAATTCGAAGACATGTCACCAACCCGCTGCATTGGTCCCGCGTGGTGGATTACAATTTACATTAGAAACAATTCTCTCACGGAGAAAAAGGGGTATTACCTTTGCATGTTTGTTGTGAAAACTGTTCTCTACTTTTGAGTTTGACTGGAAAACAAACTACCTACTTAATGTACGTATAAAATTCACTGTCCTGTAAATAACGTTCTCAATCTCATCTAATAAATTTAGCTCATCTAGGCTAAGGTCTATAAAATTTAGCTCATCTAGGCTAAGGTCTATAAAATAAATTAGGTAAGCTCAAACAAAATATTATCAGTGAATCAATGTGTTGTTTTTACTTGTTCACAGACGAAAATGCTATTTTCCAAGCGAGCGGTATCTTCAATACTTCAAAGTGTACACTCAAGCAAACTGCGAGATGGAATGTTTGTCGAACTTTACTTACATTCGATGTGGATGTGTGCATTTCGGAATGCCTTGTGAGTACACTGAGTTTGAAATTCGCTAATTTCAAATATCTATTAATTGAGATTGAGCGTTTACCAGTAGGTAGTTCCTAGGTCTTTGAATTACGTTGTATATTTTTTGCTATGGGTTTAATTTTCCAAAAATATTTTATAGGTTAACTGACTTTTGCCAGCAAATTCGCTAACGACTTGCGTTATGGGCATGGTACTTATAATCCCACGGGAACGTAAATGTTGTTATTTTTAGAGGGTTCTATGAACCGCTACACAAAAGTGATAAATTATAAAAAAAATTAGAGAGGATTGAAAAACAAAGTCGTATATATAACGTCAACCTACAGCACGTTATAACGTCAAAAATCTAAATAAAATGAGCGGAATTTGTACATTTTGCGTTGCATCAAATAAGGTATTTCTGATTTTTGAATTGAAAACTTCTATGCGCGTTGAGCACTTTTTGAGGAAGCAAAAATCATGGAAATCGCGTAACCGTCACGTGCGCTTTGCGTAGCACTCGTAGTCGATGCGCTACGGCGTAGCCGATGCAAGCCGTAGATGATCGCCTACGAGTTTTCACTTCTATCGGCAGTCCTCAAGACTTCCCGCATGTTTTTTCATAATATTATGTTGTTGTATTATGTTGTGTTGTTTATGTCAACTCCAATTTTTCAACGTCCAAAGCCCCGGAGGGTTGCAATTTGACCATTTTTGAACACCTGTATCTTAGAAACTATTTGATCTAACATAACATTCATTTTGTTGCAAATTTAGTCTTCTTAAAAACTTTAACAGTGACTTTTATCGTAGCAAAGGTCCTTAGTGAAACAAAATGACAAAAACTTACAAAAGTAGGGACGAAAATTAATGCCGAAGGGTTTCGGAGGTCGAAAAATTGGATTTGATATAACTAATTTTTCTGCGTTCCAGATGGGCCAAATATGTCGGTCTGCAATGCTGGTAGCAGAGAATGTGTAAAAAAAGCCCAAAGTAAGTCAGTCATCAGTATGATCTACCGACCTATTAGTTATTTAGGTAGCTATCTACCAATTAGCATGACGGCATGCATAGCTCTGGGACTTACGTCCAATTCAAATTAGCATAGCATGGCTTGCTTTACCTAATAATCAATCAATTCTATATTCGGTGTAAGGCTGAGGCTACACTAGGCAGCGATTTGCGATGCGACTGGAAGAGCGAAACAAGAAAAACATGGTATGGCTACATTTCAAGCGAGATTCTGGCGTATTTTCTAATAAATTCGCTTCAATTTCGCTATGTTGGTGTAGCCGATGCCGTGATTACAGTAATGTTGTTCGATCGCATAAAGAAATCAAAGATCGCTAGTAATATTTGATGTCCTGTGTAGCCATATACGTGAGCATTCATTTACTTGTTTTAATGGGTCATGTGTCGCAGGTCGCATCGCGACCTAATGTAGCCGCAGCCTAAGTACGTATGGGAAAGTTACAAGATGGAACAGAGCCCCCGTAACATAGCCCAAAGGCTTTGCTATTCCCGCCATTGCGATCATTTGTTTTTTCTGAAATATTGGAGGGCAATAAGTTTCAACTTTATCACAGGTTTAAAAAAAAAACTACAATAATATATAAGTTAACTTTAAATTCAAATTCAATGCATACATCATCTTTCTCTTTCCCTCTTCTCAATTCATTGTCATCTACTACTACTACTACTACCAATTCAATACACCCATCAGCACAATATTTGAATGCGTTCATTCGAGTTCTGCCGTAAACCGTGACCCGAAAAAAAGTAGGGCTTCTTAGCATAAAGTACAGAACTCTTTGGTTAACGGCTTCGTGACGAATTTTATCTAGATCTACTTACACAAAGTAAGTGTCTACTACATACCCACTTATTTAGTCAATTTATGGTGAGGCCAGCAGTGGCATTATGATGATGAACTTCTGGTTCGGGATACCTAATCATTTCTAACTATCTTTTCAGTGGAATTGGTGACTATTTCAATCCAGACAGAGCTCGATGTTCAAAAGCAGAATAATTCTGATGATTCACTGGAAGACGCCCTGGCAGTCTCTACTAGATGCCAATGTCTACCGGCGTGCGCATCCATAGAGTACGAAGCCGAGACTTCTCAGGCCGACTACGACTGGGCAGCCATTTTTAGAGCTTATAGACTAGAGGAAAACTTTACTGAAGAATTGAAGGAGTAAGTTTAACTTTCATACCGTTAAGTCAATTGGATCAATTACGCAATCATTTTTTTGTAACTATTTAACAGGTTTGCAAATAGCTTTTACTTGCACTGGCTTCCATTTTTATTTTAACTTTCATTACGGGGTCAGAAGAGTAATGTAGGTGTGGAATTTGTGGATGGCGTAATTTAACTAAGAAGAAGGGAGCCACATTTTTATAAATAAATAAATATCGCTGGACATTAACACACAGCGCCATCTAGTGCCACACTAAGCAAGGCTTGTGTCGTGGACACCAGATAGTTGATATACTACATATACATTTACTTTCTTGTTTGTGTGTGACATACTTATTATACATATGTATTTATAAACATCCATGACTCGGAAACAGAATCCATGCACATCACACAAACATTTGCGGCTACCGGGATTCGAACCCAGGACCCTAAGAACGTAAGGCAGCCTCATCCACCTCTACGCCATTAGGCAATTAATTCATTCCAATACAAAATCGAATTTTTGCATGTTACTAATGATAATTGTCTATGTTTTTATTTGTTAGAGCGGGAGTGCAAAATGCTAAACGCGCGCGGCGGCATCGACATTCGCTCGGCAATATGCTGGTTCTGCGATCCCGTGCTGATAGTTAGGGTTAACCCCGGGTATAGCAGAACCAGGCCAGCAGATTATAGGTTTTGGTTAGTTTTGATAGATTGGATAAAAATATGTATGCACCCTACGGCTACGTCCCTAATCCATATCAGGCGGCGGCGCCGGCGGCGGTCAGGCGGATGCCGAATACCAATGTTAAGTATTTTGCAATAGTATCCTGTTAACACACGGAGGGAAATAGCTGATTTGATAGAAAATAAAATACCGCTATCGACCTTCGTGTTGCCCGCCTGTAACACCAGTCTGAATTATGCAGTATATGTACCTATATTGTACCAATGTACTTACATAAAAAGATATTACGAAAAATCCAACTTACTTACTTACTTTAGGTAGGTACTTTATCGACACCATTCAAGCTAATTTCGCTAGTGAAACAATAATAGCGAAACTTCAAAATAATGTTTGCAAAGAACATAACATTCGTGTTTATTTTCTTTATACCTACCTAATAATAAGTATATACGTTAATTTAAACATTAGGTACTTATAATGTTTTATTCATATTCATATCGCAAAGTCTGTCTTCCACACACGACTGATTTGAAGCTAACGACCTCTCTAAAATAAACCTCCCGGTCAAATACCTTCTTGGAGGTGTTTTAAAAACAAAAACAGACGCGCCCCGTAACAGAAGTTGTGAATCACTGGCATTCATAATACTTACATTACATACCTACGTACATAAATTCACGACTTTATCCGATGAGGATAGGCACAGCTAGTGCTACAATCCTTTCATAGACCTTTTACTTCGTCCACGACCATACATCTGACACATCTGGGGCCCAATTCTGCTATTTTCATAAATTCGTAACTGTCATTTTGCTTTAGTTCGTAATCTGGTAAATTCACAATGCTCGATCAAATATGGTCTAGTAATAAAATTTTGTTTTAATGACATTGTCGTATTACCATTATTACAAAACCCTTAAAATGGTTTTCGAAATCTGCTACTAAATGCGAACATTTATTCATGCCAGATTTCATGTATAATAGATTTTATTAATGTACGAGATTACCATTCTATGACATTTCTTTCAATGGACTGTCAGTGGTTGACCATTGAAAAGTCACAATGACGCCATTCTATTAGTAGATTACCTACCAAACTTGTCATAACTTGACAGAACTTGATCATTATGAAATCAATGATCGACTATTCTGTGACACTATTGTAATAGCAGAATTGAGGCCCTGGTCATTGACGCATTGTGTTGCGATTGCGAATCCTACGCACTTGTCCTTTCCGAGGTACATCACCACATAGTCTTTGATCACCACGAAGGTGAATGATTGCATAGCCTTCATCAAGGGCGCGCGACAGCAGTGTTATCACTCACATCTACCTCGTAAATACCTATTGTTAGACGACTTTGACTTAACTTCTCATTTCTCAACATGACCAAACATCTAAGCATAGATCTAAATTGTTGTCACTACGTATCTTATTTTTAAACCGCTAATTTGTCCAATCACATCATTCCTCAAAGCAAAGGAGATCACCCAGATTGGGCTATTTTCAAAAGGTTATTTTGGGTGGCCGGCATTTGAAAATAACCCAAAAATGTATGGGGGCTGCGCGATCTCCTTTACATCGTAAATGCTCTGCAAGGACTGTATTTCCACAACATAATTTGACATTCAGTCATAGAATAAATAATATAGTACCTACTTCGTACTTATTTATTAACGTGATTCAGTCGCATTTACCGTTCCCAACATCCACTTCCATACTAAACTTAATGACCCAAAAAATACATTATGTCCGAAAGGTGTAAAAAGACTCGTAACGAAGCCAAAACGCACTTATTGTTCTCGCCGTCATTCTGATATTTTTTTTGTTCTAGACCATACCTCGGAACCTTCTAATTTAGCAGTCAAAGTTCCAACTTTTTTCGAGGTTACCTCCTACATGTTTTTAATGTAAGGTTTTTACTTTTAAAACACCTTCACAAGCCTCTACTATCGAAAAGTCAGATTTTTCTCCCCAAAAAAAGTCATTTCTCATTTCGCACCAATATTTTTTGCCTGGGGTTGGTTACTTGGTTTCATGTACAGAATGCTCGGTTGACTGCTTCGCGAAGAGTCTATTTACACCCCGTATATTTCCTGAAGAAATACGCAATAAGAGGTCCAAGTCCATATTTCGGGATATGCCTATACCATGTAACCGGACTTCGTGCTGCTACCAGCTGCTACAGACAATTTAAACGAGATCGAACTCACAGGCTTTAGTTAATTTACGTTCCGTTTTCACCTTACAGAAATAGTGATTTTTAAAAAATAATTTCTAAGAGGGACTACTTTCAAATTTGTTTACACCTTGTATTTAAGAAATAGCAACCAACATTTACTAACTGCCATTGCTAAAGCCTACCGTGTCCCAAACTCTAATGGTAAAGGCCCGAAAAATCGTTTTATTCTTTACTAGCTTCTGCCAGCGGCTTCGCCCGCGTGAAGTTTGATTATTGTCCCATGGGATCTTACTACCGGAATAAAATGTATCCTATGTTTTATGTGGGTCATAGCGTGATGATATAAACGTAAGAGTAAACAAATATAATAATAACAAATCTCCGAACTGCTAAGCTATCGGGAGTTACACGTGTTATTGTGAGTCAACTATTAAAAGAGATTGCAGGAACAGGGATCGGTTCTTAATCCTTTAATTAATATTCTTTTGGAGCACACGAAATAAAACCACCATCTTTTTTCTGAAGCTGACCACAGACTACTTTTTATTTTTCTACAACGTCAATAGTGAGGTGCGTTCCGTAACATCCTCCCACCGCAAAGAAAGATTAATAAATCTAAATTAACATTTCTTTTAATTTTTTATTACTAATGAACATATTAATTACCCAACTTTGAGGCAAAAAAAAAATTAACATGGCAACCCTAAACTAAGTTTACATAGTAGTTACTAGATGGCGTACATGTCCCACTCAAAGAAATTATTAGATAAAATTTGCCTGAAACTTAATTCTTAAATTTAACAATATGACATCACCAAGTCAGAAATAGAGAAATTATATTTAAATTTTCTTAGTAACTATACACATTGTAACATTTATGTAACAATTGTTTCAATATTCATCTACTAAGATGTAATAAATTTTGCTTAAAGTAACTATTTAGTAATCTAATAATTATTTTACATAGCCTTGACAGACATTATAGGTAAATTCAGATTTTAAAAATACAAGTGTATGGTGCACTTAAAATAACATCATTTAATTAGTCAGACAGCAGACTTGAATTAACTAAAGAAATGTATTTTATAAATGATATATATCAAACTTACTGGGTAGTTTTACTTTCCTCCCCCTGCGAGAAACCTGTTCGTGACCATCCGCGTTAACTGATGGTGTATTAGTTCCCTCATTAAGAGGGCCTGCCACAGCAAGAGGAAGTTCTTTGTCATGCTCAGAAGGATCTGACAAAGGTTTATGTAGTTTAGATAAAGAATAATCGTTACCTGATAATTCTAACTTGTACAGTCTCTGTACAGGACGAATCTTTACTCCCGTAGCAGTCCTTACTTTCGCTGTCCTTTCTATCCCATCCTTTCCTGCATATAGTTCTTCTACCACACCCAGCGGCCATTTGACTCTTTTCTCTTCAGTTTCTAATAATATAATATCACTTACCTTAATGCTGTCCTTCTTTTCGTTTCCCTTTTGAACTAAAAAGGCGAGGTAATCAGACTTAAATCTCTCACGAAACTGATTTCGTAGAGTTTGTAAATATTTGAGCCTAATGTTAAGGTTCTGTGAATCTATTTGATCTAGATCCGTAACATCAGTGTTGGGTATTGGCTGAATGAAATGTATTGGTGTAAGAGGTTCTAGATATTCAGCTGTGTCGTCATTAATGAAGGTAAGCGGGCGTCCATTCATTACAGCCTCGCAGTCATATATTACTGTTAGTAATTCGTCGTAGGATAAAGAAGCTTTACCTATTAATCTTTTTAGCAAGTCTTTCATGATTCGGATGAGCCGTTCCCAGTAACCACCCCACCAGGCGGCGGTTGGTGCGTTCATCTTCCATGTGATTCTTCGTATAGTAGATTGTCTCTGAATTTCGTCCCAATCTAATACATTTAATAAATTCTTTGTACCGTGAAAATTTGTACCTTGGTCTGAAGATAGCATATCTATGCGTCCTCGCCTGGCGATAAATCGGCGTAGTGTCATGACAAAGGCTTCGGTAGATAGTGATTTAGTCACCTCTAAATGAACTGCGCGATATACGGCGCAGGTGTAGAGGACGATCCAACATTTGTCTCCATTTCTTAGAAACAGCGGTCCAGCAAGATCGACGCCCGTCGTTTGGAAGGGGGCGCTGCAAGTGACGCGTTCCAACGGAAGCGGTGCGGTAGGTGCCCTTGTCGGCTTCGCTCTGTATCTCGTGCAGGTAACACATCTTGTTATTACTGACTTTACAAGTCTGCGTATTCCTACTATCCAGAATCGAGTACGGATGTCGGTGATCAATTGGTTGGCGCCTGCATGCTGCAGTTGGGCATGTCTTTGCCTTACCATCATCTCCACCACAGGATGCTTAGCAGGAAGCAGGTATGGACTTTTCATACAGTCAGGTAAGTCTAATAACATTAATTTAGTTTTTATTCTTATAATATTGTCTTTATCTAAATGTTTAATTAGATTTTTAGTATTATTTTCTATGAAGTCACACTGTTCTTCTTGTATCATTTTTATTACAGTTTTTTCAGCATTTTCAAACTCTTTATATGACAACTCTCCTCTTTTATGTATTTTATTTTGTGTATTATATTTAAATCTTAGTATCCATGCTATTGTTCGAACTATTTTTGAGTATTTCGAAAAGTATTCTTTTAGTTTATTTAGTACATTCTCTTCTTTATTAATAATATTTGTACTACATACGGTTTTCTTAATTTCCAGATGAACCTGTTTTTCATCTACGGTGAACTCTGATCTAGGCCACTGCTCCGACGGTAGCCTCAGCCAAGCGGGTCCAGCTGCCCATTTGCATTCCACCAGTGTTCTTGCATTACAGCCTCGTGACAGCAGATCAGCCCAGTTGTTCTCGCCTGAAATGTGCTTCCAATTTTCTACATGAGTATTTTGGCGTATTTCTCTAACCCTATTTCCTACAAAGGTGTTCCAGGGTAGTTCACGCTTTATCCAGCAGAGGGCGACACTGGAATCAGTCCAACAAAACTCTGTACACGATGTAATTTCAAGATGTAATCTTACTTGTGCAAGAAGCCGGGAGCCTACTAAAGCACTTATTTGTTTAGGCGGTGTTATTCTAGATTTCGCCATAAGTAATTGTACTGTTACTTCACCAGCATACTCTGCTCTTAGTAAAATGCAGGCACCGTAACCATCTTTACTAGCGTCGCAAAACATATGCAGACTTACCTTACTCTCTTTCAGAGAGTTGGTAGACAGTCGTCTTGGAATTCTGCAGTGCTTGAAAAAGGATATCCATCTATACCAGTCAAAAAACCTGTCTCTTAAATCTGATGGTAAGTTCTCGTCCCATGGAATGTCACGCTGCCATGCTTCTTTGAGTATTAATTTAGGAGGTAACATTGCAGGTGAAGTAAATCCAATAGGGTCAAATACCTTTTGAGAGAGTGATAGAATTTCTCTCTTGGTAATCTGTTTACTAGCTTGATCAAGTGGAGGCAAAGAATCAGTATTACAGAAAAGTTCATCTGAGTCAGTATCCCACACAAGTCCTAGAACTGAAACTTCTGATTGTCCTGCTTCATTGAGTTTCATTGGTGAGGTTACCCACTGCCTCAGATCAAACTTTGCATTTTGCATAATCTGTTTACTGAATATTATAAAGTCATTTACCTCTTTTTCCGAGTCCAAGCTTGTGACGCAGTTGTCAACGTAGAACGACTTACTCAGTTGTTTGGCTGTTTCTCTTCGTTGACTTGGCTCGGTCTGCTGTTCCGCCTTCCAGGGTAGTTGGACTTCATATCTGCCCTCAGCGTTCACCTGCACGTTTTCTTCAAAGGACATAAACACCTCTGCTTCGGTTTCTGCCTTCGACTTGACTTCTACTGGATCGCGGATGCCCAGTGTCTCCAGTTTCCAATAATCTGTCAAATCAGATTCACAAACACAATGTAAAACATTAACAGAGTTATTATTTATACATACCTGTCTCCCTTGTAAGGTCCAGCCCAACTTTGTGTTGACTGCAACCAGTCCATCCTTCAGATGAACTACAGATCCTGTTAACAAATGCCCTAAAAAGTCTGCACCAATTAAAAGTCCTATCTCAATGATATCTACATTTTTGTCTGTCAAAGCAATTTTGTTGATACTTAATAAATTATTTAGTTGTACATCATTCGAATTCAACTTAGGTATGCTACCACAAATATTGTTTTGACAAATAGCTGATACTTCCAATTTATAAGAATTAGTTAATGAACACACATTAAAATTGTACACATTGAACTCTTTGGACTTGGTTTCGACTCCGCCAAATAATACATGGGTAAGGACTTCTTTTCCTGCAGGTGGTATATTCATTTTCTCAACTATTTCCTTCTTTACATATGTACGTTGTGATCCGGAGTCTAGAAGCGCTCTTATTTTCTGTTTCTTTCCTCCAAACTCCACTTCTATGATTATTGTCTGAAGCAATGTTTCCCCTTTTTGAGCAGTAGATGCCATTGATGAAGTAGCAGTAGATGCTTGAGCAGTTTTATCTTCTTTGTGTTCAAATTTGTCTGGGCATAAAACTGTTGAATGCCTCTTCCCACAAATTAAACATTTTACATTTGCTCTGCAAGCCTTCGGATGATGCCCTTTTCTTAGGCATATTGGGCAGGCCTTTTTTTCCTTTAGTCTGTCTTTTCTCTCTTCTAAACTGAGTTTATTTAATTTATAACATTCAATGCTTGCGTGTGTCTCTTTATCGCACCATATGCATGTGATGCTATTTTTTCCATTCTTTACATTAGAGACTAAGCACTCTGCTGTAATTGGTTTTTGTGTTTCTATACTGTTGAAGGTCTTCTTTGTAATCTCTAATCTCTGCTCGCTTTCCACTTCTTTCCTTAAAAATTCTAGGAGATTATTCAGCTCATTAGCGACATCCTTTCCTGGATCTCTATTCCTCTCCCATATTTTCAAAACATCATTTGGTAAGGCAGATTCTACCATTGGCAGAAGAAAGGCGGCATAGTTCTCGGTTGTTACCTTCAATGTTTCTAGTGCTCTAAGGTGTGCAGTTAATTGGTCATACAATTTTGTTAGATTTTCCTTTTTGTCACACAGCACCAAACTTAATAGTTCTCTAATATAAATTTGTATCAGTAAATCTTCACGAGCATATCTACTTCTTAGTTGTTCGATACATTTTTGATATGCTGTCGCTGGAAAGCCTTCTACTAATCTCCTTGGTTCCGAATCAGCCTTTACACATTGCGTCAAATATTGGTATTTTTCTGTATCATCCAATGACGAATCTTCATGTATTTTGGAGTATTGGCTCCAAAAACTGATCCAGTTACGGAGTTGTCCATCGAAGGACTGTAATTCCAGTTTTGGTAGCTTGAATGATCTTTCTGCATGTTTCTGAATGACTGTATTTTGCTTTTCTTGATCGTGCCAGAGTGTGCTTAAATGCAGCCATCTTTTTTTATAATCATAAGCGCTACTTAACTCACGTTCCAACTCCTCCTCATTGAAATCTTCTATGTTTATCATTGTTTCTTTTATTTGTAAGTCTAATTTGAACAAATTTTCAGCAATTTCTTTTAATAAGATGAATTTACTTGCGAGTTCTGATTTGGACGCTTGGTTTGGTTTTATGGCGGCTTCAAAGTCATTTGCGGTTTTTGTAAATAATCTTCTTTGAACTGTACGCTCCTTTTTTTTGTTCTCCATTTTAACCATACACGGTCGCCAGATAAAAGAGATTGCAGGAACAGGGATCGGTTCTTAATCCTTTAATTAATATTCTTTTGGAGCACACGAAATAAAACCACCATCTTTTTTCTGAAGCTGACCACAGACTACTTTTTATTTTTCTACAACGTCAATAGTGAGGTGCGTTCCGTAACAACTATAAAAGATAGACATATGCTGTCTTGGGATATTTTTTATATAATTTTATGTGGAATATTTCCGTTATACATGATTTCTATGTAGCTTTAACCATTAAGGCTGCACACGCGACGGAAGCTAAAAAAACCAAGTAACTTCTCCCGTTTTCCCAACATTTCCTTTCACTGCTCTGCTCCTATTAATGGTAGCGTGATGAAAAGTATACTATTACCTGCTCAGGAGTATGTAGAATAATTGTACCAAGTTTCGTTAAAATCCGTCGAGTAGTTTTTTTTTCTATAAATAACATACAGACAGACAGACAGACAGACAGACAGACAGACAGACAGACAGACAAAAATTTTACTGATTGCATTTTTGGCATCAGTATCGATCACTAATCACCCCCCGATAGTTATTTTGTAAATATATTTCATGTACAGAATTGACCTCTCTACAGATTTATTATAAGTATAGATATAGATAAAAACCTTACATTAATGATAAAGTACATGTTTAGTTAGAAAATAGACGCAACAGAGGCTCTTCTTCCTAACGTTTCGTCCATATGTTCGGATCTATCCGCGTCTCTCAGTCGCACTCATCGCTGCAGACGTACGCGAGAGAGACGGATATAAATCCGCATATGAAGCGTTAGGGAGTAGGGCCTCACACGCGGCTTTAGTGAACATGGAATTATACAAGATTAAAAACTGATTCCTAACCTTTTTATTCCCAGCATGACTTACTCCCGCGTCATGGTGTTCTTCAAAGAAGGCCAGTTCATCACGTCTCGTCGCTCGGAGCTGTACGGCCCGACGGATTTCCTGGCTAACGCCGGCGGTTTACTCGGACTCTTCATGGGCTTCTCCATTCTTAGCGTCGCCGAAATAATATATTTCTTAACTTTGAGGTAATGTCCACTGAAATACAATGTTTCTGTAAAACGGGGCTATTTGGGTTTTGGGGGCTATTTAGGATGACCCAAAATTTCGAACATAAATATCGATAACTGTCGGTTGGTGTATGGTAGAAGTTATTCTACAATGTCTCAGATCAACAAATACTTACTTTTTTTTGTTGATCTGAGTACAATATCTAGAAAAACTTTGATTGGAGGCTACTGAAAAGTCCTGATGGAAATACACAAGATCATTTTGGTTTATATGGGACCAAATAGCCCACAAAAACCCAAATAGCCCCATTTTACTGTAC
Source organism: Xestia c-nigrum (assembly GCA_916618015.1). Taxonomy (NCBI): domain Eukaryota; kingdom Metazoa; phylum Arthropoda; class Insecta; order Lepidoptera; family Noctuidae; genus Xestia; species Xestia c-nigrum. The sequence continues at coordinate 12,824,828 of OU745261.1, read as the reverse complement.
TCCATATTTTCTGAAAGACACTAAGTACTCGGGACCCAAAGGTTAAGTATGAAATATAATTCTTACACGACATAAGTCTTAAAGTCATCCTACAGCATCAAGAATAGGCTAAGAGGCTGAAGAATTGTTAATAGGTACCTATGCTACCATCGAAAACATTTTAATCAAAACAGTCACTACAAAAAATCATAACATCGAATCATTACATTACCTACTTATTTAACGTTCTAAAAACCCATTTTAAAACCGCGAAAACCGCTCGAAACTGACATGGCGTCTTCAATAATTTCGCGCCGTGAAATAAACAACCAAATACAAACCACGCAATCGTCTGGTTGACATTTTAAACTGTTCTTGCTGTTGTTGGCTTTGCTAATAAATGTCCTGATTCCATAGCTATATACAATAACAATAATTGCTAAAAAGGAAATTAGGTACACTTGAACCAACTTTAATGCTCATGCGGGAAAACAACTAAAAAATAAAAATAAATAAATAAAATGTACCAAGTTTGACATATCGATCGATGCATCTTTTGACAAGCAGCGCTGACAAACCAATAACCCTCCTTCCGGCGCAGTCGGTTGATGACCAATTGGCGTCAAATCCCAAAACATTTACTTACTTACCCCTAAACTTAGTCAAATACCAATTACTAAAGTCGACAAAGTAAATTGAAGTTGCCATAAAAAATGAGAACACTTTATGTTTTGTAACATTCTTCATTTTTATTCATCATCATCATCCTAGCCTTTTCCCAAAACTGTGTTGGTTTCGGCTTTTAGTCTGACCATAGAGGTAGGAATAAGTATTTAACATAGAGTGACTGCCTATCCGACCTCCACCCACAACCCAGTTAGTACTACGATAGGTACCTTAGTAAGACATATTATTCACATGAATTTAAAATATAGAACTACCCATGTTTAGGAGGGAAACTATTAATTTGAAATGTTGCGTTTGCCCCGGTAGCGGCGCGGTGTTCACATTACATGTAACTGAATGCCTGATTTTGGTGTTTTATCATTCCTGACCCATCATTGGAACTCAAACTACATACCATCAGATTTATTTTAGATGGATGACGCAAGCCTTGAAACGGAATAATAATAAATCAAAATACTGAGGTACCTACTTAGAAACAACAAAGTAAATACAACTCCATGTTCTATCTCATCTTTACTTCTACCTAGATATCAGAGATTGACATGACTCTTCCATTTTTTTATCAAGTAGAACTCGCTTCCAAACCACAACATTGGAATCCTAAAAGTTTTCTACCTGTACTTCATACGCTATAAGAAAATAACTAAATTGTGTGACACATTTTTCTTGGGAGTAATACAATGTACCCCAAATGTTAATTTTTCAGATTATACTGTCTTCTATGGCGTCGGCGTAGCAAGCAGCGACGTATTGATTTTGCAAAACGGAACTCCCTTCATGCACAGAGTCCCAGCAAAGTAAAGCATCCGTACGGCGACTAACGACTTTTGAATAAAACTACTGACACCTGTTTATCATTTCTATAATTAAATACCTAATGTTGTCTTTTGAACTCTCGTTATCCTCTTAATTGTTGTAAGAACTTAACCTTTTCACCGCCAACGTACACAGAACGCGATGCCTCGGCAAGCGCCAAGCTATAAATGAATAGTAAACAGTAGTGATGAGGGTATCGTCATATCGATAAATGAGATTAATACACGATAAGGTCAGCTGTTTTAATTATGTTTTTACGGATATAAACAAAACCTAATTAAATATTTCCATGTTTATTTTATTTCATAGTATCCATAATAAGTAAAAACAAGCTTAAATTATAACTAGGTATCAAAGAGACAAATAAGTAACTCAATAAGAGCTTTATCGAATGACTTCATTTCAATTCCTGATTAGGGATCTTTTGTCTGTTTTTGTCTACTCAGGTGTTTTTTTTTAATAATTCGGTAACCGTTTCAACTTAAATTTTAGTTAAATTTGCACTTCACCTACAAGCCACGCGTGACGCTAAGTTTGTGACTTCCGGATTATTTCACATATAATTACTTTTTGATAAATAAATGTTATTATTATCTAGTTAGGACATACCTCAGAATCACTTCTGTTCAATGTTCTCCATAAAATATTCAGATTCCGATTCCACACTTTGTAAAATGTTTAATAGCTGATCCAAATTAATGTCACTACCTATTTATTTACTTATTATTATTAGTAAAATATATAAGTACTTTTTGTTACAAGCAAAGTGAAAGAAATCGACTAGTACTAGACTACCTGCACTATGTCAAAGTGACCTTGACAGCCGTACGTTTATGACGTCACATAACGACTTCTGTAACAGTCCGTGGCGCTCGCGGCACTGACTTATACCTAACAACTAATTGTTTTGTATAGATGGGAATATTAGTATCGACAAGGATTGCTAACAACTATTTAATTCCGAACCCGCACCCATCTGTAGGTTGAAAATAGTCTATTTACCCTTTGTTATAAAGTAGTTAACTATATTCATACTTAACTGACCTTTAAATGTTGAAGTCCGTGGCGGTGAAAAGGTTAAAAAATAAATTTGTCGTAATTTTGAAGCACGTTTCACTTTGCTACTTTAATCACCAATTACAATATTGTATTAAAAATACCTATATTTTTTTATCAGAATATACTACAATGTTTAGAAAGGAAATAAAAATCAGTTAAATACTGTAAATGTATTTTTATAACATTGTTAAAATGAAGAGCTTCTAATGAAGTCCTGGCGCTGGTGGCATGAAAATCTGGAACTTCTATTGAAGTCCGTGGCGGTGAAAAGGTTAAAAAAATGTGCAAGAATTTGTCATAATTTTGAGGCACGCTTCACTTTGCTACTTTAATCACCAATTTTAATATTGTATTAAAAATAAAAACCTATATTTTTTTATTAGAATGTACTACAATATTTAGAAAGGAAATAAAAATCAGTTCCACAATTCATTGTTTTATTAAATCCATTTTTAATCACACAGTACTTGGCCCACTAGGTTTTTTCTTTGGGGCATAACCGATTCTGTTATGTATTTCTTCAATTGTTTTAACCGTTTGTAACGGCTTTGGCGTGTCTTCTTGCATTTCAGTGGCTGAAGACGAATTGTTCCTTTGTTCTATAAGAAAAGCTTCATATTCTTTTAAATCGTCTAGTTTTAATGTAATTTCCGTCAATGGTCTTCGGATCATTGTAACTGAAAAGAAAACGAAACAGATAGTAACAAAACATTAATTCTGAATAAAATGGGTGTTCAAGCCTAAGAAATAAAAAAAATTGAACGCTTTATAATGAACATCGTCAATTATCATGAACGCATCTTTAAATCTTCGGTTGGCAGTACTGTTATTACAATAGTGATGCGCGTTCTCTGATCAATATTCATATCGATAAGTGAACACAACTACATTTTGTGCAATAAGCTCAAAAAGTTTAACAGATGACGGAAAGTTTTATAAAAAAACACTTAACTTAATGATTTTGTCCGAAAATTAAAAAAAAAATAAGGCTGGATAGGAAACATGCGTGTGAAGTATCTAGAGACGTGTCACGTGGGCTGGTGATCTACGAAATAAAACGAGGTACATAATTAATAACCAACAATTTTTTGAACTTTTGATTAAAAATCCCGTTTTTGACTCAACAATTTTTAATTTTCAACTTCTAACCTGGACTCCGGGACACGGAGCGGTTAGAGTGTACGCAACGGGGCAGGGGCACTGGCAATAAAGAATTAAAAACGTTTATTTTCTTGATTCTATCGTATAAAACACCTAATTACAAGGATAAAGTGTCTAGGTGTTTTTACCTTTGTTGTTAAAACAATGTCGAAAGGATTCCGTCCACTCCAACCATATGTTAGGTTAGGTTAAGCAACGTCCCCACTAGGGCTTCACGGAGGCGCGCGACCCTAGTGGGGACGCTGCTTCAGAACTGTGACCAACTATTTCGAAATGGGGTGCAGTAAAAAAAATGTGCCCCATTTCGTAACTACTGACCCACCGAACACGGACCAGAACACAGGGATGAAAGGTTTAACTAAACGTTACTAAACTTTGGAAAAATCTACTAAATGTTGATGATTTTGTTAGAAAATCCGGAACGCGCGTTTGAGGTGTCCACCGCGCAAAATGTTTTGGGTCAAAACCAGTCAAAAATTTGTTCAGCACCTACCTGGTTCTATTTCGTAGATAGCTACAACGTGCAGTGACGTGATCTCACACGCTTCTAGCGCTAATAGAAGTTTTACCAATTCTCTTATGGAATTATTTTCGCGACAATGCAGTGATTTTGATCGCAGCTCTGATAACCAACCACTGAGAGCCGGCAGACAACTTGTTTCTCTGTGGAGATGCCATACTTTGAATATTTGGGTACGAAAACTGACCATTTCTCTAAACATTTTTTTTTTCGTAACAACGAAGCCTCTTGTTAGCATTATAACTAGAATTTGCAACCACTGAGAGCACGCAGACCGACATTATTCACGATCGTTATGGAAAATCCCGATATTTTTAGTCTTAAATAGTATTGTTAGGACCAATAGCTTATTTAGTGATACCGATTACAGCCGTACTACGATCTGAGGAGTGCAATATTTAATTTATTATGTATATAATAAAACTTATCGAAGAAAGAGAGAAAATTTTAATATGCAGGTATTATTAGTATGGCCATATTTTTAGTTTCATTTTTTGGCTTTGGGGCAATTTCTCAGATAACTATTAACTGATGAAGAAATGCTGTGGAAAATTGCGGGTTGGAAGATGTCACATGGCTTCAAATGTTTTTAGCGTAGGACATATGGTTTCCTCACGTTTTCTTCACCGTTCACAAAAATAGTACAAAAATATTTTAAGTTTTGCTAGGACAAATTGAAACATGGGCAGCCATTAGTTGCACGCCACGTTTGGCCCGTTAACGAACATTCTGTATCCTCGTTTTACTTTTATCGACATAAAATGATTCGATAGTTTTTCGCATCACTAGTTTAATACAATTTTGTTTGTTGGACGTGACGTTGTATAGTGTACACGTCAATATTGCGGTGCTGTAAACGCGAATCTATCTTTCTGTGCTTTAGTTGCGTGAAGATCGAATTGATTTTACGTTTAAATATATAATCAACGTTAACAAAACTCACCAAAATGCTGTATCTTGAGGATTATTTAGAAAGTAAGATGTTCTTTGTCCTCCTGCGATGACGTAATTTTTACTGCTTAATGTTGGCAGCTTTGTGGCGTGCCCTGACAGAAGTAGCGCGGAAATTCAAAATATTTTGCAAGGTGTTGTGACAAGTGTTGACTGACAGTTTACTTTTGGTTTATTTACATTTTGTTTTGTCTAATTTCAGTGATTGAGCATCTCCCACAAGAGCTGAGGGACAGGTTCACTGAAATGCGTGAAATGGACTTATCCGTTCAAAGTAAATAAATGCTTTAAATTTTCTCTGAAATGTATTTCACATTCAGCAGGTACCTACCTACTAATGTAACAACTTCCTCTCACAGATAACATGGATACGTTGGAGAAAAGAGTTCGTACTCTTTTCGGTGGATGTAGACGAGGAGAGATGAATACTGACCAGGCTAATACGGAATTTTCTGACATCAAACGGGGATACAATAAGACTCTTGAGGAAGCTGACGAAAAAATGGCTTTAGCTAATCAGATGTATGATTTAGTTGACAGATACTTGCGCAGACTTGGTAAGAGAAACAAGATGACTAATTTTAGTAAATCCAAAGAACAGGACGAAAGCATAGGAACATGGCATGTTGTAAAACCTATATTTTAAAGACCAACTCACACGAGGCTGTGCGGTGAAATATTGCCCATTCACTGTCACAGAGGAGGCCATCCCCAGCAGTGGGAATAGTATAGGCTGATAATATTTGTTCAAAAGTGTGAAACTATTTGTAATTTTGTGTTAACAATCATCATTCATTCCTCATTTCTGCCGAAAAATGTCCACTGCTGGACATAGGCCTCCCCCATGTGTCGCCACATTGATTGGCTCCGTGCGACTCACATCCAGCGGATTCCTGCAACCTTCTCCAAGTCAGCAATGTCTCTATGTGTTAACAATGTCTGCACAAAATCCAAATAGAATATTATCATGCTAACATTTAGCATTAGTTGCTACAGTAGAACTACTTGTTCTTGAAGAATTAAAATAGAAATTCATTCACAGATACGGAGCTCCACAAGTTTAAATGTGAACTGGAGGCGGACAACAAGGGGATCACTGAATTATTGGAGAAACGGTCTCTAGAACTTGATGTCAACACCAACCATACCAGCACATCTAACAACAATCATTATAAGGAAAACAGGTACACTGGGCAAAGCTATTTAGTTTACATTTCACTCACACATCGGTAACCGTCACTGTACGAGCCAACAATGTCAGCTACTACTTATTATTGTGTGGGTATACGTAGTCTACACACAGGTAAAGATAAAACAAACGGGTTCACAATAAAGGTCCAACATTTTACATATATAGAATGTAGTTACCATGGCTGATTGGAGTAAGCGCCTGCCATGGCTTTGAAATAATCTCGGTGACTTGAGTTCGATTCCAGCTTTCAGGAATTTTGTTTTGCTCTTTTTACTTTTCGTTGTTTAATTAATTTACTTTCACTAAAATCACTCAAGTAAATAGTAGAAAGACAAATAAATAAAACCAATATATTCATTTCTTATTTTATTAAATAAACATTGGTATTGGTTGCAATGAGAGATCTTATCACTTCGGTCATTATTTGCAAAAACGATCCGTCTCTTTTTTCCAATATGTTCCTTCCTTACAGTGGTTAAGGTTCAATTTTGTGTTATCTAAATTTTTGCAAAAAAAAAACTTGTTTGCAAACTGGTTTCAAACATAATAATAGGCTATAACTATCCATACTCGACGTTCAAATGAGTTTTATTGACAAAGACAAAGTTTTTTGTTGGTAAGGATGGGCGTAAATAATTTGTCAAGTGAGTAATGGAATTGAATCGAAGTAAAATTAGAGGTGAAGTGAATTAACATGTTAGATAGTAAGAAATTGTGACAACTTCTAACCCCATAACAATAACATCACTTCACCAGACTTTCAATACTCAATATGAGTTGTGGTTTAAAAAAGCAGACTATGACAATATGTGTAACTTTAATGATTGCTAAGGTTTTTATCAGTTCACATTCACTAAAAAAATATAAACATAATTATTTATAATTACATAATAACATGATAACGCATGTTTTCCGCTATTTAGCCCCAATACCCGACAGAAAGTCGGCCACAATTTCTACAAGACAGAATACTACATTCCTTATACTTTTCCCCTCAATATTTTACGCCCATCCTTATCCGACTTAAAAGGTTTTATCGTCACTAAAAATCACTACATAATTATATTGTTCTCCTAATCAAAATTAAAGCTGTAGTAGGTTTTGTCGGTGTGAAGTGGCTGCAAAAGCTTCCGCGCTGACTGCTGCAACGTGAACCAGCGGAATTTTGGTGATTTCTCACAATATGTATGCACACATTGTGTGCTGTTGCTGTTACGCGGGTGGACAAGAAGCCTTGCCACGATGATTGATGAATTTGCCGTTGGTTTTGCCTTACGTCGAAGATGTTCTACGTCTCCAGAACCCGCATATCGGTGGACCCATAACTGCACGGTTCTCCTCTGTGGATAAAAACAGTTTTTATAATAATAGCTAAATAAATAATAATTTGGAGGTTAACCAGCAGTGCTGGCTGGTAACTCCCTTGTTTGTAGTCTGGAGCGTAGACTTAGGAATAAAACGACGTATGACGGATTAACTGTTGTAATTCTTGAGATACGGACAAGATTGTACAATATTATTTCTAGCCTAGTATTAGCGGCAAACGCAAGTCTCTCTGTCAAAGTGACAGCCAGTGTTGTAATTTGTAACACAATAGTTAAATACAATAGTGATGTGACAAGGCGGATAACCGCCACACCACCCCCCCACGGAGTGAGACAAACCACAAAAAATCTTAACTAACATCATAATCATCAAAAGTCTTAAATCGCACACATCTCCCAGTCCTGGTAGTGTACGAGGGTTTATTTGACGAAAAACTAGTAGGTTGAGCTAATGGCTGAGGTGGTGGTTGCTGCTGGACAGGAACTGGAGCTGCAGGCGGTCGTTGAGCAGGTGGCAACACCTGATTAGACGGCTGCGACTCGGTCTCGATGAAAGCTGGCTTGACACGATCCACGCTGACAACCATAGTCCTGCCCCGGACGTTGATGGTAAGCGTTTTTCCATCGTCCGAGCGCTCGAGCACCTGGTAAGGACCTGTGTATGGGGGCTGTAAAGGACGACGCACAGTGTCATCCCGAATAAAGACATACGACGCGGAAGAGAGACCTTTGAAAACGAAAGCGGCTGGTTCAGAATGGCGCGATGCAGGAGTTGGTCGCACAGACGACATAATGCGTCGTAGTTGTACAACAAAGTCTGCAGGATTTTCTAACGCACTGTGAGAATCAGCAGATGAAAGTAACAACTCTCCAGGGAGTCGCAAAGGCTCTCCATAGAGCATTTCAGCAGCAGAGGCTTTTAGGTCCTCTTTGTACGCAGTTCGCATACCTAAAAGTACCATGGGAAGTGCCCGAACCCAAGCGTCATTATGGCACATAAGTGCAGCTTTGAGCTGTCTATGCACCCGCTCGATCATCCCGTTTGCAGCAGGATGGTAGGACGTAGTCCTAACGCGTTTGGTTCCACAAAGTTGTGTGAGACGGCGAAATAGGTCGGATTCGAATTGGGTACCCTGGTCAGTTGTAATGGCCAGAGGTACGCCAAAACGAGAGAACCACTCGCGAACCAAAGTTTCCGCAACCTCTTCGGCGGTTATACCACGCATGGGCCAAACTTCGGGCCACCTACTTACTCTATCAATGGCTGTCAGACAATAACGATAATCATCGCAAGAGGGCAATGGACCCACAATATCAATGTGGGCATGAGCAAACCTGCCAGATGGAAGGGAAAAATTACCCAATGGTGCGGAGTTGTGACGTGTTACCTTAGCACGTTGGCAGGATTGGCAAACGCGAGCCCATTCTTTGCAGTCTTTATTGACTGACGGCCAGACATATCTGTCTGTAACGAGACGTGTAGTAGCACGTGCGCCGGGGTGACTCAAGTTGTGAAGCTTGTCAAACACCGCACGACGAAATGGAGGGGTCAGATAGGGCCTAGGCTTGCCGGTAGAGACGTCGCAGGTGACCGAAATGTCGGTACCCGGAATGATGACCGGAGTCAACTGAAGACATGAGCCGTTAGTACGCAAGTCAGCGAGCTCTTGGTCCGATTCCTGCGATATGGCAAGTGCCTCGAAATCTTGATCTAGTGAAATAGCGTCGACGCGTGACATCGCGTCGGCGACGACGTTGTGCTCACCTTTGATATATCGGATATCTGTCGTAAATTGACTGATGAACGAGAGTTGGTTTAATTGAGGTGGAGGTAATTTTTCCCGGCGTTGTACGAAAGCGTACAACAGCGGCTTGTGGTCTGTGAAAATTGTCACATGCTGCACCTCGAGTATATGGCGATAATGCTGTACGCTTTCGTACACCGCCAGTAACTCTCGGTAGTAGGCAGGCCACTCAGTTTGTCGCGGGGTCAGCTTTTTGCTGAAAAACGCGAGAGGACGCCACATACCATCTACCTGCTGTTGTAGACAGGCACCAATATGCACACTGGATGCATCAGTAAACAGTCCAAGGGGCGCGTTGTAGGCGGGATGCTGTAACAAAGTGGCGTTAGAAAGACTGGTTTTACAGGCTTCGAAATGCTCTAGTAGTTCTGGTGTCCATAAAAATGGTTTAGCACCTTTGCCATTAGTAGCGACGACAGCATCAATGAGAGGAGCCTGAAATTTTGCAGCCTGGGGAACAAAACGCCTATAATAATTAAGCATGCCAAGAAAACGACGCATTCCTTGAACGGTTTTCGGGGGAGAAAAATCCAAGAGGGCTTGGATGCGGTTCTGTGGTGGTCGGGTACCTTCAGGGGTAATATAATAGCCTAAGAATACGACCTCTTTAGCACCTAAAACGCACTTCGATGGGTTAATCACCACACCGTAGTCCTGAAGGCGCTGAAACAGTATTCGCAAGTGTTCCTTGTGGATAGCCTCATCCTTAGAAAAGACGAGGATGTCATCCACGTAAGGAAAACAGAAATCGAGACCCCGTGTGACCTCATCAATGAATCTCTGGAAGGTCTGGCCAGCGTTCCTTAGACCGAAGGTCATAAAAGGAAACTCGAAGAGGCCAAACGGGGTAACGATAGCCGTTTTTGGGGTGTCATCTTTTGCCACTGGAATTTGGTGATATGCTTTCACCAAGTCCAGGGTGCTGAATATCGTCGCTCCATTAAGACTGTTGACAAAATCGTTGATATTTCTAACGGGGTACCGGTCCGGAACTGTCCTGGCGTTCAGACTGCGATAGTCGCCACAAGGACGCCAGGTGTCGTCCTTTTTCAAGATCATGTGAAGAGGAGATGACCAAGCACTCTTGGAAGGACGCGCGGTACCGGAGCGGACCATGTCCTCAAATTCCTTTTTGGCAGATGCCAACTTCTGAGGAGCGAGGCGACGAGGTCTACAAGAGATAGGGGGACCGTCCGTGGTTTTAATGTAATGCACGGTATTGTGCTTGATAATTCTCGGAAGACCAGGAGGTTTGGTAATTTCCGGGAATTCTGAAAGCAGTAGTGAAAATGCAGATTTTTTAACAACGGCTTTGACGCTGGATTGTTCGGAAATAGCAGCAGTGCAGAGTGCCGATAAACCGGTAGTCCCATCGACTAGTCGTTTGGTGCGGCAATCGGGCAGCAAGTGGTAATACGCTAAAAAATCCGAGCCAATGATAGCGCTGTTGACGTCGGCGACGACGAAACGCCAAACGAAACTACGGCGCAGACCGAAATTCAACGTCATATTGACAGTGCCGTAGGTCTTAATGCTACTTCCGTTAGCGGCGCTGAGCTCATAGTCAGAGCGTTTCCTCTGAACAGGGAGCCAGCGATGAGGAAAACAGCAGAGGTCAGACCCGGTATCTATAAGAAACTGGCGCTTAGAATTTTTGTCGGTGACGAATAGTCGGCGGCCGTGACTTTGAGTAGAGTCGCAATCAGTTGCCGCCGCTACTGATTGCTCTCCCGGTTTTCCGACATCCAATAGCAAGGGCTAATACATTTAGCCGCCTTTGTACCAAACTTTTTATGGTACCAACAACATTTACCTGGCTGGTCTGAAGAATTCCCACGAGAAGACCTTTTGCTGGACGAAGAACGATTGCGTGACGGTCGCTGTGATCGTCCTGAAGACAGGGCAACAACTTGCTTAGATAAGTCTTCGAGTCGGTTGAATAGGGAACTCAGTGTTACTTGGGGAGCGCCGAGAGGGGTTGAACCACCTGAAATTGCACATAAGTTAGCAGTGGTCACAGACACCTCTAAAATGTTATCTGCCAATTCCGATACTTTATCCAAGCCGAGTTCAGCCTGGGCAGCAAGGATCGCTTGAACATGACTGGGAAGTCTACGTAGCCACAGCTCACGAAGTAGATTGTCGTCAGTGAGTAACGTTCCAGCTAGAGATCTTAAGTGTCGAAGGAACTGGGATGGTTTTTTATCCCCAAGCTCCTCGATGCTAAGAAGCTGCCTGACTCGCTGTTCTTTGGAAACAGATACTCGCTTGATAATGGTCTCTTTCAGCAACTGGTATTTACCGTCTTTGGGAGGATTAGTTACAATATCTTCAACCTCTGTAGCAAGTTTGCTATCAATTTGGCTTAATAAATGACAGTACATAGTTGTGTCTGATGTTATGCCTGCTAAATGAAACTGAGCTTCTACATGTCCAAACCATACTGCAGGGGCATGTGACCAGAATGGTGGCAGTTTTACACTAACTTTACATACCTGCGCTGTGGCTGGTTCAACCTTTTGGTCATGGCCGCTGTTTGTGTTAGAAAGTCTTTCCTGTATGGCAGCATTCTCAGCCCTTAGCTTAGCCAACTCAGCTTGTAGCTCTTCCATGATTAGTAAATGTTAGGCACAAAAATGTTAAGATAAAAAGAATTAAATATCAATTTTGAATACCATATACCAGACTGGGAAATGAGTTAAAGTAACCATATACCATGTAACGTGGGGCAAGCAATGCAACACACACAAAAACACATACACTTAAACTTAATTAAAATGGTCAAAACTTAATCCTAAAGTTAATATGTTACAAGCAAAACACACAGTAGCATTATTTAGTCCCAAAATGCAAGGACAAATTATTTTGGATTATTTGTTGCAAAACTGTCCTTTAGTTGAACCGTAACCAATAACTTAAGTAAGTAAATGTTCGGGAAAATGCTGCAACAGTCAAAACACACCACACAATGTTAGTTCTTGAGAGGAAAATATTAAAAATCACCAGAGGAAACAATTCGTATCGATCTTCGTAAATGCCAGCTTATGTGTCACTGAGGCAGTCAGCAGTTAAAAAAATAAACATGCATCAAGGTATAATATCGCCCAGGTTGAGATCATGCACAATGGTGTCACTAAATGGCGTTGGATATCTCTCGTCCACACTAGTAACTATCGAAGTTTTTTTTTTTTTTTTTTCGAAAATGCCTTGGAAAACACGATGAATGCACTTCTCTTCATGCACAGACTTCACCGTGACAAAATCCAATCACTCAGGCAACGATGAATAGGCAGGAACGTCAGAAAAATCCTTTGGAATGTACGCCGTTGGCTCCTTGCAGTTCTTCGAACGCGGTGGTCACCAGTTTGGAGGTTAACCAGCAGTGCTGGCTGGTAACTCCCTTGTTTGTAGTCTGGAGCGTAGACTTAGGAATAAAACGACGTATGACGGATTAACTGTTGTAATTCTTGAGATACGGACAAGATTGTACAATATTATTTCTAGCCTAGTATTAGCGGCAAACGCAAGTCTCTCTGTCAAAGTGACAGCCAGTGTTGTAATTTGTAACACAATAGTTAAATACAATAGTGATGTGACAAGGCGGATAACCGCCACAATAATAAATAAATTAATTCCTAATTGATATAACTTATATAAATACTTAGCTACAAGATAATAATATACACTAACATAACAAAACATAATCTACAATTACTATTTACGTAATTTGAAGACTTTTCTTTGATCTGTTTATAAGCCCGTAGTAGGACATAAATGGTCTGAACCAAGTAAATTATTTCATACGTAACCATCAAAAATGTTTTAAAAAAAACTAATTATTTACAATAGTTAAGTAATATATCTATGGTAGGCATTTATTGCACTTAAATTTAATTAATTAGGTAGGTAAAATATCAATATAATATCTAATTGTTACTCACCGATATCATTCAGCGCCTTGCAATTTCCCTTATACTTAGTGTGTCGAAGACAATTCAAATTGAACATTTTCAGTAACATCCATCAACTCCTGTGACGTGTGAACTACAGGACAGGCAGGACACGGTATCAAGTATCCCATCGTTTGTGATGTAACAACTAACACCACATTTACACTCACAATCTCACTTATTTCGCATGCACGTTTTGCTCACGCAGAACAACTATTTCTGGCTTTTTGAACATTGACAAATGTTGCATGGTAGGATCCACAGAATAAATCCTCACACGAATATGAGTCTAGTAATCAATACACTCAGTAACGCAAATACTCGTATATTGACAATTGAGAACGCTTAAGTTTTTTTAAATGAAGGTGTTTGAAAATAATATTTTTTAATTGGCGGTAGTTATTTTCTAAACCATTCCGTAGTTGCCTCAAACATTGTAAACTTCATTACTCATCCACGAACAGGATTGAATCGTAATAAATTCTACTTTAAGTAATGTTTCAACAAAATAATGAATACAAAAAGAAAATAAGTATACATTCTTGGCTGCACCGAGATTTGATCTTACGACTTGGTAACTACTAATCTAAGACGATAACCACTGCGCCAAACTTGCTATATGATTATTGAGCGAAATGTTATATGTCATTCAGTAACGATGAATGATTACTATACATTGTTATACGTTATTGATGTGCCATGCGCACACTAATAACAGAGCTCGCTCGTTTTGTATAGTGTGCATAGCTATGACTTCACGCACCAGTGTGCGGTGTAAATCAATTAGCTTGTTCGACCGTACTTCTAAACATGTAAAACAGGTACTTCTATACATGTAAAACTGGTAGGTACTTCTAAACATGAAAAAATTTGAACTTCTGTACATGTAAAACTGGTACTTCTATACATGTAAATTGAAGTTTCATTCTTGTCTGCCACACCATGTTTAACGTTGAACTAAACTGCAATGGATAAAGATGCGCTTTTCACTATATTTTATTAGTATTGTTTGAGAGCAGCGGTGGCCCAGTGGTGGCGGCCCAGACTTACCAACAGTAAGTTGTGGGTTCAAACCCAGGCAGGGGCAATACTTATTGTGTAATTTATTTCATCAGCAATGCTTTCAAACCCTCGTTCTTTGCGAAAGCGCCCATGCTTAGTACCAAAAATTCGAAGATACGTGACTTCTAACAAACGGGGCCTGTATGGTGTGTTCCACATTTAGACCTATTACCCTTGTACTTATTATTATTTTCCATGTGTGTAATACATCTTAGACATCACAATTGAACTTGCATTATTAAAGAAACAGATGATTTGGCAAATTGTAAAAACCTTGTAAAGTAGGTGTGGGGGTTGCTTTTCATTTTTTACAATATAATTTATTTCAGGTATCGCATTCGGGCTGAAAAGCGTCGCGACAGCTGGGGTAACCGCGAATCGCGAGGCCATGCATCTGGAAATCTTTCCAGAACCGATTCTGCTATACAGGTAACAACAATTTAAACGAAATAATAAGTGATTTTTCATCAGCTTTTCCAACAATTTGAGGTTGACTTCCAGTCTGACCTGCAGGGCTAGCATGGGCAGGGGATAAAACTTTTCTCCACCGGTTATTTCCACTGACAAGGTACAAGTCAGTGGAAATAACCGGTGGAGAAAAGTTTTATCCCCTGCCCATGCTAGCCCTGCTGAAAAGAATGATGCGTTTTGGTTTCTGAATCCATGAATTTTCTTTTAGCTTATATCTGTATCTATTTATATGACTTTTAGATACAAAACAATAACTGTGGGAATACATTGTTTGTTAACTGTGAGTACATTGTTTGCAGGCTGCATTGGGCCGAGACTCGTATTCACTGGGCCATGCTGGTAGTGCTATCGCTGCTGCAGCTAGCCAGGCTATCGCAGCAACCCAGCAGGTAAGCTTCAAACCGCCATAACTCCGCCTTTCTTTCAGATTTAAGTTTTTTTATCTTACTTATTCTTATTTTTTTGTTGTGTGCACTTGTGGCGTGTACCAAATAAATATGTTCTCTTTCTTTCATAATAATAAATAGTCACCGATTCGCTAGTTAATTTCAAATGCTATTTTGCCATAAACAAAGTTTTAAAATGGCTACATAAAGGTCTGAATTTGCGAATCGAGGTTACACATGGTACACCATTCCATATTAGGTGTTTTCAATTGATCTCCAGATGAATAATATGGCCGCCATCATCACATGCCTAGCCTTTTCCTAACTATGTTGGGGTCGGCTTCCAGTCTAACCGTATACAGCTGAATACCAGTACATGGAGCACTCGCTCCATGTACTGGTATTCAGCTGTAAATAGGCACTCGCCTATCCACAACCCAGTTAGTACTGGGTAATACGATATACAGTACTGTATGGTGTCGGGCGTAAAGAATAGCACCGTCCCATATCTTCCCGTGGTGGGTGTCGTAAGAGGCGACTAAGGGGCGTACCAGAGAATGGTCAGCAGCGTTCTCTGTGCTTTTGTTTCAACCGTACTGCGATCGCCAACCCGCTTTGTCAAACGTGGTGATTATGGCAAAAAGCCTCCCTTTGGGGGAGGTCTATGTCCAGCAGTGGACGTCTTTCGGCTGAAATGATGATTATGAATACGATATCCCTGCACTGTTATCGTCGTATTTTTTTTAATTAAGTTTTTTTTTTCATGAAGATGCAGCACGGTCGTCGCACGGCGTCGCTGAAAGCTTCCTACGAAGCGGTGGCGGGCGGCGAACTAGCGCACCACGCGACCTTGCAGACTCACCACACACATCACGATCATGGTAACCACCTTATTCCCAAAGAAAAGCTAAACATGAATCAATTAATTAGAGGATCCGATACCCACACACTCAGAATATTGATCTATCAATTCTGCTGTACTAACTATTGTCATGTGTTGCACGGATACCGATATCTGAAATCCAAATCGGAAAAATCATCAATACAACCCTCCAAATTCATAAGAGTCGAAGAAGGATTTTGACCGTAAAAATTCGTTCATCGCCTCTTCTTAATACGTCTTACAGTCGCGACCGATATGTTTATCAACATACAACTTAGCACTGCCCTGTACATTGCAAAAAAGGGAGACACGATAAGAAAATTAGAATTTGGAGCATCAGCTTAATCAGCACATACCTAGCGAAATGTGGGTACACGTCTACCAATGCTTCCAGCATAACAAGGGTGTTGTTATCTTATACTTTGTTATAGGACACGGCGCCATGTCGTCGAGCCACAGTCAGAGCAACACTGTACATGGCCATCATACTACTTCTCATGGCCACAACAATACATCTTCGTCTTCCACTACTAAGAGGAACAAACAGAAGTAAGTGTCCATTTTATAATTGGAATTTATTTACTTCTTCTTCTTCGTGTCGATGATTTCCCCTTTTTATTTTTAAATTATTGTCGACCAGTACTCTGCTACCTCGACAGCGTTGGGGGTGGCCTCGGAAAGGTCCCTCAGAGAGCAGGTGGAGCCACACTTATTTACTGGATATCCAGTATTATCTCAGTCTCAGTCCTAATATCACTAAGGGACCGTCTCCACGAGAGAGAGAATCGCGACGTAGAGAATGTATGGCACGGATATTAGGACTCAGACTGAGAATAGTATCAGTGGCGTAACTATACCATCTCAGGCCATTGGCCCTCTTGCATTGGGCCCCAAGAAAACTCGTCACATTTTAATGTCGTTTTAATAAATCACTGATAGTTACCCTAGTAACATTGTGTCCGTTTTAGTTAAATATCTAATTTTTAAATATTTTTTGTGTAAGTACGTTAATGTTTTACACCAGACTTGGAAATAATATAGAAATGTCTTTATGACGCGTCACGACCTACGATTAATTTCCCGTTAACTTGGCATATTATTAAAATTTCAATACTGTTCTATTTTTTAATTTATTCGGTAAGTAGCAGCTATTCGGGCATCGTGAAGTAGGCCCCTTATAGTATACCAAAACCTTATAAGTGTTGGAATAAATTCTTATTTACGAAACTAGTTGGGGAGCAGTAGAGCTGAGGATAGCTAAAAATTCCGTCCTTTTGACTGAAATCATCATCATCATAATCTGCCTAGCCTTTTCCCAACTATGTTGAGGTCGGCTTCAAGTCTAACCGGATGCAGCTGAATACCAGTGCTTTACATGGAGCGACTGCCTACCTATCCGACCTTTACAACCCAGCTAGTACTGGGTATTACGAAACCCCTTGGTAAGACTGGTTGTCAGACTTTTTGGGCCACTGATTACCTATAACAACTGTCAAAGATGTACAAATGAAAGCCGGTTCCCAGGCACGGAGGAAACTCGGTATGTAAAGGTGGTCACCCATCCACAAACCAACCTAGGCTTCACCTAAAGATCGGCCCTAGCGGCTGTTATTATTTTGCCACGAACTCATCCTTCCTTCTTTCCTGTTAACTGAAATACAGAATATAATATTACTAGCTTCTGCCCGCGACTTCGTTCGCGTCAATTTCCCGCTTGCAACATTTCTTATTGCTGCTCCGCTCCTATTGGTCATAGCGTGATGTTATATAGCCTATAGCCTTCCTCGATAGATGGACTATCCAACGAAAAAATATTTTTTCAATTCGAGCCGGTAGTTCCTGAGATTAGCGCGTTCAACCAAACAAACAAACTATTATAGTATATGTAGATATAATATAATATTTTCTTACAGGAAAAGCAACAGTTACAGTGCCACTGGCGTATCTGCTCACACTCAACAGGCCGTTGCTTCGGCCGCTGCCAGTCGTTCATCTTCCCCTACTGTTGTGTATGTATCTTGTATTCTCATATTTATTGCCAGTCAAGAGGTTACTTGCAGGGACTTAAAACACATTCATAAAGGTTACAGAATTATAAGTGTTACATGTTGAATTGGTAACAGAATCAAATATGTAACATTTATAAATGTGTTTTCAATGTGTTACCCCAAAACACTTACAAAAGTGTAACCGTAACATATCTGTAACAGATATAAAAGGTTTAACAGTGTTAATAAGTGTTTAACAGGTAAACTCAGTGTTGCCATTGGATAGCCGAAATCTAGTCGCAGTCTGTTGTAAAGCTGATTATTTCCGTTACATATATTAACACATATAAAAGGTTACAGTTTGATTCGGTAACATTATTGTATCTGTTACATTTAAAAGTGTTTTTCTGTTAAAACTGTTTTAAAAACACATTATTACGGTTACTGTTTGAGTCCCTGGTTACTTGCATAATGTACTTCAGCACCATAAGCAACCGCACTATCTTTTGTAGTTTCTAAATGTGGGAATATCAGCACCCGCGTAATTTCCTACAATCCGTTGCAGACAGTACCCAGTTCTTTCCTTCTAGTGTGTATAGTAAAAATCCTTTTGCCTTCTTTAGGGCCATGAACACTGTCGTAAACAATGTCGCCATTGAAGAGCCGATGGAAGAGGAATGGACATACGACCCCAACGAGCCTCGCTACTGCATCTGCAACCAAGTATCTTACGGAGATATGGTTGCTTGTGACAACCAGGATGTAAGTAGTCAACTAGCCCTACTCCGGTGTATTACTTATTTTTTGGGCCAGCCCGCTACCACAGTATAAATATGGACAGTACGGAAACTATCTATAAACGCTCGAAACCGCACACTCACACAAAGATGCGCATCGACAGCTAAGCGGATATAGCGGTGCTGTCAGTAGTGCGTACTGATAGACATGGGTCGTACTTGCAAAATCGAGTACCAGGGCTTCCAAGTACGTCTACTTTAAAAAACCTGGTCCTAAAACCAGGGCTCGGGATACTTTCAAGTACTTTTTATCTGGATAGGCAATTGACCCGTATTAATGTTACATAAGGAGCACAATCGCGTTTTCAAATAATCTACTTACAGACGATTGAATTTCCTACTTCTATGTCAAGTCCTGTTGGTAGAAAAATACTTGCATAGGAAATTGAACCCTGACCTCTTATGAATAAGGCGCACAATCGCGTTTACAAATAAATACTTGCAAAGACAAACCATTAAAGTAAAAATACTTGCATAGGAAATTGAACCCTGACCTCTTATTAATAAGGCGCACAATCGCGTTTACAAATAAATACTTGCAAAGACAAACCATTAAAGTAAAAATACTTGCATACGAATTGTTCCGTAGAGCCTTACAAATAAGGAGCAGGATCGCATTTACGAAAACTAACGTGGTTATTGAACTATTGAAGATTGGATTGAAAACCTACGTAGATTTTAATACTTTGAAGTCTTGCAAGTATTTCGGGTCAGTACCTGGTGTACGTACTTGGAAGCAAATACCTGGTGTAAAAACCTGGTCGCGTAAATACGTACCTTCCCTAGCGTACTGCGCCGAGACGAGTGGTCACGTATAAGTTTAAGTCGCCCAATCTTTTAAAAAATGCCTCGAACGTATTGCGCGGTATACCGTATATGGTATAATAATTTATTTCAAAAAAACTGTTCGTTAGAATTTCCTACACAATTAAATTCAATAATAAAGAATTCCGAACGTGTCGTAGCAAAATAAAGTATATGTAATCAATTTGTAATATTGAAGATATTTTTAAAGTCATTTTAAGGTTTTTTTTTTTTTTTTAATTATAATGTATTTTTTTAATTCATAGGTATCACACACATTTTCGGGTTATAGTTATCGTGCAACCGCGGCCCGCTCCCGCCCAAAACTTATAAAAGGTTACGCCGTAATGACAAAGTTATAGATCTATACTTCTACAAGTTGTTGTGTGTTAATATTGAACTGTTTTCAGTGTTTAAACTTCGTCTTTTGTTGAGATTAACCGACGCCATAAGATAACTTATGTAAATTTTATTAGTAAGCTAGTTATTTCAATTCGATTAATTTATCACAACAGAATAAAAAAGTTTTAATAAAAAAAAAACAGTATCAAAAACATTAAAAGGGCCAACCCATGACTTCAATGGAGCGTAATTATAGCATCAACAAGGCTTAGTTTCGGTACTGTCCATATTTATACTGTGCCGCCACGCTATTCCCAAACCACTAACTCCTGTACCCCAGAATTAATAGTAGCGACCACCAGAAAAGTGCCAGAGAATGAACTTCTTGACGCAACAAAATTAATTATAAAAGTATAGCGGGGGAGTAGGATAAAAACGTAATTTCCCCGGTGTGCCCCGGTGTATTACTTATTCTGATAGTCTATTCTCATCATGATCTCCCTAGCTTTGTGCCAAATATGTTGGGGTCGACTTCCAGTCTTACCGAATGCAGCTGAATACCAGTATTTTATATGGAGCGGACTCGGGTAATTATTCAGTTCTATGATTGATAGTGATAGAACGCCTCAAATGTCGACGGCCATAGATTTATCTACTAACTAGCAAATTAATTAGCACAAAATGTTACTTATATTTTAATTAATAATTTTAATTTCAGTGTCCTTACGAGTGGTTCCACTACCCGTGTGTTGGCATCACGGCCCCACCGAAAGGCAAGTGGTACTGCCCACAATGCCAGACCAACATGCGTCGCAACCGCGCTCACCGAAAGAACTGAACTCTCTGCCACGATGTTGCTGCTTAGTGCTTATCTCGTATCGTCATTATGCCATTTATCTACCTGTATACCTTATTAAATAAACGATTCCATGTGCATTTATGTGTATTTCTAAAATCGTGTATGAGTTTTAGAACCTTAATTCCCTTACGTTAAAGTTTTGATAAATTGTTTGTAACACGTAGCACGTAGGTAGTGCTAACGGTCACAGAAATTAAACGAGGACGGACAGACGGACAGACAGACATGGCGAAACTATAAGGGTTCCTAGTTGACTACGGAACCTTAAAAAATGGTTACTACTTTTTATAGTCGAAACTGTAATAAGGCAGTGTTGTACCAGGACTACCAGGGTAATCGTCTGCAATACTTGGGGCCAGAGCAGAGCTTCCTTGTTCCCTACGAATACTACCGATTGGCCTTACTGCGCGTTTACACTGGTGAAACATTTTTACATAAAACATGGTGATATCAAAATTATCTTCTTTATTGGTCAACTAAGAGTCGGTAGTTGAAAACATGCTTGAAATTATAGAGTTAAAAATACAGCATTCAATCATCTTATTGTAATATTTTATATTACTCATGCTCTTGAGGAAGTGGCAGGATAAAATAATAACTAGCCTAAGACCCGAAGACGCCTTGGAATAGTTGGGATATTTGTGCAACATTTTAACAATCTATGCAGCATAGTATGTATAAATGTATTTGAGTGTATGCATAAATAGATAAACAACATTTAATTTCCATATTATTAAATTTCATTTAATTGTCTTGCATTTATGGATTATAAACAAAATTATAAAACTACCTATAAGTATTTTGTCCTCCACATAGGTATTAATCTGATTGAACTAATTAATGTGAAACCTACGGAGTAGTTAAATAAGTCAAGTGATTTGGGGGTTGATAGATAAACAAACTATTATAACACACAATATTTATTTTCTATGAATACATTACATTAGAGATCATAATAACATTGAATCGAAATTTTCTACAAGTTTAAGATTTTAAATATTTGGTAGGTACAGTAGTCCATGAAACCGTCGTTTAATCCACCTTGATGGGGTTGTAGTGAGATGATACAGGCAACCAGCGAAGACTCCTGAAAACAAGAAGAATATGTAGGTAAGTAAAAAAACATTTATATCAATAAACTACCCATAATCAATTATGTATTAAAATACATACATCTTTGCTTTTCCAGTGCTGCTTGGCGTCAGAATCTGCATGAAAAGAGCGCACAAGTAAGCGGCTTGCAACGTGTACAGAACATATTGCCAGGTAGCGGCACTAAAATCATTTTCAGTTTCCATTTTCCTGGCCATCCCAGAGCTTTTCTCACGATTTCGAATCATCTCAACTCTTCGGGATCCAGCGTCAATTGCTTCGCGTTCCCTATTTTCAATCCTGTGGGTATGTTCGACTCGACTGCGGAATACTTCGTTTCGGCGTTCCGAGTCAGCAGATCGGTTAAGCCGAGGCTCGGCCTTAATTTCGCGGAAGTTTCGTCGACCAACAGAACGGGCTCTTCGGTCCATCATTGAATCTCTATCTTCAGCATTAACTCTGTCGGCTGACCTTGATTGCAATCGTCGCTCCCCAGTAATCTGGTCGCCATGTATCTGTCCAGACAGCCTCTCGTTATTTCTTTCACTTCGCTCATTTCGAGAAGCGACACGATTTACTCTGGATTCAGGAATATTTCTTCTCTCCTGGGTCCTTTCGACTAAAAGCCTGTTGAAGTAGTTTTCCCTTTCGTCTCGAGCGTTTCTAGATATTCTCTCGCTATTTATAATTTCACGCCCAACAAAAACGTCTCTCGCGTTTTGGGCATTCATCATTTTAGAATCACGGATATCTCTTCGATCCATCTGTGTTCTGTCGTGAGAAAGTCTTTGCTCCGGATTTTCCCTATTTTCGCCCCGAGTCTCCCTAGTTATCCTCTCGTTATGTCTGATTTCACGTCGATCAGCAACGTTCCTCAAATTTTGACCATTTACCATGTTAGATTCATGGGTATTTCTACGATCCATACGAATAGTCTCGCGAGCAAGCCATGGCTCTGGATTTTCCTTGTTTTCGTCTTGAGCTTCCCTAGTCATTTTCTGGTTAATTCTGTTTTCGCGTCGATCAGGAACGTTCCTGGTATTTCGGGCGTCCACAGTCCTAGATTCACGAATGTTTTTCCGATCCATTTGAATTCTCTCGTTGGACAGTCTTTGTTCCAAATGTTCCCTATTTTGGTCCCGAGTCTCCCTAGTCATCCTCTCGTTAATTCTGTTTTCGCGTCGATCAGCAACGTTCCTGGTATTTCGGGTGTCCACAGTTCTAGAGTCACGAATGTTTTTCCGATCCATTTGAATTCTCTCGTTGGAAAGTCTTTGTTCCAAATTTTCCCTATTTTCGTCCCGAGTCTCCCTAGTCATCCTCTCGTTAATTCTGTTTTCGCGTCGATCAGCAACGTTCCTGGTTTTTCGGGCGTCCATAGTTCTAGATTCACGAACATTTTTCCGATCCATTTGAATTGTCTCGCGAGAAAGCCGTTGCTCCGGATTTTCCCTGTTTTTGTCCCGAGTCTCCCTAGTCATCCTCTCGTTAATTCTGTTTTCGCGTTGATCCGCAACGTTCCTGATATTTCGGGCGTCCAGAGTTCTAGGTTCACGAATGCTTTTCCGATCCATTTGAATTCTCTCGTTGGAAAGTCTTTGGTCAAAATTTTCCCTATTTTCGTCCCGAGTCTCCCTAGTCATCTTCTCATTTATTCTGTTTTCGCGTCGATCAGCAACGTTCCTGGTTTTTCGGGCGTCGATAGTTCTAGATTCACGAACATTTTTCCGATCCATTTGAATTGTCTCGCGAGAAAGCCGTTGCTCCGGATTTTCCCTGTTTTTGTCCCGGGTCTCCCTAGTCATCCTCTCGTTAATTCTGTTTTCGCGTTGATCAGCAACGTTCCTGGTATTTCGGGCGTCCACAGTTCTAGGTTCACGAATGCTTTTCCGATCCATTTGAATTCTCTCGTTGGAAAGTCTTTGGTCCAAATTTTCCCTATTTTCGTCCCGAGTCTCCCTAGTCATCCTCTCGTTAATTCTGTTTTCGCGTCGATCAGCAACGTTCCTGGTCTTTCGGGCGTCCATAGTTCTAGATTCACGAATATTTTTCCGATCCATTTGGATTCTCTGACGGGAAAGTCCTTGTTCCAGATTTTCCCTATTTTCGTCCCGAGTTTGCCTTTCGGTAAGTCTATTTTCGCGTCGATCGGCAACGTTCCTGGTATTTTGGACACTCATAGTCCGTGATTCACGAGTATTCCTCCGATCCATCTGAATTCTTTGACGGGAAAGTCTTTGCTCCAAATTTTCCCTAATTTCTTCTCGAGTCTCCCTAGTCATCTTCTCTTTATTTCTAAGTTCACGTCGATCAGCAACATTCCTGGTATTTTGGACATTCAGAATTCTAGATTCACGAATGTTTCTCCGATCCATTAAAATCCTTTCGCGGGAAAGCCTTTGGTTTGGCTTTTCTCGTGTTTCATCTCGAATCTCCCGTGTCACCCTTGCTTCCCGTCCATCTACGTTTCTCTCATTTTGAGCATTCATAATTCGAGATTCGCGTGTAATTCTTCGATCTACCTGCATTCGCTCGATAGAAGTACTACGGATAATATTTTCCTTATTTTGCTCCCTAGATTCTCTGCGTTCTTCTGTTTGTTCACGTCGATCATCAAATCTTTCGTTAGATAATCGTTGATTAGTTGGAATGCGTTGTCGATTTTCTCGGTTTTCTTCACGAGCGGTATGACGTATGTGCATGTCACGGATACGATCTACTAATCGAGTATTTCCTGCAAGTGAAAGCCTCTGTTCGTTGGTTCTCTGCAGATCTCGGCGTTCATCATTACGGTCACTGCTACGCCTCGTGTCTGGTCGAGTTGTAGCTTCGCGTCGCACTACACTCAATCTTTCTCTTGCAATACGCTGACGATTATTAATGTGATTACCTTCAATACTGGGTGCATCATTGTCTTGCGTTCGGCTAAGTACACGTCGTGTATTTCCGTTCAGTGTGACCCTACGTTCAACAGATCGGAATTGTTCCCTCTGCGTTTCACGTTGAGAATCAAACAAGTTTTTAGACAGACGCTCATTACCAAAGCGCTCGGTTCTGTAATCGTCCCTGTCACGTGGTGATTCAGTGTAAACCCTGTCATCACGACGTTCTAGGGCATCCCTGGATCGATCAACAACTCGGCGCGTAAGATCTTGAGGTTTCAGATCTCGAATAAATCGAACAGTTTCTGGCCTTTGGTGACTATCCAACAGCCGTTCGCGACTTTGGGAGTTTGCAGGACGTTCTTGACGGTGTGCAATTCGGGAGGCCCTGGTTATTTCAGAGGGAGCTTGTCTTGCCACCCTGGCTCTGAAATCTACCAGCGGTCTCTCCGTCGAAGGACGACTGAATATAGAGACACGTTGCCTTACTTCGTACCGTCGATCTTCACGGGTTGCATCCTGGTCGTTTAGACGTCGCAGAACAGACGTAGTTTTGCCGAGCCGGGTTGTTCCATGAATCGAAGACCTCGTGTCTTGAAGCGGAGCAGATGAAAGATGGTCGCAACACTGATGCCTGCCATCAATGAGGTTGTTGTCGGCGAAGGATGCAATAGGTTGAAAAACCGCGACTACCGCAAGTAGTAGTAAACGCCAGATATTCATAGTCACTGTGTGCTAATATGGTGTGGTTTTCTTCCTTTCGCGATGAATATGTTGGAAGTGTACCGATGGCGGTCGCTTCCGAACTGAATGTTGAAGCACTAGTCTCGGCTTATATACGGCTTCGAAGACTGTGTCGATTCACTGCTTATTAGGCGCTAGAACGCATTCAATTTTCAGCTTCCCACACGCCAAGCTACTGCGACGAGGATTGCCAGATTTAGATCCTTGGTTTAAAAACTAGTTTCCTAGTTCTACGTGAATACTGCAAGATTACTCTACCTTCCTTTAAAATACTTTGATTATGCTGCTATCAAGAGCAACCAAGTGATTATTATTTAGTGGATAGTTGGGATATTAATAATTAAACAAACATTTAAGCCTATCCAAAAACAAATTCCCATTCCCTCTCATAGAGAGGAGGCATATGTCCCAGCAGTGGGAACATTATAGGCTGATTATGATAATGATGAAGAACAAATTAACTTACATTTGGAGTAGAAGGCACTTGTATAGAAAGATGTGCCATGGAAAAAAAAAACAACGCATAGGTGCCAAAGTATCAAGATGATTCAAGTTTGTCATGTTGCGAACTTGCGAGTATTATCGCAGGACACAGCTGCACAAGAAAATTTGTCCCTGCGCGTAAAATAATTATCTGATGGAACCCGCTGGAGCAATAAATGGGATCCATAAATTGATTTCCTATGACGTCAATACAGAATACGATACCTACCTTTAAATAGATAGAATAATGCTTTATTGTATGTCAAAATGAATACACGGTTATTTTACAATACTGCTAATTCTATATGCGCATAAAGTATGAGCTTTGCTCGCAAATATCTCTATCTATAAGTATATTTTTCGCGCTTGTTAAATACCGTAAATGATAAAGCTAAGAGATTTACGGTATTGTTTTTTTTTTGTTAAAAAAAAACTAGATTTTTTTCCGGTTGCGTAAATAGTTGTTAACGCACCTGCGTTCATAACTTTTTTTTCTTTTGTTTAAACTTACATAAACAAACAGCCAGACCCGCAAAAACTAACTTTAGGTCTGAATGAATAAGAGTATTATGTTACCGGCTTAACCCAATTTCAGGACACATGCAGGGCTCCTTCTTCTGAATGGTTTAAAAAAATAATAACCAAAAGCTTTGGCCGGTAACATAAATCCATAATTATATTTGTGACGTACGGGAAACGAACCCGCGACACGCAGCCAATCGCTGAGCCACTGTGCCAAATGCAACCTCCGGATGCTACTGAGATTGGAAGAATAAATGAAAAAAAGATGAATGAAAGAATAAACTAATATTAATTAACTAGACTCACTATCTAGTTTTGATGATAATTATTTGTAAAAACTCAAAAAGTGGATGCCTGCTGCGTACAGTGCACATCCAAATGTTATACTAAATTGTTTTTTTTTTTATGTAAAACCGCTCGAAAAAAAAAGACGTGTGGCACTCGGGGACTGCCGCGGTAAAGCTATTGCATTTGTTTTATTTTCTGGATTCGGTCTCCACGCTCAAGGCCCGCGATAGAAGCTATGCAATAGATTAAAAAAAAAACTATTTGTTACTTGATTGATACCGAGTACGTACACAAAATTCTTGCAGTTAATTTTTTAACACCTTATAATTATATTGTCATAGCACTCTGCATTACGATTACAAGTCAAAGTAGGATGGCATGATTCAATTATCACACATTGACATTTAAAACGTCCGTTGACGCCGCTGCCAGTGACACTGAAGTCAAGTCACATTTTAACATGACGCTTGCTGATCGCTTACAATCTATCTACATCTTTTCAAATCAACGCATTTATTTCAAGTAGGCCAATAACAGGCACTTTTGAATTGTCGAAACAAAGATGAAAATTAAATGTAGCTACAGTCCCAGTCACAAGACATAAAAACTGTGAAAGTAATGTAGTTGTTTTATACTTATAATATCATTGGCACTCAAAATACGTAGTTCTCACGTATTACGCTAGGTGGCACTTACTCAGCGCCATACATATAGCGTATAGCGTAAACGTTGACGCGCTCGATACGTCAAAAAACGTACTAAAATTCGAGTAACATCTCGAACGCGTAAAACGACTTTATGTCAAGCACATCGACTATCTTGCGAGTGTGAGTTCGTAATAATACGAGTCACACATCGGACCTACTAGATCATTTGAGAAAGCACGTGATTACAGTATGTACACATACTGTAATCACGCTGGAATTTCGAGTGCTTTCCATTATTATTAGTTTTAAAGTTAGATTGGTACAAACTTACGACCTATTTATAAAAATACATTAGAATTTCGACCGTACGCCTAGGCGTACATAAACGCGCGTAAATAAACAAATATGAACCGTGTGCTCTAGAGCACACGGTTCATATTTGTTTATTTTGTACAAGTAGCTAGTAATAATAATTATTTGACATTACTTTTGCACGTGTTCACGAAATTTGGTGTTGTGTTTTGCTCATAGTTTTTTATATCATTGTTAAAAATAAAGACCATACAGTGACACCTAACTCAATGCCTAACGCTCGTTTTTACCAACTCTAAGTAACACCCAACTCAATGCCTTGTGTTCGTTCTCACCAACACTAGTGACACAACGATTGAGATCCAAAATCTCTGTGGCTATGGATATACCACCGTAAAATTATAAAACCCGTTGGATTATAATCTCTAGCGAGATTGTAAACTCTCTAAAGATTGTCAAACGAACATATTACTTACAAATAATTAAAATGTTATTTTTCGGTAGATTATAATCTATCGAATAGAAACCGTAAAATTGTGAAATGCATGCGACGAAAATATCTCAGCCCCCATAATCGGGACTTGGGGGACACGTTAGGTTCCTTTAAGCCCTGCTGACAGAAACAGGAGACCTGTGAAGTCTCCGTTACCTACGCTTTTTGGGCGAATTTAAAGTGTTTTGTGGTTAGGTTACATTAATCGGTTTTTCTCAGGAATGGTGATTTATCTTTTCATGGGAAGAGGTCCCAATAGCCCATCCCAATTTGAAATGCTGGTGACATTATATAGAGCAATTAGTGTAATTACAATCATTTGATGTGTGGTGATTAGGGCTTGCAATCCGGATATCCGAATTATCCGGATATCCGTCCAATTTTCATATTCGGATAATGAATGCAACTGTATCCGGATAATACGGATTTTTCGGATAGTCGATTTTTTCGTGTGTTCTATGTATATAAAGCCTAATAATACATTTTGCATTGTGTGCAGTACAAGTAAACACATGTATTTACTCTACAGACATTATCTACTTACTACAAATTTAAATTTTGACTGAATCTACGTAATTTTCTATTCTGATTATTTCTGATCTATGTCATTTTTAAAATCAAAGTTGGCAACACTGGCGATAACTAGCTCTCAGCGCCACGCACTCCGCACTCCGCATTATCTGACTAGTCGCACGCACGCTGCGAACGCATTAGGTCGATTCACAACAAAATCGCGAACGTGTAGACGACGTGGTGTGGTTCCTGTCGGTGGCGGCTCATTGAAGGAAATTCCAGTTTAGAACAGACAGCAGTATACGGGACTGCTACAAAGACGTTATTAACAAAGTACGAACAGTTGTGAAGATGTTTAAGCGTTCTCCAACCAAGTCTGAAATATATAAATATGACGCAGAAGGAGAAAAACCAGGCGTTCACCTAATACTGGACTGTAAGACAAGATGGAGCAGTCTTGCTAATATGATCAGTCGATTTATAAAACTGAAAGAATCTGTGTTTAAAACACTTATTGGTTTAAAAATGAAAACTACGTTTAGTACACAAGAGTTGAATCAACTTGAGGATATATCAGACGCTCTAAGCATTATAAAGGCTACCGTGGAATCAATCTGTGAAAAAAAACCAAACCTGTTGACTGTTGAGATTGGTTTGAAGTTCATGGTGAATAAACTTTCAAACTGCCAAAATAGTCAAATAAGTGCTGATCTTGTGGAGTCACTGAAAACAAGAATTGCAAAGCGCCGCGTACCAGAACTTAGTGGGACAATTAAATATCTTCACGACCCGAAAAGCTTTTGTGATGAAGCAGAACTCGACACATCTGTTTACCCTTTTGAGAATCCTTCAAATGCACCCATTCAACGGACGATCGTCCATATTATTTCTGCTTATTTTGGAGCACAAGAACCTGAAAATATCCCTAACGAGCCTCGTAAAAGGTTCAATAAAAGAAGAGATAAATTAAATAATAAAACCCTCATCTTCAGAACTTACGCGAGGGTAATATGCGCAACCATCTTCATCCCGTCAAAGCGATTTGCTTACTACAATACTGGTAGAAATGGCGCTTTATGATCAGGGAGGCCAAAGGAGCAAGAACTTGGAGAGAGCGTACAGTGTTTTGCTGGCAATTCCACCCGCTAGTGTAGAGGCAGAAAGAGTATTTTCTGCCTGTGGCTATCTATGTAACCATTTACGTACAGCCATGAAAGATGACTCTCTGGATTGCTTGAGTTTTTTAAGATCTCACTACCAAAATAAAAATTTAAAAATGCTTGAGATTGAGACAAAGATAAAAGTTGGTTTATGGAGAAAATAATTATTTGATTTATATGCATATTTGTTTTTTTATTTCAGTGAAATTTGTGCAATAAAGAATAAGAATAGCTGGGTAGTTGGATTATTCAAGAAGAGTTTATGATGAGTACTTAAGAAATTATAAAAGTTAATTTTTTACCCTTTATGTTTGGTTTTATTTGATTTTTGCCTCATAAATCATAACAAAATTGTTGGTTTGTTGATTTTATATGAATAACTGTTTAGTTGTTAATAAATACTGATACTTTGAATAAATTCCCTTGTTTTAATTGCCTAAGTGCTACAGGGAGGGCATTGTTTTTCATATTCTAGTTTTATTTTTAGTGCCTTTCAAAATTATCCGAATTATCCGAAATATCCGGATATCCGGATAATAAGACTACCTACTATTCGAATTATTCGGATACTAAAATTCGACGGATAATGCAAGCCCTAGTGGTGATCCAATCTGTAAAGTTTGTAAACCTATGTTTACTACTTTTGCACGGAGATCTATGCAAATTATCTACTAATGTGGTGGCTACTAAGTGGCTTGTAGTGGAAGTTTTAAAAAGGTGGAAAGATTTTGCGGTCTCAAACATTCTCCAAACGACATACTACGCACGAGATTTCATTGTACGTTTTACTCACAATATGAAATAACAGGGGCAAAACAAGAAATGTCTCAAAAAATCCAAAACTTAACATTATGTTGGCAACATTCTAATTTTCCCGCGTATTTTTACTGGCATTATGCAAAAAGCGTTAAAACAAGCATAGTCAGATGTATTACCAGAATTTCAAAATTGTGTGCAGGATCAAAACAGGAAAGGTCCATGTTGTAACTGAACGTAAGAAGGAAATCATTATCAATCATCATTTTGTCTCATCTTACGTTCAAAATATTTCAGTCAACTTTTTTATAATGACTTCCAAAAGGAGGAGGTTCTCCATTCGTCAGAACCTTTTTTTATTTCATTTTATTTTTTATGTATGTTCCCCGATTACTCGAAGATGGCTGGATCGATTTGGATTCTTTTTATTTTGTTTGAAAGGGTATACTTCACAGGTGATCCTATAATCATTAAATTAGGATCTGATGATGGGATCCTGGAGAAATAGAGAGAACTCTTCAAGTTTTTTTGGTAGTTTTCGAGTAGATTCTTTCTCGGAGTGCTCCCACTTCAATTTGGCGAAGATCTGATGATGAACTTCGGAGATAGGCAGCGGAACTCTTCAATAAATCTATAATATAAAAATGAATCGTAAAATGTGTTGGTAGGCGCATAACTCAACAACGCCTGGACCGATTTCACTAATTCTTTCTCTGTTGTGTTTGTTATTGTTAAGAGAAGGTTTTTATGTAAAAAAAAATGTAGTAGGTCGGTAGGTAGTAGGAGGTAGGTGGTAGTAGGTAGGTAGTAGTAGTTAGGTAGTAGTAGGTAGGTAGGTAGTAGTAGGTAGGTAGTAGTAGGTATGTATTAGTAGGTAGGTAGTAGTAGGTAGGTAGTAGTAGGTAGGTAGTAGTAGGTAGGTAGTAGTAGGTAGGTAGTAGTAGGTAGGTAGTAGTAGGTATGTATTAGTAGGTAGGTAGTAGTAGGTAGGTAGTAGTATGTAGGTAGTAGTAGGTAGGAAGTAGTATGTATTTAGTAGTAGGTAGGTAGTAGTATGTAGGTAGTAGTAGGTAGGTAGTAGTAGGTATCTTTTTCACTCTTATGTGGCGCAGACGAAGTTGCGTGGGTCAGCTAGTGATAAATAAAAAAACAAATGGACTGGGATTGATAAAATCTCATGTCTGTCTATTGTTTACATCAGTGCATATCATAACATCACGCCAGTACGCTGTGAAGGGGTAAGCGCATGTGTACCACTAAAAAGTGAAAAATAAAAACTTTTCTGCAAAAAATAAAACCCAATTCAGAAGTTGGTGACCTTTATTTGATTGGTTTAGTTTTTTTTTGTCACCGACTTCTGAAGCTAAAGTAATTTTTCACGTTTTTGTGTTTTTTTAAGTATTTCATTTCTGTTTCAATATATTTAACAAACCACCTGGATAGTCGTGTACAGCATTTAAAAATATTTTGTAATTCAGCAGGTGGACAGAACAAGAACTACTTCTCAGTAAGTGAATTAACTATGAAATTCTTATGAGAAATAAAGTTATTCTGAAACCTAAAGAACTACTTGGTATAAGGTTTATTCATTTTTGTATGGGCACACAGGACATTACCAGTTTTTGTATGTTCTAAAATTGAACTAAGTACTTTATTTAATTTTTTATTTTCATAAAAGTATTTATCGACTCTAAAATTAAGACTTCAAAAGATAATCTTAAGTTCCTATCAGCAGTTTAATAGTTTAAATAATACCTAAGAAAATTGTTAACTTTGAAATATAACAATGTTAAATAAACAACTTTTTGTATTTGTGACATTTCTTGTTTATTTCACCACGCTCATGATATTAGGTGACAACTTTTCAGGATCGCAAGTGACTGCGTTTCGCATTCGAGCTGTCAAAACTGTCAAACTCGTAACTTGCACTCGCGTTATACATGCGATGTGCTCGAAACATGGTACAATAACCTCGAAACACTCCTCACTTTCGAGAGGCAGTCGATTGTCACTATCGACTGCGTAAATTTTAAAACAGGCACTTACAAAATTTAGTTCTCACGTATGACGCTACGCTTACCCAGCGCCATACAAAATTGCGTAAAAGTTAACGCGCTCGATGCGTAAAAAAACTCCCACTAAGCATACAGAAGCTGCTACAGCGTCGACTCTGCTACAGCTATACGACGCCGACGCCGCGCTTTACGGTTTACGGCTCGCTGACCGCTGGTTGACCGCTGGGCGGCACTAGTTCAAATCATATAAAATATATCGCTACAATTCCATCGAACATGCGCGCAACATGACTGCAATGGAATCTGCCTTGTGTGAATGACAGCCAATGAAAGCACGTACTCGCAACGCAGACCGCGGGAGGCACGTGGACGAAGAGACGTAAGCTAGGGTACGAAGAGCCGTAAGCTAGGGTACGGAGAACCGTAAGCGCAGGAACTGCAAGTCGACCATGCACCGCACCGCGGTTCGTGAGCTCGTCCCGAGGCGAGGCGATTACGTTACGATTCCGATTAGTAAGCGTTGCAGTAGACAGCTTCATACTCGAGCCGTTGAGCCGTTTACGTATCGTCACCGTTCATACGGTGACGATCCCCTGCCCAGTAGACACGTGTGCTTGTAGTCAGTAGCGGCGTTAGGGTAGGGCGCGGCAGGGCGACCGCCCTGGGCGCCAGGTGCAAAGGGGCGCCCCAGGCGCCCCTCACGGGCCATCATACACAGATTGTTTTCAGCTTGTTCATCAATGGAAAATTGTTACCCGATCACTTGAATAATGCAGAAAAATTATTATTATTACATTGAAATGTCTATTTGTAATTTCAAAATAACAGTTTTTTACTGAATCCATACGGGGTGGAAGGGATACTGACCACATTTTCAGTACATCAAAATTGCGCTATACGTCAGCTATTCCATAGATTTTGACTGTGTTTGCATTGCAGTTGGGTAGAAAAAAACCTATTGTATTTTCGCATGATCGATCCGTATTGATAGAGACCGAAATAAAATAGGAGTCCCCTGCCAGGCCTCGAGGCCTCGCGAGGCAGCCTCGGACGTTTACTTCGCAACGTTTCCCGCGCGAGTCAGCTTCGGTCTGTATTTAAATATGCATGAGGCTGCCGAGCAATGTCGAGCCGGAGCGAGGCTGAACCAAAGTCAAACGACTCGAAAGCTCAGAGTGACTCACATGTCGAACAGACGGTTTCCGCTCATCAGGTTCCTTTGAGTTGCTGTTGATTTCCTGATTAACCTTTCTACTTTCCGACATATTGCTTGATGTAGGCGATATCCGCAAGATTGAGAGTTTCACAACCGGCCTTGTTAATTATTCCGATTTTTGTTTTTAATGTTACTACCCGTACTAATCCGTCTTGATCCCTGGGTGACTTTCTAATACTCTACCCATCATCCATTTTCCAGGTGGTAGATTGTCGTCCTGAATGGTCAGTAAATCGTTGATGTTGATATTTTGCTAGCTTTGCTTTGCCATTTGCTTCTTACAGATAACTGCGTTAGGTATTCCGATCTCCATTTCTTCCATAGATCATTTACTATCTTAGCTGATAAATGCCATCTAGTTCGAGCATCTGTTTCCGTTTCAATTATGGCAGTTCCAGACCTCCCGGTCAAGAAATGCGCTGGTGTAAGTACGTTCAAATCTTTGATATCTTCAGACAAGGCATACAAGAGGATCTACCTGTGCCAATATAGTGCTGAACTCTTCGAAAGTCAACTTCTGTTCTCCAATTACTCGCTTGAGGTGATATTTAAAGCTTCTTGTGGCACGCTCCCACAAACCTCCTGCACTTGGCCAATCTGGCGCGTTAAAGTGCCATTCTATATTTAAATCTGCTAGTTCTGTAGGTAGTAGTCGGTAGTAGTAGGTAGGTAGGTAGTAGTAGGCAGCTTTTTCCCTCCTATGTGACGCAGACGAAGTTGCGTGGGTCAGCTAGTTTGGAATAAAAATGTCCAGCTAGTTACATAAATGTAACTACAATGATACTAGGTGGAACGGACGCAATAACTGAGTAAGAATTTGTAAAAAAGTCAAATGCCCAAAATGACCTATAGGTACCTATAGCTCATTTTGGGCATTTTGACTTTTTTTCGGCCCTTTGAGCCCAGAGGTATCGATATACACTCGGCGTCACAAAAATCGCACCTCTTCGAAAATAAAGCATGTCCCGCCAGCAACGAATAGGTACATTAAACCCAATTAATATTGATATCAATTGAAAGTATGTTTCATGACCTATTAACAACAGTTAGAATTCCTAAACACAACAGCAGTACAAGTATCTACGTATCTAGGATTTACCTTTCCTTCCTCCTTCATCCTTTTTAGTCGTCCTTGAAAGGTCCCCTCAATCACAGATATTATAATACTTCGCCTCAATGTATTCGACATAAATTACCGCTAGGTGCGATCATTTCCATTTTAATTTAGACTATGCAGCTATGTAGAGTAGGTTTGTAGAAAATAAAATTCGAATTTGGCAATTAATTTATTGAAAATCGGGTTTTCAGGCCAGATGGCAAAATAAAGTTTATAAGTTTGGTAATAAATTATTGTACAAGTAGATTACAAGTGAAGTGAGTCAAGTTTCAGATTCCATCAGTCTAGAATCTAGATTCATGGATAGTGCGTGCTTGGCGAGCTCCTGGTCACCAGAGCCAATGATAGCCTTCGGAACGTCATACTTGTCAAGGCTCTGTAGAATATAGATCTATGGTAACCTAAACTTCAGCTTACAGAGCTCCAGCTTAAGGGGACGGCGATTATTTGCATGAATATTATTGCAAGGACATAAATCTTTGTCGTAATAAAATACAGTTTTTGGGCAACCAAAGGTTTTTATATTTATGTATTCTTAATCCTAATTGTATCCATAGGATTGGATGACTGCGGTGAACGGCGCCGTCGTCTTCGTGACCTTCTCGCCGGATTCCTTCGTGATCCTCTGCAAAGATATTATATAATTCAGATATTTGCTAAGTATACTTTTAAATTATAGTCTTAGTTATTGAGATCATCAGTAAAGGTTGTTTTTCATTTGTACTCAAATAATGTAGGTAAGAATGTAATCATCATTATAAGATAGTTGAAGTTACAGCTCATGTAATAAGATGACAGTTCTTTTGTGTAAAAACAAACCTTCAGCTTCTTCTCGTAGGCCATCAGCTTGACTGACTTGACCTTCCTCTTGTTCTCTAGCTTGCGGACGACGTCGCGGTACTTCCAGCCGACTTCGTGGGACAGGCGGCCTACGTGACAGTACTACAACAACAAACAATTGGTTAGAACTTCCGTTTCTTCTGATGTAAGGGCAATGTCTAGTGACATTGTCTCAGACATTTATAAAGTTACAACATGGTTATTCAGTCGCAAATTACCCAAATGGAACATCATTGTAAAAAATCTTGTTGTATAATCAAATTTATTGAATCAATTTAGATAATTAAAGTTGTTTCTACTTAATTTGAATTAATACTTTGGTTTGTAATGTTGCTAAGTTTTGCACACAATAAATCAGCAAGAAGTTAGTTCCATTTTGCAAGGACAGTTCAGCAAATCAAATGACAAGATGATGAAAAGTTGACATACCTTACGGCCAGGCTTCAAACAGAAGACGCGGAGGGCGGCGGGCACAACCACGCGACGGCGGTTGTCGTATGGTGGCGGGCAACCGTCGTACGCGCGGAGCCTCCTCAGCGCGCTCTTCCCGCGCTCAGTTTTGTGTGGGATCATGCCTGGAACACAAAATTGTTCCTGTTGAACATCACATGTGTAACAAATGAGGTTAATGATCGTCTTTGAAGGGCTTCATAAAAGAATTCTTATCATAAACATCAAATAATGTAGGTAAAATAGGAAATAATCATTAGCAGTTTTTAAGACGCCAAAAATGAGAGTTATGCAAAATAAATAAGTGACAGAAATGCACAAAAAAGATACCTAGCACATCTCTTTTTCAGTAACATGGATCTCTATTACTCTCCAAACCTAATTTGCTACCTCATCACAAATTTCAATATTGTATGTAGGTATGTGCCTATCAAACAATAATCCTACAAATCAGTAAACAGACTGGTCTAATCACTTTGTGTCTGGAATGTCAAATGCCCATAATCTATTGCAATTGGATGTATGAAATAGTCGATCTCGACTTGTGCCTTATAACACATTTATCAAGATCACTCCAGAAACGGCATAATGGATCCAAACAGTATGAATAACAATGGGTAAATACCTCTGACAGTTTTCCACAGGATCTTGGAAGGGGCTCTGAAGTGGAAAGGTCCACGAGCGGGGTTCACATTGCACCTCTTACGCAGGAATGACATGAACTTCAACTTGTTCCTGAAATACATCACAAACATTAGTTACAGGATTCAGAAAGACACACTGATATGAATGAGAAATTTTTATCAGATAGCTTATGAGTAACAACATGTATTTTACAGTATTCAGTCGCAAATTACCCAAGTAAAACATCATTATAAAGTTTGGCCTGACCGGTAGTTCAAACCAAGCTATAAACATGGTTTATTCACCAACTAACACGATATTTGGTGGGTGTGTATCCTATTAAAACAAACACCACAATGTGCTGCTGTTAACAGCATGAAACAATGTTAGATCCTACAAATTATGTGGATGAGCAACATAAATTATTATTGTTTGAAGAGATATGTTCAGGAAATCAACACAAGATAAACAGTTGTTCTTACCTGAAGAAGTTACCAGAGATGTTGATCTGCTCACTTCGCACGACCACGACTTTGTTACCTTCCAGTAGGACCTTAGCAATGACTGCGGCCAGGCGGCCGAGCAGATGGCCACGGCCATCGATTACTATGGCCTAAAACACAAGCATTCACACTGGTTAGAAATCGCCGCTGACGTACCGTATAACCTCAAAAGTATTCACACTTTTTCAATAAATTCAATTCTGAATGTTCTGAAACACAGTATTTGTAACTGGGATCTCGGATTTTCTTGTAACAGGGAACATACGAACAGTTTCATGTTATATTGTCCTCTAGCAAACGCTAAACACAGAAAAGAGCACGTGTGATGCATGGACAATGCATGTTGTTAAAACTTATCACATGGCAAAATCTAATAAAATTAAATAATAGAAGGCACATTGTAGTTTTACGTTAATTATTATGTCCACTTGAAGGCATTTTATTTGATTTTCATATTTTTTCTTCTCACCTTATTGCTAAAGCCCGTCATTTTCACGACAACAAAACGGAAAAGGATAACTTTTTAAAACAATATGGCTACCGGACGTTCATAGAATGTTGATATGTTGCCATTCAAAAAACACTTTATGAATTAGTCGATTCTTCAACTAAATTCATTCGTTTATGTTGAGATTTTAGTAGTTTCGCTCACTCAATATGGTGAATGTTGGCCTGAAATTAACACAAAATAGCACGGTTTTTGGAGAGCACCTGTTTTCGACACGAAACGATCAAACGATGGATGCGATCGGTGTACGAAATAGTTTTATATTATAAAGTCTTCGTCTTCGCGGCGAAGGTGGTGTGACAATCCGATCTTGTTTGCGGGGCGAACATGTCCAGATATTGTACAAGATAGAGAAGTTTGAAAGGAAAAAGGGGAGGCCATTGCCCAGCAGTGGGACACACGATAGGTTTGGAAAAATAATAATAATAATATCTTCTATGGCTTAGATATTCTAATACAGTAGTATAAACGCGCATTTTGCAAAAATTGCTCAGGACCATTGAGGTAGGAAAAATATGGAGATTCGCACATTCGCCTACGAGAAGGATATAGCTATTCTATACAAATATTTATCACTAGCTGACCCACGCAACTTCGTCTGCGTCACATAAGAGAAAAAAAACGAAAGGAAAAAGCTATCCCCGTTTTTGCAACATTTTTCATTCCTGTTCCGCTCCTAATAGTCGTAGCGTGGTGTTAAAGCTAGCTAGCTTAAAGCCTTCCTCGATAAATGGACTATCCAACACAAAAATATTTTTTCAATTCGAACCAGTAGTTCCTGAGATTAGCGCGTTCAACCAAACAAACAAACAAACAAACTCTTCTGCTTTATAATATTAGTATAGATTTCGACGCACACTTGTCAAAATTCGTTTTGTCTCTTTTTAACTTACCAAGAGTTGCATTAGAAAGAGAGACGTCTAAATGTTTACCAAGGACTAATTTCGGCAATACTTTTGTGTGACATCAAAATCATGCCCATGCGTGACCGGTCGCCATATTAAGTGCCCGAAAGTACTCTGCGGTTTCGTGGTAGTTGTGGTGTCAAATAAATGTTTTTGTTGTTTTAAAAAAGAAATCCTCGACATAATATGACGCATATCTGCTTCATGAACTTTGAAGAATCTTGTTTAACAGAACCCTCCGACTCGTAGACTTTGTCTTTTAAATATTAATCGTACTGACCTATTCTGTAATAAAATCAATGTCAACATTAAACTAAACACATCTTTTTACTATCCACCCCAATAAGTAATAAGCATTATTTAGAAAGTCAATCTAATTATTTCAGTAGTTTTTTTCAAATTGCCTGGACACTATGAATAATGCCGGATTAATCACTTGGTCCATAACAGACAACTTGTATTCAAGTTTTTTTAGGAAAGAGCCAGTGAAAGAACAGGCTATGATGAAACATAAATAAAATACCCAGAACTTCTAAAACTCTGGGTACCCATAACTGCTTTATGTAATATAAATATAATGTTTTTAGAGGAATACATGTTTTTATTTTTATTTTACTTCATTCTTAATACTTACACTAAAATTACACACTACACTACTTACTTACACTTAAATCAGTTTAGGCGTGATATCGTACCATTCCATAATAATGTGCTCTAAAATACTGTGCCCTAAAATACTATCGCATTGAATTATTAAAAAGTATATCGTGCAAAACACAAATCTAAATTATTTATAATTAGTAAGTTTTTGAGTATTAATTAAAGTTAGGTAGGTAAACCAATATAATTTGTAGTAAACAAAGTACCTATGTAAACCACCTTTGGCCATGGACGTACAAAGTACGGTACTTTGTACGTGTGCGTCCATGGCCAAAGGTGAATCAGCTGTGATGACATTCATCCATTTATTATGACATTTCTGTTTTGGCTCTAATCCAATGGGGATTTTAAAAAATTACGTGTACTTGACGCACTGGATTTTGTGGGATACTTAGAATTTAGCAGAGACTGATATTTTTCAAAAATCCTTAGACCTTATATTTTTCAACATGGAGATTCCATATAGAAAGATAGTGATTTACTTATTAACCTTCGTGGCCTATGCTTATACTGGCATGGGCTCTAGTATGCTAAGGAATTTAAAGGATGCAGTTCTATCGGCAGAATCAGTTTTTGGTGATATGTTTAAAAACGTCATAACAGTGGCTGAGAGGTTTAGATCCTTGCATGAAGTTTTTGATGCTGCTGTGGAAGAAGAATGCATATTCAACTGCCCTGAAGGTATGTCGTGGTTTGATTTACTTAACTAATACATTGTTAACATTGAAATAATATGCCCAAACCATTTTATTTTCAGGATCTAGACCAGTCCGCAACAGAAATCACATACCTTCATCAGATGGTTGTGGTTCTCTCGGCTTTGAAGTGGCCTCAGAGTATCTCCCACTGGCTGAAATGACGAAATGTTGTGATACCCATGACATTTGCTATGATACATGCAATAGCGGGAAAGAAACTTGCGACTTGGACTTTAAAAGGTGCCTTTACAACTACTGCGACAGTTATAAGTCAGTAAATGTAGCAGGAGATACAATCACAAAAGGTATATATTTATTTAGTTAATTACAAACTCAGTTGTTCAGTCCATCTAAAGATTGTCTGAATTTCTGAAAGATAAAGCTACAAGACTATTGTTGTACATACAGATAGAATTGAGAGTTATGTTAGAATTTCGGTTTACAAGGCTATCTACCTATCTATTAATTCACAAATGTTATACTTTATCTGCAACATCAGACACACTGACCATCAACACTACATTTTTTAGTTATGTATTTTCTAAATTTATATTTTCAATTATTTGATTTCAGGTTGCAAAGCTGCAGCGAAATTGTTATTTACTGGCACTCTAACTCTTGGCTGCAAGTCATATTTGGATGCACAGAAAAAGGCATGCTACTGTCCTCCAGCTAAAAATAACAAGTATAAAAAATATCCAGGAAGTGGAGATTTATAGTGGACACCACCGTTTTTGTAGTTTTTCCCCCTTTATTCACCCAAAGAATATAATACCAGTTTTGTGATACTTGTGTAAGATTATTTATTAATTAAAATTTAGGGAACGGTGTGGTTCTTTTTGGGCTTTTGTATACAAATAGGGATTAGGATAGAGTACCTAATAAAAATAAATTTGATTTCAAGAATTAAATAGATTTCAACTTTGATGTTACTTGAAAAGACACTCATGTTTTGATGTCTATTTTCTTGGTTGTCGTCTGTATTTTTGTAGTTATGAAATTAGCTGTAAGTTTTGTCAAATATGTATATTTTTTATGTTCTGTT
The DNA here is from genome assembly GCA_916618015.1 of Xestia c-nigrum. Lineage (NCBI taxonomy): Eukaryota > Metazoa > Arthropoda > Insecta > Lepidoptera > Noctuidae > Xestia > Xestia c-nigrum. The sequence continues at coordinate 12,783,318 of OU745261.1, read as the reverse complement.
ATAAATAGAAATAAAAAGAGTTGGTTGGTTTATATCAGTGTATTATTTTAGCGATAAAAATTACATCTTATTTTTGTTGGAATTATACCTTAATATTAAATAATTTATTTGCTAAATTTAGATTTTAATGGGGCTTCTTACAAATCTCATGCAAGCACTGGAAGGATGAGCAAGCCATCACATTCTAGGTGATTGCTGTATTGTACCCCCATAAGGGAGGTCAGGCCTATATAAATACACACTACTAAATGGACGCATAATCAAATACATATTTTCATAGTTCAATATGTTGAGCGTATAAAAATAATTCATTACAATGTAAATAAATGCTTGTAAAAATATTTAATAATGGATTAATTACTTTTTTGTTTGATCTCCGTGATTTTACCTTAGCATCAAAACATAAATCTGAGCGATTACTTGTTACAGTTCGAGATAACAGATTCCATTCTATGTAAGTAGTTCTTTGATTTCTTCTTTTTCTGCAGCTTCGATGTATGGTGTTCCATCTGGGGTTTTTCCATTCTTAGACGCACCCTGTAAGATAATACAGTTTGTTAGTTTATGATAGACTGTATTCAAACAGTCATTGTGCATAATTAATGCATGAGTCACTGATGTATATGCAAGCTATTTTCAGGTTTCTCATTGTCAAATTAATTCTTTAAAACACTGTAGCTGTTATTTAGTTTCATGAGTTTAATGCATGAAATTAATTTCTTACCATACTTAACTGTGAAATTGCAAGTCATGCATACTAATTTTGGGCAAAACCCACCATTCACTGTTACTTACATTTTTGAGTAATGTCTTAACACAGTCTGTATGACCTTCCCAAATAGCCGCTAGCAGTACTGATATGCCATGTTTGTCCAACATCTGAAATATGCATTAATTTAAACAAACTATTTTTTTTAGTACAAATGTATTGTCCTGAGTGTACACACTTACATTAGGGTCTGCACCCTTGTCTAGCAGATAGTTGAGAACAGCTGTTTGTCCATAATCAGCAGCATAGTGCAGAGGAACTCTTCCATCAATTAGAGCATTGACATCAATTTTCTAAAACAAATACATTTTCCTTGTACTCTGATCATAATAAGATATTCTTATTGGGGAATTCATGAAATATCATAAATACTATGATCATTCTAGCTGTTTCATGAGTAGTATGCAATAATGCGTCTGCATTCGGCGTACTTTTTTAACAATAATAATTAATTCTTGGTATAACACAATGTTTCACAATAGTTTTAATTCGTTTAACCACTGCAGTCATGACTATTATTAGAGAGTTAATAGTATGCGATTAAGGTTTCGTTTATTGTAATCTCCTCATTTTAAACTAAACTTTATTTGAAATTAATGAGAAACATTGCTTTCTCTTGCCAACGAATAAAAATGATCACGTAGAATGAAAACTGATTTACAGAATAAGTGATCCATTTACCTTGTTTTCTACGATGTCTTTTACTTGGTCGATGTCGCCGTTTTTAATTCCCCAAACTAATTCACTCATTGTTGCGTACTTTCTAAATCCTTTTACGAACAAGATTTTCGAGATTTATTCCGGAATCGAAATAACAATGGATATGGCGTTCTTTGACATGACATCTGTCAATATTAAGGATGTCCCATGGAAGTACGGTTTTCAGCACACCACACAGCAGATCACCAGGAGATTGTCGGATTGATCCAATACCCAAAGATATTTGCAAAAAAAAACATTTCTGCAAATAACTATAGACATTAGGAAAAAAAAACACGATAAAATAACCAATGCATCAAAAAAGTCCTCTACGCTCTCAACCGGAAATGCCCTAAAGAGACTGGCAGCCGGCAGCATTGCCACATTTGCCACTACCAATATAGTACTCAGTGATTGCCACGTTTCTTTTTTGTACAAGGTTAAAACTAGCATTGGGTCACTGGAAGCATCAACTAAACGTTTGAATATTTCCTTGATACGCTGTGAGCATTCAGACCCCTCAAACCGAGGTTTTCCATTCTAAACGCCTCAAAAATATCGTTAATCACAAGGGCCTTATATTTACGCAGGTGAAAGCCTCCAGCTGCGTAGAGGTCTTTTGGTGGGGCAAATACCGTAACTTTTAAGACCTTGGAATGGTTACATTTGTAACTATAAACTCCATGGATTTTTGTCGGATAGCTCTCGACCACTCTCGACAACTGACTGACATTGTTGCTTGCTGTCAGAATTGACAGAAAGTTGTTGTTATATGTATTCTGTGGTTGTTGTGTCTGTTGACTTGACAGTTGACTGTTCGTTTCGTTCGCTACGCTTGCTGTTGCTTCGCTATCGTTAATTTTGAATTTTGATAGTACCTATTTAAAGTTATAGGTTTCCGAGATAAATATGGAAGAAAGTTTTGAAGCATTAGTTGTAATACCTCAAGATTCACGCGCTGCCACCAATCATGTCGTGGTAATGAAAATTTAGGTTGGCTTGCTACTTTTTGTATGTAAAAATAGTAACCAAGACTAATTCTCCTAACTTTCAGAGCCTGTTACTGGACAAAATTCAACCTTTAACTCTGCGATTACGTCGTAAACTATTGTCTTATGACAACAATGGAGAGGATATTTCAAAAGTTCGAGATGTTTACACATTATGTACAAGCCAAATAAACAAATGTTTGATTAATTTATTTGACGTCTTCAAAGTAGAATTTCATCACCACACTCTTTTACAGGTAAGATGAGAAAGGTCGTTCTCCCTGTAGCTTAGAATGAAAAAAAATATTAAAATCATTTTGCGGAATTCAGTCGAGTCGTTCAAGTTGTTATTTCATTATCCACAACTGAATCAAAATTCGGTACCCATAAAAATCTAATATATGCAACAGAATCCCCGAGACTTGACTACATAATTACCAGGCTCATAAAAAACATTAAGATCAACTTTCTGCTTTGTCACGTTTCAGGAAAGTCGTCAGTATAATCTGGAAAGATTATCATGGTGCATCAACAGACTACTAACAATCGAGAACTATTTGGAAAGAACATCAACCTCTTCGGACATGGATGAAAGTGCCAATGATTCTTTCAACGTGACCACCATGTATTTTGTCAACTGGATTGACCATACATTTGAAGTTCTTGGTAAACTCGCCGCTGCAATCTATAAGACTGACTACAAAGAGTCTGAAGTACTATATACTGAGTGGAAAGATTACGTAAGTTTTTAAGTATGTTTTTACCTGTTGCTGTTGCACGAGAGTCAAGCATTAATTTAAAGTTAGAGACCATGTGTAAGTCTTAGCATGTGCTAAATAAGATTCAAGGCTCATAAATATCTCAGGCTGGGAGTGGTGAGGAAAATTTAGTGGTTCAAACTATCTATTGTTGAATTTTCAGATGGTTGAGTGTGTGAGTGAGCTTCATGTCTCAATTGATGAACTCCTGCTGTCAGCCATGACCTTGTGCCGGTACTGTCTGGCTGATGATCAACACATTGTGAAAGCTCGCTGTCAAGTGGTAATTATACTACAAGCTAATTTAATTTAGCCAAAGCAATTTTTTTTTCTATGGTGTGTTTTTTTTTGTAAGAGACTGCTAACCCATAAGTACTAACGTAACATAACACCACATTGTACACTTAGTTTGCAATAAATGTATTTACCTTGACTTTGACATGTTATTCTCCTGCCCCTTCCCCAACTAATTTTAGGATAGCCTAGTATGTCTTCTTCCATACTTTTCAAATACTTTATCATCTCAGAAGTCACTTCTAGCCATATCATATGAATAAAATTAGTTTTTTTTTTATGTCAGCCTGATCTGTCCCACTGCTGGGCAAAGGCCTCCCCCATGACTTTCCAAAACTGTTTACAATATGCCCTTTCTGACCAATCCGTAAAGCACGAGTCCAGATTGTCACGCCAGCGTTTTTTTTAAGTAATAAAAATTTAAGTAACAAGAATAAAACTAATAAGCCACAATAAATTTTCTTTTTGATTACAGGTTCTGAGAGAAACAAAAGCATTGCTAAGTGAATTGATAGAAGGAGACCTCAGTTCAACTGTCAAAGCTACACCGGAGACATTAAAGCTGCCCATAATGCCATCGAATGCCAATGTGCTCATAGATGTGTTGAAAGATGTCCTGTATGCTTTGGAGACAAACACTAACACTGCTCTACTAGCTCTAGTAGCACACTGTTTTACCTACAACAAGTCCCCAATCGCCATTTTAAGGGATCATTTCAATAATGCAACTAAAGGCACTTGCTCCTGTTTAGTCAAGAGTGAGGATGAAGTCACCGAGAACTGCTCATTTGTGAAGGATTTTGATTTGTACAATGAGAGATTGCTGCAGATTGGAAACTTTGCTGTTTCTTGCTCTTCTGATCAAAGTAGTAAGCACATTCATCAAATAATATAATGTTCAATTTATAAAATACAAGCTTACAATAATTTGATGAGTGTATTTTTTCAGGAATCTTGTCTTTACGCAGTGGTCTTGCCAGCTTGGAAGCCCTAGATCCTCATTTGGTGCCAGCATTAATGATGTCGCCAGACAGTCACCATGCCACATTGCTGATCAACTCCTGGATGCATGAAGTTGAGGAGATTCGGGATAATGTGTTCTTGATTGTGGATCCAAGTGCTTTTGCTGAGGTATGGTGTGATAAGAGATAGATTGTGCTTTAAAACAAGCAAAGTCAAGGGGTTTTCAAACCAAAAATGCCCAATTCTAAAGTTGATTCCTCAGTAAGTGTTTATTATTGCCATAGACACCAGTCATGCCAGCCAGCAACCAGACATGAGTCTTTAGTGAGTGTTCTGTGTTTGCTGTGTTAGCTAGAAAACTGTATAAAAACAGCAGCATTCTTTTGGGTTCTTCAAGATATTGTGTATTGTGAACTACGCGGGTAAAATATACCTTATGTTCCTCAGTTAAGACGTGGCTTTCTAATGGTGAAAGAATTTAAAAACAACAAACAAAATATCAAATCATTCCTCTTTTTAATATTGTATACTGTTTAGGTTTAACCATTAGCTGATGTCTGATATCATTAAATATGTATTTTTGTTTCAGAAATCAAAACAAATGATGCATCAAAGACTGCTGGTGATATTGAACAACAATTGCTACAACAATACGGATGTGTGTGCCGTTATCAACATGGGATGCATGGTGTATGATTTCTTCCATGTGTATGACAAGTGTGAGCCTGATGCTTTGGGCCACCATGACAAACTGCTGCTGTTGTTGGCTGACTTGGATAAAGGTGACTGGTATTACCATACCCTACTTTATTTGGGGTTATCTTAGTATTTTTTTTTCTTTCATACTTCCTTAAACGTCGTCATTATTACTCACGCACGCCCTTTAGCGCCATATCATCTTTCACACAGTTATTTTTCATCAGTGCCATTTATTTGTTTGCTTTTTTATTAAATTAATTATGTACGACATTTTTATTGTTACAGTACAAAAAGAATGCAAAATAGTCAGCAACCTTCTCACCTCAAATGACGATTTTGTGTATGACGTTAAGATGCCGAAAAGTAACAAAGAAGTGTGCTTAGATCAACTAATAAAACGGTTGAAACTTCTATACACATTGGTGACCAGAATTCATGGTTTACATCATCCTAAGGAAAATGAGGACCAGTGGCTTGGTTGCGAAGGTGAGGAGGAACCACAAATGGTTTATAAGAATGCAACACACACGGTCATAAAAAATTCTGATACCTACGTAAATTCACCTAGGAAGCCTCTTAATAACATGTCCAGAACGGTTTTCGGAAGGACAAATGTACGCTCGTCGACCAGGAACTTCCCCATATCAAAATTAACGAAGCGCCTAAAAACCAAGATGTGTAGCGAACTCAGTTTCTCTGTACAATTGGACCAATTATTCAGCACTCCAGGTGTTGAAAAAAATGCTGCTTGTGACGAAACGGTGTTCGTGAATAAGCAGCTGGGTAAAGTAAGAGATGCGTCATTCTCAGTACTTTACAACTTTTCGCCAATACGGAATCGACCGTCGTTGAGGAAGGCAGTTCTGAATAGACAGTGCAGGATACCTGTTTATAGAAATATTGAAGTCAATGATGATAATAATGTAACTTGCGATAAGGAAGACCTAATGGATGAAACTACAAGTCTGCAAATAACAGGTACACATGACTTTACAATCAAAATAATTTACCATAATTCGTTTTTGCTTCACGATAGATACTGCAATCTAATTTTGTTTCAGATATTTTGAATCAAATGAACGAAATGACGAGTATGTTGTCTACCACGCAGCTAACTCACCTCAAAACAACAAATGAAGTGGATAACAGAAATGACAAAGAAACGAAAAACGTACTAAGAATCAATGTGAACAACCAGAATACTACAATAACCAAACACATTTGGAATATACCAGTGAATGCTAGCATTGTGGAGATGCCTCTAGAAGACAGTACTTCAAACATGACTCAGCCCTCCAATGTGGATACTTTGGAAAGAATCCATGATTTGGAATATGTGGAAAGTAAATTAAACAGTTTGAAATCTCAGTTAGAAACTAGTTTGTAATAAAAAATGTGTCCACTATAGCTGCAATTAAGCTGAATTTTGTTTATGGCCGTCCAATACGTTTTTATTATGTTGACAATATATTATTAAGTTGACAATATTTTATTAAGGTTTTTATATTTTATTTAAGGAAGTATATTTTCTCAGAGTATAATAAATGATATTTTACGTATAACCTTTTGTTTATTTTCTCTAATATATGTCGAACATTACCCACCTGACACACAACTCCTCGTCTAAGTAGTTCAATTTTACTGCTGAATACAGTAGGTGTACATGAAGCAGTTGTAGAAAAATCAAGTGTTCTTTCCCTTGCTAAAGACATTGCGTGACCGATTTGAATATTCACTTTATCATGCTAATTGTTTGCTAATTATTCAGATTTTTTACATTGCAATTAGTCGAGTGTAACGGTAGGAAAGTGACGAGTTAGTGCGTGCGTGTGTTTTTTTACAGATTCGACGTTTAGCCGGTCGACACCCTTTTAAATGCACGCAATGCTCTGAAGATCCTATTCAATTAATCTTTAATCATAATTCTTCAGTATCGCCTGATTGATATATTCAATTACCCCTCTTCCAGTTGGTCAGTGTTGCAAACTTGCAAGACTTTTTGATTGAACAAATTTCCCCAAGATTTGGCTCCAGTATACTAACTGATCTAAGACAACATTTTAAAATGGACTTTAACGATCGTCGTAAAATTGCCAGTTAATGATGTGTACTAGAGTTTCTTTTTAAACTTATCTATTGTAAATCGTGAATATCTTCGGCGTGCGTATTGGCACATTAACATAATTTATTCCACAGTATATAAGCGCGATCTATTTTACGTGCCTCACAAACTACTTGCTTTGGAGTTCGCGACAAACGTTCGTTTGGGCTCTTTCTGCAGAAAATCCAGAGATGGCTTCTATAGTTATTTTCTCATTTTTGGTAAACGTCCAATTTTTATTTGTATATTTGGATTTCTCTAGTAAAATATATCAAGTCTCTAATATCTTTCAATATTAACTATCTTCGGTTATTACTTTTTCAGATAAATCTGGCTCTAATCCAAGGCAGGACTGAAGTGGGTATGTTGAAGATACAGTTGCACGTCATTTGCTACTGTTTAATTAACTATGATCTACTTCAATTTATTTTAATATTCCAGGACCAGGACCTAGTTTTCGACCAGACAATTACACTCACTTTGACGTCTACGCTAGCGCACTCAGTAAAGCACATTACAATCCCTGGGCCTGCGATTATAGAAGTGAGGTAAACAACTAACCTTCGTATTTTTATTATACTGCGTAGTATTCTCCGATGTTTCGATGCCATTTGATTTAATTGATCACAGCTCAGTCCTTCTAAAGTAGATAGATAACACTGAATGTCTCCGTCTTCTTCCGAGCTTGTTATGACTAATTTCTATTTTGAAGACCGTCAAAGTACCTAGTTAAAGTAGCATGTGAACAGAATTCTTTAAAGAGGTGTACCCCAGGGTTCTATTCTATGTCCTTTACTTTCCAACATTATGATACTCTTCATTTACTGATATTCTTCGACTCTTGATTTGCATGTGTATTAATATATTTGCTTTTAATGTTTCCAGCCGGGATATAAATGTCTCAGTTGCAGTAGCGCACTCCACTGCTACCCCGGCAACTTCGCGCTCTTAGTTCAGTGCGCCGGCATTTTCCCATTCTGCCGTAATGGTTATTGTTCGAGGTTTAAGACTGAAGGATGTACCGAGGAAGCGGATCCTAGTCTTGTGAGTCACAGCACGATGCCACCTTACGTTCAAACGGTCAACAAGGTAAACAAGACTACGGTAGTATCAAATGCGCCAGTGAACCATGAAATATCGGAACCAATTTTACATGACCCGGTTCCGCAAGAAAGTTCTTCTAAACCAGTCGCCACTCTGTCAAATGATCCGAACAAGATTAGCGGAGAAAAAATGAAGCCAACAAACGCAGTGCAAACAAACAATGTTCCATACATTAACAAAAAACCGAAAGGCTCACCGCATTCGTCGCAATTAAGAATTAAGTGAACAAATAAATTAATTATGAAGGTACACTCGATGCTGGGTTGTGAAACTTGTTATAAATTGAATAAGAAATTAATTTAAATTAAATCTTTATTGTACCTAATTATTGTACTCATTTATTTATTTCTTTTAGTTACTTACCTTGTTCTTTTGATTAAGTATTGAAATAAATGTAATCGAATAACTAGGACCCTGCTGATTCCTGCTATCTTATTTCGGATCTCAGTAACTATATAAATAGGTAAACTGGTATCTAGGTACCGACTGCAGTGGTATCTTTGATCATTTAAATCAAAGAGACAGAAATTGGATATCGTTGGTCCCGATGCAACCAATCAGTGTTTGATTTGTATCTTTGATCGCGTCGCTGTGGGAATTGCCCGAAGTCCTTGAGAAGGATCGATTCTGAAAGGTTACTTATGATGCTCTTCTTGCAAGTTAAGTTACATAGTGTCTGGTTTCTTGATTTATTGGTATAACTGAATATTTTTTTTTTAGGTATAAAGAAAAAGCTGTTTTTTTTTAAGTAGAAGCTAGCAGTTTGCAGTGCCTAAATACCTACCTATACTGCTACTGTTGAAATTTAACGGTCATTTTCAATAACTTACTAACAGCTAGCGGTAGATTGCTATATCTTTCTGTTTGACATTTAGCTTACGGACCGCTAGAAACAAAACGTCACAGAAAAGTTTTTTTTTGATTTTTCTATGAAGCAAGTGACAGATAGTTGACGCGGATAGGATCTTTCAAGCTAACTTTGTTTATAAAAACACTAGCTGACCCACGCAACTTCCTCTGCGTCACATAAGAGAGAAAAACGAAGGGAAAAAAGTCCCCGTTTTTGCAACATTTTTCATTCCTGCTCCGCTTCTAATGATTGTAGCGTGATGTTATATAGCCTAAAGCCTTCCTCGATAAATGGACTATCCAACACAAAATAATTTTTCAATTCGAGCCGGTATAGTTCCTGAGATTAGCGCGTTCAACCAAACAAACAAACAAACAAACTCTTTTGCTTTATAATATTAGTATAGATTGATAGCTCACATACGTTGTCTTCAGTCAGGATTGACTGAAGTTGTCCACTGCTAAACCTTTGTAATATACAGGGTGGAATTTTACAATGCAACCTGGAGGGAAAGTACTCTAAATACTGGAGATGCCAAACTTTAATCAAAAGAGACATTCCTTTATTTTTAACAAAAAATAAAACTGACTAAAAAAACACAAAAAAGTGAAAAATAACTTTCGTTTCAGAAGTCGGTGACAAAAACTAAGTAAATAGACCAAACAAAGGTCACCGACTTCTGTAGCTAAAGTTATTTTTAAATTTTTGTGTTTTTTTTGGAGTCGGTTTTATTTTTTGTAAAAAGTTTTTGTTTTTCACTTTTTAGTGGTTCACTTGTGCTTACCCTTCACAGCGTAGAGGCGTGATGTTATATTATGAACTGGTGTAAACAATAGATAAACATGAGATTTCAGCAATCCCAGTCCATTTGCTATCATTTATTGAGGAGTTCCGTTGCCTATCTCCGAAGTTCTTCACCAGATCTTCACCAAATTGAAATAGAATCACTTCGAGAAAGAACCCATTCTAAGACTACCCAAATCACATCAATTGTGTTTATAAAATTTGAAGAGTTCTCTCAATTACTCCAGGATCCCATCATCAGATCCCGACTTGATGATTATGGGACCACCTGGGAAGTGGGTATACTTCCCAGGTGGTCCCATAATCATCAAACAAAAAAAGAATAATTCAAACCGCTCCAGCCATCTTCGAGTAATCGGGGAACATAGATAAAAGGTTCCGACGAATTGAGAACCTCCTCCTTTTTGAAGTCGGTTAAAAAGAAACAAGAATGCATTCTCATTTTTTCGAAAATTATTTTGCCACACTGGCATCGAACCCGGGATGGATCGACTAAAGTTCGACAAAATAACGTTCTGTACCTTTTTGACATCAATCGATAGGGTCAATCAAATGGATCAAATCTATCTTACAAATATGATAAATTAAATTAAAGGAAAACCATGAATAAAACTGTTTTATCTCATAATGTATCCCATTGAATTTATAACTGTTCTTTAGTTTTCATGGTTTTCATTTCATTTTATTTACCTACTAGCTTCTGCCAGCGGCTTCGCCCGCGTGAAGTTTCAAAATTGTCCCATGGGATCTTACTACCGGGATAAAAAGTATCCTATGTGTTAATCCAGGTTGTAAACCATCTGTGTGCAAAATTTCATCCAAATCCGTTCAGTAGTTTTTTCGTGAAAGAGTAACAAACATACCTACATCCATCCTCACAAACTTTCGCATTTATAATATTAGTAGGATAGGATTAATCTCTCCATATTGATCCATTTGGTTGGCCCTATCGATGAATGTCAAAAAAGTACAGTATTATTTTTTCGAACTTTAATCGGTTGGATTCCCGAGTGTGGCAAGCGAATTTTTGAAAATCTGTGAATGCAAATTTCTTTCTTTAATTAAAAAATAAAGGAATGTTTCCTTTGAGTATAATTTTCTATATCCAGTATTTCGAGTACTGTCCCTCCAGGTGGCATTGAAAAATTCCATCCTGTATACCTGTTGGAATAGATCAAGTATCTATACAAAAACATTCTAATTATGTACTAAGCTAGGCAGATACATGCCTCTTGGGCTAAAATATATCTGAAAGCCGTATTTGTCTGCAGAAAAACTTAAAATAATAAAACTTAATGGCGTTTCATATAATACGAGTATGTATATCTATTGATCTAATTCAACCAGTGCTAAACGTTACGCAGAATAGTAAAAAGATTTAATATAAAGAAGATCATTTATTGTCGGCCCAACAACCAAGTAAAAAAAGCCAAGGAAAAAAACGTGTCACCACTGTTGGGGAGATCAGTCCGAGTATTTTTTACTACTGCACCATTCCTTCAGCTGGTTTTTTGGGTTGAAAAATCTGGTTTTTCGTACGTTTTATTTGACAGAAATCTTTTCTTCTGCTGGCGAATAAGTGATATCAATCAATCAATTATTTTATTATCAGGCATCTTAAGGCCCATAGAGAAAATACAAAAAATAACATAGCAACATAAAAATATACTAACTGTACATACAAATCTAACTTATAAACTATGAACACACGAAGTGGCGGCTTCGTGTAACGCTGTGCGATGTCACGTAGCCTGCCGCGAAAACGTCGGTAGACTACACCCTACTTGCCCCACCCGATGAGCTCGTTGGGATGATGACCTTGAACAAGTAGGTATATTAGAAACCATTTTTGCTGCTCTTTTGATAAAGCTGCGAACTGAGGATTCAAAACTGAGACTTGCGCCCATCTTTAAAAGAAGCGATGCAACTATTTCGTGAATGTTGAGTTAACCGGATGCAGCTGTATACCAGCATTTTACGTGGAGCGACTGCCTATCTGACCTCCACAAACCCAGTAAGTACTGGGTAACACAATACCTCTTTTAAACCCAATACGTCAGTCTTTTTGGGTCACTGACTACCTGTACAATAGCGACTGCCAAAGATCTACAAATAACAGCCGGGACCAACACCTTAACGTACTTTTCGAGGCACGGAGGAAACTCGGTACCTCCGTAGGGGTGGTCACTCATCCACAGACCAACCTAGACAATCACGGCTTAACCTAAGCTAAAGTTCGATCCGAGCGGCTACGAGCTCCTCATGCTCATTGCTCAATTATGCAATAAAAAAAAGATTTTGAAAAAAAAGATTCAAGATTTTGAATAAAACTAAGTAGGTACCTAACTGACAATTTAATTTAGGTACCTACGTAAATTAGAAAACAAAACTTTTTTCTTTCATTTAGGTAGGTACCAGAAAATCAAATAATTACTATTATTACATAATTGAAAACTTTTGTGGGACATCTACCTCGTCATACAGCCTTTTATCTAGGTCCAAACACACGATTATTAAAAATATTTTGGGTCGTTAATAATTTAAATTTTTCTAGTAAAACCAATTTGAAAAGGAAAGTAACGTTCATTGGTTTTATTATTTTCAGCCAGCTACTCTATTTTTTGTTACTGACCGTTTGTAATTAAATCTTTCTTGCTCAATAAGTGTCGCGACCAATCTGCGGAACGTACGGCGCCGAATGTTCGGTTGCACATCAGCCGAAATTACGTCGCCTTCGGCGTAGAGCCCAAACTTCGGCGCGGCGTTCGGTGGTTCTCTGACGTGGCGGGCGATGACGTGCCTGTAAGTGCCTGTTGCATTTTTCTTCTTCTAAGCACTTCATAATAGCCAATATTGTAATAAAATACATTAGACTGGGCAATTCACACATTACGCTCACAACCGTACACTACAGAGACACCGACTGACGACGACGCCACGTAATGCGCTGAACTAAACGCCGGTGGTGACGCGCGCGCCGAGCTGTCTCGGCGCATTTAGTCGCTGAAGTGTCGGCGCCGTACGTTCCGCAGATGTGTCGCGACCCTAAGAGACCCGACTCACAACGTTAGGAATGTAATCATGTAAGACAGGCCATAACTATCAGAGACAAAACACTCTTGATGTATTCCCACTATTCCCAGTCATTAGATGTTACATCGATTAAATTCTATTCAGTGGGCTTGATTTAAGATTCACAAAAGACTTGCGAAGCCATACTTACCTCTATTTGAGCCTTTGAGGTCTCCGAAAATTTCATAATTAATTTTCTATTAGCAATGTCTTAAATTTAGTATTTTGAAGGAGCCTTTGTGAACTGCGGCGTGCGGTATAATTAAACTCGTTCTAAATATGAACGAGTATTTTGGGTTTTTTATGTATTTAATTTGAGTATTCATGTAGATATTTCATTTTATGTAGAACTAGGCATCATCATCATCATGGGGTTTAGGTTTCCGCACTTAGTCCTTGAAGTGGACCATTGTGCGTGGTAGAACTAGGCAACAGTGATGGTATTGGCGTGATAAAGTCGGACTAATGCAAACTTGATTGATGAAATAAAGGATTTGCCCAAACATTGTAATGAGCCTGTACCCCAGAATGAACAGATATAATAGTATATTTTATAACGAGGGACTAAACGAAGCCATTATATACCCGAGGTGGTTTGACTCCCGAGCTTGCGAGGGAGGCAATGAAAGCGAGGGTATATTAAATTGGCGTTTAGTCTCGAGGTGCAAACTGTACTTTTCACTTCGAGTGCGAGAAAATAGTAATTTAAAACCGAACAAATTTACACTCGACTAAAATTCTGAACTGAGCAGTCAGATTTTCTTCTATCAGGTCAGTCACAGATTGACAATTTAAAACACAACACAAACTCTCAACATTCTCGCAATGAAGATGATCCACACTCCGCAGATAATTATAGTAAGTACCTACATTACTGCAGCGGCTAGCAACAGAGGCATTCCACATACTTTTTCAAAATCAACGATGCACACAAACAACCATAAATTTTCCCGCGTTCATTTGTTTTTTTTTTCAATATACCGCTTTCTATTTGCAAGCCAATTCGAAATTGAAATAAAACCTTTGACAAGTTACTCTTTTGTGACCATGTTTCAGAGCAAAAGATCGTTCCATTTTTAAATTACTTTTTACTCCCTAGGGAATAAACGGTCATTTTAATCCCGCTTCGTAGGGCTATAATGGCGTACTTTTAGAGCATGAGAAGTGAAAAATCTATGTCATTTATTAGTAAAAATCTTCTATAACAAAAATAAAAAAGGTTGCTCAGCAGTTTTAGACAAAAATTTAATGGGGTTTAAAGAAGTTGTTTTTGTCACTACGTCTTAAGTAAAGTTAAGTAATTTTATCTAAAGGTATTTTAGTAAGGAATAGTGGGCGGCCAAGTTATAGGTACTAAAGGTGAACGCACACCTATCGGAGCCGAACGAAGCGAGAGGCCGAAAGAATCGAATTTTAGAATTGCTTGTATGAAATCCTATGAAACCACATTTATTCGCGTCGAATCGGACGAATAGTTGACGTTATACGGATGAGAAAAAATATTTCGTCGCGGTCGATTCTTTTGGCGCGGATAAGTGCCATGTGCGGCCACCTTAATACCTACTTACAAAAAACAAGATTACGACGGGATCACCTCCGACGATTACTTTCCAATGAAAAGAATCATCGAAATTAGTTTACGATTAGCGAATACAAGGTTGAACATTCTTAACTGGAAAAATGTGGGTGTAGGTACTGAACACATCTGCGGACCTCTTCAGAGTGTATACTCTGAAGAGGTCCGCAGATGTGTATCACGCCTGTATAGGCGTGATGTTATGCTGTGATATGAGAACACAGACATAAACAGCTAACCAAGACATCAATCACGACATATTGTCGGTCTATCATTGAAGAGTTCCATTGTAAGTACATGTACATCCAGAGATCAGCATCAGATCTTCACATTTAACGTGAAATAAAGCTCTTCAAAAAAACATCGAAATCGGTTTACCTAAAATTGGTTATCGCTGAACATACACACAAAAAACATTCACATCAATTGAAAACCTCCTCCTTTTGTATGTCGGTTAAAAATAGTGATTATTTCAATGTAAATGAAATAGTTACCTATACCTGCTTAATTACTTTTATATTGGGTACGTCATTCAGAAAAGTACCTGGTGAAAAAGTAAAGAAGGTATTACCTATTAACAAAATAAAGTTTTCAGGGAATCCGAATCATTGTTCAACTGAAGCCGGCAGAATGCGCCAGGTATCCATTAACCTTTTGTTAGTACCTAACGCAATTTCCTCTGAATACAATTTAATTAAAACATAACCTTATGACCTTACAGCTTACTAATTAAAGTGCATGTAGTAGGTACAGTGCCGAGGTAAGCTCCTCCCTCATGTAACGCGCAAGCGCGGGACACAAAGTTTTCTATAAAAGCTCAGTTAATGCCGACCATCAGCCATTCCCGCCAGAATCATCAACTAACTAACTAAAATTAACAGAAAAGTGTCAAGTTCGAAGTTGCTCTAAAGTTTGAAAAAAGTGTGCTGTCCCTGGGACAGAAGTCGCCAAAGGTAAGTCACTCAAGTAGCCTTTAGTTTTGTGTTAGACAGGAAAAGTATGAAGATGTTGAAAAAGTTTTACACTAATAAGTTTTATTGTTCTTTTACTTGAAAATATAATTTTAAAGTAATTATGATGTAGATTAATTAATCATTCTAATGTGCGCATTTTGTGGGCATAAGTTTTGGATTCGGCCACTAGAAAGTTTAGTTGTAAACTTTTTCGTTCGACATTACCCTGGATGTGAATTAAAAAAAAGCAATCTGATGTTAGTATTTATAACAATGTTTAGATTCGATTGAGTTTTCCTTGAAAAGTAATGACTCTCACTTTAGCAAACATTTAAAACTGCATAAGTGTTATTTTAATTTAAATCAGGTTTGTACAGTTGTTTAAAGTTAGCGAAACACTAACTATTGCTGTTTCTAATAGAAAATAAAAATTGAAAGTTTATCCAACATCAATTTCTAGCAGCCAAATTCGGTAAAACATAAGTAAAGTGCAATGGTATTTTTCTACATATCTGTTATTTTTTAACTTGTTTTTTTCTACGTCATCTTTATGGGTCTTTGCCTACGAGATAAGTTAAAGGCCAATTTCTTGTCTGCTGTCACCTTCCCCTCTTAGGTTTTTACAAGTACCTATTAAAAGTTTGTGAGAGGTAATGGTGTTGCTATTGCGGGCATATCCTGCATGAGGTTGGGACAAGAGCGTCAAGCTTGGCACAACCAAAGAGATGCCTATAACCAACAGTGGGTGAGGTCGTGCTGTGGATGACGAACGGTGTTTCATATCATCATCATCATCTGCCTAGCCTTTTCCCAACTATGTTGCGGTCGGGTGCCAGTCTAACCGGATGCAGCTGAATATTTTAACATGGAGCGACAAAATGAAATAAAAATAAAAATAAAATTTTATACGACGTGAATAAATAACTGCTTTTTCGCTTCTCAATTACGAGAAACCTTATACATTACAAGAGGCGTAGGCTGGCTACGAATTTCGTAGACATTAAAATGTGCTACGAGAATTTTATTTACGAGACTGGCAAATGCCTTTTTTTTTTCTGTATAGGAAATCATCAAATCACTTCTCCCACTCTGGGCGGAGCGGGAGGGAGTATCAGACTTTTACTGACTAAAACCCATCCATGTTCCTTCCTCGCCCTTTATGTTCCGGGGCCACGGTATCTCTTTCGAACAGGCCCGTAACGACTGGCAAACGCCTTGATTGTTGAAATTCGATATTAATCAAATATTGTCAGTACTTAGCTAATCGAAGTAACATTATATATATTGTAATCAAAGCCTCGGATGACAAGCTTTCCTGGTTGCTAATTTCTGGTACTCCAATTTAATTGTAAAGAAAAAAAAATAGTGTAGTTTGAGTAGATGAAGAAGAAAATAGCAAGATAAACTTTTTTACTTATCCTAGAAGTATGACGAAGAGACTCGACACTTAAGTCACATAGTTCTGCTAACACTGACGCACTCGGACTTAAATTGAATATTTCGTGAGGGCCTTAATTGCTCGGAGGGTAGATTTGTTGTTTTAAAGGCGAGGGATAAGCGGATAATAACAATTTAGTCTTTAGCCCAATTGTAATAACTGTCAAAGACCGATTAGCATTCGTTAAGTCGTGACTGAAGTGATCTTAATATACCCATATCAGCACCCCAATTGCTTAAAATACCTTTCTATAACATTCCGGAGAAAATTCGGGCTGTGAATGTTATTTGGAAAATTCATTTTAAAGTCTAACACTTGTAAAGTCAAGTTAAAATTATTATTTAAGTTTAATTAATTACTTATGCAGCGATTTTTATGTAACATACAAGAATTTGAACAAAGACAGAACTGTCAAAGAAAACAAAGCTGAAAATTCAATTTTTTTACAGTTATATCTCCTACTTTTGGTTCTAAAGTACAGAATAAAAATCGTATCTTAAATCATATTTTTTACTCAAGTAACCACTTTGCCTTGGATAGATACGAGTATAAAAGTAATGATGTGAATTGTCAAAGTAGAAATGAACTGTTCAAGTAGATAGCATTTGGGCATGTGGAATGTGTTACCCAAATCCACTAAGATCCTGGATGATCCCTTTAGATGACATTGCCATGTAATGGGATCATCCAGGATCTTAGTGGATTTATCGAATCTAACGTCTAAAGCAATAAATAACACTAGGTTTTAGATTTCCCACGAGCCTTCGCCAAAATTGACGATCTTTCTGAAGTTAAAGCATTAGTCCTGGAGATTTATTTTCTTGAAAAAAAAATTCTTGTTGAGTTTATAATTTCAATATAAATCAATATGATTAACCTTTATACGATAAGCGGACTATAATATTAATTAAGTAGAAAAATATCTCTGAAATATGTTATTTATAAATTTGTTGTTTTGCAACTATTAATTATAAATTCAATAGCCTCCATTATATGCGATTTAAGGCGACTACAAGAGCTAAACGCGAGTTTTATAATGCCGGAAGTACTTATCTGATTCACTGCAATAAACAAAACCAAAAAAAATATATATGTGATATTCTTCAGATATGATAGTGTTTTGAAAATAATTAATTTTACTTGATAAAAAAATCACGAAATCTTTTAACGAGTAAAAACCAGACTTGTGTGATCATTCTGATTTTTTTGGCAAATAATTCTAAAAGCAACAGTTTAGCAACAAAGTGTTTTATTTTTTTAGTAAAAGCAATAGATTTTTTTGTAAATCGATCGAAACCCTTATTCTGCACTATTCGGCCCGCAGTGACTGACATATAACAACCACTATGTGGTGCAAGCTGATTAGAACTTTATTCTAAAAGTATTGCTAATTAAGCTCCTGTAGTCCTCTTAAAACATATCTGGCAAAATGTGGGTGTACTATTAAGTACACCTCTACTGAACTCTTCGGAAATTACAAGGGTGATGCTATATGTTATGTTCATAACATTTTTCATTCGCCCTTGACCCTTTCCAATGTGTGTTCAGGATCACAGTACACCTACAAATCAGTGTGCTCCATTATTCATAAGTAAATCAAAATCTCCGTACACACATTTCAGGGTTCCGTACCCGAAGGGTAACCAACAGGGCTATATTACTAACCCTCCGTTGTCCATCTAAGCCTGTCCTGTCTGTCAGCGGGCACAGTTTCACAGAATGTGTATTTCTGTAGCCGCTATAACAACAAATAATAAAAATGAATTCAAAGGGGCTCCCCACTGAAACCCTTCATGAGCGTGCCCGACTCGCACTTGGCAGGTTTTCCGAAACTTCTCGGAGCAGGAGCTCAGGTGCTTCATAACAGACTTCCACGTAATTGAATCTGCCAGCTTCATATCCATTCTGGTGACAGACTATTATCAGGCTTCCGAGTCGATCCGAGTTCCGACCCTCAACCACGTTTTACTCGAGTCCTGACACCGTAAAGTGATATAACCTCAAGTTTATAACTTGTTTGACTCGTTGCGGTGACCAGAATCCATTTATAATAGTGTAGACTAATTGAACAGTCGTTTGACTAATCTGTTTTGAATAAAGGTATGAACTGGGACAGTTTTGTAAAGTATAACGTTCTGATGTACCTAGTTGAAATCATTTACAGAATACCTTTTCATATTTTGACCTTGGAAAACAGGTTATTATATACCAGGCGATGATTCATGTTAGTGTAAGATTTTTCTTTCACAAGTTATATGAACCTTACTTACATATTTATGATGGTTGTGATTTAGATGAACGACGCAGGGACGAGTATCGGAAGGCATCGTGGCTGTCTTCTACTTTTTGCTGCTTTAGCAGTGGCATTCTCCACTTATGTTGAACAAGTAAGTCATTAAAAGAATACAAAATACTCAGGAAGTCATAGGGTCCTTGTATGACCGACATTTCTTTAACTAAGTGCATGTTTTCAGAAGAATTAAGATAATAAATAATAAATTCTTAAACTGTCAAATAAGTAACTGTCGACAGTTTATATGATAAAGATCATATTTGACAGTTTATATGATCAAGATCATATTTGACAGTTTGATAAACAGTAAATCAGGAGATGGTATTTTAGATATCGTCTTGTAAAATAAAATGTTCATTCTTAGGTGGAGAGTATGCCTGCAGAACCTGTAAGTCAATGGCCTTCATTTCCCAGAAGAAATATTGCGGCGTTAGCCAGAGATGGCTACCTGAGAAACTCCGCTTCTAAAGCTTATAAACGTGGCATTTCTACACTTGCCAAAAATGGATTGCTTCCTACATATAGATCACCCTATGTCGAAGCTGACAAACAGGATTCTAATCAAGATGAATCGCAAGAGAAGCGAAACATGGCATCCATTGCTCGACTCCGTAGCTATGCGGCCATTAAGAGGAATATCCAAGCTCTTGCCAGAGATGGTTATCGTGTAGGTAGGGGACAGTACAACCCGTCTAATGACAAACGTAATATTGCTGCTTTGGCTCGCAATGGACTGCTAAACAAGAAGGATGAGGCTACTGCAGACGAGTACTATTTCCCCTTCTATCAAAACCCTATCGCGCCACTCTCTGAAATCGACCATCCACTAGATGTCAATGAAATGTATGATCTCCAACAGTCGATGAACCCAGACATGTTCCCATCTATGTCGCAAGTGTACAAACGTAGTCCGTTTGACCCGTACTACGACTATTACAGCCTAAAGGACGACGAAAACTCTTATTTGAAGAGAAGTTCCGCAGGTAGTCCAGTCCATGGACTTTACAGACCGAATTACTTTGAACCAACTACCAGGACCAAAAGATATGTGATGCCGTACCCTGATCTTTCGGATGGAGACGAGGCGATTGACCAAAATGATATTGAAGGAGAAAAGCGTTCCGTAGGTGAGTACTGAGTAAAAAATATAAAATACGATATAAATTTAAAATTATGACGCGTGTGATGTGACTTATCAGAATAATTGTGAGACACATTCGCTCAACTCAACTTGTGGATAAACTTGTTCAGAAGTTGAGTGCTTTTTTTACTTCTGTTACAGATGATGATGATGTCGATGACCTACGTGACAATTTTGAAAAGCGTCATATTGGCTCGCTTGCTCGGTTAGGTCTATTGCCCTCGTTTAGGTACTCAGGAGGACGTTACAGTAGATCAGGAAGAGCCAGGTTGTTGTTACCTAGCCAGGAATTATACAGGTCTCGAAATGTTTGCATATAATTGTGTGTAGAATACAGAGAATCTTTTGTGCTTGTATAATAGGAGATCGCGTAGAAGAACTACAGAATAGCGGCATGATAAATGTTACTAGTGCATACTTGATGTTTAGAAGGAGAATCGATTGATTGATCGTGATATCCAGAATGTAGAACGCTTCAGAGTAGGTTGTTAGGCTCTGTGTTAGAAAGAAAACGATGAAATCTTCACGTCGCATGCCTAAGTGTTTAGTGGTAAGACCATGTTGTGAGATGGCATGGATGTTTTAGTCGAATTGGTCTAACAAATTTAAGTTAGAACAAAACTTGATGTTAAAATAAATTGGTGTTTTAGAAATGGTAATATTAAAGGCTTGTTCTTAATACTTGTCTTTTTTTACAGGAAGCATTCCTCTGACGAGAATTTCGGAATTAGGTGAGTAACTGGAATATTTATGATAGAATTTTGTTTTTCTACGTTCCAGAAAGTTATTTTTAGTTATTTGTTTACAACGCGACGTTGCCGGGCCTCCCAGTGTATAATAGCATTTTGCTGGCAACAACTAACAATGTTACTGTGAAACGTACTCGGGGGAAACATGTAAGCTAGTTGTAGTCACCAGTTCGCCGGAAGTTAGTCGTGTGCCGTGAATCATACTGGGAGGCGGAAATAGAATGTGATGTGAACTATTTGTTCTGTTTAGAATTATTGTATTGCATTCTATTCAAATTCATGTGTGATTTTTGGTACATTTTATTTTACATGAGTTCTTAAAAACAAAAATAAATATTTCTCGAAAATCTACTATAAAGGTGTGCTTACATTCTTTTACATTATATAAGAATAATCAGCATGTATAAATAAAATAATTAATCACAAAAAATCTTACATTACGAAGATCTTGGCGGTCAAGGTACCAAGTTTTTTACAAGCTTTTTTTAAACACTACTTTTCAAGGTCATACATATACTTTAAATACCTCAACAACCCGTTTACTATTAAATGCGTCCATCAGCACAATGTTTTGAGTGCGTTACATTGAGTTTTACCGTAAAACGCGACTTTTCACCCAAAACAAACATTTACATTTACAATTCTTTGTTCTAACAAGGTAACAATCCGTTGTACTTAGATAAAGGTACAACGGATTGTTAACTTAGTTCGATTAAATTGCAGTTACTTCAGTATGGGCCAAGTCTTTCACAAGCTTTTTTAAAACACTATAGTTTTCAAGGTCATAAATATACTTTAAATACCTCGATAACCCGTTTACTATTAAATGCGTCAATCAGCACAATGTTTTGAGTGCGTTACATTGAGTTTTACCGTAAAACGCGACTTTTCACAAAAAAAAAAAAACATTTACATTTACAATTCTTTGTTCTAACAAGGTAACAATCCGTTGTACTTAGATAACGGTACACCTTCCTTCCTTGACAAGTATATTATTATATCCTAATTGTAATGTATTGTACAACGGGCTGGTGTCCGCAACTCCACGTCAATGCGCGTATTTTGCGTATGGGCTATAATCCACCACGCGGGCCCAGTGCGGGTTGGTAGATGTCACATTTCCTAATAATCGGTATTCGTTTAACGTATGTACTTTTGTTGGCAGGGAATATCTCACTAGTGCCGAAGCTGAGTCACCAGTCGATCCAGACAACGCCGACGTACCGCCGCCGCCAGTACCTGCTTACTCGCACCCGACCGGCCGGCTCCTCCACCGACCGCTAAGCAACGACCTGCCGCACACCAGCCCCCTGCCCCTGCCACCCATCCGACCAACCAACTACGCAGACACATTCACCAAGAACCGCTGGCAATCTTATACGAAGGAAACCCCCAAGTTCTACTATTTCAGATCATTAAAGGTCCCGTACCATTCGTCGGGGAAGAGATACTTGTTGCTACCTGCTGTGGACAATATTCTGCTCCGAAAAGGTTACCGCAACAGCAGTTTGCCAAGTCGACGTAAGAACCAGTAGCTATGCCGGTGCCCGCTAGGCGATGCCACGCTTTACAGCTCTGGTTTTCCTAGCGCGTGAACTTTGAGGTGCATCAAGTGTGCAGGGCTTTTTTATGTTTCATTCTATTCCAAGAACTATTTTCACTACTATTTTTGGTAACACCATCTGTTTAAAATATACATGACTTTTTTCAAATTTGGAACAATAATATTTTACGTCATTCTATTAACTATTGTTATTGGAAGAGGGTGAAACATGGGCCATGACCAAGTTTTTTTTTTCTTATGTCGTTATCAAGAGTCAAGACGTAGGGAACACGGATCTATGATATAAATTAGACAATAACTAAACAATATAAAACATTTGATCGTATTTCGTATATGTTAAATGTTGTGATTATTAGTTTAATTTAATAGTAACTAAGTTATTTTAAGGGATCTCATTTTTACAAAAAACGACTTTGGCCAGCTTAAGACAGATATCGTGCGTACGTAACTTTATTGTAGATTAATTTAAGATGTCAATCGCAAATTATATTAAAATATACTAGTATAATGATCTATGTTACCGACTATGGTATTCTCAATATACTGAAAAATATACATACTCTTTGTAAGTAAGTAAAACATATGAATGTGAAATGAAAGAGAAAGTAGGTAAGTATTAAAAAATATTTTTTGGAGAAGATAGATTTGACATTATTTGTGAAGGAGTACGTCAGGAATGAAATTTTATGAATTTGTAAGAAAGGCAGTCATATGTTTGATAACGTATCTTAAAATACTTAATTTCGACGTGTCTCTCTATTGACTAGAATTAATTAGCTGTGTTTGACAAATAAATTGAAATGTATTTTCATTTCTTAGAGATTCTTTAATATCAAGCTTATAAGCTTTAAAACGAAAGGATCAATGTTTTCAATATTTTAGCGTAAACTAATTTAATATTTACTGACATATGTCAGTAGATATGGAAGAAATGTTTTGGGAAATCGACAATAATGACGAACACTGTGCGACTATAATAATGATGATAATAATTTTTAAAATATATCTGTAGCTAGTAGATTTATTCTTCACTTTTTATGATATATCAATCAAAATATTTTTAAAACGAATATAATTACTGATGATACTCATTGAATTTAGTATTGTGTTATTGTAAATAAATAATACCGTGCCATATTATTGTTTTATTTGGTGCCTTTCCGAGTAGAACCCAAAAACCAGTGGTTTTTTAATTTAAATTGAGTTACTGTTTGCTAGACGAATAACGTCAATAATCTATTACCCTTTTTCGCAGTAGTATGTAATGTTGTTGAAATAAAGGGAAACAAGAACACCGTACATAGTTGATTCAAACGCAATTTATTGAATGAGAGTAAGTAGGATAATATTATAGATAAATACTCGTAACAATAGTTTCATTTCCATGTTGATTTGTGAGGCCGGATATGGTGATTTCTGAAAACATTAATAAAATCAATTAAATATGAATCTACCAACAGCTAGGTAAAAACCCTAAATATATGACGGTTAAAAGTAACCATTTATTTACTTTTAATGTACAGCAGAAAGTAACGATTTATAAAAATCAATTGTATCAATGACTACTTAGGGAATATTTACTTTTAATACGAAGTCTCCATATACCTAAACAAAAAAAACTTGTTGGGTACTGGTCAATTCTTGTTTGGTCTCACTTTTTCTGAAAAGTAGGAAACAGTAAACACACACCGTCAAATATACAAAACTAGTAGATTTATTAATCTTACCAGGAACTTCTTCAGCTTATGTGGTGGATGAGCCAGAGGTGCTGCTCTGAGTTGTGCTTGTGCTTCCCGAGGTACTAGAGGAACCCGAGGTACTTGAGGAACCCGTGGTACTAGTAGAGCCAGTAGTGCTGGTTGAGCCAGTCGTCGAAGTCGACGCGGTCGTAGATGAAGTGGTAGTAGTAGCATCGCAGAGAGGGCCCTTGTTCCTGGAGCATTGGCCGTTGTTACAGTACTGGAAGAAACCAGTGCAAGTGGACTCTGTGCCTTTGTTGAACGGGTAGCAGCGGCGCACTGTGTGGCAGCCGGTGCAGGTGAACAGACCCTGGAATAACACACAGTTTTTAAAATGGAGTATATCATTTTGACAAAAAATGTTACTGTCTTAGGAAGGATAATAAGCAGGTCTATTTTATTAACCGACTTCTAAAAAAGGAGGAGGTTCTCAATTCGGATGTTTCTATTTTTTTTTTTTTTTTTTATGTTTGTTCGGGCATAACTCCGTCGCTTGCCAACCGATTTGGAAAATTCTTTTTTTGTTGGAAAGGGTATTCTTTCCAAATGGTCCCATAGACACCAAGTCGGGATCTGATGATGGAATCTTGGCGAAATCGAGGGAACTCTTCAAATTTTATATGAAAACGTGTTGCGATTTTGGTATTTTCTACAACAAGTGAAGCATTTGCGTTCGATAAGAACCATTCTACCATCAGATCTGATGATGAAGCCAAGAGTCACGGAACTCCATAATGAGACAATGTGTCCTAGTCGTGTTTGGGCTTGTTGTAATTGTAACGGTATGCACTTTCCATGTTTATCAAGCACATGTGAACCACTAAAAAGTGAAAAATAAAAACTTTTTTGCAAAAAATAAAACCGACTTCAAAAAAAAACAAAAAAGTGAAAAATAACTTAAGCTTCTGAAGTCGGTGACAAAAAAACTAAAGCAATCAAACAAAGGTCACCGACTTCAGAAGCTTAAGTTATTTTTCACTTTTTTGTTTTTTTTTGAAGTCGGTTTTATTTTTTTTGAGTTTACTATTAACCCTATCAACTTTTGTTCTGAGAACCGTCTTTTTTGGAACTCAAAATCGATCGGTTAGTTTTAAAGACACCGTATCGAAACGTCTACTAGCAAAACAACAACTAAGCAAAATGCAAAATTTGTAAATCGTCCTATGAGCAAAGGGTCCAAAACCAAAGCAAATAGGAATTGCAGTCACACCACGCATACATGTTAGTTGTTTTGATCAACGGTGAACGGATGTTGTGACATATTTATTCGAAATATTTTGTGATACGGTTTTTGACTTACGTCGGTAGCGAAGTTACAGTTGATCACACGACGATCGACCGCCCTCTTCTGACGGGCGCCGCCTGGGCCGCCTCCAAAGAACCCTGACAAGTCGAAGTCGAATTTAGGAGCCTTGAATGCGAAGTGGTCGAATCTACCATGAGCCGATGATGGCAGCGGTGCTGGTGGTTCTTCGGACGACCCATCGTGGGGAGGAATGGATGAATGCTCGTCTGAGCCATTCGAAGGACCTTGAGCCAAGGTTACTGTCGAAGAGACCTGTAACAATAATAAAGTAAAATTTCCGGAACACGTAAAAGGAGCTAAAAATAACCACAAAATATAAAAGCAAATATCTTACCAGGATAGCGAACAGGAATAAAATATTCTTTATGGAAGCCATTTTGGTAATCTTAGTTCCTCGTGTTCTCCAGATGAAGAAGTTGTTTGATGTTGCGAGTCGGGAGTTTATATACGATCGATACATAATGATTATGGTAATCCATCCATTTCTGTTAATAGGGTTGTCGCAAATACATTGCAGTATGACGATTGCATTACAGCAAAAGATAACCGGCCCATAACGTTCTCATTGATGGGAAACAGGGATCCTCTCTATAGTTATGGGTAGTACCACGTAGGTACCAATTGGTGGATTTGTAAACGATTATGTTGTATTCACTTCAAGAATATACCGAAGTAGGTATATTGTGTATTGTGTACCAGTACGTTATGGCATAAAGATAATTCAGAGTATTATTCAAAATTGCCAAAAGTTAATTTGCATATTGTAAAATTAAGTAATCCTTTATTTCCTTTCTGTCAAAGATAACTTGTAATTTTAGTATAAAGTGCGTTGTAATTATGAGATAGCCCTGACGTCCGTGGACACAAGCCAAAAGCAAACAATGTAAGAGCGCCGTCTTCCTGAAAACAATCATGGCGGAGCTACTTCGGACATGAAAGGCGCTATTATTCCTCGTACAAACGTCACTGCTTGTCCCACACAATGAGGGAACGAGTATACACAAGAAGTGAACATAATATTGTTATTGTTGGCTGAGTCGTGACATGTAATTGATAGAAAACAAGCGTGATCAACGTGAAATATTTGTACACAATTTGTGATAAGATAACAGATGTTGACAAGTTTACGAGATATATCTTTGTAGGTGTTATTTTTCAGTCATGTTAGGTAAGTATCTACGATGTGGGTAGATTTTAAATATATGCGTATGTACGATTGTGATCAACGAAGAAGTAATCTCTACTAAAATAGTTTTTATACCTACTTAAATCAACTTGGCCCCATCATTCCCCGGGTCCCTCTAAAAAGGCATATGGGAAAATGCTTGTTGCTCATCTCGTATCTACACAACTAAAATTAACTAGTTTATGCCCGCGGCTTCGCCCGGGTTAAGTTCTATAATTTTTGAATGGGATTTTTTATTTATTATAAATAAATATCTACTGATTATAATACTGAGATAAAAAGTCATCTAGGTTATGAACTATCTGTGTGCAAAATTTCATCCAAATCCGTTAAGAAGTTTTGCGTGAAAGAATAGTTAACATCCATCCATTCTCACAAAGTTTTGCATTTATAACAGTGATATCAAGAAAAAGGTGATTGAGAAACAAGGGAGAATGTAACAAAAAACGTGTTGCGCCTACCCCAAGTAATGCATGGGATAATTATAGGAAGATGATGAGGATACCTGGATTTATGAAGTTCTAATCAATCACTTCTGATGCTCTGGTCGAGTTAGAAGGTATCCAAAAATAGGCGGGGCAATCTTTGGAAAACAAAGTAATCTGTATCTGCTACGGGTTGTGCCCCGCGCACGTCTAAGTGGTGCTACGCCGTAGCGGATCGGCTACGAGTGCTACGAAGCGTTAGGTGACGGTCACGCAAGTTCTATGATTTTTATTCTCCCAAAAAGTGCTCAACGTGTCTAAAGAAGTTTTCACTTCAAAAATTTTACGTAAAATAACTTTTTTGCAAAAAATAAAACAAACTTCCAAAAAAAATAAAATTAAAAAAAACTTTACTTTTGTTTGATTGCTTTAATTTTTTTTAACCGATTTCAGAAGCTAAAGTTATTTTTCACTTTTTTGTTTTTTTTTTGAAGTCTATTTTATTTTTTGCAAAAAATGTTTTATTTTTTACTTTTTAGTGGTTCACATGTGCTTGGTACACAGGAAATGTGCATAACGTTACAATTATAACAAGCCCAAACACGACTAGGATACATTGGCTTCATCATCAGATCTGATGGTAGAATATGGTTCTTATTGAACGCAAATGCTTCATTTGTTGTAGAAAATACCAAAAATTAGGATAACGTATAGCGGTACGTTATCTTAATTTTTTATCTAATAAATTTGAAGAGTTCTTTCGATTTCGCCCAGATTCCATCATCACTTCCCAACTTGATGATTATGGGACCATTTGGAAAGTATAGGTACCCTTTCCAACAAAAAATATATTTTTTCAAATCGGTTGGCACGCGACGGAGTTATGCGCGAACAACAATAAAAAAAAAATACAAACATCCGAATTGAGAACCTCTTCCTTTTCTAGAAGTCGGTTAAAAAGTCTAGTTTGCTAAATCTACGGACTCGGCTTCGAACAGCTAGTAACCACTGCAATCCCTCATAAATCACATAAAGCATACGTAGTTGGCTCTCAAAGCCAAGCCACGTTCCCCAGGTTTGCTCACTACGTATAGTTTATTGTTTTTCACTTGTAAGCTGTATTGCAACTCCTACGTTCGTCGCTACTAACAATAAAGATACTTTTATCAGTTCTGTACACACCTTTAAAACAAAATGGTTTTAACAGTCGTTTTTCGGAGAACGGATTTAAAAAAAGTATTCCTACGACAGAAGCAATTTTTAACGTTGCGCCAGATAGGATTGTCTCTTTTCCTTTCGAATGCATATTAAATTACGGGGAATAATAAATGAGTATTTTATAGCAGATCTGTCACTACCTAAAATGTGTTTCGAAAAATTTAATTAAAAACTTACAATATCTGACTCCGACTTAAGTAGTACTAGTAGTTCATAATGACATGATTGAGACTCGAGGTCTCGAATTCGATAGTCAACAGCCTTTGCATAGTCTACAAATGCAAGGCACAGCTAGTATTCAGTTAGTATTCTACAGCTTTCTTTATAATCAGTGGCACTGTGAGGATGTAGTGTAGTGTAAAGTCGTCGAGTTGGCTGTGCTAGACGAATTCGTGACGACTCTTAAAAACTACATACATACAGGGTGTAAACCACCTCATCACGAGACCGTCAACCAAGCATTATGTACATGAAAATAAGTAACTTTACGCAAAAAAAATTGCTGGGGACAACTATTTTTTGGGCTGAAAAATCATGTTTGTGCTAGAACTCCATGTATCGCACTTAAAACAATGTGCTGGTGATTAAATAGTACGAGGGTCGTAGAGGTGTTTAAGGGGCCGGCGGAGCATGCGTATTTCATACAAACGTAATACCAAAATAACTTGTAAATCAAACATATTCTTAAGGTAGTGTGTATTTATTTCGATAGGATTAATATCTATGTTCCTAAATATATTTTTTGAGAGGACAATGATACAAATACGAGATATAAGGAATTTAAAATTTCTATAGAAAACTTATTTTTCTTATAACTCTTGTTAAAATCAGTGTCCAATCAAAATGTATATTTGGGAACCTAGATATTCTGTAATTCAATCGAAATAAATACACACTACCTTGGGAATATGTTTAAATTACAAATTATTTTGGTATTACGTTTATATGAAATACGCATGCTCCGCAGGCGTCTTAAGTAAAAAACTTACATTAAAAACTTGTATTAAAAAAACGTCGAAAAGATACGGCGCTTACGCCACCGCACCGTCTGCGCCGCAGTTGCAATAATATATTACACTACAGCGAGTCTGCATCGCTGTATCTTCGCGTATACGCGCAGCAGACGCGCGTTTCACGATCGCCCGGTGTACTTAGTTTACAAGGATGCGTTCAAATCTTGTTTGAAGCGCGTAAACGCGCGTCATCTGCGCGTTTAAAACATGCCGTGTGCTATCGGCCTAAGAGGCGTTTTACAGCCTTTATATCCATAGCTAAGAAGCGAAATGGGTCTGTAATTCTTTAATAGGCTAGCTATGTCATAAAGGTATTCCTAGAAATGTGGTAGTGTAGGCAGATATGTAACATACACCCACATTTCGACAGTTACACTCAATCACAAAATTCTCATTTACCGTATACTAATAACAAACGAAACTCTTTTAGAATGTGTGTCTTCCAATTGTAATAGTATACAATGAGCATCGTTGGCTGACATGGGTTGAAACATATTACTCCACCATACATTCTGGAATTTTCATTACATCAGAAACTGTTTTTTGTAGACAGTCTGTAATTCGTCGATGTTAATTAGTTTAAGAGAATGTTACAAAGCTTCTGCCATTTTAATGAATTCAAGCTCATTTCAAAAAGATAAGAGCAATTGAAATGTAATTATAATCTGGATGGTTTTGTATTTCGAGATGTCGTATTCGTCTTCAAATAAAATATTGAAAATACAATTTACAACTATTCTAACGCTGTGTGGTTTTACAGGGACTAAAGTTTGATACATAGCAATATAGGAATATGAAAAAGAGATTCACAATATATATAATTTTTATTACCAAAACAAAATAAGTATAAAACCAATCAAACTCCAACAATAAATGAAGATAGTAAAAACATTTTAACGATGTCTTCCAATTTGATTCAAAAGATGAGTCTAGGCAGAAGCACATTCAGCGCTCGGGATAGCGGAACAGATGCCATTATTGCAGTGCGGTCTGTAAGGGTTGTTACAGGCCTTCAGTATCCCTCCAACTTGCTTGCAGATCATCTTAGTATTGCAGTCGTGACAGGAGATCTTCGGAAAGACAGTGAAGTCACAGGTAGTCCAGTTAGCGTTCGATTCAGAGATGTCGAAGGTGCCAAAGTCTGGGGCCTGTCGTCTAGCCCTGCCTTGGTTCTCGTGAGGTCCACCTTGAGACGCCGGTGGTCCTCCCTGATCGGTGTGCGGTCCCCCTTGTGCCGTTTGAGCGAGAGTGACCGCTAGGACGCACTGAAATGATTAAATAGAAGAGTTGAATCAATTTCTGAACTGAAAACTTTAAGCGGGTTGAGCACTTATTGGGTGAACAAAAAACATGGATTTTGCTTGACCGTCACCTAACGCATTGTAGCACTCGTAGCCGATCGGCTACGGCGTAGCATTTTTGCATAATTACCAGTCCAGCCACTACATCTTCCAATTGGTTACTTCTGTAAAAGGTTACAGCATCCTAGGGAAGACAGCAGCACATAGCACCTGCTTGTCTTCCGCTACGTATATGTGGGGCAGGTCTAGGCCTAGCAAATGTAGGTACTGGTGTTTTTCACGGAAGATCCCGAATCCTCACTTTTCATGTGTGCATAGCAAACCGAATGGTAGTTAAGGCGTTTCTATTTTTGAGATCTGTCTTAATTTGGGTCTTGTAACTATTTTACGAGACCCACAGAACGACATATGGTGGCCATATTTGTCTAAAGCTATGTGATTAAAGATGCATGATGATGCTTACCAGCGCCAAGCAGATGAGTACGTTCTGGATGTGAGCCATTGTTACTTTGCTTCCTCTTTGGGTACTTGGTTCATCTGTTGCATACACTCCCATTTATACATCTTACTTATCTAATGTTTACTACGAGCACTTTCTTTAAACAAATACGGAAATATCTAACACTAAGGGTTTTCCTATTGTTTATAGGCAATAAACATTATGTGTTATTGTTTTCAAGAGGGATTGATATGTAGTTGTGGAAAATTAATTAGGATAAACATGTATGGCTCCTCAACGAATAGTGCATGATTAAAAACTTACACGATCTATTTCACTGATTTATTGTCGTTTGTAAATATTATTCTAAAATGAGAAAAACGTTTAGTGATGTTCCATTTTTACAAGCGTGTGTTAGTTCACACTAAAAATTCAAACAACGTATTGAAAAATAAAAAAAAATGAAAACTGTTTATTTGTCCCAAAACAGTTAATAGGAGTATATAAATTAGACAACCCCAGTAGGTAATTGATCATACCTGTGTTGGGGGTACCTCGCTCTTTCCCTGAATATTAACAATATTGAGACTAATGCACAAGTTATTACAAAAAGAGATTAAAATTTAATTTAAAAATTAACAGCAACTGACTTTTAAACTAGAGGAGCTCGTGGCTAAATAATATCAGCCATTCGGGTCGATCTTTAGGTTAAGCCATGCTTGCCTAGGTTAGTCTGAGGATGGGTGACCACCCTTACCGAATTTGCTCCGTGCCTCGGAGAGCACGTTAAGCCGTTGGTCCCGGCAGTCATTTGACAATCTTTGACAGTCGTTGCAGGTAGTCAGTGGCCCCAAAAGTCTGACACCAATCTTACCAAGTGGTATCGTATTTCCCAGTATTAACTGGGTTGTGGAGGTCAGATAGGCAGTCGCTCCATGTAAAATATTGGTATTCAGCTGCGTCCGGTTAGACTGGAAGCTGACCCCAACATCGTTGGGAAAAGGCTAGGCAGATGATGATGAACTGACTTTTAAACTAATTAGCAGCTCGTTGTGTAATTGTAGTTAGGCCTATGTGAAACTGTATGTGCGCCTTGTTCTTAAACAGGGTTTGTAGTAATGACTCAGTGTGTGTGTGTGTTTGTGTGTGTGAAAGTGTATGTCTTTGAAGTGATATGTTCGAGGCAATATTCGTTATTAGTATTATTTTTTATAAAAAATATAAAAGATAAAAGAAATGATTTAACCAAATCTAACCAATACTTGCTCAGTTTCCTCGTATGTTAAGGTTTTGCATACGTGTGAGACCTTTTTTTTTTTTTTTTTTTTAAGGATGGTAAATCATCAAATGACCCCCCCCACTCTGGGCGGAGCGGGAGGGAGTGTCAGACTCTTACTGACTAAAAACCATCCATGTTCCTTCCTCGCCTTTTACGTTCCGGGGCCGCGGTATCTCTTTCGAACAGGCCCGCAACCCCGGCAGGCTTCGGCCCTTGCGGGCCCCTCTCTTTTTGCTGACATCTCTTTGAGGCGCGCGTGGAACACGAACGCGCCGTCGACACGGCCTGTCGTCGTCGTTAGACGGCCGGACGGCTAGCTAGCCCATAGCCAGCCGTCCACAGGCCCGCATCTACGGTGGCCGGTAGCCACCACGTGGCCCCCGACGCCCGTTGCGTCTCCCGCGGCGGCCGGGAAGAGAGGATCTCTCCCTCTCTCGTTCCGCCACCTCCTTCGCTAGCATGACTGCTTCGCAGAAGGAGGCGACGGCTTCCCATTCCGTCTCGCTCCGGACCATGGATTGAACCAGGGCCGGACGCGAGAGGTCGCCGCCGCCGATCGCCGCCACGAGGACACGGCGGAGCTCCGTCCACGCAGGGCAGACTTCCACCGTGTGCTCCACCGTGTCCTCCGGTCGATCCTCGCAGTGGATACGTGTGAGACCTCATGATGGAACTTTAATTTTTGGTTTATTTTATATAAATCTAGGCTGATTTCATATTGACGGGTTGCATATTGACGTCGTGCAAAAGCGGTTCGAATCCACGGGGAGTAGGCCACTATATCGTTTCGTCTGTTCTCCTGACTGTCTTGGTTAAAAGGAATATATTTTTGTAAGTAGAGGGTCGTAATTAAAATATGTAGTTTTCTTATTGTAAGTAAGCCACTGATTCTACATAGATTGACTGTGGGGTATGGTTTTTTGTACATTACTTTTATGAGTGACCTTTGAGCTCTTTTTAACTCAAGGGATTTAGTTTTACCTCCCCAAACTGGTAAACAGTATGTAGTAACTAATTGTGTGAGCGCAATATAGGTGCTATTTAATGTATTTTGTACCTTTCTTAGATTTCTTAAAATCCATATTAATTTTCGCACCCGTGATGTAACAATCTCAATATGCGAATGCCAAGTTACACACTCGTCAACTATAAATCCCAGGTATCTTGTGGACGTTAAATGTTTAATAGCTTGACAGTTAAAATTTGGTCCCTGTGGTCCGTACTACTACTACCTGGATTCGAATAGTGAAATTAAGGCCTGGTTTAGACCTTCTACAAGGAGATAAACAAATATAATTGGTTTTAGGAACACTAAGGGTTAGAAGAGTGGCTTTGAGCTATCTATCTATAGCAGCCAATTCGATCTGGGCCTTATTACAGAGGGCTTCATACGTGTCCCCAAAATAAACAATGGCCGTGTCGTCCGCGTAAGAGAAATTTTTACCCCCACTGTTTCGTAGGTTGCAGAGTTCATTATTATACA
This sequence comes from Xestia c-nigrum, assembly GCA_916618015.1. Classification (NCBI taxonomy): domain Eukaryota; kingdom Metazoa; phylum Arthropoda; class Insecta; order Lepidoptera; family Noctuidae; genus Xestia; species Xestia c-nigrum. The sequence goes on along the minus strand of OU745261.1, from coordinate 12,749,113 downwards.
CTAGAAACAGTGGTGGGCCGAGGACTGATCCCTGCGGGACACCGAAAACAATGTTTTCCTGCTCACTATGTGAGTTACCTATTCTTGGTGTGTCCTACCTCAGGGATAACTGTCAAAGAGGGAAAGAGCCTTACCTCTTATCCCTATAGCCTCAAGTCTCTGTACAAAGATGGGGATAGATACGGTGTCAAAGGCCTTTTTCAGGTCTAGAAACACCGTAACCCTTGTCCACCTTATCAGTGATTTCAGATGTTAACGCAATGACCGCATCCTGAGTTAACCGTCCATGTCTAAAACCGTATTGAGAATCGGAAAGAAATAAATAACTTACTAGAATTTTCTTTAAAATTTTTCTTTTATTTTTGAAATCCCTGGTAAGACCCGAAATCGGCCCATAATTGTTGCCATCGCTCTTATCCCCATATTACTTCTCACTTTTTATTAACACTGAACTAGGTATATCGGAATCACCTATAGCACAACAATACGTCTTATACTTCAGCACTACTACACTTCTCGACGGTTGAAACCAGACTGACTAATATTAGCAAAATCATAAATTCATTGGCTTCTTGGGAAAAGCAGTACGTTTACACTAGCACCATCTCTTGTTGGTAGTTTCAACTATTATCGTCTGCGTTGTCCAGAAGCAATGTCACAATGCTTTTCAATGTTTACTTATTTAATTTTTATAATAAATATACATACATCATTGGATAAATCCTTTTATATTTAAATATTTTTTACAAATGAACACAATAGTTATTCTACAATCTTATTTATTTACTTGAGTGCCTTTATATATAAAAATAATTATATGTTCATGCTTAATTATCTGTAATTCGGGTCGAATTATACTATGATTATAGAACACAAGCTTCTAATAATCAGGTAGTGTTACACGTGTTATAGGATCCTGATCTTGGCTAGATAATAACAGCCATTCACATTCGCCAGTCGATCTTTAGCCGTGCTTTCCGAGGTTGGTCCGTGGCTGGGTGACCGTGGATGGTGATATCAGTTACCTCCGTGACTCGGAAAAGACGTTAAGGCGTTGGTCCCGTCGGTCATTTATAGACCTTTGACAGTAATAACAGCTAGTTAGTGGTCCGAAAGTCTGACAACAAGGCTCACCAAGCGGAACTAGTATTACTCAGTACTAACTGGGTTGTGGAGGTCAGATCACAATCTGTCGCTCCATGTAAAATACTGGTATTCAGCTCGTATGAGACTGATGACTGACAGATGTTACTAAATGAGCCCAATCACTACAACTTTTGTAAGTCAGCAACAACAGTACAGTACAGCACTAAAAGGATTTTGGATGACCAAATTTTGTGTACACAAAGTGTTCCAATATTAATTTAGGTACCTATACCTGGATAACGAAACATTCATAGAAGTTAGGACTTCATTTTCTATTTCGTGGTGATTTCCAGCCCTTTCTGTTTCACCGGTCGGGTTTGGTTTGCAAACCATAGGCTTTATATTTTCAATGGAAACTCCCTGTCAGTCGTCCTCGTGAATATTCGTGCTCACAATGAATCAATTTGTTTACAACAGTGGTTCTCAACCGTTCTAGGACCAGGACGAACTTGCATGTCTTTAACGCTAGCAGGGGCCATAAGGTTCTAGCTAAACACGGACACCGACAGAATTATACATATATAGGAGGTCAATCTTTAAGTCACATTATGCAAAAAATTGGAAAATCGGATTACGGAAATGTATCAATAATTCATACGGAAATAGGAATAAGTTGATAGGTTTAATTTGGGTTAGTTGAGCTTGCATCTTCTGTTCAAGTTAAATTGACGAATACTCTTTAACCTTACGCGGACCATATTCGAGGTTTGCGGACCACCGGTGGTCCGCGGACCGAATAGGTTGGGAACCACTGGTTTATAACAACAATAATATTGTTTTAACTAACTAAATAAGATTTTTTTTTAAATTTCACAGGCTAACGGATCACGAGACCAGATGGCTATTTTCGAAATTTTTAATGATTCTGCGTCGTAGAGATGTGACCGACGAATTGTATCAGCCCCTGCTGTATCATAGCTTCGAACCAAAGCAGGTGCATTTCTTTTGTTATTGATTTCATCATAAGTTACAACTGCTCCAGCTAGAAACAGTCGCAGGAGAACATTACGAGAAAACCGATATGACCTAGATCTAAAAAAATCGAAGATATGTGGCCTCCTGCGTTGGGCACGCGTTTGCCCACTCACGCAAGGTGGAGAGCACATAGAGCTTGTTCCCAGCTGTGGGAACTTAAAAGGCTTATTATTTTGCGTCGAAAAGGCAATGTTTGGGGAATTCCATGTTATTCCCAAGAGACTCTTCTCGCATTGGAAAATCCAGCCTAATATAAATATTTGTAATCTTATCAAAAATTACACTTTTGAGTCTTTTGATGCGTCGAGATTACTGCTAGTTATTGAAGTGCTACTTACTTCTGAATAAATAGTACATAGTAATATGTTACCAGGTTGTATTGGGCTTATTTTTCTCTCCTTGTTCTAGCGGTCGCAAGCGCAACTGCTGAGCATGAGGTCCTGAGGTCGATTCCCAGGTCGAGCAAAGTGTTATTGGGTTTTTCCATGTGAAATTTCTCAGGAGAAGCCACGGAGTCTGGGCTTGTGACCGATTGATCAATAGGCTCGCCCTCGATTACGGAACTTAAACATAACTGGCGAAATGTGGGTGTACTACTAGGTACATCTCTGCAGAACTCTTCGGGGGTTACAGGCGTAATGTTGTGTACAGGGTGTAAACAGACTCATTCTGTTTCATCAAACTATAAGTACTCATAGAACCCTACACAAAAATGTTTTCTGGGAAAAATAAACTTTTTTTGGGGTGAAAAATCAGACTTCGTGCTGATGGATGGATTGAATATTACGGTCTCGTGAAGGTGTTTAAAGTAAAAATTACTTTTGAGTAAAACAAAATAACTTTGACCCCCAATATCTCCGTAACTAGATGGTACGGTGCAGAACAAAAAAATGATCGTAATAACGGAGAGAACAAGTGCTTTTTGGCTTCGTTAAGAAGTTTATTATACCTTTTTTTTATGGCAGAAAAAAAAAATAAACATCTTAGTCGTATCAACTCATTTATTGGTAAAACCGTTGACTAACATACACTTCTTTACTAAGGGGAGCATTCCACACTAGGTACAGGCGAGCACAGTCCATTGTTGCAGTAAGGGGCCCACGGGCTAGGGCAGTCAAGTAGCAGTCCTCCAATCCGCTTGCAGATCAATCTTGTATTACAGTCGTGGCACCGCATATGTGGACTGATGGAAAAATCGCAGGTAATCCAAGTGGGCTCGTAATCTTGGTGGTTGTGTTCGTGGTTGTGTTCACGGTTGTTATGTGGTTCTGCTGCTGCTTGGGTTAGAGCTCCGGCCAGGACGCACTGAAAAACAAACACAGGCAAATTATAATAAGAGTTGCAAAACATTATATTGGGGATAGCTATATCGGTCATCATCCTCGCCTCCTCTCTGGCCCTGTGCGGATTGGTAGATCTCACATATCTTCGATTTTTTTGGTTCTAGGACGTTCCGATTTCCTCACGATGTTTTCATTCACCGTTTTGAGAGCAGCGGTGATGAAATAAATAACAATTAGTAATGCGCTTGTCTGGGTTCGAACCTACGACTTATACGACGTAAGTCGGGGCCGCCACGACTGGGCCACTCACAGGGGCCACTGCTGCTGTTTCGGTCAGTGTAACAAAATAGTTGATGGAGCCATTCAATCATTGTGATCTCTGTTTCTAACTGTGGAGAAAGTAGTCTTCTCTTATCCTCTCAATCCACTTGAAAACAAACCCTAGCTTTTAATTTGGTTTGTATGTGTGACACAACCGCTTACGCTAGCGCAATCCGATGTAATTAAAAGATTTTAAAACAATAAGTTTGAAAATGTTGTCTGTCCGGCAACCGATAGTACATGCATTACAATTTCTCAATTTTCACTCATTACAAATACTTTAAATGTCGCGTGTTACCCTGGTGCTTTTGAGTAGAATCGAGTTGAAATCCAAAACAATCGGTCTATTTTCTTCGATTTATTAATTCGAATGACATCTTTCATATCACTATATTGAACAGGGCATTGTTACGAATTTATCCCGCTAATCGATTACATCTTTTAAATAATATTGATACATACCAGTACTGCCAACATCAGGACGTTTTGGAAGTGAGCCATCTTGTATTCCTGTATATTTACTATTTGACTAAAATATCGATTGCAATACCCTTTTATACTACCTTACTTATCTTATGTTTATCATAATCTTATTCATTACTCAATCTCTTACATTACTCAACATTGTTCTCAAGTGGATTGTCGATAAGGATTTGGGGATACTTGGTGCGTAATACACAAAATATGCCTACTTAAAATTTAGGTTTTGTTGCATATTTTGATGAAGTTATAAGTTATGAATGTGGATGGTTTTAAGAGTATAATATAGAGGATGATCTAAGAAACGATAGAGGAACTTAAATGTGGAGGATGATATCGCTAAGAAAGGAGGTGATTGCTGGGATGAGGAGTAATAGAGATTAATGGAAGAAGTAGACATGGTGCGCCGAAACTAAATATATTGGGATAGCGGCAGGTGTGTGATGAATAATTATGATCTGGGATCCGGGACCGCGGTCCCGGTCCCAGAAGCCCGGGACCCGAGATACATCCAGGTGTTATGTTTGTATCACGTTGCGAAAAGCATTAGTATCAAGGCCATATAGTGCATCTGTACTCCATGATGCCAAAAAGCCGACAGGGTCTCGCTTGCAGCTTTTGTTTTATTATTTAAAGATGTGCTTGTTTTCCTTAGTCAGGTTTTTAGTTTTTTTTACACCTTTTTATTGCAATCTTACAGTTAGAGAGATCCCTATTCCAAGGTACATTGCCTATCCAAGAGTAGATTTAGATCCTCGTCTTTGACTACTATAACTACTCGTATATACGTAATGCAATATCGCCAACACAGAGGGCAATATCTATAACTTATATAGGTTTGTGGTAGCATGAAGTCGCATACTTTGACCTTTATATGAACCTCAATCCCTTTTGGTGTAGTGAACACCCAGAAGATTGGAAAATTTTAATGATTGCATGACTAAATATTATGGCAGAATAAAAACATATTTTAAAAATAATAATTTATTGACCCTATTTAATAACTAGAAATTAATTAAAAGGAAAATACACAATAGGTTAAAAATTTAGTTATTTTATTAATTTAGTTAAAAATTTGGTTAATTTGGATGAATAGATGTGAATGCAAATCAAAACAATTCCATATATATGAAACGATTGATCAGAGTCGTAATTCTTTTCGTTGAGAAAGAAGTACCAGCTATCGAGTTCGGAACACATGTCATTACATCGTTGGATTAGACAGCGGCAATAGTACGGGGAGCGGCGCCGGCGGCTTCGTTGTCATTCTCAACGGGAACACCGCAGCCTGCGGCGGGCGTAGCGGAGCACGCTCCAGCGTTGCAGTAGGGGAGAGTGGGGTCAGTGCATGCACGCTGCAGGCCTCCGATCTTCGTGCACACGACCTTAGTGTTGCAGTCTACGCAGGAGCTGCCGACGACGGTGCAAGGAACCCACTGAGGGTACCAGGGAGCGGATGACACCCATGGGGGAATCCCACCCCAACCGCCGGCTCCTGCTCCACCCCAACCGCCGGCTCCTGCTCCACCCCAACCGCCGACACCAGCGCCTCCCCAAACAGGCCAGCCACCGGCACCTCCCCAACCACCAGCACCTCCCCAGCCACCACCACCACCACCCCAGGCACCGACACCTCCACCAGGGGCAGGAACTGATGACACCAGCGCGACCTGTTGGGAAACATAAAAGTTATTGCTTAGCTATATTGCAGTACATACATCGTAACCTTGCTGATTGAAAAATTGATATTTTTCACAAAATCTAAAATATTTCCGGATTCCAAAATATTCTTAGTCAGACTTATCACCAACTGTCGTTGCAGATTATGGTTAACTTTCTAAAGATGAGTCAGTGAAAGATTAGAATATCAGATTTGAGTGAGTCACTTACCAAAGCACACAAAACTAAAACGATTTTCGCAGACATATTTGAAGTATTTTATTGTTCGTTATATTTCGAGTTCGTAATACAAGCAGGTTCACTTCGTTTCTATTGTTAATGAACGAAACTATCTCCTTTTATACGTGTAGTGTTTGTCTACTGGATTATATGTTACCACCTGTAGTGTATATAATATACACAGAGGTTTTCCCAAATGGAAGAGTATGCAGCCATAAAGCGATAACATGTGTACATTCAACATGAGCTCTTGTTTGTCTGAGCAACAGTAGGAGTGTAATAATATATAATCGTATAATGTTTTACGGGAAAGTACTATTTACTTGTTTGTAAGTGTCTCATCTAGTTGCGATGGGAATTTGGAAAGTTGACGATAAAATAAGATAAAGCTTTCTTGCAATTTGACAGCAAGCCCGAAAGTCTTGCTTTGGACTATCGTGTCACCAAGTAACTGCTGGGTTGTGGCCCTGCTGGGATCTTCCTCGACATGAATAGAAACCAACTGTATTCAACAGCATCCAGTTAGACTAGAAGTTGAAATGGTAGGGGAGAAGGTGGTTTTTCCGTCTTGGACCGACTAATTGCGGGTGTAGGCTCAGTAAAATTACTTGAAAACAAAAACTTGAATTTTCAGACTAGTGTCAGGCCTATTTGGTGAGCACTATACCGATTCCGCGCCCAAGTAGGCCTCTGCAAACATGATCTGGTTAGATGTGGTTTTGTATAATCCTCAGATACCGAGTGTGAGTGCGGCACCCCTGGTCAGACTATCTGCCGCCTGCTAGCTAAACAACCACTCTGACGGCTCCGTAAACGTGGCCACTTCTTGCTTTAGGATTTTGCACTGGCAGGTTCTTGAGCCTTTACCAAAAGGGGGGTAACTGTGACAGATTGTTGCATTCCTAACAAAATTTGGATTGAACTATTTGAAGATTGTCGAGTTCTTAAAGTCAAATCAAACTGCAGTCGATGATGATGCTGGTGATTTTTCAATAGCTATCGGAGTATCAGACGCTGACAAAAAATCCTCTAATACTTACGCATGACGACAGTATCAACAAAATACAAATCCGTTTAGTCCGTCAGTTAGATTATTGAAAAATAATGGACACATATTTTTTGTTTTTGTAAATCAATGAATATTGACAAAGATAAAACGCATCAAAACTCGTGACGTCAGCACTAGCTAAAAATTATACCTAGGCGTGACGTATTGGGAATTTTAAAAGCGTAGTTCTTCGTCTTCGTCAGTTTTGATTTACGTAAAAAATGTAAAAATACGGGTCAAATATTTTTTGATAATCGACGTGACGGAATAAATAGTTTTTTTTGGTCGTCTACCCTACTTACGGTACCATCTCATTCATTTGTTTTCTAAACAAGATTTACAAAATAGAGTACTGGCATGGCACATCACTATAAGCATGATCGTCGAACGATGAATTGGGCTTGGGAAAAAATTACGTAATTTTCAGGTACCAAATGTTTAGGTACGATAAAACACACAAAGACTTGCGCAACTCTGCGTCTAACATTCTAGGTTCTGAATGTAAGTATGCCTCGACCAAAATATGGCCCATTTCGCTTTCGCCTCGCTGATTTTTGAACAACTGGTCGTTGGTTTTGTCCAGCTAATCCGGCCAATGGTTTTGTAAAACACTTAGAAGGTAAACTCTTATCCAACAATCAATACAGTTTACAAATATTAGTTGAGATAAGATATTCCTAAGATTAAGAGTTAGCAGTACCATAAAACAAATAAAAGAAATGTTATGCGTAATCGAAGGTTCAGAAATATTGTTAAAAGCTGGTTAGCGACAGCGAAAGTAAAACGTTTTCTCGATGTTTGTAAGTGGAAAATAACAAAGATTACATTGAATCTCTATAAACTGTAACTGGCATGTTTTGTTGAAATTGTCTATGTCGTAAGTGCGTTATCAAATGTTGGTTTCACATGATCAACAAGCTGATTCATCGCGGCGAATAAGATAATTTTGTTATCTATGCCCTAACCAAAATAGGTTTAGTTTAAACTTGTTATAGAAAAGGCACTAACAAAGGACATATTAATGAATTCAAAAGAACACTGGCCTCGTTATCGAGCATGATGTTTTGAGTACGATCGGTCGGATGAAATGTTAATCTATACTAATATTATAAAGCAGAAGAGTACTGTTTCAAATTTGAAAATTCTTTTTGTGTTAGTTAGTCCATTTATCGAGGAAGGCTTGGCTATAGGCTATATAACATCACGCTATGACCATAAGGAGCGGAGCAGGAATGAAAAATGTTGCAAAAACGGTTTTTTTTTACTTTCGTTTTTCTCTCTAATGTGACGCAGACGAAGGTGCGTGGGTCAGCTAGTGTATTTGGAATCATTTGGAATTTCTCTGTAGCAGTTCGGTGTCTGGCTTTGTGGCCGGTTGCTGACAATAGGCATTTCCCATCTGACATCGTACTTAACTAGGAAAATGTGGGTGTACTGGTAAGTAATACGTCTCGCACGTGGTTACAGAATATCAATAGATAACTTGAATACGTGCTAAGTTACAGGCGCACGGTTCCGATTGGTCGATTACTATGGAGAAGAACCGGCAAGAAACTCCATGATTACTATTTTCAAATGATTTCGTATTACAATATTATCATAACACAGCATTAGTATGGATCAGGTGTAGCGTAGGCACGATAATAAGTCGTTGTTTTTACAGAAAAACATGAAACAGAAAAAAAAAATGTTAAGGCGACTACAGAAGCTAAACGCGAGTTTTATAATGCCTGAAAGTATATGATTTACTGCAATAAACAAAACCAAAAAATATATAATATTCTTCAGGATATACAATAGTATGATAGTGTTTTGAAAACATAATACAATTAATTTTACTCGATAAAAAAATCAGGAACGCTCTAAAATTATTTAACGAGTAAAAACCATACTAAATAAAATACATGCGATCATTCTCATGTTTTGGCAAATAATTATACAAGCAACATAATATTAGCATCACAGTGTTTCTAGTCCAATCAATAGATTTTTTGTAAATCGATCGAAACTACTGATTTCGCGCTATTCGGCCCACAGTGACTGACGTAACAACCACTTTGTATAGCAAGCTGATTAGAACTTTATTCTAAAAGTATTTCAAACCAAGTTTGAACCACCACAAATAGAGTTGTTCATGATCTAGCTCCTGTAGTTCCCTTAACAGGAGTCTGCGAATCTACAAAGCCAGAAAATGTAGGTACAGAAAATTTAAATATTTTTACCAAATCCTGGAACGTCAACAAACAAACCTGGAATATCAATCAAATTATTACGATTCCTGACCTGAATCAATCTAAGCCATACACGTGTCATCTTTATAAGCGCACTATAGAAGGTCTTTTTATAAAATGAAATACGAATTGGATTGCGTTTGGATGCACTACACATGGGGGTGGAATGCGGGGTGCTAATTGAATTACGTCGTTAGTCGTTAGTGTGGGATGCGGATTATGCAAGTACGGATAGTAGTAGTAGTATATAATATTATTTCCGGAGTTATGCTAATTTTGAAACGGTACCTTAATAACGAACATTTTCCTATTTTAATTATGCCCGTTTCGCGTATAGGGCGACTGGTAATTAGTGTACGAAACTTAAACACGTGATTAAATCTTAAACCTGGAATCGCGAAAAAAAATCAGCTGTTCAGTACATTTATGTTCGCCTAATGTACAACAGCAGATTTTTTTTCACGATTTTAGCTTTGGTCCCGTACTAAAAGTTGTTTGTTATCATGAGCACAATCAGTCACCCTATATACTGGAAGAACAAGTGGGAATTACGGTTTTAACTCCTCCACTATACTTCTCTGATTTTTTTCGCTGCGGGATCTAAGACAGTTAAATTCATTCTCTGGGACTTCGTCGAGCTTCATTGTCTCGTCGCTTTCCTGGTGGTCGCCACTGTTGATTCTGGCTTTCAGGAGATACAGTGGTTTGGGAAAACTGTGGCAGGCTTGTCCCAAAAAAAAAAATACTAGAGGAAACACGTTGAAACGAACGTCAAATTCACAGTGACTGGACCAGTGCGCTTTTTAGAGGTCTTGATGGTGTGACTGCCTCGTTGGTCTAGTAATCTCAAGCGGTGCCCATGAGGTTCTGGGCAATTCCCAGGTCTGGCAAAATGTTATTGGGTTTTTCAATCAGGAATTTCTCAATAGCGGCATAGACATACCCAACTAACAGTATTTGTAGGTGTTGGTGCTACAAGTACACTTCACTGAAGCTGAACTGTCCTGCAATGACTATTCGGGGTAGTAGCATCATCTAATTTAACTTTTTTTATCCTGAAAAACTAAGAAGGTACCTTCTGCCCCCACCGGTCTTTTCCCACGGGTGGTAGTTGCGACTATTTGCCGCATCAACCACTACTAGGGGTGGTTGCATCTGGTTAAGTAGCGGCGAGATGTAATATTAACTCTTTTTATCCTGAAAAACAAAGAAGGTCCCATCTGCCCCCACCGGTCTGTTCCCACTGGTGGTAGTTGCAACTATTTGTTGCATCCACCACTTGTGGTGGTTGCGTCTGGTTAAGTAGCGTCGAGATGTAATGTTAACTCTAAAACAAAGAAAACCTTTTACAGACTAAAAGCGCAATAAAAATAAATATCAGTAAATAAAATAAACGTCACGAATACTGTATTTCATGATAGGCACTTTAAGAAGAAGATCATTTGCTTACGCATTAAACATGTGTTTCGTTAAATAAATATTAGTTAGATAATAATGTATATTTAGCCCAACAATATTCGTAGTGCTTTGTTTGCAAAGATAATGAATTTGCATGTACACTTGGAAAAATCTGCGAAAGGAAAATAAGCGAGTGTTACTTCGATACATGGGTTCCACATATAGTCCGATAGGGCTGGGCTATTTGGATGCCATAAGTTTAAAACATTCTAAAGTTGCTTATTTCTTGGCTGTGGATGCAGTCGTACCTAATATGAAGCTTATTATTGCGTTTTGTGTCACATCTGACTATTGATTTTCAGTAATTCTATGATTTGTGGTTGATTATTTTGATTCAAATCGAAACTAATTTAAAGTTTGAAATAATTATCTAGGATAGCCTGCGGAGTATGCAAACCCATTTTGAGTAATTTTCGTCCAGTGCAAACCGACAATAGGGTCAGTAAGAATTTTTTTTTTGCAAATAATAATAGTGCGTGGATTAAAACGACACAAAATATTAATGGTGTTTTGTTCCATCATAATAATCAAGAGCACGTACACTCAAAAAGAATAAAATTTATTTTGTGGATTTTATAGGGTTTTGTAATAATAAGAAAAAAATATAGAAAGAAAGAAAAAGCATTTATTAGCCCGCCAGCCTTTTAGCGCCGTTGACGTGGCTGAGTTCTGGTCGAAACAAATTTAATAAAACAACGATGGGAATCATCGACACGAAGAAGAAGAAGAAGCCCGCCAGGACAAAACACACACAAGACGGGTAAATAACATTATATAAAAAGCAAACTTACAGAGAAGAATAATCTAAATAAAGAAACGAAATTGGTCCTGTACCAGGCCAAAAGGCTCCTATCTCAGCATGGTGCTGTAACATTTAAAAAAAAAAACGTCACAGCGCTGATATTCTAATAGGACCCAAAGTGATGCCACCACGGTCAGATACGAATAAGAATTAATAATAAAGTGTTAATAAGTGAAGAATATCAAAAATCGTGGATAAATTCGGCGCAAAATATTTTGAACAACAAATTTCAGTACTCTAAAACTCGTAACACCTATTTCACCGATTGTAAATAATTGTAATATTCTTTTAGAGCTAGTTCGGCGCCCTGTTAGGTATTGGTTAAATATAGGATTCCCGTGGACAGAGATGACATAAAATGCCTATGTATATCAGTAACTTCTTCGTTATTATATTGAAAGTAAAATTTTCAACTATAATTTTCTTTTCGTCTAATAGTGATCGAAAAGACAACTAGCCAAATTACTCCCAATGCAATTACCTAAAATGACACAAATTAAAATAGTATGTTGGGCAAATAACCTGAAAACTATATGCGAAAAACAAACAACTTTAATATTTTTGAAAGCTCAAAACCTAGCGCTATCGGTCTCATATTTTTTTCGATAGTGAGGAGTGATTACGGATAGACCATCAAGCTTTGGAGTAGAAACCACGTAATAGGAGGCGTAGTATGAGCCTGTGAGGGACGCATGCCATACTTCACTTCACCCTTCACTAACATTCACACCAAACACTCACTCACTCATTCACTCAGTCTCTATTCAGTGCTCTAGAAGACAGGTTGTTGTAGTGTGGTTTGGGATAAGCCTATGTCCAGCAGTGGACTGAGTCGGTTGATTATCTCTAGAATAAAAGTTTCTGTAAAGGTGATTGGTAGAGCTGTAGTCATATAACACATACTTGTATACATAGTTCACGCAAAAATAAAGCTCACGCTGCATGTTTAGAATATTTTAAAGGTTGACTCCAGGCTTATGCTAGAACCTGCCGGGGTTGCGGGCCTATTCGAAAGAGATACCGCGGCCCCGGAACATAAAGGGCGAGGAAGGAACATAGATGGGTTTTAGTCAGTAAAAGTCTGAGACTCCCTCACGCTCCGCCCAGAGTGGGAGAAGTCATTTGATGATTTCCCATTCTAAAAAAAAAGGCGTATGCTAGAACAAATATAAAGCCACTCCGGCTGCAATATATTTCGGGTTCAACTAAAATGAAACTATAAGCCGTCAAAAAAGGCACATGCTTTTTTTAAAAGTATCCATAAAACTGATTAGGCGTTATATTCACAACTATTTGTTTTCTGTGGAACCCTAAACACGTGTTGAACTGACTTTAAACGATGTAAGCACGTGTTTTAGAACTTATGTAAGTATACTCGTGAGGACTGATTGTTTAGTGGTCGCAGTGGCGATACGTCCGTGAGCATGAAATCCTGGGTTCAATTCCCGGGGCAAGCAAACAAATAGTTATTGGTAGTAGCCAGGGAACCCGGTCGATGTCAATAGGCTCGCTCCTATTACATGGGTTTGAGACGTACCTAGCAGCCACGGAGTTTGGAGATGTGATCGGCTGATGGTTCAAGGTTCGTCCCTTATTTACATGAGACTTAAGGCGCTTAGACGAGATAAATTAGCAACTCTATTTGTGGTGGTTCAAAGTTTGTTTGAAATGCTGTTAGAATAAAGTTCTAATCAGCTTGCACTACAAAGTGGATGTTCCGTCAGCCACTGCGGGCCAAATAGCGCGAAATGAGTGGTTTCGATCGATTTACAAAAAAAACTATTGATTGAATTAAAAAACTGAAACAGTATCATGCTAATATGTTGCTTGTAGAATTATTTGCCAAAAAAATCAGAATGATCGCATGCATATTAGTATGTTTTTTATTGTTTGAAAGATATTTTTAGAGATAAGTTCGTGATTTCTTTTTATCGAGCCAAATTAATTGTATTATGTTTTCAAAACAATATCATGCTAGCGTATATCCTGAAGAATATCATATATTTTTCTGGTCTTGTTTATAGTAGTGAATCATATACTTTTAGTAATTATAAAACTCGCGTTTAGCTCATGTAATCGCCTTAAATATAACTGACGAAATGTGGGAGTACTATAACATCACCTCTGCCATACTCTTCCAGGATTACAAGCGTGATGTTATGTAACATTATTCGAACATTAAAATACATACTTACTGTTCTTTTTTCCTATAAATAATTACCAACAATAGAAAACTATTTACTTGCATTCAATTCATTTATTTTTACATCGTGTCTGAATGTCTATCACTAAATTATTATTTACATAATCAAAACATCATTCAATTATTACCATAAATTATCTCAATTAAATCAAAATCAGTATAACAACAAGAATAATCAAAAAAAAGAAAGAGGATAAAAAAAGATTCAAAAATTTACCTATGTCATGTTTACCTAACTACGGCGAACCCAAAAAGAAGGGTTATGATTTTTATTTTGATAGGTTTTACGCACCTTACCCAATAATTGGGTTATAGAGGTCAAATAGGCAGTCGCTTATGTAAGGTTTTGTATTCAGCTGCATCCGGATAGACTGGAAACTTAGAATAGGTACTTAGTTATCATTATTTTTACACTTTGTTTTTTAATAGTCTATTATAGGCTTGTTAACTGAAAAAACCTAATTAGTCCGTCAATTAGATTATCAAAAAATATTTGACCCGTATTTTTTCTTTTGTCACATGAACCAAAATTGACGGAGTTACGACGCTTTTAAAATTCCCAATACGTCACTGTTTGATATTCTTAGTGAGTTCTGACGTCACGAGCCCCAACTCCCGAGTCGTGATTTTATCTATGTCAATTTTCGGTGATTCACAAAAACAAAAAACACGTGTCCATTATTTTCCAATACTCTAACTGACAAACTAAATAGATTTGTAATTTATTGATGGTGGAAACTAGCCTATTACTTCACGCATTACAAAGGATGAGTGATAAATCATTTAAGCATTCAACTGCATTTAATACAGTTTGCATTACTATCTATTCTATACAGTTTGTATGAAGACCCGAATGGCGTAGTGGTACTGACGCTGCCTTACGTTCTTTTTGGGTCCTGGGTTCGAATCCCGGTAGGAGCATATGTTTGTGTGATGAGCATGGTCATTTGTTTCCGAGTCATGGATGTTTATATGTATAATAAGTATGTATTTACGAACGAAAAAGTATACATGTAGTATATCAACTATCTAGTGTCCACGACACAAGCTTTGCTCAGTGGGGCACTAGGTGGCGCTGTGTGTTTATGTCGAGCGCTATTTATTTATTTATCTAAAAGCGCCTTCTAATTTTAGGATAGCATAGAATGGACAAAGCGCGTTCCAGAGTTAAAATGGACGTAGGAACTTATCAGATAATTTAATTAAATTTGGAGTAAAACGAAATATATATGCATTAAAGCCGTAATTACTTTGTTTATAATGGTGTTATAAATATAAGCGCATTTTTTCTCTACAAAACTTTTGTGTAAATAACGTTATTTTTTATAAAACAAAATACAGTCATTACAGGCACCTAGACATTTAAACTTGTTATTTAAACATATAAGTAAATCCAAACCACGCACCTTTAATATTTCGGATTCTTAAGCGTATTGTATAATTATCACTTGCCTCGGTGAGGTAAACCAGCATGCCTGAGAGATATTTCTCGACGTCATGTAAAACCGAGTCAGATGCCCATGGGGCATCTTCTATACTAATGTTATAAAGCAGTGCAGCGTTTGTTTGTTTGTTTGGTTGAATGCGCTAATCTCAGGAACCACTGGTTCAAATTCAAAAATTAAATTTCTTTGTGTTGGATATTCCATTTATAGAGACAGGCTTTAGGCTATATAACATCACGCTACGACCATAAGGAGCGTAGCAGGAATGAAAAATGTTGCAAAAACGGGGATTTTTTTTCTTTTCGTTTTTCTCTCTTATGTGACGCAGACGAAGTTGCGCGGGTCAGCTAGTCATACAATAAAAAAGAAGATCTCAGTAAACTTACTGTTAAAAAAACTTAAAACGTGTTGCTATAAGGTTCCTATGATATACCATAATCCCACAATTAGTTTGCATTCTAAAATGAAATGTTTACATTAGTATGTTAATGCATCTTTATAATGACGTATTATCAGTATTGTGTAGTCACTAGTATGTGCTTATTAAATCATAATGTTGCTGCTTTCATCAACACATTTCTCTTTTCCCGTAAGTGTTGTAAAAGCGACTTAAATGATAACATTATAAGACCACAAGTCAACAACTGGTGCAGAGTTGCACCTGATGGGATTCCCCATTTTGTACAATGATAAAAACCTCCCATGCAACCTGTCATTCCCTATTTAACGTCATTAGGGGTAATGAATACACAAAAATCTTTTTAAATGCTTACCTTCGCTTAAAAAAAAAGTACTATTCTGCAAAGTTTGATGCAAGTAGAAAGATAAAACAAAGTGTTTGTTGAATTTTATGCCTGAGTATTGAGTGAGACATTTTGAGAATCTGTTTTTTTGCTAAATAGATGTTCTGCTAAAGTGCTAAACAGACCATCTGGTAGTTGGACGTTTTACTAATATAGACTTTCTGCTCGTTAGACATTTCGCGCTGTTGGACATTTAGCTACACAGACCTTCTGATCAGGCCCATTATTCACAACCATTCGACTCGCTTCCGATTCGGAAAGTCGTATGTCTATCTCGATCGTTTTCGTAATGCCAGAAGAAGACAGATATACGAGTTGTCGAATCGGAAACAAGTCGAACGTTTGTGAATACGGGGTCAGGAGGGAATAAAGCGTGCAGTCGAATGCATCGGCGATGCTGCGGCGTCTAGTAACCCTCCCGCTATGTTTCTCGCTCTAGCAAATTACGGTTTCTTCATTCAGCAGCTTCTTATCTTAAAGTTAGCTTCATCATCATTATCATCATTTCAGCCGAAAGATGTCCCCTGCTGTCGACACATTGACCGGTCCCGTGCGACTCGCATCTAGCAGATACACGCAACCTTCACCAGGTTATCGGTTCACCTAGTGGGAGGCGTCAAGTTGGCTTTTCTATCAATATTAGGAATACATATTATTTGCACGAGAGTGCATCATCATCATCATCATAAGCCTATAATGTTCCCACTGCTGGGACACAGTCTCCTCTCAATGAGAGGGAAATCAACCATTCAACCATTGTGTAATAATCAACACAGCAGTAAGTAGATTAAAAAATATATCTCAGTATTCCAAAAATTCTGCGTACGGTTCGTAGAATTTTAATACCCAATTTCCGACAGTCATTTGGTGTACAATAGGCGAAGCATGCAAACAATGTAATCTTTGAGATAAGTTTGGAGACACAAGTATATGCACGTGATCTAATTGCGTAATTTTGTCCTAACTGACCCTGGCAATGAGGGTTTTTTATAATACTTGGATTCAGCATTCAATAATCGTACATAAGTTTCGCGTAAATATCTCCTTTTTAAGCCATGTGAAGTCATAGGAGTTAGGTAACTGAAATGTTAACGTAGCGTAGTTAATAGATGAGTTTGATATTCTGAATACATATCTACACGGTTATGTAGATACGAGTACTTTTGATATTCTCTATGCTCGATCTAGTTCGACTTGTTCAAATTATGTTGGTACGTACCTAATAGACTGGTAGGTATAGTCGAGGACTTTAATTGATAAGCCACTTTTACTACTTTCCAATTTTGCACTTTTATTCGTTCGCGAGTGTGAATTGATATTCACACTCGCGAACGAATAAAAGTGCAAAATCGACTAAACTCGATTTGCATTACACTGCTACAATACGAATAATAAAGTACTTTAATTGATGAGACACTTGCCTGTCTTATCAATGAAAGTCCTCGACTGTACATACGAGCATTTTACACAATTTTTTTGATCCTTAGGCAATGCATGCAGTACATTACTGCATGCATTGCGCATTGCGTGCCACAGAGAGGATAATTAACAAAAAAATGAATCATTTTGGATCTCACAACAATAAGTTATCTCTGTCGTTAACTGCACGGTCAAGAAGCTCGCAATTCAGATAGTCAGTCTAAGTTTAGAATGCAACGGCATTACAATAGTACTATAGGTAATAAATTGCATGTAATAATTTTAAGTTGTATTCAAAATAACAATATGTTTGTCAAATATGGTTGTAAAATTATAGACTGTGAACGTGTATTCCAAAAACTTAATCCGAAGAGGAAGATGAAGGAACACGTTCATTCGTGACAGTACCTTCCTACCGAATATGATAGAAAATGATACGTTTGGTACCTGCCAAGCGTATCATTGTCTATTCGGTAGTCATAGTACCTATGACAAGAAATGACGAAACAGAAAACGACGAACGGAAATGAAGACATCCGCAAGAGAACCAAGGTCACTGACATAGCACGAAGAAATGCTAAACTTAAGTGGCAGTGGGCACGGCACATTGCTCGCAGTACGAATGGCCGATGGGGCCGAAAAGTTCTGGAGTGGCGACCGCGAACCGGAAGACGATGCGTTGGAAGGCCTCCCACTAGGTGGACCGATGACCTGGTGAAGGTTGCGGGAATCCGGTGGATGCGAGTAGCAAGGGACCGGTCAATGTGGCGACACTTGGGGGAGGCCTATGTCCAGCATTGGACGTCTTTCGGCTGAGATGATGATGATGATGAGTACCTATGACTGAAACCGGAAGCCGCCTTAGTTGCACGAGAGCGTGGTCGCAGGGCCACTGCCAGTTCTCGTATTCTTTAAACTTCTTCTAGAGGAGACAAGCCCCCACATAACCACCTTGTTACCTCAGACGCAGTAACATGCGTGAAACAATAGGGTAGGTGGTAAAACAAAAAGATTAGGATATCAGTCAGATTATCAACAAATGTTTGACCCTAATTTTTTCTTTTGTTACGTAAACAAAAATTAACGAGGATAAGACGCTTTTAAAATTCTCCATACGTCACGACGTGGTATAATTTTTAGTACGTTCTGACGTCACGAGCCCCCCCCACTCGCGGATGTTGATGCGTTTTATCTTTGCCAATATTCACTGATGAACAAAAAAAAAATACATGCCCATTATTTTTATGACTGAAGGAGTAAAGTCCATGTTCACCAAAAAGATGACGCTCTCATTAACAGCTGTTTAAAACACATTTTTGTATGGGAACATGTCACAGTGACAGCTGTTTTTAGATAATCAGACTATTATCTTTTCGGTGAACATGGACCAAAATAGATTTGTAATTTATTGATGGTGGAAACTATCCTACGGTGGTACTCATACAGTAACCCCTCACTACAATACAACTGTGATCTTGTAAACAGAAAAACCCAGTAACACTTTCTAATCCATCGGCAAACAAGTGCCTTTATTAACGATGATAAATATTGTTTCATTGGAGCACAGTGTGCATCAAAATATTTTCTTAGGTATAATTACCATGATGACAGCTTAATTGAATTAACGTGAGTAGGCAATAGCAATAACAGGCGCAGGAACCAATGTAGAACTTTTCTGTAACCATCTTTGAAGAGTTGCTATTACAGATGGACTCAAACGGATGCTAGACATATATAATTGTTTGTACATAAGCCCATTTCCGTCCTGATAATTACAATTTATGATATCAAACATCCGCTTGTTTGTTTTTAACATTTAGTTAAGACTTTCTTGACTGCATTGATGAGATTGTCGCTATTAAAATTACTACGTGTGTATGCTTTGAGTCAGACTGCGCGAAAACATTTTGTTTGGCGAAGACTTTACTACGTACGAGTTATCTCAGTAGAAGCCATTATCTAACGTTATCTACGTTAATTACTCTACGAAGTATAAAAGGAGATGTCTACAAAATTCGAAACTTAAACGAACGAGCTCATACGAAACACAAGTACACATACAATAAAGTGTGAAACGAACGAATTTCGCGGTAAATGAAAATTAATAATTTACAAAACTAAACAACTAAACCTGTTCAAAATGAGGATCATTTATTTACTACTGCTTGTGAGTATTATTAGACATAATTATTATAAGTTAAAAATGTGACCGGATTTTTTTGTGTTCTATTTCGTAAAAGTGTGTAACTTGTCCTCTTTAACAAAGTAAGATATTGCGCTTGTATAGTTTATTTTTCTCTTTAGGGCAATGAATGGCCTCGAAATTGCACATGATTCTTTTGTATCAATTCCGACACCTCGGACATATAACTATTTAGGCTAATTACTGTTAAGATAAGGACATGGGAATGTTTTCCTGACACGTGTTTTATTTTAATTGTTTTAGGTGTCCTTGTTTTGTCTGGTGAGCGCGAAATATCTGCCCGATGAAAGTGCTTCAGGAATCTTGCTACGAAAGCAAAGGTCTACATCAGATGAATCAAATGTGTCAAGAGAAAATACTGAAGAAGATGACGAAGATGACGACGACGACGATACCAATGAGAAAGACACAGATTCCTGGGAGCGCAAATTCAATGAAGAGCAGTTTAAACTGCAAGAGAAGAGAAGGAAAGAAGAACAAAAACTTTTGGAAAAAGAACAGAAACTACGCGAAAAAGCGCTAGAACAAGAACGCAAATTAGAAGAAAAATTTGCAGAACAACAACGCAAATTGCAAGAAAAACTTGAAAAAGAAGAACGTAAGCGACAGGAGAAGTTAGCTAAAGAAGAGCACAAGCGTCAAGAACAAGAGCTTAAAAGACAAGAAAATCTGGCTAAAGAAGAGCGCAAGCGACAAGAACAAGAGCTAAAAAGACAAGAAAATCTGGCTAAAGAAGAGCGCAAGCGTCAAGAACAAGAGCTTAAAAGACAAGAAAATCTGGCTGAAGAAGAACGCGAACGACAAGAAGAAATCCAAGAAAATCTAGCTGAGATAGAAAAGAAAACTCTTGAAGAAAACAACCCCGTTGCTGACAACTCCGTCGAGTCAGCGGAAGATAATGATCCCATGGACCTAGAAGACATTTGGAAAAACTATGTGTATACCAAGTACGCTTTGCCAGCTAATAGCAACGAATTAGAGAAACAAGCTGCAGTGAACAGATATTTGGGAGAAGAACTTGGCCTTAATGTTAATAGTACTAGGACTGAATATCGTCAAGCTGTTTTACAACTAGTACAAAACAAATTATTAAACGACTCTGTGTCGCAAGATAGTTTTAGTAACTACTTAGTTAGTCATGTGAATGCTGTGTATATTCAGCGGCTAAGTGCAGAGCTAGAAACCAAAATTGCTGAATTGGATAACGAAACAGCATTACTGCAAAATGTTAGTTTACCGTGGGTGCCTCAGGCTCAGCAGTCTTTAGAACAGAAGAAATCTATTCTCCAAACTGTTGTTCAGTTTTTGTCGAATGTACTTCCTAATTGGTTAACTGGAGGACAAACCGCTTCTTCTACTACAAACGCAACTAGTGTCGGCGCATCTGCTGCTGACATTTCAGGGTCGGCTTCCAGTGCGTCTGGAAATGTTCCATCCGTCGCGACTCCCGTTGAAGGAACTGCATCAGTAGCTGTCCCAGCCGCTAACGATCCTGCTGCCGGAGGTGTCTCAGTAGTTGACCCTGCTGTAAACGCTCCGTCAGCCGGAGGTGTCTCAGTAGTTGTCCCAGCTGTAAACGCTTCTTCTGCCGGAGGTGTCTCAGTAGCAATCCCAACTATCCCAGCTGTAAACGCTCCTTCTGCCGGAGGTGTCTCAATAGCTGCCCCAAATGTCCCGGCTATTAACGATCCTGCTGCCGAAGGTGTCTCAGTAGTTGTCCCAGCTGTAAACACTCCTTCTGGTGGAGGTGTCTCAGTAGCTATCCCAACTATCCCAGCTGTAAACGCTCCTTCTGCCGGAGGTGTCTCAGTAGCTGCCCCAACTGTCCCAAATATTAACGATCCTGCTGCCGAAGGTGTCTCAGTAGTTGTCCCAGCTGTAAGTCCTGCTGTTGGTGTCTCAGTAGCTACCCAGGCAGCGTCTTCCGCGTCATCTGACGCAGTTCCCGCTAATACTGCTGTTTCCGCAGACGCTTCACCTGTCGCAGTACCCGCTGAAGCTGCTGTAGCCGCAGATGCCTCTCCCGTCTCAGCTCCAGTTGAAACCACTGTCTCAGCAGACGCTGCATCTATTGCAGCTCCCGTTGACGCCGCTGCCTCTGCAAACACTTCACCTGTCGCAGTACCCGCTGATGCTACTGCCTCCGCAAACGTTTCACCTATTGCAGTCCCCGCTGATGCTGCTGTCACCGCAGACGCTGTATCTGTTGCAGCTCCTGTTGACACCGCTGTCTCAGCAGACGCTGCATCTGTCACAGTCCCCGCTGATGCTGCTGTCTCCGCAGGCCCTTCATCTGTCACGGCCTCCTCTGATGCTGCTGTCACCGCAGATGCTGCACCTGTCGCGGTCCCCGCTGAAGCTGCTGTATCCGCAGATGCCTCTCCCGTCTCAGCTCCAGTTGAAACCGCTGTCTCAGCAGACGCTTCACCTGTCACGGTACCCGCTGATGCTGCGGCCTCCACAGACTTTTCACCTGCTGCGGTCCCCGCTGTTGCTGCTGTCTCAACAGACGCTTCATCTGTCGTAGGTCCCACTGAAGCTGCTGTTTCCGCAGATGCCTCTCCCGTCGCAACTCCAGTTGAAACCACTGTCTCAGCAGACGCTGCATCTATTGCAGCTCCCGTTGACGCCGCTGCCTCCGCAGACGCTTCACCTGTCGCGGTACCTGCTGATGCCGCTGTCTCCGCAGACGCTTCATCTATAGCAGTACCAGCTGATGCTG
Organism: Xestia c-nigrum; assembly: GCA_916618015.1. Classification (NCBI taxonomy): domain Eukaryota; kingdom Metazoa; phylum Arthropoda; class Insecta; order Lepidoptera; family Noctuidae; genus Xestia; species Xestia c-nigrum. The sequence goes on along the minus strand of OU745261.1, from coordinate 12,726,675 downwards.
CTATCTCTGCAGACGCTTCATCTGTAGCGATCGCAGCTGAAACTGCTGTATCTCCAGATGCCTCTCCCATCTCAGCTCCAGTTGAAACCGCTGTCTCAGCAGACGCTGCATCTATTGCAGCTCCCGTTGATGCCGCTGCCTCCGCAGACGCTTCACCAGTCACGGTACCCGCTGATGCTGCGGCCTCCACAGACTTTTCACCTGCTGCGGTCCCCGCTGTTGCTGCTGTCTCCGCAGACGCTTCATCTGTTGTAGGTCCCACTGAAGCTGCTGTTTCCGCAGACGCCTCTCCCGTCTCAGCTCCCGTTGACACCACTGTCTCAGCAGACGCTGCATCTGTCACAGTCCCCGCTGATGCTGCTGTCTCCGCAGGCCCTTCATCTGTCGCGGTCCCCTCTGATGCTGCCGTCACCGCAGATGCTGCACCTGTCGCGGTCCCCGCTGAAACTGCTGTTTCCGCAGATGCCTCTCCCGTCTCAGCTCCAGTTGAAACCACTGTCTCAGCAGACGCTGCATCTATTGCAGCTCCCGTTGACGCCGCTGCCTCCGCAGACGCTTCACCTGTCGCAGTCCCCGCTGAAGCTGCTGTTTCCGCAGATGCCTCTCCCGTCGCAGCTCCAGTTGAAACCACTGTCTCAGCAGACGCTGCATCTATTGCAGCTCCCGTTGACGCCGCTGCTTCCGCAGACGCTTCACTTGTCGCGGTACCTGCTGATGCCGCTGTCTCCGCAGACGCTTCATCTATAGCAGTACCAGCTGATGCTGCTATCTCTGCAGACGCTTCATCTGTAGCAGTCCCAGCAGAAACTGTTGTATCCCCGGATGCCTCTCCCGTGTCACCTCCAGTTGAAACCGCTGTCTCAGCAGACGCTGCATCTATTGCAACTCCCGTTGACGCCGCTGCCTCCGCAAACGCTTCACCTGTCGCAGTACCCGCTGATGCAACTGCCTCCGCAAACGTTTCACCTATTGCAGTCCCCGCTGATGCTGCTGTTACTGCAGACGCTGTATCTGTTGCAGCTCCCGTTGACACCGCTGTCTCAGAAGACGCTGCATCTGTCACAGTCCCCACTGATGCTGCTGTCTCCACAGGCCCTTCATCTGTCGCGGTCCCCTCTGATGCTGCTGTCACTGCAGATGCTGCACCTGTCGCGGTCCCCGCTGAAGCTGCTGTATCCGCAGATGCCTCTCCCGTCTCAGCTCCAGTTGAAACCACTGTCTTAGCAGACGCTGCATCTATTGCAACATCCGTTGACGCCGCTGCCTCCGCAAACGCTTCACCTGTCGCGGTACCTGCTGATGCCGCTGTCTCCGCAGATGCTTCATCTATAGCAGTACCAGCTGATGCTGCTATCTCTACAGACGTTTCATCTGTAGCGGTCGCAGCTGAAGCTGCTGTATCCCCAGATGCCTCTCCCATATCAGCTCCAGTTGAAACCGCTGTCTCAGCAGACGCTGCATCTATTGCAACACCCGTTGACGCCGCTGCCTCCGCAAACGCTTCACCTGTCGCGGTACCCGCTGATGCTGCTGCCTCCGTAGACTCATCACCTGTCGCAGTCCCCACTGAAGCTGCTGTATCCCCAGATGCCTCTCCCGTCTCAGCTCCCATTGAAACCACTGTCCCAGCAGACGCTGTATCTGTTGCAGCTCCCGTTGACACCCCTGTCTCAGCAGACGCTGCATCTGTCACAGTCCCCGCTGATGCTGCTGTCTCCGCAGGCCCTTCATCTGTCGCGGTCCCCTCTGATGCTGCTGTAACCGCAGATGCTGCACCTGTCGCGGTCCCCGCTGAAGCTGCTGTTTCCGCAGATGCCTCTCCCGTCTCAGCTCCAGTTGAAACCACTGTCTCAGCAGACGCTGCATCTGTTGCAGCTCCCGTTGACGCCGCTGCCTCCGCAGACGCTTCACCTGTCGCAGTCCCCGCTGAAGCTGCTGTTTCCGCAGATGCCTCTCCCGTCGCAGCTCCAGTTGAAACCACTGTCTCAGCAGACGCTGCATCTATTGCAGCTCCCGTTGACGCCACTGCCTCGGCAGACGCTTCACCTGTCGCGGTACCTTCTGATGCCGCTGTCTCCGCAGACGCTTCATCTATAGCAGTACCAGCTGATGCTGCTATCTCTGCAGACGCTTCATCTGTAGCGGTCGCAGCTGAAACTGCTGTATCCCCAGATGCCTCTCCCATCTCAGCTCCAGTTGAAACCGCTGTCTCAGCAGACGCTGCATCTATTGCAGCTCCCGTTGATGCCGCTGCCTCCGCAGACGCTTCACCTGTCACGGTACCCGCTGATGCTGCGGCCTCCACAGACTTTTCACCTGCTGCGGTCCCCGCTGTTGCTGCTGTCTCCGCAGACGCTTCATTTGTTGTAGGTCCCACTGAAGCTGCTGTTTCCGCAGACGCCTCTCCCGTCTCAGCTCCCGTTGACGTCTCTGCAGACGCTTCATCTGTCACGGGCCCCACTGCTTCGTCTGGCTCTGCAGACGCTTCATCTGTAGCAGTCCTAGCTGAAACTGTTGTATCCCCAGATGCCTCTCCCGTGTCACCTCCAGTTGAAACCGCTGTCTCAGCAGACGCTGCATCTATTGCAACTCCCGTTGACGCTGCTGCCTCCGCAAATGCTTCACCTGTCGTAGTACCCGCTGATGCAACTGCCTCCGCAAACGTTTCACCTATTGCAGTCCCCGCTGTGTCTGCTGTCTCCGCAGACGCTTTATCTGTTGTGGTCCCCACTGACGTAGCTATCTCCACAGACTCTTCATCCGTCGTGGTTCCCGCTGAAGCTGCTGTCTCCACAGATGCTTCATCTGTTGTAGCTCCCGCTGAAACCACTGTCTCTGCAGATGCCTCTCCCGTCTCAGCTCATGTTGACGCCCCTGTTGACGTTATCGCACCAGTAGCTACTCCATATGAAGCAACACTGACTACTGTTGAAAGTGTACCGGCACCAGCGCCTGAAACACCAGTTGCTGTTAGTACTGATGAACCTATTATAAGTTCTAATGACGTTGTTCCCACCGACGTTACCAGCGCGCCATTTGTCGCAGAACCAATAGTACCAGAAATTACTGAGACTACAGTTGCACCCCAAGCTGCCCAAGAAAATACAAACACTGCTGCACCTCCGTCATTCTTTGGAGAAGCATCAGCCCCAATACCCTATGAAGCTGGTGCGTCATTATTAGAAGTAACAACACAGTGATGAGGAATTTTACATTGTACTTCATTAATATTTAAGAGTCTATTTTGATGTTTATTTAATTAAATAAGGTCTGGCATTTAATGTATGTTTTAATTTTAATCTTACTTTAATATACTTGTACATACATACAAATGATTATTTTTAGACAATTTATTAATAAAACGAGTAAATAATATTTAACCCTTTATTATCTAATGACTCTCTTAGTAACAATTTACAAATGTTTGGTTTTAAAATAGGTATCGTTAAGTGGAATGCAACATAGAGGTAATCTCTCACAAAAGTTCCTTAAAAATAATAATTACACTATAAATTATAATTTAAATAAAGTTAACTTTATATTTACTAAAACAAAAGTTTATAGCAACTATGTCAAATCCAGTACTTGTTGGCAGTATTAGGGGGATTAGGATAGTTGTGTTGGGAAAGAGGATCAGCGACGTTCGGGAATGAATATGGGTCATTCATATATTTATATTCACTGGACAAACCCGCAAGGCTCATGTTCAATGAGTTATGTGAGGGGCTCCAGTTTGAAGCGGCAGATGGATCTCCAGAAACTTTGGAATAATCAGCAGGAACTTTTGGATATTCAGTATTTGGTAACGCTTTGCTATACTCATCACCAGTAGGTTTATCGAAAGTGTCTTCCCTGGGCTCAATCACTTCATCACTATTTACTTTATCGTCAACTTCAGCCTCTTTTGGTAAATAATTTATAGGTTTATTATATATTTCGCTGGTAGGATATCGAGCGTAATCATTTCTCGGTATGCCACTGTCCAATAATTGGCTGTGCGGTGGGCCATTGGCACTGGGCACTAAATGGCCGAATGTAGACGCAGAAGTACTAGGAAAAGCAGCATTTTGGAAAGCTTGGTTCAAATGTTGGGATTGAGCCATCAATTGGTTATAATTAGCATATTTTTGGTGGTGCCAAGCATCTGGATGCTGTGGATGATGTTGGGCTAAAGAAGGTATCTCTCCAGCAGGATAGGGACATGGTATCTGTGGCATGGGTAGGGAAGAATAGCCGCCAATACCCGGACTTGGATTTGATCCTGTATGCTTTCGTAGACGGGCGCGTCGATTGGAGAACCAAACCTGAAAATAAAAAGGATACTCTTGACACAACCGAACAAAAATACTGTTTTAATGTTGTCATGAAGTGACAACAGTTATCACAAAAGATTTGCTTTGTGTGTATAATGTTAATGATAATCATAAAACAAGAGAAAACAATATGAATTCTGCAAACACGTTGAAAGTGACAGTGGTTACGTTTATCAGTGTTGATGGCAGATAAAGCAAATTGTTCTCGCCGTAACAAAGTATACGTAGTTATTTGTATCACTGTGTAACCATTTATTTAGTAGATTCCTTTTAAAACTAATCAATATGAGCCTCTCAATGACAACACAAAATGTTCACAATCTGTTCACAATAATCACTACACTACGCTTGAAATATAGACAGTTAAATAAAATCGTAATAAGTTATAAAAGTATTGGTATACGGAGAGCGCTTGTTGTCCTGAGATTAGACTTTGGCTTCATCCCCTTCTATGTATATGGCAAAATGAGGATTTGTCACTGACTCCTTCGGTAAACAAAAACGTGATAAGTATTGAGACTTCTTAAATATTCACATTTAACTTTGCTTAATCTGGTAATAGAACTCAAGACACCGAGTGTTAGCAGTCAAAAGGCTGCTATATTTAAAATAATGCTACATACTTGTATCCTAGCTTCGGTGAGTCCAGTCTGCAGAGCTAGCTCCTCACGAGTGTATACGTCAGGGTACTGCGTCCGATGGAAGGCTCTCTCCAAGGCGTCTAGCTGTTCACCTGTGAAGGTGGTACGGGACCTTCGCTGTTTCCTCTTCAGCGTCAACCCTGGCTCCGAGTCTATATCCGAGGAATCTGAGCCTCGACCTGAAAAAAGATAAATTGATATTTAGGCTCCTTGGTTGTTCATGGTCAACTAGGATCCAGATGAAAATTGAACTCGTTTGCAACGAAGCTTCTGTTTTTTTCTTTCTTCTTTTTCGTGTACCTTTAACCTGGTGGCCAGAGTTTTATGTCGCCCCATGGACCTCTGACTTGGCTACGAAACTTCCATACATCATAATTACTTATTGTTTAAAGCACATAGTAAGTTTCAAAGTGTGGTTTTCAAATAGGTAATATAAAATATTGTCTCTGGAATTTACATCAACATGCTTTTGTCTATCCGAATTTCTCTTGATGTTCCCAATGATTAAAAACAGATGAACAATGATTAAATAGAACTAGATAAACTATCACGCTCCTGAGGCGATCCTTTAATTTATATGACATTATATTACAGCAATTTGTCTTCATCAGTTTTTTTCAAACACGCGGTATTTATTAACGGAACGTTTTTTTGTGTAAACCCACATCATGTTTTAATTCGCCTAAATCAAGAACGGCGGGGCTCGCGGGTCAATCTCATTTATAAATCGGTAGCGGTATCCTACGGAAACTGATTAAAAAACACCCGCAACAATACACGGCTTTGGCCTTAAAACTGATTTTAAAAAATGCGGCTTATATTAATAGCCTTTTGAAAGAAGTCAAAATTGAATGAGATGAAAAAATAGGGGCTCAGCGTGGCGCAGAATAAGGAACACCCAGCGCGGCGGCCCCTTTGTCGGCGTCTTTGCTGTTCGGGTGACATTTTGGCACCATTCAATATGGTGTTGAGTAAGGAGGTTTTCTGAATGTTTGACGGAAAAATTGACATCAAAATATCACATCATATTTGCGAGAATTGTATCAGTAACCAAGTAGGTACTTTCAACACAATTAACTCCCACTTGTGTTTTTTATTACGATTTTGAATAAAATTACACACTGAAAAACTTTTCTTGTAAATAAGCAGGAGCTTTGCATAATTTTTCAGTAGACACTTTAACTAGCAGTAATAATATCTTCAAAGCTTATAAGAATACATTTAGTTCAAATGTTTTATTGGCCAGCTTTAAGAATACCTGTTTTTATATATTACTGTTTTATTTTACTAATTTGTTTCGTCATAATGATGCATCGGCATAATTAAACGCACGAGGCAACATCTCTAAGCACAAAGGCTGCGACAAATAAAAAACAACGCATTGTAATAAAATGATTTACATTGCTCAAATTCTCCGGCTGGCCGAGACAGGGACAGATTTATTTAGACTTTTTTGTTACGAGTCCTGATCATAACGTATGAGGCTAAATACAAATCGAAAATACGAAATAATCGAGAGCGATTTAAAACTTTACGGCGTGGTCGTAAAGTCCACTCCGGTTGTTTTCATTGTGGAGGAGAAGTAAAGCAAAACTATGAGGGATTTTATGTTCAAAGAAAGGCGAGAGGTTTATGGGTGAGTGGTACGTGGGAGAGGGCGAGAGAAACTTTGGCGATTGCCGAAATGTGACCCCGTGAAGAGGCGCGCGCGCGGCTCCGCTCAAAAGTCATAATTTGGGAGTTGAAAGAGCGGCGGCGAGGGTTTAACACCTTCATAATCTGGGTTCATTAAAACGGTCGGGCCGGCCTTTGTTTCAGCGGGTTGTTTCAATGTTAACAGATGGTCGGATTAGCACGTCGGAGAGCTGTGGGCGGCGATGCTTGTTTCTTACCACACGCTCGTGGGCTTCTTGCTTTTAAATGTTATTGGCGAATCTTTTTCTTCGCTATTAGTATTTCTGACTTCTGTTTTTGTTTCAGTTATTTTTGACTGTTAAAGCTTCAAGGTAGTATGTTCAACTATAAAGAAGTTGTTACTAAACTTTACTTTAGATAAACCTGTATTATTTTTGCTGATTTTGTTGTATTGATTCTACATTACAATAACTGCTGATGACCTTTCCTAACTACGGACTACTCCGAACTACTCTAACAAGGGCACTTTCAACGCATTGTTGTGGTTCGCTGTAATTTGCGTCCACTTAGCGTCAATTGGTTAATAAACACTTGTGAAAGGATTCCTTTATTTGTGTAGAGGCGATTTGAATCGCTGAAATTAATTAAATTGTTCCTTTGTGATGTTATGATTGATTAAGTTAAATAATTATAAAGAAAAACTTAATAGAAATGAAAACAATTGGGTAAGTAGTTCTAATATAATAAACGCTAACTGCAAAATCGCTTATTCAGAAATACTGCATGACGCAAATAAAATTGTATAAAAGATGACCATCATTACTAACAAAAGTACAATAGTTTTATTAAAATAATAAATTCTATAAGGTCGTAAAGAGACGCCATATATCTATGATGTAAGCTTGTTAATGCTCATTCAAAAGCACTCCGCCTCCTCTTTGTCGGCCGCCTTCGGCCACTTCCGGAGAGCTTCGTGTCTTTCTGGGAGGGCTTTCATTGAATAATGTGATGAGACAAAATTGTCTTGAATACAACGCAAGGTAATAAATGCCCACTAAATAATTGTGAGACGTGTTAGGCTTCGCGCGCGGTTTACATGGACGTCTTCTGTGAAAGTGCATTTCAATTCGAAATAAGACTAATTTTATGCTTCGAATTGCCTATAGAAATGCTGAATGTCATCACTTCTCAATCTTGTCACAAATTGCATTACACTTTACATAAGTGTTAAGATTGAAAATCGTTGTACTGTTATTTGGCAGGCGTTCGAATGTTATTTTATGGACATATCTATTATTTATTTCGTATGGTCATCAGTTGACTGATGATAAAATCAAAGATCAATTATGTCCAGATAATAAAATAAGTAAACGTTCGGTTATAGAATTTGGGGCAATAAATATCTAAGGGGTTGAATGTAAACTGTGCTCACACGCAAAACCTATATACATATACTACTATGATACTAATAATATCGCTGGACATTGACACACAGCGCCACCTAGTGCCACAAAGCTTGTGTCGTGGACAATAGATTTTTGAGTTTTTTGATTTTGGTATAAACATCCATGACTCGGAAACAAATGTCCGTGCTCATCACACAAACATTTGCTCCTACCGGGATTCAAACCCAGGACCCTAAGAACGTAAGGCAGCGTCACTACCACTACGCCAATCGGGTCGTCAAAATCTATCATATAATATCATTCATCATAGTATAATTAGTATCATACGATCTATGATATCCCATCTATGATACTGATATTATTTAAAAGAGGTAAAATAAGTTTGTTAGTATGTTAATTTATGTGTAGGGAACTAATGATCCCATTCTAAAAGATATTTCACCGGCAGTAAGCTATATTATTCGTGAGTGACTATAAATTATATTTATATCATGCACTAGCTGACCCGCGCAACGTCGTCTGCGTCACATAAGAGAGAAAAACAAAAATCCCCGTTTTTGCAACGTTTTTCATTCCTGCTCCGCTCCTAATAATTGTAGCGTGATGTTATATAGCCTAAAGCCTTCCTTGATAAATGGACTATCCAACACAAAAATATTTTTTTAATTCGAACCAGTAGTTCCTGAGATTAGCGCGTTCAACCAAACAAACAAACAAACAAACTCTTCTGCTTTATAATATTAGTATAGAAGTATATATAGTTATAGATACTAAGGCATCTCGACTGTATCCGGACCTTTCAGGTTTAAACCTTAAAAAAGAATACATAGAAACCAAAGCTTACCAAGCTCGGATATAAAGTGATTGCGTTAGTCTCAGTGGTGCTTCGATAATCGCCTCTGCGGCTAGCGAGTGCGACATTAGTTGATTCTAACGAGCGATGTTATTAAACAAATGCGAGATTTTATCGCCCTCCTGCACTCTTTTGTTTTGCTTTGATGCTCTCATGCGCTGTGAAAGCAGATTGCTAGTTTATCCGTAATGTTGTATATCCGACGTACTGTAGAAATGTTTAACGACTAATGTTAAATACGAAAAACGTCAATTTGTATGGTGTCAAAGAGTAACAAACATATACACATATTCTTTACGAACTTTCGCCTTTATAATATTAGTGTGATTTAAGGTACTTTAAAATGTACAAAAAATGTAAATGTCAATTTTGTATGCTGTCTACAAATGCAAGCGTCCCAGTCAAATTCAAGGATATGCTACAGACCATCAAACTGAACCACTTTCTCCATGAGACCACCATCGTTATCGCGAAAAAATAATCAACGGCTCCATACAAAATTCCAATACCTACTAGACCAAATGTATGAATTTCCCTTGAATTTGAACAGGGTGCACAGAAACACCTTGTATATTGAAAGTACCCTTCTGTCTTCTTTTTAAACGACTTCAAAAAGGAGGAGGTTCTCAATTCGTCGGAATCTTTTTTCTAGAGTTTGGCTAGACCCAGGTGGTCCCATAATCATCCAGTCAGGATCTGATGATGGGATCCTGGCGAAATAGAGAGAACTCAAATTTTATAGGCACATTTGATGCGATTTGGTTAGTTATTGAAAGAGTAGTTTCTTAAAGTGGTCTGATGAAGAACTTCGGAGGTAGGCATCGGAACTCCTCAATAAATTATAGCAAATGGACTGGGATTGCTAAAATCTCATGTCTGTCTAATGTTTACACCAGTACATAACATAACATCACGCCGGTATGCTGTGAAGGGGTAAGCACAAGTGAACCACAAAAAAAGAAAAAAAATATATTGCAAAAATAATACTAACTTAAAAAAACACAAAAAAGTGAAAAATAACTTTAGCTTCAGAAGTTGGTGACAAAAAAACTAAGTAAATCAATCAAGCAAAGGTTACCGACTTCTGAAGCCAAAGTTATTTTTCACTTTTTTGTGTTTTTTGAAGTCGGTTTTAGTAAAAGTTGTAACCAGCTCGTAGTTGATTTGCAATGCGGCAATATATTAATCACTAATGCAAATTAACTGAATGCGTCATTGTGTGTGGTCCCATAATAATGCTCATCTTTATATTGCTGAATATATCTCTTATGGCGTGGGAAATTAATAAGTGGAGGCTTAAAGCTATTTCAATGTTTAAGTTGGAAAGTGTTGTTGATGTGTATTTGAGAACAATTATTATTTACCAACACTATAATGAAGGCCTGTTTTTAATACATAATTATTATTATGTAGTCACACTTAATAAGAGCTAAATATGAATGAATATCGGTAAAAGATTTCAAGATTGTTGGAAAATATCGTGAGGAAAGTTTTGACTATGAATGTAGGGTATAAGAGTAGAGGTTGGGTTATGGAGGGGTTGTGTGAAGGATAAATATGGCACGTGTAACGGGTCTTTTAAGCCTGTTACATGAAAGCGGATTTATTTCTTTAAAATTATTTTTTTTGTGTAGTGGTCACACTGATTTTGCTTAGCTGTGGAGTTTGTCTTTGACAACTGTCACTTTCCGACTGAACATTTTGGAAGAATGGTGGTGATCTAGATCGCTGGATAATAAATCCGTATAATCGGGTTGCAAGACACCAGAAATTAGTCCGAAATGCGTTAGCTGCCGGTACTCTTCCATGATTCCCCCTAGGATTCCGTTTTATTTCAATGGTAAGCGAGTTCTTCGTATTTTCCAATACAAATTCAAAATTGTGTTTGCGTAGTGTCCGACGCTCATCGATGCAAATATTACATTGTTTCAGGAATCATACCCTTAATTGATAATCTAGATGTCCTGCATGAGGAGGACAATAATTTGAATTTTGAAGGAAACAGTAAGTAGTACATTTGATAGATTTTCTCGGAAGGCCTGCGACGCCATATTTTTGGTAATAGCGTCACGTAACAAAATTGTTCGTATTTTCAGCCCAATGAGGTGTTTCCTTTACCTTCTACAAATAAACTTTGGACGCGCGGCTCCCACCAACTCACCTGGGACGCACGCCTGAGTGGAGGACCCAGGAGATGAGCATCGTGTGTGGTGGGCTGGTTATTCTGGCCCTGGTATAATTTTAACTGTAATATTAAAAAAAAGTGCAATAATGATCTGACCCTCTTTATTAGTTTTAAATAAGTACTCTTTTCTTTAGGAAGGAATCTTCAATTGTTTTAGTTTTAAGCCCAGCAGCCTACGGGCAAATAAAGTTAGATTTTTCTTATAACTTTGTTCTACTTTTATTGATGCCCCCCGCTAGCAGATTAAAGGTTCTTAATGCCTGCTGCCTGAACAATCCGTAAGCATGGTGTGTGCTCTGGCGCCCGAGGTTCATTTTTAAACTTATATTTTGAGCACACATACACTATTCATATTTTATTTTAACCCAGTAGCTTCACAACAGGAAAACACCTAGCATTCAATATAAATATTTTTTTTTTTTTTTTTTATTATTACAATTGTCGCTCAGCGAACAGGGACTTGAAGTAGGTTGTCTGGTGCTTGTTTATGAGTATTTACGGTCATTATTGCACAATAATTAATTAACCTATGAGTCTTTTGTTTGTTCATCATTGTTATTTTAATAACTTTGTGTTTATTTTAGTTTGTGACTCATAAGTAGTACTTAACTTATTTTGGTGAATCTTTGTAAACAATGTTTGGCGTTTACAATTGATAATTTTGTTTATTGACTTGTTTGTTTTAATAACATGTTTTTTCTTAGCAAAACCAACATATTTATAGTATAGACCGCGTTTAGTTGTTGCACTCAACAGGAAAGTTATTTTAAATAACTAAGTTTAACTTTGTATGTAATTAATTTAATCTAATTGTTAAGTACAATATTGTACATTTAATTTAACTAGACTTAAGCTGTTTGTAAGTGATTATTGCACTTTTTTAAAACAATATTTAACTTAGTAATTTTTCATGGGCAAACCACATTGACTTTCATACTTAACCTCAAACTTGAGAATTTATTTTCAAATCTTAAAACTTTTTGACGTTTAGTTCTTGCTTATCGCTTCTTATTCGACTTGCTGTTTTGTTAATCATGGACAAGGGAGTTCAGTTTCCGCCGCTTCAGGAATCGGGTGATCTTGATACTGGTACTGCTGCTGATGTGAATGCTGCTGAGAAAGTTCATGAGATGGTTAATGTCACAGATGTTAACAATCCCTTTGACTCGAGAATCGCTCACTCTTCTTCGGCTTTTACGGCTCAAGCGTTGCCTTCATTTAATTCCTTGAATGCGCTTGTGAATGAAAATATTCGAAAAAACTTTCCTCCTCTCTCTAAATTGCCTGACTTGAAGAAATTAAAACAACATTATTTTTGGAAGGGAATGTTTAATGATGTTCATAAATACATTTTGACTTGCGATACTTGTAAAGCTTATAAACATACTACATCTCCGCCTTTTGGTATTATGATTAATCCTAAAAAGGTTGATCGTCCCATGCTCATGCTATCCGTTGATATCATAGGAATTCTACCTAAAACTTATTCTGGTCATAGATACATACTTTCGGTTGTAGATGTTTTTACTAAATATTGCTGGTTCTTTCCAATGATCAATGCTACCACTAGAGTAATTTGTAAACATTTTGAAAAAGAAATATTTCTTAAGTTTGGTTGTCCAAAAATAGTAGTCTGTGACAATGGAACCCAATTTACTTCAAAACATTTTGTAGATTTTATGAAAGGTTTTAATATAACCAAAATATTTTATAATACTTTGTATACACCTCAAAATAATCCTGTTGAGAGGTATAATAAAACGGTCGAAACCTGCATATCGTGTTTCGTTAAAGATGATCATAGAACTTGGTCAAGTTTTTTGCCCAATGTTCAATTAGCTTTAAATAATAGTGTAAACCTTGCTACTGAGTTTACTCCTAACTTTCTGATGTTTGGTAGGGAGCTTATTCTTGATGCGTCATTACATCATTTTAGTAGTTCTGTTGAAGATTTAACTCAACTAGAAATTTCAAATAGGAATGCTTATGCAGTTTCTCTTAGTTCACTTAGTGATATTTTTGTTAAAGTTCAAGCTTACTTGTTAAAGGGGTATAAGCGAAATGCCGCTTATTATAATAAAGGTCGGAAAGTCATTTCTTTTGATGTGGGTGATATGGTGTGGAGAAGAAGTTTTGTTCAATCTCATGCGCCTGCATATTTTTCGGCTAAGCTTGCACCTAAGTTTGTAAAGTGTAAAATAACTGAAAAGGTTTCAGATAACGTCTATGTTTTGAAAGATTTAAATAAAGGTTCAGTGGGGCGTTATCATGTTAAAGATATTATTAAATTTTAATTTTGGGAACTTTTAGACTTTGTTTTGTTATTGAGTATTTTTGTGTGAAGATCAGCTTTTGTTAGAATGATGTATGAAAGGCTATCGCTGTTTGAAACTTATTATTATGTTAGGTAACTTCACTATAATTTATTAGATTCCAATTCGATTCTTTCTAAAATAAAGCTTAGGTCATTCTGGTTAATTTAATACTATTTTTTTTCACACTTACTATTTTTCACATCGAAGGATCTTATTTATGTTTTGTTTGTTTTTGTTGGATTATATATGATTCTCTTTTCTTTTTAAGGGTAATCTTTTTACCTGTTTATATTTTATTAGAATCTTATATAATCCTACACTTCAGGTAATTTTACCTTGGGATTCAAAGACTTAAATTCAATTTCAAGTTTTTGTAATCTACACTTTTTTCATAGTTTAAAATCATTCTATTTCCTCTTCGTTATAAATAGTAATCGATTTTTAAATCTATTTTGTTTTGTTCATTGTCAGAATTGTTTCTCATTTTTACTAGAGTTTCATTCTTTTTAATGATCGGATTTGACTTTGTTAGTACGCGTTCATCCTGGACTTTGCTTTTTAGGGTCATTCTGTAACTTTTGTTGCAAAATGCCTTATCATTTTTTTTGGATCTTGGTGTAATTTTTGACCTTGATTTCGACTCTTTTACCATTGTGCTCGGAAGGTCGGTGGTGTTGTGCCGGTCACAATGTGGGATTTTGGCCCCGGCCATATTTTTTCCTTTTCCATTGTGTTGGACATTGTTGTTCCAATCACAATGCGGGATTTTTTTTTGACTTTCGTCATTCTTTTTTTTTTCTTTGCGCTCGGAAGTTCGGTGGTGGTGTGCCGATCGCATTGTGAAACTTTGGGTTTCGCCCTTTTGTTATTGAGATTTCTCATTGGAGATCTCAATGTTTTTTTTGTGAATTTGTTTGTGTCTGGGAGATTGGTAGTGTTGAGCCAGTCACAGCATTCACATTCTTTTGCGGCTGTTGTGCTCGGGAATTCGGTGGTGATGAGCCGATCACAATACGCTTTTTTTTTCTTTGTTTTGTTGCAGGTTGTTCCTGTAACAATATTTTTAAATAAAGTCCTTCAGCTTTATTTGAAAACTTTTGTTTGGATTTTCAAATTTTTTTGGATTGTAGAACACGGAGTTAGTCAGTGGCGATGGAGCCTAACTGCACTCTAGAGATGGTAGAGTTGGAAGCAGCTGACCTAGTAGTCAGTGGCGATGGTGCCTAACTGCACTCGAGGTTGTGCTGTTCCAAATGGATTGAAATTTTTAGTCAGTGGCGAAGGTGCCTAACTGTACTAAAAATTGTAGTTTGTTTTGTGTTGGTATATTGTTAGTTCGAAATTTTTGATCAGTGGCGAAGGTGCCTAATTGTACTAAAAATTGTAGTTTGTTTTGTGTTGGTATATTGTTAGTTCGAAATTTTTGATCAGTGGCGAAGGTGCCTAATTGTACCAAAAGTTGTAGTTTGTTTTGGTATATTGTTCGAGTTTGTTCGAAATTTTTAGTCAGTGGCGAAGGTGCCTAACTGCACTAAAGGTTGTAGTTTAGAAGCGGTAAGAGATTTCTCTCTTCGTTTCATTTATCTAAGTTTTATAACTTATTTTTTTATTCTGTTTTTCACAGATTTCTTTTTTGTTATTTGTATTTTTTGCTTTTATAGAGTTCTTGATACTTAGTCGCTTGACGTTTTCAGAATTCATTTACACTTTGAATCTTTTATGATTTTTTTCTTTTATTTGGAATTAGAAAGTAATTAGGTTTGGTTTATTTGGTTGAAGATTGCTTTCTAATAAAAGAAAGTTCCTTTCTTTTATTTTTCGGGGAGGGATGTAATGTAACGGGTCTTTTAAGCCTGTTACATGAAAGCGGATTTATTTCTTTAAAATTATTTTTTTTGTGTAGTGGTCACACTGATTTTGCTTAGCTGTGGAGTTTGTCTTTGACAACTGTCACTTTCCGACTGAACATTTTGGAAGAATGGTGGTGATCTAGATCGCTGGATAATAAATCCGTATAATCGGGTTGCAAGACACCAGAAATTAGTCCGAAATGCGTTAGCTGCCGGTACTCTTCCATGATTCCCCCTAGGATTCCGTTTTATTTCAATGGTAAGCGAGTTCTTCGTATTTTCCAATACAAATTCAAAATTGTGTTTGCGTAGTGTCCGACGCTCATCGATGCAAATATTACATTGTTTCAGGAATCATACCCTTAATTGATAATCTAGATGTCCTGCATGAGGAGGACAATAATTTGAATTTTGAAGGAAACAGTAAGTAGTACATTTGATAGATTTTCTCGGAAGGCCTGCGACGCCATATTTTTGGTAATAGCGTCACGTAACAAAATTGTTCGTATTTTCAGCCCAATGAGGTGTTTCCTTTACCTTCTACAAATAAACTTTGGACGCGCGGCTCCCACCAACTCACCTGGGACGCACGCCTGAGTGGAGGACCCAGGAGATGAGCATCGTGTGTGGTGGGCTGGTTATTCTGGCCCTGGTATAATTTTAACTGTAATATTAAAAAAAAGTGCAATAATGATCTGACCCTCTTTATTAGTTTTAAATAAGTACTCTTTTCTTTAGGAAGGAATCTTCAATTGTTTTAGTTTTAAGCCCAGCAGCCTACGGGCAAATAAAGTTAGATTTTTCTTATAACTTTGTTCTACTTTTATTGATGCCCCCCGCTAGCAGATTAAAGGTTCTTAATGCCTGCTGCCTGAACAATCCGTAAGCATGGTGTGTGCTCTGGCGCCCGAGGTTCATTTTTAAACTTATATTTTGAGCACACATACACTATTCATATTTTATTTTAACCCAGTAGCTTCACAACAGGAAAACACCTAGCATTCAATATAAAAATATTTTTTTTTTATTTTTTATTATTACACACGAAAGGAGGTGTCTGATGAGACGACAAGTAATAGAGAAGAATGATAGAAGAAGATATACTGGCAAAAGAATTATGAGTCTCGGTAAATGATTTTAGAATAGACAGCGTCGTTATTCGACTGTTGTAAAGTTCTATTGCTGAGTATGAAGTCATGAGAGTTGGATTCTCAGGTAGAGGAAACTGTTATTGGGTTTTTCCAAAAGGAATTTCTCTTTAGCAACAGGGTGTCTGTATTTGTGCCTGGTTTATGGAAATCTTTTCTATTACATGACATTCAAACTTTGAGATGTAAGTTGTATCGGTAAACCACTGTCTAACACTTCGGAGATTTCAAAGCGTGTTGTTTGAAAATGTAGCAAGGTACGGTCGAACAAGCTACTTGGTTTACAGTTTCACACACAAATTACGTTGTAAAATGTAAACCAAATAGCTTGTACCACCGTACACAGCAAGCGTGAGAAATCTTAGATCCAGCTGCAACCGCTTTGAGCTGCGCCTGAGCAGTCTAGGAGTTGTTGATTACATTTCAATGGGCCATAAATTTGTTATGAAGGCGTAATTATTGCTCTGATTGCACTTCAACCGTTAAACTTTATCAAATACCTACGAACACCACATTATCGAATGGTAAATAATATTTTTATGCTTTGCCTTTCAGGGTGAGCTGATACGAGTTAAAAACTATTTTAATTTAACAATCTTTATCTCCATGATTTTTGTTCACTCAAAAAATACTCACCAAGTTTACAGTTAAAAAAAGACAAAAAGATCTGTCATTCAAATTGCCTGATTGTCTTCGATTCTTAGTTCCATACGTAGAAATAAAAAACCAGCCAGTAACACCGTAGTGAGCTTTTAATTTTTATTATTTGGTGTTATAGCGGCAACAGAACATCTCCTGTGAAAATTTCAACTGTCTAGCTATCACGGTTCATGAGATATAACCTGGTGACAGACATACAGACAGACGGACAGTCAAGTTTTAGTAATAGGGTCCTATTTTCACGATTTGGGTGCGGAACTCTAAAAAAATGCACCTAATGATTTCTTTTTGACCTTCTCATATTATAAACGTGGAAAGTGCTCCACGTGGCAACTACAGATTAACTTTTCCAAGAATTTATTTCTAACAGGGCTTTAAATCTCTAATAGTCTATAGTTATAGTTGCCAGGTTTACAAATTCAATTTATTAGTAATGCGATGCACGTGTCACCGCTCTACATTTTCCTCTGAACTTTTTTCAGGAACTGGATCTACCTAGTTCTGTATTTTTCGTTTATTTCCTCAATCGCCTATCTAGGCAATCTATTCAAATTGTAAACAGAATTAGGTGATTCAAATCGTTCAATACACTGACAGTAGACGTCCTTTGTGTTGGGACCTACGTGGTTGAAGTGATTCTTTGAGTTAGTTTGGCATAGTGATAAGTTTTTAAATATTTAGGTATAACAGAATCAAAACGGTGAAGGAAAACATCGTGAGGAAACCGGCATGGCCTAAAACCATAAATTCGAAGACATGCGACATCTACCAACACGCACTGGGCCCGCGTGGTGGATTAAAGCCCATTCCCTCTCATAGAGAGGAGGCCTGTGTGCCAGCAGTGGGAACAGGCTGATGATGATGATGATGATAACAGAATCGAAGTACACACTTATTATAATGAAAAAAAGAAAGAGACAGTTGCGGAAATCGATGCTAAGAAAAAAAGTTGCATAATATGAAATCGACATAGACGGTACTTCTTTGGGCGGGAAGCCCCAAAGGCAATAGTCACAACAGGTATACGGCACATTCAAAGCACAATTAAAACTTGGCGACAAAATAGTGCAACAATGACACTACAACCAAAACATGTTACGTAGATTGTTCGTATTTCAGCACTATCGAGACACACCGCAGGCGACCGCGGTACACTTTGGCGGTCACCTTTTTCACCCATTTGCAAAATGCCGCCGCCCTTTGAAACGTCGAGAACAAACTTCAATATTTTAAAAGGACAACAATGACGATGTAAGATTTGTGTGCGGAAATTGATTTTTTGAACTCAACTCGTGAGAAAGCTTTGACAGGTTGCGGCATTAAAGTCGCCGAGTAGGTAACCTTTTGTGGTTGATGGGAAGTTGTGCAATGTTTGTTGGTCCGACAATATTTTGTGTCGGAAGTGAAATTGATTTTAAGCTATACTAATGAGCGTTGCCAAAAAGTTTGTGCTTTTGTTGGTGGGCAACCTTTGATTGAAAATGTGGGCACTTTTATTGAAAGCTTTTAGAGTAAAGATTCACCATTTCAATAGCGAAAATAGACTCACCACATTGTTATTTTTCAGGCCTTTTAATCCTTTCCAGATTTATTGTCACGAATGTGATTTAAAATCTACTTTTCTACTAGCTTGTGTTACAATAAATGACTTTATTTGTTTTTATTTTGTAATACTTTGATTCGTAACTTATTGGTTACTTATTTTCGATGCTTTTGTGATTAAAGCTATTTCATGGTTGGCATTTCCTGTGACCAAAAGGCTGCTTTTACCTGGACCTGTGGCTAAGCGTTGCTGTATAACGTGGCAACAACGCCCGTCGCTTTGAGACATTACCAATTTACAGCGTTGAGGAATTTTTTGACGCCATTTTTTAAGTTTATTGTAAAGTCAGTTACTTTAGGATATTTTAAATTACAAATGTATTTTTTTTTGTTTAATTCAAATAAATACTTCTACTAAGTAAATAAACATACCTCCAAGTATCCCGTCGATGCTGTAGTCCTTCTTGCCGTCCGGGTCGCGCGCTCCGCCGCGCAGGAGTCGCGATATGGACGAGATGCTGGGTGGGTCCGACACGCCCTCCTGTAACCCAACGCGTTTGTCTCTCACTGCCTTATTATCAGTATAACTTATTGGAATGATGAACATTTGGGCGTAAGACAAAGCAAGATAAAAGGCAGTTAATTAGTGGGATATTAAATGTTTTGTGAAGAAGAGCTTGATGATTTCGGGTATTTCCACACGGCATTTTTTATTGATTAGGTATTGTTACAAATCAGAAAACTTACTACCGAAATGTGTAAGATGAAGCGCGTTTAAAAATACGAGTGCTTAGTTAAGTTATGCTCATAGGTTAACTTAAAAAGGTAGCAGCCAGTTCAGCAAGATTATACGTATGTACATAAATTCATCATATGTCTAGCTTTTTCCCATAAATGTTGGGGTTAGTTTCTTGGAGGAGCTCGTGGCTGAATAATAACAGTTGCTTGGGTCGACCACCCTTACATACCGAGTATCCTCCGTGCCTCGGAAAGCACGTTAAGCTGTTGGCCCCGGCTGTCATTTGTCCATCTTTGACAGTCGTTACAGGTAGTCAGTGGCCCAAAAAGTTTGACAACCAGTATTTACGAGTAGTTTCGTATGAAGATCAGTAAGCAGT
Organism: Xestia c-nigrum; assembly: GCA_916618015.1. Taxonomy (NCBI): domain Eukaryota; kingdom Metazoa; phylum Arthropoda; class Insecta; order Lepidoptera; family Noctuidae; genus Xestia; species Xestia c-nigrum. Next base: position 12,707,009 of record OU745261.1, on the reverse strand, counting down.
CGCTCCATGTAAAATACTGGTATTCACCTGCATCCGGTTAGACTGGAAGCCGACCCCAACATAGTTGGGAAATGGCTAGGCAGATGATGATGATGGGGTTTGTTTCTACTAATAGAGAGAATAATGTCGGTGAAAATACTAGTATTTTGTACCGATCGATACCACTCGTAAAGACTGGCTGTCAAACTTTTTGGGCCACTGACTACCTGTAACGACTGTCAAAGATGGACAATTGAGAGCCGGGACCAACAGTTTAACGTGCTTTCATAACCTGGTTAACAGGTAATACGATACAGCTCAGAAATACTGTTTTTGCACTTCCTTCTACTTGATCTAATTTAAAAGCCTTTGGTTGCTAAGCTTTATGTATTATTCAGTTTAAAAACGTACAAGTTTCTCCCTCAATTAATGAAGTGGGATTACCAAGCAGAACTTTAGTATTGAATTCGAATGACTCTTCGAAAGCTAGATTATAAATTGAAAACTCATGTAGCACGTGCACAACAAAAATAGTTTTTAATCCTAAACGGATTGGAAAATATTCATAAAGAAATAACAATACTTTCCAATGGATTCCGCCTAATGGTTGTTTTTAATAAAATTCCCCGTAGCCATCGAGTTTTTGTTGAGGCTTTATTTCTAAATTGAATATTGCTGGAATTCAGTTCAAACGAATGCTTTATTGAATGAAAACTATTTTCATACACGGGAGAGGTACTTTTTTGAATGTTTTTGACAGAGAGTGCGTGAATCGTATTACTTATCATGGTATTTTTATTCAGTATATTTTGAAATTTTATCATAGAAGTTGCTTTCAATTGTGTCTACAAATTATTCAGATGTATTACGAAAATCAGAGGAGGGTGTTTCGTGCGCTTAGAACAACTTATGGTTAACAAAATCGTTATAACGTACAATTCAATAAGCACACAACTATTTCTATGCAGGTAGTATATTAATGTAAAATATTATGACACGTAGGTACCTTTATGAGTTTTTCTCTTATTTCCCAGGAAAAGATCCCAGGGTTCTGTCTCTTGAGCTCCTCGATCCGTGCCTCCACTTCTGGCGTGGCGACTCTTGGTTTGGATCCGCCAATCACGCCTGGCCTTATGGAGCCCGTCTCCTAGGCGAAAGTGATCGTTGTTTTATTAAAGGTAGGGTCTAATTTTAAGCACCACTTTTCCATGTTCTTTTTGGTTTTTAAAATTCTTCTATGTTGGCAATATGGGAAACGAAATTTTTGTGTGTTGGAGTATTGTATATCAATAGATCGTGTTCTTTATTCAAATAGGGATTGTTTTAAAGTCCTATCTCCACCGTCTTCGCAACATCGCAAGTGCTTGTCTCGTAACCCAAAAATGCTAGACAATTCGATAGATTTTTTTGAAGATCCAAAAGAAGAATTTAAACAGTTTTGCTACCAATATTTACTCAACAAAAACGTCTCAGAATCTTTTTATTTGTTGATGTAAATGTTTCACACTGTCTTTTCTTTGCCTAGTCGATTATTGCTGAATTGATATCGGGATTCGTATAAAGGGTGTAAAACACCTCTTAACGAATACGAAAGGTACTTATTCTCCTCGTCATTCTGATATTTTTTTTGTTCTACTCTATACCTGGGAACCTCCTAGTTACGGAGATATAGGGGGTCAAAGTTGCAAGATTTTTACAAGTTTTTTTTTAAGTACCACTTTTTTTCGCATGATTTTTACTTTAAATATCTCTATGACCTCCGTACTATTCAATCCATACATCTGCACAATGTTTTGAGTGCGTTACATTGAGTTATACCACAAAACATGATTTATAACCTCAATAAAAAAAGTTGTTTCCCAGCAATGTTTTTTGCGGAAAGTTACTTAGTTTGATATACAGAACGCTTGGTTAACGGCTTTGTGATGAGGTGAAATACACCCTGTATTTAGGCGATATTTGCAAATAAAAATAAAACTATCGTTAAGTCTAGTATAAGTGCGGGTACTTTGTTTAGATGTACACAAGCAGGTAGTAGTTGAGGTTGTTCCCTATACTCGTCGAGCGTGGCGAAACGCTTCCTGGGCGAAACAATCGCTATTATGCCGCGTGCCGTGTGCTATAGCGCCTATAGGAGCGGTCGCGGTGGTGAAAACGGACCTTCAGGCTCGGCTGCGCAGCAGATCAATGGCGATTGTTTGCCGGCTGACCAGTGACCAGTCGATATGCGTAGGCGGCGACTCGGCCACCATTCATATAATACTCTTATGTCTATAAAATGGGGGACGTTGTGTTTCGGACACAATCGTAAGTTATTGTTTCGATGTGTTTTATGTATGTGTATTCTTGAGCCGACATCTTGGTTTATTATGATGCCGTGAGCATATGGTTTATTGTTCGTAAAATGTGTACCTATAAGAATACTGAGACTGAATTAAAGTTTCAGTTAAAGTAATAGTCTGCTGTAAAAGTATGCGACTTGATTTAGTAGCTTTCTTAAGCTTTAATCATCGTCAGTTCCTAGCAAACTGCTTCAGAGTGTATTTTACAGCGCTACAAACTTAACAGCAAAATTTTACTTTCAAACAGTTATTCAGGCGCCAATCTAGAACAATATTATTGAGAGTTCTTACACAATTCGTTTTGTAAGCAGGCTTCACGTCTTCAGGCTGAAATGTATGAAATAAATGGAGTACAATGGTTAGTTTTTTGTATGTTTGTTGTAAGTTGTCACTCACCTGGTATCTGTTGAGTATCTTGGAGACGCAGCCGTGCGAGACGCGCAGCTGACGCGAGATGACGCAGGGCCGCACTCCCGCCGCCGCCATCTCCACGATCTTCAGACGAATGTGGTTCGGCAGCGGACGACCGTTGATGAACAAACCTCCCAACTGGTTGACGCGCCCTTGCCCTATCAAGATGGATGATTTTGAGAAAGGAACGAGATGATGGTCGGAAAATGTTATGTGAGTTTTCTTTTCTTTTTTGTTGATTTCTGATTGACTTTGTACCACCGTTATTTGTTAGTTACCAGCGGTTTTTTGAAGAAGTTGTTAACGTAAGTCAATATTGTGTTTTGCAGGTAAAATGGAGAAACAATAGTCCAATTAGAACATTGGTGGTTTAACATAAATGACTACGTTAACTTTTCCTATAAGATTCAACAAGATTTTTTTTTCAGCATGAGTTTTATTGAAGCTTAAAAGAAATAAGATTTTTAGTAATTTTCTTACATACATTTTTATACAAAGTAAAGTCCATTTGTTTCGCTGAATTTGGCGATAATTTCACAAATCAAAAGGACCTATGTTTAGAAAATATCTAAATGTGAAAAAGTATTATGATTGTTATAATATGTACTCACGAACCTAAAGTAAAGTCCACCGCGTCGACATTCGGCTCGTCTACTTGACACATGAAATAGTTTGCGAGTTAGATTTTGACGAAGGTTCAAAAGTTAGATTAAACACTTTTAATTTAAATTTTGTTAACATCGAGGACAGTTGAATGATATGAAATAATAAGTTACAGAAAAATAAAAGTTTTGTTAATATATAATGAAAAACTTATGTACCCTTACCTACCCACACATCCATACCATTCTGGTGTCTTTCCATGTTCGTAAAAGACTCAGAATGTTCCATGAACGGACGCGAACACAAAGTCTATAATCACTGTGTAAGTTCAAACATGTTACCGCCACACTAGCATCAACTAGCTTCAACAAAAAACATCGCGCGCAGCTTTATATCATTTAAGCTTTAACACCGTAAAAACGCCACGAATAATGATTAATATCTGTTTACATTAAATTAAGCGAACGAGATCAAAACACATAATTTAAATTGATTATCACCCATTTGTATTTACATAATTAAAACGACATGTTTAATTAATTACGATGTCATAAATATTGTGATCGGAATAAATGTCTGGGGTTTAGCGACGCGTTCGATGTTAGACGTCAGTTGTACCCAACTATATTCTTGAAGGCTATCTGGCGACGTTGTTTTTTTGAATTTGGAAAAAGATCGATAGATCGCGTTATCTTTTTTTAGTGCGCGTGAGTGCAGTAGAGGAGGTTGTGTAGTGAACTGAGAGTGCCTGTGTTCGTACGGACACGGGCGGCGCGCTGTGTGCGTGCCAAGAGGCTGTGTTGAGGGCCTGTGTCTGTGTTGGTGAGTGCATGGTACACTCCCACTACACCAGTGTGACGCTGTAGAGCAGCCATGCGGTGGGGGGCGACAGATTTCATGAAAAGTCACACTTCTAAATTTGCGTGCACTTAATCGGAAAATGTTCACTCTTCGGCGTAGACGAAAGCTTTCCTAGCCAATTTATCTTGACATATTATAGAAATAAAACCAACACTTCAAAAATAAGGAAACAGGAAACTCATCACTCAACAACTCTTCTAACTATTTCGAGGATATACTAACACAATATTTATTCAGTTTTCAAATCAGGTGGAAATGTTTGTCACCCGAGTGTGGTACCAAAACCGGCGCCTGCGCCGATGGAGGGGGCCGCGTTCTGCCCATTCACTGCAGAGTGACAGAAATATACTTGTCCTCTTCTAATAAACTATGCTCGGTATTTGAGCAGTTTTTTATTTCAGAATTGAATATTTGTGCTTTCAGTGGGATTATCCTTGATGGACAGATGTCAAATTATGTAATATGTGAATTAATTACTTGCAAGTACGAAAGCTTTGATTAGGAGAAACTTAAGCTACACACACATTCAGTATTTAAGTTAGCAAGATTCCGAAGTTCGAATCACTAGCCTGTAAAAAGGATTTTAAACAAATAAGCTAAAAAATTATGACCCTTCTTTGTATTTATGATACAGAAAAAAAAACTCCAGAATTTTCTTACAAAGGCTTTTCAAGTCAAGTTGAAGTTGAATCAACAGATGGCGCTGTCTGCTGTTATTATTGAGTTCTTCTATTGTTGTTGTAGGTATTTCTATTTATTTATTAGATTAAATATTGTAACAAGATTTTTTCTTCAGTACCGAACATTTTCCAATTTACTCGAGTGTCATAATAAACGAATAAAACATGACATGCTGAAAGACCAGTTTTAATGTTAGCACGGTACTACATTGTCATGTGCCTAGCCTTTTTCCAACTATTTCTTCCCGTCTAACAGGATACCAGTATTAAAAATAAAGCGACTGTCTGTATTTCCTCGACAACCCATTTATTACTAGGTAACACGATTTTGATTGCCAGACATTTGGGCTACTGACTACTGTAACGACTGTCAAAGACCTCTGAGGCGCGTAGGCAACTCGGTAAGTGTGTGATGGGTGGTCACCCATCTACAGAGCAACCTAGGCAAGCGCGGCTTAACCTAAAGATCAACCCGAGTGGCTGTTATTACTTAGTTACGAGCCCCTCATACTTCATAGGCAAAAACATTTTCATTTGATCAAAGTGAAATAGCTCAGTTAACAGGAGTAGTGCACTGAAGACACGTTGAAGACACAGGTTTTATTTAACTAAGTAATTACTAGAACGAAGAACTGCCAGTCAGTTAAAGCTGCTTCAACTAAGTGCACGTCAAACAATTAATTAACCGGGCTTTTTTATTTTCACTGAGTAAGGTACGAAACGTTCACTTTAAAGAAACTTTAAGTTAAACTTACTAACTGGCCACCCCTTTACTTAAAGTTTTCTTAATTAATCTACAAGTATGTTACTGTTACTGTTTTCCTATGTCATCCCACTGCTGGGCAAAGGTCCCATGGCTGTCAAATTCTTCAATCCAGGCCCAATGCGGGATACTGGTCGTTGGTTTTGTCCAGCTCACCATCTCCTGCGAGGTGTACCGCGTAGACCTCTGGCTGTCTCAGGGCTCCACATCGTGATTATTTTGGCTCACAGTTCGTCCGGCATACAGCAGATATGGCTGCATTTTTTTTGGCTTGTTCTTGTGACTGCGATCTTTATGTTAAGCCATGCTGGCCTAGATTGTTCTGTGGATGGGTGACCAGCCTTACATACCGAGTTTCCTTCGTGTCACTGTGCCTTTTGGTCTTGTACAGGACAAATTCTGTTTTGTATTTTGTTTGTTTTTTCTTATGATTTCGTTATTATTATTTTTATTTTTTATTCTCTCACTATGTTTACTTTAAACTGGTGTTATAATCACAATTTTACCTTTTTTTAATGTGTTATCCTGTCGGGCTAATAAATGCTTTTTCTTTCTTTCCTCTTTCTTTCTGTTGGTCCCGGCTGGCATTTGTCCATCTTTGGCAGTCGTTACAGGTAATCAGTGGTCCAAAAAGTTTGACAACCAGACTTACCAAGAGGTTTCGTATTAACCAGTACTAACTGAGTTGTGGAGGTCAGATAGGCAGTCACTCCGTGTAAAATACTGTACTACAGATACATCCGGTTAGATCCAGTCTAGCCGACCCTAACATAGTTGGGAAAAGGCTAGGCAGATGATGATGATAACCATAGATCGGAATAGGTAGAGCTGTTTTATGTACTTGCCATAGGTTAGAATAATATGTATATTCCCGGAGTCCCGGGATTTGGTTTTTAAGTAGGTACTTAAATCATAAAAAACTATTCTCGCCATCAATAATAAAACCACCGCCATCATAATTAAAGATTACACTTCCTTTCTGACGGGTAAATATAAGAAGCACGGGATTAAGGATAGGATAGTAAATAGATAAAGATTCATTAAACCACAAAAATGTTTTTTACGTTACAATTTCTTTTTCAGGAATCAACAATCATGTTTATTCTGAAGTTGTAGGTGCAAAAACATATTACTCAATACGCTTCAACAATAATTCCAGCTCGCCGCCCACCCGTAGTCCGCCTATGTACCACTATTGTACATGAAGTTTAAATAAATAATTCACTTATTTAAACAAATAATATAATAAAATCCCGTAGTATCAGTCGGAATCCCGTGGAATATCCATATTAACATCAATGTTTGCGGTCAATGAACCTAAATAGCTCTACCTATTTCGATCACTGATGATAACACATAATCTAACAGATATCAGTGCCCAGTGATACCTATTGGTCCCAACTTACGTGTTGTTGATCTTAGCGTGCTGAAACTCTGTACTGTTTCTGTTCCATAAAAGATAACTTTTTGAGAAAGGCAGCATGTCCTCCTATAACCAAAAATAGGAAGACAAGTACACTCACTAACGCGCACTTGACTTGCGTGGTGGATTTGAAGCATTCCCCCTTACAGAGAGGAGGTCACCTGTCCTGCTGAGAATATGAGGATGGTTTTTCTTATCATGATCTTCTTGCTTTTGCCCATGTTATTTGGGGTCGGCGCAAAATGTATTTTCTCGTGAAACTCGGTCATAAAATATGAAAGCTCTAAGCTTCATTCATAACAAAAGCTGTAATATAAGCCTTGATATTATTTACGTAGGAAGCATGTTGCAAATCACCATTTTTAAGCGATGAAAGGACCTACCGAATTAATCTTGTGTGACGTCAGAATTATCAGCATGGACACTGGACAGCCCAAAAGCGAACGTATCGAGTAAAGCCAGCCGGATTGATTAATCCGATATTAGGCTAATAACGTCCGAGCTCACAGTATTTGATCAACCTAGGTTGAGTGAATTTGAGGTTTTTCAGTCAGGCCATTATCGGGCATCATAAAATTACATGAAATTACGCCTGTTATCCGTGAGTAGTTAAGCAGAGGTATACACAACAGTCCATTCACATTTCTCTAGCTACATTAAAGTCCCATTATATATAGAGCCAGCCTATTGACATCTACCGGGCACTTACCGGTTACTGAGGAATTTCTGATGGTAAATCCCAAATCCCAAAAAAAAAACTTTGGTCGACTCCAGGACTCCAGGACCCAGTCGAACCCAGGACTTCATGCTCAACAGTCGCGCGTTTTACCACTACGACAACGAGGCAGTCATTTTCAGGATTATCATGTAATAGCATATGCCCACGGCTTCGCCCGCGTACAAATTATATATTAAAACCTTTCTCGAGAACCACTCTATTCATTGGTGAAAACAGCACGAAAATTGCTGCAGTAGTCTTTGAGTTTATCGCGAACAGACAGATTGACAGCCAGACGCGGCGGAGGACTTTGTTTTATAATATGTATGTAGCAGTTGTATCTGTTAAAATACCCGGAATGGAGTTTCTTGCCCGTTCTTCTCCATAGAGATCTACGTTAGGGAATGGGCAACTACAGTACTTTCACAGTTTTTATGTCTTGTGACTTACTGTAGCTACATTTAATTTTCATCTCTGTTTCGACAGTTAAAAAGTGCCTATTATTGGCCTACTTGAAATAAATGCTTTGTTTTTTTTTTTTTTTTTGTTTTATCCCCAATCATTTTGTTGTAGTTCAAATCACTACCATCATTGAACTAAGGGACGATTGTGGATGATTTTGTCAGACTATCTTTGTAGATACGGACGAAAAACATGTCGTAAATTAAAAAGCTTGAAATCGACTGCTAACTTATAGGTACGAGTGTACAGGAAAACTTTAAATTGCCTTATCATTTCTCGCGAGTCGTAAAAGTCGGCTGTCAGAAAAGTAGGTCGACGTTTTACTTCAGTTGGTGATCGGGACTATAAAATGTTGTTGGTTTATTAAATTAACTAGCTGACCCACGCAACTTCGTCTGCGTCACATAAGAGAGAAAAACGAAAGAAAAAAAAAACCCGTTTTTGCAACATTTTTCCTGCTCCGCTCCTAATGGTCGCAACGTGATGTTATATAGCCTAAAGCCTTCCTCGTTAAATGGTCTACACAACACAACAATATTTTTTCAATTTGAACCAGTAGTTCCTGAGATTAGCGCGATCAACCAAACAAACAAACAAACTCTTCTGCTTTATAATATTAATAATATAGATTTAAACATTAATAGGTTTAAGTTACTGCCTCTTTGGTATTGTGGTCGCTAGCGCGAATACTGAGCATGATGTCCTGGGATCGGTTCCCAGGTCAAAGTGTTATTGGGTTTTATTATCAGGAATTTCTCAGAGTCCGTGTTTATGGCCGATTGATGGCGATATGCTCGCCCCTATTACAAGGGACTTAAACATAACTGGCGAAATATGGGTGTAAGATGGAGGTACTGCTCTGCCTTACCTTTCAGTGACTACAGGTGGCATTATAGCTCATTGGCAGCTCATTGTTAGTTCGTGAATCCTCGTTCGTGAAATCTTTTGGCAATATAATTTAGCAACCGCGCTGACATAAGTTTTAAAGCAAAATAGTCATAAAACACTTCTTTATCTTAACTAATATTATAATAAAGAGGAAAGATTTGATTTTTTGTTTGTTTGTTTGTTACAATTTTTAAATCTTTCTCTATTAGAAAGCTATACCGAGCAATATAGGTTATAAATTATATTGATATCATGCAAATTAGCCGAACTATCACAATTTTCGCGGACGAAGTCACGGGCAAAGTGCTAGTTTCATAGAAGTCGCTGATACAGAATTAACAGGGAAAACTATTTATCAATATACACAGGTTGTTGTAGCATCCGTGTCGAACGGATATCCTGTTAGCTGTCAGATATTTTGCCCTGTTGGTATTAGTTTATTTATTGGTACAGTTTTTGTTTACAGCACTACTTAGTAAGTTAATACAAAATGTGTGTGTGTCTGTGTGATTGGCTGTCTATCTTATCTTCATAAACTGCTTGGCCTTTTCACAGCTATGATTGAGCTTTCAGTATAAGGGGACTACATGAGCTAAATTAGCAACTCAATTTGTGGTGGTTCAAACTTCGTTTGAAATTCTGTTAGAGTAAAGTTCTAATCAGCTTGCACTACATAGTGGTTGTTACGTCAGTCACTGCGGACCGATTAGTGCAAAATGTGTGGTTTCGATCGATTTACAAAAAAAACTATTGATTGGATTAAAAAACTGAAACAGTATCGTGCTATTGCTAGTAGAATTATTTGCCAAAAAATCAGAATGATCGCATGCATATTAGTATGTTTTTTATTGTTTGAAAGATATTTTTAGAGATAAGTTCGTGATTTCTTTTTATCAAGCCAAATTAATTGTATAATGTTTTCAAAACAATATCATGCTAGCATATATCCTGAAGAATATCATATATTTTTCTGGTCTTGTTTATAGCAGTGAATCATATACTTTTAGTAATTATAAAACTCGCGTTTAGCTCATGTAATCGCCTTAAGGCTTATAATGTCTGAAAGTATCTGATTCACTGCAATAAACAAAACCAGAATAATATAAGATATCCTTCAAGATATAATGCTAGTATGATAGTGTTTTGAAAATATAAAACAACTAATTTTACTCGATAAAAAAAATCAACGAACTCATCTCTAAAAATTTCTTTTAACAAGTAAAACCCATACTGAAATACATGCGATCATTCTGATTCTGGCAAATAATTCTACAAGCAACATATTGTTAGTGTTTAATTTTGTTTTAGTCCAGATTTTTTGTATCGATCGAAACCACTCATTTTGTACTAATCGGTACGCAGTGACTGACGTAACAACCACTTTGTAGTGCAAGCTGATTAGAACTTTATTCTAACAGCATTTCAAACGAAGTTTGAACCACCACAAATTGAGTTGCTAATTTAGCTCGTCTAAGTGCCTTAACCGGATACAGCTGAATACCCAGTAATTTACATGGAGCGACTGCCTATCTCACCTCCACAACTTAATTAGTACCCGGTAAGTCGGTAATACGGTGCCTCTTGGTAAGACTTTCGGGCCAATGAATACCTGTTGCGACTGTCAAAGAGCTTCAAATGGCACAGAGGGAACTTGGGATGTAGTGGGTCACCCATCCATAGACTAACCTAGGGAAGCGCGCCCCAGTCGGCTGACTTATCAAGTCGGCTTCTAGTCTAACCGGATGAAGCTGATTGAGCAACTCAGTATTTTACATGGAGCGATGTATTTTTATATATAAGCGGCTTCGCCCGCATGAAGTTTGATAATTGTCCCATGGGATTTTACTACCGGGATTAAATAAAGTATCCTATGTGTTAATCCAGGTTATAAACTACCTGTGTGGAAAATTTCATCCAAATCCGTTCAGTAGTTTTTGCGTGAAAGAGTAACAAACATACATCCATCCTCACAAACTTTCGCATTTATAATATTAGTAGGAAGTAGGAAGTAGGATTAATCGGATAAGAAATTCAAGGATCATCAAAGACTATCACAAAATAATATACTCGTATTACAACCTATATCGTTGATACCCTTCGACAATTTCATATACAAACTTGGTTTATTTGCCCTTATTGATTCAATTCTATAAAACAGAACACTCTCCCGTTGTTATTGGCTTCATACATATCTAGTTGTGAAAAGGGTTGAAGTCCCACTAAGCCTACTTTTCCATGCGCGGTCAGTTTCCGTCCGCGATCTATTTTGTACGCAAATAGAAAATCCTGTTGAGCTTTTATTGAATGGAATGGTGGCTATAAATAACTACCTCTTTGTGATCAACTAGGCTGCGGAATAACGCTTCAAGTGTTTTATAGATCTTGTTTGTCGAAGAGCTCGTGGGTAAATAGTATATCAGCCGCTCGGATCAATGTTATGGTTAAGCAACACATGCCTAGGTTGGCCTGTGGATGGGTGACCAGTCATTACATACCGAGTTACCTCTGTGCTTCGGTAAGCTCCGGCTGTCATATCTTGGACAGTCGTTACAGATTTTCAGTAGGACGAAAGCCTGACCACCAGTCTTACTATGGGGTATCGTATTACCCAGTGTTTACTGGATTGTGGAGGTCAGATAGGCAGTCGCTGCATGCTCCATACTAGTTTTCAGCTGCATCTGTTTGGCCTAGAAACCGGCCCTAATAAACGATAGCTAGGTAAATAAACTGTTAAGTATGAATGGTCCCGTAATCAGATTCTCAAAAAAAAAATCCCTTCATCTTATATTATTTTAATCTTACCTCGAAAGATTGACTTGTATATCAATGGTGACTGCAATGTTGAATTTGACATTAGAGAGTATTTTTTCTATAATATTTGTTTTTTGAATTATTCCGGATACAAATGAACCTCCGGATATCCACAGTCAAACATTGCTGTAATCTAAACAATACCGAGTGACCGCAGTACAAAATTGTGATTTGAACGGTGTCGGCCGCTGGTAACGATGGAAAATCGACTTAAATTGCCATAATTAATTTATTCCAAACAGAATCGGCCTCACAAAGTGCCTTCAAAGCATTCAATTTTGCATTGAATTTGTAATTTTCACGGCACAATAATTTGTAACTGTAACATTTCGCTTTACTGTTTTTTTTTTGCTTATAATCCAAGTACTCACTGAAAGTTCAGAGGAGAACGTTTTCTCACGGTTTTGGAAAGTAAATAGTTAATCTAGCTTTCTTTTTTAGAGTTAAGAAAAATCGGTATAGTGTTAGGCAGGTACACAGTGCTCTTTTTACGTTTTACGCTTCAATTACTCCGAATGAATCATGCCAGTCACATGGTATTTTGTTTGCACACCTTACGATCTCTTTTTGCATTAATTTGTAATTATTCCAGTTACAAATGAGTACATAAAACTGTCAATGGAGGAATAAACCTGTCATTGCAACGTTTTATTGCACTTTCATTATATTATTGCATGATTATGTTGTTACTTTTCCTTATAACTTGTTACATTTCTAAGTTGCTCGTTGCTAGAAATAGTGCTCATTCTTGACTTTTGTCGGCGTTTTTGTCTTTTTGTGGTATGGTTAAACCTGAGTCTGAATGAATTTCACATAATTTGTTTAGCCTTTTATAAATTATGTGTTGATACTTTGAAATAGGCATATAATTAAGTTCTCACTCAATTACATGCCTATTTTATCAACACTATTATTAATAAGAAAGAGACTTTCATTATTATACAATGTTTGGGTTCTTGAAACATTCTACGGTCACTATTCTGCTGTCGCTCGTGAGATAACCGTCCTGTAACACTGGTAGCATCAGACTTATCAATGGATTCCACGGAATGAAATGCTATTGTAAGCGATCTTTCATTCCAAAACGAACCAGAGAATTCTCGGTGCGACGGAAAATTATCACTCTTAACTCAGTACGTTAAGGGCGATGTTTGTGTGGCAGATGGATGGAGTTTTTGTGCAGTCCAACCTACGTCAGAGGCTATCAATGAAGTCCACTATGGTGTTTGTGTTAAGTCATCGCATTTTAATGAACCGTCGATGACATGCTATACGAGTAATAGACTCACGGTGTTATTCTTTTTAGCGCCGAATTTTTTAATCGTTCTTTTTGGGATGTGGAAACGAAAATAAAAAATGTCCGATCCGACGTTTTTTCGTGCGCGTTCCTGGGTAGGTGTCCTGTTTCGTTTTATTAGCTTCCTCGTTTTGATTAGTTCGTGCAATCATTAGTCATCATTAACTTTGGCGAGTTGATCGTATGGTTATATTTTTGTCGTAACTTCCATAACGTAAATAATATTTTGCTAGATGTAGTTTCAGAGGTTATTGGGGTCCTACCAAGAAATAATATGAGTCTATTTCATCCTAATGTGTTATAAAATATCAAACTAATTAACAATTAGGCCTTCCAACTGATTTCTTAGAACTCTTCCTACACATTTCCTTGTAAAAATGATGTCATTCGTCAGCGAAGTCGGTTAAACTGTGGGAGGTACGCATTAGGTATGCCACAGCAGGTGTAGCCCCGCAATGTCCATTTCCCTCACCGGAAGCCCCACTATGATTACTGAAGCGAGTCGATCTCGTTACCGACCCTCATTCCACTCCTGACTCATTTCCTCAAAGTTTTTTTCCCAAATTTTTAATCTTAACTGGAGTAGATGTTTCTCACAGTTACAAAATAAACGTAGATTTAAGTTTTTGGTGATAATAGGCAGCTCTCTTGGGAACCAATTATTTGTTGTTCACAGTATTGGAGGCTGCAATTAAGCAAATTATTTTTTTATGATGGCTTGCGACGTGAACATTTGGGTTCTGTATGTGTGTTCTATGATGTAGTGTGCTTTGTTACCTAATAATTTACAACGTTCATTCTGAAAATACCATTTTTCCATTTAAGTTTTCGTTATTGCTTTTTTCCTCGAGAACCGTACTTTTTTTTGGGACGAAAGGTACCTACGTCCGTGTCTGTACGCTGACAACGTATTTGCAAAATTTCTGGATAATTTGTTCAGTGGTGTAGGCATGAAAGGTTACAAACAAATAAACTAACTTTCGCATTAGTAATATCAGTTATAAATTAAATAATAAGAATGTACCCATAATTTAAACTCAGTGACGATTAACAGTATAATATTGAAGTGAGTAAATAGCTGCGATGTGAAAGCAGTAACTGCGAACGGTTCAGTTAATCTCTCGAAGGGCTGGCGACAATTATACTGCTGAGACGTTAATTGGATTTCATTCTTCCTTTATATCGAGAGCAAGTTTCGATTTTCGAATTGCACAAGCTCATTCAGAAGCTGACATAGTTTTGAGCTATTGGAGAATTAGACTAGTGATGGATTACAATAGACATTCTGCAAGCACGTAGACGAAGTTAGCTTTTGTATGTAAGATAGCAAATGAAATCTAACCCTCAAATAAATAATGGAATTATCACTAATTACTATACATTAAGTACATACCAATTTGTTTCTATTCAAACTAATTTATTTTTTAGATTTAATCATCATCATCTGCCTAACCTTTTCCCAACTATGTTGGGGTCAGCTTCCAGTCTAACCGGATGCAGCTGAATACCAGTATTTTACACGGAGCGACTGCCTATCTGACCTCCGCAACCCAGTTAGTATTAGGTCATACGATACCCCGGTATATATGTGTAATCTTTATGAGACTGAATTATGGATGTCCGATTAGTACAGTTAAGATACTGGTAACAAATGTTATACATATTACCATCTTTACAACTTTATGTTTAGTAATGTTTTTATTTTTGTATACTACTAATGCTTGCTTTTAGCCGCAAGTCGCCTGATGAGAATCGATGATGCGGCCTAGCGCGGAGCAGGCTTGCCTTGAAGGCAACAGTCTTCCCAAACAGTAGCAGTGTGTATAGCACTGCTAGGAAGCTACAATTCGTAACAATTAGGAACTAACATCAGCGACAGCAAACCTCTAGTCTGTGGATGACCACTCATTACATACCGAGTTTCCTCCGTGCCTTGAAAAGCACGTTAAGCACTTGGTCCCGGCTGTCTTTGGCAGATCTTTGACAGTGGTTACGTAGTCAGTGGCCTAAAAAGTCTGACAACCAGTCTTACCAAGGGGTATCGTATTATGCTAACTAGGTTGTGGAGGTTTGATAGGCAGTCGCTCCATGTAAAACACTGGTATTCAGGTACATCCAGTAAGACTGGAAGCCGACCCAAACAGAGTCGGGAAAAGCCTAGGTACACTACCGACATTAGCCAGATAGCAGACTTAAGACACAAAAGAAAGAAAATAAAAAAAAGAAATATCGTTCAACGAATGTAACTATTAAGCAAATAAAAAGCCAATAAAGCATTCATATCTAAGAGGCTGGGGCGCCTGGCAACAAAATAAGCGTTTATATTGAGCAAATATTACGCAAGGAAAATGGGAGCTTATAGAACTTTTTGCTATTATGCTGATCCAATTGTACTGGCTGAATGCTACCAGACGGTTATTAGATTCAACGGAAATATTTTTATAGATACCTACTTGTGAAACACTGAAAAAACGCAGGTCCCATATTGAAGTATGATCTGTGGATTTTTTATGGTATGAATGACTCATCGGTAGCCTCAACGTATGATAAGACAACTGCAGCAAATCAACACAGAGCAGCTTATAGAATAAAGTGGTGGTCTTACGCACGAGTGTCCGGCGTAGATGCTGCTACGTAGTATAAACGCGGCTAAGCTGTAGCGTAGCGGATCACAAACGCTGCGTAGCGAGTGTGTAGCAGATCATCTACGCCGCGTAGCAAGTGTGTAGAAGATCATAAGGTACGAGGTACAACACAAACGTCGTATAGCCGCTGCGTAGCCGTTTCGTAGCTGGTTATAAACATCGTGAATATGTTGCGTAGTATTTTTCTTTGTGTTCTATCACTTTGTCGTACAAAATAAGCAGATTATAGTGATGAAGACCAATCTTAACCAAGTCTGCAGCATAAGAAAAATACTACTTATTTGTAAACTTGACTTGGTTCTACTACAGTCGCGTTGTGGTTAAGAACTGATTGTTAAAAAATAAACAGCAAATAGATTAGAAAATACATATTGTATAATGTTTCAGGTCATTATTTCTATAATTCTATTTATTTTATAACAAGCAACAAGTCGGCCAATTATGAAAATGATGTTTTATTGTAAAAGTATTTGCTTATTTTTATTGTACAGCAGGTTCCATTTAATTTCTTTACTTAACTGTGTCAATGTTTATAATTTTATAGCCTTTTCTATTGGTAACAAGTTAGAATGCACAAATATATTATTATAGAAAAATGATTAGGTAAATATTTTTTTGTCGTTTTAATGCTTTATTGATCTGTCTTTAAAATATTTTAAAATTTAATAACGTTTTCATTCGTTTTTATAAGTCTTTTTTATACAAACGAATGAATAATATAGATTGAGTAAACCTCATTCGTCGCCCTGAATTTATTAAGTACGATATGTTCGCAACAGGTACAACACTTCTATAATTTACTACACTGTTATAATTTATAGTTGTCTGACATTTCAAACTTTTATCGACTAATCTGACATTACAGTGACTTTGACAGCGTCGTTATAAAAGTAAGCCATTAAAAGTATAATTGTGTCAACAATAAAGGTGTAAACGTCTGAGGAATGTTTCTCACTTCTCGTGACATTATTTGTCATAAAAAAGATAACGTTTTTACGTCATCCGTCTCAGGAATTTCTAATTTCCGGTCAGTTTTAATTGTTACGTTTCAAAGAATTATTTTGGTCACGACGGTAATTTTATAAATATGTTATATCGTCTCAGTGGTTTTGTTATGCAGAAAATATAGGTCTCAATAGTTCATTATTACAAAGATTAAATTAGAGAAATGTTGTGTCATTCGCTGTTATTCAAAAGATAAATGCTTTGTTATTTTTGTTGTAATCAATAAGAGTATCGCACCAGCCCCAGCAGAGCCAGAGAGATTTGCCATCTGATGATACCCAACACAAGAGTGGGTGTTACCCCGGAGTTACCTATTTATAGCCACAAGATTGTAATAATCTTTTGGGAAACGAAATTAAATATTCTACGAAAACTAATAATTTCAAGCCCCTTACATTTATCAACGGTATAAATTATATTTTATTTTTATTTTTAGCCCAAACAACCAAGGCCAGAGAAAAATGTAAAGAAGGAAGGGATCGAGGCCTTTTCTGCAGTGGAACACGTCAGGCTCATTATAATACTATAATATGATATATATGTATTAGTATGTATACCCATTTATGTGTTTTAATTTTATGCTTAAAAATGGTATTTTTATTGTACTCTATCACATACAATACTGTCTTATTTGACCCAAAGGTTGACTGGTAGAGAATGCCTTGTGGCATTAAGTCCGCCTATGTACCACTCTTGTACATTAAGTTTAAATAAATAAATTTGATGTTTTGTTGAGAAAAAAGTAACTTAACTTTATCGAGAATTGTGCAGAAGTCACAGCAAAAGTGTTACGAGCTAAACCTACAGATAGGCATACATAGTGTGTCTATGTTTGGATGTAATAATATGTTTGTACACGCATAAAAAGTGCTCTATCGGTCGGTCCGGCCTTTGTTAAATAAATTAGTTTCGGTGTCTACCAAATTACGCCTCAAACCTATCTATATGTACAGCACATTGGATCTCGGTAGGAAAATATGCTCTACCTATTATCTGACAGTGAATAAATTAACATACTTGAGGCTCTGAAACAAAACGGGAGTTGAGACAATGGCACATACTACATCATTGAAAAAAGCTTTTAGGAACACTAGTAGCCGAATACTATTTGTTTTCATTGATTTATTCATGGTCAGACTGTAGATACAAGGCGCCGACAAATACGGTCCTTTTGAAATACCAACTTTTTCGAATTGGTAATGAAGTGATTGTGTGAAACGTTACAAAATAACAAGTCACGTATTGCCTACCTCAAGTGAAACTGAACAATTGTTTAAAGGGATACAAGAATTTGGAAAACAAATAGCTCGCTAGGTTTGTACTGGAATGTTTCATCTTGATGGAGTGCTTGCATGCCTTGGCGGTCGTACACGTGTAGGTAGTTAGCTGGAATAATAGCTATTGTTTATTTAAGTTTCTTCTCATATAAAATTTATCAGTGCATTTTGTGATAAGGCCACATGTGATAAATTGCCTGTTTCATAAGGCGTTCATTAGAAGCGTGCAGAATGCGCTCCGTTGCGCAGCGATAACTTTGCCGATAACGGTTTTATTGCCTCAAAATATTACCTATTTGCGTATCTAAAGTTGCTTTTTGTTTTCAAAATATCATAGTGACAATGGATAGACGAAGAAAATTTACGATTGTAATTTTGCTACATTTATTATTTTGATTTATAATCAGAGGCACGAGTGGAATTGATTAATGCCTATTATGTTTTTTGATTCATATTATTCAATATAGGTAATAATCATAAAATATAATTTGATAACAGATGGTTACGTGATTTATCTGGTTTGAGCGATGAGGTCAAGTTCTTGTCAGTAATTTCGACGCGTCAGAATGAATTAATAGTTTGTAGAGCTAATTTCCAACCGTACTGTAATGTCCTCTACATAGATACCTCTCGCAGTCACTGGGGCTACTCCGGCGACGTAGTGCGAAGCGTGGATGTAAAACATAGAGTGATTCACACCCCCAACAAATACATTCTGTACTGAAACACTATATTGAGGAGTCACTGCACCAAGAGCTTTAAATAGCCCTGACCTTTGTTTCTCAGAACACTAAACGAAACCTTTTGCACAATCTCAGCGGGTACAACATAAACAATCACTTTAACGGCTTCATCGGAATATTTACCTCTGAGCATATTAATTAATACACGTCGCACAATTTCCTTATACACCTTAATGGTTAGCGATAAAATATTCATCACAAATAAATAAACTGACTGATTTCGACAGAAAGGATTGCCTCAAGTTGATGTGGATTCAAACAATAAGATTTGGGGGTATCATCCGCTCTGAGGACATCTCGTACAATGACGAAGATTGCAGCTGACTTGCATTGCCGCATGGTATTCACTTCTTTAATTAACTATCAAACCGGAGGCACTCTCGATTATAAGACGCGGCTACTCGGCTTTGTGCCTGCTGTGCCTACCTGCCACTGAACTCTGCATTATACAATTTCATCAAAACAAACGAAAAATGACTCTACCACACGGTATTAAGGTCAACCGAACAGATTTTGAGTTCCACTGGCGACTGGATGTCTCGACTTTGATATTGTTTTTTGTATGTGGATATTAGGAGTTCGTTGTATGAGCATGATCATTAAAGTCAGATTTGGATGTGTAAAACGTTAAAATGTAGTTTGTCAGGTAAGTGCTTACATCCTCTCGCTTTTTAACATTGCAGATGGTTGGATGTGCACAATTAGCCCAATAAAATATTTGCAGATGCTCACGACGTTCTTCATTGACGTGATGATCATATAATTGGTTGATGAAGTGTCAATTTCAAACTAGTAGACAACCAAGTTATAAGATTTATGCATTAGCCAATTATGTTGTTTATTTGAAACGTAGAACCCATAATTTAAATAATGAACTGAGTTCTTGTAGCGAATTGCACATTTACAAGAACTTGTTCAAATATTTTGAGGACACGACAGCGAAGTGTACTTGTTATCGTTTTATTTCATTGTGAAGAGAAGAAATTTCCTGCTTGCTGACTTGTCAAAATTGTCTCTGGGTCTCTGAAATAAATGTGAAGCTATTTTCAAATGTGTCTAATTTTCTTTTTAGCTTTTAGCAATAACTCTTACTTAAACACTTACTTAACTTCTTTATTAAATATTAGTATTGATCGTCAGGGTTACTCTACCAAGCAGCAATGCTAAATTATAGACAAAAAAAACAATAAAGTTCGCTTTCCAGTTAAGTATAATAACATATTCAGATAATAACAAAAAGTACCTGTCCATATATCAAAGGTGACAAATCAAAATAAACAAGACACGCATTCCGGTTCACGACGAACAAGAAGCACAAATCCGAGATCGACATCCAGTGCCTAATGTATATTAAATATGAGTAGACGCTTTATTACATAGCATTCAAGTGAAAAACAGTGCAAAAACAGAATGGAATTGCCATTATAGCTTATAACTCAATCAGTTGCGACTTGCGTCCTGCGACGGGATGGCCGCATGGTAGCCACACCATGGCGGGATGGCTCGATAGGAATTTTATACTTTTTCATCCATTATCTGCATTCCTGTCGCGACAGATATGTCGCCCGGCAAACAGAGGCTTTGACAAGTGAGCGCTTTAGAAAATAGAGAAAATTGAACGCAATGAAGAAAATTCCGAGCATTCTTACTCGAGGTTTCTAATGGCGTTAAGATTTTATTATTTGTTTATGATGTTACTTTTATCTCTTTGTGGTAATTGGTGATGAATTAAATTAACGGTAAGCCGTTTGGATCGTGTCTTTTACATTAAGAAGCAGACATGATGCCAACAACTAAAGTAGCAATCACAAGTTTGATAAAATTGAAGATTTTCTTGAGTTGTACCACTTATTGTTTTTGTCACTATACAGATATTTTAACCTCTAGACGGTTTCGAGTTCAATGTTATACAAGAGGAGAGAGGAGTTAATTTTGATGTGTTTGTCCTGAGTGGGCACGTTACCCAAAGTTAACATAAAATTGTATGCTATGCTTGTCAAGCTTTTGTGAGCATTTTTATAAAAGAAAATTACACTCACTGAGAACAGAAAAAAACACATGAGTGCCTGAAAAATGCAATCCCGTCTTTTTATTTGTTTTACGCAAATTCCTGAAATGTTTGACAAAAATCCAATACGATACGAGCTTATACGAACGACATTTATTACTTACAACGCTAAACATGCGCCGAGAAAAGAAAACGCTCAAAGGACGAGAATTCAATACGATACTGGTATGTCGCTAGCCTTTGTTGTAATCTCACCACACACACTACAAATAAACAAAGAACACACAACACATATGTAATTAATCATACAAGCTTCTGCATTTCTCTGTGATTACCATTGTATTTCTCTCAATGGAGGCACGCTGGTGATGAGACAGCTCCCGATTTCATTTCAAATCACAATCATTGCCTTCTTACTTTTATTCTTATTACGAGCGATTTAATGAATGTTTTAGTTTAATGGAGAGAACTGAATAGTTCATCGAGCCAGTATATAGTAACTAGCATAATAAACCCGAGTAATCAAGTTTCAAATCGCTTTTTGCACACCAGCAACTATCATTACGTAATTTAGTTCATTCTGAATGCTTCCTTAATTAGACTGCTTTATATAGCGTTTTAAAAAGAGGACTGATTTCATATCTCATTTCTCATTGTCGTGAGCACAACACATCAGCGCGAATTTTATCAGATGCGGCAAAAAGTACTTTGGGTGAAAAAGGTATTACCGACATACGCATGTAATATGCATGCGCGTACGCTGAGACAGTTTTGACGGCGTCGTGAAATGATGGACGGTCATTACGATGTCATTGACATCATTTGTTTTTCATAGTCCTTTTAGTTTGCGTTTCATGTAAAAAACCCGCATGGCTATTGTTGTGGCTGACTACTGCACTGATTATGATTTCTATAAATGTGTGATCTAAGCTGCCAAGCACTCAGTAGTAATCATATTTTATTAAAGACTTGTTTTTTGAAACAAATTACATCTATGACTAAGTAGATCATTACGAAAACTTAGTTTTCTTTTCATGTTATGATAATTATTATGATTACCAAACCTACAGCCTTATGAGAGTAGATGCAACTTTTTACGTACTTACTAGTACCATCAGATTTTCTTACGAGAGTTTGTGGAAAAGGATGACGATGAAATTTTTATTGGATTACTTTTTGAGAGCTAGCTGAGTCTGGGAGATTAGCGTGATGGAAGAGGATACTCATTTAGTGCTTCTAATTGAAGTACTTTGTGTTACGATACATACCGACAGATAAGGCAGATTTCATCAGTTAATCTATGAGTAAAGCGTTAGATTCGTCCAATTTCAGATCAGTTACACGGCTTTGCTGCGTCATCGGTGATCTAATCATGTATCAGTGGAGATTAAAACAGGCCGGCCGGATCGCATCAAAGGCGGTATCACACTGTTATTTTGACTGATTGATCTCCTCCAACAAAAAAAGGTTGCATCGCTACCGAGATCGACAGTAGCCGAGAAAAAACAAATTAGTTGGCTAAACCTTTTCATAAAGCATTGTTATTATCACCACCTACCCCGTCCTGACCAGAACGTATTGTCGATCAAAATGCGCTTTACGTGCCAAGTATACTTTTTAAGGTTCAGAATTGTGCTGTGATCCGAGCCTTGTGATCGACGCGGCCCGCTTGTAATCGCGCTGTCGAAAGGCGAAAATCATGCTGCGTTTGCGACCTTGCGTTCGTTACAAAAAACGCGATTTATTTTTTGGAGAAATGTTTTTCGGTGTCAGATGTAGCGGCTCGAGCTTTGATTGTTGAGATTCTCATATTTAGTTTTAATTGGTGGCTTTATCGAGTTTACATTTTACGGTCGGAGTCGATGAGAGGTTAATAAGCGGCACTTTGAAAGGTATCTTCGTTTTTTAGAGTTCCGCGTTAATAGGTAGGTAATAGAAATATGACTGTGTCTGCATCGTCGTTGAGATTTTATTAGGGTTAGGCGAGTTTATAATATTATGATTATCCCCGGAAAAGTATTGCTATTAATTTTTGTAATCGATTGAGTGCTGTAATTCGAGTCATGCTTATAGCTTCGGTACTGCGTGCATTAATGCCATGTCCAGCAACATAATTATAAAATCAACAAGCGGCATGGTAACAACGAGAGAGACATTAATTTACAGAATCACATGAGTCTGCGATAGGAATGTTATAACAATTCTTTACGGAACCGTTCATGGAAAATAAATGTAATGTGCTGTGCCCAATTTTTTATTGTTTAGGCAATAGTCGATATTGATTTCGGGTCTTTGATTCCGACGTATTATTGCTTGTTTTATTGGTACCTGGGAACAACGTAATTAACCATATCGGGCCTTTTTTCTCATCTTTCTGGATCCTTTCGTGTCTACGGACAATAATAATTCGATGCTCACCTTGAAAGGCGTACGCGCCGAAAATTGGTCTCATATTGTTCATCGAAGACGTAGTTCCTGTTGTGTAATCCATTCTGATGTTTTTAATTACGATTCTGTGTTCTTTCACTTCACAATCATCTTTTATAGGAACGGAATATTATCTCAAAGAAATCCTTTTATTTTACGATCACAATGTCCATACTTAAACAGTTTTTCCTTGTACGTGACTTTCATATACACAACACTTTACGATCCTATTTAATTTAATACTGAGACTTTTATGGGACACTTTATACACTGACTATGTTTGAGTATTGCACGAGGGTACAAACTACGCCGACGTATACATTCGTGCGAACATCAGAAAGCTCGATGCGTGCGACATAAGTGAATCAATTACTAAGTCGATGGCGTTGTGTGCATTATCTTTCGGACCCTACTCATGGCGTGTGTTACAATAGCATTTCGCTCCACCTCTTTACTCCCCTACTACTTTTTATTTACTGGTAATAATAGTAAATCACAAGGAACAGTCGCGTATATGTTGCTGCGTCAAAGGGCGAGCATAAAAAGGGTGTAAATGTATGTATAAATTTTATCGCTGTTCAGTATGTTAATGACGATTGTATGTATAGTGAACGTTAGAGTAACATCTCCCTTTACTATTATCGGTTTTCATGTCCTTTTTAGTTAGAAATTGATGTCTATTTCATTACACAAGACCATATTGCAGCTTATGTTTATACATTCAAATGGTTTTGCAGAAGACATTTCAACCTTACAGTTGTGTAGGTTCTAAGTTCTTGGGGAGAATTTGCTTCGAGACTGAAGCACTTCACGGCAGTAAATTAAGAACACCTTTGAAGCTGGAGTAGCCACGCATCACGGTAAAGTATAATTTTCAGGGTATTCATAGCACGTTACCCCTTATCTTAACTACGCTCCTGGTAGGTAGGTAAAGTTCACGTGAAACTTTCAGTTTTATCGACCAGCGTCTATCAAAAATATAAACTGTTGTCAAGCGATCGTAGAACGTGCAGCTGCCAGCGGATTGTCGACAATAGTATCGATAAAAAGTCGTCATGCTAATTATCGACTATTGTATCGTGGTATTTGTACGAAGAGCGCTCAACGCATGCGACTGTCCTGCGGACGATGCGCGCGATTCGATTCGCGTTTCGTTTTTTGGGGAATCTCAGTATTTCCAAAAGCAGCTGTAGGTAGGACTAAAATGATGTAATGTTTCGTACATGTATGATTTTCAAAGGTGCCGTCAGAATAGTCAATGACGCTTTTCCTGTTTCAAATCTGCCTAAATTTTGCCATATAAGTCATACATACCTAATGCAGTATTGTAAAAACGTTATTTTAAACTTGAATATGATATCAATTGCTACAAAAACAAAATCAGATTTTTATGAAGAATAATCAGTAGTTTGTTAATAAAGTATTAAGAAGTGGGTATTTATAGGTAAAAGTTATAATCAAAATTGAAAGGATAATATTTTGAATTCCTCGACATCTCAAAAGTGCTGATTCATATTTAGTTATTATGAGCTTTCATTCACACTTCAGTACCAAAAAACAAGTTGTGTGAGCACTTCGATTTGGTTTTTGTTAACGAAGTGATGTATCAGGCGTTATGAAGTTCCAGTGGCAGGATCCTTGTGAAGGACACGAGTGAGTGTGTCAAAACAAAATCGAGTGGCGTCTAGGGATTAGGCGAGTATTCGAACGTGGAATCACCGACTGTGTCGGACAAAAGCAAGAAGTGGTTACTTAACACCGTTTTTGTAAGTTTTCTATTTTACTTCGAGTATTTTTATCGGAATTTGATTGTCAATTCGGTCAATGAGAGACCTTTTCTACTTTTGAACATGCAAAGAAATTGTTTCTTTTCGATTCTTTGACAATGTGATTGAACTGATAGAATTTAAATTTTCGTACAATGCCCGTTAAATTAGCTGTAATTTGTAAATCAAGTGGGTATAGGAAGACTATCTTTCTATACTCACTAGTTATATAAAGATGGTCTAGCTCTTTAAAGATGGCGTGGCCATTTAGAAAGAGATCAAATCAACGGCTACAATGAACTTAACTGTACATAGGAACATTAGTATGTAGGTGCGCGCTGTGGTGGGCTCTCCACAAACAACCAGTTTCCATTGTTCTTCTACGTGGTGCGTTTGTCAAGGCACTTGTAAGCTGAGGACCACTTTCACCGGCTCACATGCAAATCGCCTGGACGTCGCCTGTATTACAGCTATTAAGCCTCGACGGACGCAACTATGCACACGCCTCTATTTGAAAAGGAAGGAATGCGAGGGCCATTCCAAGTTGACGCTATGTTATACACACATAAAACTTAGGTGTTTTCTGTTTGCCGTAATTGATATTAGCGTGACTAATTTTAAGTATACTGATTTGACTATTAATGTTTTGATGTTTCTCTTTTCCTGTTCCGTTTATCGATGCTCTATGTTTTGTATCCTATTTATTAATTACTTGAATACGGAAATTAATCGTATCGTATAGCCGTCAAAACATATTTAATTGTTCATCTCGCGCGACCTTTCTCGGTTAAATGTCAGGTTTACAGAAACTTAATAAAATATGTGAATGTTAATTTTAGTCATTAGCCTTAGTCAAGATGTGAGGATGCCGACGAATAAAAAATATGTGAAGAAATGTGTGATCGCGCCGCGCCGGCGCACGCCTCCGCCGCGACCGACTGTTTGTGGAAACAAGTCAAATGTGTTAAATATGGAACATCAGATCCGCGGAACTGTTGTCGCCTGCGCTACTAGATGCGACAATATGCGACACCTTATTGTCTCTGTCAATATTAGCAATCTGAAAGAACTTTTCACACTTTTGATCCATACTGCTTGTTTTAAAACCCAAAGAAATAAGGATACATTGAAAACACCAAAAAAGCTCAGAAACAATACACGCAGCTCTAAAATTGAGGAAGCCTTTAAATATGCAATACATCTGCCTAAAGATATAACCAGTTTGGCATAACAAAACGACGTGACTACGTCGTAAAACATTTATTTTTTGTATTATAAATAGTTTAAGAAATCGTTAATTGGTTTTGGTAAGTTTTTATTGACATTAGCCAATTATTCAATTACCTAGAGGCGTCGACGGAGTGTATGGAGAACAGGTAAGCTTGAAATTAACATTTATGTCGCTTCTATGGTTTTGTTTCTGTGTGCAGCCCATTAGCTTATTCAATTCACCCTGAGTGAATTGGATTTTCCTTCCTATAATGGACTCTAATCCGTCGGCACATGTCTTCAAGGGCGGTCTAATGCCCCTGTTGCATGAGACACTATTACTGTTTTTCGTAACGGACCGTTACAATATTTCATAGTGACGTAGAAAAATTTTACATGTCATTTGGACATATTTTTACGAGTGTTTGTTTTTCACGTGGGGCGGGCCCATTTCACACGGTGTGTTATAATGCCGCTCCATGTTTCACTACATTGACTGTGACGTAGATTTTGATCTTTTACACTTTTAATGTCGCTAGTTAGTCTGTTGTTCGTTTTAACAGCTTTATGATTATTTCTTCATTTAACTGCTGAAGAAAATGTGATTTTCATGTTATTGCGGACTTATAGTTTATGTTCTTTAACTTCAAGAGCTAATTAGCAATTATATCTGTAAGCTAAGTCAAAGGAGAATAAAAAATAAATCATCAAGTTGTCCTCCTATTGGAAATTCTAAAACATATTACTACATTTCGTGTATAAACTAACTGCTTGAATTATATTTCAAGTAAATTAGAAAACAATAAATATGTTTAAAAACTTAAATCTCCAATTTATTTGATACTTGTAAAATGCAACATTGATATCATTAGTGTGGCCTAATATGAAATATATTTGTAAGTCTATGAATTATATCCCCGGAACAGCGGCGGGCATGTCGAATGGAACTAATTACAGCCAGGCCGTGGACCTGCTGTGACATGTGGCCTATATTACGACACACGACATATCATTCCGACTTATTAATGCGTTACGTTCATTTCATACCACTATTTTTTACAAGGAAATTGTTCACTTTTTAAGGGGTGACTCATAATTATATTATGCGTTGTCGTTATATAAGTAATCAAGTCAAAGTGATAGCAATCTATCTGCTGGACACCTACTTACTGCCTATCACAATGGCCACTGCAGAAAGTGTTGCGGAAATCTTAATTAGCCTTATTTCCTTTAACGTGTGTTTTGGACTTTTTTGTTAGCAATTAGCAGATCGTCGCGTGGCGTTCGTCGCATCCGTGTTGTTAATTTATCGCCGACCGACCACCGACCGCCCCTCATTAGCGAACTGTAGAAAAACTGGCCGAGTTTTATTTATGTAGGTAAGTTAGGTACGCACCGGTGACTCACGGCGAATCAAACACTCCCAGCTCTAAACAATAGCCAACCAAATAATTTATCTGCACGTGTTCCCGCTTTGATAAGCTAAGACTGATTTGTTACACCAATTTGTAATTAGTGCTTTATGATCTCTGATTTCATGTGTATAAAAGCCATTTATCTAATCACTTTTGTTTCTCGTTCGGCTCGGGAATAGCTCTAAGTGGATAATGCTGTGAAGTAAAACGAGCTCGTTGGGAACTCATGGGAAAGTGTTAGTTTCTCGTAAAATGGAGATTCACCGATGCGGGAACTGGCAATTATCTGAGGAAAAAATACACGCACAACCTCTAAAAAATTAATGTCTGGCCCGCTGTGACTTCGTTTAATTTTTCCTACAGATTGAAAATATTTTTCGTTTGTTTCTTTCCGGAAATTGAAAGTGTCAATTTCAAACTTGTGTCCTCTTGAATCTTACAGGAATGACAACCAAATAAAAAACTTCCAAGACATTAACATCTTATAAGACATTTCTTATTGACAATAAAAAAAAACTGAAATATTAAGTACAAATAAACAGCACGCCTTCGTGGGCGGCCCATCAGCGCATAGTTTCAGCGGCATCTTTGGCGCGCAATGGGCCCTGAAGCGTATGCGCAACGATTTCAGCGCATTTCACGCCTTTTTTGTGCGCACTGCGCAGGCGACGAGTCTCGTATGAAGATTGTTAATAACGCGTGAAGTGACAACTGTGGGTTTAATTGCGACTGTTGTTATTAGTGTGAACTTATGTGTTCAGAGAGATGGTGCTGAAGATTGTTCGCTGCATGCTCACTGTTGACGAATGCGTGAATGTTATACATTTTATGTTATTTTATTTAGTCGGCAGTCTGAACAATGACGACTAGATGTTCATTAATTGGTAACACAAACATCAATTTGTATTATCAATATTGAAAAGCAATATCATGATACAATTTTGACACAGACTGTCGTTCAATAAGCTTTTATTGACTCGACAAGGGTTGCTCCAAATTCAGTGTTGAACCAAACAGTATTTGGAACAACTAAGTTCTCCTTAGTGGCGGGCAAACATGCCAAGTATTTAGCAATTTTGGTGTTACAAACTGGGATAATAACGTCAAATTGAGTCTCGTTTAAAGCTAAACAGAGTAACCTCTTGAAAGCTATTAATGTGCAAATAGGCCAGCCACAAATTAAGGGTTTTGTAAACCGCAAGAGCGATGAAGCGTTGGTTGATTTTTAATTAAAGTTGGTAACTCTAGTCAAGGCTGTCGTGTTAATGAGTCGACGATTTCTGTTCGTTTCGATATTGCATTGTTTCCTGTCTCATTTATTAAAGGCCTGTGTACATTTGTTTTTGGTTTTTACATTGTTCTGCTTTAAATTAGATTCGGTTATTGTGCCCAAATGTTACACGGCTTCATCTTAAATAAGTTGACTTAAAGTAAGGTAGCATTTAATACAATATGTTTACACATAGGTATTATTCATGTCGAAATTCGATAGGAAAGCTATGAGTATGAATGTGGGGGCTACAAGAGTTAGGGTCGTAGCACACGTATCGAATCGGAAAAGGATCGTCACCGCCTCGCTTTTCCCCTTGGCGTCAAACAGGCGTAGGCGTCCACGATACGCAACCACGTAACGTAAGGGGATCAGAAGCTCCGGCACGTCGACTCGGCTACAGCTAAGCGACGCCGCGCTTAAGGCTCGCCGAAAGCTGGTTGACGGCTGGGCGGCACTAGTTTAATTACTTTGAATCCAAACGTTAACATAAGGTAGGGTACGGAGAGCCGTAAGCTAGGTTACGGAGAGCCGTAAGCTAGGGTATGGAGAGTCGTAAGCTAGGGTACGGAGAACCGTAAGCGCGGGGACTGGAAGTCGACTACGCACCGCACTGCGGTTCGTGAGCTTGTCTCGAGGCGAGGCGATACTTTAAATAAATAAATAAATATCGCTGGACATTAACACACAGCGCCACCTAGTGCCACACTAAGCCAAGCTTGTGTCGTGGACACTAGATAGTTGATATACTACATATATACTTTTTTGTTTGTAAATACATACTTATTCATTTAAACATCCATGACTCGGAAACAAATGTCCGTGCTCATCACACAAACATTTGCTCCTACCGGGATTCGAACCCAGGACCCTAAGGACGTAAGGCAGCGTCACTACCACTACGCCAATCGGGTCGTCAAAGGTACTTTACGATTCCGATTAGTGTGCGTTGCAGTAGGGAGTTTCATACAAATAAAACTGAACGGCTCGAGTCGATACGGTGACGATCCCTTTCCGATCCGATACGTGTGCTACGACCCTTAGAGGAAGACCAAAGATACGATGCCAGAAAGGAGGTGTCTGATAACGTGGCGATTAATAGAGAAGTATGGAAGAATAATAGATGCTACGCCGACCCCAAATGAAGGGGAATAAGGAATAGGGCTAAGGGCAGAACAATGATGACGATGGTGGTCTCTAAATCATGTTTATATTTTACAATTTATTTTATTATTTATTATATATTTTATTTATTTAATATGCTACATACAATTATAAATTAAAATAAACTAAACTAACTTAAACTTTAAACCTAAAAAATGGCGTCAAAAAACTCCTCCTCATCGCTGTCAACTGGTAAAGTCCCCAGGAGACTGGCGGCGTTACCGCGCTGTATGGCAATACTAAGCCTTTGGCCAAGGTAAAAGCCAGCCCTAGGGTCATGTTTATATTATTTGCGAAAACTGGATTCCCTGGGCCGATTTTTCAATCATTAGATGACTTTTATCAGAAGAGTAAATCTGACGTTTTGACAGAGAGTCCATACAAAAACCGTCAAATTATGAAACTTATTCCTCGCATAAAAGTTAACTGGCGATTGAGAAACCAGCCCTTATGTCAAACAAATATGACTGGAAATTCCTCAAAGGATTTGATGATGGGAATGACTTTAGAATAGCAAAATTTTTAGCCAACAGATGATTCTAGCTCAAAAATTCTGCTTGAAAGATCTATTCTTTATCGTACACCAAAATTGCAACACGGGTTGTTTTAGGTAATGGCGGTTATCTAGTTTTTTTATGTAATTACCTACCTAATAATTAGAAACAGCCTTACAGACGCCGGAGGTGCATTTTTATTTGTCCTCATATTAGAAGACGCCACTCTAATTTTGTAAGAGGCCTTTAAGAGGCGATTAAAGAAATGCTGTTGATGATTTCAGTGAAATTTTTCTGTAAACCTTGTTGTAACCTAACATCCTAGCAAGTTGAATGGAGGTGAACCTAAAATAAATTTTGACTAAATGAGTCAAAATATACTTATTAAGTTTAATTCAGACGGTGGCAATATTTTTATTTTGACAGATTAACAGCATTCGTTGCATTATTTACCTATGTTTATCAAATCAACATCGAACAAAGGAGGCGTTTTTTCACATAAGTAATGTGGATTTCGATCAGATTGAAATTGTGTTAGTTAATTACGTTAGGACCCGGTTTCTAGTTAGAACAGATTTTTTTATGAAAATTTCTACAAAATTAAAAGATTAGTATTTCCTTATTCATATTCAATACATTTTTGAAAATTAAAATATAAAGAAATATATTTAATTAAAAAATAAACAAAATTGCGGTCCGTCGGTGTCGGGGGCAGGGTTCAAGTTCCAGAGACAGCACGAACCTCCTCACAATGCGAGCCGTATCGAGGAGTACTGCCTTCTGAATCAGGCCCTTGATCCAACCCACTGACAGCCCACAAAGCCTAGCCGAGTCTAGTCTGTTAATAAACCATAATTAAAGCCATAAACCACACTGATTATAAGAAGAAACATCTATATTTATCCGTCCAATAAAATTAAGTGGACTAAACAAATTATGTATGCGAGTTCACCTTTAGCCAAGCTTTGTTATGTTAAGTCGCTGTGTGGAGGAAGGTTTACATCGAGGTGCTTACGAAACTACGGCCTTGCAGGCGTGCTAAATAACTGAGACAATAGTGTTTACCTACCAATGACACGTTCACTTAATTACTACTAAACTTGCTCGTAATTACTGTTTTTTAATTAGGTAGGTACTCAGTCTTGTGCTAGGATTATTTAGTGCCTAGGTTTAATAGCCCTGTTTTGAGGCTTTGTTAAAGTATATAAATATTATTTGTTTTCAAAATGCGTAATGAAGTTTTGTTTGTCAATGTCATCATCAGCCTATTAATGTTCCCACTGCTGGGACAAAGGCCTCCTTTCTATGAGAGGAAGGTTTGTGGGATATGTAAAATATTAGGGATTTATAACCCGATAGAGACGATTTGAACCGAAATACTGAATTTAAACCGAAACATAAACAAACAGAATAAATTTGTACAAATAATTACAGGACTTAATGGTCCTGAAATTATACCATAGGCAAAACTTTTCTGTGAGCACGGAGATATTAGGGATGAGCTTAGACGCATAACGAGGTATCTGTATTTTTGGAAATTTATCTGTATTATTTTAATTTCTATGTACATCTATCACTATTTTATTTCTAAAAATAAATCTAAGTTGGCATTAAAAGCTTAAAAAAATTACTTGTTTTTTGACATAGTTATTTTTTTATTAATCAAATGTCGCCAATATCATGCGATTAAATATATCATTTTTGATTGTCACTCACAATTTTACTGCCGTCGGGACGGAGTAGTTTAATAATAATATGAAAATACTGAAAAATCTTACACATTGAAACAAAATGTGTCCTGTACACGAACACAGATCGGCATTGCAATTAACCCACACAAACGAGCAGTAACATTTTCTTGGTGTGCTTACAAACTCCGCCCCAAACAAATTTTGACCAATCCCTGATCGCTGTAGGCATAGATCGTTGTGGCAACACGCCTCGTATTTTTCGTCACGGAACAGCGACTCAGGCGCGACTCACACATTGTTAATGTAAGCGTTCTTCGCTTTGAAGATACCGGATCCGAGGCATCGTGCTATCTCGTTTCCACACCGGTCTTTTTCCCGGTACGCCATCGCTGGCTTAATCATATCAAAAGCTGTTATGAAAGCTTGGATTTAGGTTTCAGATAGTTTGACTAACACAAACTTTCATAAACTATCATACTGATAAAAGTTTACAACGGTAACGTTACTTTTATTTAAAAGTTTCGGGACCGGTGACACGATCGGCGATGAAAACAGTCGGCTGACAGAAAGAGACAGACGATCAGGTGGAGTGGTTTCGAAGGCTGCGGAGGCGGCCAGTTTGACCATTTTTTGTTGGTCCGTTGATTGTGAAAGATTACACTTGAGAGTCGAAATACATCTTTACATCACACGTCAGTGGGCACTGAGCTGTCTTCAAAGTAACACGGATTAGACACACGCAGTTTCCTTTACGTAATTATGTCTGCGTTCATGCTGTGATAGTGAAAGACTGAAATAGTGATCTTCTGGGACTTTTGCATGTGTTCGGATAAATTTGGTGTTTAGAGCTACTCGTCTTCTTTACCTAGCTCATATACCTATTATTTGCGTCCATGGCTGTATCAACACTGAATATGACACCGTACTTCACCGGATACTCTTTTCAAGGTAAGCCTTCAGTTTCTATGTAATTACTTCCTTCAGTATAATAATTTGTTATTGCTTTTAATTACTTTTTTGCTTTTTAACTTTGGGAACTTTTGTAACTTTGTACTTTACCTTACCTATATGTTTAGTTTAACGCTTGTTTTTTCCTTATGATTCCTTTTCGTTATGAAGCTCATGGATTTCATTTTTATAATCAACTGTGTATTGGATTTGATATATTCACTGTGCTTGACTGAGCTTTTTGGAATCGCAATTAATTTTTTTACTAATAATTAGTAGATAAAAGTGTTGTTTATATTCTTATTTTTTGTATATTTACTTAATTGCTTAACATGCTTCAATTTACACCCTTATTTCATATTCTTAAATTACTTGTGTTCCGATCTATCTGGTTTTAGAATTGTATACCGTCTGTTTACCTAAAAAACGGTTTCATTCAAATCAATTATACCTCTAATTATGACTCTAAAACCACAACACGACCAATAAAGCACGTTGTTTCACCCATGATTAGCTGACATTTAGCAGCTGATTATGTGTCGGTTATATCAGTTGGATTTAAATTATATCATAAAAATAGACAACCGCTTTTCGGACTAAAGGGCCAGAAACGATCATAAAACTATAAAATCACGAGGAAATTACAAAGTGCCTTTTACAGCTACCAATATAACAATATTTCATCTTCGCGCGTCGGGCACAAGACAGACGAATAAAGTGTAGCCTGTTTTTTCTTGTTTATAACATAACCTTGTTTAGGCTTCAGTTTCTGGAATGGTCAAGGACCGTAAGCTATAGAAAGTGATTTGTCTCTGTTTCAATAAAGCATTTCTGTCACGACTGATCTATTGTCATATTAGAGTCATTGTCCGAGTGATCTTGATCTTAATTGAAGAAGAATGTAACGGATAATTGATCATATTTTTAGTATTGGCTCACCTTACCACCTATTGATGCCTCTAGTTTGGTTATTAGGCTTTAAACCAACCCTTAATCAAAATGTTACCTAAACATCTTGAGTTGCTTAGGTCCAAAACTATCTTTAGATGAAGGGAATTCATGTCAAAACTTTTAATATAGTTATTATGAAGGTTCTATAAAAGTCAAAAGGATACATTGGTTATACAGCTTTTAGAGAAATTATTACCCGTCGTAAAATTACTGAATAACTTTTGTTTTCTAAGCGTCCTGTCGTTTCTCTGTATCGCCTTTTTATTACTGGCGACAGTTTTTTATGAGTATCTAAAGTTTCACGGACAACCGTTCGTGAATAGTACTTCTGTGTACATTTCCATTTTTTGTCTCCACAACGATAGTTCCTTGTACTATTTTAGAAGTCTTTTCTAATTTTAAACCGATAAAAACTTTTATGTTACCTAGACGGACTAGAGAGAGCTGCTGTTAAAAATACTTATATTAAGAATGACATTATAATTGTATGTAGAATTATATTTCATAAGCTTTTAAATTAAATATGCCATTGTTTCCCTTGCGGCTGAACTTTAAGATCATTTCAAAGGCTTACCGTGTATAAATAACAACGAATACTGCTCCAAAAAGCTCTCGCACTGACGGTTTTACACATAAATCATTACCATACGAAAACATTTCGACTGCATTGTTAAAAATGTCACTTCGACTTATGACCTGTTACGTCTAAGGCAAATTAAAAAGAAAGAGATAAATATATTTGAAAGGGTTGAGCGAGGAGAGCAATAACATTAAAGAATGCCGACGACATTGGTATGGATACCTTGTCATATTTTTTATTATTGTAAGTGCTAATAAATAAAACTGAATTATTGTTTTAATATAAAACAATTGTATAGTACATCATTTTTGTAGGTTGACAACATTTTTGTTTTGATAGACTCAATAGTAGAGTACACGTTAAGCTGTAGGCATTTCTGTTAAAAAAACGATCTAACTGCAATACAATGACAAGTAAGACAAAATATTGAGAGCAGGGGTGGCCCAGTGGTGGCGGGCAGACAGGCGCATTACTTTGTGTAATTTATTTCATCACCACAGCTTCCAAAACGGTGAAGGAAAACATCGTGAGGAAACCGGCATGTCCTAGAACCAAAAATTCGAAGACATGTTACATCTACCAAACCGCACTGTGGATTATAAAGCAAAATACGCGCTTTGACGTGGAGTGGGCACCAGCCCGTAGTACAATACATACAATACAATGCAAAATAATGGGTAGCAGTTTTTCAAAATGATCAGTTACGTAGTTTTCTTGCATGAGTCACGTTCGCCGTACGTAACAGAGGCGGCGGCGGGCGGCGCGGAGGCCTCTTTGAATTATTAAAAATGTCTCGATTTTTTAATTCGACTTCAAATTATCTGAGTTTCTGAAGTACGGGTATAAATCGGGATTAGTGTCTTATAAGTCCATCTGATGTGCCCGAGAACATCACAAAACGTTTGTTCAACGCTTTAAGAGGATGAAAGATTATTTACAAATATGCAGCCATTTGTAATTTGTAGAAATTAATTTTGTTTTTGTTTTGAATTATGCATCGCATGATTAATGTTATGCGCCTACTTATAACTTATAACAGGATATGAAGCGTTGAAGTTTCATACCACAGATTAATCTTAAACAACATGTATTGCAGTTTTCTAATGTTAAGAGTTAGTGCATAATGATGCATTTGCGTAGAGTTTAAGTATGGAAGTTAATGTCGATATTAGTTGGCATAATATCTGCGATGAGTGGTCGGCGCGATCAGATGCGCCCGCGGCTAGGTGACGGCGATGAAGCGCGATACCGATCGCCAACGTCTTGCACCTTGTAATTTTCTCCGCGAACGAGAGTGCATTTTTCATAATCCTTTATGCCATAAACATTTTATTGGCCTCCATACAAGATTTGCGACAGCAGTAAGGTTTGTTGTTAATTACTTGGATCAGTCGTAAATTCTCCTCTCAATTAGAGTTAAAGAGTTTTCGATGAAGCCAATTATAAGAATGATATTACCTACATCACGGTGCATTGGATTTCTGACCTTTACGTGGGGTTCAGAACCATAATCAAGGTTTAGTCACATTCATATCACGGGCCGACAAGCGGTGCACATCCCGCGCACACGCATACACCGCGGCGGAGCGCCCGCGCAGATCAAAGGCACCGACAGGCTCTTTTAGCCGCATAATATGACGCGCCCCCCGCCCCCGCCCGCGGCCGGCGAAATGCCTCGCCGCCCGATCAACCTTCAGGGCGCTTACTTGCCATTACTTATGCCGATCTATTAATACACAAATTGATATAACGGATATTTGAAGCGGGACCTTTGATTTAACATCATGTTATGTTAATCAAAATCAGTTTATTAGATAATTTGCTTATGAAATATGTACCGACTACATACTTACACTCTTTAAATACGTCTGGTAGTTGGTACCAATTAACCTTTGATGTCTAACGCACGACTATTATGACCAATTAGCAACACAAACAATATTCTTTATACGAATAACAAATGATTTGGCCAAAATTATTTGTGGGTAGGGTAATCCAATCTGATTATCAAAACCGCAGTCATCGATACGGCGCGGGCGCACTCTCAGGTGTTGAAACGTTTAAAGCGATTATCAGATTAGCCGCGGCCCATGAGATCAGAATCTAAAGAGCCCAGGGCAAAGCTCGTCTTTGTCACAGAGGCTAAGGTAACACTACTTTTCTCTTGCACAATCATTCTTTACTTTTATTAACGATTACTTTCGAATTTCAATTTAACAAGTGATTTTTTTTTTCACTCTTTGCAATGAGTGTGACTGTTTCATCTAGAATATCAAAAACTATGTTTCAACTTGAAGCTTTCAAAAGCATTGTAGGCTTTTCTGTTATCTCGTATCTTTTGTTTATTATTGTAACACAATAACATAGTCAATTTGTCATCAATGATTGGATGTATATAGTACAGTGTGCAGTATCTAGAAATGAAAAGGAAAACAGACTAAAAAAAACAAATTGTAAAAATATATTTATAATACATTTAAATACAAAATACATTTTGTATGTCATGTGCTATGTAATATAAGTCACGCCGAAGAGTTGATTGAGATGTAAGTCCTCTGTATTGGATTACTTTGAACTAAGAATTCCAACATGCTCATATTTAGAAACTGGTATTACAGAGATAGCTAGATATTATTATGAATAGTTACCCAGAACATGCATTCTAAAGAAGTGCTAGGTGCTAGCAGATAACATCCTAAAATTCTTATAAATTAACGTCTTTTGTTAAATGTCGCTTACAAATGAATTTCCATCCACAACTGTATGTCCAATATTAAATAATGTATGTATTTTAAATAATATACGCGACATTTTGTTGTAAGAATATTTTATTATAGTTGTTTTGTGTTTCTACGTACATATAGCAACGACAATAGGTACCTACAAGCAAAGCTAGGACTGCCACTTAACACCTGATAACTACGATCTTTTTTCGAGATCGTCAAAAAAATATATAGGTGCTAGGTCTTATAGTTTTTTAGTTTCACAATCAGGCTTCTTATTAGCACATCGATGGCAATCTATAATGAGTCAAGCCAGAACTGGTACAAGTTTCGCGCTATCATTAGCAGTCAACCATCAGGATTGATTGAACCAAACAACGCAATCAAATTAAGGTAATATT
Organism: Xestia c-nigrum; assembly: GCA_916618015.1. NCBI lineage: Eukaryota > Metazoa > Arthropoda > Insecta > Lepidoptera > Noctuidae > Xestia > Xestia c-nigrum. The sequence goes on along the minus strand of OU745261.1, from coordinate 12,669,054 downwards.
TTAAGGCAGCAAACAACGCCGGGTATATTTATTATATTCTTGAGCGAAATCCTTTGTCCAAGCGGCAAGTGACGACGACAAAGAGTCCATTTCGTACAAGAAAAGAAAAGAATCCGTCAAATTAGTACATAACACGTTATGAATACGGAATGAGGTCAAACAGGGCACTCTCAAACATAGCCTATTATATTGAAATAAAATATTCAGTTCCATTCATTACCTACGTAGGTACGTACATTATATTCAGCTCCGACATGCCGAAAGGCGTTGCCTTAGTTTGAACAGTTGGCAACGCATTCAATAGGGAGACTCGAGTTTTAACAAATTAGAAAGACTTTTTGTATTTCTTCTAGCCGTCGTTCTCTCCGCTCATAGGATGACATGGAATACCAAATGAATTATAAAACTCGTCTTCTGAAAATCTAGATTCTTAACTAGTCGACCCATTTCCATTGAAATCTATTGTGTCGATATTTTTTGCTGTGACATAGGCGAGGGCGTGAACCGGTAGCGTGAAGAGAATTTCACGCTATCAGCATCAACTGCATTCAAAGGAAATAATATTCAGATTTTTCAAGAGCTCTTACCCAAATGAGAATAAGACGGCATCTAAGTTGCTATGTAACTTGTGTGAAAGTATAATAGAATTGATTTGATATTCGATTGCTACATTTAGTGGCGGCCAGGCGGCCAGGCGGCCACGCGACCACGGGCCACACAGAATACTTTGAAGACTTGAAGAAGGCTTAATGGAATGACACAGCCTTTGTGAACGCCGCCCAATTCTAATGCCTATTCAGATGGCATTTCACCTCTCTTTGTTGCTTGATTTCGGATAGTAATAGGTTATTTTATTAGCGTATAGATGATTTTTTAACGAGAAAAGAAATCTTGTTTCAATATAAATTGATGGCACATTGTTATTTTAGTTGCAAGGCATTGAAATGGATTACCTACGTTTTAATGTGGAGCATGTATTGTTGGTTACTTCAACTTGTTGATCGAATTAGATTTTGTATGCTCTATACACGCTTCAGTGATAACCGTTTTTATATCGCTCTACATATTGTTGTTATTTAATTTATTTGGCACTAGCGTTTCTCTGTGACGTTTCTTCAATAATGTTTTGCAGCGACAATAGTTTTGTTTTTGGAGCGTTTGTGTAGCTGTAGTTAAATCCTCCGGCGCCACCAGAGCTAAGTGTGTCAGAAAACATCTCCTCTCCGCTAATTCACGAAATTCCTCCAGTGCTTGGCTAAAATGCAGGGTATGTGGTCGTTTGTGTCTCGCATTCTCACAGAGCCAAATCAGGCGCTCTCCTCTCCTAGACAAACCCCACAGACACCACAAGAATTTTATCTTAAACTGTAAAGAGTCTATTAAATTAAAATATTGAAACCTTCAAACATTCATACATATAGACATAATAATTGTAATATTAATCCATGAAATCTAAAATAATTGTTCAAAGTAGACAAAGAAAAACAAAGTTAAAGTCATAGTTGTCGGCATGATTGGCTGTATATTTCAGAATTTTCCATGTTTTCAATTCAAATAATACTTATTGGCCTTAGAATGATTTACAAAATAATAACTTTTCATCTGTTAGAGTTGGATAAGCTTGACTTCCAGATCTACGAAGTCAACATACATAAAAAGTATGTGCAAGTATGTTCTTACACTTGTATGAACAGTTTCTAATGTAGTTGCCAACATTGATGCACAGTAACTTGTGGCACAGAACAAGTTGTAGCTTCGTAATTTGCAATGCGAAAGCAAAAACGCCAAGAACATTAATTAGATTTCCTGAACTATGACCAGGTTTCGCGGAACCCACTCGTCGTACAGTTATCGTTGGTACAACTCATGTGGAAGGAAAGCGGCATGGCGTGTGACGTAAAGCCCCATATAAATTTTACTATAGGCACATTAATGTCGCTACGTGAAATTGATTTGCAAGCAGAAACATATTATGATTGTGAAAACGGGGTTTACGATTTATTTACACAATACGATATCGACTTCAAACATTATAAACTATCACTGTACCGTTGTTCTTATCAAGTAGGTACCCGCGGCAAGTTCGCCATGTTTTACTTTAACCGCAAGTAATATATTCAAAGAGCATAATTTGTCACCAGATGCATTTCTTTGCTTTTTTATCCAATGAATATCTGACTCGAGAAGAAAGAGTGGTGTTTTATGTCCCCCATGAACTTGGAAGAGTTATTGTACTTGGTTAATAATCGAGCCTGTAGTAAGTACTGTAATCCAGGTGTGGTAGTGTGTGTCGCTGTGCAGGTATGAGGTCGGGATATCTTTACGCCTATTGCGCTCATAAGTTTTATTGGCCGTCATTCCCGTGTAGAACCCACGGCTAGTGCAATAGTTATACCCCAAGACATCAAACGTTTCAACAGCATAAAGTGCAACACAGTATAGAAACAAAATGGACCATTTTAGTTCGTACCGATTAGAGCAAATCCAAGTACAACGTATTTTTGACGCGGTCATTTTAAATTAAGAAATTGAAGTTGTACAAACAGAGAATGAATTTCGTCATAGCAGAGATGGAAGGTTAAGAAATTCAATCTCTATCCGACAATGCAAGTGATAACCCGAAAGTACTACTAAGGTTGATGAAAATGTGATTGTTAATTAAAGTTGACACAGAAATGCGAATGGTGAATTCAGAATCTTCATTTATTCGGTCACGGTTTGCCTCTTACGTTTAGCATTAAATGATTGACTCTGTTTCAATTTCGTCTAACACGAACGCAACGGTTGAACGAATCGGAACACGATTATGTGATTGTGAGAAAATTTTATACTTCAACGGTGCAACGGTGTCTATGTCTAAGTTTAGTGTGTGATTATGTTTCAAGCAGACGAGACTTGCTTGCTATGAATAAAACGCGTGAGTAAAAAATATTGACAGCTAGGGTATTGAAACATTCAGCTACTGAGTGCACAATATCGACCTAGTGACTGATATATTTTTTTTGGCAATTCAACCTTACTTTCAGTGTCTCACATTGGCGTGCCACCCTCGTCGATGTTATTGTTACGCTCAACTTGTGCATGCTCCGAATGCACTTCCGAACGATTAGCTTCCAATGAATGTTTGAATTTGTTGTTAACTCCACCTTCTTTTGCGTTAATAGCGTTACAATGTTTGCGAATTCTATTACGCATTGTGCACTTGAGATCCTCTTTGTGATTTTCATTGTGAACATTTCATCAATTGCGTGTTCGACTGATCCTGTTAGTTCGGTCGGATATAGAAAGAAGCATGAATTTGAATAACGTTTGTATTTTTTAGGTTTAGCGATCGAATTTATTAATATAGAAATCAATATATTCACATCATATGCGCATTCCGATATCTGGTTTTTGATTTAGATTGTTATTGTAAGTTTTTGATCTGGAGTTTGATATTTTAATCGTCTTGAATTCCTAACTAATATATAACTTATCACAAAAAATCGTAGTAATAGAGCTATATATGACGGTAATAAACTATCTCGCCAAAATGAAAACTATATTATAATGAAGTGATACATTACTACAAAGCCACCCACATTTGTATAGCGGGGTTGTTATGGACACGTTATGCGTCATAAATATTTCGGGAACATAAAATTAACACTCAAAAACATGGGCTTTCGAGGCACCGCAACGTCTACGGCCTCCTACAAAAAATATGGGTATCGCTTGCAGAACCGCGGCGTGACTCCGAACACTACAAAAGCACTTCAATACAAAAACCGTAACAACTTTTATGTTTAACGATAGAAGGTCCAATTTTAAATGCTGCTGAGAGCTTTCCAGTTAGTTTGGGAGGTTGTATTGATGGATGCAGTTGTTAACCCTAAGTTGTGTGTGGTATGGTCTACTTTTGATTGTATGTTTAATATCCGTCTCGGTTTCTTGTCTTATCAAAGGACATACTTGTTGACATGTTGTCTAATTGATTGGTGGTTCTCCGCAGGGGTCTAGGGCCTTACATGAGGCGGGACCTTTGAGGAATTATTTGAAATTGATAAACTATAAATGCCTTCACAAGTGGAACATGCCACTGTTATATTTTTTTTACTGTTAATATGCGGTCAAACTTTGATTTGGGATGGCGGAATATATCTTATTAATTAAAAAAAAAAACAACCAGTGCAACAAATTAGCGAAGAAATAGCAAATAATTGCAAATATGTATTCTTAAAATATTTCATAAGAATTTTCTCGTTTTAATGTTTTGCAAACGGTATAAAATTATAATAGAGCCATTGATATTTAACAAATAAAATGTAGGTAGCCGCTGTATGTATTCTTTAATACCATCTCCTTCCCAATAGAAGTTAACATGCATGCACAAAGGCGTTGCAAAAATTGACGAGTGGCGGCTCCCTTTGACGTTAGGTGGTCTCCCAACCACCGCCGCACGAATGATGTGATTATAATAGCGACACTTTACGCACACATAACCACATTAATATATCCAGAAATAATACAATTTGTATTCCAAGGGATTTTATTCGCGAACACCACTGAACCAGCCAACTTAATTACCGCTCACGATAGGCACTCATCGCTATAAAACATTAATTAAAATTTTGATGACTTTCTTTTCACTGCTGAAAATCAAGAATGATTCATCAATCTCTCAGAATTCTCCACACTACGACAAGATGGAGGCATTTCGTTTAATCTAGGAATAACATATTTTTTTGTGAGAACAGAAGTTGATACTCGTAAAATGTAACAAGTCGATCCCAACAAAGGCCAGAAATAGTTTAAGTGTTATCGTTTCTGCTTGACCGCACTCGTGTAAAAGAAATTGGATACTCTTGCTTGAGAACACTGCCAATGAAACGTAAAATTACGAGGTGATCGGGGCCTACCGATGACGTAGGTACACATTATAGTAGAGCGTGTACTGCCGAGCGACGTGCAACCGGGCTCAGCTTTGTGATCCGTCATGTATTGTTGCTATTGATACTTTACGCATTATTTGAGTTTAATATAGCTACTGGTTGCCCTACCAATATAAATCCAATATGAAGACGTGCCTTCTTTCGGGCGATAGCGTCACAAAACATTTTCATAATATTCTTATACTTATATTGAAGAGTATATTTAGATGTATAGAAATACGATTGTGTTCAGATCGAAAAGAATACTGGAACATTTTTCTTCACAAGTAGAATACACACAATCAGAGAGCTTAGCTTTTATAGCGAAGTCGATCCGCAACTGGTTTCCACACACGTACCGCGCTTATGTTCACGTTTGCGAGTTAGTAATGGCGGTGTGGGAAAAGCATTTAATATTGGAGAAGTTTCTAAGAGTGTTTGTTTGTCCAGGTCAGGGTCGTATGAACCAGTTGGGCGGAGTGTTCATCAACGGTCGTCCGCTGCCGAACCACATTCGTCTGAAGATCGTGGAGATGGCGGCGGCGGGAGTGCGGCCCTGCGTCATCTCGCGTCAGCTGCGCGTCTCGCACGGCTGCGTCTCCAAGATACTCAACAGATACCAGGTAAAGCTGCTCACATACTTCCACGTACTCATAAAAACCTTGTTAATATTTTTCGAAGATTTCTTCTTCCAAAGAAGAGAACGTGTTTAATTAAGTTTTCGTTTGTTATCAGGAAACGGGCTCCATACGTCCCGGTGTGATCGGAGGATCCAAGCCAAGAGTTGCGACTCCAGAAGTTGAGAACAGGATCGAAGAGCTGAAGAGACAAAACCCAGGTATATTTTCCTGGGAAATTAGAGATAAACTAATTAAAGAAGGCATTTGTGATAAAAACACAGCGCCGTCTGTGAGTTCGATTTCGAGACTAATAAGAGGAGGCAAAAGGGATGAATCAGATCCTAGAAGAAATCACAGCATTGATGGTATTCTAGGTAAGTAATATACTTACCTCGGATTATTAAAACATTGCATTGCATGGATCCCATTGATCCCTACCTGGAATATGTTTTCTATAACAATTCACAATATTAATAATAATGTAGGAATGACCTTAGGTACTCACACTACTGCATTTGCCGTATCAGTAGGTAGCGTAGTTTGTAGGAGCACTTTACCGCTTGAAAAGTAATACCGCGTTGTGTGTTTGCATTAAACTTTATATTGCTCTAGTTTGTTGTTGTACTCTCTTGATAAAGAATTAACTGTGCTGTGGTTTATTCTGAGTCTATTATTTTCCACGTGCGAGGTCACCGCGGATGGCATTAAGAAGTATTTAGCAATACTACAAAGTCCCTGACGGATTCAATTCAATTATTTAAAAAGTATCTGACGAAATCTTGGACATAATGACGCGTAAATAACTCGGCGTGTCATCGTAGTCCTTAACGCTGATTCGAGACCATAATCACTTAATTTAGTTCAAAGCATACTATTATTATAAATTTATTCTTATAATGAGACTGTCGGAACGTTTGCAAACTTCACAAAATGGCGTATAAACTTAATAATCCACGTAAAAGTGAAGCGGGCGCGGGCGCGCGCACGCCACGGCAGCGCCCCTTGTGTCGGCTTCGAAATTGTAGGTTATAAAAATGAAATTAGTATCCAAAGGTGTTATTATCCCATCGCGTTTGGCCGCGGGGCTTGCATTACGACAATCTGTCCGTACTGCACGTCTTGTGCCGTATAGCTATCCAATATAAAATGGCGCTCCTAATATCCCGGTTCAGTGACGGAGCGCGGTTTTGCCGGCGAGATTCTGCGCACCGATAAGATTATGCATATTAAGTTGTGCGCGGCCAAAGTAATATCTACACTGGAAAAGCGGCCCCCTTTAGTGCCCGAGCTCGAGTATTGAAAATTTGCTGTTCGTGCCTGTCCTGTGACGGCGGGTAACGGTACATTTTGGTCGCGAGTTTTTCGTGGAAATATTTGCATACGCGCGGACTTTGGTAACATCGGCCGTTGATTATTATTTCAGGGTCCGCACCGAACAAGTTTGCATATTGAAAATTTACATAGTCGGACATTTGTTTATTTTTCGTTTGTACGTTTCACTAAAGTATAAGCACAAACAAAATATCGTTCTCAATGCTAAAATTCCAACTGTGTGGCTTACACAAGATTAGAACGCGATCAACTTCTCTATAATCTAATTCCATTTTATTATCAGCTAGCACAAAGTAATATTTATTAAGGCCCCGAAGAATTCATTTGTGGCTACTAGAGGCGTAGTGTAATGTGGTTACGTTTAATTTAATCGAGGCCGCGTGTGGTCCGCGCGGTAGTCCAATATAATCGACGTAAAACAAAAACAAATGATCTTAGAAAGTCGCAATAAAAATGACCTATTACGACGACAAAATTCATATTATTTGAAGAGTCATTTCTGACGGAAACCATTTGGAATATAACTCCGATATAATTTTTATAGCTTGTAGTTACAAGATGTAGTCATAATCATAGTTTTAAGTAAATTGTGTGCCACAAAGTACCTTGCACCAACAAAGTATTTCTTTATTTCAATAGGTCCATCATCATGTGAAGACTCAGACACCGAGTCGGAACCTGGCATCACCCTGAAGAGGAAACAAAGAAGGTCAAGGACCACATTCTCTGGAGACCAGCTAGAAGCTTTAGAGCGTGCTTTCACCAGGACTCAATACCCGGATGTATACACGAGGGAAGAACTTGCGCAGAAAACTAAGCTTACTGAAGCTAGAGTTCAGGTATGTACGACTACAAATGACTTCATAAATAGTGAACGAAAGGCTTATACTTACGATGCACCATCATAACCATTTTTATGAAAAGCAGCATTATTAGAATTGGTAGTACACAGTTGGCCGATACAGTTAACTCCAACCATAATTCTCAATTAAATCGAGGGTGATTTCTTCGCCACACGGCCAACGAGAATCGGTAGCCAACTCAAACAGGTTGGGTGTATCAATGATAGATGAACGCAATCAAACAATCCCATTGTTGGCCACACTCACTTCCCGCCCCTACAAAGCGTGGCACTAAAAAAACATAATTACCTTTATAATTAATTACAACAATAGTAAGAGCTACCATATGTTGTTCATCGCTACCGATGTTTTATCAGTTTTTGTTCAATTAGAAGCCCCTCGTAATTGTAGGCCTGTATAAGACGGAGTAATCGACTTAGCTCTATAATTATGTATTGATGAGTTAGGTATACGTAATATTTATAGCAGTATCAATCGCAATATCTGTCAAAGGTGTAGGCTCACATTAATTCAAATCGTAGTTTTTGCTAGACCAACAAACATAGCCTTATAAAGTGAAGACTCTGTAACAATAATAATTATAAACGCAATTACCTGATTTGATTCCTCGTTCAGATTGCATTGAGCAATCAGTAATGTTTAATTATACCCAACAAGGACTTAATTAAAGTTTCATTTTGTTTAGGTATGGTTTTCTAACCGAAGAGCTCGACTTCGCAAGCAACTGAACTCTCAGCAGCTAAGCGCTTTCAACACCATGTCCCTGCAGTCAGCGTTCCCTTCGGTGCATCAACAATACGAGCCTCCGTCTACCTTCAATGCACAATGTGCATCTTGGCAACAATCGTATTCATCTGCGCTGGGCACCAGCTCAGTCCTGAACTCCGCTCTAGCGCCATCCCTCCACCAATCTGCATTGAGTGCTCCTTCTGTTTGCCAATCAGCGCTTGCAGCATCCTCTCTACATCCCCCGACTTCAAGTTCCTTCACCTCCGGTAACCTAACGCCTCTGTCCCATTCTTCGGAACTTGCTACTCCCTTACAAGCACCCACTGACGCCACCCCTCCGAGCTCCAGTCCTACTACGACGAGTCCTTCTGCGAACCAGAGCAGTGCACTCACTTACCAACATTCAACGTACGCGAACCCCAGTGAACCGCTCTCCCATCCCTACGGGTACGGAGACTACTCGAAGCAGGAGCACGCCATGTCAGCGCACAACCACTGGACGACCCGGCAGCTGAGCGGACACGCGCAAAACAAACTCGCCGAAGTCAGCGCCTGGCCTGAAAACTATAGGTAAGTTTATTCCACGTTCATTTAATATTCAACTTTACATCATAAAAAAGTAAACATGGATTAAAACATCTCAATAATCCCCGACGGCAACTAAGTAGCTCTATGAATTATTGATGTCGAGCTACTCATCTGGCTTGGCTTATGCGGATGAATATGCAATTACAATAAAGTGACCTTTGCTGCCGATCATTTAAATAACTATCTATTATGTGAATACCAGATATGACTGTTACACTAATAGTAGGTTTAGGGCGCACGTTCGCAATGACATCATTTGGTGTTAGTCAATCGGTATTAGCGTCGCGTATGACGCGTCTCGTCATATCGTGTTGAGCTTGAATTCTCGAGCGTATCTACATGGGATGCGTGTAATGCCACGTCCGGTGGCTATCGATCGGGCGTGGGCTCGATCGCAAATCGGGGTGCGTACGTTTTATTTCTTTTCACCTTCCTTTATCATTAGCCGAAGCGGCCGCTAATCAATTAAGAGTGTAAGAAGTCGGCCATTATACGCCGCGCGGGTGGTTATTACAGCGCGCGCCTCGTAATACGCCGATCCGATCGTGAATGCAATAGGGCTGCGAATTTTATAGGGATTTTGGATCGGTTTTTAATTAAAGTTTTTCTTAGTTATTTTAAATTCTCTCAAGATATACGATATATCGTCTCCGGAATCTGGGTTTTATAACAACGAAAAGAAGGTTGTAGAAAACATTTCACTCGTGCGCTCGTCGATAGTATGTGTAACTACCAAAGTGAATTTGTCGAATGACAATGTGACAAATACATTGTCGCTTTGTACTGTATACGGAGACGACATTTATCTGTGTTATCGAGACAAAGCACGTCTATAAACCTCACATTGGACCACACACAATATCTCGGCATGCACAATAGAAGACAAACTAATAACATATGGGTTAGCTACGTTTATGTGTCGGTGTGTCTTATCTAGTCCTTTACGCGCGCTTGATTGACGTAACACTTCGTTCCAACTCTATTTGTTATTTTTGTCTGCCAAAAATATTGTATTGTGTGCCGAAAGTGTGGTTAATAGACGTCTCATGTCTGTTTGAAGATGGGATGATAGAAGAAAATCCCATTTGATTATAATCAGTGTGGGCTCCACGCAATGTTGGCGCAGCCGGAAAAGCTATATCTTGTACAATGTCCATGAGTCATAATAAATCAGTAAGCTGCCTATCTATTAGTAGTGAGATACGTACGTTTTGCTATAATTAACTTGGACAGTCATTGGCAGTAAATAGCGATTGTGATTGTCACCTCATTCCTTATTTTATTTGCCGCACTGGCGGTTCTACGCTTCTATACGTGAAATTATTGGGTAGTGGTATTAAACATAACAAAATACTGTTTTTAAAACATCGATGTAGAAAAGAGAAAAGCGTCCCTATTTTAAAGACTTTCAGAAAGCGATAAATCTACATAATAACATATCGATACTCCAATCATATCTGTAATTTCGACTCAGCACTGTAAACTATTTCTGTATTCGGCTATATTATTCAGAATTATTCAATTTCGTCAACCCAATATTACCACAAACGGGTTCGTGAAATTGCTGATGTTCATCTCGTTTTCTGTTACTGAATGTTTAATTAAACGACATATTTCAGGGCTTGATTTATTAATGCTTTCGCGTATAATTGAAAAAAGTAAACAGCAATCAATAGCGCTTTCGGCCAACCAATTATTTTTCGCAATGCTTTATTACCACCATTCGTCCTCTCGTATTTACTGGGAAACAGAAACAACAAACGTGCGTTTGTTTAGGTTAATAGCTTCCAAGTAATACGGCTGCCAATCATTTATTGATATTAGAAATCTACGCCGGCACAATACGTAGCGGATAGCAGATAACCACACGTTGCTTTGTGGCCAGCTCGGCAATTAATGAGAGGTCGAACGCGACATTAGTGCAGCGAACCTAAGCATTATGCTAACGCGAACCTGGCATTAAAACTTATCTGCAGCTATTTGCATTCGACTTCCTAAACTGCAGGTCGGCTCGCGTGCTGCCGGAGCAACCACCTTGCCTCGAACACTTTCCTCACCAGAAACGCTCGCTCGGTTATTGTTTTCGCACGTGTTTCATTCTCATGTTAAAATGTTTATGCACATATTTACCATAGGGATAAAGTGTGGTATTTGGGATGAAGTTTAAGTAATAACTAATAACCAATACTTGTCTAGCTAGCTCTCGGCTAGCATAATGTTCACAAAAGAAAATATTACTTTTTATTGCCTTTCAAAGTAATTATGCATTATTCAGAGCAACAAAATGCTGGTTTTCATTGTGATCGTGGCAGTTGAACTTGCGCCGCATTACGTGTGGCCTTCGTAGTTTATGAGTGATGTACGACACTAATGTACCTTAATAATGTATTAGCCACTGTATTAACTATGAATTAAAATTTTATTGCACTCTCAGTCACGAAATGCTTCCGAAAATACCTCGGAGTGTGCATATAGAGACCTCAACTAAATTATGTAGTTCGGTAGGCCGCGGTACCAGTTACAATTACAAGGCGGCATTAGAGCTTGCACACTGTATTATTATTTCATTATTTTTAGTTTAATCGTTAGATTCTTGATGTAATGTTTAAAGACCGAACGGAACCTATGAAGCGATTAAATTATGCAGTGGGCAGTATCCCACGCTAAGCCAAGTTATTGATAGTAAAATTCAATGTAGCTAAGTAAAGTATTACCTAGGTAACTATATCGACAAGATACATTAAGAGTCTTTGATGTAAAAGTAAAAGACCTCGAGTTTTATGCTGCCTGCGATCTATTGTTACCCGACGCCTACTTAGAACTACTTATATATGTCTAGGTACTACCTATTCAAACTGACTTGTGATGTAAGAGGCTTAGATGCGCCTTGCTATATAAAATTTTTCATGTATTTTTTCTTTTGTTACAGTTCGTTCTTTGGCACCAACGCGTCACATTACGCGTCGCACGCGCATTCACCCACTGAGGCGAAGTCTGGCTATCCTTACTTAGGACAACTCGGCGGCATGGACATGGGCAGAGTACACTAGACCTAACTGCCTTTTTATTAAGCAATAGAATGCTGTAATCATAACTTTGTTGTATTGATAAGATTCACAATAGTTTCAGGACATATCGTAATGTGCCTTCATAATACAGAGTGTTTCAATATTACTACAGACGACAATATAATATTTTGTATATTTACAGTTTCGCAATAAAGTAGGTTTGTAATCAATTGGAGTTAGATATTTTGAGAGCCTTTGTTAGCCTTCACTGTAATATAGAGCTTTATTGTATAGTTTATAGATTAACAGTATGTTTTATATTGTAATGTTTACGGTTCCTGTACTCGAATGTGCGCACTAAATACATTTTTCCGTAGGTTTTATCTTTCTAGAAATAGATCGTTACTACATTTTATAAGTTGTTAAATGTATATTGTATTTTAGATATAATCAATGTTTAGAAAGCAATGTTGTAATAATTTTAAATCAATAAACATAATAACTTTCCCTAATAAAAATATTAGTTACTAAAAGGTAGAAAACTTTTCCGCCCCGATACTAAATATTTGCATAAATGCTTTAGTTAACATGTGGGAAAAAAAACTTTCTTTTAGTGACTATACCCAAAAGATTGATCCTAAAATTGCCTTAAATGAAGTTGTGATTTTATATAAATAATGTATTTATTTATAGGTATATTATTGTAACTAAGATTAATTAAGTATAGCGACTAAGCACTTTGTAAAATAACGGTTTACCCAGATTAAATGAATGCTAATGCAAATAATTCAAGGTTTTTAATTAACCCAAGTTTATTCTCAGGGACAAACATGATGCATGCTTTCAACATCCTACTCGAACAACAATTATCACCTATTTAGGCATATCTCAGGCAAGTCAAACACAGGTGACATATCAATTGAGTAGTTAGGCAATATGTACGTTATCATGATCACCATAGCTTTGACATTCGTTAGTCCGATAATTATCTGAACGTCGACGACAGACTAGTGAATTTCTCTTTGCCGATAGGGGCGTATTCCCGTTAATGTTAGAACAATTTGAACGATCATAGGAACTTTTCAAAAGATCATGGTCATGTTTAAGAAAATGATTTTCCAATTGCTCTTTCTATATCTACTTACAAACTTTAGTCCAAACTGCCTCGTCGGGTGAGGTTATGGGTCTAACTGTTGTATAGGTACCACTAGTTCCTCTGGTATTCTTTTCGCACATAGATCTAAGCATGATGAAATCATCAACATCTATTCAGCCTTTTCCCAACTATGTTCGGGTAGGCTTCCAGTGTAACCAGATTCAGCTGAATACCAGTATTTTACATGAAGCGACTGCGTATCTGACCTCCGCAATCCTAACGGGTCATTCGTCAACTGGCGACTGTGAAACAAGCGAGTGCGCACGAGTTGGTACCTTCCAATTTTTTTTGTCGTAATCTTGCACTGTGCAGTCAAATTAAAACAGATTGAAACCAATATAAGTTAGATAAATAACTAACTAGTGCCTGGGTCCGGTTATTTATTTATTTAAAGGGAGAGAAAAGCTGGCGGCGGTGGACGGGAGAGTGGGATTTTTTTTCAACCGACTTCCAAAAAGAGGAGGTTCTCAATTCAACTGTTTTTTTTCGGAAGGGAAATACGGACCATGGATTGAACCAGGGCCGGACGCGAGAGGTCGCCGCCGCCGACCACCGCTACTAGGACACGGCGGCGCTTCACCCACGTGGGGCAGACCTCCACTGTGTGGTCCACCGTGTCCTCCGGTCGATCCTCACAGTGGAAACACCCGGGCGTTTTCTCCCACCCGATTCGATGCAGAAACCTGCCGCAATATCCGTGTTCGGTGAAACCTACATCAGGTGGAAGGTGAGGACGCCGTGGCGCCTCTCAAGCCACTCCTCAAAGAGGGGACTCAGGCGACTATCGTGGCTTGCGCTGCACGGGGTTGTGACAGTCGCTCTCTCCATGTCGCCATGAGATTGCGCAGGAGGTCTGTCCGCTGAGCGGCGGGTTTGCCGCGGCAGCGGAGTTTACCCCGTGGCTTCGCGCGCCTTTCGTGCAGGCGCGCGAGGTATATCGCCTCCAGATCCCATGGCGGTAATCCGGCAACCAGGCTGGCCCCTGAAACCAGGGGGCTTACTAAAGTTTATGAAAATCGATGGAGCGGTTTCCGCGATTAAGATTAAAAAAATTACATTATTATTCAAAGAAAAAAACATGTATCAGTGTCACATTTAGAAACAGTTAGATTGTAATATAACTAGAGAGATTGTAAACTCTCGACAGATTGTCAAACGAACATACTGCTTACAATATTATGCTTTATTTTTGAGTAGATTATAATCTATCGAAGTGAAACCGTAATATTGTGAAATGCATGTGATGGAAGCCAACTCGCGCGATGTGGAGGGGGGAAGGGAAGGACGGGTCCCCCTTGCCCCATGGTACCACTCTCATGAAAAGATAATGTACCAATCCTGAAAAATACCGATTAATATATCCTAACCCCAAAACACTTTATATTCCCCTTAAAAGCGTAGTCAACGGAGCCCTATTTCTGTCTGCAGAGTAAGGAACCTAACTAACCTAACGTGAGGGTGCCCCAAGTCCCAATTACGGGGGCAGAGATACTTACGTCGCATACATTTCACAATATTACGGTTTCACTTCGATAGATGTCAATCTACCGAAAAATAATGCGTTATATTGTAAGCAGTATATTCAGTTAACAATGGTGCCGATTCTCTTGTCACAAATTTCTCTAAACTAGACTAAAAATCACTAAAATTTAGTTTATTCCTGTCAAACGACGTTTCCTATTCTGAAATTGATTAAAATGACATAACTTAAATCAATTATAGTTTGACAGCACTAAGTTATTCAATTTAGTGAAAATGGCAATTTCGCCATTCTGAAATTGACGTTTTTCACCTAAAACTTTGATTGTCAAACTAAATCAGACTATTTTTAATCGAGACTAAAAAGATGTGGAATAAAATTAGTTGTCATGAACTAAAATTTACAAAGCAGATTTCTCTCGTTTTTCTTGAAAGTTTGGATGTGTTTGAGTTCAGAATGGAAGCTTATGTGATTGCAGCAGTTGTCGATTCGGCAGAAAGGTAAATTTAGTGTTATTTTATTATGATACAATACGAAATGCATTCATGAAAACTTACAAGGGAAATCCGCCGATAAGACGACCCACTGACCAGGATTTGCGTACTAAACATCTAATGCACATGCTACTTTACATACACTTCTCATAATCAAAGCCCCTTCCAGGTTTTGTGTAATAACTAATAAGAAATAACTATGTTTTAGAAACTATCAAGAGAGGATTCAATTGGAAAGATAAGAGCAATCCAACGCATTCCAAATGGCAGAGAAGAAATTCAATAAAAAGACACCTAGATCGGGGGCACTTTATTTGGTGGATAAGCTGAATCCTCGTTTGGATGAAGGATTTATCCCCAAACACCTAAAGGTTAGAACGGTTTTGTGTCCTATATATTATATGTATGCAGTAATTCACTTGCTAAAACAAGTTAATTACTGCATACATACAAGGAACTGTAATTCAGTAAGAATTACATTTCCTGGATTTTGTTTTTGTCATAGTGACTTTTATTACGTGATACATTACACCAAGGCATTACTTATTAAAGAAATAAGTTAGTAAATAGTAAATACATGAGGAAAGATCTCAGTGGCTTCTTGGTAGGTCACTTGTAAACTTTATACCTATTGGGTATATCTATTAACTAAGTACATATAAAGTTTTATTTATTTTAGGAACGGATACCCACTATACAGTCATGGCTCATGATTCCCATGGTGGTGCCACATACGGAAGGGGATGCTTCATTATATTGAGTGCCACTCAAGGGCAAGAAATGTGGTAGAAATGTGTAATAGGCGCCTAGTGAACAGAACCAGAAAATGCTACAAAAATTATTCTGGCATATTGCACCCTGTACAATTGGAAAAATTTGATTGTAAGTGTTTGATTTGATTTATATGTAATTCTGTTTTATTTGTTTTCAAAATAAGAAATCTAATTAAGTGTATCTTTGCAGATGAAGAAGACTTTAATGTCACCGAGCATAGCGAGCAGAGTGCTATTGCGGAGGATACCTGCACAGATTTCCTTGCTGATGCGTGGAAAATTCAGCAATCACTTGTCACTTCTTTTAATTAAATGAAACATTTTATTTCTTTAATGTTAAAATATTTATTTTCTCCTTAAACCTTAATCAATCAATCAATCAATCAAAGCATTTATTTCAAGTAGGCCAGTTACAGGCGCTTTTGAATTGTCGAAACAAAGATAACAATTAAATATAGCTACAGTCCCAGTCACAAGACATAAAAACTGTGAAAGTACTGTAGTTGCCCATTCCCTAGCGTAGATCTCTATGGAGAAGAACGGGCAAGAAACTCCATGGACACTCTTTTAAATCATAATGTTGTTACAAAATCTTGGTTACATCATTCCTGTTGAGATGGTGCATTATGTGAGAACAATGTAGCAAGATGTGCACGATAAAAGTGTCCATAGGTAAAACTAACAAAAACAATTCAAAAATAAAATTATTAATTAAAAAATAAAAACAAAAGCCGTGGCAACCAAGACCAGACCAGTCCCAACCGACAGCGCCCGTTCACGAACATGACGCATGTATCAGCACCATTCAACTCAACCATTTTGAAGGGAACTAAATGACCCGACACACTCGCCACCATCAGCGGGACATTTGAGTGAGCATGACATACTCTTAACCGCCAGGGCACATTCAAGTCAAAAAATAAAAACGAAGGTTTCCAGCGAATGATAGCATTCTAGTACATGGCACTCACACAATATGGGATATGAGGTTATATAATACTAAAGATATTGAATTTATACAATGCAAAGATAGTTGTACAATCTTCAGCAGCTCCAACAATTAACAAAAAAGAGTAGCGATTATGAATCACAAAATTGAAACCGCATATTTAATACATGTTTCTGGATAACATGCGTTGAATGTCATTGGGATCTGCCCCTGCTGGTCCTCCACTAGTAGCCCTGATGGAATCCCTCGCCTTTCTTGCCTTTGTTTTCAATTTTGTCACCCACACACTCCAAATCTGTTGAAATTAAATAAGTTTAGAATACATAAAAATTATGCATGTTCTTATCCAATCCAGTATAACATTTCATCTTACTGAAACAACTTACATTGTTGCCACTGCTCTCAATACTCAATACGTTTATTGCATTCCACAATACTTTGGGATCAGCTTGATTTTCTTCTTGTTTTACCTTTTAAAGTATATACTAGTATAGTGTACACAAGTACCTATACGTTACTTTACTACTACTCGTAAACGAATCGAACATCAAAGAGTATTTATTTGTTAATTAATTATGTTAACCGACCAACAAAATAATAATATTATTGACGTGTGACATCTGACATGACAATCAAAACAAAGATAGGGCTTTCCTTCCAAACGCCGACGAAAATAACGGTTATTTTCAACTACAAAACCGAACATATTTTTTTAAGATCAAATTTTTATTTATTAATAAGCTAAAATTAGACTGAAATAAATAACAGGACAAATCATGCTACCTCATAGATTTTTAAACACGGCAGTTTTGTCGATTATGATAAAATCATAGGTTTTAATCATATTGAAAACCGAAAAGTTTCGCCAAAATTTTAAGTCATTTCCGATTTCCAACCCTAGCAGGATTACTATGGTCACAGATAATAAAAACTGAAAAATAAATATTTAACAACAATAATGTTTTACGCACTTATAATACTCCCTGTATTTCATTAATGATTATTGATAAACAATTTTAAATAATTGTTTGATTTCACTAGGGTTTTTTTTTGCAATTCGGATCATTTCGTTCACTTTCATTCAGTTTTTATTTTAATCTCCGACAAATCTTAGTCTATGGTCTATTCAATTTAGCAATTGTCAAACTCGATTTTAATTGTGTCAAATCTAAAACTAAAATTAGAGAATTTTGTTTTCAGAATAACTTACCGAAACCAACTAACTAAAATTAAGAAATTTTAGTTTTAGTTTAAGTTAGTTCGGTGTACAAGAGAATCGGCACCATTATTTCGAGAGTTCACATGTTTGACAATTTTACGGTGACATAAAGCATTGCTCGTTTAAAGGTGTAAATTTGTATTTGAGTGTGTTTGGGTTTTTTTGTAATACTTAATGTTTTTTTTTTGTTTATTTGTTTTACTTTATTTTACAAACGCGTAGTATTAATTCCTTAAATTAAATTATTTTGTATATAATATAACTGATTTTACATTATAAAAGAAAGAAGAAGTTTACGTAGTTGACTGTACATCTGGCGTAATTTACGTCAGATTTACAAAGTCGAGTTGACCATGAAATAATGAAATTAATTTGAAAGGTGCCTACTCGCGTGCACTCGCGAGTTTCACAGTCGCCGGTTGATGAATGGCCCAACCTAGCTGGGTTGTGGAGGTAATACAAAACCCATGGTAAGACTAAGCATGTACAAACCTTGATTTTCATTTATTTATGTTTGTTTTAATAGACTTATAGTATTTATGGAAGCTGGAATTATCAACATAGTTTTAACTAAGTAAAGTTTTCAACGTTTCTGGAATATAGTTCCTTTAATAGTTTGCAGAAGTTTAGTAAGTATGCGTCCAAAATGGGCCTAAGTTCTGATATGCTAAGGAAACTTACAAATGGCGCAAGTGCTATCATACGGCGCGGTGGTTGGAAAACATACTCAATAATCGAATCTTTATTGCATTCCATATGTATTACATAGATGGTGTTATCAAAATAATATAAAATCAATATGGACCCTGTCGGGCACAGCAACATTAGGAGAGAGGAAGAGGGCTAAGTAGCAATTCAATAATATTACTTTAAGTTATTAGATCTATTTAAATTATGTATAATTGTATGTATATATATTTTTTTTAATTATTAGGTCTGTGTATTAGGTATAATAAATTATCTAAATAATTGAAATTATGTATAACGATTAGAATAATATAGATAACTAGCTGACCCGCGCAACTTCGTTTGCGCAAGACGAACCAATAGTTCCTAAAATTAGCGCGTTCAACCAACCTAACAAACAAACTCTGCAACTTTATAATATTAGTACAGATTGAAGTCAGTAACAATTTTTTTTTTTTCGAATAGGTTTGCATTTAACGCCAAAATATTCAACTTATGTTTTTCCAAATAAGGACTCTTCCCTCGACAGCCTTACGTTTCTATCCTTGGACACTCAACAAAATCATACTCCAGCTAGGTCGAAAGTTCTCATCAAGTGGCATGACATGAGCCGATACACGTTAACGCTGCTTCAAACTGTTGGGGACCTCTCGCATCTGCCTTCCTTCTCCAAAGTCAGACCTTCAATGGTAGTCATACTCCAGGCACAATACGATGTAAATGCTGTGAACTCTTGAAAACCTATTGCAATTTCTTTTCGTCTCCAAGCCTCCATCATGAGACCTTCGATGACAGTCATATTCTAGCTATTTCTAAAGTTCTCATCAAGGTGCATTAAGTGAGCCCAATGACGATATAGTTGCTGTTAACTGTTGAGGATCTCTTGCTACTACCTTCAATCTCCATTGTTAGACCATCGATGACAGTCATGCTCCAGCTAGGTTTAAAGTTCTTATCAAGATGCACGAAATGAGCCTTAAACACGATAGAGCAGATTTGAAGTGTTGCGGAACTCTTGTGACTGCCTTTCGTCTCCATCGTCAGACCTCCGATAATACTCATATTCTAGCTAAGTCTAGAGTGGGAGAAGTAATTTGATGATTTCGAGTGCTAAAAAAAAAAAACAAAAAAAAGGTCCTCTGTCTTGGTCTTACATGCCGTCGAAAAATAACTCTCAGGCATGCTGTGGTTTTCTCACGATGTCTTTCTTCACCGAAGCAAGCGATCTTTCCTTCCTTATCGTGTTGTTGCCTAACCTGTAAGAGTTTTTATGCTGCCCATGGGCCTCTGACTTGGCTTAACATGCCAAATGTCTCTCAGGCATGTTGGTTTCCTCACGATGTTTCAGCAAGCGATGATTAATCAATACCCACATGAATTCGAACACAACTATTTTCAATAAAAAATGGGACAAACTTTGCTAAACACGCCTTTCAATAAAAATAATCATGAAAATCGGACTTCTCTGGAAAAAGTTATGCGTCATCATCATCATCATCCATAGTCCGACTTCACCGACTGCTCAGTACAGGCCTCTCTTTGTTTGTGCCAAGCTCCACGCTCTTGTGCCAGTCTCATCCAGGATATTCCTGCAATGGCAACAATATCGTCTGCTTATCTCATCGCTGGACGACCAAAACTTCAGTTTGGATTTCTAGAATGAATGCCACTTGGTCACAGCTTTACTCCACCTGACATCACCACGCCTTGCTAGGTGTCCTGCCCTACTCCATTTGAATTATCATCATTCATCATTATTTAAGCCGAAAGACGTCCACTGCTGGACATAGGCCTATCAAGTGTCGCCAAATTGACCAGTCTCGTGCGACTTCATCATTCGGTCATTTGATATTGCTCAGGCATAATATAGGTATCTACATAAAGAAAAACAGGCGTTGAATTGAGAACTTCTTCCAAAAAACCAAACTTGAGACATCTGAAACGGAGAAGTCATTCCCAGAGTGGGAGAAGTCATTTGATGATTTCACATCCTAAAAAAAAAACAAAAAAAAGACATCTGACACGGGCGAATGCCAGTATCATTCTTTCACGGAAAATCATAACACCGTGATTCAGAAAATGGAGTCAAATGAACAACGCCATTTATAGAGCACGAAGTTAAACTGCTAAAACATATGCATGGAAAGCGGTCGAAAGGACACTCTACTGGCTTTGTAGATTTTTAAAGCAGGGTCATGTTGACTATTCTCTTCTTCTCTATCTTGTGATTTTTATTCATTAGTACCATTTTGGTTTTATAGATGTCATTGCATGTATCCTTACATCATGATGATAAGTTCTCCTTAAAAACTTTAAAGTCTTTAGATGGAGAGCACCGATTGCAAAGAAACAAAAATCAAAACTTTCTCTAACTTATGCACAATAATAATTGGTGCATTAAATCATTGGTTTCATAATTTTCACAATCACATTGGTTTTATAATTTACACGTAAAAGGGCTACGTAGAGACACACAGACACAGACGAAAATTTAAGAAATTGTAGAAAAAGGGTTCTGTGTGTGATCCTTTAACTTACAGTTTAAGCGCCATGTTTACAGATTTATTATTTGAAATAAATGATTCCCAAACTGTCGTTAAAGTGTTAAAAAAATATGTACAAAAAATGATTTGGAAATATGTAAGCTTTAAAAAAAACAAAATAAAATCGGGGGCTTTTTGAAGGTGCGAACCAAAGTTGTTATCAGAAATCTTACAGCATTACACAAAATCAAAAAGTATTTTACGTCTGTACTGAGGCTTGATCTTGCGACTCCCTGTTCGTAAGGCGGTTGCCGTCACCGATGGGCTATTTGTTCTCGTGACAATTTGTTTAAAATAGTTATTCTATTACAATGCATGTTATGACAGTTGTCAGTTGTCAAACAGTTGAAAACTATAGACAAAATGCAATATTGCTCACCCCCGTAAGTAATTAGCGTTATAATATATAGCCTATGTCCTTCCTCAGGTTGAAATACATCTCCTTGCCAAATTTCATTACGATCCGATCAGCCGTTTTGTCGTGAAAAGGTAGCAGACAGACAGACAGAGTTACTTTCGCATTTATATAATGGTATGGATTATTATGCAATTATTGTTTATGTATTTATATTTGGTTTCCTACATTTAACGCGAGAGGGTAATTTTATTTTGCAATCGATTTGTCATCTATAAACTCCTAAACATGCATAACATACTAGTACTTGTCAAGTTATAGATACCTACTTTAATAAAGAAAAATAGTTGATTTATTTCCTTCTGCAGTTTATTCAGTTTTACAGTTATTTCTTCAAATGAATTGCATTTATTTACACCTGAAACCGTGTGACTATTATACGGTTATGTAAAGTTACAATGACTGTTATGTTTACATGGTTTAATGTTCGACGCAAATTGAGCGGGTTAAAAAACGGATAACAGCATAATTATATACCTACATGCTTATATTGGCCTATAGGCATATTTGCATAGTAAATAAAATATAGCATTGGTAAAATAAAAAAAATGCTAACTTTTGAAAGAGCACCACTCTATACTAAATTACCGTCCTGTATATGAAACCTACACTCTTTCAATGCATTCAAAACTCAACTTTACCAGCACATAATTGCGGGTCGATAACTTCTAGAGAAATTAATGTATTGGATGGGCAACTATCAACTTGTAAACTGATGAAGAACTTTTCTGTAATATATATTAAAGTGACATAATTATATATATACTGGAAATAATGTACTGTATTAGGCGTTAGCACTCCCAACTGCAAGGTGATTGCTAAATGTTGATAGGGCATCAAACTTCACTTGCCAACCAAAAATGTGGGTGTCGTGCTGTTTATTGAACTAAAACTAACTAAATAAACAGCACTACACACACATTTTGCAGTATTTACCCAGAGTTACCATGTAGCAAGTCGCCAAATGATGTTGGACACCTATCAAAATTAAGCCATCATTTTACAGTTGGGATTGAAATCGCCCAATTTTGAGCTACATCAATTTAGATTAACATCGCTACAGTTTATTCTGAGTCCTATACATGACTATTGCATTTTGATTTTTGTTCTATACACAATGACAAACTAAATATTGCACTTCAAATATAAAACCTCATAATCATTATTTTGCCCTAATCCTAATTCATTAGTGGTGCGGCGCAGCATATCCTTTACTTCCATACTTCTTTAACACTTATAATCTCATTAGACGCCTCATTTTTTGCCATATCATCATCAGCTTTCCTTGGCTTTCCTCTACTCTCATATCCTATCCCCATTCATCCTCAGAACTTTCATCTTATCATTCGACCTCAAGCATAAATTTAATTTATTTCTATTTAATTTATTAAGTTCTTGCAATAATTAATCTTGTTTAATTCAATTTAATTTACCCTATCAAGTTATAAAAAATTTAATTTTATGATGAAATTTTTCGTATATCTAAACTATTACCTACATACATTGCTACTAACTTAGTCTTAAGATATTTAATTTGTATGCTACTAACATAGTATGGACATCACTTAGTCTGAAATAAACATTTTTATTTTTTATTATAAATATCAACTAACAAATACAACTAAAATAAGCCTCGCTCGCACAGCGTGGTTATATAATAAACGTTCCAGTTACAAACAGCATTATAATAATAATAGTTTAATAATAGTTTATTAGTACATAACAAGGGACAAAAACAATACATAGCGATGGAAACAGTGGGTTGTACTATCAATTTTAAAATAATGGTCAGCTTTCCAGGCTCCTAAACTAGGTACGCAGACCTGTATCTTAGGAGTCGGCGATATTGCGGCTTAAACCAAGCTACAACAACGAGAATTCAGCGACACATAGACAATGGCTGCGGTTGTCTTTCAGCGCTGTATGGGCGTAATTAGGCAGTCAAATGCAAGCCCCACATGTAATGGGTCTAATTCTCGTGAGGATCCGTATCATAGCGCAGTTTGCGTGGGCGGGTGAGCAGAGATAGGAATAACTTTAGAATATACTAAGCATTTATTTTGTAAGAGTTGCATGTTTTACACACGTGCATGTACATGTAACGTAGTAAGACCCCCGAATATCAATCTATCTAATATAATATCATGGTGGGCCCTAAAATGTTTTGAAATTAAAATAACTCTTTGTAAGTATATATTTTGCACTTTCGTATTTCTTCATTTTTATTAAAGTAACAACCAAATCTTTTACGAGGATCAGCAAAATGCAATTTATACTCTGTAGAGCTCTTGAAACTCAAACTCAAATAAAGTGGCTTTTGAACAATCAAGGCAAGGGTGTACTAACACAAACCCGCAGCTCGGCTTTTCCAATAAAAAAAAAAACTTCTTTGGGTTATCTAGATGTCGGGCTTTTTAATAGGACTGGAATTCACCAGTGCAGCTCGTGTCTAAATACTAGAAAACAACCACTTGGATCAATCTTTAGGCTAAACCGTTAGCCGTGCTTGCTGGGTTTGCATATGTCATCGTTAAATTGTCAAACACGTTATATACGGACTTGGGGCACCCCCCCGTTAGGTTAGTTAGGTTCCTTTAAACCCTGCACTCAGAAATAGGGGCCGCTCCGTCAACTACGCTTTTTAGGGGAATATAAAGTGTTTTAAGGTTAGGTTATAATAATCGATATTTCTCAGGAATGTTACAATATATATTTTCACTAGCGGACGTCACGCGGTTTCACACGCGTAATTCCCGTTCCCGTGGGAGTACGGGGATAAAATATATCCTATGTTACTCGTGGATAATGTAGCTTTCGAATGGTGGAAGAATTTTTAAAAACGGTCCAGTAGTTTTTAAGCCTATTCATTACAACCAAACAAACAAACAAACAAAGTTTTCCTCTTTATAATATTAGTGTAGAAGTGTAGATGAGAGTTGTACCACTGGGCAAGGGGCACCCCTCCTTCCCTCCACACCGCGTATGTTGACTACCATCGCATGCATGTCACGAAAAATATTGCGTTTTTTTGTAAGCAATACGTTCATTTGACAATATTTCGAGATTTTACAATATCGCTAGAGATATTACAATATAACGTACTTGACAATTTTACGGTGACATATACACCCATAATATACACGGAGTATATTATGGGTGGTGTATGTCCGAGTGTCCTCCGAGCCTCAGAAAACGTGTTAAGCCGTTGGTCCCGGCTGTTATTTCCAAATCTTTGACAGTTGTTTCAGGTAGTCGGTGGCCTGAAAGTCAGACAACCAGTCTAAGAGCGGTTTCGCACCACGTCCGATACGAGTCCGATCCGTATCCGTGAAAGTACACTAGAATACAAAATCGGATGACGGACGGATCTAGTGCGTAAACTACCATAGAAATAGTTCTACGATAACTTCGGACCGGGTTCGGATCGGATTCGGATCGGACGTAGTGCGGAATTACCCAATACTAACCAGATTGTGTTGGTCAGGTAGGCAGTCGCTCCATGTAACTGCGCCTAAAATGGCCGCTTTAACAGAATCATAATAAAAAATAAAAAAAACTTAAAATGGACTTTAATTTCACAACCTCAAGTCTATTTTAAGATTTTTTTTATTATTATGATTCTGCTAAAGCTACATATTTTAGACCCCCAGGACTGACTAGACTGGAAGCAGACCCCAACATGGTGGGAAAAGGAGAGAGAGATGATGTTTTGTCAGTGCTTACCTACTTTTAGATACTTTGTAGATTTACTATACCATACAGTTTCATTTTTATCTGCGGATAATTGTAAATGGCCTTCGAATCTGTATAGTTAAAGGGCAGTGTTTTTATTACCTGTAAGTTTCCCGAATAGCATAAAAAAGGGAGGTAAAATATGGAAAGTTCCATAAAAGAAGTAGGTAATGTTATTATAGTGACGATAACATCGTATCACCAAGGTAACCCTTATCCATTTTATCCGAATGTCGGATAAAATCTAACCGCCTTCTACTCGCTTTGAAAATTATTATATTTATTTTTGATATCTTATTTCAAAGGGATGAAGAAAACGTATTGAAAGTGGCAATAATAAAATATTACCAGGGTTACCTTAATCGGAGTTTTATCCGGGTTTATTTAAGGGAAAAGTAATTTTATATTGAAATTATTATTTCAATCTTTGGTATCGTAGTGTACCAACACAAAATCCTAACCTACTCAATCCAAAGTTTCTTTCGATATTTATATTTACTAAGTATATTTATTTAAACTTATATACAAGTGTGGTAAGTATATAGGCGGACTTAATGCCACGAGACATTCTATACCAGACAACCTTTGGGTCAACTAGAAAAGCATTGTGATAGAATACAAAAAAAAAATACTATTTGTAACATAAATATTTGTAAACAACTTAGATAATTTATTTATTTATTTATATTATCTCCTTATTCTGCGCCCAATTAATGCCAAGCCATTAACTTAGTAAAAAAAAAATTGAACAATTCAATAATTCACCATTTTACTCCTATATTTTAAAATGTATTTGTATGAGAATATTAAATCTCACATACATCAGTGACCTATTTAAGAAGCAAAAGTTTATTAATAATAACCCGATAGACGGACATACATTCCGTGTAATGTTAAGTGTGTGAATACTGTTTACCCACATAACTTTCCTAATAATGATGTTGCTTAAAAGATATATTTATAATCTATTTTCGTGTCACAGATTTCAACTGAAACGATATAATGCTGGGAATTAAGTATAAACAACTTATCGTTCGCAATCTAAAGAGAAACGTTTAAGGGATTTAATGAAAGGGTTTTCAGGAATAGGCTTAGACTGTTATGTTTATAAATAAACAGCCTTAATTTTAGGAAAATTTTGTCCCCATTTAATCATGATGCAATCATCACGCCGGTAATCCCCGAAGGGTAAGCAGAGGTGAGCCTAATAGTACACACACTTTTGATGATTCAACAAAGATTTTGTAACAACATTATGATTTAACAGAGTGTCCATGGAGTTTCTTGCCCGTTCTTCTCCATAGAGATCTACGCTAGGGAATGGACATCTACAGAACTTTCACAGTTTTTATGTCTTGTGACTGTAGCTACATTTAATTTTCATCTTTGTTTCGACAATTCAAAAGCGCCTGTAACTGGCCTACTTGAAGTAAATGCTTTGTTTTTTTTTGCCCGGAATGCCCGGTTATGTTTTAAGGCCTTTGTAATATTGCCATTGCGAGCCGAGGGGTAATTAGAACCTATAGTTATTTCGAGTGAGGGCGGCGGTGGCCCGGTGGTGGCGGCCCCCACTTACGACCATTAGGTAAGTCGTGGGTCTCGAACCCGAGCAGGCGCATTACTGAATTTGTGAAACTTATTTAATCGCCACTGCTCCCAAAGCGCTGAAGGAAAACATCATGAGGAAACCGGCACGCCTTGGAACCAAAAAATCGAAGACATGTGACATCTACCAATCCTCACTGAGCCCGCCTGGTGGATTATAGTCCATTTCCTCTCATAGAGAAGAGGCCTTCCCCAGCAGTGGGATGTTATAGGCTGGTGATGATGATGATGACAATAATTACAGTTACTTCTTGAAATAGAATATCGACATTTCGAGGTAGCTAGTTCGACCGGAAGTCGAACGTGTGCCCTTTTCGGTATCATGCTAGGTCGGTAGTATTATTTATTAGATAACTAGCTGATGTCTGCGGCTTCGCCTGCGTACCCACAAGTTATATACTAAAACCTTTCTCAAAAACCACTCTATCCATTGGTGAAAACAGCATGAGAATCGGTGTAGCAGTTTTTGAGTTTATCGTGAATAGATAGACAGACGCGGCGGAGGTTAATTAATGCGATTATCTCCTTTTTACCTTCGATCTAAATAGAGGATTCTTGGAATTTTATAGTGGAATTCATCTTAAAAGTAATAAGAACGTTGAAAACGGTGTTCATGAGCTGCCTGTGTATTCATAGCAGGTAATTATCAAGTAGACAGCTTTTGAACGCGTTCCAGGAGTTCTAATCGTGTTCAGATTCACTGATTCAACGTCACTCAAAACAAGCATTACCTTAAACTAGTTTCAGCCAGTCAAACGGCTGGTAAAATATAGTTCTAAGCAATTTAAGTCTTGAGTGACATTCTGTAATAAGGTTCTTTAAATAGATAAGTTATTGTTTTTTTCAGTATCTACTTTATTCTTATATTCAAGGAAAACATATTGGAAATTTATCCTGAACTTACAGAAGAAAATAAATTCTTGTTACCCTTGTTGAAATAAAACCTTCCATCAGCATAAATATCTATTTACCTACTGCTAAGGATAAGAGCTCCGAATATTTGTTCATGTTATTTTGTTTTAGTTTACTCTACTGGAAAAGGGAGCGATTTGCTTCTAGAATAGTTACTTTATTGGTTTCGGTACGAGTGTACTTACCCGTAGAAGGATGATTGAAATACACCCTGAAAAGATCAAATACAAACAAAGTAATAGCACCAAAGTGGAACAGAAAAACAAATAAAAATAAAGTCTTTATAATCAAAATATCTTATTTTTTTAATGGTGTCTGTTTAGTTGATGACAAGGACAGGCACTATTTAAATCACGTTCAGAAATGGAAACTTTCAAAAATAGAATTGTATTTAAAATAAAATTCTGTAGGTTTGTAACCGTAGGTTCGTGCGCGAGTTCGAAATTGGAACAAATGCCCACCATTTTGTTTTTTCATCTCTGATTTTTACTATCCTCTTATCGAAGTGGTGATTGCGATTCCAAATAATATTGCATCAAAGGTGGTCGAAATTGTCAAAGTGTTCAGCGTCGCGACGTCAACTTGGTTCAATCAACGCGGAAGGCGTACCCACTCGAACATAGTAAAGCTTTTGAATGGAAAACGTGATTTCAGTCAGGTTTTTACCACAAAAACGGATTGTTGAACGCAAAAAGTATTCGGTAAAGCACACGCGTGGGAACCGCGGTTGACTTGACGACGATATTCGTCTGTTTCCTGGAATCAACAACGATGGATACGAAACCAAAAGGCTACTAAAAAAGCTGCTAATTTTAAACCCAATCTAATGACGTTATACAAATGTTATATGATAATAGTTTTAATTACTTAAAGGTTTGGTTTTTCATTACTTAGGTTTTAAAAATCATGAAGGTTGAATGTACTTACTTACGTCAAAATCTAGAACACTGTTCTCTGATCGAACTAAGTAGTTTTCACTTAGAAGTTACAAAAGAAAATACGGCAAAGAAAAAACAAAGCGTTAATGGAAAGTCTGCAGTCTCGTAGACAGGAGGCCTGTCCCAGCAGTGGGAACATTATTGGCAAATGGTGATGATGATGATTATATAAATTCTTGAAAACGTGTAATTTGAATGAGACGTTGGCGGAAAGTCGGAGCGCACTTCAGTGAAGGTAGCTTGTTTCATCATCACAATCACTACATTATTATAAAACAAAGTCTCCCGCCGCGTCAGTCTGTCCCTATGTATGCTGAGATGTTTAAAACTGCGCAACGGATTTTGATACGGGTTTTTTTAATAGATAGAGTGATTCAAGAGGAAGGTTTTTGTACATAATTTTTCGCGGGCGATACTGCGGGCATCGGCTAGTCTACTACGTCGACTACAAATATAATTTGCACACCAATTGGCTTTTTTTTTTTTTTTGAAAAAGTACCGAATTTCTGCAGTTTTTGAAGGTTTTATCTATTGCAAATTTTAATGATCATCGGACATTTTTGTCATTTAATTTATATTTGTAGTATAATTACAATTTGAGATTGTTACGTCGAGCAAACAATATTAAAATACAGAGACAGTACTTATCCAACCTCATGCTAATCCAAAAATCTAAGATTGTCGATGAGAAAAATCGTGGCTCAGTTTTAATTGGACATGACGAATCAAGTTTGTTGGAAAAACTGGGCGGGGACTCTTTGCGGAGGCGGATGTGGGTTTTTGTGGTCTAAGCCGACTTAATACATTCACTACTGTATGACAATAAGGACATGAATATGAAAATGGATTAGAACTTTCACACATCTTACGGTAGCGGTGTTAAAAAGCTGATAAAAGACTGAATGAAGAAGCGTAACATTGAGCTCATTTTGTTGGCAATTTCTTGATTTTCAATCAATAAAATGTAACGTTCAAGTGTTATTGAATTGTGCTACATTCTGCCAATGTCAGCTACTAACAATTCATTCAAGATATCTTCAAAGTATAACTTTTAAAACAAATGACAGATATCAATAATCGAATTAGCACCGTGGTACATAATAATAGTTATGTGAACTGCGTTTAGTTTCCGGTATGTTATAAATACATAGCAATCTTGTATTTGCGTATCGGACAGCGGTAATCGTATCTAACGACTACTAAAACATGTAAAACTCTCTAGATGATTGTTCTCACACTACAGCGCGTGAGAACGAAAAATCACAAAATTGAATTACGGGCTAACTGTTCGGCAATTAAGCATTCAAAAATATCAGCGACAGTTATAGCGGGTCGGGTGTGATCGCAGGTGCTTCGTGAGTCTCGGATTTGGGGGTGGAGGGGATCGTCACGTCACTAATCGGACGTCGGCTTGGCTTTTTCGGAAAAATCTTATCGGTACTCGATCGATTTTCACAGCGGATAATTCACGCACGTGTCACGATCCGACCCGACGGTCATTCGACACACTGTCGCTACCTGATTGAGCTGTGTCCACTACCAACGCGACAGGTTGTTTGCTGAAAACTGTCTTTCGAACCCCGGAGAATTGACTGTAATTATTTTTTTACTTACCATTGCGATTTTCCTGATAATTGCCAATTTTCTGATACGATTTCTCAAAACGTTGTAGATCTCTCGATCAGTAAAATAATTGGATGGATGTCCTAAAAGTGTCAAATAAATGCCAGTTCCAAGCAACTGTCATTTAAGTTGAGGAAGTATTTTTAGACATTATTCGAATCTAATTTTAATTAGACATTTTTTTTTTGTTAGGTAAGAAAAGAAATTCAATCAATACCTGACACAATTCTCAGGACTCTCAAACGAAGTGACATTTAACATTTGGTAGACATTTAAAATTGCTTCTCAAGAAAGCTATTTAGTAGCGTAACGAAAGCATTTGCTTAGCAAAAATTTACAATCACCCAAAAATATTTGTCGACGGCACTTGACGCTGGTTGCCGTTCATAGGTTCTCACGAGAAATGATCCGGCGGCATTCCGCTGTCCACAGAGCCTCGATCAAATGCGAAAGTCGTGCATGTCCACTGATCACTCGACCAAAAAAGTCAACACAGATTCCTAGTTTTTGTGGAATATTGACTAAAATAAAACATTTTTTTTCGCTAGCTAGCGCAACAAGGTGGATTTTTATTTAATTCTACAAACCGAAGATTGAGCAATGAATGGTGCTAGATGGCAATCTATTTCTTTACAGGTTTATTTAGATTTGAAAACTTAAACTATGCGGAAACGAAACTTTGTTTCAGAGGTAGCTAAAGGAATTCTTATATTAACTCTTGATGCATTAACTTTTATTTCACTTTCTAAAGACCTTTTCAAAAAGACAATATTGTACTCATGTCTCCCGCATATCTGTAACGGGGAAATTCAAGTAATAATATACAAATAACGGCCTTCATTATCGTTTTAACGTTCGCATCACAAAGGGTGACATTCGTTCCATGTTTTTGTCTAACATTTTGACAGTACAGGAATTGAAACAGTACTAAATAATAGATGCGAGGGTGTCGACACGCCGTTTTGTTTTCTAATCAACAATGGAGTGAGTTTCGTTCGAGTTGGACGTCATACTGTGACCCTTTATCAGGAATATGGAACTATGGAGTCAAAGAGCGTGTCTTGTTTTGAACAAATTATGAGTCTGGTTTTAGCATAGAAGGGAGAACAATCGCTCGTGATTCCTGTAAGCTCGGTGGAAGTCTTCGTAACAATGATATATTTATAGTTAGTGAGTCATCGGTAGCCATTAGGCGTGAACATTGTCTTAGCTGGGCCATGCTGGTGCTCACAGCTGGAGCGCTTTGCTTGTTTACAAACATTTTATTGAGGTGTTGTATTTAATGGCTCCTTTAGAAGGTGCTGTTGCTTTGTTTTGTTGACAATGATTGACTGATGTATACTGATGTATAGTTATGATTGGAATAAAGTTTCACACACTTACTCGGCCTTGTGTCCTGTGTGTACCTTCTGCTTAGTTTACGGTGTACTTATTATCATATTCTTTATTATAAGGAATCTGTAAGAGGTCAACATTATTACTAAGATAATAACAATTCAGTGGAAATCGTTCCCTTCTGCATTAAACAAAATACATACTTCTTTTCACTGGAATTGAATTTTCCGATACTAGCTTTAAGAATCAACATCACAGTTGTGTCATCATCATCATCATCAGCCTATAATGTTCCCACTGCTGGGACACGGCCTCCTCTCAATGAGAGGGAATGGGCAATAATCTACCACGCGGGCCGAGTGCAGATTGGTAGATGTCACATGTCTTCGAATTTTTGGTTCTAGGACATGCCGGTTTCCTCACGATGTTTTCCTTCACCGTTTTGAGAGCAGCGGTGATGAAATAAATTACACAAAGT
The DNA here is from genome assembly GCA_916618015.1 of Xestia c-nigrum. Lineage (NCBI taxonomy): Eukaryota > Metazoa > Arthropoda > Insecta > Lepidoptera > Noctuidae > Xestia > Xestia c-nigrum. The sequence goes on along the minus strand of OU745261.1, from coordinate 12,636,665 downwards.
AATGCACCTATCTGGCTTCGAACCCACGACTTACTGTTCGTAAGTCACAGTTGTGTATTACTAAGTATTCAGTTGGTGAACCAAGCAGGGAACAAGCATACACAAACAACATTCATAAATGCAAATTTCAACCAACCAACATGGGATGTTGGTTGGTTTTAAATCTGGGTTTGAATAAAATCGAAATCCATCATTCGGAACTTATCGAAACGAATTGTTGGTATACAGAAATGTAATAATCATTATGATTGAAGCACTAATTAATGTGGAAAATTCACGTTCATTTGAACAATGTGGCATTTCAGGGAAAGTTCGCTGTAATTATTTACGAAGCGAAATGTATAATTCCTGGCTTTACCAGTAGGATTTTGTGTTTCAGTTACGTTATTATTGGCTTTAATTATTCTGACTGCAAATTATACGTGGGATGAATGTGTTAATTAAATACCTGCATATTATTTCCAAAGGCGTACATTTGATTCAAATATATTGTAAGAGTAAATTGATTTAAGAGGTGTTGTGGTTAGTCAAAATCTGTCAAGTGTTTTTTTTTAAGTAGACAATGCAAAAGTTCTCAAAACTAAATGAAGAATTAAGTGGTAGTATAATTAATACTAAACGTCGGTAGGGGCTGCGGGACTGTTCGAAAGAGATACCGCGGCCCCGGAACGTAAAGGGCGAGGAAGGAACATGGATGGTTTTTAGTCAGCACTCCCTCCCGCTCCGCCTAGACTGGCTTTTTTTTCGGGTAGGAAATCATCAATTAATTCCCATTTGATGATTTCCCATCCGAAAAAAGGCGTATAAATGGGAAATCAAGAAAGTACGGTCAGTATTAACAAAATTCAGTGTTGTCCAACGTCTTCATTTGTCATTCAGAAACAATGGCCGGCAGTTAGGGCCAATGTCGCCGATTGTGACGAAATACAAAAGAGCTAACAGTACAACAGGACATTTTATTGTTTTACGGCACAGCTCCTGCCGCCCGCAGGAGGTAGCACCCAAAAATATTGTGTAAAAACGTTTAAAGCTTTAAATACTGGCAATTAAATAGATTTACAACTGGCCACGTTCCCGGAACGGTGACAGAATTTGAACGGAGAACGTCATTTGTTTCCTTGATTGTTGAAATCGTCATTATCACTGTTTTGTTTGGTGAAATCTAGTGACGATTTCTCATAGTTTTTCTATATGCGAAATTATTCAGTCTTGACATTAAAAAAATATAAGAGAAAGTTATAATTAAGAAAATAATGTTGTCTATTTTTGTTGTTACATACTCGTAGAATATAATCCAAACGCATCCATCTAATATAAACGCCATCTTGTCATGTAAGTGAGTGTCCATTAGCAAAGAGGACCTTGGCAATAAGCCCAGTGACAGTAGGGTGGAGAAGAAGAATAGGCTTCACGTTATAGAGCCTACAGTACTATGTACCTTTATGTTGAAGCAAAATGAGGGACATCTAAAAATAGTTTCTTTGAGGCGAAAATCGTAAGTTGATGTTAGCATATAGCGCAATATTATGTCTATACAGTTTTATTGGAATTAGCTAATGAATAAAGATCTTTAATTTTACACACTGCTTGCAGATGTTGGTTTCCCTGAGAAGTGTGCTTATCCACGTTAAGTAAGAAACGAATACCTTTGTATGATAAATATTTGCCAATATCACTATGCCTATTTATAAGCTACTATAGCCCTTTCCCGTGGATTGCCTTGCGCTATGGTCGGATAATTATTATCCCACGGTAACGTTTTGTTAATATTATTAAAGCTTATATTATGACACATGGAGAAAATGTAGAATCGGATCTGCAGTTCCGAAGATTACTCTCTTCGTCTTAACTTTTTACAAGATATCTTTATAGTAGGTACTAGCTGACTCGCGCAACTTCGTCTACGTAAATTGAGATTTAAACTATCCTATCTCTCAAGTTGGATCGAACTGCACATGGTGTGCGAATTTCATTATAATCGGTTAAGTGGTTTAGGAGTCCATTGAGGACAAACATTGTGACACGAGATTTATATATATTAAGATAGACATCATTGTGGACTTGCAATGATGATTCAGATAACAATAGGTCTATGAAACAATGACGGTATATCTTGTATGACTTAATAGTTAATTAAATGTTCCACGTGTTTATTATAAATGACAAATTGCCGAGTGCGCTGGTGACTAAGTGCATGTCATATTCATATAGTTTAATGTTTTTGGTGTATTAGTGCAGTATAGGTAATAGATAAACCTGCTTTATAGATGTGACTCACTGTTTCCAATAAAACTGTGTGTCGATGTCGTTAAACAAACAATAAACCTTGTCTTTCAGTTGGTTTGCAGGCTCCTCGGGTTTTATTAACATTTACCGGTGCCATGATACCTCTTAATAAACCTAGTTCGAGAAATGTGTCAAATCAAACTATTGACATCGGGAAAAACGCAGCAATTTGAACTTTACGCCATGGGAATAAGGAGAGAAAAGTAATTATACTTAAAACAGAGATGGTGGTAAACATTTGATGACTCTGACATTCAGCACGAAATTTAAACCTCTCCAGTAGAAACAACGTCCATTATATTTGACGCGCAATTGTCACCATTAAGATCTTCAATTATCTCGGCTAGAGCAGTCTACACGGAATTGGTGTTGATAATTACAACGAGTGCTCCAAAGTAAATTGTTTTGAGCACAAGGCTAGACCACCCTTCTCCGAACTGCTTAACAATCTTGTAACTCTTAATTTGTGGTCCGTAACAAAATTGTACATCCAACCGCACAATTATGGACCACATGTTGAGATAAGAACAAAGAGTGTGGTACTACTGTTCGGTAGCAAGAGTCGACCCCCGTGATGCTGGCTGTGTTCAATCAGAAACCACAAACAAGACTATTCAGGCTAAGAACATGCCTTCGAACGGCGGAGCTTTGTCTTCAGACGAAAGTACATTTAAGTGAAGTTCATTGTTGCAAACCAAACTATAATGCTACCGATGGGTGGTGGGCCATTCTACTGTGCGGTTGTACTTACCTGATGACAGATCTACGGTGTTATTGATTGCTTCCTTGACAAATATGTGATTGTTCACTCTTGAGGTGTTTGCGTGTTGGTTAGTTACTTGGAGAAACAATAGGGTGTTTGGTTTCTGAGATTCTAATTGTATTACGTCCAAAGGTCTTACATTCTCACTCGAAATTCCTTTGAGGATCATAATAATGCCTCCGAAAAATGAATATAATCGTGACAACAGAAAATCCACAGTGGCGATTTTTAGATTCCTGGTCGATAAAACAAGATATTAAACTAAGATACCGAAATAGAATTTTGAAGACATTAGCTAACGAGAGTTTTCAAAGTTTTGCATTATTTGAACTTTCAACATTAATCACAACTACAATACAAAATTTAAAGTCTAAAACATTTATGAATACCTTAGATCTTTAACAGTGTACATAAGTTTCGACTTCCTACCTTGAACCACCCAGGTTTTGCCACACACAAGCTGGGGGCGTTCCTACTTTGTCACCTCATGAATGAGTTCAGATACCATCAAAGGTATTATGTGTCTGTATAAAAGGACTGGCCGCCTAATTCGTGGCTAATACATCAAATACTGGCTGAAGAGAATGAAGATTGTTCGATTTTTGAAAAACGCCGCTACAGTTATTGACATTTATGCTGGTGTCATTGTGTGTGGCGTCTGGGACGTGAATGGAGTCGGGGTGCGTCGTAATAGGTGTGAAGTGTCGTACTATTGTTGTCTGTTTTTCAAGACAGGTATTCGACTTGCGCGAATAATGCGCGATGTGTGACGTCGGTTGTGTGATGTGAACGAAGCAAGTGGCAGTAAAGTTATCATAATTCTTCTTTACATCTGTGTATGGTGTTTACTATTTTAGTACGTTTTACATTCTTTAGTATTCAATAAAATACTTTAACTATTTAAACATTTGAGTAAAAATCAAGCTTTGCCAGAAAAATAATCCTCTGATTTAAGTTATTTAGGTTTAAGAAAATACTCGGTTGGTATTGTAATACTGTGGATACTGGCAGCCACCATATTTCAGCCGTATTTATTTGTTCGTAAACGACGACATTATGGCTGAAACAAATGGCACGGAATTTTGTTCATGTTAGTATGGGTTGGAATGTTTGCGAGACATTTCAGTGTCATTGGGCCGAAGTTCTTTACACAGCAAGATATCCAATTTGTGTTTGTAAGACCCTTTTACATACATGTGTCGAAGAACCGGGAATAAATTCCTCTCTTCTTATGTTGGTGTGCCCGACAGGGTCCATATTGATCTTTTACTATATTACGTCATCTATATAATATATACATATTATGGAATGCAATAAAGATTTGAGTATTGAGTATGAACTGAAATGCCACCCATGCCCAGTGCTCTAGAAGAATTTTCTAATATGTATTCAGTAATTTGTTAATATATGCCTACATGTTAATCGTTGTAACGTGTTAAATGTTATTGAGCATCACATAATTTTGAGATATTATGTAAATATTGTCGCTGAAGCACGTTAAACTGTAATTGCTTTTCATGGAAAATTCTTTGGGAACACACACGCAGTCACACAGAAATAGTTACACACACACACATATTTCTAACAGTTCAGTTGGTGTTACGATAGACTAAGTTTATATGAGTAATAAAGTGAAGTAATTCAAGTAACGACTCTATGCAAATGTTCGATGACCATGTAAAGGGCTCTTGGAGGTGAAACGGGAATTGTTATTGAAATTTATTTAGTTGTGGTATCCTGGTGCTTTTGCTACGTTTAATACCGTTTGCTTTTAGTTTGTATATATTACCGTGAAATTGTAAAACCCGTTAAATTGTAATCTATCTAGCGAGATTATGAACTCTCAAAAGATTGTCAACTGAAAGTACTGCTTATAATTTAACAGTTGGGCAACTACAGTACTTTCTCAAGTTACTCGTATTATGCCTTGTGTTTGTGACTGTAGCTTCGCTTGTTTTTCGTTTTATCGACATTCAAAAGTGCCGTAATGGTCTAGTTGAAATAAATGATTTGAGTTTGAGTTTGACTTACCGACCGTGTACGCAACACCAACACAAATTACTGACGTTGCTCGAAAAGCCGGCAAGCTAAAGTAGGACCGAGCTGGCCATGTCTACCGTATGCCTGACGAGCTGTGGGCCATAACCACATTCATTCAATAAAGAACCATTTCTCTCGTAGAGTCTAGATGGCTATGTTCTGACACTTTCCTGTCTGCTAAGTTAAATCAATTTTGAATCATTGTCACACATAATCACTACACTTTTTAAAGAAAAGTTTAATCCAAATCTAAATTGGAACAAAACATGGAGCATAGAAATCCAAGCATCCTATTTACAGTTAGTCACTTTACACTCGGATTTAAATTTACAGGAAATTAGTTTCTGTCGCGCATATTGAATGCTGAAACTTACATCTTTTCAACTTTTTCACACAGATTGCAAATAGCAATTCCATTTGCAGTTTTGTGGGACAATCTAGCAATTGAATGTTTCTTAGAAAATGTTGAATAAAAACAGATGTTTTCTATTTCCTACTGGTTTTATTTATGTTTTTGAAACGCTACTAGAAATGTGACCGGCATTCTTAATGGGACTCAGAGCGAAGACAAACTACAGCTTGCATAATAAGTGGTGACCTGTAGACATGTTTTTTCAGATTATTTCTCAAGCAACTGAAGCTAAAAGAAATGTTTGAAACATGCTCAGCCTGTGTGTTAAGTACTCGTATAATAAGCTTTGAAGGAAAAAAAAAACCGTCGGATACTCAAATCATAGGTCTCAAGTTCGAATTCAAGACACGCACCTCTAATATTTTGTCTTCATGTGCGTATTGTATAATTAGCACTTTCTTCCGTGCAGGAAAACATCGTGAGAAAACGAGAAAGCCTCGGAGATATTACTCAACGGCATGTAAAGTTAAGTCCATAAGCAGCATAAAAAATCCATCCAACCATCCATGTGGTCCATGTGAACTTTATTCAAATGATAAGATCTTGTTAAACACATGTGATATGCAATAAAGAATTGAATTGAATTGAATTTAAAAATACACGCAGTAAACATGAAATTGTAATACCTAAATTCAGATTAACAAAAACTAGCAAGTCTTTTATTATAAACAGTATACGTTTTTACAACAAGTTGCCAAAGTCAGTTATAGAACTGACCGATGGAAAGTTCAAGAACTATATTAAACGTGTCCTTATGAAAAAAGCATATTACAAAATCAAGGACTACGTTGATGACAAAGAAGTTTGGCTATGATTCCTTCTGCGCATGCGGCTTCCCTGGTAGCTCATAAACGGTACAGATTTGTGGATGTCTCTAACTATTACTATTCTTACTATTACTATTCTCTAACTATTCTTTTTCTTTTGATTCAGATTATTACAATAGTTTTCAAATCATTTTTTCTCATATTTTGCTCAGAATAGTTACAGCACTGATGACAATATTTGTGTCACTTGTTTAATTTAGTTCTTTAATTATTTTTTTTATAATATTCTATTTTTTTTATATTTTTTATTTACTTACCTTTGTATAGATGCTTTTTTACCTATTATTTGTGAATGAGTGAACATTGAAGGCCTTTTAGATTATCGGATGCTGTTTAACTTTTGTTAAATATTTCTTTTGTTTTACATTTTTTTTGTATAGCAAGCAACGACCTATTGTCGGGCCTACGCTGTCCCCCCATACTTTAGTACAAATGCTGTAATGAAACAATAATATTGTAATACCAAATGATTTGAAAAGAGTAACCATGGAGTTTCTTGCCGGTTCTTCTCCATGGAATCGACCAACGCGGACCGTGCACCTTTTTCGACGTTTTATAAGTGCCCATCCAGGCCTATGTGAAATAAAATATTTTGATTTTGATTTTGATAGTTCTAGAATCCACAATAGGGTGACAATCACGGTTTGGAATTTTCCAGCTTAATCACTACCACTACCTTTATTAATAACGGCGAAGATAATGAAGCTCCATAAAAAGCCTACATAAATTAACCTTATGAAATCGAACTCCATCAAGCAAAAGTTTTAATAGGTTGTAACTCGTACTATATACGTGGCCAAACACCATTTTACATTCCACGAGCGACAACAGAAAACCGAAGGAAAAATAAAAATACATGCAGTACTAAAAAGTTCCACGTTGCACCGCTTTTACCCATTGAACTACTCCACTCACGCTTCGGTTAACTTTGTTTCATACACCATTGACGCGATATCCGAAGTAAGTCCCTGCAACCGTTGGGAACAATCGTCTCCTCACCCAATACCCTACTTTGCCAATGTCAATGCCAAGAGCTCTACTTCGTCGGGAAATCACTTAAACAACAAATTGGGAGAGGAAAACCCTCATCACATTGTGTGTGAGGGTAAAAGCTGCGGTAATTCAGTTGTCTGTCTAATGTTTGATGTTAGAGACAATCAGCTCCATCGAACTTGAGTTTTGGAGGAGTTTATTTGTAATTGTCAATTCATTTCGTATTTTAACTGCAAATTGAAAAGAAAACAACTCGATTTCAGTATTTATTTTAAAATTCGCCATTTTATTTTCATCCTCGATTAAATTCTGTAATCGAGTCTCGCTTTTTAAAACATTTAAAAGTTAGTCGATGTACAAACTCAATAAATCTTACTTTGCAGTTTGTTGCGCAAAATGTTGGCAACAGTTTCAACTTAGTTGCATTAAATCCCCCGTTATTTTTGAATAACGTTCTTATTGTTATCGGTAGCGTTTGTAAAAAAAAAACAGTGAAATCAAAATGGCGTCATCAGTAATATAGGGGTGTAGAAAATAATCAGGGCAGTAATAGTAGTCGTTTATTTACTTTTTGCGATTTATATTTAGCTGGGGTGATGTCGGGGTGGTTTGGAATTTATTCGACGGGGTTTTGTAATGGTAACGTCGTTCGGTTATGCCTCGTTGAGTAGGGGATGTTATTGTTCAGGGATCCCTGACTGGCTTTCACGCGGGGAATTTCACCCCGATATTTGTTGAGAAGTTTTAAATTATAAGAGCAATTTATCACTTGGCTTGGACGGCCGTTAGAGCAACAAGAGTTTTTAAAAGTGTCAGAAAATATTATAAACATATTTTGTAACTTATATGTTCATGTATGCATGCATTTTGATGCAAAATCCTCTATCTCTAGCAGACTTAAAGTCTCAGCTACTTTAGCAAGACTTGGCAGAAGAGTTTCTTGAAATACTAGTATAACCGGGGTTTAGCAGCTCTTCGAAATTAGTTTGCCACATTTTCATAATTTTCTAGGACATTGTTGCCAAGATTTTGGAAGTTTGGAAGTCCCAACAATTTTGCTAAAGTCTGTTAAACATACGAAACTACTGTAACTACCGTAGTTTATGTTTGTTAAAAACATTTCTTGTATTTCAGGACTTTACGTGATTTGGTTTCTGTGTGCAATTTTCGATTAAGTTTTGTTAGAGTATTTGGCACCATGGGTTGATTTAAATCTAAATTATTACCAAGCGTAAGTTTGTTTAAATGTTCTGTTCGTTAATATTCCTGAGCACAGTTAACAGTAACTTGACTTTTAATAAACTTAATATTTAATGTTTGAATTCGTGCTAAAACCAAGTGAAAATCGATGACATTAACGTCTACTAAATGTCCATGCGAGTACTGAAGGTTTCCATTATTTTCGTTACGGACTTGCTAGCTGATCAAAATGTTGTCTTGGCACTAATTGATTCACATACAAAGTATGTGAAAATATTTGAGAAAGTTTTTACTGACAGCGTTTTCGTCACGCCAAGCTCGATGTGAAAGAATTCGTTCGTTTACTTTTATGAATGAAACGTTGGTACCTATATTGATTCAATAATGGCTAACGATTGTGAGTGTAGTTAAATGATCGTTGTCAATAAAACAATACAATGGTATGGCCGGTGTATTCCCACAATCACATCACGCTATTAGGTACGGTTTAGCAACAGTGATAATAAAAATTGACATTAACGATGAACGCATACATAAATATGAATTATTCAACGTCTTCATGCTTGTATTTTATATTACTAAACGATGCATGAAATTATCGAAAGCGCCGTTTGTGTTACATTATGATCGTCGCAAAGATGACGCGTTACCCGTAAAACCTTTTCAGACAGTTTCAGGAAAACTTCTGATATTTCTGCTGTAACGAAAGATGTGAGGAAAGTGATAAATAAATAAATAGCATAAGTTTTAAATAGATCTCTTAATTAACAAATTTATAATGGACTCAAGTCTGGCGACCTAAATTAATCCGATTATTTGGATTAATTTAGGTCGCCAGACTTGATTAAAAGTTACACAATTCCTGAATCCACTTTTGGTTCTGAAGTAACAAACACCTTATTATCAAAATGAAGTCCGTTTAATTACTGTTTTAAACTAGAGCACAGTTTTAACTTCATTAAATTATTTTAAGTATTTACACGCTGCCGCTGTTATTAACTGATGATTGCGGTTCTGATTTAAATGAATGTAAACTTTGCAAATTAAACATCTCCATGAAGTTTAAAGGTTAATTAAAGGCCGATTAAACCATGTTTAATCAGAATTACATTTGCACTGTGATTGGCAAAAATATATGAATTTGCTGGTGAAAATTACGCAGTTAAACCCCCCTACCTGCGCACAGTAAACACAATATAAAAAATAAATATCGCTGGACATTAACACACAGCGCCACCTAGTGCCACACTAAGCAAAGCTTGTGTCGTGGACACTAGATAGTTGATATACTACATATATACTTTTTTGTTTGCGAATACATACTTCTTATACATATAAACATCCATGACTCTGAAACAAATGTCCGTGCTCATCACACAAACTTTTGCTTCTACCGGGATTCAAAATGTCAAGTTAGTTACGGTTATATTAATTAAGTAATACCTAATATGTTTGTGTTTATACATAACTTATCTGTAAAACATTGGAGAACCTAAATAAGTTTAGTTTCTGACTGTACTTATGTTAGGCGGGTAAGATGCATACACATAACTTAATTGAATGGTAATATTGAAGCCAATTACGTAGAACGTGCCCGCGTTATTACATTACATGTTGTGTCAACAAACATCTAGGTACTTATTAATTGTAGCAAACATAAGCTTAGTTTAGAATGAGGAGGCCCGGTTACCTGTGTCATATGTGCCTATAGTGAAAATATAATATAACTAGCTGATGAACGCGGCTTTGCCCACGTACAAATTATATACCAAAACTTCCTTGAGAATCACTCTATCCATTAGTGAAAACAGCATGGAAATCGGTGCAGTAGTTTATGAGTATAATGCGAACAGACAAACAAAGAGACGCAGCGGAGTTTTTTCAATTATATTTAGTGATTTTTATAAAGGTATATATGTCACCGTAAAATTGTCAAAAACGTTATATTGTAATATCTCTAGCGATATTGTAAAGTCTCGAATTATTGTCAAATGAACATACGGCTTACAACAAAACGCATTATTTTTCGTGAAATGCATGCGATGGTAGTCAACATACGCGGTGTGGACGGAAGGCGGGGTCCCCCTTGCCCAGTGGCACAACTCTCATGAAAAGATAATGCACCATTCCTGAGAAATACCGATTAATATAACATAACCTTAAAACTTTTATATTCCCCCTAAAAAGCGTAGTCGACGGAGCCCCGCTTCGCGGGGCCCCTATTTCCGAGTGCAGGGTTTAAAGGAACCTAACTAACCTAACGGGGGGGTACCCCAAGTCCCAATTATGGGGGCAGAGATACTTCCGTATGTTCAGTTGACAATAATTCGAGACATTACAATATCGCGAGAAAAATCACGTTACATTGTAATATAACGTGTTTGACAATTTTACGGTGACATATATAAAGGTTTTGTAGTATGTAGACTTACAAAGTATGCATTAAGTACATGTTGTCAACCATTTTCTAAGTGAATCGCTGCTCTCTTTGCTGAAATCGTAAAAAAAACATCGTAATCCTAATGATTCTTGTTTATTCTATTATAATATATATATTCTATGGATAAAATAAACTTCAATATTCAGAAACTTGAGCGTAAAATCACGTTTTAGAACCGAACAAACTGCTCATAAGTTTCCCCGAATTCGAAAACAAGGAAAAAAATCTTAGTACTCATAATTATGTACGTAATAAATTATTCACGTTTCTAAATGTCACGTGTAATTTTCTTCTCCAAACTTACTCTCTCTAACTCACGTTTTTTACAAACGTTTCTTGCCTTAAGTACGAATTTTCCTAAAATTAACCCTCATTTCATTAATGATTTTGAAACAGTTTCCACAAATTTACCGTACTTATGAACGGTCACCCTCACGTGAAGGTTATGAAAATAAAAGGTCACAAAAGTTTCCCCAAGTTTCAAACTCTTATAGGCATTCCTGTTACACTCAGAATTTGGCACAAAGTATTTCAAAATTGATATCACTTGTATGGCTTTCAGTTTGAGGTTACAGATTATTTTATTCGTGATTTAGTAACCTTTAGACATTAAGATTTCAGTTAAAAGACACTATTTTGGAAAACTGGACACTCCATTCAAAATCTTGAATATCTATTTTTACAATTATTCATACCTCAAAAATGGTCAAATAAAAAAAAAAGCATGGATTTCTAGCACGTACTGTACTGTCAATTGCTGGGCAAAAGCCTCCCACCGTTCCTTCCAACAATCACGATTCAGCGCTTTTTCTTTCCAATTGTCAAGAAAATCTTGCCAACTTTTGTAATAAGTATACAAAACAGTAGGCATGTCTATGATATCTTTCCGATTCCCAATCCGCCAGTTGGCAGGCAGATGATGATGAAAGACTTTCATCATCATTGCCTAAATGATGATAATAATTATCAATAATGATAATGATGAAATACTTTCATCATCATCTGCCTGCCAACTGCCGGATTTCGGAAGTTAAGAGACTTGGAACATTTTTTATCTTTCTTGGGGTCGGTGCAATACGTTTTCTTCTTTTATTCTCCCCCTGTCAGTCGTCACGGCATCATTTCCTCCTCTATCTTTCATTATCATTTTTCACACAATCCAGAAGTTCAAATCACTTATTTCTTAACCGTATTTATATCCTAGTAGTGGATTTCTACGCAAGTCGCCAATCTAGGACTAATCAAATGATTGCTGATAACTTAACTACCTGCAGATTCCAGTCAACAAGAAAATTTAAATAATTAAGATACCTACTAAGGGAGGTAATAATGTTCCGTTGATCTTAAATGAATTTGCCACTGACGTTTTTTTAAAAGATGAGACTAATTAAAGATGCTAGGGTATTTCTTAGCGTTACTACCGGTGGTATAAAATACTGTTTTCGTGGGATTTGTTAAAAAACATATAATTATTGAATTATAGTTTCTACGTAGAGTTAGGTCGTAGAGAGAGGCAGGTTTAACTATAACATAAATGCGGCCTAACTCTTCAAGGATTACTATATAAGATTTTAATTAACATAGATTTCAAAATTTATTCAGTTTTCAGGATTTAACTTTAAATAACCATGGAAACCTAGACCAGTAACTGTTAATCAAGTTGAAACCACATCCCAAAATCTGGATTTTGGGATGTGGTTATTTAAAGTTAAATCCTGAAAACTGAATAAATTTTGAAATCTATGTTAATTAAAATCTTATATAGTAACTCTTGAAGAGTTAGGCCGCATTTCACCAGTTATGTTATAGTTAAACCTGGCTCTCTCTACGACCTAACTCTACGTAGAAACTATAATTCAATAATTATATGTTTTTTAACAAGTCCCACGAAAACAGTATTTTAACAGTAACATAGCTCGTATGTTTTAAGTTATAACTTAAGCGTACGCTAAGCTTATGCTAATATATCTGTGACGCCTGCCAACGCTGACTGACTTATTAACTAGGTATACTAAGCTATGACATATATCTAAATATAAATCACGCTTATTAAGATTATTGTTACGAGAATAGAATTCCCGTGGTATTCCGCTCACGAAATTCATTTTGTGTACCATTATATACTCGCATGAGGTTATTTATTTATTTATTTAAACTTCATGTACAATAGTGGTACATAGGCGGACTTAATGGCACAAGGCATTCTCTACCAGTCAACCATTGGGTCAAATAGACAGCATTGTGATACAATAACAATAAAAAAAACACACCATCTTGTAATCCTAAAATAAACACATAAGTAAATACACATTACATTTACGCATTTACATTTTATGAAGGACTAGCTCCTGCCCGCGACTTCGTTTGCGTGAATTTCCCACTTGCGACATTTCTTATTGCTGCTCCGTTCCTATTGGTCATAGCGTGATGTTATATAGCCTATAGCTTTCTTCGATAAATGGACTATCCAAAGCAAAAATAATTTTTCAATTCGAGCCGGTATTTTCTGAGATTAGCGCGTTCAACCAAACAAACAAACAAACAAGCTCTTCTGCTTTATAATATTAGTATAGATTTCATATAATTTCGAAATATTATGGTGGTGTGCTTATTTTGGCCAATTCGCCATAGTCTCAGGCCTCTTGCGATATTCTTTACTAGAACCCACCATCTTCTTTGGCCTCATGCGATATTCTTTACTAGAACCCACCATCTTCTCTGGCCTCTTGCGATATTCTTTACTAGAACCCACCATCTTCTCTGGCCTCATGCGATATTCTTAACTAGAACCCACCATCTTCTCTGGCCTCTTGCGATATTCTTTACTAGAACCCACCATCTTCACTGGCCTCTTGCGATATTCTTTACTAGAACCCACCATCTTCACTGGCCTCTTGCGATATTCTTTACTAGAACCCACCATCTTCTCTGGCCTCTTGCGATATTCTTTACTAGAACCCACCATCTTCTCTTCGGTCTGCCGCCGCCGCGTCTAGCTAGTCATAGCTCCAGCTTTACGATATTATCGCCCAAAAAAGCACATCATATCGTGAGAAATGGAAGAACTAGAGGAAGGAGGTCTTTGTCTAGGAGTGGAACAATACGGACTAAATAAATAATAATAATACATGTTCTAACTACGAACACTCTTAACATCTAAATTATTTTCATTTGCGTCTCGCGACGGGTCGTTTCAGGGACTTAAAACTGTTCTTTGAAAGTATTACTTACCCCATAACCGTTTTTCTAAACGATAATGAGGAGAGAATAGGAAAGGTGACTTTGTTACTGCCTATATAAAGTGCCTAATTGAATTATATTTCACTAACGTATGACCCAGTTTATACACACATTATCGAAACGAAAACTCAATAGAGCGTGGAAAAGCTGAACATAATTTAAATTAATAAACTTGACGGTAGTTCACAGTAAGTATTTTAAGCGTACATCCCACCTGCTAATATGTTTCAGAAACTTATGTTCCTTTAAGCCGTGTCAAATTAACATAAGGGATGAATTTTCACGCAAATGTTACGCATACCAGCGTGCACGTACTTACTCGAAGAACGTGAACAAGCATGGTTACAGAAGCTAATTTCAAACGAATTAAATTTTGTTTCCTCGCATTTGTTAAATTAAATCTTACAAACACGACAACTTGTCAGTATGTATGTACCTAACGGTATAATACTAAATGTTAATAACTTGTTACCCAAATCAGAAAAATGTTCCTGAAATTATATTACCGCAACGAGTGCATTCTGTAATGCTAAGTAAACAATTTGTAAATTTAAACATGCACGCGTTATTTCATTAGGCATAGTTTCAGTTGGCGCGGCAGGCGTGCAGCTGCGTATAATATGATAGCACCACATACGGGCCACGCGGAAAATCAAATGTATAATGTTAAGATACGTGTAAAATTAAGTGTTAAAAATGAGTGTAGAAATGCTGATTAGCTCCAGGTATTTAGTGGCTGTGGTGCACGATAGAGTGGTCACATCTCCTCATAGAGCACGGTCGACACGCATCTGACACGCCGTCATATCACAATGCCATGCCTCGTTTGTTCCATTGTGATACCCGTTGAATTCATGTCATATGCCTAATTATATTACACTAATTTTAAGTGTGTTCAATCGATAGTCTCGCCTTTAACCGGATTGGAATAAACATCTTCATAAGGCGGTATACGACATTTTTTCAGTAGATCCAAGTTATTCGTCGAATATCTTTGTGTATTGTTTCGTTCGGGTGCGACCTTGTCGGGACAATGATGGATCTCGGTGCTCGCTGTGCTTCATTATAACTAAGAATTGACATTTAAAGAGGCCTGACGCTTTTGTTACTACGAGACTACTAGTATTACACATGGGAATCACCAATCAAACTTTGACGTCTCTGAGATCGTCGAAGTGGGAGCAATCAGTCTTTCTTCATTTGAGAACGCTCAATATATTGTGGCTCGTTAATCATGCGGACTGGCTCCTGATGTTGGCTATTTCTCTTTTTTATTTCAATACTGGAAATAAATTAACATTCTGCATATTCATTTATATATATTGAAGGATAACATATTCAAACCAGAAGTTATTGCTTAAGTATTGTTTGATTTTTGATTCTGGCAGAGTTTGTATGGAATACGGAAACATACTACGTTTTATATGTTCCAGATTTAATGGAAAAAACCTAAGTATCGGGTCGTTGACTTTGCTTAGCGAGTATAGTAAATACTTTTGTCTATAGAAGGGATTTCACCGTAGTTCGCGACGTTCGTGAGAAGATAACGCCTCATTTGTATTTTGTGTTATATTAAGTTTACAATACCGATTAGGTAAAATAATGAAAGTAGGTATTCAAAATTCTCGGTTATGTTCTGAAAAAATGCGATAAGAAAAATATAAAAGATTTTTAACGAATATGACGTCAGTTAAACTGGCAAACCTGAACGTATAATAAAGACCAACGCAACCAATATATCAGGATCATCAACGTCGTGACATAACAATAAAGAATTGAACGTAAAAATTAATTATTCGCTATCGGCACGCTATTCTAATAATCATAAATAACTACTGCAATCGGATCAAACGCGGTGGGTCCGTTTTACTGACGAACAATGTGCGAAACATTAAAAATATCAACAAAGGAACTTTTGACTTTCATAGTACATACACCGAGACAAAATAATGAGATGAATGAGAAACACCGGTTTACCCAACTGTCAACCCTAATTTATAAGCAGTAAGGTACACAATTTTTGTCATAGAAAGCAAAGAGTACGTGGTTTATAGCTGTCGCTCGCGCCAGCTGGCGTACCGTGGAAAATCGATTTTCACGTGAGACCGACGGATGTCGCATCTGCGCGCGACTGTACGGCCGCCGCTTGTCTGCACCCAAAATACGCGGCGATCTGTGAAGGGAAATCATGTGAGAGCAACATTAAAAGCATACAGATATTTACGTACACACAATGGAGTAATTGGCTTTAATCGAAACACGCAGGGTGCTTGCCAACTCCGGTTAGAGGTAAATTGTAAAGTCGTATTGCGTGCCTGGATTAGTCGCGGCGGGTCAAAGAACTTACGACTTTAAAAAGTATACCTGAGTACCAGATATCAATTATTTTTATATCTAAATATGTCTATTGCATAAAAATGTCAATTAAAATTGTTCAGTAAGTTGACAGTCGTATTTTCGGTCGTGGGAAATAAGGAAGCCGTTCCGATTGATCACTCAAACGTCAAATTATTGACGGGCGAACTAATAACAAAAAGCAAACAAGTAATTATCCAAAACGAGCGCGGGACCACACAGGGACAGAAACATGGGCGAAATTCACGAATGCTATCACCGTTACAAATCGTTTTAACGCAAACGTATAATCGCTCGTGAGCCGTTCTATTTGTTTTAAGTTGGCCGTAACCGGGATTTGGAATAAAAACATCAAAGGGGGTGCGTAAGAGCAAACCCGAAGGAGTAATTATGATTTGTCTCGGTTAAGCGGAAATAGTTTGTGTCGCTATTAATCGCGCTTGTATTCCGGGAACGTCGCGCAGGCGCAGTCGGGCGCGGCGCGGAGGTCCTGCGCTCGCGCAGACTCGCCGGCTGCTTGCCACAAAACGCTGTATACTAACAATGTAAGATTACCGTTACATAACGTAATAACGTGTACCTATGCACAGTTTTGCAATGGTAGCCACCATTGGGTTTGATTACACCGTCTTATGTAAACTGCGCAGATTCATTTTATTTCAGTAAATACTCATGGAAGCAAGACGAATTCCTTTAACGTGTTGAAATCAGCAGAGATCTTATTGGTACCTACTGTTTTTGAGGATACCAGTACAATAAGATGTCATAATATTTTTTAAGTTGAGCAACTATGTGTTACCTCGACTAATGGTGATTGCGTATGTTCATTTGTTCAATTAATGAAGTTTAGCTTTCCAGAAGCAGCTGTCTTACAATATTTTTTTGATTTTTTAAGCAGAAGAAGCAATGATTTTGTTTTGTCAACAATATAATTAAGTTTCGAGATTTAACAAGACGTAAAACCACGCTCAAAAACGTTTGAGTGTACCTCATACGTTTCTCTGAGAACAAACGGGAAAGTTGGTTTAGATAAACTTCAGTTATTCCTTAAACTAGGTTTCTCACAACTTTGTTCCCTTCATGCAAACCCACATAAAGTTTGTAACAAGATCTCACCACAGTTAAGGGGCAGTATCAAGACAATGCAGTAAATCACGCTACGTCTGCGGCAATTCTACCATTAAAAGTTTAATGATAAAACCATGGAGTAACTAAATTACTATTTATGTATGATGGATTCCCGTTAGCTTTGTTATTTAGTAAAGCCGTAAAAAAACAGGCGTGGCAGCCTTTGGGAACTGCCGATAGAAGTGAAAACTCGTAGCGGATCGGCTACGAGTGCTACGATGCGTTAGGTGACGGTCACGCGAGTTCCATGATTTTTTGTACACTCAAAAAGTGCTCAACGCGCTTAAAGAAGTTTCACTTCAAAAAGAGAGATTAATAATATCGCTGGACATTACACAGCGCCATCTAGTGCCACACTAAGCAAGGCTTGTGTCGTGGACACCTAAAAGTTGATATACTACATATATAATTTTTATTTGTAAATACATACTTATTACACATATAAACATCCATGACTCGGAAACAAATGTCCATGCTCATCACACAAACATTTGCTCCTATCGGGATTCGAACCCAGAACCCTAAGAACGTAAGGCAACCACTACGCCATTCGGTTCGTCTAGTATAGTAATATAGTAATAAACGCAGACATAGAGTAAAGTCATGAAAAATCATCGCAGCGTCTGGTGAAAAGGAAATTGGGTTCAATGAACGTAACTTGTTGAGCGTAGCACTTACGGAGACCAACATAAAAGTCTATTTTATAAAACCTTTCGGGTTTAAAACACTCATACCCTAAAAATCCTAGTAGTGATCATTTCTCATTAGGAAACATTATGAAAAAGGTAATTGCTTATTTCCTGAAATGACCTTCAATTACGCCAAAGTACATAGTGGTGCTGCTGCTAAGTGATAAGTCCAAAAAGATAGCAAAATTTTGAAGGCTCTTTCAATAGACATCAACGCGGAGATATATACTTTTATATGGCTAATTTTATCAAAAAGTCCCCTTCTAAAAACAGATCTAACACAAAACAAAAACTTGCCAGCCATTTACCTTTTATTTACCTAGAGCAGCGTTCGTCCCACGTAAGCGGGTGCGAGCGGGTACGGCCGGCAGCGGCCGGTGCGAGGATCACCGTGTCGCATCGCGATTTCCACGCATCCATCCGACGAGCCGGGCCTTTGTCACAAAGGAAATTAACTAGTTATACGTACCGTGTGTGTGTGGCGCTGTGTGCGTCTGTACCGTTCGCAGGGAAACATTTTCGATCTATTTTATTTTAAAAATTGTTTTGGTTAAATTTAGATTGCGGTGGGTTCTCTCTAAGTAACAATATAACTAGTGTTATAAGTAGCAACATAAGTTGCAATATAAGTAGCAATATAAGTAGCAATATAAGTAGTAATATAAGTAGCAATATAAGTAGCAATATAAGCAGCAATATAAGTAGCAATATAAGTAGCAATTGGGTCTTACCAAGTATCGTATTTCCCAGTATTAACTGGGTTGTGGAGGTCAGATAGGCAGTCGCTCCATGTAAAATACTGGTATTCAGCTGCATCCGGTTAGACTGGAAGCCGACCCCAACATAGTTATGAAAAGGCTAGGCAGATGATGATAAGTAGCAATAGGGTCGTAGACGAAGTAAACTTTTTATTTAGGGGAATGAGTAGGTGTAGTTTAAGTATGCGATTCGTTTACGTAGACATACTTTTAAGTATCAGAACAAGGTATTTAAGCCAACAACCAATTATAATAAAAATAATAACCATGTTAGAAGATAATTGATGTTTGTTGTAAGTAGGTGTGTCTTCTGACGCCCACGAATCGAATGGGATGATACATTAGCACCATAGAAATCTAACTTTGTAACTTAGTTGTAGTTTTATAGAAAAACGAAGGCGTTTATCTATATTATAGCTAGCCTGCATTAAGATAGCATAACATCGTTTATACACCTTATGAAGAAGTCTTACCACGTGTACCATGTGTATATGGGAAATACATTTATGTTTTAGTCACACTGCTGGGCACAGTCCTCCAATCTTTCCATCGGTATATTTTTAATAGAAATATAATAAATATTTTAAATTTGTGTTTTTGTGTATGTGTACGTTTGTAATGAATAAACTCAAAAACTACTGTGCTGATTTCAAAAATTCTTTCACCATTGAAAAGCTACATTCGCCCTGAGTAACATAGACTACATTTTATCCCCGTACTCCCACGGGAACGGGAACTATGCAGGTAAAACCGCGTGACGTTCGCTAGTTAAAATATAAAATACATATATTGGATTCCCATGTTATTGCTATCGGTACCTAAGCAGTAATCAAACGTCAGTGTGCCAATGAAGGAGGGCTATTGTTATAAAGTTGAATGAAAACTTCTATTTAAGAAGACTGGCTGCTTTAGATATATTTTTTTGAAATTATTTTCAGCAGATGTTCTGTTGATGGATCACATCCACGACGCTAAAAAGCATTATTTCTACGGAACTGTGAAATTGTCTTTTATATCGTCGGTCGGGGATACCATCAAAGTTTTATAATCACCCTTGTAATTATCACAGGAACGTGTTATTCATTGGATGTGAAGTTCGTTATGTCACATTATACCTACCTTTTAATTACTTTTACAAATTAATAAAAATATGTCTGCGATCATTTCTCAAAACTTTAATTAGATAATATGTCAATATTTAGCATGGTTTATTGAAAAAGTTAATTTTAATTACTTAAGTGGTAGTATTTAAACTAATCTAATATAACAGCTCTAGACGGAAAATAAATGTCTAGCCATTGTTAGCAAAGTAAAAAAATACTAGTTCTAAAACCTTTGTGTTCTTTGGTTCTGTACAACGCACATTTTGAATTATTATTTCGTACATGAAACGATTTCATTGGAATGTGTTTTTAGCCAATATCATTATGGTGTAAAAAAATGCAAAAATCTTGAATTGAACCTAAATAGCCAAATCATGATGCGGAAATCGTTTTTATTTTAGCAATCAACGCGTGGACCCCTAAAGATGAACATAGGATTTCTTATTGGCTAAAAATGATTGTTAATAATATTCTATTCGGTGGATCTATCGTTTTTCGAAACCGTGGGAAAGGTTCGTTGTTTATTTTTGTATGTTTCTGACAAATGACTGTTTTTTCTCTTTTGCAAATTACTGCTTCGGCTGACAGAGCAATCGGTTCTGCGATTCACGATCGTCGAAGATTATAAAATAGGTAGTAAAAAAATAATTACTAGCTTTGGATTTCGTATTTCGAGTAAGTAGTGCATATCATTTGCCAAATAGTTCTGTATGCAAAGATGAAACTTGCCCATTCACAGGCGACCCATAACATTTGCCAACATTTATTTTACGCTTGTTTGCGATAAACGAAATTTTAGAATTAAATATTGAAGCAATTGGCGGATGTTATATATTCTATTTATTCTTTGTTGATATAGTTGAGTTTTTTTTGCTCTAATAGTTGCATTGTATTTCTGCTTCTCATTTGAACACGGGTCAATGAACTCACGGTCTGAAACCGCATTGCTTCAAAGAATAACTTTAATAATATCTCTGTCCATAATGCTACACCAATTAGAAAGAAATCCAATAAGCACTTTGCCAGGCTTCGTATTGGACAACAAACTAAACAAAATGTAATAATCCGAAAACTGAAATTCCATTACTAATTAAATCAACGTTTTATTAACTGTTGAGCCACTCGTACAAACTGGATTTTATTACCAAAGGACTCCAACAAAATAAAAACGAAATGTAGCAGCTGAAAATATTTTATTTGATAAAATTGCTAGCGAACATTCATACGCAACGTGAACCGGAAAAACTGAAACCCATATTCAGCTTTTTAAATTGATATTCATAGCATGCACGAGTTTGTTTTACGTGAGTGGCTATGGATACGGAGTTTATAATATAGGACTGGTGGACTGATCAAAATGCCTTTATGGCATTAAGTCCGTCTCTGCACTTGAAAAGTTAAATAAACAAATAAAAAATGTCTTGGCGAACCCAAAACAAACTTGTCCTCCCCGTCTTTGCGATATGTATTTTTTGTTCTACACCATACCTGGGAACTTTCTAGTTACGGAGATATTGGGGGTTAAAGTTTCCCACAAGTTTTTTTAAAATACATGTTTGTAATGTAAGATTTTTACTTTAAACACCTCCACGATCCCCGTACTATTCAAACCACCCATCAGCACAATGTTTTGAGTGTGTTAAATTGAGTTCTACCACAAAACATGACTTCCACCAAAAAAAAAAACGTTTCGCAGCAATATTTTTTTTGCGTAAAGTTACTTACTTTGTTTGATGTATAGAAAGCTTAGTTTTCGTCTTCGTGTTGAGTTTGCTTATACCCTGTATAGGTGTGGTATACTGGTAAAAATGTCTATGGCATTAAGTCCGCCTCTGTACTTTGTGCTTGAAGTGTTCCTTAAGTCTGGACTACGGAAGTAGTCCTTGACCTTTTTTCATCGTTATAACTTGCTACGTTTCCTGAAAATTATTGAATGGAAGGTACTCAAAGAAACGAAGAAGTTTCTACGGGTTTAATTAAAAAGTATTAGGTTTTAACTCGTTTAGTTTACCGCTAAACTCAAACAACCCTTTATTTGCACTTGTTTGGTTAAAGTTTAAGACGAGTAATTAAATGTCGCAGTCCAGTAAATATGGTAATTTATTTCAGGCGTCTATTGCAATTAGCAAGTTGCAGTGTCATTGCACCCGTTTTTTTCATAACAACCTTGGCGAATGATGATCGCTGGTCTTTTGTTAACAAATAAAGAAGTTGCTAGAAAAACGTTTGCAACTTGTTTTATTTTAGACTAGTTGTGCCCGCGAATCCGTCCGCTTAGATATCAATAAATAATACTAGACTCTTAGAGAAAATCTTTGTCCACGGTTGAAGATGTAATTAATAATAATAATAAATTGTCCCGCGGGACTCTGCTATCGGGTTAAAAAGTATGCTATGTGGTAATTTAGATTATAAATAAAAAAATCATCCAAATCCTCTTGTCTTTTTTAAAGTTTCACGATCATAACATGTGAAAACGGGTATTTATCGCGAATTGACCTTTAATTTAAGTCTCCCCGTGAGCACGGCTGGTGCAATCCGGTCCGCGATAAATACTCGTTTTCATATGTAATATAATAATACAATAATACAAAATATATACATCCAAATTATATATATTGTAATTATTATATATATTGTATATATAATACATCCAAATCCTTTCAGTAGCTCTTGCGTGAAAGAGTAAGAAACATGAGGTGGAGGTTCTGAACCTCCACCTTTTGGAAGTCGGTTAACAAGAATATGAGGTTATTTATAACCACTTCATTTTCATTGAAGTATGTTGTTCAGTTGCATATTGCAATGAAAGAAGATGGAATAGAAAATGTCAAATAACAATAAATATTGTAATATACGCCTTGCAGGTTTTCTTATCAATCTCAGCATTGAAAATGTATTCAAAGGCGCAAGCACGTGTATTGGAAATATTCAATAAAAGTTTATTTATTGGACATCCAATAACGTATTCAAGCTTCTCTGTGACGTGTATATTGCGAAGCTCCGCGAACTGCCAGCCTCTAACAGACTTACTAATCATATGCAAAGTACTCGCGTCCATTTCATCTCGACGTTTACTTTTAATATATTGGCGAGTTTATGCGTTGCTCGGGTGGTCTGAGGTAGATGTGCCCTTTGAAACGCGCCCAAATATCCACGAATAGGTGAAACAAATTTGTAAGCAGTTCCTTCAATGTGTTATTGGGCACTGTTCGCTTGAAGTCAGTCAGGATATTCGTAAGAAAAGGTAACAATGCATCTATAAAACTTATCGCTTCTCCGCGCGCTTGTTTATAAAGGAGAATGTTGCGTCAGGAATTTGTGTAAAACGCCTTTGAGTGTTGATGTGTAAGAGCTTCAAGGGAGAAAGGATATAAGGGTCTTTATGACTGATGTGTGTTTTAAAGTAATGTTTATTTCCTCATCATCTGTTCGAACCTTATATTTTGAGAGTTCTTGCACTGCAATCTGGCAAGTTTCTTTAATAGATTTTCAACTTTATCGGTAAAGTATAAGGTTCAAGTATGACTGGGGAAATTTAAAAGTCTCGGGTAGGTTGATGTACTGGTCTGTAAACGGAATGTCTTCAGCTATTTTCTCCCGAATAAAAACATAAATCCTCAAAGCGGTGTGTCCGATACCGTGATGAATATTCACTTAAGCACCGGATCGTGTCATCGCCTCGTGACAAAGCTAAAGTGAATATAATAATGTAATTGAAGGTAATATGCTGTTATTTACTCCACGCCCGCCTTTTACCGGTTACGTGATGTATCCTGCGAGGCTTTTAACGGTACACCACACTTTCAACAAGTCTAAGCTATGTAGGTGTATCATTTATTATAATGAACATTAAGTGTTTCTGTTGATTACCTGATTTCTCTTGTCATCCATCCATGACATGGATTGTGTATTCTTAACAACATGATTGCTGAAAGTCGTCGTTTTTGTAGCCTCGAATTGTTGTACAATTTATACAGTTTCCGCCTTCAATAACAGAGACGACATTTTAAAAAGCCAAAGTTTTCTATAAAACTATGTATGCTAACAGCTCTTATTCCCTCATTGAGAGGAGGCCGTGTCCCAGCAGTGGGAACATTATAGGCTGATGATGATGATGATGCTAACAGCCTGGCCTAGAGGGCAAAATAATGTTAGGTACGCACTTATGCTTACTTAAATAATCTGCTCATTAGGTAAGTGAGACATATTTAGGTACAGGTATTAGCTATATTGGGTCATGCTTAGTCGATAAGATTTTTTTTCCCATGGCTGGAGGCCTTACACTCAAGATACCCACAGGATAGTCCGGTAAAGCAGAAAAAAATATAAATAAAAAATTGTTGCTCCTCTTCCTCTAAAAAACATAGCAAAACAAACGCAAAATGAAAGGAAAAAGCCCGTAATAAATTAAAACGGTCTCCGCACATACACTCTGAATACCAATTTTCTCTGACCTCAACATTTGCCGATGCATCCTCGGTACCTCCTCGGTAAGTATCTTACTTCAGTGTCTGTCGGTTGTCACTCGACGCCCTGAGGCCTCGCTCCACAAGTGGGTCAAGGTACATCCTTCGTCTTATAATAAACGCCCTTCGAGTGAATTTATTTATAAAATCTGTTATATTGAGTGGTTTATAAGGTAAAGAAATGGTAAACGGGATTACTCGTATTGGACGACGTTTTTCGGATTTTCGTGTAACGACTCTTTAGTGTGGTAATTTAGATTTTAATAAATTATATTTTAATTTATTTATAATTTAGTGGAGACATTGTTACATCGTGATTATCCTCATTACTTTTATTTATTAGAATTATTGTGATTACAAGATGCTATTTGAAATTTGAATATGATTACTGAAAGCATTTAAGCGTTTAGGTAAAAAACGGTAACGGTAAGTATCGAGTTTTTCTGAATAAATAAATAAATATGCGCTTTCTTTTATAATAAATTTTATTGCGTTATGATCTACTCTAGGCTAAGTCGTATAGAATTATTGCATTGTACTGCATTGCAGAAAAAAATGCAATATAACTTCACTTATGCGTTGAGTGAATCGGAACTTTGCAGGTCGTCATTTACTTATATGTTTCGAGTTTCGCACTGATAGGCTTATGAATGGTTATGCTCTCTTACTTTTCAGGTTTCCAACACTTCCAATAACGTAGATATTTACAATAACAAAATAGAACACGTAAAATCTATCATTTACACAGTATGGTACTTTTGACCCTTCGCATTTTCCACTTAAACATTGTGAGGTGCTGATGAATCAATAAAAAAGATATCAGCCGACGCATCTATCTCACAGTTGGGAAGTGGTATCATAAGGGACGATTGTGACAAAGCCCGCCGAATGACTTGCGATATTCACCATTAGGACTACGAACTAGGGTTAATATAGTTAATGACAGTCGCCCATTACAAGTTGTTAGGCAAACGACACATAACGAACCGACGCCGAAACGTATTCGCCACGCTGCGTTTACGGGACCTCAGTGACGTCAAACGTTTGGGCCATTAGCGATAATCGGTGAGCTTAGGACGAGGCCATAAGTCAAACTTTACAATTTTTACGGGCTAGAAAATAAATCACCGTATTAGGCTGTGCTTTTTCTGCCATTTTTCAGGAGAAGAAAATCATTCATCCTTTAAAATGAACTGAAGGATCTTGTCACTCTCGATTAGAGAAATGGAGTGTTCGCGAAGTTTTTTTTGTTGAGGCGCTTTATTTTGATTCTCTCTAGTGTTTCCCTCGTATTTCAGCACCTCCATTGTTGAGTTTCCCGCAAAACAACGTACAGTTACATATTTATTTAGAGAATCCACTACACTGAACCTAGTTCGATATGACAATAATTATATGGTCGCGTTAATACTTGACGCAGTTAACTTTAACCTCATTTTCGTTATTAGCAACCCCGAAAACCATGAAAACGATGACGCATGATGAAAAATAAGATAATTATGCTTTAAATTCTAAGCAGTATTTTCGGTTGACAATCTTTCGAGAGTTTTCTCTTTCATTTTTTATCCGGCGTACTTTATTTCTTTTACAAGTTCATGTGAGCGGCAGACACATAATTCCCCTTCCACCATTTTTTTTTTGGTATGGGAAATCATCAAATGACTAGCGTCATGATTAGTGTCAGACTCTTACTGACTAAAACTCATCCATGTTCCTTCCTCGCCCTTTATGTTCCGGGGCCGCGGTATCTCTTTCGAATAGGCCCGCAACCCCGGCAGGCTTTGGCCCTTGCGGGCTTCTCCTCTTATGCTGACATCTCTTTGAGCGCGCGCGCGCGCGAACACGAACGCGCCGTCGACACGGCCTGTCGTCGCTAGACGGACGGACGGTTAGCTAGCCCATAGCCAACCATCCACAGGCCAACATCTACGGTGGCCGGTAGCCACCACGTGGCCCCCAACGCCCGGTGCGTCTCCCGCGGCGGCCGGGAAGGGAGGCTCTCTCCCTCTCTCGTTCTGCCACCTCCTTCGCTAGGCTGACTGTTTCGCAGAAAGAGGTGACGGCTTCCCATTCCGTGTTGCTCCGGACCATGGATTGAACCAGGGCCGGACGCGAGAGGTCGCCGCCGCCGATCGCCGCTACGAGGACACGGCGGTGTTCCACCCACGCAGGGCAGACTTCCACCGTGAGCTCCACCGTGTCCTCCGGTCGATCCTCGCAGTGGAAACAACCGGGCGTTTCCTCCCGCCCGATTCGGTGCAGATACCTCCCGAAACATCCGTATCCGGTGAGGACCTGCGTCAGGCGGAAGGTGAGGACGCCGTGGCGCCTCTCAAGCCACTTCTCAAAGAGGGGACTCTTCCACCATGCAGCTGATATTTTTAAGCTCAGTATGATGTAAACTATTTATAAATAAGTTTCAGCCTGCGTATGGTGAAAAAAAAGCAGTCATATGCTTTTTTTCACCACCTCCGTAACCTCTCAATCCCACACCCACCTCGGGTGCCTCAGCTGACGCTGGGTTGGGATCCATTGAACCAGATGGCAACTGATCGGTGTAAAAACACTCTAAAATGCAACACCATCTCCCGGACTATCACAGCCAGCGCACAGACTGCGAGCTTACGCCTCACCCGCGCTACAACTTAGCACTGCCCTGCAAATTGCAAAAAACGTAAGAAATTTGAATTTCGTAAAATTTTGACTTAGGTCGTGTGACAAACCAAACGATGAGTCGTATGTAACGGGTTGCGAACGTGTTTCAATAGTCGTGGGTTAGGGATAAGTGGGTGATATATTTGATACATAAAATTATATTTAACGATATAGGTTTAGCTTAAAATTATGATACGTTTGGTCATTTTGGCTAATTTTGATGAAATTGAATAAAGATTCGTGCTAACGATACCGGTTAATATTTATGAAGTGAAAAAATTGGTTTCAGCGCATGTATGCTTTTGACAACTTTTTACATTAAATTGAAGCTTCATTTTGGTTGATTTAACTAACTTTCCCATTAAATTACTCTTCTTAAATCATGTGGTTGGTGCCTAACCTGGTATCAGAGATTTAATGCTGTCCTCAATAGGCCTCTAATATAATATACCGCTGAGAAGTATCTCTCAGGCATTGGTTTGGTTTCCTCACGATGTTTTCCTTCACCGAAGCAAGTGATAATTATACAATATTAGTGTAGGGTGGTTTTCGGATAGTTTTATGATGTATAAGTAAGTAAATAAGTAACTCTCGTATCATAAAACAAACTCTTGGTATTGAATTCAGGTCTAAACAATAACGAGATCTATTTATTATACGCAATTTTCAAATGCAAAAGTGTTTTTTATGGAGTGTACTAAGGGTACATTTGGTTTCAGTATTCAACTAACCCTCACCTGCAAACCTACAGAGCGAAATGGAAAAACGCAAACCAAAAAAGTTAGTACCAACTTCATTGTAAAATTAATCATGATCAATGTTACTAACGCCATCTTTTGCAGTAATCGTGAATTCAATTATCATCTATGTGCTTAATTCTACTCTATTAAGAGTAGAATTAAGTATTAACTATTAATTAAGTATTAACTCCGCTTTTTTTAAATCTGTTTAAAAGAATCAGGGATTTTGATCACAAGTTTATCATAGCAAATGTTGATGAAATTTGACAAATAATATAACTTTCTTAATTAATAACTTTCGTAAATGTCGCATAAGTAATGTTTACTTCGTTTTTTTTCCAAAAGAAAACAAGATTATAGAACGGAGACAAAGTGTGTATACTTTGATGAAGGTTGACTAGGACAACCCTAGTTTTAATAATGGGCCTTTTTCACCGACATTTTAGCGTTCCTTATGAAATCCTTTGTGTCGTTATTGCTTTTGAAATATTATAGGATGTTTGGTAAAAATAAATAGGTATTGGTAATCCGTTTTTGCTTGGTAACAATTCTTTGTGAAGAGCTGCAGAAGTGCTTTTAGATTTGCTTAATATTTATACAAATAGTTTTAAGATATGGGTATTTTCCATTTAAAGTAGACGGAGAATGAAAATCTTGTTAACCCTTATCTCTATTGTTTTCTTCAACAAACTAGATTTATAAGGACTAAAAGCAACTCGCAAATTGTTCTATCGACTTTTCCCATTTTGGAACTCTAGTTTCCAGCTTCAGGTAATCATATATACACCGTCGTAGTTCGCTGTTTGACCTTCATAAATTATCATACAAGATGCATGTGTACACTGTATATAATCAATTAAGACCCACTCATATCACCCAAGCTCATCAGCGAGGCACCTTCATTAGCATGCATATAGGTAACATCTTCCTAATTAATTGGCCAGTCCTGACTCCACTGAGGACGTAGATATATTTCACAGAGCTGACAAATGCGTCCGTTCCATCACATCGGATAAAATATTATTAAAACAAACAAATGAACAAAAAAGATAGCTTTTCGAAAGAGCCGAAATCAATGTGCAAGCTCTGCTCCATCGCCGGATCTCAATTATAGAGCCTCAAACGTCATACATTTGACGGAATTGCGTTTTGAATTTGAACTTTATGTTTTTAAACTACAGATGAATTTGATTTGTGGGCTGTGGGTATAATAAGTACGAAAGGTCGATCAGTTTCGTGGCCGTAATTTAATGTAACAGTTAATATGACAGCGGGCATGAGCGTGCCAGCGGGTCGCCTGTGTATTATATTTATGCACTCACACCTGGAGGTCTGCCTCTCTCAAGGGTATTTTATTTTGAGTTGTTGTCTTGATACGATAGAGAACACGGTATTTATGTTGAGCCCAATAAATATGGACTATTAATTACTGATTGTGTTACAGTTCTGTTAATTCATAGTGATTAATAGCCGCGCCTTTCATGTTAACAGGTTCGGACATAGTTTGGCGTGTACCCTGAGGAGGTTAATACGTTCCATGTTTATTCTTTTGTGTTGCTACTCAATACACTTGTTGTTTTGTGTTCAATTTGTTAGATACGGTGCTTAGTGTTGTTTAACTTCAATAAAAAGTCAGCAGCTCTTACATCTGCTGCTTCAAGTCTTTACGTAAACCAGAACCAGATTAGCGTACCTATGGCGAATCGACAGAAATGATTTTGTCACACGTTTAGCGTTTAGGTCACTAGTTCTTGACACTATTTGACGAAATGAAATCAATAAGGAAATTGCAAGTTTAATTGGAAATAAATTGCGACAGCTCAAAGGAGCTACATAAGATGTTAATCTGCCAATCTTGTGTTAATAGCTACAAATTGTTTGTACAACTAGACTTTTTGCGAGACTTAAAGATTGCTCTATACACTGTAAAAGATAAGGCATGTTTAAAGTAACAAACTGCATTAACGAACAATCAAAACGTAAATTGCAATTTAGCGTTGACAAATCAATATTGAGGTGAAAATAAAAACAGAGGCAAAAAGTGCAATGAACGGAAGGGGAAAGTACGTTAAACGATTTAACTTCTTTACAAATAGTCCAAATATATCTATTACCGAACTAATTCAATAACAGCCTATTATAGATCGGTTATCGATTACCTTTTAAAGAGAGCCAATAAATTAAAATGGCAAATCGATTCTCGAATTTCTACACAAGTTTTATAACAATACAACCTAACGTTATCAATTACAGCAGTTTCAGCATCGTCAAACTGTAAAGATATAATGTAACATAGCTAGATGCAAAAGTTGAGAAAAAAAAAAGCGAAGTGAATTTTTAAACTGAAATTCTGTTAAGAAGCGTAAAAAAGCTATCCGGTTAAACTGTACCTAGGCAAGTAGCTCATTAGTAACACCTCGGTTTTTAAAGAAATCTGCAGTGAGTATCTGGAGGAAAACGGTAAACCACCAACCTGTTTGTCGACCTCAGCGAAATGCTTGAATAATTGGTTGTCTACGGACGGCTAAAGCTGAAGCCACAGCTCCGACATCAGGGATCAGGTGTTAACATCCGTGGGGAAGTCGTGAGGAAAAAAAATACATTTTCCCCGCCAACTATCACACTTTCGTGCAAAAAGAAAGTTTTGCTACTTTTCGATCATTTTAAAGGTAAAATATCGTGAGGTTATGAAGTCATACAAGACAGAACAACGGAATATTCTGGTGTGTTTTATGAGAAAAATGTTTTGACTTCTGAAGATATATTTTATTGATTGCCTAAAGCGAAATTCGGGGAATACTAAATCCCGATATTGCTTACTCGTCGTGAATGTTCGTCTGTTGTTGGAACTTTAGTGAGGGTTATGAGTAAACATGTGTAATTTGAGATGAAATGTGAGCGGATTGATGTCTTTGTTCAAGTTCGGGAACGTTTTACGGTCTGCCGAAGGGCTGCTGACTAAACTTGCGACTTACATTGTTCTGGTTCAAATGATCGTACAAAGGTCGAGCTTGGCAGCGTCGAAGTTACATACATGGTTACACGTAATAATGGAAATTAGTGTAA
This sequence comes from Xestia c-nigrum, assembly GCA_916618015.1. NCBI lineage: Eukaryota > Metazoa > Arthropoda > Insecta > Lepidoptera > Noctuidae > Xestia > Xestia c-nigrum. Next base: position 12,605,501 of record OU745261.1, on the reverse strand, counting down.
AGGAATCTCAATGCAAATTGTACAATGGAGTGTTATGTGTGATGACAAATTGTATGAGTATTAACATACGTATCAATCAAAATCGAAGCATTTATTTCAAGAAGATTAGTTTCAGGCACTTTTGAATTAACGAAACAAAAATGAAAATTAAATATAGCTACAGTTTTCACAACTGACAAACATAAAAATGTGAAAGTACTGTAGTTGCTCATTCCCTAGCGTAGATCTCTATGGAGAAGAACGGGTAAGAAACTTCATGGACACGCTTTTAAATCAATTATTACTCTTTTTAATAATTATCTTAACACCCCCATTTCGCCAAGTTATATAGAGCCAGCCTTTTGTCATCAACCGAGCACTAATCTCCCGACTCCAAGGCTGCCTCTGAGAAATTCCTAAATGAAAAACAAGTTAACACTGGGAATCGAACCTCAGAACCTGATGCTCCACCGGGCGTCGGGGGCCACATGGTGGCTACCGGCCACCATAGACGGGGGCCTGTGGACGGTTAGCTATGGGCTAGCTAGCCGTCCGTCTAATGATGACAGGCCGTGTCGACGACACGTTCGTGTTCCACGCGCGCCTCAATGAGATGTCAGCATGAAGGGAGGCGCCCGCAAGGGCCGAAGTCTGCCGGGGCTGCGGGACTGTTCGAAAGAGATACCGCGGTTCCAGAACATAAAGGGCAAGGAAGAAACATGGATGGGTTTTAGTAAGTAATAGTCTGACACTCCCGCTCCGCCCAGAGTGAGAGAAGTTATTTGATGATTTCCCATCCTAAAAAAAACATAAAAAGGACCCGATGAGACCTGAGCATTCGCGCTTGCGACTATTGGACCAACTATTTAGTCCAAAAATTTATGAATATTGTCTATGCCTATATCTATCTGATTGTTAATATTGAACTATAGTTTATAATGTAGTATGTGTGTGTGTTGTTTTGTGTGGTATGTAATATGTACTGTAGTATAGTACAGTACGTAGTTTATTAAAGCAAGCCTGTACTATCCCACAGCTGGGCAAAAGCCTCTCTCCATTCCTTCCAACGATCACGATTCTGTGCTATTTCCAATTCTCAAGGAAGACAATTTAGTTCGTCTTTTTCGTAGTATAGTGTAATTTAATTCAATGTATAGCAGAATCAAGTCGGTAAACTCATTTTTAAAAGAAACCAAGCAGGCTTGCGTGTAACTGGTTGTATCATAATACTGTGAGTAGGTACCACCTACGTCCCTGTACCTAATACCGCAGTAAGTTGCACGTGTTCTTGTAAGAAGCTTACCTTCCTTTGTCAGTTGTACTGTAAGATGTTCTCCGTGTATTGAAGTGAGTCTTAAAATATCAAAGTTGAATTTTGTAAGGCAAAGGAAAAGTCACAGAAAATGGTTCAAGGAAATACATGAATGATGGAAATAAACAACTTAGTTGAAAGACACTTGTTTTCATTCGTCATTCCAAGCATTTTTTTTTGTCCATAGCTGGGAATCTTCTAGTTACAGAATCTATATTGATGAAAGTTCCAACTTTTTTTTAGATAGCTTTATTTTACTTATATCCAAAACGTTTCACAATTCAATCCATCCATCAGCACAATGTTTTGAGTGCGTTACTTTGAGTTTTACTGTAAAACGTGATTTTTCACATTCGTAAAAAAGTCGTTTACTAACAATACATTTTAGCGTAGAGTTACTAGTTTGATGTACAGAATGCTTGGTTGACGGATTTGAAAAGTATCCGCTTACGCCCTCTATACCAATTGCTTTGGTTCATTGACATAAGAACAAAGAAAATGTTTTTGTCCTAGAAAACTCATTTTAAGTTTTTCCATATGTTGACTATATTGTTATTTATTTGATGCACATAAATTATGGTACCCGGTTCTATCGATACTTATATTAATAGAGTGTGTTTGTTACGATTTAACTCAAGAACTAATAAACAAAAACAACTGATTTTAAAAACTCTTTCACCACTATAAAGCTACATCTTTACCGAGTAACATAGCTATTCAATAAACTTTATTGATGTCATGAAAATTAGCCGAGCAGTGACAATTTTCGCGGACGAAGTCGCAGGTGAAGTGCTAGGCTAAAATAAACATCGAAGAAATAAACAAACGAGCGGAAAAGCTTTGAAAGTAAAAATACATTTAATATTCTATTTCATCAGAGCTTTTTCCGAACCTATTATAAAAGGCTTAAAATAAGCACCTAAGAGTTTGCCGGCGCACGGCTAGCTTCTTCACTCATTATTCAATCTACCTTGTTATTAATAACCACTTTTATAAAAAGCCATCGTTTCAGCACCCTATTCGATATTTTCAGTTTCTTGACGTTTTGTTATTCTATACTAACAAAAACCAAGGATGGACTGTGTGAAGAATAATATTATGGCTATAAAAATGTGATCTCTGAGATGACGAGTAATAGAGAAGTACTTAAGGAAGATGAAAAACCGAAACCGAAATACCAAAGTTCACTTAAAAGATGTCATTACAAAATTCAAAAAGGCACTTATTAAATTGCTTATTGACAAATGTTACTACTCTTTAGATGAATTCTTGAATAATGGCTCAATATAATCCCAATAAAATTACTTATGATTACCATGTTTATGTATTAAAATAATACTTATGCATGGTTCTCAAATATGTTTTATAGAAACTTTAAATTGTAATCTTGAGCTAGATGCTCACCATATTTTTAAGCCTGCTATCGGCATCACATAGCGCTCGGTTTGATCAATTATAAGGTCTGTATCTGTATACCTGCGTTAACAAATAAAAAGTGATTTGATTTGATTTGATTTGAAGAAGAAATGCTGTGCCGACCCCAAATAATTTAGGATAAGCGCAGAAGAATGATGATGTTACAACCATGGTAACCATGGAAATATTAGCACAACATGAAAAAGATGTGAGGGGCTAATGTCTAACTAACAGATTAGAATATAAAGTTTTTCTTTCAGACCCGACTCCAATAACTTTCCGTATTTTAGAAAGTATGTAAATCAGTTGGTGCTAGCCTTTATTCGTAGATTTTCGACAATTAGGTACTCAGATCCCCGAAAGACTGACAACCGATTTGTGGAGTCACATGGACAGGCGCTCTGTACAAAATACTGGCATTCAACAGCATCTGGTAAGACAAGAAGCCGATCCTAACGTAGTTAGGAAAAGGTTAGGCAGGAGATGAGTTCTGCTGTAGTCTTAACGTGGCAACAAAATTGGCCTTTCTGTCTAATTTTACGAGTTTGTGTGTTTTCGGAAAAGCTGTTTGACTTTTTGTGTGGTAATTATTTTTGTGGGTGAATTTCACGAATATTACCTACAGCTCATTAATTCAGAATCACGGAATATTATGGATAAAGCTCGCCTGCCGAGTTAACATATTTCTAATATCAACAGAACCCATGTGATGGACGATGGAGGACCACGGAATAGGTTAAACCCACATTTTGTAATTTGTGATTAATCTCTTTAATGTATTATAAAACTTAAGAAGACTGGTATTTATCGCGAATTAACCTTTAATTTAATTCCGACGCTTCGACCGGATTGCACCAGCCGTGGTCGCGGGGAGACTGAAGCGCCCTAATTAACATTTATGAAGATGAGTGAGGGTAGTTGAATAAACGCCTTCACTTTGCTGTCGCGGTACCTCCAATACTTCAGTCTCCCCGCGACCACGGCTGGTGCAATCCGGTCGAAACGTCGGGATTAAATTAAAGGTAAATTCGCGATAAATACCCGTCTTCTTAAGTTTTATAATGTGCTCTTTTATGTAATCAACGGGTTTGACGGTCATCCCCCTTATTAAGTCTGTAACTAAGAACACAGAGAAGAACCTAATTAGACTTTCTGACGAACTCAGGAAGCTCGACCAGCAGTTCCGTTATTCATCTCAGGAACAATACAATGATGGCAATACATCATCTGCCTAGTGGCTACGCGCGCAACTATGTTGCTGCTTAGCATTCTACATGGAGCGACTATCTGACCTCCACAACCCAGTTAGTACAAGGTAATACGATACTCCTTGGTAAGATTGGTTGTCAGACTTTTTAGCACTGACTACCTGAAACGACTGTCAAAGATCTACAAATGGCAAACGAGACCATCGGATTCATGTGCTTCCGAGGCACAGAGGAAACTCGATATGTAATGGGTGGTCACCCATCTTAAGCCAACCTAGGCAGGCAAGCACGGCTTAACCTAAAGATCGACCCGAGCGGCTGTTTTATTTAGCCACGAGCTCCTTTTAATGGCAATACGTTCATCATCTATAAATAAGGTACTTTTATGTTTTATTCGATATTTCATGAGAAAATAACCTTTGAATTTTGCCACGGGTATACAGGGTGTAAACAACCTCATCACAAAGCCGGCAACCAAGCATTCTGTACATCAAACTAAGTAAGTTTACGCAAAAAATATTGCTGGGAAATGGAAAATCATGTTTTGTGATAGAACTAAATGTAATGCTCTTATAACATTGTGCTGATGAAGGGATTGAATTGTACGGAGGTCGTCGAGGTGTTTAAATTAAAATCTTATAAGTAATAATAATTTTAATTAAAAAACAATCTTGTCAAAACGTTGTAACTTTGACCACCAATATCTCCGTAACTACAAAGTTCTCAGGTATGGTGTAGAACAAAAAAATAATCGCAATGACCAGGAAAACAAGTGTCTATCGGCTTCGTGAAGAGGTGTTTTACACCCTTTATATGTTATTACTCGTGGCTGTACATTTCTGCCTACGTCTTCGGGGATTTCAGGCTTTGATTGCTATTTTTAAACTCTAGGTTTAACTCCGTGTAATAATAATACGATAACAATGTAAACGAGTGAAGATCGATTATAGTCGGAGTTCATATTTTTTATCCCATTATCGTAATAAAGACATTACACACCCGTACGATCATTACCATCCTTGTTTCATTACGGTGAACCGGTAATTATATAGTTGCGAAACTTTGGAGATCATTACCAACCATTGAATGTTAACGAGCATTAAAATAATCCGCCAAAGAGAAACTTTAAAAATCCTTTGCTTTCTTTCCCACTGTGGGGGAAATGTTTGGTCTCTCCCGCGACTACTATATGTTGGCCTAAGATTAAGATATTTTTTAGATGGTCAACTTCAAAGGTTTTTACTCATTGACCATGCAGAGACCACTAGGAGAGGAGGAGGCGCATCAATGCGGTTTACATGCATGGCAAAGGTTTTTACAGGAATGACCTAAAGGAAGGTCATACATCCCAGCATAGAACAAATATTTGTATGGCCTGGCCATGTAAATGTTTATAAACGCACCCACAACCCACCAGAAACAAACACGTTACGCCGTTGGTCCCGGTTGTCATTTGTAGATCTTTGACAGTCGTTACAGGTAGTCAGTGGGCCAAAAAAAGTCTACCAAGTGATATCATATTATCCAGTACCAACTGGGTTGTGGAAGTCAGATAGGCAGTCGCTCCATGTAAAATACTGGTATTCATCTGCATCTGGTTAGACTGGAAATCGAACCCAACATAGTTGGGAGAAAGTTGGTCTTAGGCTTAGGTTTCATGATACAGAAAAAAATCCTAGTGCGCACGCCACATACACGTAAGGGACCACGCACGTTGAAAAAAAGAAAAAACTATTGTAAACTATTGAAGAGTAGAACACGAATTTTTGGTTCAAGGAATCAATTTAGTTTGACCAATGCTAAACATATGGATTCTGTACTCCTAGTTGCGGACATCAAGCCCTCAGGATATATAGTAAAAGCGTATTCCATCTTCATATTACTAACTGGTCTAAAAATAAGGAAGTTCCAAGTGATAAATTGCTACAGGATCGATCGTTCCCCTATCGGATTGCATATTCATTGGCTAAATATATGGGTGCCTCGGGGATACCATGCCATGCGTTAAAATAAATACTCTCTCCCTATTTATTGAGAGAGTTGCAACTTCGAAATTTAGCTTATTACTGAGGATTTTTACAAGATTACAGTACATCTGTTATAAAGCAGACTTTACCCTTCGGGGATAAAAATGGCAGGCATAAACCCACATGTCGCTAAATGTTCAAATCTCCATATACTAACGAGATCAAAAAGGTCGACAACTTTTCAATCTTATTACCTCTGACAATATTTTTCTAGTAGATAGCTTTTCCGTACTTAATACTTCACCTGATGCTGTTTTTCAAAAGCAGGTTTTTGCTATCACTTCCAAAGACACGTTCTTTATCTGAAGCAGCAGTAACTGCACCGGAAAATGAAATACACAGCTTAAAACGTAGCTATCTGTAAAAATTAAACTTTTAATCTTCCACACGACTGCGTTTGCTACGAGTATCTTTGAGAGCCAGCAGTATCTCAAAGCGTAGAAAATTACGCAGATACGTCTACTTACCTTTAATCCTGAATGTACACAACTCCTTTGAAATCTCAGCCAAATTTAATATTTTCTCCCTTTGATGTTACTCAATATATTATGTTTATGACGAAAATCTTCTTATTTTGAGAGATAGAGGTTAATTAACGTATGTTCATGTTGGTATATTTCAAAATGATGAGGCTTTTTCAAGTATGAAACCTTGTTCCTGCGCATTAGAGCTTTAAATTGGAAACTTTTTGATCTAATACTGGGTTATTTATATCCTTTTGTATATTAAAGTTTCCTTTTTGGGTTTGAATTTGGACTAAAGTCGTATTTTTATTGTTTCATAATGGTGTTCTTTTTAAACAAGAAGCAAAAATAATCAGATTCAGATCTTTATTTGCTACATAAATCATGGAAAGTTTAGAATTCGAGTATTCAAATACCAAATAAAATGTTTGTAAATGGTGAGAGTGCTTTTTATTTATTTATTTTGCTGCATGACATACCAATTCATTTATTTATTTATGTATTTATTTAAACTTCATGTACAGGAGTCGTACATAGGCGGACTTAATGCATTCTCAGGCATTCTCTACATCATCATTCTTCTGCTCTCATCCCATTTATTTCATGTCGTCGCAGCATATGTCTTCTTCTTCTATATTTCTCTGTTAGTCGTTATCTATCTGCTACATCCATCCATCGGTTTTCTGGTCATCCACGTCATCCCCTGCTCTTACAGCCATCCAAACTCAGACTCAAAAAATTATTCACATGATTATCCATATTCCACTTAGATATGTCTATGTAATGACTTAGGAGTTTATGTACTCCTTATGCAGAAATATGTTCAATTGGAATATAACGTTATACAAGTACATTTTACAAGAAAGCTTTGTGTATTATTATGGTAGTGCATAAACGCACTCAAGCCCTGAGCGATTTATGCTAAGTGTCGTAAAATAACTAAGTAAGCCCTAAAATTCGGAGTAATATAAAGGTAATTAGTTTCTTTAAATGGGGTTATTTCAGAAGCTAGAAGTATAACATTATTATAATTTAAATTGGTGTCATTATTCTTGAATGATATACTTCAGGGGTAAATTATGCTAAAAAAAGAACCAATTATACAATTACGCAGAAATTACTTCATAGCTTTTTTTTTATCGCTTACTTGGCTTTACAAAAAAATATCTTTCAGGCATACTGGTTTCCTCACGATATTTCTGTCACCTAAGAATGTGATAATTATACAATACGCATCATCATCATCATCTATCTGCCTAACCATTTCCCAACTAAGTTGGGGGTCGGCTTCCAGTCTAACCGGATGCAGCTGACTACCAGTATTTTTACATGGAGCGACTGCCTAACCTATTTGACCTCCACAACCCAGTTAGTACTGGGCAATACGATACCCCTTGGTAAGACTGGTTGTCAGAATTTTGAAGCCGAAAAGTTTATAGAGGTGCGTGTCTTGTGCTCGAATTTGAGATCTATGACTTGTCAGTAAGATAAATAAACTACTAGGCTATCACTGTTATAAAATTAGCCTTGAAGAGTCAGTTCTGTTCGCATATTCGCTGTTGAAAGAAAGCTTTCTAAAGAAGATTTTCATCGAGATTCTGCCCTTGACATTCATTGCGCTACGACTCTTATCGTCTTTATGTCCTTAGAAATTCAGTTTTTCTGGATACAAGCACGTCCCATGTTTAAAGGTTCAGAGCTTGTCAAAGCCTTGTTCAATTCAAAGGGCAGGGTGATATTAAAATCCTGTCACTACTTAAAGCTTTTTACTTACTGTTCATAACTATGCATCGACATTTTGAATAAAAAAGGTAAGTATTGCCATGACGTGACGGAATAAGTTTATGTCACTGCTTTTCCTATAAGTTCTTAATAACTATATTTTCATATTGTATGTCTGTGCCCAGAGCCGATTGAAAGGTCTAGATGCCCTGGGGCAAGTGTCAAGTGTAACAGACGAAAAAAAACCGGCCAAGTGCGAGTCAGACTCGCGCACCGAGGGTTCCGTACAAACCTGTAGGTATATAAGTAAAAGTAATATACTATGTGATGTAACTAAAAATTTAAGATTTTCGGAATTTTTCCTATATGTGTACTTTATAACGTTGCTTCATGCCAAATTTCAAGATTCCAGGTCGTCTGGAAGTATCCTTTAGGTTTTGATTCCCTTGCGAGTAGTTGCGAGTTTCAAAATATGCGGCTTTAATTGCTGTATCTTTTGATTGCGTTGACGTAGAAGTTTGATTTTGTTACAGCTTAAAGATATTATAGACTTGAGTATTTGTTAAGAATTTCAATATAATACCACTACGCGTTCATGAGTAAAGGGGTAATAAGTTTAAAATTATTAAAAATATTTTTATTATATGATGTAACTAAAAATATATGCTTTTCGCAATTTTTCCTTTATCTGTGTTATAAGACGTTGCTTCGTACCAAATTTCAAGATTCTGAGTTCACGGGAAGTACCCTGTAGGTTTTGATTCCCTTGCGAGTGTCGAAAATTTGCGACATAAACGGGAGTATCTTTTGATCGCGTTGACTTAGATGTTTGATTTTTTCACAGCTCCAAGAGACCATAGACTTGAGTATTTGATATGAATTTCAGCTTGATACCTCCACGCGTTCCTGAGAAAAAAGGTCTTGACAGACAGACAGACAGACAGACAGACAGACAGACAGACGGACAACAAAGTGATCCTATAAGGGTTCCGTTTTTACCTTTTGAGGTACGGAACCCTAAAAATAAGTGTACAAAGTGTACCATAGACTTAACTGTACAACCTCTCGTATGGTGACTGGACGGACCTGGACCTGGATGGGCCTGTTCATGGACAGTGAATGTAACTGTTTTCCCATCTGTAAAAAAACAAATTTTGGAGGCCTCTTCCTTGTGGAGGGCCGGGGCCAGTGTCCATGTTACATTGCCCTAAATCCTCAATTCAATTAAATTTTTATTGCATATCACATGTGTTTTACAAGATCTTATCATTTGAATAAAGTTCACATGTCGGGCACAACAATTTATAATATGTGACAGACAAAAAAACGAATAAAAAAAAATAGGTAAAAATTGTAAGTTCGAATATGTAAACAATGACAATGGATAAAATAAAAGATGAAATAGAGAATAAAAATCGAATAATAAATAAAAAAGAAAAATGTAGTCGAACAAATCTTGTCATAAAAAATAATAATCGAAATACAATCACGTTAATAAGATAATAACCAAGATCAAATGTCAATCAAATAATATTAATTTCAAATCAAATCATATCAATAAAATAAAATTAAAGTCAAATTAAGTCATGTCACTAAAAATAATGATAATGAAAATACAGTTATGTCAAAACGCTAATAAACAAAAATAAAATGTCAATAAAATAGAATAAAATTAAAATCAAATACCTACATCATTCCATTAAAATAATAATCCTTCTTGATCTTCTAGCTATTATTGGATATTGGTGATGTGATGACTTTCAGAAAGGTCAGTAGCGCAGTACTTGTCACCGGCGGCATGCGAGTATGACCAGAAAAAAACAAAAGAAGTATGTACCTATGTAAGATCTTAGGTCCATCTCCACTATGTCGTGACGATTAATTTATCGTTGATTTTTAGTTGACAAAACTCGTGGACGACAGTTATCGTGTCGTCCTATATGTGAAGACTTGCGAACAAGCCACGCCAGCTAAAACTACACGATTATCTGTCGTCACGACAAAGTGGGAAATGAGGTCTAAAGTTCTGTTGCTTCTGACAACTCTATGCAAAAAGTTTTTTTTACTGTTATTGGATTTTCCTGGAAGCAAAAGACGACCATTTTACATGAGTTTATAAGTCCGCGTCACGAGGAGCTATAAATTTTTGTAAACAAAGAACTTCTACCAAGATACGTAGCAACAATTCAATTAACAAGAAATAGTCCCAAATACAATAAGTCAAATAAAAAATTAAGCTATAAGCAATTTCACTTGGTCGGGTTATATTTTGGTGATATAAAGCGCTGTCGTGTAATGTTTTGTGGTACTGGAAATGCATCTGACATCAAGGAACTTAAGTATTTGGGCCACCGTTTTGAAAAAAGATCACGTTGATGCTGTCATTTTTTAGTTAAATCCTAAGATTGCGCATTCGAATGTGTGTTTACAAAATGTATAGCTTCCCGTGACGGGAACTACAGTGCTCTTTTTTTTATTAGTCGTAAATGTCTCACTGCTTGGCTAAGGCCTTCCCCATATCGTTCCAGGTACTCTTCTCATCACCACCTCGAACCAGCCTTCGTGATGCGCGTCTAGATCTCGCCACCTCTTTCTAGGCTGGCCTCAGCGGAGAGGTCCATCCTCAGCCAACCATAGATCTTTGCCCACTTTATTCTTAATCATGTTCCAATCACACTGCTAACTACATCCGAACAACATGTAACACGATGATTAACACAATAATAAAAGACGAAAAGTTTAACTAATGCCCATTACACACTTAGTTGTAAAATATCAACATTTTTTCTCACGAACATAACATTTTACATAACAAAACTATTGTATTCCCACAGGACTTAATTAGGTGCCAAAACCCGGACACGCGTAAACGGCGTCAATTAATGGGCAATTAACTCAATTAATGCCTAGACAAGCGTCAATAGGATCAGCATAATACCGGCGAAGTATCGGTGGGCAATAAAGAAATCAATCAGTGGATTAGGTATTTCAAATCAATAAAATCAGAAAAGGCCATAATATTGGACATTCATAATGATGTAGACTTGCTGGATGTGGCCCGCACAGTTGTTGTTAACAATGTTGTTACGAGTTGAAGATTTTAAATTGTTTTTGTGTTTTTTTTTTGGTGTTTGAGAACAGGAATGGGTTATAATGTTTAGAGAGTATTTCGAGGACCCCTTAACCGAAAAAAATACTTTAACACATTTTAGGGTTGAGCGCTGCAGAGCGTATCGTCGATGCTGTCGCGTGTGATAGCAGTTCCGTTTTCTATCCCGCTCTTGCAGCTATGATGGTCCTGAGCGGCGAAAAAGGATAGGGGCAGGAAAGTTAATATAATAAAAATATTAAATAAATATAAATGTTAGCTGGACATTAACACACAGCGCCATCTAGTGCCACACTAAGCATAGCTTGTGTCGTGGACACCAGATAGTTTATATACTACATAATATATACTTTTTGTTTGTAAATACATACTTATTATTTATATAAACGTCCATGACTCGGAAACAAATGTCCATGCTCATCATACAAACAATTGCTCCTACCGGAATTCGAAACCAGGACCGTAAGAACGTAAGGCAGGTTCACTACCACAACGCCATTCGGGTCGTCAAAGTGGCGATTCCGTGCTGAAAGATTAGGCTCAACCCTTACACAACAACCTTTATTTCCGTGAAACATTTTTATTTTCGTTACCTACGAACATACATAGATAAACTCGCGCCTTTTCCCGTGGAGCTAAGCAGAAACTACTGCATACCCCCATGTACGTACGTATATATTGTCTTACATAAATAGTCTAGGCTCTAAATAAAGTGCATAAATACAATCAGCAGACTTAGATGTCTCTTATCTAAACTCTACTTCTTAGTTCAATCTAACCACACTCAAGCCACATCTAGTAAGCTTATACAAAACTACGGTCGCTTTTTTAGTTCTCATGGGAGTATAATATGCGAGGCGGCTCGTATGATACAGAGTGGGGGGAGCGCGGGTGGAGGGGGGCGGTGCGTTTGATGCCGACAGCACAGGTGTGATGCGCCCGATGCGGTCCCGCTGACTGGAGGCTGATGCCACCAAAGTGGTTACTGATGTTAGCTTATTAATCGTCACTTTTAATTGGGAGGTTAAGATTGCACGTGGTGTTAAAAGTCTGCTGAGGTTTCGAGTGTATTTGAAATTGAAGATGGTTAACCCGAGTTTCTCTGGCTTAAGATTTTGAAAAGTGGTTATGTGACAAATAGGGTTTGACGTTAATCTTTTTGTAGATTACCATACATAATACGTATAAAACAACGTACAATAGGTTGACTTACGATGGGATTAGTCACTAACAGTAGCTGGTAATACTAGAGATTTGATTACATAACTTTGTATCACGAACCATGACCACCTTAGAATTTTTTGTCATAGGTGTTACATAAATCTTGGGTTAGCGTTCTATAAAAAGCTGTTTTCGTTCTCTGATGATAATGGACAAAGCACTAGTAAGTTTTTTAAGTAAGTAAGTAAGTTTTTTGAATACAAAAAACATTAACTTATATTATTTAGTAACATCTACGGTAAAAATACGTTTCAATTTTTTGATGTATCAAAAAATTGCATAAGTTAAACCTGAGTTAACCAACACACTTTGGTGCAACCAACCCAATAAGGTTCACGAGGGTCAGATAATTATAATACTGAGCATTATTTCGCTGTAGTTATGTTGATACGTAAACGAATTGTTACTTTTAATACCTAGTTCTTATCATATCATTGTGACAGGGACGTTTCATTATTTTAAACAGTCGATAACTGATCATAGAGGTGACCGCATAACGAAGGGCGATAAAAGAACTGTTATTATTTCTAGATAATTGTGAGATGCGATTCTTCACTTAATTATTTAATTCGAGTAATAAACGAGGTTCGATTGTAATAGTCATATAGCACGGCATACAACTTTGTGGCGTACCATCGTTCCGAATCGTTCGGAATGGTTCCCGTTAATTTAATGGGGTACCTTATGTGTGGTCGACACGACTGGGTTTTAGAACAATTTATGTGTTAATAGACTAGTCAAAGTTATTCAACTTGTAAGGATATTGTGTGAAGAAGGCACTAAAGTTATGAATGAATGTTCCTTTAAGAATTTTGAGGATTTTCTAAATTATGTCACGGATTATTTCGTGACAAATTGAGTTATTATAGTTGATTTACCGACATCAATATGTGTGAAGATTTTTTCTCCGTGCCTCGGAAACTACGTTAAGATGTTGGTCCCGGCCGCCATTTGTCCATCTTTGACAGTCGTTAAAGGTAGTCAGTGGCCCAAAAAGCCTCACAACCAGCCTTATCAAGTGGTATCGTATTTCCCTGTATGAACTGGGTTGTGGACATTGATATATCTATGGTTGTGGAGGTCAGATGGGCAGTCGCTCCATGTAAAATGGTTATCATCCGGTTAGACTGGAAGCCGACCCCAACATAGTTGGGAAAAGGCTAGGCAGATGATGATTCATCCTGAATAGTTACTAATCTATCAAATTCCAAAAATATTGTCATGTTAAGTATTTTATGCGCGTATTTCCATAAACAAATAACATAATTTCACGCTTGTAATCCTCGAAGGATAAGGCAGAGATGTCCCTAATAGTACACCTACATTTCACCAGTTATGTTTTTAAACGACTTTCAAAAGGAGGAGATTCTCTATTCGTCGGTTTTTTATTTTTTTAATGTATTTTCCCCGAATACTCAAAGTTGGCTCTATTTTTTTTGAAAGGGTATACTACACAGGTGGTCCCATAATCATCAAGACAGGATCTGATGCTGGAATCCTGGAGAATTAGAGAGAAATCTTCAAATTTTATGAAGCCATTTGGGTCGTTTTCAGAAGAGTACTTTTTCGGAGTGGTCCTACTTCAATTTGGTGAAGATCTGATGAAAAACTTCGGAGATAGGCATCGGAACTCCTCAATAAATGATAGCAAAATGGACTGGGATTGCTGAAGTTTCAGCAATCCCAGTACATGGTATCCCAGTCTGGTGTATATAAACAATAGTCCTATGTAGACGGTGAGTCTATTACAAAAACATAAATAAATATTTAGTGATAGATGCAACCAAATATCCCAGTAACGTAATCTATCTATACTAATATTATAAAGCAGAAGAGTTTGTTTGTTTGAACGCGCTAATCTCAGGAACTACTGGTTCGAATTGAAAAAATATTTTTGTGTTGGATAGTCCATTTATCAAGGAAGGCTTCAGGCTAAATGACATCCCGCTACGACCATTAAGAGCGCAGCATGAATGAAAATGTTGCAAAAACGGGTATTTTTTTTTTCCTTTAGTTTTTCCCTTTTATTTGACGCAGACGAAGTTGCGTGGGTCAGCTAGTATTAAATATAACTGGCTAATTAGATATGTATCCTGATTAAAGGCAATAGCGGTTCCATATTAAATAAAAAACCTAACAATGCTAAACTCTAAGATTTTTTTTTTGCAAAAGACCTCTCATGATTCGCGCACTCTACCGGAACATGTTAGGAAAGAAAAACAAGCAAACAATGAAATCCTATTCCAGACCACTCGAGTGAAAGCAAAACCCGTGAAAACAACATGTATTGTGACGTTAATAGGATAATCCGACTCTAAAAGCGTCATGTTGACATTCTAATTCTCGCTCTAGGGTGGTAAAGTAAGATATCAATAGAAAAAGAAAGTGTTAAACAATGATAAGGGACGGATAAGACCACCAGTTGTGACACAAAATTGACAAAATATTTTGCGGATATTGTTGTTTGTTGTCAACTAATCTTTTTTCTTTCTTTATAAAAGATAAGAGAGAGGATTATTGTTGACAGTGCTCGAATGTAGGATTTTGTTATAGAAATGTTAGTGAGAGTTTCTAGTTCTGGGAAATATATTGTCCTTCATAAAGGAACGTATGATCCCTTTGACGGTGTAATTTTGGATTATATTTCGGTCATAATTTGAGGCTTGACTGATAAGCCTGCCGGAGTTGCGGGACTGTTCGAAAGAGATACCGTGGCCCCGGAACATTAAGGGCGAGGAAGGAATTTTGAAAGGGTTTAGTCAGTAGAAGTGACACTCCAAGAGTGGGAGAAGTTATTTGTAGATTTCCCTTCCCCGAAAAAAAAGGCTTGACTAATAAAGATCGTTTTCTAAAACTAAGGTTCATGTTCACCAAAAAGATGACGATCTCATTATCTAAAAACTGCTGTTTAAAACACATTTTTGTATGGGAGCATGTTACAGTGACAGCTGTTTTCGATAATCAGACCGTTATCTTTTCGGTGAACATGAACCTTAGTATAACTGTTGGCTAACGTGCCTTCTTTGGTAGCTATTAGTGTTTCTATTGCTATTGTATTTATTTTAGTTAGCCACTACTGGGCAAAGGTATCAACCATTCCTTCCATAATTATGCTCCTGTCCTATGCCTTTCCCGGACCAGTCCTCGCAGTAGAGTTGCTATCCGTGTCACCTACTTACCTGTCACTTGATTCATAGATAGCTAAATCAATGAAAGCTCCGCTTTGACGTTTTTTTTCTAACCGTCCAGTAAGCAAAGTTCAAATAGACAGAGATAGCAACTTACTGAAACCGGCTAGGAAGTTATTGAATTGGACGTGAGTGACGTACGACCTTTTTGTTTTAAATACATGTGTGTTTACACAGTAACAGTAACAGTATTTAAAACAGAAAAGTCGTACGTAATGTAAGAACTTTACATAAAACACCTGTACGTGGATTGAATAGTCTGGGCGTAGTCGTGGACCACGATCCCAGACGATTCGGTCCACCACCACAATGTTTTGAGTGCGTTACATTGAGTTTAAAACGTGATTTTTCATACCCCCATAAAAAAAATAATTTCCCTGCAATAATTTTTGCGTAGGGTTACTTAGTTTGATGTACAGAATGCTTGGTTGACGGCATCGTCAAGGGTTCGACACGCTGTAGACTCGCTAACATTCCTGAAGCTAATAAAACACGAAAGAACAAGGCTCTCGTTATTTACAAAGACAGTGACGAGTGCAGGGTTCAATGAATGCGTGCTCATGCACGGAATAATTAATACGTACCCATCGGTAAAGTGTCAGGGCGAAACGGCGTCGAAAACAAATATATGAATATTAAATGAGACGATATATCTCCACGTCGTTCGAGATATTGTTGTTACGTGAAGAATTTATCAGTTTTTCGATATTATTATTTTATACCTATCAATTGGGATTGGAATATTTACCAAAACAATATGTAGGCCGTTCTATTTTTAGATTTAGCGTCTTGAAGATGAGCTGAGCTGGCGCAGCTGACAGCTGACAGCAGCGGTGGCGCAGTGGTGGCGGCTCCGACTTACGAACAGTAAGTCGTGGGTTCGAACTTAGGCAGGCCCAATTACTTCGTGTAATTTCTTTGATCACCGCTGCTCTCAAAACCGTGAAGGCAAATCGTGAGGTAACAGCATGTCGTAGAACCAAAAAAAATTCTAAGTCATGTGACATCTACCAATCTGCACTGGGCTCGCATGGTGGATTATTCCCTCTCATAGGGAGGACGCCTGTGTCCCAGCAGTGGGAACATTAATTGGCTGATGATGATGAAGATGAGCTGCGCAAAATTGTATGGCATGCTTTAATTCGAGAGAGTTGGGTAAAGGTAACTTTTAACAAAATGAAAAAGGAAACAACAAAAAAAGGTAACATTTAATATAGGTATTAAATATTCTTACTGGATGTTATTATTTATTTATTTATTTATTTATTCATGTACACACAAAATACATAAAAGGACAATATATTAACACTATACACACACACACTCACACTCTCACTCTCACTCACTCACTCACTCTGTTATTGTACTTGTTTTAGGTAGGTGAGTATACTAATATATAAAGGGTGTAAAACACCTCTTCACGAAGACGAAAGGCACTTGTTCTCCCCATCATTGCGATCATTTTTTTGTTCTACACCATACCTGGGAACCTTCTAGTTACAGAGATATGGTTGTCAAAATTACAACTTTTTGACAAGTTTTTTTTTAAATACAAGTTTTCTTAATAACATTTAGACTTCTAACACCTCCACGACCCCCGTACTATTCAATCCATCCATCAGCACAATGTCTTAAGTGCGTGACATTCAGTTCTACCACAAAACATGATTTATAACCTAAAAAAAAAGTTGTTTCCCAGCAATAATTTTTGCGTAAAGTTACTTAGTTTGATGTACAGAATGCTTGGTTAACGGCTTTGTGATGAGGTGGTTTACACCCTCTAGATATAAGATAACATACCGAGTTTCCTCCGCGCCGTGGAAAGCACGTTAAGCCGTTGGTCCCGGCTGTCAATAGTAGATCTTTGACAGTCGTTACAGGTAGTCAGTGGTCCGAAAGTCTGACAACCAGTCTTGATAAAGGGTATCGTATTACCCAGTACTAGCTATGTTGGGCAAGTAACCACACGATAAAGAAATAAAGCTATGTTGTGGAGGTCAGATAGGTAGTCGCTCCATGTAAAATAGTGGTACCTGTTCAGGTGCATCCGCTAAGACTAGAAGCCGACTTCAATACAGTTGGGAAAAGGCTAGGCAGATGATGGTGATAAATATCACTTGTTTTAAATTTTATGCTGTTTCATTTTGTGACTTACAGCATTGTATTGGACGAGTCAGTCATCTTCCTATAATGGGTGATGTATAAAGAAATAGTAATAAAATATAATGATATCTAATTTAATTTAATCTTCAATCATTTATATATAATAACATTACGTAGCTGCTATGGGTGAACTATATGTGTGATTGTGTGCAATGCCTGAAATAAAATAATTTTATTTATTTTTTTATTTATATAATATTGAGAAAACAATTCCAAATACTCACAAAATTATTACTTATCAACTGCCTAACCTTTTTCCATATATGTTAGGTTCGGGTCGGCTTCCAGTTCAACCGAGTAGGTACTAAGAGATTTTAAAGAGTAGGTACTGTAAACAAGTAATAATTATCTGAAGTAAAAACTTTCAGCGAGGGACTACAAGTTACCTTTCTATAAAGTTAAAATTAAAATGTCCTTTTAGTTTTCTTCTTCCTATTAGTTGCCTCTTCGGGAAACTGCAAAATGATTTTATTTTCTATATGGTAGACAGCAAATTTTTTACAGGTGTACAGTCAAGAGCATTTATATCACGCAGCCACTTTTAAAAGTGTTTTTCACCTAAAACGTTAATGAATACAGTAGTATTCATTAACGTTTTACGTTTTTCACGATGAACAGTTTTTTGGAAGCCATACTATTACGAAATCTTCTTTTAGTATCTGAAAGTAGGAACCATTATTTCTGTTTTTTTTTTTTTTGAATTTTGTTACGTTATATAACATTAGGCCTATGGAGGAATCGGTGGCTTATTTAAATCATCGGTGGTTTTATTTAAAGTACAGTCGAGCCACTTTCACTACTTTCCAATTTTGCACTTTTATACATTCACGAGTACGAGTGCATTACCGACTAAACCCAATTTGCATTACACGGTTAAAATACGAATAGCAGCAAGTGGTTAATAAATTATAGTCCTTGACTGTACATTCATAGAATGATTTCATAATTTAGTACGCGCGGAGTACTAAATTATGTAGTCCTTCTATGGAGGTATTATGTAGTTGAAATAAAACTATCGATGAAGGTAAGCTACCGATTGATCGGATCCCCGTAGGGTTAGGTGGAAATGTACATAATAAGTGCACCCAAAATTTCGCCAGTTAAGTTTAAATTCCATGGAATAGGTGAGCTTATTGCCAACAACCAGGCAAAAACCCAGACTCCGTGTTTGCTACTGAGATATTCCTGATGAAAAACTCAATAACACTTTGCCCGACCCGGGAATCGCACCCAGGACATCATCCCCAGCAGTCGCGCTTGCGATCACTAAGCCAACGAGGCAGTTATTTAATTCTTATGAAGTCCTAACCAAGCTAGAAACCAAGATTCCTCATCACACATAACATTCTACAACATTATTAAGCTTCCAGTTAGTTACACAGGCAAATAAATACAATACCTACACTAAAAAGATCCCACATTATTAAGCTTCCAGTTAGTTACACAGGCAAATAAATACAATACCTACACTAAAAAGATCCCCAATGTAATTCACTGAAAACATACTTCAGCAAATGAATTCCTGAAATATTCATTAACGGGGAAATGAATGTTACAAATAGCGACAGTAGCTACCAAAATTCCATTTTCCTGTCGACTACACGTTCTGCAAGTTCCATACTTTGCAACGCAGGCTAAAATATGCAGTGTCGTTGTGCTAGCGGAATATTTGCGAGCGCTTCCAACTACCGTCACGGGCATTAACATGTATATGTCAGCATCACATTGTAAAAACCGTTAGATTGTAATATAACTAGCGAGATTGTAAACTCTCGAAAGATTGTCAAACGAACATATTGCTTACAATTTAACGCATAATTTTTCGGTAGATTGTAATCTATTGAAGTGAAACCATATAATATATTGTGAAATGCATGCGACGGAAGTATCTCTGGCCCCATAATCGGGATTTGGGGCACCCCGACGTTAGGTTAGTCAGGTTCCTTTAACCCGAAATAGCTTTCTCATGGGGCAAGAGGGACCCCTCCTTCCCTCACCCCTTCCACACCGCGCGATTTGATTTCCATCACAGACACGCGGCAAGACTCTGCATCGTTGGTCTAGTGGGCGCAAGTGGACTGCTGCTGCATGGGCCCTCGGGGTCGGGTAAATTGTTATTGGGTTTTTTCATCAGGAATCCCTCAGTAGCAGCCACGGAACCTGGAGTTGTGTTGCGGTTGATGGCAATTGGCTCCCCCTCTATAATATTAGATGGAACTTAAACATATTTGATTAAAAATAGGTTCTATTACGTTCATCTCTGAATATCCCTTCCGGGGAGTGTTGGCGTGATGTTATGTTGTATAAAGAATTAAGTTAAAAATATTTTTCTCTCCAGGTTTAATTTTAGTTTTTGACAGTTTTCGATAAAGTGCTTTTTAATTTCTTAAGTTACCTAAGTTAGTCGTCTATAAGATTGATTAGGTAAAAGGTTTTAGCTACTAAAGTGAAAGATAAAATTATTGTGGAAATTGCCTGTGAAAAATATCTCACGGACACAGTAATTATTTTTTATTATAAGTTTATTATAAGTTTATTGTGTAAAGGTTATCTGATGACATGAATAAAATGGCAAAAGCAATGTGATAGTATTTTTTTTCTTTGCTAGCTTGTTTTGTCCCACTCCTGGGCAAAGGCCTCCCTCCACTCTTTCCACCTCTCGCGATCCCGCGCGTCCTCCCTCCAGTTTGGACGGAACGTGTCCAGTTCGTCCCGCCATCTCCTTCGTGGCCTGCCGCGACCCCGCCTCACTGTGTCAGGGCACCAGTTTCCTGCTATTTTGGCCCACAGTTGGTCCGGCATGCGGCAGACGTGTCCTGCCCAATCCCATTTCAGTTGGGCAACCTTTTGAGCCACGTCAGCTATGCTTGTTTTGGAGCGCAGTATTGTGTTTCCAACACGATCCGTTAATTTAACACCTAGTATACTGCGCTCCATTGCTCGTTAACAAACCCTGAGTTTGGACTTCTGGATGTTAGTCAAAGACCAAGTCTGTGCTCCATGGGTTAAGACGGGGAGAATACACATGTCCATGAGTTTACGTTTCAGTGCCTTTGGCAACTCTCCCTTGAATATACTTCATGGACCAGTCACATCCAGGCGTTTTCTGTACGTCTTGCGACTTCTTTGTCTTGCCTCGTCTGGAAAGAGACTACTTGGCTCAAGTAAAGGTATTCCTGGACATGTTGTATTGTCGCTCCGTCTACTTTTGTGATTTTAGGCGTTTCATTACACATAACTTTGGTCTTCGACAAAGTATTGATAGTATTACGAAAGAATAAACAAAAACTACAAAATTAACAATAGCGATTTGGTTCAAAAAGCTTCGTCATATACATCGTGTAGACATCACTTAAAATATTCTCGTTTTATGAGCTGTTTTAGGCGAGCAAGTAGCGAGTTAATATCGCGCCTCGGGCGATGATCATTTTTTGCGGGTGCACCCGAATCAACCACCTTGGGCTCAACAAATGTGTGGGCAATCCAGTAATTTATTTTTTTAGCCAATAAATTACTCATACGTCAAAACTTGGGACGTGGCCGGCCGGCGCGAGCGCATCGAGTGATATATTGGCCCTTGTCACAGCACTCTACCTTTTCCTAACAATTTTAATATGAAGGTCGATTAATAAATTGCTCATTTCGGGATGGACCGTTTTACTAATGAGTCGGCGTAGACATGTGGATGAGACACGGGGCACATTTGTTATTTTTGCTCCCTACTTTTGACAAATAAATGTTTTACACTACTTCATTCTTTCTATATTTTGCCTAGATATACGGAATACATGGAGGGTCTCGTTGTTAAATAAAAACAGCTGTAAGTGTCGATTTTCAGGTTAAGTCTAGGTTGGGCCGTGGATGAGCACGTTAAGCCTTTTTTCTGGCTGTCATTTGTAGAACTTTGACAGTCGCTACGGAAATCATGGCAGTGACCTGAGAGGCTGACAACCAGTCTTTACATGGGGTATTGTATTACCGAGTATGGGTTGTGAATTTCGCATAGGCAGTCGCTCCAAGTGAAATTCTGGTATTCAGCTGCATCCGGTTAGACTGGAAGCCGACCCTCAACATAGTTAGGAAAAGGCTAGGCAGGTGATGACGGCAGATGATGACCGAAAGTATCCCCGGACCAGACAAATTGATACTCTATCAGCGATAAAAGAGATGGAAAAGTCTACACGTGTAGGATTGACATAAGCAACAGAAAAGGTCATGTCAGTTTCGTTGAAATTTGTTGTAAAACTTAGGTAGTAGGAAGCGCTCTAAAAATAATTGACACTTTTCTAGATAGCTTAAAACACTTGTTTTGAAATCCAAATTGACCTATTCATTAAAAACCCTGCTCTGTCCCACTTCTATGCAAAGGAATCCATCCACTCTTTCCATTTCTCGCAAACCATTGCGTCCTCCTCCGAGTTTTTACTGGAGTAATTGGTTGACAAAAAATCACATCATCCAATCATTCAACCAACCTTTTAGAACCTCAGGGTCAGTCTCCAGTTGACATTTGCCTGGCACCATTCCAAACGGGGCTACTGTAGGTAATGCATTGTGCACTTCATAAAGCTTTCTACAAACGCCATTCCGCACTTTTCAATCCTTTGGAAGCTGTTCATGACACGTCGCAATATTTCACGAAGGCTTTTTCTCTCGTTCTAGGCTTTATTGCATTCTCTGACGCTTTTAAATGTTCGTCTTTTATGCAAAACAAATCATGAAACGCCGCGAAAATTACTACAAAGCGTCTCACTACTTCAAAGAGGATTGTTTTACTTTTATACGTAACATGCACTACGACTAGGTACTAAAGATTAGACCCTTTTGGCATTTTACCCGATCCGGGATCGAACATGGGACCCTAAATCTCAAACCTTGCTTTCTATCACTTGGCCAACGAGACCGGAGACAGTTACCTCGAAATTAAATTAGCTCATTGCAGTTAATACACTTAGATAATTACTTACTATTAACACGCCTACTACATATTATGTAACTCGATGTTGGAGGTCAGATAGGCAGTCGCTCCTTGGAAAATACTGCTTTCTCAGATGCTTAGACTGGAAGTTGTTCTCGACATATTAGAAAAAAATCTGGACTGAGTGTTGAGTTAGGGACACCTACGTACCTTTAATTTTAACTGTAACATTACCGATGAAGTTAATGCTCTACTATAAAATCACCGTTTTCTGTATATAACATAACAGTGGCGAAGATTCCACAGTTATTCTATAGACAAATAATACAATCACATTAAAGATAGTATCTACCCTTCGCTACTATGACACAACATCATTTATTTCAGGTTACACTGGTTACCATACATACACACAAGGTAAAAAACTTAAGACAACTTCAAAAATCACAAAAAAGTGAAATAACTTTAGCTTCTGAAGTCGGTGACCTTTGTTTGATTAATTTAGTTTTTTTTTTGACACAAGTATGCTTCCCCTACAGAAAAAATGCGTGACATATAAGTATCTACTTTTCATTACTAAAACATTACGCCTTGTAATCCCCTGAAAGCTTAGGTAGGGGTATACGTAACATTAAGTACACCTATTCACTAGTTATGTTAAAGTCCCAAGTAATAAGGGGCGAGCCTGCCCGAACCTATTCTGCCTATTCCCTTCAAGCAGCTAAGAAACTGGTTAAAGGATCACACCCGAATACAAGCGGAGAAATGGTTGATCTCGACACCGGGTTGCAGGCAATCCAGGCGCCAGCTGCGCTTGGACCGAGATAGCCTGCGTCTGGTGGCGGGGACCATCACTGAACACTGCTCACTGAATAAACACTTCCTCACCCTAGAAATCACTGACAGTCCCCTGTGCAGAGCCTGCATGGTGGCGGAGGAGACGGTGGCGCATGTGCTCCTCGAGTGCACTGGCGTTACCAAGATTCGCGAGGAGATCCTGGGAACGCCAAGATCACTTGCAGATGTCCTGAGGAGACCGGGAAGTTTAATCTGCTTCTGGAGGGAGGTGGGCTGGTTGGAGTAACTGGCCACCATGGCTCACCCACAATGGTCCATCTTACGGACTAATTGCGGAAACCTAAACCCCATGATAGAAGGGGCAAGCCTAATGCCAACAACCGGGTACAAATTCAGACTCCGAGGCTGCTACTTTCCTGCCGGGGTTGCGGGCCTGTTGCTGCCGGGGTTGCGGGCCTGTTCGAAAGAGATACCGCGGCCCCCATCGTTCACATAAAGTGTTCGTGGAACATAAAGGGCGAGGAAGGGACATGGATGGGTTTTAGTCAGTAAGAGTCTGACACTCCCTCCCGCTCCGCCCAGAGTGGGAGAAGTCATTTGATGATTTCCCATCCTAAAAAAAAAAAAAAAAAAAAAAAAAGGCTGCTACTTTTAGATAAAATTCCTGATGGAAAACTCAATTACACTTTGTATGACCCGGGAATCGAACTCAGGATCTTATGCTAAAGAGTGGCGCTTACGACTATTAGACCAACGAGACAGTCTTATGTACCGATTATGTATATTATGTATATTCCGATATATGGATGTAATAGTTAACGCATATAATTGTGTTTATTCCAACTTTGTCTGCGGCACTTATGAGAGAAAAACCTCAAAAGGAATCAATATTCCCTGTTTTTGCATCATTTTTCATTTATGCTCCGCTCCTTTTAGTCGTTGCGTGACGTTATATACCTTCCTCGATAAATGAACTATCCAAAAAAGAGATTTTTTCAATTCTATCCTGAGATTAGCGCGTTCAAGCAAACAAACAAACACTCTTTAGCGTTAAGGCACAAACAATATAACAAAAAACATGGTGTTAATATCATTGTTTTCTTAGACAGATTTCCGTTTACGTCATCCGCCATACTACTCGTAATATTACCTACTATTTAAATACAAATTATAAAACGTTAATCCCAGATATAGCCATTTATTAAAATTAATGTTTAAGCCAAATTGTGTTTTTTTTTTTAATTATTGCAATCTATTCATGTTATTTCTTCGTGACAAGGTAATCTTTCCGCCATTAATATGCATCATATCTATTGTTTCCATTTACACTATTAATTAAAAAACTATTTTGTGAATTAATTGAGATCTGTATACTACCTATTATTAGCTTTTGATTGGCTGAACAACTTAAGCTTTTATATAATTTTACGTGTAAATATGTTTTGATTGGATTTAGACAAAAAGTCAAGAAGGTATTCGTTTAGATGAAAAGACGAACACGAACATCCTTCACGCATTTGGATATAGAATCTGGGATTGAGTCTGATTACCTGGGCTACCGAGCTCTGGCGGGTGGGCAATTTTCCCAGATATTGGTTCGATTTTACGCCCCCTTAAACCCTCATAATGCAACTTGAATCAAAATCTAGAACATGATTACAAATTATCATCAGCCATGATAATATTAGGAACGGATGGCCGATGGCGCCGAAAAATTCTGGAGTGGCGATCGCGAACTGGAAGACGATGCGTTGGAAGACCTCCCACTAGGTGGATCGATGACCTGGTGAATGTTGCGGGAATCCGTTGGATGCGAGTCGCAAGGGACCGGTCAATGTGGCGACACTTGGGGGAGGCCTATGTCCAGCAGTGGACGTCTTTCGCCTGAGATGATGATGATGGTGATGATAATATTCGCAAAGCTGGGACACAGCCTCCTCTCAATGAGAGAGCATGGTCTACAATCCTCCAGCGGGCCCAAGTGCGGATCGATAGATGTCACAGTCATAATTTCGAATATTTGGTTCTAGGACATGCCGGTTTCCTCACGATGTTTTCTTTCACCGTTTTGAGAGCAGTAGTGATGAAATGAATTTCACAAAACGCACCTATCTATGTTTAAACTCTCGACTTACTGTTGGTAAGCTGGGGCCGTCACCATTGGGCCAACGCTGCTTATTAAATAAACAATAGTGCCACACTAAGCAAGGCTTGTGACGTGGTCACCAGACAGTTGATATCAACAAGTAAAGATGTAGTATATACTACATGTATACTTTTTGTTTGTAAATACATACTTATTATATACATAAACATCCATGACTCGGAAACATATGTCCATGCTCATCACACAAACATTTGCTCCTACCGGGATTCGAACCCGGGACCCTAAGAACATACGGCAGCCTCACCACCTGCGTCATTCGGGTCGTCAAATTAGTTAGTATTCGTTTGTTATCAAACCTTTTTAAAATATGTTCTTGATTTTGTGGTAGTATTGATGCAACTAACTTGTTCTGTTACAACTGAACTTTAAAAAGCATCAAGGAGAAAGTGCATCTTCTCGGTGCGTGACTAATTAACGATAATTGTTATGAAAAGAAAAAGTGATAAAGCAATCAGCAGATGACTTATTGTGAAAATAAATTAAAAATTACAATAATTTATTTTTTGTAATTTATCGTGTGACTAATTACAATATCAGTGGCATTAACTCAATCTGTAAACAACAATAATATTTATGATGTTTCAACTTATGGTTTGTATTGCGAAATCGTTGTATTATGAAATACCTATGAGAAATGAAAAATCCACGCAATCGTTGCGAATATTGATTACATGGATACAGTGGAAAAATTAAGCAAATATCAAAAGTATTAATAATTTTACCTACTTTTCATTGACATTCAAGAGCGATGTAATACTCCAACATTATTACATAGGCAAGAACGGCGTCAATGCTGTTTAAAATCAAAACAGACAGATCAAAAGCACAACCAAACATACTAACCTACATGAATTATAATCTAACTTGAATGACGATAATTACGATTTAATATTAGGATTTTGTTACTTACTAGTTTTTTGTAGTAGGACAATTATTCTTGTTAATATCAGCCCTGTTTCGTAATCTTATAAGACCACTCATCATCTGCCTAGCTTTTTCCCAATTACATATGTTGGGGTCGACTTCCAGTCTAACCGGATGCAGCTGAATACCAGTATTTTACATGGAGCGACTGCCTCTCTGAGCTCCACAACCCAGTTAGTAATGGGTAATACGCTACCACTTGGTAAGACTGGTTGTCAGACGTTTTGGGCCACTGACTACCCGTTACGACTGTCAAAGATCTACAAATGACAGCCGGGACCAACAGCTTAATGTGCTTTCCGACGCACGGAAGAAACTCGATATGAATCACCCTTACATACCGAGTTTCTTCCGTGCGTCGTTCAGGTCCCCCATGGTGAACGCAACATGAAATTCAGTGCAGTCGTTTTTGAGTTTACCGCGACGTTTGGGTTTTTCCATCACAAACGACAATGGGCATTATTGTATGAGTTGTGTCCCAACCCTTGTAACAAGTTGGGACTAGTAGAAACATGTTAAGCTTTTTTATGATCAATATACCAAGTTTTTATTGTAATTACGTGCAGGTCAAAAGTTATTGGGCTTCAAGTGAAAAATAAGTTTTTGATTTAAAGATTTGAGAGGAGTAAAAATTAAAAACACGGAAGTACAGCACAGCTACCAAAAACTGAATGTGCTTATTTATTTATTAATCATGTGGTTTGTGTGCCCTTATAAGGAGTACGTTATGAATCATTAAATAAGTACACGGATGGTTTCGAAAATAGTTCAATCAGTTGGGAATTTCTCATTCATAAACCACTTCAAAATTTTACACAATCACTACATACTATAAAACACACAACTCTGCCGCGTCAGTCTGTCTGTTCGCGATAAAATCAAAAACTACTGCACCGATTTTCATGCCGTTTTCACCAATGGATAGAGTGATTATCGAGGAAGGTTTTATTAGTGTATAATTTGTAAGCGGGCGAAGCCGCGGATATTAGCTAGTAGATAATAAAAGAAAACCCTTAAACGAATGTTACTTGGACATACAAGTAAACCCTTAAACGAATGTTACTTGTATGTTGCACATGAAATAGATTGTTACACGAGGATCGAAAGGAATCCATTCCCATAAGAGGTATTTAGCCGCCCGAGTGCAGCGAGAGCGGCTATAGTCCGTGTAGGAATTGATGTCTTTCACCCGAGGTAAGCATACTACTTTTCATTTCGAATATAAGAAAGTAAAAAATAGCAGTTTTAGTTTCTGATCTGCTCGCCACTTAATAAAGTCATTGTATGTATTTTTTGAATTTCTGGCAAAATATTTTCGATAACTATATTTGCCTCGTCTTAAATAGAATCTGGGGTCAGCATTTCAGAATTACTTGAACTAATTTTAATAATATATTGGAAAGAAACCGAGATTTCGATACAGCTTACAGAGCTAGTATCACGCCAAATGATATATTCTATTTAAAATTTAACACCCGCTATTCGGATCAAACAAACACTTCTTTCCGAGTATGAGAAATGAAAAAGAATATTTTATTCCAATCCACTGTTGATGCCGACTGCACATGACGTACTATTCTGAATGGTTTAATTAGTGTCGCATACGAGTCCAAATAGAATTAGTACGTGCGACCGCGAACTGGGATGGGATTCGAAAATCAGATTTAGTGGTGCGAGATTAGCGTCAAAAATTGCGTATAGCGAACCGAACAGAAACAAAAAGTCTGATTACATTGTTTTGTACATTTTGAATTTTCAAGAACAGCGGAACTGTTCCTGAATATTCATTATTATTGCATGGCGACTTTAAAAAAGGTGTTTGTTGATTGTCAGTTAAAATTTACAAATGAGGTCGTATGTTATCTGGCTTCCTTAAAAGCCGTTCATACCGAATCACCAGTTGGTAGTAACCTAACGCAAGACGAAAAAGGCTGGTGAAATATTCACTAAAGTATCCCCTTTTTTTCAAATACTCAATACTGAAACTTTATTTGCATTCCACCCTGTCCGGCACAGCAAATGACAAAGACATAGTAGGAGAGAGGAAGCTTTAAAAATACAAAAATTGTATCTATTTCGGATGTGTAATATTCAAATGACCCTCCTCCCGCTCTGGGCGAAGCGGAAGGGAGTGTCAGACTTTTACTGACTAAAACCCATCCATGTTCCTTCTTAGCCGTTTGTGTACCAGGGCCGCGGTATCTCTTTCGAACAGTACTGCAGCCTACTAAAGAATCCTTTGGTATCATTTAAAACGAGTATATTTCCTACTTTGATGATAACTACCACAATCCTATTGTGCTCTATCTGTACCCCAGAATCATCATCTGCTACCTAACCTATACGTGACCCTTTGTCTTTGAGGGATAGATTGGCATTGATGTTATTCCGCTACCTGCATCGCTATTGATGTTGGTAAGCTGGACCGATCCAATAACTGATTACAGGATTGGTCGGCTGTGGCACTGAATAGGCTTTGGTACCGAGTTTGCTAATCGATGTAAGTAATTTAGTACTAAGGCAAGCGAGGATAAATAAGAAAACAATTATTTTCTTAAATACAAGACCGTGTTAGATCGTTTTTCGCCCTCGCAAATATCTATATTTAAACTTTCATCGAACGTCGCCGTTTTTGAGAACGTCATTCCAAATATTGCTCATTTAATAGTAGGTAGGTACTTTCTACCTGGGCGACCGCACCCGGCTTGGGGGAAAATAGAGAAAACAAATTTTCTAAGATTTGAGACCTAGTTCGATCGATTTTTTCTGTAAATCCTTAATTTATTGCAACTTTGATCAAGAAGTCGTCGTATTCTAATTCGAAGCACACGTTTAGTTTCAACACTTCGTTGACAAAATCAACGAAATAGTACATAGACATCATAAAGTATAGGATAGTACTTGTCTAACCCTTAGATGAACACAAAGTATCACTTAAGTGATAAATAAGTGATACATGCTCGATAAACAATAAAGGACAAAATAATGAAAAAGTATAGTTACACGTACAATGTAACGTAAAGTCTCTCACATTGTATTGTAGTGTAAATCACGCAATTAACATCAAAACTTCTGCAGTGAAAGAAATTATTAGTAGAAAAGCAATAAAATACTATACAGTTGCATTTGACATAAAATAACCGCTATTAATACTAAAACTTGCAATCTGCAACACAAAACCGCATATCAATTTAATATACAGCACCTGACCAGTCATTGTTCCTGCATCAATGTTAAAACCATCGCCGTCGCCGTCAATTGCCTATTGTTGGCGCTTATTGCTTAAGTTCGTGACTCCGGCTCCATCAAGAGGGAATTGTTTGAGTGTGAAACCAGCTAACTGCCAGAACAAACAGTACTTACACAAAATGTACTTAATAGACAGAAAGAAAAAGATATTGATGCGTTATCGCCATTGTACGTACAGAATGAAAGTCGTTTGTTCTTTACCTACTATCTAATAATCGTACTTTTACTACAACGTTTTCATTGATAACTGTTGTAATTAAAGGTGACCTGCGATAAAAGTACGTATAAATATGTGATGCAGCAGATGTATCGGCACTGGCAGACATGGCTCGCTTGGTGTTGTGTGTATTGGCTCTCCTGACAGCCGGGGTCCTCACGGAACCCGTGAGGAACACTATCTCGCAAAAAGCTGGTAAGTTCGTATTTTCTCTTTAACTGTTTTTTTTTTAAATTTTCTTTGCATTTTTGACAAACATATCTCGTGACACTTGGTAATAGCGAAGCGTACCATTTAGAAAATAATTTGAAATCGGAACAGCAGTTTAGCAGATTACATGCAACTTACAAATGTTACCTCTTTATAAAAGCTATTAGTGTAGATCATCAAAACCCATTATTTACCATAAAGAAATGGTGAATCGGCAATATTATTGATCTGTCTAGTTAGAAATGTACTGCAGTGTAATCTTATCAGACCCTTGGTTTTGGTTGTTTGTCAATTCTAATACAAAACGATGGCCAATTCTCGGTAGAGTTTTACCATTGTTTCATAATCTCATAAGATTAGAATCAATACTCAACTATTCTTTTTTAGAATAGGTAAGCCAAACCGATTTCATAATACTAGGTCCATAATATATAATTTATCATTTAAATGTTTGCCAAATGAAAAACGGACAAAGTGGTACAGGATCCTAGATGAATAAACGTATACCGTAGCAACCGAATCTGCTTAGGGAATAATATAACATCTCGTGTAAAGGGATATTGAAAAATTAATATTTGTGAGTTCCTTTAGGCTTCTATCGAGGTTAAATGTCAGCAGATCTTCCAACTGTACTGATCTGAAAATATTGTTGTATTTACGAGCTACGCGATAACTGACAAATGCTGGCACTGGCTGAACAGATCCACTCAAATATGTGTGGATCTTTCTTCAAAAGACCACCTTGAACACCTATCTAAATAGTCCTAATGTCAGTTGACCAAGATTATATCTGGACCTTAAAATTATACCAACTATGATCTGTGTGTTTCGGCTGTTTCTTCTCAGAGTGAGTAATCAGGTACGAAACACCGGCTTCATGTAGTCTTAAAAAAAGGCGAGATAAGAAGTGTTTGTAAAAACCACTACTACTAAAAGTAATTAGAAAAATAGACAGAAAATTATATGTATGTAATATAGAAAATTATAATTATATTATAGAAAATTAGTTAAAAACGCAACAAAGCTCACTCCCCGTGTATGCGGTCTGCTTGGAACATATAAGCATTCCAGGTCAAAAGCAACCCTATAATACAAGTTTAATTTCAAATGTTTTTCTTTCTAACAGACCCAATAACGGACCCAGTCTTTCTGCAACGTCAACTTGATTTGATGCTCTTGTACTACCACCTTCATGAACCGAATCACGTTGAATCTGCCAAGACCATCTCTAATTCTTGGAGCCCCGAGAAGAACATTGAACACTACAGCGTAAGTTAAAGTTTTACATCAAGACATAACCAAGAACATGTGTTACATTATATTCATGATTGTTTTCAATGCTGCTGCGACTGTAACCGGAACGTTATTGGTTTCAGAATGTGACTGCAGTGACAACCTTCATCGAGATGCTGGAGCACCAGTGGGTGCTTCCTCGCGCTGTACCCTTCTCCATCCTCGAATCCGAGCACAAGTTTGAGGCAGTCACCCTGTACAATGTGTTGATCTCAGCTAAGGACTACGACACATTCTACAAGACAGCCGTCTACATGAGAGATCGCGTCAACGAAAACATCTTTGCTTACGTTCTCAGTGTTGTTATTTTGAACCGTCCAGACACTCAAGGAATCTACATCCCCCGTCTGTATGAGGTTTTCCCCTCATTCTTCAACAACGGTGAAATTATGACGACCGCTCAGAGGATAAACACACACGGTTCCCGTATGGTTGAACACTACCCCTCAACCTACAAATGGGACGAGAATGTGGTCATCAGGTGGAATGCTACTATCTGGCCTTACTACAACAGCCAGAGCACCCCCGTCGCCTACCTTACGCACGACTACGCCCTGAACACCTTCTACTACAACGCTCATCTTTCTCAACCCTGGTGGTTGAACAGCGAAAACCTCCCAGTCAACAAGCACCGACGTGGAGAATGGTTCTGGTTCTTGCACAGGCAGTTGGTTGCTCGTTATTACATGGAGAGACTGTCTAACGGTCTCGGAGAAATCCCTGAACTTGGTCACGAGATTGTTAAGGAAGGTTACAACTCTGGTCTCCTGTACCACAATGGCGTCGCTTTCCCTGTCAGGCCAAACTACTTCAGTCTCGACCAGCCTCAATTCGTTGAAGAAATCCAAGAAATCTTCGATTACGAACGTCGCATTCGTGACGCCATCGACCAGGGTTACATAGTTAACGTAAGTGTTTCTTGTTTTAATTGCGTTATATTGAAATATTGTATTTGGTATTGTTTGTAAACACTATATTTGTTTTTCCTATACTTGCAGCATCTTGGCGAACATATCGATATCCGTGCACCTGAGGCTATCGAGGTCTTAGGACGCGTCATTGAGGCTAACGTCGACTCTCCAAATGCGCAATACTACCAGGACTTCATCAGCCTCTGGAAGAAGGTTCTCGGCAATTCTCTTGTTCAGGAACACCAATACTTCCACCAGTAAGTTAACAGTACAGTTTTGATCTGTATCCTAACTAGCCAAACAAATACTGTTAAAGTGAAATTAAGTTTGCTCGTTTGTCACGCTTTCGCGCTTTTTGACATATAGCTACTAGCAAAGCCCCGAGAAAAAGTGAGTAGTTTAGTTATTTGCAATGGATTATCGCTAACATTACTGAAATTTGTTTCCAGCTTCATTCCTTTGGTCGTTCCCTCGGCCCTCGAACACTACCAGACAGCTTTGCGTGATCCCGCGTTCTGGATGATCTGGAAGCGTGTCTTAGGACTGTTCCAGTTGTGGCAGGAGAAACTTCCTCACTACAAGCGTGAAGAACTTGCTTTACCCCAGGTGGCTATCCAGAAGGTTGACGTTGACAAGCTGACAACATACTTTGAATACAACTATCTGAACGTCACATCTCATCTGCACATGAATGAGGAAGAAGGTATTATTATTTCTTTAATGTTGTGAAATGGGGTCGGTAAGGGTTAAGTGTTTTTTGGTTTTCCCACTAAAAAATCGAAGTAATTGGCTAGTCCACTATTATATGGTCTCCGAAATGAGGCTCTATGATGTGTACCTAAATACAGATTACAGGTGTGACCTTGCAACGTTTTTCCCATTAACCGCAAACAGTTTTGTTAAACAATTAAATAAAATCCATTCACGTATTTCGTCCTATAACAGCCAAGGAAGTCTACGACCAGGTCAGCGTGTTGGTCCAGCACCCAAGACTGAACCACAAAAAATTCCAAGTCCGCGTGAACGTCAAGAGCGAAGTTGCCAAGTCGGTTGTTGTCAAATTCTTCTTGGCACCTAAATACGACAGCCACGGTTATGAGATCCCACTCCACGTGAACAGCCAGAACTTCATGCAGATGGACGAGTTCGTTTATGACTGTAAGTTTTTATCGCTATTCAATTTATATACTTTACTCCATTTCAATGTGAATTGGAATTCATTAGAAACTTTGAAGTAAAGTAAAAGTTTATACTATTTTACAAGAAAACAATCCGCAGTATTTAACTTGAGTAGGCGTTGCGTTTAGCCCAAGAAAAAAAATATAATGTGCAAAGCGTTTAATAACCTCGAAAATGGGAGTTTACTTAAAACATACTAATTAAAATTGTTTACAGTGCCTGTTGGAGAATCCGTGATTGTTCGTGACTCTGTTGCCAATACTGGCAAGGACGTTGATTCTGCCCACCAACTGTACCAGAAGGTTGAGAAGGCACTGCAGGGCAAGGGACAACTGTACCTCGACCAGACTGAGGGCATGGAGAAAATGGCTGAGCATCTTCTGCTGCCTAAGGGTTTGTATTTTCTCTTTCTATTAATACAAGGGATTTGTTTTCTTTTCTATTAACACTGCCCAACATGATCTATTTTTAAATATATTTCGAATATAACAAATGTTGTATTCAATTCTCACGGGTAGGTTAACCAGAGAGTTCGAAATTAACAGTTACTGCACGATGGACTCTATATAGGTGAAGGTGTATGTTTCATTCAGGCAAAACAAAGAGGCTTTAAAAAATTTCATAAGAAAACTGCGACGAGTGTTTAAGACAGTTTTGTATTTACAGTATCTATCATCTGTACTACCTACAATACCTTATAATCTCTTTTCTATTTCACAGGTCGTATCGGCGGTATGCCTTACGTCATGATGGTCTACATCTCGGAGTACCGCGCACCCAAGATCCCTTACAACGCTGCCACCGACCCCACTTTCTCTCTTGGCCTCTCGCCCATCATTCGCCATCTGACCGACGAGCCATTCGGATTCCCAGTCAACAGACCTCTCTACCCCTGGCAGGTGGAGGGAGTCAAGAACTTGTACTTCCAAGATGTTCTGATCCATCACAAGCACACCCCCGAAGTCGAAGTTCCTCACACGGAATAAGCGATTCACGGAGTTTTTGACGTCAAGTGAAACAATGCTGCTGTTCTATGAGTAATTACTGGACTGATGGAATCACTAGATATATCACTATTAAAAATAGTCCTATGCAAGTAATTCGAACTCCTTACTAATATCTGAGCCCACGCACTTGCTCGGGTAATTCCAACAATTGCGCGACTTGGCGTCACTAAAACTTAATGTGCATTTTTGTTATTTTGATAGTGTATTTATTTATGTAGTTTATGTATTTATTGTTGATGTTTATTATATTATATTTAAGTATTATATGGTAAAAATAGTATGATGAATTAAGTGATCGTAAACATATTGCCCACCTTAGATGTAAACTATTCATTCTGTACCATTAACAAATGTATAATTTTGAAAATATTCAGTTACGCTTCCAGTCAGCTAGATAGATCTCAGATTCACATAAACTTAAATATGTATTTTGTGTTATGTATTATAAATAAATAAAATATGTTTTAAAAACACGGTATTTTTATTGGTAATTCCTACTCTTGATCAATAGCTCAGCTTAACAAACAAAAACCAACCCAAAATAACTAAAATGGTAGTATGTAGTTCTCATTGCTGAAATTAAAATCTTTTGTTCTTTTGTAACTGTGGCAGGGTTATTAAAATACCCAAACTTAATTGCATGAATATTTTCTTAACAGTATACTACAGCTGTACCTAAATGCACCCGTAATTTAACAAATTGGGTAAAATCCCGCCATGTTAATTGCAAAATATTTCCTAAATATTAGTGTTTCCTTTGTGTAACATGAACGTTGTGTAAATTCTTTACCCTCAATAACTTTAAATGTTTAATCCCCATAGTTTCTGTATTTGTTAACAAAACCACAGATTAGTTTAGGGTGTCATTGTTGGTCAGAACTTCTTATAATTAATCTAAAGTAGGTAAGTAGGTATGGCACAAGCGCGTGGAGCTTTGCTTAAGCAAACAGTGGTCTAGCAGTGGCTGAAGTCAGGCTGTGAATGATGATGATGGATTAAGTGTTTCTGGAAGACTAACTACACCCGAATTAGCCTAAAATACTATGGTTCATGTTAACTGCTATGATTGGCGGACTGGCAACGGCTTACAGCAGCTTATCCAATCATTTAACACAGTTTCACATTGTTTTAGAAATTTTTAGTGTTGGTTACATTCGCAGAAACCGAGTGTGAGACTTCAATATGTTGTTTAATACTTTGCCATAAAATCATTATGACAACACGCCCGAAATCCTTATCTACTTTTTTAGCTAGCTTGTGCCAACAATACGGTAAGCCCTTAAGACAAGCAGACTCTAACATAGTAGAGAGTAGGCTGGTTGTTGGTTATAAGGGCAAGCCAAGGTTTTAGGCTTGCACGAAAGTCAGAGTCGTTTTAAACCATTTGGGGGGCCTTGGGCACTTAGGAATGATGGGGTCCTTGTAGAATGCAAGAGCGGGCGAAGCAAGCTCGAATTTTTCTGCATCCCGCCTCGGATAAGTTAGGTTTTCATGACAAAAATAACAGGTGCCTGGGATAAGTTGGGTTTTTTTCACAGCCACTAGCTTTAACATTTACAGGATCTTGGGGCCCCCTTGGATCGCAAGGCAATGTGCAAGTGCCCAGATTGGCTCAGTGGCAAAGATGGCCATGACGAAAGTACCGCCACTACATCAAATTTATGAGATTTGGGTAAACTAGGTGGTAACTACCCATATTTTACTTAGGTACTCACTTGATCTAGAAAGAAAAAAAAACTACTAATTTAATATTTTTAAACTATAAAACCATTTATTGTTTACTATTAGCTGTAATCATAACGTCATCCTTATTCTTATTCTTTATTGCACACAAAAATTATACACAAAAAAAAACATCGGCCAGAATAACCCAAAACTCACCAAGTCCATTATGTACTACAAAATTCTTTTGGCTATAAATATCTGTGCTAGTGAGGACTATAGTAATTAACTAGGTACCTTGTTGACGTGAGGAGCGTTCATGTCATGTAATTACTGTCAGAATGTGGGCCTGGGATATACACCTCCCTAACCTACAAGGCTATGCGTAAGTATCGTAGCAGCTAGCGCTAGAACGATAGCTGCTAGTACACTTAGGGCCAGTTTCACCGGTTCCAGATAAAGTGTCGGTTAGTTATCTGATAGTTAATACTATCTTCCTAATATCACTTAAAGGCTGGTTATAACTAAGACTTTATCTACCAGATATCGCTATACGACACCTGTGAAACCAAAAATGTTAGTTTATCTGGCAGATAAGTTCCTAATAGGCTAACCGACACTTTATCCGCAACCGGTGAAACTGGCCCTTACTCTTGTACTGACTACCCTTGTGAAAAAAAGGCAGAAGTTTGAGCTATTTGGTTTACAGTTTAACCCGCAAATTACATTGTTAAATGTAAACCAAATAGCTCGTCTGCCCGTAGACCTCTGCATAACTCATCGGGGATGCTGGAGCTTGATGTTATGATATAGATCTGTTTACACTACTTTGGAAAGCGAAAGGCTCTACGGAGTAAAATCACAAGGTGGCTGTTCTCAGCAACGTATAACCACAAAAGACTCTAACCTCTTGAGGAACACGTGGCTAAATAATAACAGCTACTCGGGTCTTGCCTAGGTTGGTCTGTAGACGGGTGACCACCCTAACATACCGAGTTTCCTTCGTGTCTCGGAAAGCACGTTGAACTGTTGGTTCCGGCTGTCCTTTGTAGATCTTTGACAGTCGTTACAGGTAGTCAGTGGCCCAAAAAGTCGGCCAACCAGTCTTTCTAAGGGGGTATCGTATTATCCAGTACTAACTGGGTAATGGAGGTCAGATAGGCAGTTGCTTCAGTTAAAATACAGGTATCCAGCTGTATCTGGTTCCGGGTTCCGGGTCCTCCAACGAGGAAAAGGCTGGGCAGATGATGATGAGAGTCGTCTCCATGATCATCTTCACCTCTCCTTTTTTTTTTTTTTTTTTTTTAGGTACTTGACACATTTTCCGAGAAATTATTGTTTCTTTTGACGGCTGGCGGCAAAACTGCACTATTATATAGCTCTTAGGACCTACTCTTCTGATTGTTGGTACCTATTTACATTCAACCGAACATTGTCAATCGAATATCAGTGGTAGGTCAGCACGCTAGCTCCTCCTATCCGAAGGATTTGTTTTGTGTCTCTGAAAATATACCTAAGTACCTAAGTATTGGTAGGTTCACATGTCTTCGAATGATGACATGACGAAACCTTATATACCCATTTAGTCACAAATAATATCATACACTCATCACCACACACATTCACAGACACTGTACAGTTACCCATACGCACACAGGCACACACTACGTATTTTAATGTCAATTAATCACCACTCTCGGCTAATAATAAGTTTTCTGTGTAGCTCGTAATTGGCGTAATGTTCGTTTATTTTTTTTATATTAATGTGCTGAAAGCTGTGAAGCTACCTCTGTAAAATAAATAAATAAATAAATAAATAAAAAAAAACCTTTTAATCTACACATTTTTTTCTTTACCTTCTAATTTATTTCACATCCTCACAATAATGTCGGTGACGCCATCTGGCTTAATAATGCTATAAATCAAAGTTAAAGTCAACGCCATCTAGTTATTCTCAGCAACAACTAAAGTATCAAGCAGACAAACTGTTTCCTGCAGAAGAAGTAAGATGTCGCTAGAAGTGGTTTAAAATGTTGAAGTTTACTTTTTTTGTTCTTATTATTAGATCACTAGGTGTTGCTCGTGACTTTCGTTCGTGTAAAATTATTATAACGATATCATTTTCCATCACGATCACTTTCTTGTCCATCTGTCACCAGCGATATTCACAGGTACGGGTGGACCTAAAATGTGAAGGAAAAAATCTGAAAACCGTAAGATATATTTTAATAAAAAAATGGTTTTAACCATAACAAACTTATTATTTGCGGTTGGTCCAATACCCGTTCCATAGGATCGAACAGCAAAGTAAAGTTTCTCCTTTAAAAAGTTTGTACAGAGCCTTCGGTGCGCGAGTCTGACTCGCTCTTAGCCGGTACTAGTTACAGGAGATATTAGACGTCAAAATTCCAACTTTTTCATATTCTTTTTTTAAATACTAGTTTTCCAGGTCGAAACTTTACTTAAATACCTCTATAACACTTTTACTAGGTATTGATATTCCTCTAAAAACTAAGTAGTTTCCCAGCAATATTTTTCGTAGAGTTACTTAGGTCCATGCTCACCAAAATGATGACGGTCTGATTATCTAAAAACAGCTGTTTAAAACATATTTTCGTATGGGAACATGTCACAGTGACAGCTGTGTTTATGTAATCAGACCGTTATCTTTTCGGTGCACATGGACCTTAGTTGGATGTATGTATGTCACCGTAAAATTGTCAAATACGTTATATTGTAATATTTCTAGCGATATTGTAAAGTCTCGAATTATTGTCAAATGAACACACTGCTTACAACAAAACGCATTATTTTTCGTGAAATGCATGCGATGGTAGTCAACTTACGCGGTGTGGAGGGAAGGAGGGGTCCCCCTTGCCCAATGGCACAACTCTCATGAAAAGACAATGCACCATTCCTGAGAAATACCGATTAATATAACATAACCTTGAAACACTTTATATGTATTCCCCCTAAAAAGCGTAGTCGAAGGAGCCCCGCTTCGCGGGGCCCCAATTTCCGAGTGCAGGGTTTAAAGGAACCTAACTAACCTAACGGGGGGGTGCCCCAAGTCCCGATTATGGGGGCAGAGATACTTCCGTAAGTGCAGTTGACAATAATTCGAGACATTACAATATCGCGAGAAAAAACACGTTATATTGTAATATCAAATCAAATCAAATCAAATCAAATAATTTATTCGCATAATATGGGTAAATAGATGGTAAATAATTGTTACATTTCAAATCTAACAATAAGGATCCTCATATAAACCATTTCTGGTATACGAAATATAAAATAAAAGCTTAAAATAACAAACAAAACCAAATGGGTGATATGACTAAACATACTAAATTAAATATCTAACTATTATTGCACTAGAATAGGAACTTAGTGAGGTGTTATAATAATTTTCTATTCTTATAACTAAGGTATTCCTGGGTAGTGTAGAAACATTTTGTGACCAGCCAAGAGTACAATTTTTTTCGGAATAAACTAAGGGGTAGGTCTTTTAGTTCATTAGGTAATTTGTTAAATAATTTAATAGACATTGGGTAACAGTTTCTTCTATACAGATCAGTTTTTATGTTTGGCAAAGGGAAGCTATTGGGATACCGGGTATTAAAATTACAATATTCACCAAACGATTTGTATAGGTACTGATGTGTTTTGACAAAAATACAAGACTCAAATATATACATGGACGGTGCTGTTAATAAATTTAGTTTTTGGAATAATGGTTTGCATGACGTTAGTGAATCCACATTACAAAGTGCGCGAATGCACTGTTTTTGCGCCAAGAATACTCTATTAAATTCTACAACGTGTTTGACAATTTTACGGTGACATGTACACTGTTTACAGCCTGTATACAGTAAATTGAGATGCAAAGGAGAAGAAGCATTATGATAAGAAATTATTTCACTACAAAAATCACAACGAACAAAACGGTGAAGGAAAACATCGTGAAGTAACCGGCATGTAAAAATGGAAGATCAATCAATCAAAATCAAAATCAAAATCAAAGCATTTATTTCAAGTAGGCCAGTTACAGGCACTTTTGAATTGTCGAAACAAAATGAACATTTAAAGTAGCTACAGTCCCAGTCACAAGACATAAAAACTGTGAAAGTACTGTAGTTGCCCATTCCCTAACGTAGATCTCTATGGAGAAGAACGGGCAAGAAACTCCATGGACACTCTTTTAAATCAAAATATTGTTACAAAATCTTGGTTACATCATTCATGTTGAGATGGTATATTATGTGAGAACAATGTAGCAAGATGTGCACGTTAAAAGTGTCCATAGCAAAACAAAATAAAATACAACTCAAAAACTAAATAATTAATTCAAAAAACCCATGGCGACTAAGAGATGACCAGTCACAACTGACAGCGCCCGTTCACGGACATGACGCATGGATCAGCACCATTCAGCTCAACCATTTTGAAGGGAACTAAATGGTCCGACACACGCGCCACCATCAGCGAGACATTTGAGAGAGCATGACATACTCTCAACCGCCAGGGCACATTCTAGTCAAGAACTGCTATACAATGCAAAGATAGTTAAGTACAATCTTCAGCAGCTCCAACAATACCATTTAATGCTATCAATTTATGCGTCCCTGTCCTTGTGGAGCAGGACCAGCATTGAGCCAAGCATCTTTATCAGCGATATAATCGCTCAACTTGTAATACGCTCGTTGACAAAGTGTGCGTTTAATGCATGTTTTAAATTTCGTCTCATTCAGTTCAAGAATACTTTGTGGAATTTTATTATAGCATCTCAAACAGTACCCCATGAAAGATGAGTCTACTTTAGCGAGTCTAAAGCCTGGCTGAACTAATTGGTCCCTATTTCTTGTACTGTAGTTATGTCTGTCACCTCTTTTACCAAAAAGATGCAAATTTTTTCTGACGTACATTATGTTTTCGTAGATGTATTGACAATGTACCGTCATAATGCCTATATCCTTAAACAGCTTTCTTAGAGAATCGCGCCTACGAAGATTATATATGGCTCTAATGGCTCTTTTTTGCAGAATAAATATAGACTCAATATCTGCAGCTCGTCCCCATAGCAAAATACCGTAAGACATTATACTATGGAAGTAACTAAAATAGACCAGTCTAGCGGTATCTACATCAGTAAATTGACGGATTTTTCTAATGGCATATGCTGCTGAGCTTAGCCGCCCCGCAAGAGATGTTAAATGAGAACCCCATTGTAGCCTTGAATCAAGCGTAATCCCCAGGAAAACCGTTTTATCTACGAATTCAAGTTTCTCATTATTCAATAATATATCACAATCACTACCCTTAACATTCGGTAAAGCAAATCTTATGCATTTGGTTTTTTTTTCATTTAATACCAAATTGTTTGCTGTGAACCAATTTTGGACCTGCAGTAGGGCATTATTCACGTCATCTAAATTTTGTGCCCGTCTATTTATCTTAAAAATCAGGGAAGTGTCATCAGCAAATAACACCATATTTTGAGGTTGGTTTTTCAATAAATAGGGTAGATCATTTATGTATACTAGAAAGAGGAAAGGACCCAATATTGAGCCTTGTGGAACCCCCATTTTTATTTTTAAACCCTGTGAGTTAACACCATTTATCTGAACATATTGTTGTCTATCATTTAAATATGATCTTACCAAACTAAGTGCAAGTTTACCCAGTCCGTAATGCTCAAGTTTCATAAGTAATGTGTCGTGGTTTACGCAATCAAACGCTTTGGAGAGGTCACAAAAAATTCCTATAGCGTCTTGGGACTCTTCCCACGCAGTAAATATGTGCTTTAATAATGAAAGAAGACATGTGACATCTACCAATCCGCACTGGGCCCGCATGGTAGATTATAGCCCATTCCCTCTCATTGAGAGGAGGCCGTGTCCCAGCAGTGGGAACATTATAGGCTGACGATGATGATGATGATGACAAAAATCATGCCTCGATTCTATTCTCCGAAGGAGGTCGTGAGTGGAGTTAATCAAGCTTTATGAGTTGTTTCATAAGTAAGTAAACTTGGGAGAGAAGCCCAGTGGGTTTTCAGCAAATATATTCTTCAATTCATGGCTGATTAGCTTGAGATATGAGAGAATAGGGGTAGACGACAATACAAAACAAATTAGGCCGTCATTTAGATTATCTAAAAAGATTTC
Organism: Xestia c-nigrum; assembly: GCA_916618015.1. Taxonomy (NCBI): domain Eukaryota; kingdom Metazoa; phylum Arthropoda; class Insecta; order Lepidoptera; family Noctuidae; genus Xestia; species Xestia c-nigrum. The sequence continues at coordinate 12,562,987 of OU745261.1, read as the reverse complement.
ACCCGTATCTTTAGTTACGTTAACCGGAATTGACGAAGATACGAGGCCTATAAAATTTGCATTACGTCACGCCTTGGTATAATTTTAGTGAGTTCTGACGTCACGAGCCCCACTCCCGAGTTTTGATGCGGTTTATCTTTGTCAATATTCATCGATTTACATAAACAAAAAATACGTGTCCATTTTTTCCATTACTCTAACTGACGGACTAAATAGATTTGCAGTTTTTCCAGACACAGCTAGTAGGTGCATAACACAAAACAAACCTACTAGGTACCTACTACCTACTACTTCCTATGTAGGTAGTAGTAGGAGGCAGTAGGTAACAGGACAACGTCTGTCAGGTCGGCTAGTATAAGAGTAGATACTTACTGTATATACAAAAACAAAATTTAATTAATACAATAGGTAAGAGAGATAAACAAAACAAAAACTTAAATATTTAAAACAGATTTCATGATCAACAACCACTCTACGAAGAAACTACATAACATAAAATCGCCTGTGTTACCCGAAGGGTTTTTTAGAAGTCTATCTAACACATCCACATTTTGCTAGCTATATGTTGTATTTCAGTGGCATGTGATAGGGGGCTAACCTATTGCCATCAACAGGGCACAAATCCAAACTGTTGCATCGGTTTTCAGCAGACATGATTGAAGAGCAGGCCCATTCATCTGCCTAGCCTTTTTCTACAAAGTTGGGGCCGGCTTCCAGTCTAACCGGATGCAGCTGAATACCAGTATTTTACATGGAGCACTATCTGAACTCCACAACTCAGTTAATTCTGAGTAATACAATACCACTTGGTAAGACTGGTTGTTAGACTTTTAGGGCTCTAACTACCGGTAAAAACGGTTAAAGATGGACAAATGACAGCCGGGACCAACAGCTTAACATGCTTTCCCGGGCACGGAGGAAACTCGGTATGTAAGGGTGGTCACCCATCCACAGACCAACCCAGAATTTAAATAGAGCGACTATCTGAACTCCACAACCCAGTTAATTCTGAGTAATACAATACCACTTGGTAAGACTGGTTGTTAGACTTTTAGGGCTCTAACTACCGGTAAAAACGGTTAAAGATGAACAAATGACAGCCGGAACCTAGATAAGAACGGCTTAACCTGACGATCGACCCGAGCGGCTGTTATTATTAAGCCACCAGCTCCTCAAAAGCAGGCCTTTTACGAAATATAAAAAGTCCGTGCCATGGCTGCTACTGAGACATCTTTGATGGAAAAAAATATTAACAGTTTGCCCAACCTGGGAATCGAACTCAGGACCTCGTGCTCAGCAGTCGCACTCGCAATCATTGATTAACTAGGAACTTGAATGAAAAAATTAAGTCTATAATCATAATTTACACTTTCAACAAACTGGTCGATACGTCATCTAGTCTGAAATTTCATACCACACAAACTCAAACTCAAACTCAAACTCTTTAGTGCATTCATGTGTACATTCAGTTGTTACATATTACGTAAGTAAGTTCCCGAACCTGATTAGGGCACGGCAACATAATACATTGGACAAAACAAACATCCAGTGACAGGATTGCGAGTTTGTTAAACAAATACTTATAATATAACTAGTATAATTACTATCGAAAATATTCCTAGTATTTATTAGGTTTATGTAGTTATTTTAATTAATATTTTGAGGTTATTAAATTATTTAATTTACATGTATTCATTATTATATTGTAATAATTTGTATCAGTTTTTTTAAAATAAATTAATAATATCATTAATTTGTATATATATGTCACCGTAAAATTGTCAAATACGTTATATAGTAATATCTCTAGCGATATTGTAAAGTCTCGAAATATTGTCAAATGAACATACTGCTTACAACAAAACGCATTATTTTTCGTGAAATGCATGCGATGGTAGTCAATTTACGCGGTGTGGAGGGAAGGAGGGGTCCCCCTTGCCCAGTGGCACAACTCTCATGAAAAGATAATTTCTGACCATTGCGCCATTCCTGAGAAATACCGATTAATATAACATAACCTTAAAACACTTTATATTCCCCCTAAAAAGCGTAGTCGACGGAGCCCCGCTTCGCGGGGCCCCTATTTCCGAGTGCGGGGTTTAAAGGAACCTAACTAACCTGACGGGGGGGTGCCCCAAGTCCCGATTATGGGGGGCAGAGATACTTCCGTATGTTCAGTTGACAATAATTCGAGACATTACAATATCGCGAGAAAAAACACGTTATATTGTAATATAGGTTTAAAGATATTTATTTCTCATAAGAACTTTTACATAACAGTTCACTTATAATGAGATACAAAGTTATTACTTAATAATATACATTAGAGCCTCTGGGGCGATGGTGACGTTAGATGGTATAAACATGTTTTTTTTAATTTATTCTTAAATATATTAATACTTTTACATTTTTTTATTTGTTCCGGTAAATCATTGAACAGTCGTGCTCCCTCCACTAATACTGTTTTTTTGCCATAATTAGTCCGTGCACGTGCGGTCATTATCTGGAATTTGTTTTTACTTCTTGTGTTGTATGCTATAGATCTTTTACGTATTTGTATGTTTGATTGCACAGAATTAGTGGTGATCTTTTTTATGAGAATGCAGGTGTAATATGTGTAAAGTTGTGTGAGGTTTAGTAGTTTAGTTTTTTTGAATAATTTTTTTGTTGGATATAGATAGTGGTAGTGAAATAGTACTTTAATCATTTTGTTTTGTATTCTTTGTAGTGGATTAAGATTAGATTTAGCGGCTGATCCCCACACTTCAATTAGGTATTCAAGGTTTGATTTTACTAGAGAGTTATATATTATTAGCCGTACTTTTTTCGGGATCAATTTTGATATTTTTCGCAACGCCCCTAATAGTGATATTAATTTTGTTTTGATGTGATCGATGTGCAGTCTCCAAGTAAGTTTATCATCTACCCACAATCCGAGATATTTCTCGTGACTAGACCGTTTGATTGTTTCTCCGTTAATCGTAAGAGGTGAGAACTCTGGTAATGGTTTATTTTTCGCAGCGAAGATCATAAATGATGTTTTTGAGGTGTTAATAGTTAGTAAGTTATATTTCAACCATTCACTGAGTAGGTCCAGGTCCTTTTGCGCATCGGTGATAATGTTCGGTAAGGATTTACCAAAGTAAAAAAGACAGGTGTCATCCGCGTATAATGTTAGGTGTCCCGTTAGCCCTATTTTGTCGATGTTATTTATGTAAATTAGAAATAGTAATGAGCTAACAATAATTGAGCCTTGCGGACAGCCGTATGTTATGTTCTGTATCGAGCTGGTGAATTTATCAATCTTAACGACTTGTTGTCTGTTCTGTAAATATGAAGTAAACATATTGAGGGCGCTGCCTGATATACCTATATTGTGTAATTTCTGTAGTAATTTTGGATGGCTAACCGTATCGTACGCTTTTTTTAAATCAATAAAAATACCTACAGCAATGTTTTTTTGATCAATTTGAGTTTTTATTTTCGTTACTAAATCTACTGTGGCAGTGAGAGTACTTGATTTATGGCGGAAGCCGTATTGTTGATCGATTAGGAATTTTTTCTTTGTCAAGTACTCGTTTAGACGGTTGTATAATACTCGTTCGAATATTTTCGAAATAACGGGTAAGACAGATACCGGTCGATAGTTGCCGGGGTCAGTTCTACTTCCAGATTTGTAAATAGGACTGACCCTAGCAACTTTCAGTGAGTCGGGGAAAGTGCCGTGCGTTAAACAAATATTTATACAATTAGCTAATCTTTCCACAATTATGCTTTTAAGGCATTTCATAGCTTTTGTGCTGATACCGTCCAAGCCTGTACTAGTGTTGGAGTCAAGGTTGTCAATTATTTTTGATATTTCGTCTATGTTACATGGGGAAAGTTCGTCTAAAGTTAGGTCGTGTGTGTAATTGCTGTCGTACATGAGAATATTACCAGTGTTAGGTATTTCATTAGCTAAGTCCTCACCTATTGACGCAAAGAATAAGTTAAGAACATTACAAATTTCATTACGGTTTGTTATACACTCTGAGTTCGAAATTAGTTTGGGGGGAGCATTGCTGTCTTTGATTTTATTCGCTGCTAAGGTATTAATGATTTCCCACATTTTTTTAGGTTGTTTGTGGCTGTTATCAAATAAGTTGTGGTAGTAGGTTTTCTTCTCTGTTTTGATTAGGTTTTTTACTCTATCCTGTTTTTCATCAAAATTCTTTCGTAGGTTGTCGTCTTTTGGGTAGGTTTTTGTTTGTTGCCATAAATGATTTCGTAGGTTGATTGAATCTATAATATTTCGGTTTATCCAGTCTTCTTGAGGTAGGTTTAGAATTTTGGTCTTATCTTCTTTATTTTTATTTATTTGTTCTAAAATGAATCTTTCTAAATAGTTGTAGTCGTTTTCGTTATTAGTGTAGTTTGCTATTAGAGTACTGTTGTATAATTTCTCGTAGTTAAGTGCTCTGTATTGGATCCTCTTGTTTGTTTTTGGTGCCAGGCTGCCTATCTCAAGGAATATCTGCTTGTGGTCTGATAGGCTTGAGTCAATTAAAGTTATGCTGAACGCGTGATTGTTTATGTTCGTGCATATGTGATCAAGTATAGTATTTGTAGTGCTGGTTTCACGGGTACTGTGCAGTTTATGTATTTTATTTAATATTTCGTATCCTGTTCCTTTAATTTCATTCAGGTATTTTGTGACGTAACTGTCCTTACTAAGTAGATCAATGTTAAAGTCTCCGAAAACAACCGCTCTCTTTCGCTGCTCTAATTGTGAGATATATGTATCTATGAAGTTGTTTATATTGGACTCACCTGGTTTGTAAACCGCTCCAATGTCCAATGAGAGTTTGTCTATGTGTATCCATAGGTAGTGATTACCAAGTTCGCACATTTCCTCTGTTATTTCGTGTTTGATACTTTCGTGTACATATATCGATACGCCGCCACCTTTGCGGTCTTGCTTGTAGTTATAAACATGCTTATAATGAGGAAGCTGATATAGTTTTGCGTCCGCTTCCGAAGAAATCCACGTTTCGGTAAAAATGAGTAAATGTATAGTCATTGGCGTTGCTTTTATTATGCATTTAATCTCATCAAGTTTGCCCGTCTTGCGGATACTACGTAGATTCGCATAAAAAAACCGTAATGAGGACGGGTGGTGTGGTATATCTTCGTATCTACTTACTAGTTGATGGTTTAGTCTATCCGTATATTTTTCATTTTGTATTAGATCGGTTACTGGTTTTTTTGGTTGGTTTTGTTCCGTGTGATTGTGGGTATTCCTTTTATATACTTGATTATGAGATCTCCTTCACCGTCTTCAATGCGTTTGTTGAGCTCCAATTTTAATAATTGTAAATGCTCTGTTTGAGCTGGGGTTTGATCTGCGTAAACCTGTATGTTATCTAGCAGGTTTTTCTTATTTCTTAGGAGGTATTTTGGTATGTCTGAATTGGTGAAGCAAACTTTTAATGGTCTGTTTTTGTCTGGGATATAATTATTTTCCCAGTCTCATGGTTTTAATTGGTTTAGGGCAGTCTTCGTATAGTGCTGTGATTATTTTCATGGCTTCGTTATTATCGTGATTTATTTATTTATTTATTTATTTATTTATTTATTAACACTTCAAGCACAAAAGTACAGAGGCGGACTTAATGCCATAGGCATTTTCTACCAGTCAACCTTTAGGTGATGCAGAGACAAGCAGTGGTAGGTGTCATTTCTGAAATTCTGAGAATAATTTTATTTAATACTACGATACACTACAAAGATATATAAAATATTATAAATATTTATCAAATACTATAAATATATATTAAAATAAAATTAAATGGACATTTACATGGATATACTAAAATAAAAAGACAAACAATGACGAAAACATTACCGTTGTGACGAAACTGCCAGCTTCTTCCGAATGTACTCGCGAACTTTAATTTTAAAAGATAAGCGATTAGTTGCCATCCTGATTTCTTGGGGAAGCGCATTCCACAGAGAAATAGACTGGACGAAGAATGACCGATGAATGTAGTCAGTGCGGTGAGAGGGACAGTGAAGAACACGATTTTGCGAAGAGCGCAGGCTTCTGCTGTGGTTGGCACAAATGTATTGAAAGTGGGGAGCAAGGTAACTAGGGGAAGTGGGAGAGACAAGAAAAGAAAACAATGTGGTTAGCGCCCTTTGCTCCCTACGCTGACGTATGGGCAACCACCTAAGAAGAGACCGGTGCTCGGAGACATGATCATATTTACGCAGATTGAAAACGAATCGAATGCAGTTATTTAGAAGACGGTCAAGTTTGTCGAGGAGATCTGCATTCAGGTCAAAGTAGCACACATCACCATAATCGATGATGGGAAAGATTAAAGACTGTACAAGCATTGCTTTCGTATTTGAGGGTAGAAAGTTTTTCAAACGGTACAGAGCCCGCAATGAACCAGTAACCTTCTGGCTGACACGAGCGACTTGTGTATGCCATTTCATGGTGCTGTCAATGTGCAAGCCTAGATCCTTTACATTGGTGCTAAAAGGAACAATCGTACCGTCGAAAAGAACTGGTGGCAAGGTTGTACTATCTAACTTGCTCAAGCTGCGCGAACTCCCAACGATTATAGCCTGACATTTGTTTGGATTAACTACAACACCGAATTTATCTGACCAGGTTTTTATTGCCATCAGGTCGCTGTTTAAGTTGCTGACCAGATTTCCTATTTCGTCAACCCTCCCCTGACAGTACAACTGCAGGTCATCGGCATACAGATGATACGCACACTGAAGCTCAGAAGTTAAGAGATTAATAAAAATAGAAAAAAGAAGAGGAGAAAGAATACCGCCTTGTGGAACACCAGTGTCCAAATCACACCAACATGATGAGGAATCTCCAGCATGTGATTTCGCCTGGAGTTTTTGTTTCTTTCGTTAATTTCCGATATACCCACAATTACGATGTTTTTTTCGCGCTCACATCGGGCTTTAAGTTCGAGGATGAGGTTTTGTTGGCATAAGATGGGCGATTTTGGCGTTGTATATTCAGCGTTTTTTTTGGTTTTTTAGTTGGGTAATTTCTTCTTCTATATGTTTTATCTTGTTTTGTGTTATTGCATTATTAGCTTTAATATTTTCCATATCGCCATTTATTTGATCGAGTCGTTGAGTAAAGTTTTCAGTTGTTGACTTCATGGTTTTTATTTCATTTTTAATCTCCGATATTTCGTCTTTTATGTAGTTAAGACTATCGTTTTGTGTTTTTCCGAATTTCTCTAGGAAAGTCATCATCTCTGTGCGAAAATTTGCGAAATCCTTTCTATACTCTGTCTCCTCAGTACGTTCTTTTCGTTTAAATGTGTTAACATTTCTATAGTTATCATCATCGCAGTAGGTGGGTAAGTTTGGTACTGATCCGCTAGTGTTTCCGCTCTCGCTTATCACCCTGGTATTCGGTGTAGGCGGTGTCCTCTGCGTATTCATTGTGTACGATTTGACTCGGACGTTCTCCGTCGAGTGCGAATATAACGTGTTTGACAATTTTACGGTGACATATATATATTATATATTACATTTTAATAATTTATATTCTCTACTATATTTATATTTTATTATTTTTTTGTAAGAGTTATTATATTTCATTAATTAAATATTCTCTATAATATTCATATTTTATTAATTTGGATCAATTATTATATTGATTATTATTGTATTCTCTATTTTATTCTCTTTTTACCTTTCACCACAGCCAGAATTACTTCCACCACCATCCTCCTTTTTTAACAGTCTGTACTGCCCCACTGAGGGGCAAAAGCGTCCCCCAATTCCTCCTAAGGGCCCCCTCGAACCAGCCCTCGCGGTACGCGTCCAGATCGTCTCACCACCGCCGCTTTCTCGGCCTCGGTGACACCGTTCATCTTCCGGTAACCATCGTGTAGCTGACGTGACCCACCCCATCTCATTGAAGCCTAGAAGCCTGACTAACATTAAAAAACCTAAAGTAAGAGTAAAAAAACATTTGATTGCACCATAATTAAAACAACTATACCTAGATGCAATTAACTGACAACTGCATTGGGCTATCGCTGGTAAGCATCGGGTTATCGCCAGTCGCTATGCGAGTAAGAAAAGTTGACAATTAAAAATTACCTATTATTGTACGTTATCTACCATTCTTTTATTAACTTACACTTATTAAAAGTAATGAGATGATGTGGCTTTTTATTTGATAACTCTTATTAGGGTCAATGTTCACCAAAAAGATGACGGTCTGATTATCTAAAAACAGCTGTTTAAAACATATTTTTGTATGGGAACATGTCACAGTGACAGCTGTTTTTAGATAATCAGGCTGTTATCTTCGCGGTGAACATGAACCTAAGGCGACTACAAGAGCTAAACGAATGATGAATGAATATGAGTGAAAGTATATGATTATGAAGCAAAACCAGAAAAAAGTCTGAAATTCTTCAGGATATAATTATGATAGTATGATAGTGTTTTGAAAACGTAACAAATAATATAACAAATAATTTTCCTCGATAAAAACAAAATGACCTTATTTCTAAAAATTTCTTTTAACGAGTGGAAATAATACTAAAATACATGCGGTCATTCGAATTCTACAAGCAACATACATTAGCATCATAGTTTTATTTTTTTTAGTCCAATCCATAGATTTTTTGTAAATCGATTGAAACCACTCATTTCGCGCTATTCAGCCCGCAGTGACTGACGCAACAACCATTTTGTAGTGCAAGCTGATTAGAACTTTATTCTAACAGATTTTCAGGCGAAGTTTGAACCACCATAATTAGAGTTGCTAATTTAGCTCATGTAGTCGCCTTAAACGGATGATAGTATGGCAAAAAAAAGCATTATGACGAGTAATAAAGCTATAAGATATAGAAGGAGAAGACATACAGCGCCGACTCAATAGTTGGTCGTGGGCTCGAATCCTGCAGGCAGACACTTTCACTATCAGCCTACAGAAGTCCACGACTGAACATATGCCTTTCAATAGAGTACAGAAAGCACTTTATCTTGCGTAATTTCTTTCATCATAAGATGGAGGAAAAGTTTGAGAGGACATAGGATTTCGAAGACATGATTGTGTCATCCACCCGGGATGTGTTGCCGCTCGCTCCTTCTTACAGTGAGGAGGCTAATATATTTATTCTACCCTAGGGGGTATTGACTCTGTCGGGGCTGCGGGACTGTTCGAAAGAGATACCGCGGCCCCGGAACATAAAGGGCGAGGAAGGAACATGGATGGGTTTTAGTCAGTAAAAGTCTGACACTCCCTCCCGCTCAGCCCAGAGTGGGAGAAGTCATTTGATGATTTGAAATCCCAAACAAAAAAAAAGGGGGTATTGACTCTTTCGGGGCTGCGGGACTGTTCAAAAGAGATACCGTGGCCCCGGAACATAAAGGGCGAAGAAGGAACATGGATGGGTTTTAGTCAGTAAAAGTCTGACACTCCCTCCCGCTCCGACCAGAGTGGGAGAAGATATTTGAGGATTTCCCATCCGGAAAAAAGGGGGGATATTGACTATGTTCCTACTATATCAAACTTTAGGTGGCTTGGCTTCTGCTGTGTTGAGAACGATCCACAATAGTTTCATCATATTCCTAGCTTTTTTCGCAAACGTTACGTCTCCGGTGATTATCACAGTACATTTCACTAGTTACGTTGAGTCCTGTGTAATAATGGGGAGCCTGATTGGGCATTTACCGGTTTTAAATCTAGATTCTGTCTGCTGCGGAGAAATTTCTCACGAAAAAAAAAACAAATAACTTTTGCTCGGCCTGAGAATTGAAGCTTCTTAGGCTTGCAGCAGTAGCGTTAACAACCAGTCGACCAACGAGTCGGGTGAGGCGGTTAGGTTTGTCTAACTCATCATCCGCCTAGTCATTTCCCAAATATATTGGGGTCAGCTTCCAAACTAACCGGATGCAGCTGAATACCAGTATTTTACATGGAGCGAATGTCTACCTGACCTGTAAAACCCAGTAACTGGGTAATACGATACCCCTTGGTAAGAGTGGTTGTCTATCTTACCTTCAAGCTAGAAGATGGACCTATGCGGATGTTATTGTTTAGCTATAACGAAAGTCGCATCTATACTATCTTCTATACTATATACTATATCTATACTATAATCTATACTTCTATACTTATAATAATATAATATTATAAAGCAGAAGAGTTTGTTTGTTTGTTTGGTTGAATGCGCTAATTTTAGGAACTACCGGCTCGAATTGAAAAATTCTTGTATTGGATAGTCCATTTATCGAGGCTAAGCTATCGAGCTAGGCTATATAACATCACGCTGTGACCAAAAGGAGCGGAGCAGCAATGAAAAATGTTACAAAATCGGGGGAAATTTTAGTGTTATTCCAAATACTTAAACTAATTTCGTAACTGCTTTTTTTATAAGAATTAAGTTAATGTAAAATTGCAATATATGTGACGTCACACTAGGCCGGGGGGAGGGGTCTCACAAATGTGACTACCTGTGACAAGGACGGGGTGAGGGTAAAAAAATACTGAATTTCGTGTTATGGATGGCCCCTAAGTCCCATGCAATGGGGGGCGAGCCTATCAACCGAGCACACATCCACACTTCGTGGCTGCCATTGAGAAATTCCTGAAGGAAAAACCCAATAATTGCTCGACCCGGGAATCGAACCCAGGTCTTCATGCTCAGCAGTCGCGCTTGTGACCCCGACCAACGAGGTCATCCATTTTTTTAGAATGGGGAATCATCAAATAACTTCTCCCATTCTGGGCGGAGCGGGAGGGAGTGTTATAGACTTTTACTGACTAAAACCCATCCATGTTCCTTCCTCGCCCATTATGTTCCGGGGCCGCGGTATCTCTTTCGAACAGGCCCGCAACCCCGGCAGAACGAGGCCATCCTGAGAGAAAAACGACGGAAAGCTTCGCGAATTTAGAACGTGTAATACTTAGATAAAGCATCAGACCACACTGACTCGTGTCTCAAATCGAGATAACGTCTGGAATTTTTACACGAACAAAGGTAATCTTAAACCAGATAGCAACAGCCTTGAACCTTGCGGATATTCGACAGCCATTGCAGATAAATCATTATTCGCAGATAATTACTTGTTTGCGTCGTGATAGTAGGTGCAGGTTATCACGACGAGTGAAAATAAGTAATCCGGCTAGGTAGTTAAGACAATATGAGACGAGCAAGTGATTTAATGATACGTGTTTTTAAGCTATTGCATAGCTTCTACCGCGGGCCTTGAGCGTGGAGACAGAATCCAGAAATTCCGTAACGAAAATAACCTAACACTCCATGTCAGATAATGACAATGACAAGCTAGTTTTCTTTTTAATATATTGCCGTAACTAGGAGTTGTATACATTTGATGTTAGACCTTCTTTGTAACCATTCTATTCTTCTATGTTCTAGAACCATCATTATAAAATTCACAATTCCATCGTGATGGGAAACAGAGCCTGAACATTCAGTCTGCGTTTGGCCCTCGAGCCGGCAACAAGCGGAAAAATAAAATAAATAAATAAAATTATAATTGCAAAAGTTGATAAAAAATGCTATGCAATAGCTTTACCGCGGCAGTTCCCGAGTGACGTCTTTTTTTTACTCAAAAACTTCTCCAAAGTCGTCGGGAAAGTTGGATGATCCCATGGCATAGAACCGAGAATAATGACTGAAGTAAGGGGAGGCCTATAACCCAGTAAAAAGAGAGGGCCGTAGTCAAGATGTTGTCCTATTAACCCATCATCATTAGCCTATAATGTTCCCACTGCTGGAACATGCTTCCTCTCTATGAGAGGGAATGGGCCACCACGCGGCGCCAGTGCGGATCGGTAGATGTCACATGTCTTCGAATTTTTGGTTCTAGAACCTGCCGGTTTCCTCACGATGTTTTCCATCACCGTTTTGAGAGTAGTGGCGATGAAATATTTTACAAAAAGTAATACGCCTGCCTGGGTCCGAACCCATGACATACGGGCCGCCACCACTGAGCCACCACTGCTCATATAACCCATAGGTAGACTGATAGAGAATGTCTTGTGGAATTAAGTCCGTCTATGTACGGTCGAAAACGCTATTAAGTTTACAGTTTAACCCACAAATTACATTGTAAAATGTAAACCAAATAGCTTGTTCGAACGTACCATAAACATTTCATCACGCCTGCAATACTTGATGGGTATATACAGAGATGTACCAAATAGTGTAGGTGCACTCACATTTCAAAACAATTGCATAGTTTATAATATTTAAGAAAAACATGTATTTGTTACACGTTTTGATTAGTTTTTTGTCATTTTGCATGTCCCTGCGACAAATAAATTCCTTTTCTATGTTCTTATTTTTCATTTAGTACCTACGTATGATTATAATCACAAATAGCTCATTAATTAGCGATAACATTGTTATTCATGTCGGCATTATTTGCGGTCAAAAGGATGTTCAATAAAAAAGTATTGTCTTATGTCTTTATAAAAGAATCCGTTTGTTTGCTTTTAAAGTGAACAACACGAATGACCTTCTCAAGACACTTACAATATGTTCTTAAAGAATAAACAGGCTGTGTTGAGAGCAGCGATGGCCCCAGTGGTGGCGGCTAAGAACAAGTCGTGGGTTCGAACCCAGGTGGGCGTAATAAACATTATTAGTGTAATTTATTTCATCACCATTGCTTTCAAAACGGTCAAGGAGAACCTCGTGAGACATTTTTTTGGTTCCAGGACATATCAGTTTCTTGCATATCCTAAGAACGAAAAATTTGAAAAGACATTTATGGTCATACTGCTGCTATTTGTGTAGAGGAGCAGGCCACACTCAACCACGCCCAATACGGGGAGCAGTGTTGAACAATGAAATTATCTGCTTAAAATCTGGCACCTAGTGGTCGTGTTTGCCATTAATATGATGGCCTTAACACTTAGGCTATTTGAGAACAGTAATACGCATCCTCTACTTCAAACTGAAAGATTGATGGGATATCAAAGATTACAGGAAATTGCGATCATTACGCATCTTTATCCGTAATTGATGAACCGAAGTTGTTATGTGTCAATCAAATATTCTGGTATGCATAAACAAAATGAGAGGGATTAAGAATAGGTGATGGTCATCATGGTCTACGAATCATTTATGAAAACGTTTCTCAATTAATATTATTTCTTCATCAAAATGTATTTCCGATTTTAAAACAACGTAATGTTTGAAAGATACGTAAACAACTACGTAATCTAAACTCCCTCTGTAAAAAAATTACATACGTCGACTTGAGAATCTTCTGTTACCGGAAGTCAAGGTGTCACATGATTGCGGGCCTGTGGACGGTGGGCTATGGGCTAGCTAGCCGTCCATCCGTCTAACGACGACGACAAGCCGTGTCGACGGCGCGTTCGTGTTCCACGCGCGCCTCAAAGAGATGTCAGCATAAGGGGAGGGGCCCGCAAGGGCCTGCCGGGGTTGCGGGCCTGTTCGAAAGAGATACCGCGGCCCTGGAACATAAAGGGCGAGGAAGGAACATGGATGGGTTTTAGTCAGTAAGAGTCTGACACTCCCTCCCGCTCCGCCCAGAGTGGGAGAAGTCATTTGATGATTTGCAATCCAAAAAAAAAAGGTGTCACATGATCTTCAGTTTTTGTTACGGAGTATGGACAACGTCTTTTAATAGAATGCCTGTTTTATCAAACGTCCATTAAACCTATGGCAAATATCTACCTCCATGAAATTATTTGAAGGGTAGCTTTACCTGTGAGTAACCGATGCCGACAAATATAAAAAAGAAAGAACAGTGGGATCTGTGTTCAGAAACGATGCAACTGATGAGGACGATAAAGTTACTAAGAAAAAGAACCATATCACATTATAGGTCACGACAGACAATGATACAGAAACAACGCATAGCGATAAAGAAAGCAAAATATTTTTGAATTGATATCGATGCATTCAGGAACGGGATGCGACGACAGTATATAAGGTGGGTCGGCCAACAGAATGGCACAGTTGACAGCGGCTGTGGAAACCATGAAGACTGTCTTATTCCTTGCGGGGCTCATTGCCCTGGCGCTGGGTAGTGCCGTCCCTCCGAAACATGAGATCAGAACGAAGGCTGGTAAGAACTACTTGAGATTTTCTTTTGTTTTTAATTATTCATTAGTCGCAAGTTTGACTGCTTACTACTGGTAATTTTTCATAGCTGCCACTAGACTCACTCACTATAACATGGTACTGGCAAAATGTGGGTGTACTGTACATTGTTCACCTCTCTGAGCCGATATTTAGAATGACTAGCTAAGATATATCATTTGTGTATTCTATGAGTGCTAGTGCAATTAGTACCATATTACCCAGGTAATCTGTTAAACTATAGAACCGTAACTATTTTGGAAATAACCCATACATGTCGGCGGCATACCACAAGTTCTTATACATCCCAGTTCCTTCCATGTTGGGTAAATGCATTGATATATAAAAAACCCGGTAAATGGCAATTGCTGATGAGATCATTTTGTTTCAGTTGAACCTCACTTTGTTGAGTACCAGAAGAAAATTCTGGCTCTCTTCGAACACTCCGAACAACTGGACACACACGCCGAGTACTACAAACTTGGCAAGGAATACAACATTGAAGCCAACATCGACAACTACACAGTGAGTTATTTTGTAAACTGCCTTTTGTATCCCCATGAAAATAAAAGCATTTTATCCGTGTAAAATTTTACGTATTGCATGTTATTGTCATCTAATAAAATCCGTTTTTCACAGAACAAAGCTGCCGTCGAAGAATTCTTGATTCTGTACAGAACTGGATTCCTGCCGAAATATCACAAGTTCTCCATTTTCTACGAAAGGATGAGGGATGAAGCCATCGCTCTTTTCCACGTTATGTACTACGCTAAGGACTTCGACACCTTCTACAAAACCGCGGCTTGGGCCAAGGTTTGGCTGAACGAAGAGCAGTTCTTATATGCTTACTACATTGCCGTTGTCCAACGGGCTGATACTACTGGCATCGTTTTACCGGCGCCTTATGAAGTGTACCCTCAGTTCTTCTTCAACAAGGAGGCTCTGATAAGAATGTACCGTACCAAGATGCAAAGTGGTTTGTTTGACACTAAATTGGCTGCCGAATACGGTATCGTCAAGGAGAACGACTATTACGTATACTACGCCAACTATTCCAACGCCCTGACCTACCCTAACCAGGAACAGAAACTGTCATACTTCACTGAAGACATTGGTCTGAACTCTTACTACTTCTACTTCCACTCGCAAATGCCTTTCTGGTGGAAGTCCGAAAAACTTAGTGTAGTGAAGGAGCGTATGGGTGAGCTTTTCTTCTACTACTACCAGCAACTTCTGGCTCGTTACTCCTTGGAGCGTCTTTCGAACGGTTTGGGTGACATTCCTGAATTCTCTTGGTACTCCAACTTCAAGACTGGATACTACCCACAACTGACCGGAAACTACTTGCCTTTCGCTCAAAGGACCAACGACTACAACATCCATAACGAGAAGAACTACGAATTCATCCGCTTCTTGGACACTTATGAAAAGACATTCTTCCAATTCCTGCAGAAGGGTGAATTCAAGACTGTAAGTTTCAGTAACAGATAAATCTTGTTAAAATGAATTTGTTGCAAAAAAAAACATATTTTCATGGACACTAATATGTGAATGACGTGTTTTCAGCCCGAGAAGGAAATGAACTACGTCGGCAACTACTGGCACATGAACGAGGACCTGTACTCCGAACACAGCAAGAAGGACCTACACCAGTACTCTTATGAAATCATTGCTCGTCACGTGCTCGGCGCGGGTCCCAAGCCTCTTGACAAGTGAGTTTTACCAATAAATATCCTTGGCTTAGTAATCTACTCTGAAACTAATATACGCTACTATTATCGCTTTACGAAAGAGAGGTTATAGCAATGTGTTCCTTTTGAGTTGGGCTGTTGATGAAGTATCAGCCCGATTTGCAACAAAGTGTGTTCTAAGGCAGGTTATTACCAATCCACAGAATTGCAGGTCAGAAGACGATAACTACCTTCCTTTAATTGTCCCGTGGCCTGACTAAGTAAACATAATCAGTCACTCAATCAAATATAATCTATTTATTTCAGATACACTTTCATGCCCACCGCTCTTGACTTCTACCAGACTTCTCTGCGTGACCCTGCATTCTACCAGCTCTACCAGAGAATTGTCGACTACCTGGTTGCCTACAAAGAGTACGTGAAGCCTTACTCTCACGATGATCTTCATTTCGTTGGTGTTAAGATTAACGACGTGAAAGTCAGCGAACTTTCCACTTACTTCGATTACTTCGACTTCAACGCCACGAGCAGCGTGTTCTTCAGCCAAGAAGAGCTCAAGTCTTACCCCACTGGTTTCGTGATCCGTCAACCTCGTTTGAACCACAAGCCATTCACCGTCACTTTTGACGTTAAGTCAGATGTTGCTTCCGATGCCGTCTTCAAGGTCTTCATGGGGCCTAAATACGATTCCAACGGATACCCAGTTAACATTGAGGAGGACTGGATGAAATTCTACGAAATGGACTGGTTCATTCAGAAACTTGTGCCTGGTGAGAACAAGATTGAGCGCAAATCCAGTGAGTTTGTGTTCTACAAGGATGACTCCATTCCCATCAACGAGGTCTACAAATGGTTAGACCAAGGAAAAGTACCTTACGATATGTCTACTGTGCCCGACAACATGCCTAGGAGACTGATGCTGCCTAAGGGTTCCCCCGGTGGATATCCATTCCAACTGTTCGTATTTGTGTACCCATACAACAGCGTTAAGAAGGGAGAGGATGTGTTCGAGAACCTCATCTTGGACAACAAGCCCTTCGGATATCCCTTGGACCGCCCTGTGCGTGACGCTTACTTCAGGCAACCCAACATGTACTTCGAGGATGTCGAAATTTACCACAAGGATGCTTACTTCCCTTACGAGCTTAATGTGCCTTCTTATTTCCAAAAGAAGCAGTAAGACGATAAAGATCTTAATTGTCGTTTAGAAATATTTTATCATAGAACGAAATGTACAAATAATACGAGTGAATAAATATATATATTATTTTTTAAATATTTAATGAAGTGTTTCCATTGATTACATTACATAAACCTTTACACAAAACTTATGATTAGTTTACTGAACTCATGTGGTTCTGTCGCAGGTATTATTAGAAAGCTGCACACACTCACTGAGACACTCCAAGGCAGGGCGAATGCGAGAGTATATTAAGATTGCTCGTATAACGTCGGTGTACAGCCACTATAATAATTCAGGTTTTCAGGGAGCTCTAACCCTAAAAATCAGAATCATTAATGTGGGTGTACAAATTCAAGTTCATTTAACAACGGGTACCTAACTAGTCATAATTTGTTTCTTGGTGACTCAGATACTACACAAAGTTTATCGTTAACCACGTTTTGATAGGGCAAGAAAAATAATTTAGATTAATAAAACAGAAATGTAATTACAGAAAGTAAACAAAAACTCTAATAATTAGTTACACTGATAAAAACATAAATAGGTACATACAACAACAACAAAATAAGTGTGTGTGTGTGACTTTGAAGTAGAGACACAGATAACATAGACAGACAGAGTGGGTATTAACTTAAGTTACTATGTAAAAATTCTACTTCTTCATAGATCCGGCCCAGCATTACTTTTATTGTTTAATTTGGGCCTGAGAGAGGCTTTTAGGTACATTGAAAGTTTGCTTTTTATAGCATTAAATTTTCTTAAGAGTAAATATGATGAAAGCCGGACCGTACAGAAAGTGTTTGCTTTTGGAAGGGTGATTCTTTCCGAAAGGGCTTGTAATGGAACATTTTTATATGAAGCGTGTTTGGATTTTCTTTTGCCATTTTTTTCCAAAGTAGCGGCCACGCATAAGACCTATATTAATCTGTAGCTGGTATCAATACCAACAAGTGTTGTATGAGGCAAAATGATCTAAAGTGGCACAATTCCGAGAAATGAACGAGAATGAATGTTAAAATCTATTCACTGCATAGCACAACTTTGACTTAATCAGACAAGCATAAAACGTGTATCAATTGATAGCTGGCATTACTACAAACAAGTTTTTTCTGAGCCAAAATCTTCCAAATCGTCATGTTTCCGAGATTAAACTACCAAAGTTTTGCAAGGTAGCGATCACAACACTGTTATTTCAAGGACTTAATCCTAACTGGCAAAATGCTGGTGTATAAACGTACATTATTTGGCAGAGCCTAATCCTTCGGACATTAAAAGAGTGATTTTATATTATGTTATTATTGTCGTATCTTATACGGGCGGCGCCAGCTTACCCCATTTTCGCGCTATATGTGGAAGGCAACCAGTATTTTTTTCTTTTTTCGGGACAAGCCCAAGCCACACACACCCAAGCCACTGTGACTCCTGAAAGCCAGAATCCAATGTAGCGACCACCAGAAAAGCGCCGAGACAATGAAGCTCGACGAAGTCCCAGAGAATGAATTTAACTGTCTTGGATCCCTCAACGAAATAACACATTTCGACGCTCGGCCGCCGTAGCGTGCAGACGTGCGCTCCGCCCCGCTCCGTCGACTCTCCGCGCCCCACCGCGCCTCCCGTCCTGTTCGTCGCAGCTTCGCCGCTTCGCCGAGCATCAAGGCCCAGTGCCTACCGTCCCGTAGTGCATCGTTAGTTTGTGTCTGATACTCGTATTAGTACACATTCTAACCGGTGTTACTCAGTGGCAAAAAAACAGCCTCTTTCGAGGCTATATTTCCTTATCGTCCGCGTTTTTGTTGCCCCTTCAGGGAAAAGCCACGGTTTTGTGGTTCTTGACGGGAAACCTAACGGTGTTAACGAAGTCAAGAGGGTGGTGACCCAATCCTACCCGCCGGACCCCTTCAGGGCGAGGCATCCCATTGGCATCGGGAGCTAGGACCTTGGCCTTGGGGGCTTCCCTCGTCAAACCTAGTCTTCGACTTCGTTCACAGCTACACACCTAGTGTCGGTTGGGAGTGTCTACCCCTTCGCACTAGAGCCCCTTGCGGGACTAGGGCCCTGTCGCACAATAAGACTGGCGACAGGTTTACAAGCTTAGGGCACACCTTAGGTACTCACCTCACTGTTCGCACAAGTTCAGGAGAGGCCACACATCCCCGGGCGCACTTACCCGGGGACCTAGGTACTGGTATCGTTAGATAGGAACTCAGATTAGGCCCTTCAGGCAATTCTCAGACAGTCGTGTCGCTGACAAGTTTGTTTGTGTTTTTCTTCTTGCCAGTTAGCACTACGAAAAACACAAGGGTGGGTTCGTTTTTAACGGGGAACTGTCTGCCCGGGGAGCTCACGTTTTACGTGTCTCCTCGGGACTAGGTAGTTAGCTCCTAGTTAGGCTACAAAAAATTAGGTTTTTAGGGTTAGGTTCCCCATGCCAAGATGGCGAAAGAACGTAATGTTTTACTGAATAGTCAGTTCGATCAGTTAATAGCGCAGCTATTATGTGACGACAGCGACTACATAAAGGAGAAGTATTCCGATCTCCTTACTCCTTTTAAGGAGGATAGATTTAGGGCCCTCCTAAAGGCCATTCGTACCCCTCCGAGGGAAACTCCGTCGCGTTCGCCCTCCCCCGCTCCGATCACTCAACCCTCCTCCTCCGATATGGAGATTGTTGAGTCCGCGCCCTCTGCCGCTGAGAGCTCCCCCGACTCCCCCAGCACCAACTCCTCGTCCTCTGAATCGGAGGACTTTCAGCTGGTGCAAAAGGGCAAGAGGAAGAAGGGAAGGAAGGCTAAGACCAATAAGGCCAAGAAGGCGGTTACAGCCCTCAACGCGCCTCCCCTTGCTCCTCAAGCCTCCCCGTCCCCGTCAGTCCCCATCGCTCCTCAAGCTGCCCCCCAGGGCAGTCGCCCGCCTAGCCCTATGGCTACATCTCAACCGCAAGGTGCGGCTCCTGCCAGCCGCCCTGCAAGCCCCATGGTTGCCTCACAGCCAGCCCCCTCCTCAGCTGCTCCTTCTTCAAAGAAGCAGCTGAAGCCACCCGCTCTGTACATCCAGGAGAAATCCAGGTGGACAGAGATCTCCAAAATGTGTGTGGATCGCAAGATCCAATACACTAACGCCACGTCTACCCTCCAGGGTATCAAAGTTAAGACCCCCACCTCTACGGATTTCCGTAATCTGGTTAACGCGCTTCGTGGAAGGAACGTCGCCTTCCACACTTACAGCCTCCCTGAGGAGAAGCCGACCCGTGTGGTCATCAAGCGGATCCCCAAGGAGATTCCCTCCTCCGACATCCTGGATGATCTGACATCCCAGGGCATCCCTGTTTCGGCGGTCCACCGCCTCCACAAGAATAGGTCCCAAGGGGGTGACGAGTACGATATGGTACTCGTAATATGTGACCCGGTTGAAGGGCACCACCCTATTTTCAAGGTCCGATCGGTGTGCTCGTTATCGGGCATCATCATCGAGAGGCCCAAAAAGCTCAAGATAGTAGGGCAGTGTCATCGCTGCCAACTCTATGGCCACAGTCAGAAGTACTGTTACGCACCGCATAGGTGTGTAAAGTGCCTCGGCGACCACGCCACGGCAGACTGCACCCGTCCCAAGGACAGGAGTCTCTGCACAGAGCCGCCTAGTTGCGTGCTATGCGGACAGTCTGGCCACCCGGCAAACTACAGGGGCTGCCCCAAAGCCCCGAAACAGTCCGCTGGCAAGTTGGCGAATCGCGCCAACCAACGCCAGCAGAGGGAAGCTCCCTCTTCCTTCAAAGTCCCGTCAAAGGTCCTCCCAGAGCGTCTCAGCCCGCAGAGGCCTTCTCCTTGGAACATGCTGAACCATCAGCAAGCGTTCCCTGCCCTCGCGAAGGGTAAACCCAACCCCCCCATGCCCGGTCTTTTGGACAACCCTGTCCCAGCGCCCACTCCTGTGGCCGCCCCTCAGGTCCCTCCGCAATCCCGATCTCCCACTGCTCCAACCCGCGCTCCTGCTTCACAGGAATCTAACTTAAATTACTTGATGAGGTTCCAACCTCTTTGCACCGCTGAGACCGACCGCATGGTCGCTGAGCTCAGAGCTGCAACGGACCTTCAGCAAGTCGTCGACATTATTGATGCCTACCCAGTCATCAAGTCAACCTTACGTAACCTCAACTTCGCGCCGTAATGGATATCACACCAAATCCCTCTTGCACCCAACCCCGGTCCCTTAGATTAGGTTATTTTAACGCCAATGGCATGAGAGGACAGCGCGACGAGATCGCCGCCTTCCTCCGTGACCATAACGTTGACGTTCTCCTCATCCAGGAGACGTTCCTAAAACCCAGCCACCGCGACCCCAAGATTGCCAACTACCGCATAGTTCGCAATGATAGGCTACGTTGTCACAAGGGTGGCACCCTCATTTACTTTCGCAAAGAATTGCATTGTATCCCCATCGATCCCCCTCCTTTAAAGTCCCTACTTGAGGTTTCAATCTGTCGGCTTGCTATGACCGGTCATCAACCGGTACATTTAGTTTCTGCTTATTTGGCCCCCACTAATACTTGGGAAGATCACACCTCCTGGTTAGCGATCTCACCCTTCTCTTCGGCTTAAGTGACTCCGTGATCATCGCGGGCGATCTCAACGCCAAACACCCGGCCTGGAACAGTAGAACGACGAACCCGAGAGGGAAAGTCCTCTACGATCTAGGCCAATCTCTTAGTTTCGACGCGGTCGCTCCTATGGAGCACACGCACTATCCTGACACTGTCAGTCATCTTCCCGACGTTCTCGATATAGCGCTGCTCAAGAATGTGAACCTTCGGTTACACATGATTGAGACGTTACACGAGCTCCACTCCGATCACCGTCCAGTGCTCATGCACTTAATTCCTCGCTCGGGTATCATTGACCCCAGCCAGCCCCTTCCCACTATTCTCACTACCGACTGGAGGAAAGTAAGCGATATGCTGAAATCCGAAACGTCACCACTTCTAGATGGTATTCCCGACCATATCGTCTCAGTCGCAGACACCGAGGCTGCAATTGACTCGTTTACAGAACACGTACAATCCGTACTGAAGGATTGTTCTCGTGAAGTACCAGCGGTGAGTGATCGCCGCTGGATACTTCCCGACGATATACGTGAACTGATAACCGAGAAGAATGCGGCCATACGTGCCTACAGCTCTTGGCCCTGTGATGCGAACAAAGCTCACATGCGTTCCTTACAGCGTGCTGTAAAGAAACGCACTAGTGAGTTTCGCTCGAATCAATGGGACAAGACGCTTAGCGAACTCGAGCCCACTCATCAAGCCTTCTGGCAGCTTCAAAGGAAGTTGCGCACCTCGGAAGAGGTCTCTTCTCCACCCCTCATACGTCCCGACAAGAGCGTCGCTTTTGACGACTCTGAAAAAGCAGAATGCCTAGCCGACAGCTTGGAATCTCAATGTTCGCCAAGCACTCTACCAGTAGACAAGCAGCACCTCGATGAGGTGGATGCAGAAGTTGAACGTAGAGCATCGCTTCCCCCTTTTGAAGATCCCGATGACCCCCTCCCCGCCATCACCCCGGAAGAGGTCAAGGATATTATAGATAAGCTAAAGCCTCGGAAAGCCCCAGGCGCCGACGGTTTCACAAATAGAGTTTTTAAAGCCCTCCCCGCTAGGCTCATAGTTCTTTTGGCTGCCATCTTCAATGGCGCCCTGAGCAATAATATTTTCCCCCAAAAGTGGAAAGAGGCCACTGTTATAGGTATTCCCAAACCTGGGAAACCGAAAGCCCAGCCCTCCAGCTACAGGCCGATCAGTCTCCTGAGTGCTCTCGGCAAAATCTATGAAAGGCTTATTTATAAGCGTCTCAGAGATTATGCCGAGACAAAGGGCCTCATCCCGAAAGAACAGTTCGGCTTCAGGACCGAACATTCTTGCATACATCAAGTCCACCGCATCGTCGAACACGTTAGCGCTGGTTTCCAGCGTAGTGCGATGACGGGGGTGATGTATTTCGATATCGCGAAAGCCTTTGACAAGGTCTGGCACAACGGGCTGATATACAAGCTATACCAGCTCGGTGTGCCCGACCGTCTCGTACTCATCTTACGAGACTTTTTGTCAAACCGTACCTTCCGCTACCGTGTGGGTAAGACGTTATCTTCTCCTCATCCGATTCGCGCCGGAGTCCCTCAGGGCTCCGTTATCTCTCCCCTCGCGTTCACGCTGTACACCAGCGACATTCCGAGGAACCAGAAGGTTCAAACAGCACTATTCGCTGACGACACCGCGATCTACTACACCGGCCGTTCTCCGGATAACATCCGCCGCATTCTCCAGAAAGCCGCCGACTCGCTCGGCGCTTGGTTCCGTAAGTGGAGAATAGAAGTTAATCCCGAAAAAAGCCAGGCAGTTTTATACTATAAGGCACGCCTTAAGCGTTCGCCAGGTCCCCCCATCACTATGTTCGGTAAGCCTATCCCCTGGGAGAGGCAAGCCAAGTATCTCGGAGTTATTCTGGACGACCATCTGTCGTTCAAGGCCCACATCAAAGCAGCCCGTGACCGGGCAGCCTTTGCTATGGGCCGGCTCCACTTCATGATCACTAGGAAGAGCAAATTGTCACTCAAGTGCAAATTGCGTCTTTTCACCGCAGTCATCCGTCCCATCATGACCTATGCTTGCATAGTATTCGCGCATGCCCACCCGCGTCATATCCACACGATGCAGACCTTGCAGAACCGATTCCTCCGTAAGATCACCGGTGCCCCCCCTTACGTCCGTAACGATAGTCTTCACGTAGACCTTAGAATCCCCACCGTTAAGCAGTTCATGAAACGCCTTTCCAAGCGTTACTTCGACTCTGCTATTAAGCATAGGAATCCCCTAATCGCATCGGCCGCCCGGTACGACCCATCGCGTATTAGCTCCGTCCAACGTCCGCGTCACACCCTAGTCGTCCCCGACGATCCGATCACTATCTTGCAAGAGAGTAGGAAAGATACCAGTACAGTTCGTAGAGCTTACAAATACATACCGAAAACCTACCGACCTCGCCGCAGAGGTCCGGCGCGAAATCCCCGTTCAATCCCTTCCCGACCCTTGCTCGAGCCAGCCCGCGATGCTGAGCCTGCAGTAATAAATCAGTCCCTAAATAATGACAACCAGATCCAGCCTGTCCCTTTGCTACCCCCAGCGACGCCCTAAGCCGAGGTTCGTACCCCACAGGGGGTGCCCTTAGAGCGCTGTCGCTTAGTTTATAGTTATTTTCGCCCTGGCTGGAGGCCTTAAATTCAAGGCATCCACAGGACTTGCCCGGTTAAGCAGAAGCCAGTCTTCTCAGACTGAACTGCGAGATGCCCTATCCAAAAAAAAAAAAAAGAAAAAAAAAAAAATCAACGAAATAAATCAGAAAGTATAGCGGGGGGAGTAGGAAAAAAAAAACGTAAGGCAACCAGTTGGGTAATAAAAAAAGGTAAGTATCTTGCGAAGTCATCATCTGCCTAGCCTTTCTTCAAATATATAGAGTGATTGGTAATTAGTGCACGAAACTTTAACACGTGATTGTGCTCATGATAACAAACAATTTTTTTACGAGATTTCAGGTTTGCTCCCGCACTATCACGTGTTTATATTTCTTACACTAATTACCAGTCACCCTATATTTGGTCCAGTGCAACTAGGTGCAGGTACTAGTTTTTTAGAAGCGACTGCCCACCTGGCCTCTACAACTCAGTTAGTACTGAGTAACGATACCTTATACCTTGGTATGGCTGATTATCCGTGTTTTGGGCAACTACTAATTGTCAGTTGACAGTCAAAGATCTACTTACAAATGACAGCTGACCGTGCTTTCTCAGCCACAGAGAAAACTCACCCATTCACGGATTAATACTTTCGCAAGTGTTTCTTAACCTTGAAGTTCGACCCGTGTGCGTGTCATCTCCAAAAGGATAGGTAGAAGTGTATCTACCTAAAGAACACCCCTATTTCATCAGTTTTGTTTATTTTGTAACATTAAATATTTTGTAATATTGTAATATTATTTTAAAAAAACAAACAAACGTAGGCGTTGACTCACGGGATTTTCCTCAAAATGTTATCGGTCATCCACTTGAGAAAAATATGACTAATATTTTCGTCGAGATATAGTGATAAAGATTATGATAAACCCAAGATAAATGAGATGTATAAAACGTATTGCAATCGATATTTTGATCAAATTGTTAATACACAGGAATACAAGATGGCTCACATACAGAACGTTCTGATCTTTGCAGTTCTGGTAAGTAAGACATAATTTTTTGGGTAGGTTATGGTTTTAGCAGTTTATGTGTGTGTATATCATGTTCTACCGTAGCACCTAAACTATTCATCCGATTTTGGTGTGTTAGTGTCGATCGATTCGCTATAATGGCCCGGGTAACATAGGCTACATTTTAATCGATTTTAATAATAGGAGGAGTCGATTATGCTTTGTAAAAGCCGAGTTTAATTTGAGCGTGAATTTTCAGTAGTCGGATTTTTTTTGTACTACCTACACATACATACAACACAAAATCCTGTTCCTCTATGAGCCTTATTTATTAATTTTATAAAATACAAAATGTAGTAGGTAGGTACCGATTCATTATAAAGTGATTTTGTCTATCAGGTGGTCTATAGGGAGCCTCATAGAGCTTTAAAGCGTAAGAATTGAAAGTTTTATATAATTAAATAAGAAGTAGACCTGTCTATTGGAATAAGTTAACCTTAGCCATTTCACGCAAAATAGGTAGAGCGAACAAGCTATTTGGTTTACATATTACAATGTAATTTGTGGGTTAAACTGTGGTTGCGAATCGCAGTTCCGAAAACGGCCGGAGGGAACTGAATAGTCCGACCTTACGTGTTCAGATGTGGAAATATGACCTTTTTTCGTTTCAAAACTTCCAAATTAATTCCAAAATATCTATTTTTCACAGTGCGTTCTTGCTGGGGCTCTCACCCAAGCATCCAGCGCCGAACATGGATCACCGCACATCCACCACAAAGTACCATTGGATCCATCAGACGCGGAAAGGCGACCACCACATATTCACGGTGTAGCACCGCATTTCCCACCTGGCTTCCATCCCATCTTAGGCCGACCACCGCACCACAATAGCGAAGAAGCAACGAAGGATCCTTCCGACGCTGACAGGAGACCACCGCACATCCACGACGATGCCTCATCCGAAGATAGACCACCGCACATTCACGATGAAGCACCACTGAATCCTTCCGACGCTGACAGGAGACCCCCGCACATCCACGAAGATAGACCACCGCACATTCACGATGAAGCACCACTGAATCCTTCCGACGCTGACAGGAGACCCCCGCACATCCACGAAGATAGACCACCGCACATTCACGATGAAGCACCACTGAATCCTTCCGACGCTGACAGGAGACCCCCGCACATGCACGAAGATAGACCACCGCACATTCACGATGAAGCACCACTGAATCCTTCCGACGCTGACAGGAGACCCCCGCACATCCACGAAGATAGACCACCGCACATTCACGATGAAGCACCACTGAATCCTTCCGACGCTGACAGGAGACCCCCGCACATACACGAAGATAGACCACCGCACATTCACGATGAAACACCACTGAATACTTCCGACGCCGACAGGAGACCCCCGCACATACACGAAGATGCCTCATCCGAAGATAGACCACCGCACATTCACGATGAAGCACCACTGAATCCTTTCGACGCCGACAGGAGACCCCCGCACATCCACGAAGATGCTTCGTCCGAAGATAGACCACCGCACATTCACGATGAAGTACCACTGAATCCTTCCGACGCCGACAGGAGACCCCCGCACATACACGAAGATGCCTCATCCGAAGATAGACCACCGCACATTCACGATGAAGCACCACTGAATCCTTTCGACACCGACAGGAGACCACCGCACATTCACGAAGTTCCCCACGAAAAGCCTTTCCAGTTTGACATGCCTGACTGGATCCCCATTAGCCCTGGTGTAAATTGGACTCCCTGCGACATTGACGCTGGTCCCAGAGTACGTTGCCACGACTGTCACACAAGATTGATCTGCACGCGACTCGGTGGATTTGTGATCGACTGCCCTGATGCATCTTACTGCAGAAATGGACTGTGCTCGGATGTACCTATTGCAGGATGTCGCTAAGTAACTGTGAAGAAAGTTTCGTCTGATCGGAAGAGGATCCAGCTGCTAGTATGGCACGTTGAGTGATTGTAAGATTCCGCTTTGTGCTGCATCACCCCTGTTAGTCTTAAAATTGCTGGATTTTCCATACATAACGACCGGGAACTGTACCTCAAAACGTGAGTGAAATTAGTAAAATAAGATGGAATTTTGCGAAAATGAATGTTTTTTTTTTTTCATCATCATCATCTCAGCCGAAAGACGTCCACTACTGGACATAGGCCTCCCCCAAATGTCGCCACATTGACCGGTCCATTGCCACTCGCATCCACCGGATTCCCGCAATCTTCACCAGGTCATCGGTTCACCTTGTGGGAGGTCTTCCAACGCATCGTATTCTGGTTTGCGGTCGCCACTCCAGAACTTTTCGGCCCCATCGGCCATCCGTTCTGCGAGCAATGTGCCCTGCTCTCTGCCACTTAAGTCTAGCTATTCTTCGGGCTACGTCGGGGACCTGGTGGTTTTTTTTTTTTAAATCTGGTATAATTAAATGAGTTCTGTTATACATACATACAACTCTCGCCTTTTTCTGGTGGTTGGCGAAACCACCGCGTGCCACCGGTGCCACTTGCTACAATCCTTGCATAACCCTTTCGGCTCGACAACATTTATTCATCTGGTCATACCGGCACGCCGGTTACAAGTACAACATACCTGACTCTACTAGATCCTCACCAATCAGTGTATGTCTTTCTAGGGTGTTCCCTTGCACTCACCTGCCCTGTGTTTTGTTAGTCGCCTTTCACTCATTCACTGCACATGACCAAACGGTCTAAGCGTACTCTTTTCAATTTTTGTCACGACTCCTTATTCCTTGTTCCCCGTACAAACACCGGTTCAAACATACGCTTTCTTCAAACATGCAAACGAAGTGGTACTCTTTACTAATTAGGAGTCAATACAGAAATAGGCACCAGACATAAATAACCTTCAAGTATCTGTATCTTGACGAATCAAAAACAGACAGTAACCATAACAGTGTTTTGATAAGATAAAGGTGAACACAAACATCAATGATATCAGCGGGCCTAAAATGGCCGCTTTAGCAGAACCATAATGTGAATCAAATATTTTTTTGTTATAGACATTTTATAGTTATAGACCATTAGTATAAAGTCTCATATAAAGTCCATTTTAAGATTTTTTTTTTTATCGTGATTCATATTAAGGCTTTAGACCACCTGTTCATTCACGAATAGGTCAATCAATTCTCTAATGTAAATAAAAATCATAACAAAAATACAGGAGGGATGTGTGTGTGTGTGTGTGTGTGTAGCTTCTAAAGTGGTAGGCAGAATTATGAAGCCCGATGAGATTTTCCGGACCCTGTATGGATACTGTTGTTTTTAGGGTTCCGTAGTCAACTAGGAATATATATTATATATAGTTTCGCCATGTCTGTCTGTCCGTCCTCGCTTAATCTCTGTGACCGTTAGCACTAGAATGCTGAAACCAGTCAATAATTTCGGAAATAATCGCTCCAAAAGTAAAAAACAATGTCCCCCCCCCCCCCTCTAACTTTTGAACCATAAGTTTAGAAAATATGAAAAAAATCTGAAAACTAGAACTTTATAGTCGATGGCCCATGGGTGGCAAAAAAAATCTGAAACCAAGTTAGGCACTAACCACACGAAAAAGATTAAATATAGCCTTTTCTCATGCAATTATGTATGTTGGAGTCGGCTTGTAATTACCGGATGCAACTGAATACTAGTATTTAACATTTCCCCCGCATAATTACCGTTCCCGTGGAAGTACGGGTATAAAATATAGTATACTAGCTGACCTCATCATCATCTTTAAAAATAAAAAATTGTGTATATTCGGTAGGCCAGAAAACAAGTCGTAGGCTACTTTAACACCCCTAGGTGACAACAGCTAGTATTAGTTTTAAAAAAAACCGGCCAAGAGCGTGTCGGGCCACGATCAGTGTAGGGTTCCGTAGTTTCCCGTCCGTCACAATAAGTGTTCAATCCAATCCGATCTTAATAATTCTTTTTTGTTTGAAAAAAGATACTACAAACTTAGTCCAGAATTTATTTTGTACAACTTTTTGTCTTTTTTGTACAAAAACTTGTTTCCATCCAAGTTCAAAATGATTTTCCTAGAAAGTCCTTATAAAATTCTACTTTCCAGATTTTTTCCACATTTTCTAAACTTATGGTTCAAAAGTTAGAGGGGGGGACATTGTTTTTTTTACTTTTGGAGCGATTATTTCCGAAATTATTCGCAGACGAAAACGAAGTTGCGCGGGTCAGCTAGTAGACTATATTTTAAATTCAAATTCAAATTCAAATTCAAATAATTTATTGTGAATCACAGGTTCATAAGATGTTGTGATAAATACAGGTGTCTGCTATGTCCCGCCATTGAGGCATACAAAATTCATGTCACAAGTTTGGAACAAAAATACAATACTATTTGTTAATTAATTAAATTCAATTAAATTTAGATAAAATTACAATAAAATTAAAATACAATACTATGAATTGATTAATTAAATTCAATTAAATTTATATAAAATTACAATAAAATTAAAATACAATACTGTGAATTGATTAATTAAATTCAATTAAATTTAGATAAAATTAGAATAAAATTAAAATACAATACATTTTTGTCAGGCAGTACATTATGATTAAATTAGAAAAATATTTATGTCAGATTAGCAAATATTTATTCAATGGATTTCAAATTTAAGTAATTTATTGTGGATCGCCATTGAGGCGTACAAAATTCATGTCACAGGTTCGGTAAATATATAGTCAATTAACATACATCCAATTGTCATGCAATACATTATGATTAGACTCGTACAATAATTATTTAAGTCAAATTAACTAATCGTTCATTTGCTTTAGTGTATTGTCATCCAGAAATTCTCTAATGGAGTAATAACATTTATTTATCAGTAATTCGTGTAGTTTTTTTTTGAAGGTATATATACTCGTATCGCTCATAGTTCTGATAAAAGGTGGCAAATTATTAAAGATACGTGGGCCCACACAAAAGATGCTTTGGTGCAAAAGCTTTGTTTTACTAGCTACGGTGCGCAGCTTATCTTTATGTCTGGCCCTAGTGCAAAAGTCAAACAAGGTTGAATTTGTTTTTATGAACACTACAGTTTCATATATGTATACGCAAGGGAGGGTTAATATTTTTAAATTTATGAAGTGTGGTCTGCATGAATCCACTTGGTGTATATTGCACATCGATCTGATACACCGCTTTTGAGCTCTAAAAGCACGCTCTTTTTCTACAGAGTTACCCCAGAATATGATGCCGTAGCGTATAATTGAAGCAACATATCCATGATAGGCGGTTAGTAGTGCAGACTGACTGACAGTGTTTCTTAGTCTGTAAAGAGCGTAAGAGCTCTGACTAAGCCTTTTGCAGACTTGCTCAATGTGTGACTTCCAATTCACTTTGCTGTCAATATAGAGACCCAGAAATTTGGTTACATCTATTTCTTCTATGCTGGTTTGGGAGTAAGATATATTTAGGTTGGCATCTGGCTATACTCGCTGTTTAAAATTCATGATTTTGGTTTTTTCGAGGTTTATTTTTAAGTCATTTTTATCAAGCCATTTTATAATTGTTGTTGGGGTGTTATTTATGTCAAGTTTTAGATCAGTTCTGTCAATACCAGTAAATAATATAGTACTATCGTCAGCAAATAAGGTCATATGGTGCATTGTAAGAGTCGACATGTCATTTATACAGGGTTATTTTTTGTTTATACTAAACCCGAAAAGGGGTCATTGTACTCATCATTTTGAACAACTTTTTCTATGGGACGAACCCTGAAATCGCGAAAAAAAAATCAGCTGTTCCCTACATTTATGTTCGCATAACTCGTCAAAATGTAGGGAACAGCTGATTTTTTTTTCGCGATTATAAAGTTCGGTATCCGTAAGAAATCCTCGTCACCCTTCCTCATGTTATGCTCCGTAATGCACAATATATCTACCTTCATACCGTCTGTTGCTAATTCATCTAAGCACACTGATAGCATATCCGATTTATTAATCAAACCATTAATGTTTTGATGCATGACAGTTAAACAATTATTTACGAAAAAAATTAGAGCTTAAATCTTCGTTTGTTTGAGTTACATAATTCATATGATATAGAGTTGTCATTTTGTGTTTTGCAGTCGTTGTATTGTATTATACTGTCAATTTGTGCTTTAATGTCCCTGAAAATAGTATACATGCCTAAATCATTGATAGCACCTGTTGTCTTTGAAAACATTGAGTGGTCATACGTTAAGTGCTTGTTTGAGTCAAGAGTATAGCAATGTTCGTGAGTCATGACATCCAGATACAGGAGGTTGTTGAAATTTTCTATTCTCCAATTAAACATGTCAGCATAACTTTTGCACTTAAATGTAGGGACGTATATAATAACATTTGTGTGTTGGACTTTTTGTAGTGACTCTCTTATCGCTAATATCATGTCGATGGAGTCATTTGTTGTGTTGAAGTCTGCCTCGCCGATTAAAACTATACAGAAGTCATCCGAAGTAAGGTTTTGCAATTTAAGTTCAATTCCATTTATCGTTTCTTTGATTCCACAATTTGTCTTTAAGTAATGACATATTTGCGAGTTTGGGCCTAAGGTGTTGTTAGCAATTGTAAGGATTCTATTAGTATTATTCGTACTAAATATGCAGATTTTCCGAGATAGGGCCTTTTTTTCAGTCAGTATATTATTGTTGTTAGATGTGGAGGGGCTCGTCAGTTTTGATACATTCGGTAGATCACTATTTCGTTCCCGATCGGGCTCTCTCAGTCTTGTTTCTAGTTCTAGTTTCTGAGGAGATGTTTGCGTCTCCTTATTCTGGAAGATGTTGGAATCCTGAGGGAATATATTTGATGTTTGTGTCTCACTAATCTTCAGGATGGGAGAGGTCTCATGGTAGTTGTGTAGTGTTTCAGGTATTTCGTTACTGGTTGAGCATCTTGAGTAGGATCTTTGCGGCAAAGTTTTGTTCTTTGCTTTTGGGAGTTATGTTGTTTTTGTCAGGCGTTTTACACAGTTTTTTGTAAACGTTCTTTGTCTTAATTATATTTTGTAGATCGGACTTTAAACGAAAATTCTCATTATTTAGATTTTCTATCTCCTTATGCGCGCTCATTAATTGGAGAGTAAGACTTTTATTTTGTTTAGTCAGCTCATTTAAAATTCCGCTGTTATCATGCAAGCTGTCTTGTAGACTCATCATAGTGGTGTCAAGTATGGTGTTATCAATAGTCATATTTGTTAAATCAGTTAATGAGCTGGTTCAGACAGGTTTAGGACGATACGTGATGTTGCTGTGGCTAGAGTCCATATTAACACAGTCCCTGTGGCGATCCAATAATTTCTGGCAGTTTCTATATTAATTTATCTATGTATTGCGTATTTTGTTAAGCAAATATTGTAGATCTTCACAATTACTACACAAGTCAACAAATAAAGCCAGGGAGTTGAGCAATAGCAATAGTTTGGTAAATAGCTGTCATAAGCGTTAGAAACAATGCAAAA
Source organism: Xestia c-nigrum (assembly GCA_916618015.1). Classification (NCBI taxonomy): domain Eukaryota; kingdom Metazoa; phylum Arthropoda; class Insecta; order Lepidoptera; family Noctuidae; genus Xestia; species Xestia c-nigrum. The sequence goes on along the minus strand of OU745261.1, from coordinate 12,530,252 downwards.
AGATAAATGGCAAAAAGAATCGCTGGTTATCGGAATCGAACTCACGGCACTTCTTTTGCCTATCCGACAGGTTCGTCCAACGGCTATATGAACATTTCTTTGGCAAGTGAATTAGCTAAGTTATTTCGCACCAGGAGTGTTGAACATCGAAGATTGGAGTAGAAGTTTGTGACCATATAAGGTAGCGATTCTCGTCGTGCGATGCGGTTTGACTCACCGGCTGTTGGCGAATAGGAGCGGAGCGCGCCGTGTGACTCACTGCTAATACTTGTTTCTATGTTCTACTTCCAGCCCTTTGTTTTGTTTTTTGTCACCACTTTCTACTGTAATTTCGTGTGTTTATCAATATTATAGGTTTGTATTACACTCGCTTGTTTTAGTTTTAATTAGTTATTATATAGACTCGGGTTTAAATTCCACTTAAAACAGTTAAATAAATATTTATCCCCGTACTTCCACGGGAACGGTAATTATGCGGGGGAAATGTTAAATACTAGTATTCAGTTGCATCCGGTAATTACAAGCCGACTCCAACATACATATTTGCATGAGAAAAGGCTATATTTTTTCTTTTTCGTGTGGTTAGTGCCTAACTTGATTTCAGTTTTTTTTGCCACCCATGGGCTTTCGACTAAGCTAACCATGCCCTCAATGTCAAGCGTGTCAATTTTCCTGACGATTTTTACCCTTCATCGAAACAAGTGATAATAATACACTCCAAAAAACCGGCCAAGAGCGTGTCGGGCCACGATCAGTGTAGGGTTCCGTAGTTTCCCGTCCGTCACAATAAGTGTTCAATCAAATCCGATCTTAATAATTCTTTTTTGTTTGAAAAAAGATACCTTCAGGATAATAAAATATGTAAACGAAGTTAGAAAAAATGCTTGCATATACGATTATACTACAAACTTAGTCCAGAATTTATTTTGTACAACTTTTTGTCTTTTTTGTAAAAAAACTTGTTTCCATCCAAGTTCAAAATGATTTTCCTAGAAAGTCCTTATAAAATTCTACTTTCCAGATTTTTTCCACATTTTCTAAACTTATGGTTCAAAAGTTAGAGGGGGGGACATTGTTTTTTTACTTTTGGAGCGATTATTTCCGAAATTATTCGCAGACGAAAACGAAGTTGCGCGGGTCAGCTAGTAGACTATATTTTATCCCCGTACTTCCACGGGAACGGTAATTATGCGGGGGAAATGTTAAATACTAGTATTCAGTTGCATCCGGTAATTACAAGCTGACTCCAACGGGTTCCATCTATCTGGCAGAATCTTGTTGCTCCGAAATTCATTTAGCATAACACACTTGGCATAATTTTCTTTAAACGAATATATTAAAGGCATATTTTTTTTTAAATATACTTATTGTTTGGCTGAATGTGTGTATGTCCGAATTTGGAATGGCATACTTTTAGATAGCAGAATTTATTTTGGCATAATTACCTTTGGCATTGTTCATATTTCGCATAATTTCGTTTAGAATAATGTTTACTTAGAACGACGATTATTTGATATAATTTCACTTGGCATACTATGAAGATTGCAGAATTTCATTTGGAATAATTTTATTTGGCAGTATTGCCATTTTTCAATGCCACAAAATAGCATTTTTAACCTTAATTTAAAATTAAAATATTATCTTAAAAAGACAATATGTTGTGCTAGAAAAGTTAGTGACAGAAAAGAAGCGCTCCAAAACCGACTCCACGTAGTCTTGTTTGCCCTACCCCAAGAGTGTAATTTAAAATCGCGTAGGCGCGGAGGGGCGAGGCGGGCCGCGAGTTGAGGAGCAGGTGGTTGTAACACTCGCCGCCGCGGCTGAGGTTGGCCGGCGAAGCCGGCCAGCAAGCCGAAGCTGCGGTGGTGAGCGTTAAACCCATCTGCGACGAACAGCTCGCGTGGGACCGCCGTAGCCCCGCAGCGCCGGAGCCGTGACAGAAACCATGCCTGCTGCATGTTGCATGCTTGCTTGCATGCTACATGATTGCTGCATGCTTGTTTGTATGCTGCATGCTTGTTTGCATGCATGCTGTATGCATGGTATATGCATGTTCAGATGTTTACATGCCTGCTGCATGCTTGCTTGCCTGCTGCATGCTTGCTTGCATGCTGCGTGCTGCATGCTTGTTTCATGCTAGCTTGTATACATGCACGATATAATATGCTTGTTTGCCTGCTTTTTACAGGGAAATAAAAACCAAGTGTTCACAATCAACTGGTTTTATGAATTTTCTGTGGTATGATAGACGAGTCTTTCCATTATTATGCATATGAAATGTATGCCAAACAATAATTCTAACTGTAAACTTTCTGAGATATGATAGTTCTGCCTTTAAAGACTATCGATATGAAAATTATGCCAATAGATGATTCTGACTGTGAACTTTCTGCGATAAGATGGTTCTACTTTTGAATCTTATGCATATGAAATGTATGCCTGAAGATGATTCTGGCTTACAAAATTATGAGTATGAACCTATGATAAATGAGTATCTGCCAAACTATTTTCTGCGAAATGAAGTTTATGCCATCAGCTGGTATGCAAAATAATATTATGACATAAAAAGTTCTGCTATAAAGGGTGGACCCGACTCCAACATACATAATTGCATGAGAAAAGGCTATATTTTTTCTTTTTCGTGTGGTTAGTGCCTAACTTGATTTCAGTTTTTTTTGCCACCCATGGGCTTTCGACTAAGCTAACCATGCCCTCAATGTCAAGCGTGTCAATTTTCCTGACGATTTTTACCCTTCATCGAAACAAGTGATAATAATATACTCCGAAAAACCGGCCAAGAGCGTGTCGGGCCATGCTCAGTGTAGGGTTCCGTAGTTTACCGTCCGTCACAATAAGTGTTCAATCCAATCCGATTTCTATAATTCTTTTTTGTTTGAAAAAACATGCGTTCAGGATAATAAAACATGTAAACGAAGTTAAAAAAAATGCTTGCATATACGATTATACTACAAACTTAGTCCAGAATTTATTTTGTACAACTTTTTGTCTTTTTTGTACAAAAACTTGTTTCCATCCAAGTTCAAAATGATTTTCCTAGAAAGTCCTTACAAAGTTCTACTTTCAGATTTTTTAAAAAATGTATAAACTTATGGTTCACAAGTTAGAGGGGGGGGACATTGTTTTTTACTTTTGGAGCGATTATTTCCGAAATCATTGACTGGTTTCAGCTTATAGTGCTAACGGTCACAGAGATTAAGCGAGGACGGACAGACAGACATGGCGAAACTATAAGGGTTCCTAGTTGACTACGGAACCCTAAAAATGAGAGGTGCGTGTCTTAGATTCGAACTCGCGACCTATAACTTGGCAGTCCAACGGTCCAACCATTTAGATCTGCTAACTCAAACTCATCATTGCGGCACTTTTGAATGTCAAAATACAAGGAAAAATCAAAGCTACAGTCACAAACACAAGGCATAATAACTTGAGAAAGTACTGTAGTTTCATTAGCGGGAAAAAGCTACGCAGAATGATTAGAAAGATAGAAGTCCGAATCTTAAGTCCGAGATACAACAAAATACCTACATAAGACTACAGAACGTTCCTGATCGAAAAAAATGAGCTGACACATAAACAGTGCTACAAAAGTTTATAATATTTTAGAGTACAACATTGCCAAAAAAAGCTCATTAATTTATCATAAAAAATGTTTTAACAGGTATTCTTATTTGTCTTGACAATATATACGAATATAGTACACCGATAAAGTTAAAACAGAAGAAAAGATTAGGTGATATACGAAAAAGATCAAATCGTGTCAGAGATTAATACAGTGATAACGATAAAGAAAGTGCCTTACAGGCACTTTCTTTATCGTTTCGTTTCAATATCGAACACATTCGGCACGGGGATGCATAGATAGGGGGTATAAAAAGTGGAGACGCTAGCTGTATTGTTACAGTTGTCTGCGGTTGTTACAACGATGAAGACTGTCTTGATCCTAGCGGGGCTAGTTGCCCTTGTGATGGGAACTGCCCTCCCCACCCACCAGAACATCAAGACGAAGACTGGTAAGAACTCATTTGATATTGATATTAATTTTCGTTTGTTATGATGGGGTCCCGGTTTTTTAAGCCGTCAATCAATCACATGTACTGCGGGTTCAAACTTTGCACATTGAGCGTGATTGCAGCACCACACACCACATTTCTCCCCTTTTCCGAAATACAGTCCCCAAGCCCATCACGTTACTATAACCTGTTAAAATATATTTCATTCGATTTTGAACTTAACCATCTAGATTTCATAATTTAAAATCATTTGGAGAATTTTGAGGTAATTTGGTGTGCTGTCGACTGTACCTTGATGTGGTGACGATTTTAATTATTTTGGATAGTTAAGTCTGACTGATTAGAAATCTGTAAAAAGCATATGATTTGGCTGAATAGTAATACCACATTTATTATTTTGAATTAGTTTTACTTACATATTTAATTACATTAATGAAGTTGTGGGTTAGTTCAACGTCCAATTTGTTATAACATAGATAACAAAAAGTATCAATGTGTCTAGTAGCACCACCTATGCAACGCTATGCGTTAAGTCTTTAAGAAAAATAAAGTCAGTCTATTACGGAAAGCAACGTGTTTTAATAGGTTATGGGCTATATCCAAAAAAAATCGGTTTTCTACAGTGTAAAATCAGTATAAAACAGTCGAAAATTGTTGACTTTTCGTGGAAATATGGCTGTGAACTATATTCAAAGTATTCCGAAACTCAAAGGACGCGAGAATTACGATGAGTGGAGTTTTGCTGTCGAAAATCTGTTGGTGCTTGACAACCTGGTGAACTACATCAAGGCGGACGCCATTTTCGAGCCGAAAGCATCAGATGACGCAAAAGCCAAGGCGAAGCTAGTTTTAACCATCGATCCAGGATTGTACGTGCACATTAAAGAAACGAAAACATCGTTAGAGTTATGGAAAAAACTGAGAACCATGTTCGATGACTCGGGTTTTTCTCGTAAAATAACCCTACTGAGACATTTAATCTCGCTACGACAAGATAATTGTGATTCCATGACTTCATATGTTACGCAAGTGGTCGAGACGGCTCAGAGATTAAAAGGCACAGGATTTACAATTACTGAAGAATGGATAGGATCATTATTATTAGCAGGTTTGCCAGAGAAATACGCTCCAATGATAATGGCCATAGAGCACTCAGGGATACAAATTACCACCGATTCAATAAAATCTAAGTTGATTGACATGGAGGTTTCAAAGAATGAAATGGATTCCAGCGGCGCAGCATTTGCTACAAACTACAAAAAGACGCAGAAAAATAAAAAAGGCGCGTCATCGTCTACAACTTCAAAAGTGACAGGTGACAAGATCATTACTTGTTACAAATGTAAACAGACGGGTCATTTCCGAAACCAGTGTCCATTGTTGCAAAAAAGCAAACAATCAAATGCTTTTAGTGTGGTATTTTTAAACGGAGAATATAGTACAAACGAATGGTACGTAGATAGCGGCGCAAGTGCACACATGACGGCTAACAAAGACTGGATTAAAAATGCAAATTTTTCACCGCATTTGTCAGAGATAACCGTCGCGAACAATATGAAAGTGCCAGTTTTGTGTTCAGGTGACGTACAGATATCAACCAATTGCAATTACGACATCATGGTTAAAGATGTGCTATGTGTGCCAAGTTTAACAACAAACCTGCTGTCAGTGAATGAACTAATCAAAAACGGAAACAAGGTTTTTTTTGAAGAAAACCAATGCTACATTCGCAACAATAAGAATGTGCTGGTGGCTACAGGTATGTCAACAAATGGAGTGTACAAGCTAAATATTAAAGTAGCAGATTGTATGCTGGCAGCACCAGCTGTAGTAAGTGCTGAGCTTTGGCACAGGCGGTTAGCACATATTAACTGCAATGATTTACTAAAAATGAAGAATGGGATTGTGGAAGGAATGTCTTACCCAGATACCAGTGATATGACAAAGACTAAATGTGTGACCTGTTGCGAAGGTAAACAGATGAGACTACCATTTAATCATGTTGGACAAAAAAGTACAGAAACACTACAGATAATACATGCTGATGTATGTGGCCCTATGGAGACGAAGTCCATAGGTGGTGCTCAATATTTTGTCTTGTTCATTGACGATCACAGTCGTATGACATTCATATATTTTCACAAACATAAGAATGAAGTTTTCAAAATATTCAAGAACTTCAAAGCAATGGTTGAAAATCATCAGAATAAAAAGATAAAAACATTGCGCACAGATAATGGTGTTTTGCAGTGGTGAGATGGAGAATTACCTACAAAGAGAAGGAATTATCCACCAGAAGACAAATGCATATACACCGGAGCAAAATGGTGTATGTGAACGGGCAAATAGAACTATTGTAGAGAAAGCGCGCTGTTTACTTTTTGATGCAAAACTAGAAAAGAAGTTCTGGGCTGAAGCGGCAAATACAGCAGCATATTTAAAGAATAGATCAGTAACTTCAAGTTTGGGAAGTAAAACACCCTATGAGGTGTGGAACAAAAAGAAACCAGATCTAAGTCATATACGTCGGTTTGGCAGCCCTGTTATGGTTCACATACCGAAAGAAAGAAGATTAAAGTGGGACAAGAAGGCCCAAATGAATATACTTGTAGGATTTTCAGAAACAGTGAAGGGATATCGTGTATATGATCCTATAAAAAATATTATAACAATAAAGAGAGACATAATAGTGATGGAAGAAAAAACAGTATCATCAGTAATCAAAGAAGACACAGCAGAATGGATACAGGAAGGTGTTGAAATTGAAGGGCATGAATCTTCGGCTGCAAATGAAGATGATAGAGATTCAGTGGGGGAGTCATCAGTGAATGAATCTCTACATGAACTTGACTCAAATACATCTGTATATACTGATCCAGCTAGTGAAAATGATGATGATACAACCGTCACAAACACAGAGACAGATATCTCGAGCAGTGAGGTTGAACCAATTCCGGACTTACAAGAACTACCTAAGAGAACACGAAGACCTCCAGAACGTTATGGACATGGTAACATATGTATTTCCAATTGTAGTCCAGAAGTTGAACAAACAGATTTCTCAGAATCGTTGAATGGACCAGAAGCTGAGCAGTGGAGACAGGTCATGCGAGAGGAACTTCAGTCATTCCAGGACAACAATGCTTGGGAAATTGTTGATATACCAAATAATGGATCAATAGTGCAAAACAAGTGGGTGTTCAATAAAAAGCTAGATGTGAATGATAAAGTGCGTTATCGTGCCAGACTTGTGGCAAAAGGTTTTACACAGCGACGTGGTATTGACTATGAGAACACTTTTTCTCCAGTTGTAAAACATTCTACGCTGAGAATGTTGTTTGCGTTGAGTGTACAGTGGGATATGGACATTACACACCTTGATGTGACAACAGCTTTTTTAAATGGACATTTAAAAGAAAACATTTATATGTCATTTCCAGAAGGTTTTGTAAATAAGCAAAGTGGAAAGGTCTTGAAACTAAAAAGAGCTATATATGGACTAAAACAATCTTCTTTAGTCTGGTATGAAAAAGTGAAAGATTGTTTACTTAACATTGGTTTTAAAATAAGTAAATTTGAACCATGCTTGTTTACATTTTTTAGTGAGAATGTAAAGATTATAGTAGCCATATATGTTGATGATTTTTTAATATTTTCAAATAGTACTTCTGAGACTGAAAAGTTGAAAAATGTTTTAAGTTCAGAATTCAAATTGAAAGATTTAGGTCCTGTTAGACGTTACTTAGGCATGCGAATTAGTGTAAACAGAGAATGTAAGACTGTAACTGTAGATCAGCAGGAATATATTGAGAAATTATTATTCAAGTTTGATATGTTTAATTGTAAACCTATAGATACTCCTATTGAAAGTAAATTGAACATAGAAAAGGCTGAAAACTGTGTAGAAAACATTCCTTATCAAAAGCTAATTGGAAGTCTTATGTATTTGGCAGTTTTGACTAGACCAGACTTGTCATATTCACTTAGTTACCTCAGTCAATTCAATAACTGTTACAATGAAACTCATTTTAGTTATGCTAAACGAATACTGAGATATTTACAAAAAACAAAACATTATTGTTTAACATATCATAAAGATAATGTAGGGCTGACTGGTTTTGTTGATGCAGACTGGGCTAGCGACAGTCTAGATCGAAAGTCTTATACTGGGTTTTGCTTTGTGATGAATGGTTCTGTGATTTCTTGGCAAAGTAAGAAACAGAAAACTGTCTCCTTATCCAGTACAGAGGCAGAATATGTTGCACTTTCAGAGGCATCTAGAGAGGCTATTTACTTAAGAAATCTGATTTTTGAGCTAACTGGTAAGAAGTGTGTAATTGAATTGAAATGTGATAATCAAAGTGCATTAAAATTGGCAACAAGTCATCAGGCACATGCTAGATCAAAACATATTGATGTTCGTTTTCATTATGTTAAAGATGCAGTTAAAAATAAATTGATTACTATTGAATATATCTCAACTCAGGAAATGCCAGCTGACTTGTTAACCAAAGGTCTTTTGTCAACCAAGTATTATAAGTTCATGCACATGCTGGGAATTAAGGATAAATAAAACATAATATTGTATTTTGTTTGGAATTTCACATTTATTTTGTTAAGTGGGGGTGTTATACATAGATAACAAAAAGTATCAATGTGTCTAGTAGCACCACCTATGCAACGCTATGTGTTAAGTCTTTAAGAAAAATAAAGTCAGTCTATTACGGAAAGCAACGTGTTTTAATACAATTGTGTAAAAAGTGAGATATAAATGCAGCTCGTCAGTTGAAATCTATCAAGCAGCCAAACATTTTGTTTCCTTAACAACTTTGGCTATTTTTATGGGAAAGAAGATAGAGAAACGAAAAAAGAACTAAGAACTTATGTAAACTACCTATATTGTTGCAAATAAATGTATCATTCATTCATTCATTCATCCTTTTACAGTTGAACCTGAATTTGCCAAGTACCAGAAGCAAATTCTGGCCCTTTTCGAACACTCCGAACAACTGGACTGTCACGCCGAGTACTACAAACTTGGCAAGGAATATGACATCGAAGCCAACATCAACAACTACTCGGTGAGCATTTCACATTAAAACAATCAACGCAGCTCCTACAAGATTTTTATAACATTTTAAGAATTTACTAAAATGCAATGCATTTTTACAGAACAGGGAAGCTGTCGATGAATTCTTGCTGCTGTACAGAACTGGAACTCTGCCAAAATACCACAAGTTTTCCGTTTTCTACGAAAGGATGAGGGATGAAGCCATCTCTCTTTTCCACGTTTTCTACTACGCTAAGGACTTCGACACCTTCTACAAAACAGCGGCTTGGGCCAAGATTTACATGAACGAAGAACAGTTCTTATACGCGTACTACATTGCAGTTGTCCAACGGACTGATACTACTGGCATCGTTCTGCCGGCGCCGTATGAAGTGTACCCTCAATTCTTCTTCAACAAGGAGGCTTTGATCAGGATGTACCGTACCAAAATGCAAAATGGTTTGTTCGACACAGAAGTGGCTGCCCAATACGGTATTGTGAAAGAGAACGACTACTACGTATACTACGCCAACTACTCCAACGCCCTGACATACCCCAACCAGGAACAGAAACTGTCATACTTCACTGAAGACATTGGTCTGAACTCTTACTACTTCTACTTCCATTCACAAGTGCCATTCTGGTGGAAGTCCATTAAACTTAGTGTATTGAAGGACCGTATGGGTGAATACTTCTTCTACTTCTACCAGCAAATTCTGGCTCGCTACTATTTGGAGCGTCAGTCCAACGGTATGGGCGAAATTCCAGAATTCTCTTGGTACTCCAACTTCAAGACTGGATACTACCCACAAATGACCGGAAACTACTTGCCTTTCGCTCAGAGAAGCAACGACTACAACCTCCACAGCGAGAAGAACTACGAAAACATCCGTTACCTGGACACCTATGAGAAGACATTCTTCCAGTTCTTGCAGAAGGGCGAATTCAAGACCGTAAGTATAAACTGATAATCACTATAATTATTCAACATGAGGTAATACTTCATAAAATAATGACAGAACTAACGTGGCAATGAAATATTTACAGCCCGAGAAAGAAATGAACTACGTCGGAAACTACTGGCACAGCAACCAAGATCTGTACGCCGAGAAGAGCCAGAAGGACTTACATCAAAATTCTTACGAAATCATCGCACGTCACGTGCTCGGCGCAAGTCCCAAGCCCCAAGACAAGTGAGTATTCTCGTTAATTATTTAACCAACTTTTAACCTCACAAAATGGAGGAAAAAAAATTTCACATCACCAACTGTGTAATTGTAACTAAATGGTTTTTTCTTTGCTTTCAGCTACGCTTTCATGCCCACCGCTCTTGACTTCTACCAGACTTCTCTGCGTGACCCTGCATTCTATCAGCTCTACCAGAGAATTGTCGATTACCTGGTTGCCTACAAAGAGTACGTGAAGCCTTACTCTCACGATGATCTTCATTTCGTTGGTGTTAAGATTAACGACGTGAAAGTCAGCGAACTTTCCACTTACTTCGATTACTTCGACTTCAACGCCACGAGCAGCGTGTTCTTCAGCCAAGAAGAGCTCAGGTCTTACCCCACTGGTTTCGTGATCCGTCAACCTCGTTTGAACCAGAAGCCATTCACCGTCACTTTTGACGTTAAGTCAGATGTTGCTTCCGATGCCGTCTTCAAGGTCTTCATGGGGCCTAAATACGATTCCAACGGATACCCAGTTAACATTGAGGAGGACTGGATGAAATTCTACGAAATGGACTGGTTCATTCAGAAACTTGTGCCTGGTGAGAACAAGATTGAGCGCAAATCCAGTGAATTTGTGTTCTACAAGGATGACTCCATTCCCATCAACGAGGTCTACAAATGGTTAGACCAAGGAAAGGTACCTTACGATATGTCTACTGTGCCCGACAACATGCCTAGGAGACTGATGCTGCCTAAGGGTTCCCCCGGTGGATATCCATTCCAACTGTTCGTGTTCGTGTACCCATACAACAGCGTTAAGAAGGGAGAGGATGTGTTCGAGAACCTCATCTTGGACAACAAGCCCTTCGGATATCCCTTGGACCGCCCTGTGCGTGAGGCTTACTTCAGGCAACCCAACATGTACTTCGAGGATGTCGAAATTGACCACAAGGATGCTTACTTCCCTTACGAGCTTAATGTGCCTTCTTATTTCCAAAAGAAGCAGTAAGACGATAAAGATCTTAATTGTCGTTTAGAAATATTTTATCATAGAACGAAATGTACAAATAATACGAGTGAATAAATATATATATTATTTTTTAAATATTTAATGAAGTGTTTCCTTTGATTACATGACATAAACTTTTACAGAAAACTTATGAATAGTTTGCTGAACTCATGTGGTTCTGTCGCAGGTATTATTAGAAAGCTGCACACACTCACTGAGACACTCCAAGGCAGGGCGAATGCGAGAGTGTATTAAGATTGCTCGTATAACGTCGGTGTACAGCCACTATAATAATTCAGGTTTTCAGGGTGCTCTAACCCTAAAAATCAGAATCATTAATGTGGGTGTACAAATTCAAGTTTATTTAACAACGGGTACCTAACTAGTCATAACTTGTTTCTTGGTGACTCAGATACTACCCAAAGTTTATCGTTAACCAAGTTTTGATAGGGCAAGAAAAATAATTTAGATTAATAAAACAGAAATGTGATTACAGAAAGTAAACAAAAACTCTAATAATTAGTTACACTGATAAAAACATAAATAGGTACTTACATACAACAACAACAAAATTAGTGTGTGTGTGTGTGACTGTGAGTAGAGACACAGATAACATAGACAGACAGAGTGGGTATTAACTTAAGTTACTATGTAAAAATTCTACTTTTTCATAGATCCGGCCCAGCAAAACTTTTATTGTTTAATTTGGGCCTGAGAGAGGCTTTCAGGTACATTGAAAGTTTTGTTTATAGCAAATCGTCATGTTTCCGAGATTTAAACTACCAAAGTTTTGCAAGGTAGCGATCACAACACTATTATAATAATAATATAATAATAATAATAATCTTTATTTATATTAAAACAGATTGTAGTACATGTAAAACATTTCACAAGGAGGAATAACTGGCTGTGCTGTTGGCACTGCGCTCGTAGAAGGCTGTGGTGCCAAAGGGCAACTGGCTGCTGAGGGGCATTTGGCATCGCCGCGCTCGTTGATGGTTGAGGAGATGAGTCTTGATGCACATTAATCGATCCCGTTTGTTTTCTACGGAATTCTCTATGTAACCTTCTGCAACAGCGGACGATTTCCAACCACCGTGGCGTTTTATTGTGGTTAAATCAGCACCAGTATCGGCAAGAATAGTCGCTGAAGTTCTGCGAAAGCAGTGGCCAGTGTATTCTAGTGGATTGAGTAAATTAAGGTAGGAAGCTATTTCTCTTGGCACAGTACTTATTTTGTTTTTCCCAATTACTTGTTTCGTACATTTTTTGTTTTTATATTGCAGTAAAAACCGATTGGTTATAGGGTCACTGGGGCGAATTTCGTAATATTTCTTCATTATCTCATAAAATAAGCCCGATATAACAAATGATCGCTGAATTTTGGTTTTTGTGTTAAGAATATTGACAATTATTCCATTTTCGAGGATTTCGATATGGTCTGTTGTCATATCCACAAGTTCTTGCAAACGACAGGCCCCATTCAAATAAACAAAATAACCTGTAAACAAAAATATCAAACATGACAACCTAGTAGGTTTCTAACTAACGTACTTGGTTTGTATTTTTGCGCTTATTCACTGAAATAAGCTAGCAAAACAGTTTCAGAAAAAGATGCCGCATTCTTTTCACTTTTCCATTGCAAAAAATCGTCATAAGTTTTATTATATTTTTAATTGATTTCTGTGGTAAAAAGTTATCAATCAGTATTTTTGCTGTTTCCTTCAACTGCGGCGGAGTTAAAAAATCTTCATCATCACTATCACTACTTATCATTTTCATAGTTTTATTTTACTGTCTACGAAAACTGAATCCTCAAACAACACACAAATTGAAAATGGCGCCAATGGCGTCTGCAATTTTCACATGTTCTTTTGTCAAATTATTTATCCTGCCGCCAGGGTCGCACTGCCAGTCCGACACCATCGAACTCACAGCTAGTGGCCAGTATCATATTGGGAACTTGGAGATAAAAACTCACTGTAAAAACTTTTAGGCTTTTGATATTTAGGTTTCCGGCGCATAGTCTTACCCAAAATTACAAAAGAAAAACCACGTAAGAAATGGATTTTCATACACTTTCCTCTCCCGCTCAGATGCGTTTTCTCCCCGCATATATGTTTGATATGCAATGACGTACTTTCTACCGTAAATTTGATAAAGTATCAAGGTACTTTCCAAGCAGGTGTAGTATAAAAAATATAGTCTACTAGCTGACCCGCGCAACTTCGTTTTCGTCTGCGAATCATTCGGAAATAATCGCTCCAAAAGTAAAAAACAATGTCCAGGCTTACTCTACATCATCATAGGTGAATATATAAATAAAACACCATCATCATCATCTTTAAAATAAAAAATACATTTCAAAATTGTGTATATTCGGTAGCCAGAAAACAAGTCGTAGGCTACTTTTATACCCCTAGGTGACAAAGGTGGTTCACGCGGATGAAGTCGCGGGCAACAGCTAGTATTAATTAAAAAAAAACCGGCCAAGAGCGTGTCTGGCCACGCTCAGTGTAGGGTTCCGTAGTTTCGTCCGTCACAATAAGTGTTCAATCCAATCCGATTTTAATAATTGCTTTTTTGTTTGAAAAAAGATACGTTCAGGATAATAAAATATATATACGAAGTTAAAAAAAATGCTTGGATATACGATTATACGAGTAGGTACCTACTACAAACTTAGTGCAAAATTTATTTTGTACAACTTTTTGTCTTTTTTGTACAAAAACTTGTTTCCATCCGAGTTCAAAATGATTTTCCTAGAAAGTCCTTATAAAGTTCTACTTTTCAGATTTTTGTCATATTTTCTAAAGTTATGGTTCAAAAGTTAGAGAGGGGGGGGGGACATTGTTTTTTACTTTTGGTGCGATTATTTCCGAAGTTATTGACTGGTTTCAGGTTTCTAGTGCTAACGGTCACAGAGATTAAGCGAGGACGGACAGACCGACATGGCGAAACTAAAAATGAGAGGTGCGTGTCTTAGATTCGAACTCGCGACCTATAACTTGGCAGTCCAACGGTCACACCATTAAGATCTGCTAACTCAAACTCACCATTGCGGCACTTTTGAATGTCAAAAATACAAGGAAAAATCAAAGCTACAGTTACAAATACAAGGCATAATAACTTTAGAAAGTACTGTAGTTGCATAAACGGGAAAAAGCTACGCCGAATGTTTAGAAAGATAGAAGTCCGAATCTTAAGTCCGAGATACAACAAAATACCTACATAAGACTACAGAAGGTTCCTGATCGAAAAAAATGAGCTGACACATAAACAGTGCTACAAAAGTTTATAATATTTTAGAGTACAACCACCAAAAAAAAGCACATTAATTAAAATAAATAATGTTTTAACAGGTATTCTTATTTCTACGAAAACAGTACACCGATAAAGTTAAAACAGAAGAAAAGATTACGCAACAGATTTTGCTAAAGCTGTTTTGATATACGAAAAAGATCAAATCGTGTCAGAGGTTAATACAGTGATAACGATAAAGAAAGTGCCTGTAACGTTTCAATATCGAACACATTCGGCACGGGGATGCATAGATAGGGGGTATAAAAAGTGGAGACGCTAGCTGTATTGTCACAGTTGTCTGCGGTTGTTACAACGATGAAGACTGTCTTGATCCTAGCGGGGCTAGTTGCCCTTGTGATGGGCACTGCCCTCCCCACCCACCAGAACATCAAGACGAAGACTGGTAAGAACTCATTTGATATTGATATTAATTTTCGTTTGTTATGATGGGGTCCCGTTTTTTTAAGCCGTCAATCAATCACATGTACTGCGGGTTCAAACTTTGCACATTGAGCGTGATTGCACCACCACACACCACATTTCTCCCCTTTTCCGAAATACAGTGCCTAGCCCATCACGTTACTATAACCTGTTAAAATATATCTCATTCGATTTTGAACTTAACCGTCTACATTTCATAATTTAAAATCATTTGGAGAATTTTGAGGTAATTTGGTGTGCTGTCGACTGTACCTTGATGTGGTGATGATTTTAATTATTTTGGATAGTTAAGTCTGACTGATTTGAAATCTGTAATAAGCATATAATTTGGCTGAATAGTAATACCACATTTATTATTTTGAAATAGTTTTACTTACATATTTAATTATTGGGTTAGCTCAACGTCCAATTTTGTAAAAAGTCAGATATAAATGCAGCTCATCAGTGGAAATCTGTCAATCAATAACAGTCTGCCGCAGTCAAACATTTTGTTTCCTTAACAACTTTGGCTATTTTTATGGGAAAGAAAGAACTAAGAACTTATATAAACTACCTATATTCTTGCAAATAAATGTATCATTCATTCATTCATTCATCCTTTTACAGTTGAACCTGAATTCGTCAAGTACCAGAAGCAAATTCTGGCCCTTTTCGAACACTCCGAACAACTGGACTCACACGCCGAGTACTACAAACTTGGCAAGGAATATGACATCGAAGCCAACATCAACAACTACTCGGTGAGCATTTCACATTAAAGCAATCAACGCAGCTCCTACAAGATATTTATAACATTTTAAGAATTTACTAAAATGCAATGCATTTTTACAGAACAGGGAAGCTGTCGATGAATTTTTGCTGCTGTACAGAACTGGAACTCTGCCAAAATACCACAAATTTTCCGTTTTCTACGAAAGGATGAGGGATGAAGCCATCTCTCTTTTCCACGTTTTCTACTACGCTAAGGACTTCGACACCTTCTACAAAACCGCGGCTTGGGCCAAGATTTACATGAACGAAGAACAGTTCTTATACGCGTACTACATTGCAGTTGTCCAACGGACTGATACTACTGGCATCGTTCTGCCGGCGCCGTATGAAGTGTACCCTCAGTTCTTCTTCAACAAGGAGGCTTTGATCAGGATGTACCGTACCAAGATGCAAAATGGTTTGTTCGACACAGAAGTGGCTGCCCAATACGGTATTGTGAAAGAGAACGACTACTACGTATACTACGCCAACTACTCCAACGCCCTGACATACCCCAACCAGGAACAGAAACTGTCATACTTCACTGAAGACATTGGTCTGAACTCTTACTACTTCTACTTCCACTCACAAGTGCCATTCTGGTGGAAGTCAATTAAACTTAGTGTATTGAAGGACCGTATGGGTGAATACTTCTTCTACTTCTACCAGCAAATTCTGGCTCGCTACTATTTGGAGCGTCAGTCCAACGGTATGGGCGAAATTCCAGAATTCTCTTGGTACTCCAACTTCAAGACTGGATACTATCCCCAAATGACCGGAAACTACTTGCCTTTCGCTCAGAGAAGCAACGACTACAACCTCCACAGCGAGAAGAACTACGAAAACATCCGTTACCTGGACACCTATGAGAAGACATTCTTCCAGTTCTTGCAGAAGGGCGAATTCAAGACCGTAAGTATAAACTGATAATCACTATAATTATTCAACATGAGTTAATACTTCATAAAATAATGACAGAACTAACGTGGCAACGAAATATTTACAGCCCGAGAAAGAAATGAACTACGTCGGAAACTACTGGCACAGCAACCAAGATCTGTACGCCGAGAAGAGCCAGAAGGACTTACATCAATATTCTTACGAAATCATCGCACGTCACGTGCTCGGCGCAAGTCCCAAGCCCCAAGACAAGTGAGTATTCTCGTTAATTATTTAACCAACTTTTAACCTCTCAAAATGGATGAGAAAATTTTCCCCATCACCAACTGTGTAATTGTAACTAAATTGTTTTTTCTTTGCTTTCAGCTACGCTTTCATGCCCACCGCTCTTGACTTCTACCAGACATCTATGCGTGACCCTGCATTCTACCAGCTGTACCAGAGAATCATCGACTACCTTATTGCCTACAAAGAGTACGTGAAGCCTTACTCTTACAATGACCTGCATTTCGTCGGTGTTAAGATTAATGACGTGAAAGTCAGCGAACTGGTCACTTACTTCGATTACTTCGACTTCAACGCCACGAGCAGCGTGTTCTACAGCCAAGAAGAGCTCAAGTCTTACCCTACTGGTTTCGTGATCCGTCAACCTCGTTTGAACCACAAGCCATTCACTGTCTCTGTTGATGTTAAGTCAGATGTTGGTTCCGATGCCATCTTCAAGGTCTTCATCGGACCTAAATACGACTCCAACGGATACCCAGTTAACATTGAGGAGGACTGGATGAAATTCTACGAACTAGACTGGTTCGTGCAGAAACTTGTGCCTGGTGAGAATAAGGTCGTGCGCAAATCCAGCGAGTTCCTATTCTTCAAGGATGACTCCATCCCTATTAACGAGATCTACCAATGGTTAGACCAAGGAAAGGTACCTTTCGATATGTCTACTGTGCCCGACAACATGCCTAGGAGACTGATGCTGCCTAAGGGTTCCCCCGGTGGATATCCATTCCAACTGTTCGTGTTCGTGTACCCATTCAACAGCGTCAAGAAGGGAGATGACGCGTACCAGAACTTCCTCTTGGACAACAAACCCTTCGGATATCCGTTCGACCGTCCCGTGCGTGAGGCTTACTACAGGCAACCCAACATGTTCTTCGAGGATGTGCAAATCTACCACAAGGACGCATACTTCCCTTACGAGCTCAACGTTCCTTCTTACTTTAAATCTTACAAGAAGCAGTAAGCTGTTATGTTTAGCTTAGGTGAATATGTGAAAATGCAATTGAAATAAAGTTATGAAATAATTATTTAATACAATGTTTTTTGTTCCCACGGGAAATTATTCCAGTAGATTAAAAATCTTACACCTCTCACTACACACAATATGCGTCATTAATTAACATAAACCATGCATAAATTAATCTAGCATTAACATGAAACAGAACTATCGTAGCTCTTCAAGATTTTACTTTTCTTTAAACAAAATAAATTTTACCTTAGCTCTTTAACTGTTAGACACGTTAGTCTAAAGTCCCCTCTTCTTTAATTAAATTACTAAAGCAAAGTATCCTAAACTGATCAGTAGGCTAAGTGAATTCTAAAATTATACATTATTAGTTACTTACCTATCATTAATAGCATCTAAATTTCACTGCAGACAACTCACTCTTCCTCTTTTTTAAATACCAGTGGCTTAATAAATTGAATTCGACCATAATTTGGCGATAAGCTTATGGCTAAGCCTTTCACCTCGAAGGCAATCTAATGGCTACTTGTGAAACCATTTTGCGTGATCTCGATTACCATCTTCATCATTATTGCCTTGCCATTTTCCCAATTCATTCGGGGTCGGCACAGCATTTATATTTGTTTCAAAATTCTCTAATACTCATAATCTCATCAGACCTTTCTAGCCATATCATCCATTACACAGTCCATCCAACGTTTTCTTGGTCTTCCTCTACTATTATACTCATCCACATTCATACTCAAACCTTTTCCCACAACATTTCCTTTATTCCTCCGCATCACATGTGATACGGGACCACGACAACCGATAAGAGAACCCTATAATGTCAATCTAAATTAGACAAATAAGAATTTCTTTCTAACGCAAATCTGCGACATACTTGGTGTCCAAGACACCCATTGAGATGAAATTTAGCACCGGCCATACAGCGATGGGTTCACTCTTACCAAAATTCAGACTAGCTGATGCCCGCAGCTTTGCCAAACCATTTGACAAATAATATACTAAGGTCCATGTTCACCAAAAAGATGACGGACGATTATCTAAAAACAGCTGTTTAAACCACATTTTTGTATTGGAACATGTCACATTGACAGCTGTTTTCAGACAACCAGACTGTTATCTTCTTGGTGAACATAGACCTAAAACCTTAATCGAGAACAATTGGTGAAAATAGCATGAAAATCGGTGTAGTAGTTTTGAGTTTATCGCGAACAGATAGACTAGACAGGTGCGCTGGAGGACTTTGTTTTATAGTATGTAGTATTGTATTGTATTATACCAGTGGTTCCCAACCTTTCTTAGGACAGGGACCACTTTGGTATGTTCATTGTTAACAGGGACCATATGATCCTAGATAAATATGGACGCCGACAGGATTATAACTAGGGGAGTGAATCTTTAACTCACACTATACAAAAATTGGACAAAGGCGATCGAATTGAGCTCGAAAAATTTAGCAACCATTTAGTAATTTTGCCTCTGCCTCCACTTATGATTTATCTGCCCCTGCCGTAACTTCGGCTTACCTAGGTCCCTACAAAACGGTAATGCTAGCCGTGAAGTCACGTGTGCGCGTCCATTCGATTTTAGTTCTGAATGCTGACACCCGAGCTCCGGCTTACTTGGCGCTGACCTGTTGTTTTCTATGTATTTTTTTTTTTGCTTTTTTGAAATTACTTTGACACTACGTGTAGAGTGGCTTGTTCCCGAAGGTAAACCGGTAGGAATGGGCTTTTAAGGTGCCTGTGGGCTGTAATCCACCACGCGGGCAAGTGCGGTTCGGTAGATGTCACACGTCTTCGAATTTTTGATTCTAGGACATGCCGGTTTCCTCACGATATTTTCCTTCACAGTTTTGAGAGCAGTAGTGATAATATGTAGTGTATGTACCACTGAAAATTAGTATTTCCTGTGCAGACTCTATTTATTTTAACTACATTATTACAGGTACTTTTGATATTCAAAAGTAAAAGGAGGAAGCTACAGTCCCGGTCACAAGGCTTAAATAACTTGTGAAAGTGTTGTTGGGTTTTTCCGTCGGACATTTCTTTTCTCAGTACGGTTTACGGATTCTGGAGTACGAATTTGTGCCCAGTTGGGGGCAATAGCCTAAAATACAAATGGCGAAACAGGGGCCACTTCTACCCAAATCTTCGGGGATTATAGGTGTGATAATATGTTGTCTAATATTGTTGAATTGACAAAACTAATAGTTTTGGTGTTGTCATTGTGAGTTTGTTAAGCAATTACACACCATGTAAATGAAATGAACACAACTAATTTTCATTTTATTAAAAAACAAAAACCTAACAGGTAGTTTACAATCTTACATAACTAAATATTAATATAAGACTAATCCAAAAAAACACTGTGTTATTTACTCCAGGTGAGGTGAAAAGTACCCATTCTTTGGGACATTATTTTTCTTATGATGTACTGTGACGTTGTAAAACTTATAATTTGGAGCATCGTCAAAATAATCGACGGCTGGTCTGTCGAAAGGAAATCCTATGGGTTTGTTATCTATGTCGTTCATTAGATCTGAGAAGAACTTGTTAGCTGCATAGAAATCATCCAAAAACTCATCACCAGGCGTTATCATAATAAACAATGTTAGATTCAGACCTTTTTCAGTGCCTCTAGGAATGATTAGATTGTCTGGAAATTTGAACAGATTAAAATCATTTGTTCTATCTTTCTGTGGCGCCAATCCTTCCATATTGTAATACTCATCACTTGAAAAGCGACTTGAAGTCTCTGGTGACCACGTTATAACATTTAACCCTTCGTCAAAAGTGTAAGTGAACTTGTCAAGTTCGAAGAAATTGTTGTATTCATTCCAGCAACTATCAGAGCACGGTGGTCCAAGGAATAATCTTACGACGCTATTCTTAACTACGTTACAATCTACTGTAAAATTGAACTCGAACTTGGAATGTTTCAACCTCTTTTGACGTGCAGTAACAGTCATTGGCGGTTTAACTCGTGCATAATCCTTTTTAATGATAGCTCTGTTGATGTTAAATTGATAATAGCTAAAGTATGTCGTTATTTTTGGAATGTCGGCTTCTACGATTTCACAGCGTTTCTGAGTGTACTTTTGCATATTGACTGGTTCTATGGATTCCTTGTATTCAGTAAAGTAGTTAAGAACATATTGAATCATGTGCCAGTATAAGGGATCTCTGAGTGATGTTTGTGGATGGTGCATTAGAGATGGCGCTGGGTTGTATCTGCAACAATACAACAGTTCCATAAATTAAAAGCTTTACAAGGGGATTTATATGTTGATTTAACATATAAATGCCAATGTAAAACTTTTCAACAATCGTTGTCAAGGAACACGTAGTAATAGGTATCATTCTTATCTGCCTAGTTTACGGCTCATTAGCCCAGGACCCCATGCTCCCGAAATATTTCGAGACACAATAATAGTAGTTTATGCGACTGTGCATAATGCCTAGTTATGTATAGTTGCATACACTACTTTATCTACCCAAATATCATAAGAGCTCGATGATGGGTTCAGGAACCATAGGGAAATGACCAGCATTGTTACCAGTGTAATGCAATAAAAAATAAATTAAACATATACAGAAGCAAATAGTTGCATTCGTCGCTGCATTTACGATATCTGCCGGAGTGTTCATGTCAATTTTTGAGTCACTATCACTCATTTTCGACAGAAATAAAGAACTTATCAGAAAATTTGTCTACTCGTAACTGGAAATAAAAAGCTAACGAATAAATGACAACTTGAAATGGCGGCGTTTCGGATATCTGTAATTTTTTTTTTCATCATAGGCAAACAAACAAAGTCACTATTCTTGTGTCACTCGAGATCAAAATGTCGTGCGATTTATAATTAAAATCATGCTGAATTGGGGTTTCGTATCGATATCTGATTTAATGTAGATAGGTACTAGAATAGCACACTCACTTGAATTTGACACCTGTTCCAAATTTAAACTCATAACCTACTGTTTTCAGTAGGTTATGAGTTCATTACAGTTCCGTTTATTTCTGCTGGTTGGTAATGCCTATTACCTATGGTTTTTGAACGCATTAGAGAGGGTTTATGATATTTGGGTAGATAAAAATAATCATGTGCCTGCCATCGGTATAAAAGGGGTAATTTCATAAAAAAGTCCACCACGTTAGTCTAGTGCGGGTTGGAAAACTTAGCACACCTTTGAGAACTTACTGGAGGACTTTTGTGATGTGCAGCTTGCCTTACAATGGTTTTTTCACCGTTGAGGCTTGTGTAAACCAATTCCTAATACACACATCACGATAAAACAATTAGGCTAACACAGTATTTAAAGGTAAAAAAATGAACTCACTGGTAAAAAGGATATCCATTTCCGCCGTATCCAAACAACGACCTAACGATTTTGGATATTCTTCCAGTTTCAAAATTGCCACGGAACAGTCTTGTTAATAATTTGATGTAGTTGTCTTCTGTCAGTCTTATTGGAGATTTATTTTCCTGCAAAGAAGATTTTGTGATGATGTTTGTGTGATTTTGTTTTTTTTTTGTGATTTTGTTTTTTTTTTTTATTGAGGGAGCAATACTAGCAGTTTACAACAACGTATTGGTAAGGTGGTACTAAATTGACTAAATAAGGCAGTGCTGTTCATACATTCTTTACCAGCCTGTTTTTATCAGTGAAGACTTCTTTTTACGTTTTTTTTGCTGTCAATTCACTAAATAATTAAATTAAAGTAAATTTTCCATAATATATATATATATATATATATATTCCATAATGTAGACATAATTTAACATAAATAGAACAATATGTATATACTTCGTAGAAAAACTAGGTAAGTAAATCTAGATCATGATCAACATCATCATCAGCCTATTAATGTTCTCACTGCTGAGGCACAGGCCTCATCTCTATGAGAGGGAATGGGCTATCCACCACGAGGGCCCAGTGCGGATTGGCACATGGCTTTCGGTTTCCTCACGAGGTTTTCCTTCACCGTTTTGAGAGCAGTGGCCTATCTGGGTATGACTCAGGACTTTCAGTCTAATACTGCTCAATTCTCTTTGTTCAATTGTCGTGTAGGCATACGGTGGCGGTTGCTCAATTTGCAGCTTAAATGTTAATAATCGTATTACGTACTTACATATTCATCACTTACTTACCATGACAATCAGTCCTCTGGACATACACTCTCTAATTGCAATGTCTATAGCTTTAATTTTAGCTTTCTCGTCACTCCAATGACCTAATGTACCAGATCTGCTAGGGAACGGTAATCCATTTTCGTGAATAAGATACGGATGAAAATCTCCAAAATTATTTTTCTTTGTAGTATTTTCGTCACGTAAATGCTCCCTTTCGAGACGAAGACGCGCCGCAAGTTGCTGGTGTATGTAATAGTAATGTTCGTCATGTCTAGAATTCTGAGCGTATAGTCTATGGCGGAACATCCAATACGGGTGTCTCAGTTGTACACCGAAATAATAACTGTTCAAACCTATGTCTTCTCTGAAGTAATTCAATAACTCATCACCTCCATTCTCAGGTAGATTCCAACCAGAATAGTTCGTGTTAATTGTTAGAGTATCATAGGTCTTGAAATACTGATCTACATGCGCTTCATCAGTAATATCCATGTTATTGTTGATGTAATTACTAAGTTTCAAAGCTTTTACTATTGTTTCACCGTTGACAAAGAAGTTAGGTTTTGTAATAAAAGGAGGTTGGAATGCAGTGATGTCAACATTTTTGTCGCTGAATAGCATGTTTAGTTGGGTGGCATATGATACCAAGTCTTCATTTAATGCGACGAAATTAAGTAACTTCTCAGCGTTGTAGCCTGCGTCTTGTGCGCCGTGTAAAAGTTCAAATAGACTGCTAGCTGCTTCTTGCATGTTTTCATCATAAATGTTAAATGTAAGACCTTTCTCCGTGGCACCTTTCTTCACAGAATTTTTAAAGAGTTTGAAGTCGTCATTGTACTGAAAAATATGATTCATTTAAGTTATTGACTCATTTTATACCATTCATGCTTATATTTTACACTAATGTCAATAATCACCATAATACTAGTAAGACGTTGCCGTTCTGATGTAAAAGTCCTGAATTTATTTACCTCAAGCATTTCATAAAATTCATTTCCAGATCTCTGTGACCCTTGACCTTGGGGAACTCCGGGGACGATACCCATAGTTGGACCATCACCATCATCGATAGCTAACTCTGTGGAAAGAATGTGTTGTAGGTGAGTTGAAACGTAAATGTATGGTAGTGGGTCTAGCTGCTATGTAATTTTGTCGACGTAAAGTTTGAAGCAAACGAGTGAGTTTGTGAAAATATAGTTTTTCGTAATTTTGCAGTTGGGAATAGTTCAAATAACGAAGCTGTCTTACTTCTTTTCTCGACAAAAAATCTTTTATTTAATATTTTCTTTAATTGTATTGTCAGTAATTTGATTCCGGGAACCAATTAGTGAACTCCACTTCATGAAAGTTAGGTCAGAATTGAACAAATACCAATTGTTATGCACAAAATGACCATAAAGTGGAGTAAGATCGGCTTTAATGCCAAATTCATTGCCAGCTGTGTACAATGGCTATAAAGCCAACCTTGGCTCTAGAATCATTAACTATTTTTATGGGATCAGTTTATTTGCTATAAAACACAGTCACATACCTCCTTCGTGAACAAACCCACGGAATTCGTCCGTGGGTGTTGACATGGATATCCCCGCAGAAAGTAGCCATAGTAGGATGGCAGATCGAAACATCACAATAGCAAACACTGCAGCAAACTAGTGCCGTAAATAGTTAAACATGGCTTATATGCACACGAGGATTCATAACGGTATTTCTACTGATCCAATTGAGATCCTGAGGGTCGCTTTAATGTGTACAATTTTCATTGTACACTTGTGGTCACAGTGTTGAGGACTTCACGCCTTTTATTTGTAATTAAAATCACAGTAGTAGTGTGTTCTGATTTGATGGTCGAGGCCACCGGCCTTCAAGGGCTCAGGGCAAGCACTGACGATGTGGGTACACTACCTTACACTGACTGGCACTCATAGTTTGACCATGCTTTTGGTTTTCGTCTAAATTCTAGTTCAACTTCTGTTAATTTAGTAACGTCATAGTTCAACTAAAAATAACCCACTTCCAGGTGCAATCAGCTGTAATTGTACCTAACCTGGTATTCGTATCGTCGATCCACAAATTCAGAAGCCCCATACACAGGGTCAATCCAGACCGAAAACATATTGGTCACGTGATTTCTCTCTCTACTTTTTCGACTTCAAAAGGGAGGAGGTTATAAATTTATATATATAATTTTTAAAATAGATGGTTGGCTATACGTGTATTATGGTCAGCATCATCTACTAGAGTGGTAGTAATATCATGAAGCCAGCGATCACTAATTTTTATTTATGTCAGACAAGCAATTTTCAGAAGTAATCGTTAATGTGCTTTTGGATAAACAATGCTGACACCCACCATATGCCATTATTGCTACTTTGTAAACACAGAACAATACTCACTCATACTAATATAAGGAAAATGTGCTGTGGTCTGTTATTCTGTCCTCAGTTGTAACAGTACCCACAGGATACGAAATGCAATTGGACAATTTTTCAATTGCGAGTCTTGGAGCACGGCTAATTTTGGTCAAGGGGCAATTCTTCACTCTCGAACACAATTACCGTATAAAACAGGAATATAGAATGTGCCAGTGGAAATATTTATAACTTTATGCTAACATCACAGCTGGTCGGGATGTATAAATCATAATAAATCAGTAGACGCTACCAGCGTGGTATTTCTGTTCCTTTGATCAACAAAAATGGTGTGCCCACAACAACGACTGGTCGCAAACTAAGAATTTTGAAGGAATAATTAGGTCAAGGACAATACAATACACCAATTGAAACTAGAGTAAAAGACTGTCGCTTTGTGTATTGATGTTATAATAATGAAGTAATTTAAAAAGAGTACTTTCAAAATAAAGTGCAATGCGTTATAAATATTAGCATACAATTGTCTAAGAATTCGTTAGGTGTGAATTATTCCGGAAATAATTCTTTGGAACGAACTCAATGATTCCTGGCCTACCTTTGTAGACTATTAATTAAATTAACAAGTGCCTATCTATAAGATAGAGTAAAATGTGCAAATTAATTAAACAACCATGCTAATACCGCATTCGGTTTTGTACTAGTGTCAAAGTCTTAACTTTTTAAATACAATAAAAATAGCATCTAAATTTAATAATACTATAATATAATAATAATAACAGACGAATTGCTTAGTCTCCAGTCATCATCTCCATGAATTCTGAAACAAAAAAGACAATGGTTAGAAACTAGAAAACAAAAACGACAAGAAAACTCATGAGGAGGCGGTTCAGGGAAACAGTTGAATGAATAAAGCTAACCAGTAAATGATATAGAATTATGAAGAAACATACAAATATAAAAATGTCTGAATAAATCAATTTATGATGATTTTAACAGATTCCAGGCATTTTCGTCATTGAATGAGTAAGTAAAAGAACTTTAATGTAAAACCACTTTGAAAGATTTTTGTCAAAAAGCCATTCCATTAGATTCTTTGATCTCAATCCAAAACAAACGGAGTAGATTAGTACTACGATGAATTAATATTGCAATATGTGCGTGTAACAAGACAACATAAATTCTGACCGTCGCTCGTCGCATACCACCCGCCTTTTCGGAGCGCTTGTAATGTTTCGGTATTAGAACAGTGTTACGTGTTTATGTACCTATGTTGGTTTTGCGAAAATTTATGCTATAGTTTATCTTCGATAGCAGCTGTTGCGGCATCCAGTTAGTAATCGACTTGAAACGGGATTCTGTTTTAGTCGAACGGACAATTTTAGTGTTTTTTATAATATATTGCTAAAGTGGCTGGCGTGGGTTGATACGTGGCCAAATTGTTATGTTCACGCTTTTGACACTTCTGTCGTCGAACTGACATCAGGTAACTGCGTGTAAACTGCGGAGGCCTGTCTTGGCGTCGCGACAAAATGTGGGCAGACCTCCAGCCGATATTCCAATAACATTGTAATAATAATTTGGAACATTAGAGTGATTTAGTGGTGTTTTAGAAGAATTTAGTTCATTAAAATTTATGAATACTGAAGTAGAAATATTTACCATCGAAGTCGACGGTTCCGGATCCGTCAGTGTCAATCTCAGCGATGATACCGTCCAAGTCGCTCGAGCTGAGCTTGTCGTCAAGAGCTCCCAGGATTTCCTTCAGGGTAGAGGTGGTGATGTATCCGTTGCCCTCACGATCGTACAACCTGGAGATTGATGAAAAATAAAACGTTTAACAAATGTCAAGCAGCATGACTAAGCAAGTTTGATAAAATTATTTCAATGCAATTTTTCCTTTGTCCGCTGTAAATAGCTACTAACCTGAAAGCTTCCTTCAGTTCCTGTTGCATAGCCTCGGCGTCTTCCTCCTCCAAGAAGTGGGAAGCGATGTTGCAGAAGCCATCGAAGTTAATTTTGCCGGCTTCTAAAATGAAGTAAAAAAAAACAATTAATTCAAGACTAAAACCAGAGCTGTTCTAAACCTTGAGCGCTTTATTTCTTTCATTGAAAACAGACTAGATAAATAAACTTTGGAAACAGAGACATGCATCTTTCAAAGGGACTGGAAGCTCGAAGAGAACTACCGTACGGAAATAGCCTCATTAGTTCCCGCGACGAGTAAAAATATTCGAGAATATATTCGAAAAGGTGTCGTAGCCTCGGTACGTGTGAATTCTTGTTAGAGTATTCTGATGATGGATTACTTTTTAACAAGAGATGTTTGCAGCTGTTTATGCGACAGTTGTTGTTCCCATTTTTTCATAACTCTCGCATTTGTACTTGGCAACTAGGATTTACAAAATGACATATCTAAATTTTCTTTTAGTCTGTAAACATAGAACATTCTCTTATAATACAGTACATCAACCAAACTGGAGTGCAGCTTAAAGATTTTACATAAAATATCCATAAAATTGTTTAAAGAGTAAACAAATTTGATGCTGATATAAATATTTACTTTTCTTTGTAAGCATCCAGAATCAATGAAAATATACACAATGTAAGTAAGCAGACTCTTATTGATGAATATGACATGCGCGAAGATTTATAGGCAATATAAGATTAAGCCTTGACATCAGATTTAAATATAAATTGTCTATTAGATTTGTGAAATATTGGATGGATAGAAGAAAATCTTTTGAAACAAATACTGTTTAAATCATAACTGGAAATAAAGATGAAACATTTGGAACGAATGACTCTGAATTCAAATAAGAAACTACTGTACTTTGTGATGAAATAAGAAATGATGATTACGCACAACAATACTAACTTTCTGGGTCGTTCTCATCGATGAGAGCGTTCAGTTCAGAATCATCGAACAGCTGGCCCATGGTGTTGAGGATGGTGGAGATCTTCAGGACATCTATGTATCCCGACTTGGTGGTGTCAAACATCTGGAAGGCCTTGCGCAGCATGGCCATCTTCTGATCATCGTCAGTGTCCTAGTAAGAGAAGACCAGTGTAAAAAAATGTGAGACCAATGTGTCGACTAGCCGTCTGGCAAAGGACGGTAGCGCATTTTTTAAAACAATGTGCTCAATTTTACGGAAATAATAATAATTGTACGCATATCAAATGTGTAACTGGACTCTGCGGCAAAATTGTTGAAAATCGTAAAATTGGTGTCCTTTTCGTAAATATGCAAATATCACTGCTTCGAAATTATGTAATAATTTTCAATAGGATATTCCGTATTAAAATTTTTTCAACACTGATTTGTCACAAAGAACTGTCCACATTCACGTCCAACGAACTGGAGATTTGAAATCCTTGAGATCCTCACCATGGTGTTTGTGTAGGGTTGGCAGTTGTAACAAGAACCGAATCCGAGTGCGAGTGTTGTTACACTAGATTTTACGTCGGTGTGCCACCCTTATTTATAGCATTCCTTCCTCCTCAGACTGGAATACAAAAATAAGTGAAAAAGCTGCTGTCTCTCTCTTTACCGTACCCGTTCAGAATAGTGACGTTGTTATTGAGTTCTTCGTCAGCGTGAATTATATCTACGTCAGATGGTGGGAATGTTCAGCAAAACCTGCATTCTGCAGGAAGTGAGCTGTCAGATTTATATAAACTAATTGACATCGACTCACACGCAGGAACATGGATGATGTGATCCATTTATAGAAATATGATAGCTGTTGACGAAGCTTCCGAACAGCATTACTTCAGAGCCGTTTTGCGTTTCAGGAACAATGACGTATTTTGTTTATTACGTTCAGTTTAATTTATTAATGAACGGTAACCCGATGTAATGTATTGACTGTTACATTTATTCATACAGAAACAAAATTGAAAGTGTGTTCAATAAGCTCAGTAATTTTTTCGGTTCATAGTATTGAGTTGGCATTCATGTAAACTTCCTGATATTTTGCAAGCATTGCGCTGGCACTATCCGTTATTTTCTAGAGCACGTGTACATATTTTATCTGAAGTATAAAGTTTAGTAAATACTGTCAGCTCAGTGGAAGGTATAATTAGATATCCTGTATAAGGAGGTATGTTTTGTATATGGATTGGTCGCATGAGTTTTCGATTGCAACATGTGAAACTGAACATCTTCAATACGTCCACTTTAAAACGTAGCAGAAACTCTTGCGCATATAAAGCTGTTCCTTGATTAAGAGCAGGAAATTCCTTTGATGCGGCCGCCGATTCACAACAATCCCGACGAGAATATTACGTGTAGCGACGTCACTGTCAGGAGTGGTCAACTGTTTTTTTTATAGAAAACGTTTTATTTTTTCATAGTTTTGTACCTACCTATTTGTCTGCCAACATTTTTCACACTTAAGAATAAAAGTTTATTAAGAAGCCAAACTTTTGGCCAATAGTAAACCACACCGCCACTTTCACAATATTTGCAACCGTGCAGGTACTTCGTACGTCTGGTTATATTAAAACAACTCGCAGAATTATCGTATTCAGGTATTTTTGAAAATGTGAACGAATAGAAAAAGAACGTAATTTGGATTTAGCATTAAAATAATAACCACGATTAAAATATATGACTGATTGACGATGTTACAGTTAAACAGCAAACTACCATATTTACGACATAAGCAATATAATGACGTATAGTTCAAATGTAAATATTTGAATATTGTGTGTAAAATACATCAGCTAATATACGGAAGGCCGATGATTGGCGACCACTGGCGCGTGAAACGGGTTATACTCGGCGCCGGCGCAGATATAGACGGTCGGTGATCGGCTATAATTTTTGTGTTCTCATGTGAATGCCACAACGAGAGAAACATCTAATCTGAGGCGCGTTTTACGTGTGGACCACGTGTAGTCTTAAAACAACAATACAATGCCGAAATTAGGTCAGGTTACAGGTTTATTTTTAATCCACTTGATATTAATGTTCACGTTATTTTTGGTCAACGCATTCCTTAGAAAGCTATAAAATCAATCTTTAATTTTTTTGTTGAAAGATAGCCAATTATGAAATATGGCGGATTAAATACATCGCCGAATTTTGATGCAATATTTCGAAAACATAAAACAGACTTGTTTTAAAATGTTCTAAATATTTGAATTATTTTATTGGAATATTTAAACCGTCGTGTTTCAGTTTTTACTTCATTAAGATCACGCATCAATAACTATGTTTTTATGAAAAAAAAACCCTATATTAAAAATGAACCGTTTTCCATATTTTATGAAACACTACACTCAGGTTATTTTCGTACTCAATCACAACGTGTGGTCTTTGTTAAACTACGAACTATTCGGAATAATGAAAACAAATGGGACACGATAGTAATTGTGTTATGTAACGCGATTCATTTAAAACATCGTTAAATAAGTCATACTGTCTGTATGTTAATTTCACGGTAATTTTATTATTTCCTACACACTTTGCGACATTTTACCAAGAAAATTAGCACAAGTTTAAATATAAAGTATGATTTGTTATTCTATTGTCTGTGTCTTAGAGTAGAGATAGAAACGATCAGCTGGACCTTGAATTCAGGTATCTTATAACTATTTCTGATTTGTGAGGATTTATTTATATCCAGAGAACATCCATCACTATAACGATCATCTTCTCCGACTATAACATCATTTTCTGAAGTATTTTAAGTTAATAGGATCATAATATTTTACTACGTCTGTCTTATTTTTAATATGGGGATTTTCTTCGTTATCATATAATAAAGTGTGAGTTATTACTACAAGCAGACCAAAATTTAAGTACGTAGTTAGTTTTTAAGAAGTGTTTCTCTTTCATGAAGGTTTTAGCTGCTAAAAAATATTAAGTCACATTTAAATTCATATAAATTAACAATCAAGATAAGATTGACGTGTAGTAAAACGTAAGTATAAATGATGACAAAATATAAAACAGTGAGCAGGAAATGAAGTATCATAAATAAATGCGCTAATAATTTTAAAGCCGGGCGCATTCAGATGCAGGCGGGCAGGGACTTATTAAATTTATTTGCCGATGCGTAACGGACATCTGACTAATTTACACTGATTTAGCATTCCATAATCAAAATAATTGGTAATCACAGCCAAAAGCTTGGACAGAGTTGCCGGCACCGTACCCTGAATCATCAGCGTCAATGGAGTGGAAATATAACTTCATTTTGGCACCGAACACAGGATTTTCCTTGCAGAATCCATCGCTTGATATCTCAGAGCCAAATGTAAATAATTCTTGAAATAGTTCACAGGTAATGTGTCTTTGATTTGCATTTTTGCGTTTCTTTCGTTTGTCTTTGATACATTAAGCGACCTGCCGTCGATGAAAAACACTTTACTAAGATCAAATGATGTAGGATAAAGTGTTTATCTGCATCCTACTAATATCACATTTGACACTAATGTTAGAAAGTATTAAGTTTTTAACGATGTATGAATGTCTGTTACTCTTTTACGCAAAGACTACGCACCGGATTTTGATGAAATTTGGCGTACAGATAGTTTGTAACCTGGATTAACACATGATACTTTTTGTCTCCGTAGTACGGTCTTGTGGGACATTATTAAATCTTCGCGGGCGCGGGCATACGCTAGTGACTCATAAAATATACCTAGAGGTAAACAATTTACTTAAAGCCTGGCTGGGTTTAATTAAATCTGTTCAACGTTAGAACCACATTTTTTTCAGAGTGATCTAACTATTTCGCTATAGATAATACTGCAGTTTCTCTGAACGCAAAATAGAAAACAGTATTAAGCATAGCGGCGTAAATTTTAATTTATGACAGCAATTCTTCCCATGTAACGAGGAAATATGAATTGCAAGAATTTATTTATTTGTGCGTCCGTAAAATGTATGTACACCGTTTGACTTTAACGATAGACCGTAAAGTTTTATTTGTGTTTATACCAAATGTAATCAATATTGTTTACCTGATGCTATCAAAATATATTATCCTAGGCAAGTCTGTGCGTCTATTTTCCAGTCAATATTTGCCTAGGTTTCATTCTCAATACTTCCCTACCTAGAATGAATAAGGTTATTGTTTAGTTTTGTAGAGACTTTGTAATCGACTGTAAAAGTATTTTCTATTTGTATTCTAGCTGTTGTCACAGTAGTGACCGATGGTTTTTAAATTTTCCGCGATGAAAATAGGGAAAGCGTAACGTCGTTGTAAAATGTTTGGAACGTTTCCAAAAATAATGATAGAAAACCTCGCGAAATAGCAATAATGTGCATTCGTTCCCCTTGTTATATATACGTTTAGTCGGCTTTAATGATCAATGAAAATCAGCCACACGATGAGCCAGTTGAGCCACGATCAGAGAGTTTTATTGGTTTAATCGTAAATGTTATATATTTTAAAGTAACGTCCCCTCTTACAGGTGTTTGTGTTTATTATTTGTCTTGTGAACAATTTATGCGCTATTTTGTTAATGTTTCTATAATTTAGGTTGAACATTAGTAATACATGTACTCGTACATTCCTTCACTGAAAAAAAAATAGGAGAATATATTGCGTAAGGAATATTAAATAAAAAAGGTTGACATAATGTTAAATAATTAGATTTATTCTATAAAACAAAACAATGGTACTATAGCGTACGCACGACGCCCAAACAAGCTAAACAAAACCAGTTCCTGCGGATCTCACACTGAATGGGCAACATATACAAAGCGAAGCCATGTTATACTGTTATTATATAGTAATATGTGTCGCCGTGTGTACATGTCTACAAAAAACACAGTGCTCTTAGAAGCTATTGTATTAAGAAAACCAACAATATGTGTTTTATTCATACACTTTAAGTTCGGGACTGTCTTCATAATCAAATGTGTGAAACAAAAAGTCATACACAGTAGGACGCCTCTTTACATCGAAAGAAAAAGGTTCTAAGTCTATTAGATTACGTTTTACAACATCATCTCTCAGTATAAAATCTTCATTTTCGTCAACGTCATTATTTCTAATTTCACTAACGAGATCTACATTAGTAGAATCTTTATCAAGCTGGACCCTTGCAAATTCATCTGTAGATTCAGGTATTAGTATTGTGGGAACCGTGGTGATTTCTTCTTCTTTTGGTGCAACAGTACGATATTTAGTGTAGTCACCCTTTTTTGCGGAATAATCTTTTTTATCAAACTGCGCTTTTTTTGCCTTATAGTCGAATGGTTCTTTTCTTTTAGAAGAGTAATCAAACTTCGCAGATTTCAGTAGACGAGGAAAGTTGTATGAATGGTATTGAATTTCTACATCATCATCAGCGTCTTCATTTTCTTCTTCTACAGGCGTGACAGTGCGATATTTATTGTAATCTTTTCTTTTAGCAGAATAGACTTTTTTATCAAACTGTTCTTTCTTTGCCTTATAGTCGAATGGTTCTTTTCTTTTAGAAGAGTAATCAAACTGCGCAGATTTCAGTAGACGTGGAATAATGTATGAATTATCTTGAATTCCTAGATCATCATTAGCGTTGTCATTTATTGAAGTTGCGATCGTAGATGCTATGACAGTTTCTTCTTCTACAGGCGTAACAGTGCGATATTTATTGTAATCTCCTCTTTTTGCAGAATAATCTTTTTTATCAAATTGCGTTTTTTTTGCATTGTAGTCAAATTTCTCTTTGCTTTTATATTTCGAAGAATAATCATAACTTGATGCTTTTAACAGACGAGGCGTATTCACAATTAAATCATCTTGATCTTCAACATCAGAAGCAATGTTTTCGATTGTAGGTGCCTTTACAGTAGGGAAAACGTCATCTTGTTCTTTCGACGTACCAGTACGATGTGTAGAATAGTAAGGTTCTTTTTCAAATTTCACCAAGTTTAATGTATGTGCCGTATCACCACTTGTGTTTTCGCCTTGTTCACCATTAACGTTTTCTTTTAAAGGCAAAACTGTGTAATAGTTAATATATTCTTCTGTTGTACTCGAAAAATCGTTTCCTATATCAGCGTTATTTTCGTTATAATCCGTCGGTCCTTTCCTTGAGTTGTAATCAAAAGGTTTTTTATTATTTGGAGAATAACTTGGTCGAGATGATGGATCGTAAGTATTAGTACCATACCACTGTTTAGTCACCCCCGGACCACCATAATTTTCAACTTTACTGTCTCCTTTTTGCGTAACTGTGACATATTTAATCAAGGCATTTGGTAATGCAAACAATTGCCTATCTTCTATCATTAAGTCAAGTGGATACCCCGGTGATAAAATTGCAGAGTTAAATTCCATGTTATTTGTAGAGTATGAAGCGCTAGCACCAGCTTTAGTAAACGGTGCAACAAAAACAAACATTTGAATAGGTAGGCCTTGGGGTAAACCTTTTGGCAAAATAAGTCTTGTTGGATATCCAATTTGAGACTCGATCATTTTTAGCGGTAAAGAATCTAACCCAAATTCAGCATCTTCCATTTTCTTACGAATTGTCTTGAGCGACATAAAGTCCGAAGCGAAGTGTTTCATATCATCTGATGACCTTGATATAATATTGGTTCCTATTTTGAGATTAATTTCAAAAACATCAAGTAAAGTGAAAAGATTCTTTTTAGCAGCGAGTTCGCCAGGCATTAGTTTGGGTCCCAAATAGATTTTCATCAAACCTTTTCTAGTGACCAAAGATGAAATGTTAACTTTGACTGTAAACGGCTTGTGGTTTAATCTGGGATGGCCTATTTTCACGTTGAACGTCGACTTACTGTCATCTAATTTTAGTGCGTCCGTAACATCGAACTCAAAGTAATCGTACGCTGTCATCATCTTTTTCACGTCGATATTTACGACCTCTACTCCTGGGAAGTACAGTTCGTTTCTTGAGTAAGTAGGTAATAATTTAAGAGCACTGTCGACAAGGTCGACTATCTTCTTGTTTATCTTCCAGAACATGGGATCTCGAAGTGATGTCATGTAATGCTCTAACACCGAGACGTGTCTGAAATAGTTATATGTCATAAATAGTATGCAATTATTTATAAAGATATCATCAAATACAAATTAATCAATGCTTAAATTACCTGTTGTAGTTACGATCTTTGCCAAGGAGCTGGCGAGCCAATGTCTCATAACTCCTCTCTCCCGTGACAAGGATTTCCATTAAGTGATTCAATATTTGTGTTTTATTATATCCACTCTGGCGCTGAAAGAATTGTTTCTTCAATAAATTATTTAACAAGGATATTGCACAAGGCAATGACAACGATTAGAATCTTATAATAATAGTTATGTAGTAAAATACACACCATGTGTTCGACGACGGTTAAAACATTGTTTTCTATAGTTTGCAGTAATGCTATCTCTTCATTTACTGGAATTTCTAAAGGCACAGTTCTATGGCTGAATTCACTTCCATCAGAATAAACTAACTCAGGATCATAAGGAATATCAGGTAAAGAATTCCAGTCGATCCCATCTATCTCTGGCAAGCTATTAGCGTATCTTTCTAAATTATATCTTGCCATAAATTGTTTCATCATCTGATACATATTTTCTCCGTATCTGCTATTAATGTCGTCGTTAAACCATGGTGACAGTCTCAGCTTTCTTAAAAAGTAATAGGAATTCAAGCCAATATCTTCACGGAAATAGGCTAATTTTGAGTCATCGTCGTTGTCATAAAACATTGCAGTGTAATTGGCATCTAAATAGTAAGCATTTCCTTCATCACGAACGCCATCGGTGGAAGTGATTTCTTGCCCAGCGAGAATAGACGAAGCTTTGACTAAGACCTCTTTGCGTACAAAGTAATTTGGTAACACCTCATAAGGCGCTGGAATGGAAAATCTCTCTGTATCTTTTCTATTTTGAATAGCCATATATATAGCATTCACGTATACTCCGCAATTTAAAGTAATTCGCGCCCATACAGCTGCTTGATAAAATGCCACAAAACTTCTAGCGGAGGACAACAGTTCGTAGATTATTTTCAACTCCTTCATGTGTTCAGGATTATATTCACTGAAAATTTCTCCCTTGGGCAGCAAGCCAGCTGCCATGAGCTTTTCCAAATTTGTAACTGCGTCTGGTTTCTGTAATTAAAGCATAATTATAATGTTTGAAAACGGATTGAAATGGTTTATCAAATAATACAATTGGCAGTGGCAATGAAATTTTACTTACAAAAAAATCTCCTGATTTGATGGTTATTCCTTGAGTCTGCGGTAGATTCTTGTCTTCTTCGCAAACGTTTTCAAATAATGGAGTCAACAGTTTTTGGACCTGCAGCCATTGTGTTGATACTGAAATAAAAAATTGATGTTTTAATAGGAATCTATATTTTCTGGTAAACGTACTTGCGTATCTTTGAATAGTTTGTAGTTTGGCATTCGATACCGTATCATACAAATGAAGGAGAATACTAATGTACAACATGGCAATGCAACTGAATGTAATGTTTGTACGAGCTAGCGATTGATATGATTCAATAAAATACTTTGCCAGTTTAGAACGTCTTGTAATAGCTTCACGTGCACATTTGTAACAATACAAAACGTTGCAAGCACTAATGAAAATCCCATTAACTTTAAAAAGTTGCTTACTAGAAGGGCAAACTTAAACGACACAACCAATATTAACGCTATGAAGTACTTAAGGGACCGGCGGAGTATGCGTTTTTATACAAACGTAATACCAAAATAATATGAAAATCAAACATATTCTTAATGTAGTGTGTATAGTTATATTTCGATTGTATTAAAGAATATTTATGTTCCCAAATAAATATTTTGAAAGGACAGTAATATAAAGACGAGATACGAGAAACTTATTTCTATGGAACTTTTTTTTAACACACCTATGTACCTATTACCCATGTTTGCAAAGAATAAATGATTTGATTTGATGGAAAATTTGTTTTTCTCATAACTCTTGTTTAAATCAGTGTACATTAAAATTATGTGTTTGGGAACCTATAAATTCTGTAATCCAATGAAAATAAATACACACTAACTTTCATTTAAAAATTGATTTGGTATTACGTTTGTATGAAATTCACATGCTCCGCAGGCCTCTTAAAGCAACGTTTATTAGAGTAATAAAATAGCTTGGGTAAAAAATCGTCTCTATGTTATGTTTTTGAGGGTTGAAAGAAATACCCTAAGGATCATGTAACAGGTGAGCCAATTTCCAAAAACTCGGAACATTGACACGGACAAAATTGAAAAATCCAAAAATTTTGCTTTAACTGAACCAAGAACATTTGGACGTCGATTTCTAGGTATATAACCGACGTCCATCATTCTGAACACCCCCCACATAGAAAAAAAATCGATGATGATGGGACTCCACCTTGTATATCCTGCAAACGAATCTTTCTATTTAACTCACGTAACATCGCTATGCTGCCTACATTCCTTAGGAAACTTTTGTGTTGTTTACCGACGAAATGTAGTATATATAATATTAAATAGTTCAAACAACAATCATAATGAGGTGCTGTAAAACATTTAAGATGCTAAGATAACGGTTAGCCAGCCATTACATCTGACGTGTGCCATTAACGTTGAGGATGTATTGAGTGCCAAGCATTTATCAAGATGACTCTTTTAAGTATCCCTGATTGCTCAGACGAACATGAGATTAGTCATAATATTTTATATTAAATGGCTGCAGTAAATTAAAGTAAATCTTTTACAAGTTTTATATAATTATAAATCTTTGTTAGTATTTATATAAATGAAAACCAAGTCACGTTTAAAAGATTCTAAAATATGCAACGGATTGCTATGAGCTATTTGTACGCCGATTTTAGGTCAACAGGCATGTGTAAGACTTGGATGGTATCATATCGATACACCTCACCTCATTGGCTCGTCGTCGACCAGGTGTCAAACCAACGTACGAATCCGCCCGAATCTTCTGCACCCTCAAGGTGGCTCTTGGGTTGGCATTATCAGCCTATAATGTTCCTACTGCTGTAACCACATGCCAACATATCAGTAGGCCTGTCTGTGACCAGGGAATGGGCCGTAACCCGCCAAGCGAGTAGCATAATTATGTGGTTGAATTTTTAGTTCTAGGACATGGTGTCCTCCGGGGTTGCGGGCCTGTTTGAAAGAGATACCGCGGCCCCGGAACGTAAAAGGCGAGGAAGGAACATGGATGGTTTTTAGTCAGTAAGAGTCTGACACTCCCTCCCGCTCCGCCCAGAGTGGGGGGGGTCATTTGATGATTTCCCATCCTTAAAAAAAAGGACATGGTGTCCTCGCGGTGTTCTCTATTATCGTTTGGAGAGCAGTGAGCAAAATAATGCGATTGCTTGGGTTCAAACCCATGTTCTAGAACTAGTTAGTCGAGGCCTTTAGTACAGGGCTCCCCAAGCTCCAGTCATTTCACGTGCGGAGAGGGAATAGTAGCCACAATCCTCGCAAGTGGTTCGTCAGCTCACCGTAAGCTCAGTGCATGCTGTTAACTACCTAATACCGAGGCACAATGATGTTATTACGCGTATGATGCTGGCAC
This sequence comes from Xestia c-nigrum, assembly GCA_916618015.1. Classification (NCBI taxonomy): domain Eukaryota; kingdom Metazoa; phylum Arthropoda; class Insecta; order Lepidoptera; family Noctuidae; genus Xestia; species Xestia c-nigrum. Next base: position 12,491,330 of record OU745261.1, on the reverse strand, counting down.
GTGTGCATAACATTATGGAGTTTGATTGATAGCATCCTGCACGGTTTGAGTTGAGGTGACACTGATTCCGTACAATGTTTATAATACATAGAAGTTGACGATACAACTGAATCATCCTTTAGTAACATATTATACATGAAAAACATGAACATCGACAACTGTATCAATAAACTCCTATTGCTAGTTCTCTAAGCTGACCAAGCATAGAATGAATGAAAAAATGCGTTCTTATGGTCGCAGCTTTAAAAACATTCAAAAGGCCAATTAATCTGAGGACCAACGTAAACCGAAGATGAAAAACTGCTTTAATGCAATGGTAGACTGCAACAACACGGATATTTTGGTGTTTTTCGCTATGAAAAACAAACGTCAACTGCGGCAATCTCGCCAAATGCGGAAGCGTACGTTGACTTCAAAATTATTGTACCCTTCACGCACCCTGATATCATCTGCCTAGCCTTTTCCTTTACATTTTTGGGGTCGGCTTCCAGTCTAACCGGATGCAGCTGAATACTAGTATTTAATAAGGAGCGACTGCCTGTCTGACCTCGACAACTCAGTCAGTACTGGCTAACACGATAGGTAACCCTTGGTAAAACTAGTTGTCATACTTTCTGGCTACTGACTACGTACGTACAGACATGTCAAACATCTACAAATGACAGCAAAGACCAACGGCTAAACATGATTTCCGAGGAATGGATGAAACACGATGTGTAATTGATGGTCACCCATCCATAGACCAACCTTGGCAAGAAGATCTACCCATGCGGCTGTTATTATTTAGCAACAAGGTCCTCCTGCTCCTCATTCACGTACCTTGATATCCTATATAATATTTTAAATGTGAATGTAAGTTTGTTTGTTACGCTTTCACGCGATACTACTCACCCAATCGTCATAAAACTTTGTACACATATTTTTGGAGGTATTAGAAGTGACATAGGATACTTTAAAAAAAAAACTAACTGTCACTCGCAGACGAAGTTGCGCGGGTCAGCTAGTCTTTTATAATAGTATACTTAAAGAGGAAAGATGTATTCTTGTATGTAAAGAATAAACTTCAGCAACTTCTAGACCGATTTGAACAATTCTTTCAGCAATGGTTAGCTTCATTATCAGCGAGTAACATAGGCTATATTTTATCCCTGTACTCCCACGGGAACGGGAACTACACGGGTGAAACCGCGTGATGTTCACTACGGTTAAATAAAAACAGCCTTACCATATTCCTGAGGCTGCTGTATTGATGGGGCGGTCGGTACTTGTATCAGGTACCCAGAAATATGTATCACGAACACTGTGACTACTAACACTGCTGTTAACGTCTTCATTTTGTCCAATTGACTGATATTTACTCAACAAATCTGACCAATTTATAGTAAAAGAATTTTCAAAGTTCATGGACATTTTGTTCGGAGTAATGATAAGAATGGTTGAACGCACTAACTGTTATGAATGTTAATGCAATATGTTAATAACAAGTTCACAGTTCATTGGTCTAATGCCCTAAGTGAATGATTCACTGTCTACTTGTGCAATTATTGTTGACAGTACAAAGCCCGGGCGGGTGTCATCCACACGATAAACTTAAAAAGAAGGACTTTTAGATTCAATCTATACTAATATTACAAAGCTGAAGAGTTTGTTTGTTTGGTTGATACTGGTTGGAATTGAAAAAAAAAGAATTTGTGTTGGATATTTCATTTATCAAGGAAGGTTATAGGGTATAATAGCATTAGCTGTGAAGATGATCCGTGGGTACCGAACGATCTCCCGCGAGGCGGTGGGCACGGTTGATGGTTTGCCGCCATAGAATCTGATGGCGACAGTCCTCGCGCGCCTGCACGAATAGCGCACGGAGGCACTACGCCGGGGGAAACTCCGCTGCCGCGAAAAACCGCCGCTCAGCGGACAGACCTCCGGCGCGATCTCATGGCAACATGGAGAGAGCGATTCACACAACCCCGCGCATGGCACGCCACGAGAGTGGCGATAAGTCCACTCTTTCTGGAGTGGCTTGAGAGGCGCCACGGCGTCCTCACCTTCCGCCTGACGCAGGTCCTCACCAGACACGGATGTTTCGGGAGGTTCCTGCATCGAATCGGGCGGGAGGAAATGGGACACGGTGGAGCACACGTTGGAGGTCTGCCCCGCGTGGGTGGAGCAACGCCGTGTCCTCGTAGCCTGCCGGGCGTGGGCGATCGGCGGCGCCGACCTCTCGGCGCGTCGCGCCACGTGGTGGCTACCGGCCACCGTAGAAGCGGGCCTGTGTACGGTGAGCGATGGCCTAGCTTGGTGTCCGTCCGTCTTATGACGACAGGCCGTGTCGACGGCGCGTTTGTGTTCCACGCGCGCCTCAAAGAGATGTCAGCAAAATGAAGGGTCCGAAGCCTGCCGGGGCTGCGGGACTGTTCGAAAGAGAAACCGCGGCCCCGGAACGTAAAGGGCAAGGAAGGAACATGGATGGTTTTTAATCAGTAAAAGTCTGTCCCGCTCCGCCCAAAGTGGGAGGAGTCATTTGACGATTTGCCATCCGAAAAAAAGGCTTTATAGCATCTTGATTCGACCAAAGGACGCGGAGCATAAATTAAAAATGTTGCAAAAACGAGGAAAAGTTAATCCTTTTGTGATCTTTTTCTGTCGTATGTTACGCAGACGAAGTTACGTGGGTTAACTAGTATTACACCAAACATAATATAGTCATGACTGTTTTAACCGAAAGGTTAAGGAGAAGCCATCAATCCTTAAATTCCAATGAGACTTTGCCTGACCAGAGAATCGAACCCACCAGCAAGGCTCCAGAGCAACGAAGCGCTGGGGATTTAGATCGATTAAGTATTTCAATCAAGCGCAAGAAACCTGTATCACTGAATCGATATATTTTGATCAAAGTAAACACCTCTTAATGTAATTCAGCATACAGTTTCCAGCACTGGATTTGAACTCCGAAACCTTTTTGGTCTACAATCAATGCAGTTCTGCTGGATAAAATTTATGACCGGGGTCCTAAGCCGGTTTACCCGTATTGTGACTTTGATGGCAAATATGCAAGATAAAAAAGACCTTGGAAACAAAAAAACGAAGAACAACAAAAAAAAAACAAACCTACCTACTGTTGTGTACATTTTGATAATAATACAATCAAAAATTTGTTTGTTTCGTTTATCAGATGTACAGTCACGACCAATAATATGTAAACACTTTAGAATTTTTAAGTGTGTTTCTCCTCCTGTATTGATTACGTACGTAGTATTCTGGAACTCATATTTTTATGAAAAAGAACCTATCTCCTAGTTACAATCGTTATTTCTCGCGAAAATAGCTATAACATTAAGGAAAGTGTATACAAATTGGTGCTCGTGACTGTATGTTTAATTTAACTGTCACGGCATTCTATTGGTTGCAAGCGCGACTGCTTAGTATGGTCCTGAGTTCGATTCCCGTGTCGGAAAAAGTTTTACCTTTTAGATTTTTTCATTGGGAATTTTTCAATAGCAGTCACGGTTGCTGGCAATAGGCTCGCTCTTTATTACATGGGATTTAAACATAACTAGCAAAATGTGGTGGTACTATCTATCTATCATCGCGTTTAGGTTTCCGCACTAAGTCTTTGAGGTGAACCATTTTGCGTGAGCCATGGTGGTTACTCCAACCAGCCCACCTCCCTCCAGAAGCAGGTCAAACTTCCCGATCTCCTCAGGACATCTGTAAGTGAGCTTGGCGTTCCCAGGATCCCCTCGCGAATCTTGGTAACGCCTGTGCACTCCAGGAGCACATGCGGCACCGTCTCCTCCGCCACCATGCACGCTCTGCACAGGGGACTGTCAGTGATTCCTAGGGTGTGGAAGTGTTTATTCAGTGAGCGGTGGCCAGTGATGGTCCCCGCCACCAGACGCAGGCTATCTCTGTCCGCAGCTTTGTATTCAGGGATAGCATAGCTTCCTTGGATTGCCTACAACCTGGTGTAGAGGTACACCATGTTGTTGTACTATTAGATACAAATCTGCCTAACCTTTCAATAATTACAGGCGTGAAGTTATGTTATTTAACAATCATTCTCTACCGCATTGATCTACTGGTTTCATGCTCTACTGTGGTCCAGGTCTTGTGTTTGAATCCCGAGTCGATATACATGCTACTGGGATTATTTTGATTAGGAACTTTTAGTTGTAGCTCGGTTACTCACTATCTGCTCGGTTGATGACAACTGTCTTTGCCCTTTTTTTTTTTAGGATTAGAAATCATCAAAAGACTTCTCCCACTCTGGGCGGAGCGGGAGGGAGTGTCAGACTTTTACTGACTAAAACCCATCCATGTTCCTTCCTCGCCCTTTATGTTCCGGGGCCGCGGTATCTCTTTCGAACAGGCCCGCAACCCCGGCAGGCTTCGGCCCTTGCGGGCCCCTCCCCATAAGCTGACATCAGCTCTTTGAGGCGCGCGTGGAATACGAACGCGCCGTCGACACGGCCTGTCGTCGTTAGACGGACGGACGGCTAGCTAGCCCATAGCCAACCGTCCACAGGCCCAACTGTCTTTCCCCTTAGCCTGCGATCACTAAACCAAATAGTTAGTCAAAATGCTATATTTACTACATAATTTGGAATTACGTAGCAGTTCCATACCGTAAAACATTTTTATCGTAAAAAATAAAACCGACGATTAAAAAAAAACAAAAACATTTAAAAATAACTTTAGCTTATGAAGTGGGTGACCTTTGTTTCATTGATTTAATTTTTTTGTCACCGACTTCAGAAGCTAAAGTTATTTTAAATTTTTCTTTTTTTTTTTTAAAGTTGGTTTTATGTTTTAACGTTTTTATTTTTTACATTTTAGTGGTTCACATGTGCTTGGTACACATGGAAATTGCATACCATTACAATTACAAAAAGCCCAAACACGACTAGGAAGCATTGTCTCATTATGGAGTTCCGTGACTCTTGACTTCATCATCAGATCTGATAGTAGAATGGTTCTTATCAAACGCAAATGCTTCACTTGTTGTAGCAAATATCAAAATCGCTGTACGTTATCCTATAAAATTTGAAGAGTTCTCTCAATTTCGCCAAGATCATCAGGTCCCAATTTGGTGGCTGTGGGACCATTTGGAAAGAATACCCTTTTCAACAAAAAAAAAACAATTTTTCAAATCGGATGGCAAGCGACGGAGTTATGCGCGAACAAACATAAAAAAATAGAAACATCCGAATTGAGAACCTCCTTCTTTTTTAGAAGTCGGTTAAAAATAATGATCACTGCCGTGTGAACAAGACCGAACAATCAAATGCTAGTACAACATATCACATGATGATTTCGGATGAATTTAAAGTCATGTGAGTTTACAAACAACATAGTTGCATACACGCTGTAAATATACCTATATACAGACAACAAAAGAGTTAGGTATGAAGGCTAGCAATCTTCTTCCGACTGTTATAAATGTAAAAGTCTGTTAAGTTCGATTTTTGTTATTCTTTCACGCAGAAACTACTGAAAGGATTTAGATGAATTGCGGGATTTTCTTTTTCAACTCTTCCCTAGTCGCTGGATAGATGGCGCTGGTCTGACTAACTTACTGCAAGGAACAGAACGTCACATAATATCACTTGGACCTAATGATTATATTCGGAAGCTTTTGCAAACGAAAGTGTCAGTCAAGGAGCGTATGTGACGTGTGTTTTTTCAAGCATTTTGGCTTTGGCACCCATTAAGCAGTCGGATCAACGCCATCTATCGAGTTCATGAAAACTATTTTTTTTTTAATTGTCAAAAAGAAAACCTGTCATTGCAAACATATTGATTATAACCCTATTCCACTTATAATAGTAATAAAAAGATAGCAAGCCTGTAAACCTAGCTGTTTTGCTGACTGTACATTCCAAGGAGATAAGTCTTCGACAGTTAATTGGCCAGTTTCAATAGATCAGCACAGTTTTGGCAGCTGTACCTACCGTGAGTTGGCTTCGCATTCCGACGGCATTGCCTAATGCGAGATCTTTGAAAACGTTTTGTTCTAACGTTGACGTGTGTTTACAGTTGAAGGTACCATTTTATAATTACGGACTTTTTTGGTACATAGTGGTCGTCAGCGTGACTCCTGAGCAAGTTCTGGGTTTGATTCCCGAGCTTGGCAGAGACCTATTGGGATTTTAGATCAGGAATGTCTCAGTAGCAGCCTAGGAATTTAGACTTGGGACCAGTTGATGGCAATAAGCTGGCCCTCCCCATTCAATGGGACTAGCTAAACGCGAGTTTTATAATTACTAAAAGTATATGATTCACTGCTATAAACAAGACCAGAAAAATATATGATATTCTTCAGGATATATGCTAGCATGATACTGTTTTGAAAACATAATACAATTAATTTGGCTCGATAAAAAGAAATCACGAACTTATCTCTAAAAATATCTTTCAAACAATAAAAAACATACTAATATGCATGCGATGATTCTGATTTTTCGGCAAATAATTTTACAAGCAATATATTAGCATGATACTGTTTCAGTTTTTTAATCCAATCAATAGCTTTTTTGTAAATCGATCGAAACCACTCATTTCGCGCTATTTGGCCCGCAGTGGCTGACGTAACAACCACTTTGTAGTGCAAGCTGATTAGAACTTTATTCTAACAGCATTTCAAACGAAGTGAACGTGGTGGTTCAAACCACAAATAAATTTTAAAGGAATGTTAAAGGTGCTAAATTTTGCTCGTCTAAGCGCCTTAAAACATAACTGGCGAAATATGGGTGTACTCGTACTTTATGGTAGGTACACCTCTAACGGCCATTTTTAATAACTTACTAGCCGTTTTCAGTTGGTTGCCATCTCTGTGTCTCTGTCTGCTTACTGACCGGTTAGAAACAGAATGTCACAGAAAAGCTTTCTTTGATTTTTGTATGAATCAAGTGGCAGGCAGGTGGCGCGGATTGGATATTCTTTGCATAAAGAAACACCGATAGCTACAAAAGTACGAGTATATTTACCAACAGTTATAAGTAAGTAAAAAACGTAAGTAGTAACGTAAGTAGTTACGTAAGTAGTTACGTAAGTAGTAAAGTAAGTAGTAACGTAAGTAGTAACGTAAGTAGTAACATAAGTAGTAACGTAAGTAGTAAAGTAAGTGGTAACGTAAGTAGAAAACGTAATAACACGTCTGCCAAACTCTTCCGGGAATACAAGGCATGATGTCGTTTTTAGTATGGGCTAGGACATCCTAAAACAAAGAATTCAACGACATGTATCTACCTATTATATCTATCTATATCTACCAACTCGCAATGGGCCAGCGTAGTGTATTTCCATTCCTCATAGAAAAGAGCCCTGTGTACCTGCGTGTGTGTGAGAAGGGGAGAGTAGCTATTATACCACTGTATCAGTCGTAGGTATCAAATGTACGGGGCCCCCGAGTAACAAGAAAAAAGTCACAATATCTTCTCACAACCTACACTACTTACACCCTGTATACAATGACGCTGGAGGATCTTGTGGCTGGTAGAACAAAAACAGTACACTAGGGTCGATCAACAGCCCGTTGGTGAGGCCGCACTTGCATAGGTTGGTCCGTGGCTGGTCATCCACCAGCCATTGCATACCGAATTTCCATCGTGTCTCGGGAAGCACGTTAAGCCCTTGGACTCGGCTGCCAATTGTAGATTTTTGACCATTGTTATGTTATCAATGGTCCGAAAGTCTGAATATTGCATAACCCAATAACCCCTAACTGGTATGTGGAGGTTAGAAAGCAGTCATCAGTAACTCCATGTAAAATACTGGTATTCAGCTGCATCCAGTTAGACTGGAAGCCGACTCGAAAATAGTTGAGAAAAAGCTAGGCACATGTTAAGAAGGGTCGGTGGCTTAGGCCCCCAGTGGTCAAGGCACCTGTGGCCGACGCCCCCGATTCGATTTATTTAATTTAAAACCATTTTGATCAAATCTACTGCCAGGCACAAAAATGTTTTACAAAAATAATTAGTGAATATTGATTGTAAATATTAAATCATAATTAAACATAGAAATACTTTTATATTAGACATATGTATTGATTAATTTTAATGAAAGTGATAGTTATTTTTCACATTTCGCTCTGTGCCTACCTACAATATCAATCACGTCACATCAGTAACAGGCGGTTACAAAATAAAAATAACAATGATATCAAATATCAATACTTTATGTAAAAACAACTTAATCAGTGCACTCGTATGTTTTGGCTGTACTGACCTAGTCAAAGTCAAGTATAAGAGTCACGTTTTGGACCACAGAATGTTGCTCAGATAGAAACCGAGCTTATCTCGGGTCGCAGACAATAACAACACTTATTATCAAAAGAAATTGAGTAAGTATTATGATATTAGTTTTAATGATGTATCTTATACATAATAGAGGTTTCATGTAAGTGATGTAGGTACGTGGGGTCTTGCTTGTGGGCAATATGTGTACAGACGCAGCGAATCGCTAGACTTCTAGACTCTGTCTAATTTCTTAAATCCAGGACGTATACAGACTCATCACGAAGCTATCAACCAAACAAGACACAAACACACAACAACACACATACATCAAATAAGGTCCATGTTCACCGAGAAGATAACAGTCTGATTATCTAAAAGGAGCTGTCAATGTGACATGTTCCTATACAAAAATGTGTTTTAAACAGCTGTTTTTAGATATTCGTCCGTCATCTTTTTGGTGAAAAAATATCAGCCGGGAAATTACTTTTTTCGGGGTGAAAAATCACGTTTTACGGTAATACTCAATGTAACGCACTCAGAACATTGTGCTGATGGATGGATTGAATAGTACAGGGGTCATCAACATGTTGAAAGTAAAAATCTAGCAATAAAAACATGTGTTTTAAAAAAAAACTTGTGAAGAAGTTTGAACTTTAACCCCCCATGTCTCCGTAGAAAGGAAAAGATCTCATTGACGGGGAGAACAAGTACCTTTCGGCTTCGGTTATGAGTTTAGTGAGTTAGTAGAGTAGACACCCTGTTTACGTAATTACGGTTTCATATGTCACTGCTGAAAGTGGGGACTTGCATTCCAGTAATAGTATAAACAGCTGGCAAAGTTCGCAATTGACCACTTTGCAACATGAAAAGTCGACCATAAATTTTTTTGGGAGTGGTTGTCTGGTCATGATGTACGTTCTGTGTCTGAACATGATTGTGCTTAGGCTTGATTTCTTCCTGCGCTGACGTCGAAAAGAAAGAAAGCAAACATTTATTCGGCCATAATTGCACAAGACAAAAAACTACACAATAGAAACTTAATAATATAGCTGTGTAATCTATGGTACACACAGGGCCATCTAGTGCCACACTAAGCAACGAGGCTTGTGTCGTGAACACCAGATAGTTGATATACTACAAAGATACTCTTTTGTTTGTAAATACATACTTTTTATACATATAAACATCCATGACTCGGAAACGAATGTCCATGCTCATCACACAAACATTTGCTCTTACCGGGATTCAAACCCAAGACCCTAAGAACGTAAGGCAGCCTCACTACCACTACGCCATTCGAGTCGTCAAAAACTTAAGTCTAGACAGAGAAAAAGAGATAATATTGTGTCTCATGGTTGCGCAAAATAGGCCCAGCCAGGTTCAGCAAACTGCCGAGCAGCTAATGCCTGACGCTGGGTTTTCAACGGGACCTGCGATGATGGTGTGACGGGCGTATTATAGGGCATACATTGTGTTCTTTATAGCACCATACTGCGTCGCTGACGACGCGACCGACTGTTCCCGACCGACGTTCATCATCATCATCTCAGCCAAAAGACGTCCACTGCTGGACATAGGCCTCCCCCAAGTATCGCCACATTGACCGGTCCCTTGCTACTCGCATCCACCGGATTCCCGCAACCTTCACCAGGTCATCGGTCCACCTAGTGGGAGGTCTTCCAACGCATCGTCTTCCGGTTCGCGGTCGCCACTCCAGAACTTTTCGGCCCCATCGGCCATCCGTTCTGCGAGCAATGTGCCCTGCCCACTGCCACTTAAGTTTAGCAATTCTTCGGGCTACGTCGGTGACCTTGGTTCTCTTGCGGATCTCTTCATTTCTGATTCGATCACGCAAGGAAACTCCGAGCATAGCCCTCTCCATTGCCCTTTGGGTGACTTTAAGCCTTTTGATAAGGCCCATTGTGAGCGACCACGTTTCAGCGACCGACGTTAGCGTGGCAGGAATTCAGGCCTTACGATAAAAATGCTTAACCGTTTACGGCACGGTGGCCGCAGTTGCTAAGCGGTGGGTTCCTACGCCTCGTGTCGCGGGTTCGATGGCTCTTACTATCTACTGTCTCTAGGCGAGCTACATATGTCCGCAGTCGTCTCCTTGGTGTTTCGGCCCATATTATGACATGATGTCTGTGGGGCCGTGGGAGGAGGTGGGTTTGCCCTTTTTTTATTTCGCTTAAGAGGAAACAAAAAAGGACGATATAATTGAAAAACAGGTATTTATAAAATGTATTGCTGTCGCGCAGTTCCCAAACGGCCGCACGCACAGCGCGGAAGAGAAAACCGCGGAAAATACCAATTAAAAGGACACAAAAACTACGTTTGGTAGTCCCCTGATTACTTCTCCAAAATTTGACCGATTTACCTACTTTTTTAATTTAAAATTAAAGAAAGGTTTTGGGCATGTTACGAGTACTATGTTATCTTTTTTAAACGGTATCACATTTAATTAAACACATACTAATATATTTACAATATACAACGTGTAACGGAAAGGGTATAGTCATACGAAAGCGTGTGCTACAGACCATCAAACTAAACAACTTTCTCTATGAAACCACCATCGTAACCGCGAAAAATTTTTCAACGGCCCCATACTAAATTCCAATACCTACTCGACCAAATGTATGAAACAGCAGATTATTTTTTTACGATTACGATGGTGGTCCCATAAAGAAAGTTGTTCAGTTTGATGGTCTATAGCACACCCTTTCATATGAATATACCCTTTTTGTTACACGTTGTATACACATTTACTCTAAAAAAGAAATAAAAATATGTACAAGTTCAAAAAGGTTTACAGGGTATCAAAAAAATTCGTTCACGTCGCGGCGTCGCTGCCTACAGGAAAAGTGTCCAGAAGGCAGGCAGCATTGCCACGTTGGATAGCAATGCTGACTTTTTGGCCAAAAACTAGGCCCGGGCCGCCCTCTGGTCACAAACGGCCGTTTTGTGTCCTCATAACACTTTACCAATGTAAGGTCCATGTTCAACAAAAAGATGTGGGTCTGATTATCTAAAACAGCTGTTTAAAACATATTTTTGTATGCGAACATGTCACAGTGACAGCTGTTTTTAGATAATCAGACTGTTATCTTTTCAGTGAACATGGACCTAAATAGCTTTTAGGGTACAGCGCATGGTTACTGTAATTTATGTATTTCTTGTGTGGAAACAAAAAGGATACAGGCCAACCGCACACCTGATTGAAAGTGCAATATTGCAGTATCACTATGATAATAATATATATGCATGTTTTTTTTAACACTCTAAGCAACGCGTATTAACGTTAGAAATAGAAGTAAAATATTTTTTAAATACGAGTATCTATTAAAAAATGCATGCATTTGAAACTGCAGATTAGATAGAGAGATCCGTTACTTTTCATGACGTCATTCGTCATATCGACGTACAAAAACCATACAGGACCTACCTACTAAATTCCGTTTGTCTAGAAAGAGATAGAGACAAACGTTTTATTGGCTATAATTTTTGTTTTCTTTGGTCGATTTTGGTCCTGTTTTAATTTTTTTGCATTATTTTTAGTATTTTTGCATTCCGTACATAAAGAAATAAAAATATGCATAATTATTCCCTATTACGTGAGTTTGAAGATGAAATCTCTTTTGTTTTGCTGTATTCCCACATTTTCATACCACAGTACAGAAGGTGCCAAAATGGTGTTCATTTCAATAATCTGAAATATAAAAAAAAATAAACAATCAATTAAGAGGCCTGCGGAGCTTGCATATTTCATCATACAAACGTAACACCAAAATAATTTTTAAATCAAACATATTCCTAAGGTAGTTGTGTACTTATTTTGAATGTATTATAGAATATTTAGGTTCCCAAATATATATTTTGATTGAATACTGATTTAACAAGAGTTATGAGAAAAATAAGTTTTGTATACCTAGACATTTTAAATTCCTCATATCTCATCTCTAAACCATTGTGGTTTCAAAATATATATTTGGGAACATAGATATTCTGTAATCCAATCGAAATAAATACACACTGCCTTAAGAATATGTTTGATTTACAAATTATTTTGGTATTACGTTTGTATGAAATACGTATGCTCCACCGGCCCCTTAATTCCAGAATTCCAGATGATACAAAAACTACGCACGGGAATCAAACCCATACCGCAGCAGCTAATCAAACAACCACTGTGCTATCTCTGTGGCCACGTAGGTACCTATCGCGAAAGTAGACATGACCTAAGACAAAAAAACTGAGGTCAGATGGTGTTAAAATAACAAAGATAACGTTTCTCGTTGTGTACTCCTTTTACGTAACATAATATTAATGGATTATGAACGTGCTTGTAGGTATTTCTAGGTATTTTTTATTAGGTCCAAAAAAAGCCTTTCTACAGGGCTTTGAAAAAATATACAGGGTATAAACAGACTCATCACGAAGACATCAACCAAACAATCTGTACATCAAACTAAGGTACATGTTCACCGAAAATATAACGCTCTGATTATCTAAAAACAGCTGTCACTGTGACATGTTCCCATTCTAAAATTTGTTTTAAACAGCTGTTTTAAATAATCAGACCGTCATCCTTTTGGTGAACATGGACCTAAGTAACTTTAAAACACGTTGTGAAGAAGTTGGAACTTTGACCCGTAACTACAAGATTCCCAGGTATGGTCTAGAACAACAAAAAAAAATTTCGTAATGATGGGGAGAGCAAATGCCTTTCGGCTTCGTTTTAAGAGTACACCCTCTAGGATGGACGGAAACCGTGAAACCGATGCTAAAGCTGTTACCACATAGGTACTTAGTACCTACCCACATCATTCTAAGACCTCTTTTTCTTTAAATACCTTTAAAAATTGTAGTTCAGATTGATGTACTGAGTACCTACGTGGTGCTCATTTGTGCCCCCCGCCTCTAACCCTGATGCGGTACTTACAACAAAAAAACTTATTTTTCGGCTGTCTGTCTGTTCGTTTGTTCCGGCTAATGGCTAAAACGGCTGCAGTACCTAAGTTCGGTTACTTTTATATGTATAAGAAAAAAAAAGTTATATTAATTACTTAAACAAATATTTTTGTATCTTTAACTTACGTAACACGCGTCTATTTAATCTTATACAAGTTGATGATCGCAAGCGCGACTGCGCAAGTCCTATTTTCATTTTTTTTCGGTTGTGAAATCATTAAATGACGTCTCCCATTCTGGGCGGAGCGGAAGGGAATATCAGACTATTACTGACGAAAACCCATCCATTTTCCTTCCTCGGCCTCTATGTTCCGGGGCCACGGTATCTTTTTCGAACAGTCCCGCAGCTGTTAAGTAAGTCATGGGTTCGATTCCAAAATCGTGCAAAGTATTTTCCTACAAATTTAGGATTTGTGCCCGGGAAATAAAGAAATTAACTGGTTAAATGTGGGTATTCCTTTTGCAAGATGTGGTTTAAAGTATGGACGACGATTTATTTCACCAAATTTGGGAATACAATTTTTTTCTGAAAATCTCTGTTAATCTGAAAACTTCGGTGGATAAACCCTAGCTCACGCATCTCCTCTCCTCTTCGCACATCTCTGCCACGTCTACGCTATGGTAGAATCCGGGCCTTATACTTAAAAGGACAACCTTTACGACTACGACAGCGCAATATAGACAAGATAATTACAAATTACTGCCATCTAGTATATATTTACTAAACCTTATTTAATTAACTTTTGTGAGTAATTTTCAACTACCGATTACGAATAACCTGAAATCGGTGCACCAAATTAAAATGAAGTTATTTAATTCATTTACTTTAATGTATTCTATGTGCAAGTATTATGAAGTTCGGATAATTATATTCTGCGCCACCTAGCAGCGATTGCAAAAACCATTTTGTCTCAGGGATCTGGAAGTGTCCAAAGAGCAGTGTAGATGTCGGTACTTGGCCAGTTCGTGAGTATTTATCAACTTTTTTCAGAAATATGAACACTTCTGGCAAGTAGTAATTTATTAGTTATAATATTATTAACCTCCGACGCTAAAACGACGGGGTGTTATAAGTTTGACGAGTCTGTGTGTGTGTCTGTGGCGTCGTAGCTCCCGACCGGATGAACCGATTTTAATTTAGTTTCTTTTGTTTGAAAGGTGAATTAGTCAGAAGTGTTCCTAACTATGTTTGATAAAAATCAGTCTAAGATAGCCGCCGCCACAAAATGGCCGATTAAATATTAATTCAACAACTCCCTCAATATAGGTATCTAATGACAGGGCTTGACTAGTAGAATACTATACGCTATCATCATCATCATCATCAGCCTATAATGTTTCCACTGCTGGGACACGGCCTCCTCTCAATGAGTGCGGATTGGTAGATGTCACATGTCTTCGAATTTTTGGTTCTAGGACACGCCGGTTTCCTCACGCTATACGCTATAATGAATTTAAAAGCCAAGATGGCCGCCACCACACAATATGGTGAATTACATTTATTTTTCCCAACACCATCGACATGGTTATCAAATGAATGGGCTTGACTAGTAAAATAATGTACAGAATATTTAAGGGGAATGAGGAATATTATACTATTGGACTACATGACTCCATGTGTCCGGGGTTTAATTTTTTTTTAATTTAATGTAACTTGTTTAGGTACATGGGGCGACTGCTTATCTGGCCTCTAGGCACTACCCAGTTAGTACTAGGTAATACCATGGTCTGTCAAGATTGGTCGTCAGACTCTTTGACTACTGACTACCTGTGACGACTGTCAAAGATCTACAAATGACAGCCGGGAACAACAGAATAACGTGCTTTCCGAGGCATGGAAGAATCTCGGGTGGTCACGCATCCATTGATCAAGCTAAGCAAATTCATAAAACTGTGAAAGAAAATATCGTGAGGAAAAACGCAAGTCTTTAAAACAAAAGCTAGAAGAGTATGTTGTGGCGGTTTAATACTAACTACCTATTAAAGAATGGAGGCTAATGTCCCAATTGCAGGACTTTTATGGGCCGTTTATGACAAACACTGATAAGGTCACACTTCAGACCAGTTCCCTCGTTACCAACTTCACTTAGGTGCTCATGATCTAGCACTACAAATTAAGGCTCCGCTTAGATCTCAATTTTGTAATCTAAGACTTCTGCTGAAACTTTCCGTACTTAAAAGGATTCATGACTCCAATTTATTCTCTAGATGGAAGAATCTTGATATCTTATTCAAGGTTTCAGGATACTATTCGGCCTGACAAATGAAGTTAATTTTGCTTGAAAATTGTGAAATGGGATGGTGATACTAAAACAAATTGTTGATGGTAGTTTTTCGTAGAGTATAGGTAAATCAAGCACAACTTACAATAAAATTAAAATTAAATAAAATCCCCGACACATAGGGTCATAATTTCAAGGTATATTTGTTTAGGAACGAAGTATACATTGCTCTACTAGTCATATCCTTTCATTTGATACCCATATTAAGGTAGTTGTGAAAAAAACAAATAATTTAACATTTTGTGGTGACGGCCATCTCGGACAGATTTTTATCAAACATAGCTAAGAACACTCCCGACTGATTTACCATTCAAAACAAAAAACAAAATCGGTTTATCTGTTCGGGAGCTACGATGCCACAGGCACGTCAAACTTTTTTTTTTTATTGGGACAAGCCCGCCACACACGCCCAAACCACTGTAGCTCTTGAAAGCCAGAATCAACAGTGGCGACCACCAGAAAAGCGCCGAAACAATGAAGCTCGACGAAGTCCCAGAGAATGAATTTAACTGTCTTGGATCTCGCAACGAAATTAATCAGAAAGTATAGCAGAGGAGTAGGAAAAAAAACTGTAAATCCCACTTCCCTCCATATCAGCAGGAGACAGAACGAAACAAGGCCAATAAGCACAAAGGGACGTTTACAACTGGGATAAGCCCAGTTGCCTAGCACCACGGATAAATATTACCGTTAATGGGTCCTAAGTTGAGAGCTGTTATATTTGACTCCAATAATAGGTATGGCAAAAACGCTTGAACGCACGGAAATTTGCTCTAGTTTCTACAAGGTCCTATAGGAAATAACTCCGGATGAAACCTGTACATTATCCAACATAATATTGCGATCATTTTGCCAAAGACTACACTCCAACAAAATGTGATGTGCAGATTGTTCATATTCGCAGTCAGATGTGGAACATTGACAAAAAGGCGAGTCAACAAGCTTGAAGGAAAATAATTTACTCTTAAAGTTGCCATGACCCGTGAGAAACTTATAACAACCCGTCGTTTTGGCGTCGGGGGTTAAAAATAAATATCTCGACATATATTCAGACTAGTCAAGTTTTCTTTTATCCCTACCTCATTTATTTTAAATAATAACTTCTCCTCCACATTTCCGGTTAAGGTCAGGCCATCCCTGGTCTTTTCTCTTTTTAAGAGATACCGCGGCCCCGTAACATGAAGGGCGAGAAAGGAACATGGATGGGTTTTAGTCAGTAAAAGTCTGACACTCCCTCCCGCTCCGCCCAGAGTGGGAGAAGTCATTTGATGATTTCCCATCCTAATAAAAAAAACGAAGGCTGCCTACGATGATAGTGATAAGAAATCTTTTTCTGAGAAACAGATTATCAACTGGCTGTTTATTTGCATAACCAGTAGAGGAACAAAGCACAAAAGGGCAAAACAAAAACATCGTGAAAAACATCAACATGATCAAAATCCAAAAAATCGAAAACATGTGACATGCACCACATCATCAGAGCCTGTGTGGTAGACTACGGAACAGTTCTTCTGCGTTTATATCTAGGACCTACTGACCCACGCAACTTCGTCTGCGTCACGCAAAAGATACATATAAATATTCCCCGTTTTTGCAACAATTTTCATTTATGCTCCGCTCTTATTGGTTGTAGATGCCTTCCTCAATAAATGGACTATCCAACACAAAATCATTTTTTCAATTTCAATCAGTAGTTCCTGAGATAAGCGCGTTCAAACAAACAAACTCGCTTTATAATGGCTATAGCTTTATAATATTAGCTCGGTTGATTGCAATAGGCTCGCCCCCTATTACATATGGCTGACACATGACTGGCGAATTTATCATCATTATCTGCCCAGCCTTTTCCAAACTATGTTGGGGTCGGCTTCTAGTCCAACCGGACACAGCTGAATACCAGTATTTTACATGGAGCGACTGCCTATCGGACCTCCACAACCCAGTTAGCACTGGGTAATACGATACCCCTTGGTAAGACTGGACAGCCCTACCTAAACCTTCGGGGATTGCAGGCGTGATGTTATGATGTTCTGTAAAAATATCTTTAACATCATTCACTACCATGTCATTAAAATATGCATGTTTTAAAATGAATCATGCGTTGTATTTTGTTTTGAAAATTAACCCATTAATCTTGTATCCAAAGCAATAAATTAATATGTTTTCTGAAACAACACAGAGTAGTGTTTTTATTTATGGACTGCAGATGAAAATTGATGCAGCGTTATTTATTTTTGCACAATGTATGGTTATAAGTAGCTCTTTTATTGGGCAATTCCATTTAAGAGAAAATCATGTTAATGAAACTCTAAGTTGTGTTTCCCTAATCAATAGTGCATAAGGTTCACCAGTAGCAGTAGGTGTTTCAGTTAAAATTCCTTGCCTAAATTAACGGCGGTATGTGATGATGTAATTTACCAAACAAGACAGTAAAAAGAAACTGCGGACTGTCACAGCGATATTTTGACGGTTTTGCCGCTGCTGTTTGCTGAAATTTCGGACTTCGCTTGTTTATTATTGATTCCTTTAACTTTATACACTGTGACATTGAATGATTTGACATGAATACTTAGTTCATTATTTTATTTTTATTTTATTTTTTTACTTTACTTATTTTTATTTTTTATGTGTGTGTTTATTTGACATGAATATTTACTTATGACTGTCATGACATTTAATGATTTGACATGAATACTTAGTTCAGTATTTTATTATTTTTTACTTTATTTTTTGTTTATTTTATGTGTTGTATTTGACATTTCGTATTTTTATTGACATTAGTTTTTGTAAATTATTATTTATTTTATTTAATAATTGTGAATGTGAGGACCTTGTGGGTCACTTTTTGTTGTTTTTTTTCCCACGACTGTCTGGCAGTTTGAGTACTATAAGCGACCTACCCAAATGTCCTTTCTTTCGTATTGTTCGTCGTTTCGTTGAGCTCCTTGAGTTAAAAGTCGAGCTACACGATAACTGACAAATGCTTGCACTGACTGGACAGGTCCACTCAAATCTGTATGGTTCTTTCTTCAAAAGACCATCTCAGACACTAATCTGCATAGTTCTCATGTAAGTTGAACAAGATTGTCTGGACTTTAAAAGAGACTATGACCTCTGAGTTTGTTTCGGCTGTTTCTTCTCAGAGTAGTCAGGTACGAAACACCGGCCCCATCTAGTTTAAAAAATAAGGACGTGTAAAAGTGTTTGTGAAAACCAATTTGCAAAATAAATATCATTTATCATTTCATTTATCATTATCATTTAAGTTTTTGATAGACCACAGATACCCAATCTCTGACCTGTATATCAACCAAATTGTTAAAATAAAAGACAGACATGTAATTAAAAATACTTCAGTTTATTTTTTTTATGGTTTTTTAAATTGCTTCATAACAGTCATTGTCAATATTTTGTTCAGTCTTCAGTCTTCACTTAAACATTTACAAATCAATCAGGTTAAGGTTGCGGTCAACTTTGACGTTGAGGTCAGTGTCCACAAAGTACGTCGAATCCATGGGTGTCCTGTCCACCATGTTGTAGTTCTTCAGCACGTAACGGTTCCACCTTGTCCTCATGTCACATGTAAGCTTCTTGTGGAAAATCTTGACATCCACAAACTTCATGTTAGGTGTGAAGAAGTTTCCAAGATCAATGCGACGGTCGAAGGGGAAGCCGAGAGGCATCTTGTCCAGAAGTACGGTTGACCTGAAGTCGTACATGAAGTCCCTGCGGTTCACGTCCAAAACGTTAATGTCGACATTATCGACCAGTTTCAATGGTGTGACAATACAGTAGAACATCATGTCCATACCTCCAACCCAGCCCCTAGGAAGCAGAAGCCTGGTGGGGAAACCGGTGTGGAAGTTCCTCAAGTCCTTGACCAAGAAGTCGCGCATATCGGTGATGGACTCAACCTTCTTCATCAAGTCGCGTGTCATCATGCGGTCGTGAACGAGGTTGTGCATGTCATGAGAGTCCCTCACGATTGTATTCTTGCCAGTGGTCAGCTTGTACAGGAAGGTGTCTAATTCAACGAAGTTAAGACGGTTGATGTTGATATCAATGAGACGGCCCATGTGGTCCATCTTCGGTCCAAGGAAGATCCTTACGACACAGTCGACAGCCTTGTCAGACAATACATCGAGCGTGACCTTGAAACGTTGGTGGTTGAGGCGACGCTTACGAACCAAGAATGTCATGTCAGATCTGGTCTTCCTCATTTCTTCTTCAGTTAAGACTACAGCGTTGGTCATGTCCATCAGGTAGTCATCGAAGTATGTGACGAGCTTGTCAACCACTACATTGTCAATCTTCACGCCGGGGAAGTAAAGATCCTCCTTAGTGTACATAGGCAGGCGCAGTTTGAACAGGCACACCAAGTCGATGATGCGTTTCTGCAGCATGTAGAATACTGGGTCACGGAGAGCCGTCTGGTATTGGTCCAGGATAGAAGGAACAACAAAGTACCTGTTAACAAATTAAGAATAATTTAGTCTTATGACCTCGATTTAAAGCAGTCAAACTCGGCTTTAAAATAATCAAAAATAGGTGAAACGAAATTGAAACACTGTCAGTGCAAGGTTTGTGTGTGAACAAAGTTGTCAACATTATTTTACGTTTCTAAATACCTCTTTTAAAACTACTTTAGGAGGATAGAATACTTACTTGTCAGAATAGAAAGTGTTGAGACCTAGAGCGGCCTTCATGACGATCAGCAGGTAGCGGTAAGAGTCAACGACGGTCCTGTCAAGATCGACCTTGTCAATTTTACCGAAGATCAATTTTCCTAGAACTTCCATGTCCTCAGTCTTGGTCAGTTCAAGCCTTATGCCGTTAACCTAAAATGAAGTATTTAAGTTTCTTTAAATGTCGAATCAATGTTCATCTACTAACAGGAATACATCAACAGCAACGAATAGTACGTAATGGATCAACGTTATTGAAAATACTTACTTCGATGTATCCCTTGATGATAGCCTCTCTGATGATCTTCTCATACTCGTCGCACAAACGGATGACGTCAAGGTTGGTGTCGTGAGCGATGACGTAGTTGTTGTGTCTTACAGGGAACTCAATGCCATTGTGCAGTTTTAACCAAGGCCAGTATCCCTTCTTAATAGTTCTGTCCCAAGAGAATGTCCTTATCCTTCCCAATCCATTGGAGAGACGCTCCAGGTAGTACCTGGCTAGAATCTGTTGGTACATGTATACTGTCAGCTCGAAACGCCTTGTCTTCAGTTTGTCCATGACTCTGTCCTTCATCCAGAATGGATAATCAATGTGGAAGTAGTAATAGTAGGTGTTAAGGTCGATATCCTCAGTAAAGTAGCGGAGTTTGTCTTCATCGCAGAGGTATACGCGTTTGTCATAGACGTTCTCATCGATTATGTAAACATCCTTGTCAGTCTTCTTAATTCCGTAGAATTCGCACAGTTTAATGTCCAGGAGTCCCTTCTTCATTTTCAGTAAGTAAGCCTTCTGGATAACGTCAGCGCGCACGAAGTAGTACGGGTAGATCTCATAGGGAGGAGGCAGGATGATTCCCTTGCAGTCCTCACGGTGTCTGACTGCCACGGTGAGAGCGTAGACGAACATGCCTTCGTTGAAGTAAAGGCGCATCCAGCAGGCGGTCCTGATGAAGGTGGTGAAGTCCTTGGCGTAGTACAGCATGTGGAACATGGTGACTACTTCCTTGAGCTGGCGGTCAATGTGCAGGGTGAAAATCTCACCGCGCGGTAGAACTCCAACCTTCAGCATTTTGATGCAGTCCTTTACAACATCGGTTTTCTGAAACAAGATTCGAATTGAGAAAAGCACGAATTTGGTTAAAATACAAACATAGTCTGTTGAATTGCACTTACGGTGAAATACTCAAAGTTGTCTTCGATTTTAAAGTTCTTGCCCATGTCTTCAAGGTCCTTGTACATCAGGGGTTCCATCACATGGTTCAACAACTTCAAGATGACCATTTGCCGTTGTTTGATGTCCATTGTCACTAAAAATCAGAAGTTATTATTAAGTACAGCGAACATTTTAGGGAATGTAAACCAGCATGTCCTAGAACCAAAAAAATCAAAGACATTGTGACATCTACAAATCCGCTGTTCCAGCAGTGGAATGGCTGATGATGACTACAGCTAATATAAAAAAAATAAGTGTACATAAATCATTCCAGGGTTTGACAATAATACCATTTTTTTACTTAGGCTAATATGTGAAGATGAGAAACTTACTTATAGTGGTGTCGTCAACCTCAGGCCTAGCCATGGCCACAGCGGCCAGGCTCACAATCAATAATAGGACAGCCCTCATCGTGGAGTCAACTCTGCGTGAGCTCAACTGTACTCCAATTAAAACTGCAGCCCCTTTTATACAAAAATCTGTTGCCAGTGTTATCTCTAAATATGTTATTCTTTAGTACTTATTAATATCTACACTTGAAAGGGCATTACATTGTAAAGAAAGTGTAGGTTATCAACAGTTATATTATTTTTACTAAGGTTAAAACTTCTTTAATGTATTTTCATATCGGTTTAAGATAGTAAATGACGCCACCCGACTGATATTATGTTTCAGAAAAGTCTATGATGAAAAAGAAAGTTTCCATTTACATCTTACAAATTCATTACTTACAATTGGAGTAAAAGAAGCAGCAAAAGTGATCACTCATTATTGACGTCGAACCGATATATGTTATATATTCATTGTAAAATAGTATAGACGGGTTGGAATCCAAGGTAGTGTTGTAGACGAACAAAAGGCCACCCCGTGTTCAGTACACCATTCCGCTTGGCTTGTCAACTGAAAAATCTCATTCAGTTTATCAAAAAAATATTTGACCTGTATTTTAACTTTTGTTAAGTAAACCAAAATCGACGCAAATACGACGCTTTTAAAATTCTCAATACGTCAAACGCCTTGGTATAATTTCTAGTACGTTCTGACGTCACGAGCCCCCACTGCCGAGTTTTGATGCGTTTTATCTTTGTCAATATTTATTGATTTACAGAAACAAAAAGTACGTGTCAACAGTTTGTGCAATTTCTCTTCCACCCTGTGTTGCATAGCAACAGAACGGATGTGGTTTCAACCATGACTAAAATTCCTGCGTGCCTAACAAAACAAAACCGTTATAGAGTGATAGACTCAAACTTCGTAAAAGCCTTTAGGGTTATATGGCGCAACTATTTTGGGGTCCAAAAATATAAACCACGTTGAAATTATTCAGTAGCATAAGTTCTTTCTAGAAAATATGAAAATATACAACACCTTCCACCGTTGTTGAAAATGTAATAGTAGCAAGTTTTGATTACTTGAGTTACAACACTATCTTTCTTTCAGGGTAGTTTCAACATTTGCATTCATTATTTCCAAAGTTGAAACACAAACACAGCGAAAAATAAAAACAGCGGAAGAAAACAGCACTGTACTTGGGTACAAGTACCAACATTGCTGTAAACGTAACTTGGATATACAAGTAATTACATTCGTTGCTTCATTCATATACATCACTATTTCCTTAATTTTTTGAGGAAGTCTACAGCTTTTACTAGATGCCCTTGGGAGACAAATGAGAGTGCTGTAGAATATTAAAACAGGGATTTTCTACGTACTTATGTGGGCTACATAGGTACAGAGTTTTCCGTACATTACTAAGTAACATGTTACAGAAAAAGGTCTATGAGTAAACATTATATTTTCTAAACTTCTGAATTAAACATGACACGCGAATTATCTGATGTCAATGACTTCGAACTCATACATATCATAAAGTTCAGTCACGAAATGCAGTGTTCTTAAGTGTTGTGTTGTGTTCTTGAAGTACCATTTAGTATGTCGTGGGTTTGAACCTGAGAGAGGTGCATTACTGTATGTAATTTATTTTATCACCCAGTGGTGATTAACCTACGTCAACCACCTTTACCGTTTTGAGAGCAGTCTCTCAAAAACAGGTTAAGGAAATCATCGTGAGGAAACCTGCATGTCCTATAACTAAAAAAGATTCGAAGACATCTTGTGACAACTTCCAATCCGCACTGGGCCCGCGTGGTGGATTATAGCCCATTCCCTCTCATACAGAAGAGGCCTGGTTCCAGTAGTGGGAACATTAAAAAGGCTGGCGATAGTGATGTTTCAATGTGCATTTACTAGATCCAGTGCAAGCTTTGTCTCAGACACAACCTTCTCAATCGCGTAGGTTTAGTAACAACAAGCAGTACTGAGCTACGTCTTGGCTTCAATTTCCAGTGTTGCAGTGTGTAGTGTTATTGGGTTTTTTCATCAGGAATTTCTCAGAATCAGCTACGGAGTCAGTGGAGTGTGTTTTCTGCGTTATATTTCTATGTCTTTTAATGGGTAATGAAAAATAAAGAAATAATTATTTATTTCACCAACAGCCATCACAGGTAATGTGATGGCTGTTGAACCAAAAACTAAGAGCATGAAAGGCTTATAACTAGGTCACAATCATTTTAATACCCTGACTCTTATACTAGACGAATCATCATCTGCTTAGCCTTTTCCCAACTATGTTGGGGTCGGCTTCCAGTCTAACCGGATGCAGCTGAATATCAGTATTTTACATGGAGCGACTGCCTATCAGACCTCCACAACCCAGTTAGTACTGGGTATCTCTTGGTAAGACTTGTTGTCAGGATTTTTGGGCCACTGACTAAACGACGACGACGACTCACAAAGATCTACAAATGACAGCTGGGACTAACAGCTTAACGTGCTTTCTGAGACTCGGTGGAAACTCGATATGTAAGGGTGGTCACCCATCCACAGGCTAACCTAGGCTAGCGCGCATTAACCTAAAGATTGGTACGAGCTCGTCCTCTTATTATATATAGACGTACGAGGGACTTAAACATTAGATAACTGGCGAAGTATAAGTGTAATATTAGGTACCTAACCTAAGCCTTTTTTTAGGGATTGGAAATCAT
Organism: Xestia c-nigrum; assembly: GCA_916618015.1. Taxonomy (NCBI): domain Eukaryota; kingdom Metazoa; phylum Arthropoda; class Insecta; order Lepidoptera; family Noctuidae; genus Xestia; species Xestia c-nigrum. Next base: position 12,466,892 of record OU745261.1, on the reverse strand, counting down.
CAAATAACTTCTCCCTCTCTGAACTCTCGAACAGTCTCGCAGCCCATGACCATTTATATTTTTTTTTATCGCTGGGAAAAAATAACTTAACCTAACCCTCTGCCTAACCTTTCGGGGTGCGAGGTTACGTTATGGTTATTGTGTTTTCCATTTTTCCACTGAGCGGTACTATACTTTTCTCGCATTAAGTCCTCAGTAGATTTCGTAGAAAGAAAATGAACTATTGTGAAAATGACAGCAAGTTCATTAAACCAGACTATTAGATTATTATATGAAAAAGTGTTTTATTTTTATCTCATTAATGTATTGCCTGCGGCGAAACTGGCTCAGAAATTCTTACAAGTAACAAAAGATTGCATTTTATTGTTAGAAGTTTTCGTTTTAACATTACAGATAATTAATTTTGCTAGCTTTTTTAATAGACAAGCCAAGTTAGCTTTCTTAGTAATTATGATAATTTTACTAAACATCTTGTAAATTTAAAATAAGTGAAGCGCTAGCTTATTTATTTAACTGTGTATGTGGTAATCCCTAATGGTCCATTCTAATACTTTAAATGTGAAAGTAGTTTGGGCTGTCCTTCTATTTTCAGTCGTTACTGAACGGATTTCTTACATAATATATTTGACTGCGAACATGAAGGATATGGGATATTTTTAATACTATTAGTGCATTTTCGAACATTTTAAAACACGGGAGAAGCAAATTTTTTTCCTGACTTCACTCACGTATTTTTCGTCCTTACGACGCCAAGTAGTCGAGACAAGTAAAAATTAAATATTTATGTATCTATTCATAGGTACAACAACATCTCCCACTATTATTATCACAGAGCGAGCGACAAGCGATTCCTGAAATCTTCATTAGATGCACTAATCACTGTGGGTAGCATGCAGATTGCTTGTTAGTGCACAGTTAGTCGAGCTTCTAATATAATCCTACCGTCTACGAAACTAATTTGTAGCAAATACAAACAGTAATGAATATGCAGTGTCAAGTGTGGAATATAACATAGAAATTTTGTTGCAATTCATAAACGTGCATTTTTGACTTCTGCGCCATTGACATGTGGTTTAAATTGCAATGGCAGTCGTGTGTTTGTAACAAAAGTTAACAAGAATAGGCGCTTGACATTTGCAGGGTACTTGAGTTGATGAACAAACTAGTGTAAACGTAGAAAATCACGTACTTTGCTTAATTACTGAAACTTGTGCAAACTTACCCACGAGTATGGATGGTAATTGGTATGGAGTTAATTAAACTTCTTGACCTTTTCTCACTACCTCATTAGTGTAGATGATAGTAAGTGTGACTGCTTAGCTGCTCGGGCTTTGTTTTGATTTTTAGATTGAGCCGTTTTGTTGGGGGTTTTCCAACAGAGATTACCAGTTAATATGTAAATACTTGCCTCATTTTACCAGGTACTTGTATGTGACTGGCTGTGTGTGGTAATGCTGCTCACCCGTTTGAGGAATACATATGTGAACTAGTGTTCGCGTGCAACGCTACCACTGCACATGAGTTCTTGGGATAGATTCCCAGATCAGACAGGGAGTTATTGTATTCTTTTCATCTGTCTCAGTAAAGACTTTGTAGGGATTTGTGGGCACAAATCGCCAGTAACCGGGCGGTTACTGGCAAAGGCTAGCTCTTAAATATAATATTCTTTTTTAGATACACCACACAAATTTCAATGTACATAAAAGAAAAAAATCACATAGGGTAGCACAATGTGCAGTAGTATCGCCAAAAGCAATTTTTAAAGACAATCTTTAGATGAAGATGGCGAAACAATGATAATTAGTGAAAGACAGCGTGATTCACCTTTAGCCTACATGTCCCCATTGCTGAGATACATGAAACATGTGTTCCAATTTTCGGTTTTAGGACATGCCGGTTTCCTCACGATGTTTTCCTTCATCGTTTTGAGAGCAGAGTGGTGATAAAATGAGTTACAACAAAGAATGCGCCGTAGTTAAACCCACGACTTAATACTTGTTAGTCGTTGCCGCCACCACTGGGCCACTGCTGCTCTAGTTCACCTTTGCCTACTTCTTAACGGAATGCAAGTATCAAGTTAAGATATAGCCTTAGCAACGGAATAATATGTCTTTGACACACTATCTAGAAACACTTAGATGTTCAAATACAAATATATCACCCGGATTGCCTGTGGCTGCACCACTGTCCCTGACCGCAACAGGCATTACTGATTGATACAATGTGTATCCGGATCTAATTGCTCTGAAGATCACTGGAGCACAATACCGCACTTCCCTTTTGTAGCAATCACATGATGGTTGTACTCGAAGGTATTAGCTGTATCAGGCTGCAGGAGTGTACAAAAGATATGCTGCGGCCCTAGAACACAAAAAACTAAGAAGGAACATCGATGGGTTTTAGTCAATAAATGTCTGATACTCCCTTCCACTACGCTCAGAGAGAGAGAGGTCATTTGATGATTTCCTATCCGATATGAATGGTATGTTACTAGGAGATTAGCTTGCATCGTTAAGAAAAAAGTTACCTTTTTGGTTATTGCTAGAGGATTAGGCTACGTTTCTGCCAGAGACGAGCGAGGATGAGTGATGTATGTGGGACTAACCAATCAAAAAGCGGCCAAAGCGAGTCGGACTCGCCCATGAAGGGTTCCGTAACAGCAAGTAATATATTATAAAAGTTCTTGCAGTTCGTTGTAAATGAAAGGTAAATTCCGGTTTACGATTTATGACGTATAAAAAAAAAACTACTTACTAGATCTAGTTCTAACCAATTTTCGGTGGTAGTTTAAATGGTAATGTACATCATAAATTTTTTTTAGTTTTATCATTCTCTTATTTTAGAAGTTACAGGGGGGGGGGGCACACATTTTACCACTTTGGAAGTGTCTTCGCGCAAATTATTCAGTTTAGAAAAAAATGATATTAGAAACCTCAATATCATTTTGAAGACCTATTCATAGACACACCGACTCACACGTATGGGTTTGACAAAAAAAAAAAAATGAGTTTCAGTTCTCTGTATGGGGAACCCTCTAAATTTATTGTTTTTTTTCTATTTTTGTAAAAATCTTAATGCGGTTTAATACATCTACACTTACCAAGTTTCAACAGCATAGCTTGTATAGTTTCGAAAAAAAGTGGCTGTGGCATACGGACGGACAGACAGACAGACGTGATGAATCTATAAGGGATGAATCTATATTCCGTTTTTGCCATTTGGCTACGGAACCCTAAAAAGGGTGTGAAATCTCTTAACGAAGCAGGATTGCGATCGTTTTCTTGTTCTACACCATACTTGGGAACCTTCTAGTTACGGAGTTATTGGGGGTCAAAGTTTGTTGTTGGGGTTTTTTGTTTTTAAGGGGCCGGCGATGCGAATTTCATACAAACGGAATACCAAAATAATATGAAAATCAAACATATTCTTAAGGTTAGTGTGTATATGTTTCGATTGTAATATAGAATATCTATGTTTCCAAATAAATATTTTGAAATACCGATGATATGAAGAGAAGATATGAGGAATTAAAAATTTCTGTACAAAATTATTTTTCTCATAACTCCTGTTCAAATCAGTGTACATTCAAAATATGTGCTTGGAACCTATATATTCTGTAATTCAATCAAAATAAATAAACGGAAAAAAATACACACTACCTTAAGAATATGTTTGATTTACAAATTCTTTTGATATTACGTTTGTACGAAATTCGCATGCTCCGCAGGCCTCTTAATGTAAGATTTTTACTCGAAACACATCCACGATCGCCGCACTATTCAATCTATATATTATACAGCATCACAATATTTTGAGTAAGAAACATTAAGTTTACTAAAAAACATGAAAAAAAAGTCCTTTCCCAGCAATAATATTTGAGTAAAGTTATTTATTTTGATGTACAATGCTTGGTTGTCGGCTTCGTGATGAGTCTGTTTATAACCTGTATAGCTAGATTAATACTATCGCTTCTTTTCAAGCTGAAAATAAGCGATATTATTGGTTGGATTCACACTCATCCCTCGGTACGAATCCAGAGGATACACCGCTTCGACAATGTGGCTGTACCTTTAAAGGATTTTCTCTTTTGTGCACAGCAATTCATGTACGGTCGAACCAACTATATGGTTTATATTTTACAATGTAATTTGAGGGTTTAACTGTAGCCGGGGTTGCGGGCCTATTCGAAAGAGATACCGCGGCCCCGGAACATAAAAGGCGAGGAAGGAACATGGATGGGTTTTAGTCAGTAAAAGTCTGACACACCCTCCCGCTCCGCCCAGAGTGGAAGAAGTCCTTTGATGATTTCACATCCCAAAAAAAAAAAGGGTTTAACTGTAAACCGAATAGCTTGTTCGACCGTACGATTTTGCTAGAAAATAATAAATGAGTATAAACGGTCAATGGCCCTTAGTCTCGCCCCCATTAGGGACTGTATCTTTAAATATTGTAATTCCAATTAAAACTTGACAGTTTTAATAAACATGACCTTTCATTAATGTATCTCCGTTATGCCAACTAAACCAGTTTAGTTTTTAGGGTTCTGTACCTTCAAGGAAAAGGAACCCTTCATAGGATCAGTTTGTTGTCGCCTGACTCTCTGTCCTTTTTCTCAGAAATGCGTTGTTCAAAATGTCAAACACTCGGGTTTGGCCTTTCTTTCAGCTCTCAATCTTGTAAGTCAACACGATCCAAATATCCTCATTATAGCCTAGCCTGTTCCCCATTATGTTGGGGTCAGCTTCCAGTCTAACCAGATGCAGCTACTGCCTATCTGACCTCCATAACGCAGTTAGTACTGGGTAATACGACACCACTTGGTAAGACTGCGACGGATCAACGCGATCAAAAGATATGATTGTTTATGTTGCAAATTTTGCGATTACACAAGATTTTAAAACCTACATATTATGGTACTCCGATTGACCTAGAATTATGAAATTGGGCAAGAAGCTTAAAAAAAGTTAGACAATGTCTTACATCACATTTAAGGTTGATGGAAGCTCCAAGGTAGCCGTTTCAGGAACGATTTTTTCACGGTCAAAGTCGTTCCTCGACTCTTATGAACTTTGAGGATTATATTGATGATTTTGATGATTATAATTCTGTAACTGCATACGTCTCATGGACGCGACCGATATTTTAATCAACATACAACTTAGCTCTGCCGTTCAATTTGCACAAAAACGTGAGAAGATTTGAATTTCGCGGGTCACCCTGACGCTTTCACCCCAAAGGAAACAATCTGAAAACCGTAAATATGTATGTAGTTTAATAAGAAACTACACCACTTGTTTGTCCGGAACCTTTGGTGACAGTTCAACTCACACTTTGTTATTCAACAATATTCTAAATTCATTACCAACAATGTTATTTAAACTTAAATAAGGTTTGCTTATATTCGCTATTTCTAGGAGGATTTGCAAATGACTGGTCTTTATTAAAATTATTTGTCTCCGTAGGGAAAGTAGTTTTATGTATATGTTGTTTGAATAATTACGCTGCGGTGAGGGTGCATACATAATTAAATTATTAGAATGTAGCTAATATAATAACACAGGTAATGTTAGAGGTTAAGCTGAAGGCTGGATGAATGCTTTAATATTATTTTTTTAAAAATAACTTTGAACTCTAATCACATTTGCGGGGAAAATCTGGGCCGAAATCGCACAAAACAGAGAGGTTTGGAAGGAGAAAGGGAAGCCCTTGGAAACAGAATAAGCAATGAAAAAATAACATTCCTAACCTGCCTCTAGGAGGCTTTATTTGCTTTTAAATGTCTCAAAAATATCTGTGAAAGGCAACGAGACTGTTTAACTTATAATATCAACATTGCAAAAGTCAACTGTTGAACATGACGGACCTCATTCTAAGCAGGGTTCAAATCCCAGGACAGAGTGTTAATGGATTTTCCCATCATAAATTCTTCAGCAGCAGTCACGGAGTCTGGAATTGTGCCCCGTTGATGGCATTAGGTTCCCCACCCATTATATGGGACTTAAACATAGCTGGCGAAATGTAGTTGTATTATTAGGTATACCTCTGCCTAAGCTCTTCGAAGATACAGGCGCGATGTTGAATGTTGGTCCCTTTCAGTAGAAACCACTTAAATAATATATTGTTATTTAGCGTCAGTCCATTTAACATCTCATTGTACCCAGAAGGTTCAAAAATCCTCTCAACGAAAACTTATTTGTGAGGGCAAAATATTTTATTAAGTTCAAGTATGATTATGAACTAAAACAGTTAAGCCCAAAGTTATTGTCCGTAACAATTTTCATCGCATTTTTTTCTAATTTATTTCAAACTTTAGGAAGATTATATAGCTACAAGAATCTTTTCATATTTGGGTCTTACTGACATTGTACGGAAATCTTCCGAATCTATTTAGCAACCGGTTTTTATCAGATGTTATTGTTTACTTCCTTTTTGTGTTTTGCTGAACATATAAACAGGACAATCAATCTTCTTTTTCATGTTTATTATCATGTTCTTTTTGGGCATTCGTTAATATCCCAGCATAATTGGCAAAATCGCGTCCAACCTTTTCGATCACGCCACATTTCTTCATGAGTTCAAATATACGAGATAAAATTATAAAAATATTACTTACTAGAGTAGATAATGTTTATGTCCTAGAGAGTTCACACAAACATTGTTGTACTTATACGGTCATTACATTGTAGCGCCACATATCAAGTGCGAAAAAAACAAAGAAAGTGTTTTGTAGATTAGAGCTACATATAAAAGGGGGTGTTTTCTTGGTAGGAGCACAGTTGATCTCAGACTGAGTCGACTCCACGATGAGGGCTGTCTTATTAGTGATTGTGTGCCTGGCCACTACGGCCATGGCTTATAGGACAGAGGTCGACGATACTACTATTAGTAAGTACTTTTACCTATTGTATTCCCATAATTGTCTCCTGATCATTTTCTGCATCTCCTGATCACTATGAATAGCAAGAGGTTCCATGGTGTTTTATCTCCGTTTATTTCTTGTCTCTATTTTTCGCCACCACTATCATCCCTTTTTCAACTATGTTGGAGTTTGCTTCCAGTCTAAGTGGAAGCAGTTTAATCCCAGTATTTTCTAGTGATATTTTGCCGTGTCCCTTGTCTTAAAACATGTATTAATTTAATTCCAGCGACACTGGACATCAAGCAACGGCAAATGGTCATATTGAAATTACTAAACCATGTGACGGAAAACCTGATGTACAAGGACCTTGAGGACATTGGCAAGAACTTTAAAATTGAAGAGAACATTGACCTGTTCGTCGTAAGTATAAATCTATTTAAATTTTATTTATAGGACAAAAATCAAAGAAAAAATTTACTAATCAAATAATTCGAAAGATTTAATCAGAAACGCCAGTCATATCTTGAAAACGGTTACCATACCACTGTTTTATTTCAGAAAACCGATGTTGTCAAGACTTTCGTCAAAATGCTGAAGGTTGGAGTTCTGCCGCGCGGTGAGATCTTCACCCTGCACATTGACCGCCAGCTCAAGGAAGTAGTCACCATGTTCCACATGCTGTACTACGCCAAGGACTTCACCACTTTCATCAAGACCGCCTGTTGGATGCGCCTTTACCTCAACGAAGGCATGTTCGTCTACGCTCTCACCGTGGCAGTCAGACACCGTGATGACTGCAAGGGAATCATCCTGCCTCCTCCCTATGAGATCTACCCATACTATTTCGTGCGCGCTGATGTCATTCAAAAGGCTTATTTCCTGAAAATGAAGAAGGGACTCCTGGACACGAAACTGTGCGATTTCTACGGAATCAAGAAGACTGACAAAGATGTTTACATAATCGACGAGAACGTCTATGACAAACGCGTATACCTCTGCGATGAAGACAAACTCCGCTACTTCACAGAAGACATTGATCTTAACACCTACTATTACTACTTCCACATTGACTATCCATTCTGGATGAAGGACCGATTCATGGACAAGCTGAAGATGAGGCGATTCGAGCTGACAGTATACATGTACCAACAGATTCTAGCCAGGTACTACCTGGAGCGTCTTTCCAACGGATTGGGCAAGATTAAGGAATTCTCGTGGGACAAAACTATCAAGAAGGGATATTGGCCTTGGTTGAAAATGCACAATGGAGTAGAGTTCCCTGTGAGATTCGACAACTACGTAATTGCTCACGACTACAACCGTGACGTCATCCGTCTATGCACCGAGTATGAGAAGATCATCAGAGCAGCTATCATCAAGGGATACATTGAAGTGAGTATTTCTTTAAACTTACAAATGGGGTGTCCCAAAAAATATGTATTAAGACTAATACAATTAACTTTGCTTTTCAGATAAACGGCTTGAGACTGGAATTGACTAAGACTGAAGATATAGAAGTTCTAGGAAGACTGATCTTCGGTAAAATCGACAAGCTTGACATTGACAGGACCGTCGTTGACTCTTACCGCTACCTGCTGATCGTCATGAAGGCTGCTCTTGGTCTTAACACATTCTATTCCGACAAGTAAGTATTGACTTCTGTTTAACAACAAAATTACAATTTATCTAGTTTTTTCGAAAACTGAAAAATACTCTAATGTAGCTGTTAAATATCGCTTTTCAATTTTTAATATTTTTTGACAGGTACTTCGTTGTTCCTTCCATCCTGGACACATACCAGACGGCTCTGCGTGACCCAGTATTCTACATGCTGCAGAAGCGTATCATTGACTTGGTGTGCTTATTCAAATTGCGCCTGCCCACTTACACCAAGGAGGACCTTTACTTCTCCGGCGTGAAGATCGACAATATTGGTGTTGACAAGCTCGTCACTTACTTCGACGATTACCTGATGGACATGACCAACGCCGTGGTCTTGACTGAAGAAGAATTGAAGAAGACCAAAACAGACATGAAATTCTGGGTTCGCAAGCGCCGCCTCAATCACCAGGCATTCAAGGTCACTCTCGATGTAATGTCCGACAAGGCTGTCGACTGTGTCGTAAGGATCTTCCTTGGACCAAAGAAGGACCACATGGGCCGTCTCATTGACATCAACAGGAACCGCCTTAACTTCGTTGAATTGGATAGCTTCCTGTACAAGCTGACCACTGGCAAGAACACAATTGTGAGGAACTCTTATGATATGCACAACCTTGTCCGCGACCGCATAATGACACGCGACTTGATGAAGAAGGTTGAGTCCATCACTGATATGCGCGACTTTTTGGTCAAGGACTTGAGGAACTTCCACACTGGTTTCCCAACCAGGCTTCTGCTTCCTAGGGGTTGGGTTGGAGGTATGGACATGATCCTCTACTGTATTGTCACACCATTGAAACTGGTCGACAACGTTGACATTAACGTTTTGGACGTAAACCGCAAGGACTTCATGTACGACTTCAGGTCAACCGTACTTCTCGACAAGATGCCTCTTGGCTTCCCCTTCGACCGACGCATTGATGTTGGAAACTTCTTCACACCTAACATGAAGTTCGTGGATGTCAAGATTTTCCACAGGAAGATGACGTGTGACATGAAGACCAGGTGGAACCGCTGGGTGCTGAAGAACTACAACTGTGTAGAATGGACCCCCTTCGAGGCGGACACGTACTTCGTGGACACCGACCTCAAGAACAAAGTTGATCGCGACGGACGCGACGGAAACGTGGTTGATTGGTAAATGTATAATTGACTTAGTGGCTAATAAGCACGATAACCTCCGCTGTAATTAATGCAATTGAAAAACCAAAAAATATAATTCTCAAGTATTTAAATGAAACCTGTGTATTTTTCTTTAAATTTTTCCTTACACGATGATGCATGCTATTGAGCCTGTTCAAAAATGTTCAGTAGTTCTCTTGACAAAAACATTTCAAGACCCTTGAGTACTGGAAAACCAACCACCATGTTTTCATGGCACAGTGGTTGATTCAACCACTCACAAATCTTGCGACATTCTAAAACATCTACTAAGTTATTCTGGACCAACAATAATGTAAAGGTCCAGCCTTACTCTGGGGACCCATTGAATTTATTTCAAGACCTGTATAGGTAAAATCAGACTTTCTCCCATATTATGTCGCCAATTTTTCGCCAAGTCACAAAAATCAGGCCTTAGTTTCGAAGATATAATGAGTTCAATAAGTAAGGCAAGAGCTAGATCAAATAAACTCTTATGTACCCTTCGATAAAGCTCTTGAACTATATGGGAGAAAGTAGATCTTCGCCAGGTGCCCTGGTTTTTGAGATATAACTGTGGCCAAGCTGGCGAGACTCTCTAAATCAGCCACCTAATAAACCCTTACATCTTTTGAACCAGTGACCGAGAAATTCTGATATTTTGCGACAAATTTTGAGTAATCAAAATTAAAATCCCTGATGGTGGCCAAGCCAGTATCAATCACACGGTCCAGGTGTCACAAGCGCTACTGTTTAGCAAGAGGTCTTGGCTTTGATTCCCAAGTTAGATAGATACACCTCTGATTAACCTTTCGAGGATAACAGGCTTGGTGTTAGATTTTATATAATGTACCTAACTACTAACTAAAAGTAGTTCTAAAAGTTTGAAAACAGATTATTATAAACCTGAGTTCAAACAATATCGTTAAAAATAACTTAGTTTACAAGAATAGTGAAGTACATTGAGTTCAATTTAAGGTCAACGCATACTTAAAAGCACTGCCTGGGATCAGCAACCAGGCGTCTACGTCAACATACATAACTTAACCTACGTACTACTTCATATGGTGAATAAACTAATCCAGCTGGCGTGAGGGACTCTTCTAGACGGCATGTAATGCTAAGTCAGAGGGTCATGGGCGGCATAAAATAACTATAACACCAGGTTGGTCACTAACCACACGAAAAAGAATCGTACTTTACGATGCCTTAAGTGTATGATATAGCATACAAATTGAATTAAAAATTTTAAAACCCCCCGACACAATGTAGGTACTAAAAGTCAAATAGAAAATCATTTGTTAATTCGCCATTTTGTGGTAGCGGCTATGTTGGATTTTTCATAGTGTATAGTATTCTACTAGTCAAGCCCTTTATTTTGATACCCATATATTTTGTGGCGTTAAACATAGCTCGCTCTTTGTGTAATTTATTTCATCACCGGTGCTCTCAAAACGGTGAAGGAAAACATCGTGAGGAAACCGGCATGTCCTGGAACCAAAAATTCGAAGACATGTGACATCTACCAATCCGCACTGGGCCCGCGTGGTAGTTTATAGCCCATTCCCTCTCATTGAGAGGAGGCCGTGTCCCAGCAGTGGGAACATTATAGGCTGATGATGATGATGATGAAACATAGCTAAGAACACTCCCGATTTATTCACCTATCAAACAAAACAAGACGAAATCAAAATCGGTTTATCCGTTCGGAATATGCGATGCCACAGACAGACACACCCACACAGACACGTCAAACTTATAACACCCCGTCGTTTTTGCGTCGGGGATTAAAAACTGAACTCGCTACAAAACTCACAGACTTAATAGAGTGCGACATACATCAATTCGTTCAACACAGACGAATAATATCAAGTAGACCCATCATTGGACGTGAACACTGGAAAATCTCTCAAGGGAAGAAATAACTGATCTGATTAAAACCACAAAAGAATGAAAAGAAAATAATTTGCGTTACAGTATGAAATTTCATAAAAGTAATCCTAAACAACTCGAGTCCGTGTGTACTAGGGTCCATGTTCACCAAAAACATGACGGACGATTATCTAAAAACAGCTGCTTAAAACACATTTTTGTATGGGAACATGTCACATTGACAGCTGTTTTTAGTTAAACAGACTGTTATCTTCTCGGTGAACATGGATCTAAACCCGTGGTACTCGTAAATGTGCGTTAACCTTTATCCTGGAAACTATTACTTTTTTGCTCTTGAAAAGTTTGTTACAGAATTATTTAAAGTTTTTCTTTTGTTAGGATTTAGTGAAAGGGTCGTCTAGACCTTAAAAATTCAATTTTTAAATTCTGAAACAAGGTTTTCAACTTAATTATGAAATAAACACAAGTAATTCAGCATTAAGGACTTTTCTCGGAATACTTTTAACTAAATGGCTTTCTCTCCAAATGAAAAGCTATTTTTATGTTCTAAGCCATTTCCTTTGAATATAATATTGTTACCTATTTGAATTGAAATATTTCACTCAGACAAATAAAAATTTCAGGTGATTTTCTGCAAAATGCTTTTTGACATAGAATAACAATAATTTCCATGAAAAACTACAGCGTTGGAGTTTGAAGTTTGGATTTATGCCCATTTGATGTCAATGGGGTTACTACAATGGATTAAGGTCCTTTTTGTATCATATGGGCGTTCAACATAACTGAAGAAGTGGGGGTAGCTCACACACATTTCTTCAGTTATTGGACATGGGTACATCTCTGCCTAACTCTTTTGGGATACCCAGGCGTGACGTTATGCAGTTTAATTCATTTAGGTACCGTCTATAAATAAATACCAATACGCTTAACTCAGTAACAAACAAGGCATTATTTTAACTTTCATATATGCGTAAGTGACCAAACTTATAACACAAAATGGATATCTGAATCATTTTTAAACATTGCAGTTATCAATAAGTATCAAAATCAATAAATTAAAGGTCAAGAGTGAACGTCCTTTTTGGTCAATATTAAGAGAATGACATTCAGGTATGCACCTATTGTTTGGATATTATTATCAGTCGTGCGTGCGTCACCAATTCTCGTTTCACTTTGCTAGGTATCCGAACAAAACAGGAACAAACTATATATTTATATGCTTGACAACAATAAATCGATATTCGTAAAATTATCTGAGGTCAGTATGTGGATGGGTGACCAACCATAACATACCGAGTTTCCTCCGTACCTCGGAAAGCACGTTAACGGTTGCTCGTCGTACCGTATGCACCATTGACAGATGAGACAATCACATAAACGACTCCGCTCTCACCCAAAAAGAATGTAATTCAAATTTGAGCTTTATGTATTGCTATTTAGATATACTTTAACAACATAAATTAGCAGATCGCTCGCTGTCAATGCCTATGTAAAGTATGTCTAAAGAGAAATTCTTAAAGTCCATATTTGAATTATTTCTTTTTGGTGGGTGGGAGCGGAGTCTTGTAACTGGGCGTTGGTCCCGGCTCTCGCTTGTAGATCACAAACGAGAGCCGGGACCAACGGCTTTGACATTCGTTACAGGTAGTGGCCCGAAAGTCTGACTGCCAGTCTTACTAAGAGACATCGTATTATCCATGTAGTAACTGGGTTGTGGATGTCAGGAAGTCACCCGCCAAATGTAAAAAACAGATATTCAGCTGGCTGTATAGACTGGTAGCTCACCCCAACTCGGTCGGAAGAGGGTAGGTAGATGATGACTAAAAGTCAGTAAAAGTGTTATTTGGTTTTCCATTCAGAATTTTATCCGGAGCCAGAATTTGTGGCCAGTTTGTGGCAATAGGCTCGCCCATCATGGTAAAATGAGGGTGTTATTATTAGATAGGTAAACTTCTGCCTAACCTTTTGAAGTTTACAGAAACATTATAATGTCACAAAACCTTACATGCCTAAACTAAATGATAAAAATCAAAATCTAAAAATCAAAATCAACCTATTTTATTTCACATGGGCACTTATAAAACGTCGAAAAAGGTGCACGGTTCGCGTTGGTCGATTCCATGGAGAAGAACCGGCAAGAAACTCCATGGTTACTCTTTTCAAATCCTTTGGTATTATAATATTATTATGTTTCATTACAGCATTGCAACACTAAAGTATGGGGGACAGCGTAGGCCCGACAATAGGTCGTTGCTTGCTATAAAATTTGTTCATACGCTCTGAACATCATTGGTATCTTGAGTATCTGAAATTTAAGATAGAAAACGTCCATTCCAGAGTAGAATGTCACAGACTTTCTTAAGAATGTTCTCGAGACGGCTTTCTAATAATCATACTAATGAGATAAGTGCGAATAAATTAGTCTCAGAAAATACATCATCTAGAGAAGTGGATTTAGGACTTCATTACAATAAGCGTGTTACGAATAATACATGTAACTTACTGGCAGAATTTTGTCCAAGGCGGTAAGACTCAATAGAAAGATATCTTTTGCTTACTTAAGTACGTTTTGCTTTCTTTATCGTGTGGTTAGTGCCTAACCTGTTTTTTATAGTTTTTATGCCGCTCATGGTCCTCAGACTTAGCTTTAAATGCCGTAGAGAAATACTCTCCTTTCTCATGATCGCGAAGTTTTTCGTTTGTTCACCGAAGCAAGTGATAACTATACAATACGCACATGAATCTGAAAAATTAGAGGTGTTTGTACTCGAGTCCTAGAATTTGGCAGTCCCACAGTCTCACCACTACACAATCACTGCCTAAAAAGAGATGCTTAGGTGATATTATAGTGCATAAGTTAAGTGCGTGCAAAACACAGATGTGCCTCTTTTACGTCACTCTCATAATTTATTCGATTGGATAGCAACCTAACACGTCTGGGAAAATATCAGGCGCATGAGGGTGACACAATACGAACTGTGTTCTGCTACTAAGAAATTCAAACCAGGGAATCAAGCCCGAATCCCCAAGCTCAGCAGTCGTGCTCTGCACTAACAACCGTAACATGAGTGGAACAGTAATCAGTAAATCTAACAAAACAACATTTCTTTGGACTACAATGTGTTTGGCCACTTTGAGGCCCATGTCTTTTATAATTTTGGTCGTTAAAGAAGTTGCGTGACGCATAGCTCTACTAAGACATTTGTCAAACAGTTCGCTTTTATTGGCATCTATAACCAGTTAGTGGGTTGTGGACGTTAGATAGGCACTCGCTCCATGTAAAATACAGGTATTCAGCAGCATCCAGTTAGACTGGAAGCCAACCCCAATATACAGAGTGTAAACCACCTCATCGTCATCACAAAGCCGTTAACAAAGCATTCTGTGTATATCAAACTAAGTAACTCTAAGCAAACATTATTGCTGGGAAAAGCTTTTTTAGAGATTATGTATAAATCATGTTTTGTGGTAAAACTTAATGTGACGCACTTCCAACATTGTGCTGATGGATGGATTGAATAGTATTGGGGTCATGGAGGTGTTAAAAGTCAATCAAGTCAAATCTTACAATAAACACTTATATTTAAAAAAAAACTTGTCCAAAAGTTGTAACTTTAATAATAATAATAACAAAATTTATTTCAGACCATCGAATCCATATCTCCGTAACTAGAAGGCTCCCAGGTATGGTGTAGAACAAAAAATATCGGAATTATGGGGAGAACAAGTGCCTTTCGTCTTTGTGAAGAGGTGTTTTACACCCTTTAGTTGGGAAAAGGCTAGGCAGATGATAATGAACCAGTTAGTTAGTGAACAATCAGTGATCTTTTCACATTTACAGCAAATAGATATTGTTTATTGTTGTGTTTGACCTTAACTTTGAAAGCAAACAGTTCAGCACCATTTTTTTGTGGAAAATTATTTCAAAGAATCCCATTTAAAAGTTAATGTACGTTGAAATAAGAATAATTAACCATCCTTAACGTCCACGAGGTCTTGTAACAGGAGTTATTAACATAAAATATAATTATGTGACATTATCACGGGAGCCATTTAATTCTGACACTGGATACATTTCGCATCTTTTGCTACCGTAATTAAATAAAACTTTTGAACTTTATTCAGCTTAATAACTGGGCTAGCTGTTTTCAGACTTGTCTGAGAATTTAAAAAAAGGAACGGTGAGTCTCTTTGTTATGCCATTCCAAGGCCAAGTCTGGATAGTGATTGATTTTAAACGCCGGCTTAGGGCAATATAGAATAAGGTGTTACATTTTGAGTCCAAGGCCGATCCAGCCTACTGTAATTAAAAACAAGTTTCAATTAACTAACGAGTTTATAACCAGATACGATACATCTAGTTTCGTTCTTCGAAGGTTACCTAAAGTTTAGGTTTTATAGGATGATACAAAATTACTAGAAGATTAATGTATGTCTACAACTAGAACTATAATATAATTACAAAAATAAAACTAAAAGTAAACAAGTTCCCAAATACATATAATATACAACAATGCCAATAGGACACTTAGGCGTCAAGGTCCTTCGCATCGCTGTCATCGGGAAACCTGCAACCAGAAAATTGGCAGCATTGCCACGTTGAATGGCAATACTAATTCTTTGACCCAAGAAAGAGCCAGCCCTCTCTGGTCATGCATTGTGTCAATCAGTCGGTGGGAGATTTCCATAAAAAGGAGACGCGCTCTCGAACCCCATGACCCAAGCGTTTCGACCCCAAACAGGCCAAAGCTGTAGTTATCAATAGGGTTACAGTATAGAAGATAAACTAAGTGTCATTCTAACATCAATAAAGTTTATGAAAAAGGTAAAAACGTATTTGGTTGACTTAGGTAACTAATACGCTTATTCACGAATCTTTTATATATTTACGAGCGAATGAGCGGAAGACGGTACAAGACGAAGAAAATCTTAATCCAATACTTGTTACCATTTTGTGACAATTCGGTCCGTCTGGTGTTAATCGTATGTCAGGTAGCAATCGTGTGGGCCTGTGGACGGCTGGCTATGGGCTAGCTAGCCGTCCGGCCGTCTAACAACGACGACAGGCCGTGTCGACGGCGCGTTCGTGTTCCACGCGCGCCTCAAAGAGATGTCAGCAAAAGGAGAGGGGCTCGCAAGGGCCGAAGCCTGCCGGGGTTGCGGGCCTGTTCGAAAGAGATACCGCGGCCCCGGAACGTAAAAGGCGAGGAAGGAACATGGATGGTTTTTAGTCAGTAAGAGTCTGACATCCCTCCCGCTCCGCCCAGAGTGAGGGGGGTCATTTGATGATTTCCCATCCTTAAAAAAAAAAAAAAAAAAGGTAGCAATCGTGTGTCAAAATCGAAAATGTTCTGGATCAAATTTTTTATATGATAATGTCCGCTTTAAAAATCTTTTCAATCTCTTTGCTTGTTTTAATATCGATTCCGTCAAAAGTCCTTGTAGACATGGACCTAAATAAAAGGCGGACGCCGTCTTCTTTAACAATAACTGAAGCACCCATAGTACCTAAGTCTGTGCACTAATGCTGACAGGTGCGCACGCACACATTCACACCATAGTAAGTCTGCCGTCGGCCATTACGTTTTGAACGATGCTACGTGTGCCCGCTTGTTATTTTGCGTAATAAATCGTAATAAACAATATCTGTCACAAAAACTTATATTGTTTAAAAATGGGTAATTTTTCATCATCTGGCATCCCTTTACACACGCACACATAGTTACGCAGCCGCCATTGTGATGCTTCAATTTTTTCTTAATGAAGTTACGTCCGCCTTTTTTTTTAGGTCCATGCTTGTAGAGATGCGAAACGTTTTAAAAGCTATTCATTCATACTAGCCGAGACCCTCAGTTATAAACCCTCGCTTAGGTATTGTTTTGTTTGCCAATATTTTCTCTAACAAGCTTCTAATGTGAGTTCTTAGTTGTTTTATTCTGTTGCAAGTTTTATGAGGAGCCGTGTTCCTAGAAGGACCGTAGTTCTCAACACGTACGACCTTGTTTATTATATTGGCTCTGGGGAAATCGGAGTGTGTAGGTTCCGGATGCCCTATTAACAGGAACACGCGACGTACACGTAATGTAAAGAATGATTTTTTATCCCACTATGTCAAAACGAAAAGGATGAGTTATGACGACCCGAATGGCGCAATCGGTAGTAAGGCTGCCTTACGTTCTTAGGGTCGGGTTCGTATCCCGGTAGGAGCAAATGTTTGCATGATGAGCATGGTCATTTGTTTCCGAGTCATGGATGTTTATATGCATAATAAGTATGTATTTACAAACAAATACGTATATATGTAGTATATCAACCTTCTGGTGTCTATGATACAAGCCTTGCTTAGTGTGGCACTAGATGGCGCTGTGTGTAATGTCCAGCGATATTTATTTATTTTATTTATTTATTTATTTGAGTCGAAAATAACACTGACAACACGCAAAACTATCTTATATAACAATCTATACAATAGACATAGCGGCAGTATAAAAAATTGCAAATCTCATTTAGTCCGTCAGTTAGAGTATTGGAAAATGATGGACATGTATTGATTGGTTCTGTAAATCAATTAATATTGATAAAGATGAAACGCATTAAAACTCGGGTGTGTCAGAAAAGTACCTATACCATGGCGTGACGTATTTAGAATTTTAAAACCGTCGTTATCTTCGTTAATTTTGGTTTACGTAACAAAACAAAAAATACGAGTCAAATATATTATGATCATGTAACTGACGGCCTAATTCGATTTTTTTTAGTCATTGTTTTAACACCTTATCCCAGTAGGGTGGCTATCGTGTTAACAATGTAAAAAACGAGTATTTTTAATTTTAAAGGCCATCGAATTTACTTTACATTTACTCCGTGGCTACGAACTAGGCCCAGTGATAACAGAAATATGGTAGGAAGAGTTATAGATTGAAAGCCGAACCATTTGTAAGTGAAATTTAAATAACCTGTGGATACATCGATTTTATCAATTATAAGCCGGTTTTGAATTCTCTGAGTCGGTATACCGCCGTTTACCTGAATTTTATTTGCCCTAATATCATTTGCCATAATAGTCAACAGCCATAATATCATACGACATAATACTCATTTGCCCTACTCTCATTTGCCATATTAGTCACGTGCCAGAATCATTGTTTCCCATAAAGTCACTTACCATAACATCATTTGTCATAATCATTGTAAGCCCTAATTATCACATGCCCTAATTATCACATGCCATAATTATGATATGCCATAACATAATTTGCCATCGACATCGGGTGTGTAACGGTTTTTATATCAAGAGAAATTGGATGCAATTGGGACTTTAGGGCACCCCGACTCGGACAGGTTAGGTTAGAAGGGGATGGCGGGGTCGTGTGAGCGAGCGAAGCGAGCGAATAGACCCTGCCATCCCCTTCGTGGTTATTTTTTTATAAACCACACAGAAGTAGGAGCGGGGCTCCGTCGACCTAGCCCACCGTCAACCATGCACAGAATAAATAAGTTTTTTATGCCATTTAAATATTATGCCATTTAAATATTATGTCCAATAATTATTATGGCACATAAAAATAAGGCAAACAATACTTATGGCATTCGTATCTTATGGTATCTAAAATTCGGGCAATTAAAAGTATGTCATATGTCTTTTAGGGCAAATGAAACATTCGGGTAAATGAAATTCGGGTAAATGAAATTCGGGAAAATGATGATTATGGCATATAATCTTCGGGCAAACAATAGACAACCCTCTGAGTCACCATCCAGTCTCAGCTTTTGAACACGTTGCCGCTAAACAAGACTTTATACGCGTATACGTAAGTTTTTCCACGCTTACTACCGGAATCAAACGAAACTTATGTGTTAACTCAGAATATAAGCTATTTTGATACCAAATTTAATCCAAACATAAATCCTTTCGCTTTTACAAATTCATGTGATGTGATTTTGTTAAACCTATAAGATAAACATTGAATATCACAGTTAACAAAAACACTAAAATACGAAAAACACATCAACAGGCCCACACCCTCCAAGCAGATAATAAAATTATCGATAAGCATGAAATCATCATAGCTTTGAATACGAAAATAAACTATACCAAAAACACGTAACGCATACATACGTCATTGTGACGTCAATACTCCGAATACTGTCCACTGTCAATTGCAACAAACTGTAAGGAGGGTAGAAAGAAAACGTTTCATGGAACGGTCCCTGGAATTTGTTTGGTATCATTTCATTGTCGTGACAATGGCGTGCCGTGCTTATGACAGCTAGAGGAATGAGAAAAAGTTGGGTACTTAAGTACGAGGTCGTAATTTTAACAAGAAGCTTCAACGACTCGGCATTGTTCTATTTTTGCTTGTGTTCTTTTTCCGGGTAATAATTTGAATACAAACAAAAACAAAAGAGCTTCGCGTGACGTATTTTTTATATAGAAACTCTTTTGTTTTTGGATTCGCCTGCGTCACGGTCGGAAATAATTCCACTGGAACGTACTACTGGGCTGAAAGTATCCTTAATCCTAGCCCAAGTCATGATCTCCGTGTACGCCCATCGAAATCTGTTCAGACCCCACGAAGGTCGCTCAGACTTATTTTTCGTGCGAACCATTTTATCGAAAACTGTTTTCCTTGTCATATAAAATCCAAATAATCAAATAACCCTTCGAAGTTATTATACCTACTATTTTTTTTAGTTTTTTTTGAGTTAATAGTTTCAGTGAGTTTCGTTTCCCAAAATAAATGAATGTGTTAAAATAGAGACAGTAAATAAACAAATAACGCTGGAAAGTAATATCCAGCGTTGTTTGTTTATTTACTGTCTGCGCTGTGTGTAAACACAGCGCCATCTGGTGCCACACTAAGCAAGGCTTGTGTCGTGGACACCACGTAGTTGATATACTACATACATACTTTTTGTTTGTAAATACATACTTATTATGCATATTATAAACATCCATGACTCGGAAACAAATGTCCATGTTCATCACACAAAACATTTGCTCCTACTGGCATTCGAACCCGGAACCCTAAGAACGTAAGGCAGCCTCAAACAGTCTCAGTGTTGATACTTAGTTCAACAATATTCAAGTTTTTTTGTTATTTGAAAAGTTAAGTCCTTATCAGCCACTAAACGGCCTGACACCAACGCCCGGACGACCGGATTTCCAGTCGGTCTTAATTTTTAACGGCAACAAAACTTTTTTAATTTGTTGAATCCCAAAAGTCACTTACCAACTTTTGCCAAATAAACAAGACCGAAAGAAATGAGACGGGAGAAATCACCCCCGACAATAGAATAAAGAAAAAGTAAATCAACGAGATCTGGCAAACCAAATCGCCGTGGTTTATGAGTTGTGAAAATGCCACATTAAAGAAAATTGCAGGTGTGATGTAAATTCTCCCAGAGTGGGAGAAGTCATTTGATGATTTCACGTCCTAAAAAAAAAAAAGGTGTAATGTAAATTAATTATTATTGTAATCTATACTATATATTATATTTAATTTAATATTATAAAGCAGAAGCGTTTGTTTGTTTGTTTGGTTGTCAAATCAAATCAAAGTATTTATTTCAAGTAGGCCAATAACAGGCACTTTTGAATTGTCGAAACAAAGACGAAAATTAAATGTAGCTACAGTCCCAGTCACAAGACACAAAAACTGTGAAAGTACTGTAGATGCCCATTCCCTAACATAGATCTCTATGGAGAAGAACGGGCAAGAAACTCCATGGACACTCTTTTAAATCAAATTATTGTTACAAAATCTTGGTTACATCATTCATGTTGAGATGGTTGAACGCGCTAATCTCAGGAACTACCCGCTCGAATTGAATAATTATTTTTGTGTTGGATAGACCATTTATCGAGGAAGGCTATAAGCTATATAACATCACGCTATGATTAAAAGGAGCCGAGCAGCAATAAGAAATCTTGCAAGCGGGAATAAAGCTTCCGTTGAGTTGGCGATGCGTCGCGATATCAAAACATCACGCGAACGAAGTCGCGAGCAGAAGCTAGAGACTTAATAAACCACCTACCCACAGGTGGTCCATTGTATTACGACGTTTAATTGGAACCTGGCTTTCCAGTAATTCCTGAACGCTGTTAAGAGCCATTTCACGTTTTCGCGCAAATATCTAAGATTTTAGTCGCCTAATTTGCTATCTTAGATAACACTCTCGCATTTTTAAATACATGTTTAAAATAGACTAGACTTTCGTATTGATACTTCATGTAACACATTTGTAAATACTTATTTGTTAACAGTGTAGTGATTAATCTCCGACAACTAGTTTACTGAAAAATCATCGCTGAGTCAATTTCGGACTCCTATATCTACGATAAATATTTATAAATTTCTCTTGAAAAAATACACAAAGCATGAGAAAAATACTTTTGTTGACACATAATGTACTAAAATTTCGATAATTAATAACATACACTAGTAAAAAAACAAAGTCTTAGGGCAATTTTTAAGTTTTATATCGCTATTTTATCGTGATTTTTTGGTTTGAACGAAGCGTAATTAAAAAAGTATACATTAAATAAAATATGTAAAAATAAACTATGCTCTTTTACTAAACTATTTCCAAAGTTTCATTAAAATCAATTCGTTTAATCAAACATAATAAATTTAATAACATCACTCTAAATTCGAATAAATTACGATGTATAAGCCGGCACCGATTAGTACGGCCTGAGCACTTACATTTTGTGAAATGGCTCTTAAGAGGAAACGGAAATTGTGTGCACAAAGGTTGCATTTATTAACAACATAAGGAGTAAGGGGTAATAAAAAATAAGTGAAACATAAAATTTGTTATGGTGAAAGCTTTTAAAAAGGTTTTATACTTTTTCATGTTTGATGGTTTTTTGTAGATCGATAATGTATTGAATGTAATAATAAAGAGAATGGAATAAAAACGATAAAGGATCTAATGCTTCTATCAACATCGAAAGTATTATTTAGAAAAATGTAGTCTTAAATAAATATTTGTAACACCTAATCTCTCCTTTCTCTTAGAACTTTAACTAAATATGTCACCGGGGCTTTAAAGATTTTGAATCAACTCAACACCAACGCAATAAGAAATAACTTACCTAATACAACAGGTATTTTTAATCCTCACTAAATTAATTAAAACATCCCACGGTGTCGACATTAAAAAAAATCCTCGGAAGAGCAAAAATAAATGGCGCGTGAAATGCTCCAAGTTCGCAATGAATACAATAATTCGTACATTTTATGCAAACTCGGGTTTAGGGTATGGACGCCTACATTTACCCAGTTATTTGGGTAGTATGAACATTATGTTTCTGGATATAAAACAACGTTAAATGCTCTGTGAAATTGTTCAGGTTCGTTTCTGTCGACCTTAAACGTTCCGCCTGTGGTAAAGTATTAAACATTACCGTTATTGAAAAGCAAACAGAGTAGGATATGAAAATTCACGAGTATTAAAATAGATAATTATGTTGTTTGTTGTTGTTGTGTGTTATTATTATGTATTTGTCAGTCTTATTTTTATCCATCTTTAATAGCTTCGACAATATGCATCCTGCTTGATACATCGACACACGTGATGTATTGAAGGTAGTCTATCTATGTCGTGCTCCAAAGAATTCTAGTCTACCCTTCAACCTTTCGCCACGTCGTGATTCCTGCGTCGTGAAGGACGCTTGAAGAAGATCCTCTGCTGCAGTCGCTACAGAGCGACACCTACCCTACGCTGACGTCATCTACCGAAGACAGAACCTGGGACTGGAGCCGTTGGTTGCGAGCTAGGTCCAAGACGGAATCATCATCGCTGGATACGGTTCAGGCCAGTGTTCCCTACCACATCTTTTACCTCTGCAATCGAGTCGTGTGATGGCCACGGAAGTATAGGCAATAAATAATCAGTTAAACGTAAACCGATATTTTATTTATTATTATTATAGTTAACTTGAGATAAGCTCTTATTATTTACAAACCCCTACCTACCTACCTACCTACCCTACCTGCTGACACCCTCCTACAGGGCATAAGTGTCACAGTGGCGTTCATTTTCTAGTCTGAAAGCTTAGATGTAAATACCTAAGCGTAACCAAGTTTCATCCGCCTGGTTACTATTACGTCGTGACTTCAAGCGTGAATAGCTACAACAGATTTAACATAACTTTTATATCATCTTTGTTCAAACTTCGTGTGGGTGTGTCGCAGGGTAACCGGTAAAAACCTTTTATGGAAGAAACTAGGATTTTAACTAATAATTTATATGAGATTATTTTGGAAATTTAGAAAGATTCTCGTCTTGATGGGACTAATAATTATTATTGGTCCTGGTCCTGGTATGGTTCGATTACCAAGTCGGGCAGTGTTATTGGGTTTTTCCATCAGCTAAGGGCTCTTGATTTGCATCTGAATGATGGCAATAGCTAGACTAATACTCGTAGTATCGGAATATCAATCGGTATGAAGATTTCAGCAATTGATTTCAAGCAATTTTCCATCGTCCTAATCACCCTGAGTTTTTGCAAAAATCATGATAATACCTGTTAAAAGTTAGTTAGGGTTAGGGTTGACATATTAGGTTAGATAAAAACCCCAAAAATAAAAAAGGGGAAAATATATTACAATACCTCGCGTCGGTGCGCTTGCCAAAACTGTTATGTGCATTTTTTTGATTTTTCTATTCTTTGCTACATTTTCTTGAAATCGAATTGCGCATCAATTACAAAAACAAATATGTGTTAATTCCGTCTAGAAATCGATTTGACAGAATCTATTATGTGCACTTAATTTTCATTTCTGGCAATGATAAATTGGATATGTGTTCAATAAATTGGTTATGTGTTCACATCAAACGTTTTCAAATCACGATTTTATCCATTGTTGCACATGTCAGAATTGGATTGCGAGTATTTGCGAGTGATGAAAAGTACATGTTATCATTTTCACTTGTATCTCAGTTCATACGTAATATTTCTTGCCACCATACTGCATTTTTAAATTATTGATAAGTCCATCATAAACAGTTTTTTGTCTCTCCTGAAAACTTGACTAAATACACATAGAGGTTTTGGCAAGCGCAGCGTCGTCGTCGTGTTATAAAAATATAAATGCGAAAACCCCAGGATTTTCGAAAAAACTAATTTTCAAGTTTTTCCTGCGAGGTATCCACGTTGCACCAGTATTTTATACTTGTCATCTCAGATGGTGTAAGCACGCTGACGCTCTAGTTTTACTTCATGATTAAGTTTAGAAAATGTCTTAGAACGTCGGATACATAAGGACCCGCTTTTTAAGCGTCGGGTTGAGGATATGAAACCTTATACCAAGAAAAGTAAACCGCCAACACGTGTAGAATCTGAATACAATCTAATGAGAAAGTTTGTGATGATGGATGCTCTTTTACGCAAAACTCCTTGACAGATTTGGATGAGATCGACACTTCATTGACTGTAGATCTATTATATATGATCAATTGTAGTTACTTCTCTGTGCATGCAAAGAGGTCTTCGTAGTTTCTGTTTATTTTTACCGAAAACCTAGAAAAGAATTTACCCCAGATTTATACTTAAGGGTTGTATAAGCGTGTAGGCGTAATAGCGGCTATTTATTTATCCACTGACACTTTAAAAATATAAGTTAACCACGCAAGTTTATAAAGCTACTGGAAATATTGAAATTCAAACCCATGATGTAAAGTCTAGACTGATTGATTACGCCTTCGTTTTGAAAATCTACGGATATGATAAACTACCCTGATAAAATTTAACACAAAACCTCTGGAAATAAGTTATTACTATAGACCAATTTGTAAACGTTATCGCATTAAAAGTGTTCAGTAATAAGGAATTGCTTGTAAATGTACCTACAGCGTAGAAAATTGTTGGCTTACTGAAATTAATAGGTATATAAAATATTTCTGAATATCTAAAAGAAGATATCGTAATGGGCGATGCTGCTTAAAATGGGCGGCAAAATACACCGTGTTCCTGAGGATATACATTAATTTTAAATAATACTTCTATAACTCTTGTTAAACATATCGTACCAAGGAAGTAGTAGTTTAAATGGCATAGTTTTTATGTTATTGGTAATTTAAGTTTAACCAATTTAAGTATGTTGTGCTGTGAGAAAAAGGCTTTATTTGTGAGAAGTTGCCACTTTGTGCAACCAAAACTATTAAACTGAATTTCACAAGTACACTTGTGAACAAAATAACCTAAGTTAGGCATATTGTGTTGTGTTGTGATAAAATAAGTTTGTAATGGATGAGCATGAGTTTTTACTTATGGCTACCAAAAGTGAAAAAATGGTAAAAAATAAAAAAAGTAAAAAAAAAGTGGTAAAAAAAAATAGTAAACAATGGTCAATTTTCTTTTTTAAACATTCACGATCAGAACACATTATAAAACTAAAGAAGACGGGTATTTATCGCGAATTTACCTTTAATTTAATCCCGACGTTTCGACCGGATTGCACCAGCCGTGGTCGCGGGGAGACTGAAGTAGTTATAATGAAGTCAGAAGACTATGACACTAAAATACGGAATCTACTTGAAGACAAAAAGGTGTATAAGCCGGTTTCATATAATCCCACGGCTAGAGTCACGAAACGGGTCAGGGCAGTTATACACGAGTATAGTGACTTGTTCAATGAAGATGTTTTTGAACGCCTATATAGACCAGCTGTAGTTCAGTCACCCAAATTGTATGGATTACCAAAAGTTCACAAATCCAACGTACCCCTGCGACCTATCGTTAGCCAGGTGGACTCGCCTACGTACAATTTGGCGAAACATGTTGCTGGTGTACTGCAGCCTATAACAGGCAAGACGTCATCTTTTGTCAAGGATTCGCGACATTTCATCGGCATCATCAAGGGCATGAAGTTGGAACCCAGAGATACAATGGTGAGCTTTGACGTTGAGTCTCTTTTCACTTGCGTTCCTCTGAAGGAATGTCTTGATGTTGTTAGGCAAAGATTGTGTGATCATGAACTTCCTGACCAGTATGTCTGTCTTCTGGAGAACTGTTTAGACGGAAATTTATTTTTATACCAAGGGCAACATTACCTCCAGATTGATGGCGTAGCTATGGGTAGTCCTGTAGCTCCTGTACTTGCCAATATCTGGATGGAACACTTTGAAACTATGATCAACATGACAGCTCACGGTGTAAGGCTCTGGAAAAGGTACGTCGACGATGTTTTCTGTGTTATCAGTGGAGGTAAACAGGAAGTTGACCAACTGACTGAACATCTTAACTCCATACACCCGAAGATAAGGTTCACGTATGAGATGGAGGATAACCGATCTTTAGCCTTTTTAGACTTAAAAGTCATGGTTAAGGCCAATGGAACCTTGTCGCATACTGTGTACAGAAAACCAACGCACACGGATGCTGATATCTGAATGCGGCCTCTCATCATCATCCAGCACATCTTCAGTCTGTGGTGTCTTCTCTTATAAACAGAGCCTATGACCTCTGTGACCCTGAACATCTGCCCGGAGAGCTGGAACATGTTCAGGAGGTTCTGAAACGAAACGGGTACAGGAATAATGGATGGCATCCAGATGGCAGCCGCAAGCAGAAGAGTAGACACATTGATGTAACCAGACAGCCAGCGTTCTTGCCTTATGTGAAGGGGGTAACGGACAAAATTGGGAACCTCTTCAAGAAGCTTTCAATAAAGTCTGTTTATGCTCCATTAAACAAAGTGGCGAAGCGTCTGCGTACACCAAAGGATGTAGTACCATTCCAGGTTCCTGGTGTTTATAAGATCGATTGCAGCTGCGGGCGTTCCTACATAGGCCAAACGAAGCGAACAGTCGCTGAAAGGGTTAAAGAACACATAGCAGCGGTCAAGAATCGACAAACGAACAAGTCTGCTATAGCGGAACATGTGATAGACTCAGGACCCAACCACTGGATGGAGTTACACAACCCAAAAATCCTTGCCCATGAGAAGCACTATTATAGGAGAATGGTTCGGGAAGCGATTGAGATCAAGAAGTACCCTAATTTCAATCGCGAAGACTCTCTTCAGCTTGGAATCCAGTAATCACTAAGTGTACTCGTCAAGTGAAATCGCCTCAATATACGGACACTGTTAGTGTAGTGTGCTGTCCTAGTGTGAACCGGCCCTAATTAACATTTATGAAGATGAGTGAGGGTAGTTGAATAAACGCCTTCACTTTGCTGTCGCGGTACCTCCAGTACTTCAGTCTCCCCGCGACCACGGCTGGTGCAATCCGGTCGAAACGTCGGGATTAAATTAAAGGTAAATTCGCGATAAATACCCGTCTTCTTTAGTTTTATAATGGTCAATTTAATGGTCTGAATAACATGCCGAAGTTAATGTATAACCTCAGGAACACGGTGTATACTTATGCGATTTGCCACTCGGCCTGGGTCGACTCTTGCCTTGTGACATTACTTCCGCTTATTTACCACTATTGTAAATGAAGTTTAAATAAGTAAATCATGCCAATTTCTGAGTAGCACGCTTTATTTAGGTAAGAACGCTGCAAACTGATTCTAGTTAGGCACACCGAATAACCACTTTTGTTAGTCTGCCACAAAGCCGCAACGTAAATTGTTTAACTAATTCCGTCCAACAAGCAACGAGGTTTAATTTGAACCATGAATTAGATACCAACCGTAAAATCGTAGAACACGAACTTTAATTACTCCTTATAGGGTAATACTGTAATAGTGAAGCTTTCAGTACAAACTTGTAGGTATATATATGGTGTTGTCCTTGGGGGCTCATTAAGAACTTTTGCCATTGCAATTTGGGGCTTCTTAGGAGAATGTGCCGGTGGGTAGTTAGGTACTATCAGGAGAGTGCTACGTTCTGTCTGAAAGATCGGATTAACCAAATGATACCTACAGATAAATGGAATAATTACTTAATTATGGACTTTGTTGTAGGGTTAGTGAAAACTGTATACAGCGTAAAATTGTAAGGGTCGACGATCTTCTACGTTTGCCCACGACATACAAGGGATTTTAAATTGTCATCAGAGGGTTTAAAATGGCTTTTTTAGGAGAAATATAATAGGTTAATAATATGAATTACTCGTAGGTACTTTACTTTTCGTAAAAAACAGAAAGTAGTAATAATATTAACTACGTCCCAGACCATTTTAAGATTTTTATAAGTGGTTCAAATTTTTATTACAAAGCGGTGGTTTTAGACCCTTGTTGTTTTTTTTTGTTTCTTTTTTTAGGATGAGAAATCATCAAATAACTACTCCTACTCTGGGCGGAGCGGGAGAGAGTGTCAGACTTTTACTGACTAAAACCCATCCTTGTTCCTTCCTAGCCCTTTATGTTCCGGGGCCGCGGTATCTCTTTCGAACAGTCCCGCAGCCCCGGTGGTTTTAGACCCTCAGCTCAGATTTTCGTTGGTCAATGCTGGACACAAGCTTCTCCCAATTTCATTCTATAGATAAATACTCTCATATTAGTTGTCTAAGCATGTACAATTTGCCCTAGATAATAAGTTGGTCTTTAAGCCTGGATGCTCTTCAAACTAAACCAAGTTTCGCCAAACTTCGCCACAAGACATTATAAGGCTATTCACATGCTCTCAAGTTATCCAATAATCCAATACAAAGGTTTGCTCGCCTCCAATACTGGCGCGTGAACTCGCCTCCGGCACTGGAGCGAGCACTTACCTCCGGCACTGGTGCGAGCACTTGCTTCCAGCGCTGTTTGATTTATATTATAAGCATATCGCAATGTTCTTCAATAAATCGTTGTCATATCATATCGTTGTAAAAAAAATCCCTACGGCAAGCCGCAGGAGGAGATAGATTTCGAAAAAGGATTCCCCCGATATTTACATTTGTATATTTCTATTTTTTTTTTTCAAGATGGCCATTAAGAGGGTCTATTTTTAATTATTTTTGCGATAGCTTGCGAGGGTATATTAAATTGGCGTTTAGTCTCGAGGTGCAAACTGTACTTTTCACACTTTCTTGTGACCATATTTCAGAGTAAAAGATCGTTCCATTTTAAATTACTTTTTACTCCCTAAGGAATAAATGGTCACTTTAATCCATCTCGCTTGGTAGGGCTATAATGGCATAGTTTTAGAGCATTAAGAAGTGAAAAAATATGTAATTGTTACCCGATTTTTAAGAACAGGAAAAAATAACTCCATTTATTCACAAACAAGTTAAAAAAGTCACTATTGAGGAAATGTTACTAGTGTCAAGGAATAATTAAATGATAAATCCTTAAACTAGAAAAATAATATTTTTAGTAATGTTAATGTCAATGTATTTAACCCCCGACGTACAAACTACCAAATTCACATACTACTTAGTGCACACGATGTTCTAAATTAAAATTTACTTTAACTTCTAGATGAAAAAAACGGCTTTTGCACTCGGATATCGAAGAGCAAAATTACTCTTTCCGTGATGTGGATATGAAAAGGTATTTCTTTTTAATTTTAGTCGTCGGTGAAGTCTTTATTCATAAAGAATCGACCTTTGATTATACAACATTATTTTTTGTTTATACTAAACCCGAAAAGGGGTCATTGTACTCATCATTTTGAACAACTTTTTCTATGGGACGAACTTCGAAATCGCGAAAAAAAATCAGCTGTTCCCTACATTTTGACGAGTTATGCGAACATAA
The DNA here is from genome assembly GCA_916618015.1 of Xestia c-nigrum. Lineage (NCBI taxonomy): Eukaryota > Metazoa > Arthropoda > Insecta > Lepidoptera > Noctuidae > Xestia > Xestia c-nigrum. Next base: position 12,436,692 of record OU745261.1, on the reverse strand, counting down.
ATGTAGGGAACAGCTGATTTTTTTTTCGCGATTTCAGGGTTCGTCCCATAGAAAAAGTTGTTCAAAATGATGAGTACAATGACCCCTTTTCGGGTTTAGTGTAAACAAAAAATAACCCTGTATACATTCGACATATTATTACAGTTCCATTAAAAAAAAAAACATTTTATTTTAAAAATGGAACCCAACGCACCGAACGCCGAACTTTTTGGCAGAATGTTTGCGTTGCATTCCAGCTACAGAAGAAATAAAGAATTTGGTTTTCAAACAAAAACTCCAATAGAAACCTACTTTCAAGTTCCAACGTAATACTGCGTAACATTGAAAGTATCGAATGACTCCGAGATAAAAACGCGAGTCGTCCTCCACAAAAGGATCGTTTCCAAAGATTGATCGGCTGATAAATGAGAGAACTGGATAAAGGTCGCTCCCAGCGAGATAACAGTAATTCTTTCAGATACAGATGTTGCGTGGGTGCCCTAATCGCTCCCTTAAAAGATCAGGATGAATCTCATGTTTTGTCACGAAAAGAATCAGTTCAATCAGTACCCAGTGTAAAGAATTTGTTCAAATGTAATTGCCTGTTGAATTACTATTGGTTTTTTTACTATTTTGAAATTACTAACTCTGTGATGTTCTATGTTTCTCATTGCTTATTACTAAAATACTTTTTTTTCGAATGACCCCTCCCACTGCGGTAGGGAGTGTCAGACTTGTATTGACTAGAACCCATACATGTTACTCCTTAGCCTTTTATTTAGCAGGGCCGCTTTATCTCTTTGGAACAGTCCTGCAGCCCCGGAAGTCATCGGCCCTTGCGGATCCCTTCATTGTGTTGAAATTCTCTATGAAGCACGCGTAGAACACGAACGCGTCGTCGACACGACATGTCGTCATAAGACGGACGGACGGCCGACTAGCCCAGTCACTATCCACAGGTCCACGATTATTAAAATACTGTAAAACCTGACTTTTTATGTACATCCTGAACTTACTTTTATAGAAACACCGGTTGCGACACGAAATTTTGGAGACTTAACGAACAAGTCTTGTGAAAATGGTATCTCCCACTCCCAGGTCTAGCAGATTTACTGCGATACAAGAAGATAAAATATTATTTAAACATGAAGAGCACTCGTATTTTTAAAGATCTTTGCTTTAAAATAAATTAGCAGTCGTCTTGAAAGAGATTTCTTAAGTTTATTAACACAAGTTCTCGTAGTTTAATGTCAATGTTGCCGTTGCTTGAGTGTTTAATTATTCTTTTTTTACTTCTCGTTTAAGTGGAAGATGAGCAGCTTCTTAACGTATGCCGTGTATTATTTTAATGTAAGCTGTAACTGTAAAATTGGATTTGTAAATTATACTATAAGTACCTTCTTACTTTGAAAAAAAAAAATACATTCCAAAAGTAATTCAAGTTAAAAGACACCTTTCAATATTGGAACAAACAATTTTAAAAACCACAAAGAAAAAAAAAATGAATTTGGCATTCGAAACATTCAGTTTCGGAACAACCAATATTAGTAGATTGTATCATAAGGGAGCAAAATAATATTTTTACGGCGAGGGCGCTTTTTTGAATCCAGAGCGAAGTGAGGGATTCTAGAGTAGAATCCCGAGCGTAGCGAGGGATTCTTTAGTAGAATCCTGAACGTAGCGAGGGATTCAAAGTACGTCGCCCGAGCCAAAAATATATTTTGCGCCCGAGTGATACACTCTACTTTTCATCACCCACTATGAGAAAATAAAAGGCGCCTCATATTTTATTGTAATATTGATATTTAATGAAACAGAGTAACAACTAAATTGAAATTAAGTAGTATCTAATAATAAAACAACTAAAAACTTATATTTACATTTGAGACATTTTCACAATTTTGAAAATTAATTGTTACAGTTTTATTAGGAACTAGCTTCTGCCAGCGGCTTCGCCCGCGTGAAGTTTGATTATTGTCCCATGGGATCTTACTACCGGAATAAAATGTATCCTATGTTTTATGTGGGTCATAGCGTGATGATATAAACGTAAGAGTAAACAAATATAATAATAACAAATCTCCGAACTGCTAAGCTATCGGGAGTTACACGTGTTATTGTGAGTCAACTATAAAAGATAGACATATGCTGTCTTGGGATATTTTTTATATAATTTTATGTGGAATATTTCCGTTATACATGATTTCTATGTAGCTTTAACCATTAAGGCTGCACACGCGACGGAAGCTAAAAAAACCAAGTAACTTCTCCCGTTTTCCCAACATTTCCTTTCACTGCTCTGCTCCTATTAATGGTAGCGTGATGAAAAGTATACTATTACCTGCTCAGGAGTATGTAAGATAATTGTACCAAGTTTCGTTAAAATCCGTTGAGTAGTTTTTTTTTCTATAAATAACATACAGACAGACAGACAGACAAAAATTTTACTGATTGCATTTTTGGCATCAGTATCGATCACTAATCACCCCCCGATAGTTATCCTACTAATATTATAAATGCGAAAGTTTGTTTGTATGGATGTATGGATGTATGGATGTTTGTTACTCTTTCACGCAAAAACTACTGAACGGATTTGGATGAAATTTTGCACACAGATGGTTTATAACCTGGATTAACACATAGGATACTTTTTATCCCGGTAGTAAGATCCCGTGGGACAATTTCAAACATCACGCGGGCGAAGCCGCTGGCAGAAGCTAGTTTTGTAAATATATTTCATGTACAGAATTGACCTCTCTACAGATTTATTATAAGTATAGATAGATATAGATAGCTTCTGCCAGCGGCTTCGCCCGCGTGAAGTTTGATTATTGTCCCATGGGATCTTACTACCGGAATAAAATGTATCCTATGTTTTATGTGGGTCATAGCGTGATGATATAAACGTAAGAGTAAACAAATATAATAATAATAACAAATCTCCGAACTGCTAAGCTATCGGGAGTTACACGTGTTATTGTGAGTCAACTATAAAAGATAGACATATGCTGTCTTGGGATATTTTTTATATAATTTTATGTGGAATATTTCCGTTATACATGATTTCTATGTAGCTTTAACCATTAAGGCTGCACACGCGACGAAAGCTAAAAAAACCAAGTAACTTCTCCCGTTTTCCCAACATTTCCTTTCACTGCTCTGCTCCTATTAATGGTAGCGTGATGAAAAGTATACTATTACCTGCTCAGGAGTATGTAGAATAATTGTACCAAGTTTCGTTAAAATCCGTCGAGTAGTTTTTTTTTCTATAAATAACATACAGACAGACAGACAGACAGACAGACAAAAATTTTACTGATTGCATTTTTGGCATCAGTATCGATCACTAATCACCCCCCGATAGTTATTTTGTAAATATATTTCATGTACAGAATTGACCTCTCTACAGATTTATTATAAGTATAGATAGATAGAGATTGTTGTAGATTTAATTTTATTAAATCTGCCAACAGGGTAGCAGAAATGCGACGAAAACAATGTCCTGTATATAGCTTGATATCTGGTAACTTCAAATAAGTAGCGATTTCTTGTGGCATGTAAGAAATTTTATTTTTTCCCATAACTTGTTTGAAGCACTTGCCATTTTGATAACGGATGAAAAACCGATTGGTCTTTATATCAGCAGGACGCAGGTCCAGGTATTTCTGTACAATAGTTTTGTATTCTCCTCGGATTACGAAGGATCGGTCAATTTTTGTTTTTGTGTCTGTCAGCTTTACTAACAGTAAATTATCCGAGTGATTTTCGACATCATCAACAGTTATTTTTAAAAGTTCATTGCCACGACAAGCTCCATGTACTCCGAAAATTAAAGCCACCTGTAACAAAACCGAATGTGAATAAGACAAGTACCTATCTATCGAAGTACAGGTTACAATAAAATGCGCATTTTAAAACACTGGTTATACTTTACTAATCCACCATATATACATACATAGTTACTTACTTTTACGGCAAGAAAGATGTTGTCGGGTGCCTCATTAAGGAAAGTCTCCACGTTTTTGACTGAGAACACTTTGGATTTTTTAGGTTTAAATCCATCAGACATCCTCTTCAGATACGCTATTAATTTCGAATATATGTCCAGTTTTACGTCGTTATTAGAACTGACTGTTGATTTTAGCATTGAGTAGGTACTCCAAAGTGTGGAAGGTTGTTTAGTTTTGGCTAAGTACTGGAAGTAGGCCAAAAACACAGATTCTGAAAAATTCTTGGCGCCTCTTGAATTTCTCCATTCAATAAAATTACCATAAGCTTTCATATATTTCTCCCGGGATTTTGCAGGTAGTAGATTATCCATCACATTTCTTGCGTCAGTTCTAATACTATCAGGAGTTAATTCTATACTTTCACTGTCACTTGAAGAACTCATTTTTCAAAACAAAATCATGAATTTCTATCAATCCGTGAAAATTGACGAAAACGCGGGCTATAGTTCGCGCGTTTTTAATTTTATTTCTTTTTTTTTTTGTATTCAGCCGGCGCGCGGCGCTACTATGGGCCGTCGCACCAGCCAGTCTTTATTCAAACAATATTTGCGTTCGATTTCTTGGGCGCTGAACACAAGATGTTCCAAATTCAAAAAGTGCGCGGCAAAGATAATTGCGGCGCACTTATAAAGAGGATTAAAAACTCATTACTGCCCGCTAAAAGTTTCTTATAGAAAACACCACCTTTGGGTGCACTTAAAGGCGAACCAAGTCGTCTTTTTCGAATAGATGGGATGAAAAAATTATTATGATGCTTCGTGCGGATGAGTGGACACGTGGACATGAGTGATTCAATGGTTAATTTATTGGTATTTTTCGTTCATTTGAACTGACAAAATTATAGTATGGTGGAAATCGTGCAAATAGCATTGTGTCTCGTATAATAAATGAATGTAAGTAGATACACCACATTTACTAAGCTCGCGTAAACTTGAAATGATCTTCTTTGTCTTAATTGATTTCTAGCACCATGGTATTGATCGTATACTATAATGTATATTTTTATATTTTATAGTATACGATCGATAATATACTTTTCTTTATACTTAACAATAACAACTAATCTATTACTTAAATTAAATTAAATTTCGTAAGTATGCAAATATCATATTAAACAGTAACACAAAGATTAAAATTATTTTCCATCCACCCGCAAAAGAAATAATTAGAAACTGAAGGTTTCAATTAATCTAATAATTTTCAAATTTTTATTTTGCACAAATTTTCCTAACTAAAACACGTGTGATAGAATCTTTGTTACTCAGGACCTACTTCCAGTAGTTGACCTCATACGTACATACTATGGTACCTATGTAGCTGTCTCTTCTGCAACGAAGGTCGAGGATTACGAAGAAGCCATTACTTCCACTTTATCCGGCTAGCTTATTATCTAATCTCGTGAAAGCATATTCTTAACTAACTCAGCGTTATGCAGAACTAAGTAAACGTTGACATTATTTGAATTTAAATTCTATTCTGTAAGCGGTTTAAAATGTTGGAAAATCTGAATATTAAAGTCAGTTTTCAGAGGGAAAGTGTTTGAAGATCTAATGTAGGTAATACTTAGGTTTTGTAGATTAGTTTTTTTTAAAGGAACATGGTTTTTATATTGATTGACAATATTGTCGTGTTATGGATTACTAACTAGGTTGTGGATGACAGTAAAATACTGGCATCTGGTTAGACTGGAAGCCAACCCCGACAAGAAGATAACTGTTGTTCGTTTAGAAGCACCTTGATGTTGCACATGGTATTGGTGACATGTGTATTTGTTTACATAGGTATAGAAAACACATTGTAAAATATGGTATCGTATTAAACATCACATCATCTGCCTAGCCTTTTTCCAACTATGTTGAAGTCGGCTTCGTCTAACCGGATGCAGCTGAATACCAGTATTTCACATGAAGCGACTGCCTATCTGACCTCCACAACCCAGTTAATACTGGGTAATACCATACCACTTGGTAAAACTAACTGTCAGGCTTTTTGGGCCACTGCCTATTTACCTGAAACGACTTGGCGACTGCTAAAGATGGACAAATGCCAGCCAGGACCAACAGCTTAACGTGCTTTCGGAAACTCGGTGTGTAAGGGTGGTCACCCATCCACATACAAACCTAGACAAGCACGGCTTAACCTTAAGATCGGCCCGAGCGGCTGTTTTTATTTAGCCACGAGCTCGTATTAAATATCACGATATCTTATATTTATGTATTAACTTTTAGAAAAACTTTCGCTAATCCCACACAAGGTATATACTAGAGTGAAAATTGACTGCGATTACCTTTTCATTCAGACCCGGAAATGAGAACAGTTATAAGTCAGCCTAGTTCATATCCCACGCGAAAGTAACGTGCGGTTCAACTGTACCAAAAACGTAGCATCTCTATGCAATCTGTGAGCGTACCGAATCGAATTACTGAACCTCTAACATTCAACGTTATATAAACATAGACGAGGTACGAACGAGAAAACTGTCTCTGTTTTTTCTACACGTAGGTAGGTAGAGGTACTTACGTGACTTGGAGTGACGCGCTTTTCTCTGTGAAAGAAAATATCCTGGAATTCAATAATGGTAAAGCAATGTCCCTGTGGCAAGGACCTGTTTTATCAGTTGTAGGTTAAGTGTTCAAACACAGGCAAGCACTTTTTTTTTTATCTGTGCTCCCATTGTTCCACAAAGATCTTCCTAATACTTTTCTCTAGTTTGTACATTGTTTCAATTTTCATAACATAAGAGATGAGATATTTCTGATGAAAAACACCACCCGACCCTGGAATCGAATCCAGGATCTCATGCTTAGCAGTCGCGAGCACGATTACTAGATCGACGAGGCAGTCAGATAATTTTCCACTGTTATCAAAACTGAGAACGAAAATATCGTAAGGTAACCTGCATGTTCTAGAATCATAAATTCAAAAGGCATCTAACATGTACTCGTATCAACACAGGCTGGCGCGTGGTGGTCAATGGCCCACGATTTCTCACAAAGAAAGACCTGTTTGTGTTCTAGCAGTAGAATTATGATTGTTTGATATTTGGTTTATCTATACTATACTTACTATACTAATATTATAAAGCAGAAGAGTTTATTTGTTTGTTTGTTTGGTTGAACGCGGTAATCTCAGGAACTACCAGCTCGAATTGAAAAATTCTTTATGTGTTGGATAGTCCATTTATCGAGGAAGGTTTTAGGCTATATAACATCACGCTACAATCATTAGCAGCGGAGCAGGAATGAAAAATGTTGCAAAAACGGGGACGTTTTTTTCCTTTCGTTTTTTTCTCTTATGTGACGCAGACGAAGTTGCGTGGGTCAGCTAGTGTGAAATAAACAAAATAATTGGATGACGTTATACTCTGCTATCAATAGAGCAAAACAATCATTAGCGTGACATTTTCAATGAACATATAAACGACTTGTGTAAATTAATAACTTATTTATGAAGTACATAATCATTTAGCAAAAGCAAAAGCAAAAGTAATACATGGCATTTATAACAAAAAAAAAATATCATAATAATATATGTATAGTATAATATGTACTTCTATGAACAACCTGTATATATTAAAACTTCCTTCACTACTTTTGTTTTTTGTGAACGGACGGTCGGATTGGTCACAGAGTCTCGCTCGTTGATATTATTTTGCCAAAATACCCGTTGGAACTATTAGTTTGTTTCTTTATTTTTAAGTAAGTACCTACTTAAGTGGATCTAATTCTAAATTATGTAGTCGATGATCTTGGTGCACGGTAAAACTCTAATGAGTTTATGTTGGCACCAACTTAAATGTATAAAATGTATGTTTGCTACTGAATAAATAAATAAATAAATTTGAATGATGTATTTAATGCTTAGAACTCTCTCTTCGCTTTTGTGCTTGGCACAAATTGTGACATTTTAGTTCTAGGTTCAGTAACATAGATAACTACTATTTACCATCTACCAAACGTTTTTCATGTTGAGATCGGTTTCCAGTCTTACTGGAATCTGCTGAATACCATTATTTTACATGGAGCGACTGCCTATCTAACCGTAACCACCACAACCAGTAACTTGGTAATACAATACCATTTGTTAAGACTCGTTGGTTAGTTATAGGCAAAGTTAAGCTACTTAAACATCGTATTTTCGGGTACACAAACACGATACGTACAATCATTATTTTTCCGTCTGTCACACAATTAAGGTTGATTTAACTATGTGAGAACACAAAGTATCCCACATACTTTGTGTTTTCCTTAGATAAAAAATATGTCAAACAAGGGTAGATTTTAAATCAGTATCGACGCTCAAAGATCTGTTAAAAGTTGTCAACTAAATTCGCCGGCTGCTCCCATTAATTCTTTATTATTTTCCTTTTCGCCGTTCATTTCTACAACTACTGATCAACGAAAATCGACCTAAATAACTTGTACACTCGCAGGTTCACCTTTGCTTAACAACTTTTGATATAAAGCTACTAATTCGAACAACGTTTAATAAAATAATCAGTTTGTATAATATCGATTAACATAATTTTCATTTCATTGAATATTTATTTGCGATTAAAACATTTGCGCTATTGATCAAAAGGTATAATGTTCATTCGATGTAATGTTATGCAGAAAAGAAAACATTGTAAATATTTGCATTTTTTTTTATTTTGAAAAAGAAAACACTAGACTAACCTTAAATTAAATGCGATCGCTTTAAGTAAATCTATTTTTGTGTAAGTTTGAAAAGATTTGCTAAAAATAAGGTTTTAGTGACAAAAACGAATCGCTGTAAATCCGACTCCACGTAGTCTTGTCTGCCCTGCCCCTAGAGTGTAATTTAAAATCGCGTAGGCGCGGAGGAGCGAGGCGGCCCGTGAGTTGAGGAGCAGCTGCGACGCTCTCGTGGGGCCGCCGGAGCTTCGCAGCGCCGGAGCCGTGACAGAAACCATGCCTGCTGCATGATGCTTGCTCGTTTCCATGTTGCATTTTTGCGTTCTGCATGCTTACTGCATGCTTGATTCATGCTAGCTGAGTACTCGCTGCATGCTCGCTGCATGCTCGCTGCATGTTAGCTGCACGCTTGCTGCATGGTTGCTGCATGCTTGCTGCACGCTCGCTGCATGTTCGCTGCATGAATATTCGATTCGATTTTTCGACTAAATCATTATTAGTCCAGTGAAACATTAGTTTAAATAAAATTAGTTAGTGCATTTGATAATTCGGTCAAATGACATTATTTCAAAGAAATAAATATGCTAAATAAAAATCGACCAATTAATTATTTGGTCAAATGAATAATTATACGTAATGACTTTATTGTAACTAAAATTAGCCGAAGCGATTTTCGACGAAACGTTGTTATACCAAACAAGGGTGAACCACACTCGCATATACCCAATAAAATTAAGATGCTAAACTTCTGAATTGAATCACCGTACTCTCTAAAAGTTAATTTTATTTAACTGAAGATATATTACGGCAATTCGTCGGCTCGAAATATTGGGGTCCTTTCACTACTGATTTGCAAGCGTTTTTCCGAGAGGCGATTGTTCAACTCATTCGATGCGTCTGCGTAGCACGTTACGTATGCTCAACGTCTTCGCAAGCGCGTGACGATACCGTAAAAGAGACTGCAATATAAGCGAGCGCATTACCTATTTTGTGAAACCACGCAGAAGAAGTCACGTAATCGCAGCTAGTTCTCACCCGCGCCAATCCCACATAATTCTCTTCCCTGAGAAAAAGCTAGCAAATCGTCAGTGTGTTAACGGTCTGAGTTTTACCGACTTTTACTTCAGTAGCTTTAAAAGGCAGGCTCATTTGATTCCGTATAATAGTCTCGTACTCATTTAATGCTCCCAGTCCCATTCTCGTATTCCGAAGCAGAACGGATATTAATTGATTGTAAGAGCGTCATTTAATTACTTATGTTTATTCATTGCTACACGGATTTTATTAGGTTGTAGTACCATTTTAACGAAGGTTTGATCTGTGTATTGTCAGTGGAATCTGTAATTTGGAACGGGGCGACTAACTTCTTGTAAATTACTTGTTTGTAACTTAACTCAATTAAGTACTTTGGCGTTCCACCTCGTTTTAAACTTATTTTTAACTACTATTTTGGGATATTATTACTCGATGACGCATGAACGGTGAAGGAAAATATCGTGCGGAAACCGACATGTCCTAGAACCAAAAATTCGGAGACATGTGACATCTACCAATCCGCACTAGGCCTGCGTGGTGGATTGTAGCCCATTCCCTTTCATTGAGAGGAGGTTGTGTTCCAGCAATGGGAAAATTATAGGCTGATGATAATAATGACGCATTAATAAACTCACGCCTTTTTCCCATGGGGGTAGGCAGATACCCCCATGAATTGTATAACCCCCCAGAATTGTATATTTGTCTCCGCGTAATGAAGTGCATGTTGTGCTTTTCTATAAGTGATGAGAGAATGTATAAATTATATTGTAACAGTGTACTCATTGTTGAGAAGCCATATAATAAGTGAAAAGAAAAAAAAAATGAATAAAAAAGTTATTAAATAATTAATAACAAAAAAAATAATAAATAAATACCACAGAACACCGCTACGACTATTACATGCTTCTTTTGCCTCGTCCACGTTCTTCTGGTCATACACGCACGTCAGTTGCGAGTATTACACGCCTGACCTACGCATGAAAAAAAAAAAAAAAATTTAAAAACCTCTTAACGAAGCTGAAAGGCACTTGTTCTCCCCGTCATTTCTATCATTTTTTTTGTTGTACTCCATATCTGGGAACCTTCTAGTTACGGGGATATTGGGGGTCAACGTTCCAACTTCCGGACAATTTTTGTATTAAAAGTTTTTTTTTATACTTTAAACACCTCTGAAAACCCCGTACTATTTAATCCATCCATCAGCACAATGTTTTGAGTGCGTTACATTGAGTTCTACCACAAAACATGATTTTTCCCAGCAATATTTTTTGAGTCAAGTACCTAAGTACTTAGTTTGACGTACAGAATGCATGGTTTACTGCATCGTGATGAATCTGCTAACACTCTGTATAATGATGATTATAACATAACCTGTGTAACCTAAGAATGTAAAAAAGGTAATGCTTTATTATAGGTAACGAAATGTTAGCAATCTGTATGATGTAAATAAATCATGTTGACGCGCTATTTTACGTCTTCCCACGAAGGGTAAGTTATAGTATCTGAGTGAGTTCAGTTACTATAATAGTGCTTAAGGCGATAGCTTAGCCTTCTCTACTTAAGTACTTATGCATCAAAGCGGCGTTTAATCCAACAAAGGTGGCTTGAGGCGAATGTGGGGAGCAGTATCCTTGAGCCACACATTATATGCATATAACAGTATGTTGGTATATTGTTTCTTTGAAAATTAGATAAAGTAGGTATAACTAACAGTGTAGTTTGTAAATAACTAAAAGTGCTTTGAATTATTTCCGCCATTATATTTTAATTTCAAAATAGCGACCACGCATATAAACTTTATTAGTCAATAGCAATCATCAATACATAGAATAGTTTGGGAAATATTCTTAAGCGTTTCTTTTTCGAGATATATGCAGTGAAAGTTACAATCTTCGCCATAAAGGAGACTGCATGAGCTAAATTAACAACTCTATTTGTAGTAAAATTGTAAAAATGAAATTTTGTTTTCAAATCACTATCATACTAGCATATATCCTAAAGAATATCATATATTTTTCTTTCTTTCTTCTTCTTTCTTTTTACTCGCGTTTAGCTCCTGAAGTCGCATCCTTCATTTACTAATCATCTTACCGCTTTGTTCTAAAATTTTGCGTCCTTAGAAAACCTACTAAAGGTGAAACTTTTAAAAAGTCATATCTTTAAGTACCTTGGACGTTAATGAGATATTTCTTTTTTTTTTACACGTTAGTAAACGTGTAAAAAAAAAAGAAATATCTCACAAGGAAAACCTTATACACTCGAGAGCAATGAATCCGGGTCACTTAAAGAATGTTAAAAATCTCGGAAACTAAAAATGATAGGTTAATGCAATAAATTGTATTTAATAGACTATGTAATACTCCTTAAATGAAAGTAAAAAAAATATGAGTCACCATACATTTTATTAACACAAAATTACATAAAGAAAAAAACTGCTGATCTCTCCTTAAAACAAAAATAGGAAACATGAAATTTTTGAACTTTATTACGATTTTCTTGAATTTTAATACTTCGTATTGCCTCCTCGTGCTTCCATTACTGCGTTTACGCGGTTTGGCATGCTGTACACCAAGTTCCTTATACGATTTTGGGGAATATTCTCCCATTCCTCTGTGAGAGCAATTTTGAGCTCACGAAGCGTGATTGGGGGAGGGTTTCGTTGTTTTACGCATCTGCCTAGCTCGTCCCAAGCATGCTCGATCGGGTTGATATCCGGGCTGCGCGCTGGCCACTCCATACGAGTAATGTTCATCTCTTGAAGGTAGTCATTCACAATCCTACCTGTATGAGGTCGGGCATTGTCATGCATAAATATAGCATCCTCACCTAAATTGACCATAAATGGACCAACGTGATCATTGAGGATTTCTTCCACATATCTTACGCTAGTTAAAGAGCCGTTTTCTATGATCACCAGCTCTGTGCGACTTTCAGAAGAAATTCCGGCCCACACAAGTACAGACCCACCACCGTAGGCTACTTTTTCTTCGATGCATGCTTGCTTGAATCTTTCCCCTGGTCTTCGATACACTCTGTGTCTTCCATCGTGCTTGTAGAGCATAAATTTTGATTCGTCGGAGAACATAACTTTTGACCAATCTTCAATACTCCAATTTACGTGGCTCTGGGCATATCTTAGTCTTGAAATACGATGCCCACGCTCCAGTTTAGGGCCGTTTGCAGGTCTAAGGGGTTTTAAGTTAGATTCAGCAAGCCGACGTCTTACTGTCCATGCACTTGGGTTACTTCCTCCGAGGCGTCGAAACTGATTTGTGAGTTCAGTTCCTGTGAGAAAGCGATTTCGAAGCATGGTGTTTACCAAGTATCGGTCTTCTCGTGCTGTGGTACACCTGGTTCTGCCCGTTCCTGGTCTGCGTAGGTTAGAACCAGTTTCTTCGTAACGTCGGAGAACTCTTTGTACTGTTGACAGCGACACACCGACAGTCCTGGCTGTATCGCGCTGACTCCGGCCGGTTTCCAGCATTGTAAGTATTCTGGTGCATTCTTCAGGCGTAAGCGACATAATTTCAGCTTGAATAATGAATATAGAGCACTATCAACATGGTTTATGTACCCACATATATGACAGATTACAAACAAAAGCAAAACCAAATGCTGTAATTTCGTAGTTCCATCTTCGAAAGTGGCCCTTTTTCAAATTTGATTTTTTATGATATAACTTTACAATAACTAAGAAGTTTTAATACCTTCATTTAAGGAGTATTACATTGTCTATTAAATACAATTTATTGCATTAACCTAGCATTTTTAGTTTCCGAGATTTTTAGGATTCTTTAAGTGACCCGGATTCATTGCTCTCGAGTGTAGTTCCTGCATGCGCCGGATGACATTTTCCTAGCAATAAGAACGTAGTAAAAGCTAAAAGTTTTTTATCGAAAACTTGGACTAATCAGTTAGAGTGCCTACAAGAGCTTCAAGTTTTACAGTCAAGATAAAGTCGACGAGTTTTTTTTACAGAAATTTTAGTAAAATAAGTTCTTTGAGGGTATTTTCCAAGAAAACATGACGCCAGTGGTAGCAGACTGAAATCACACGTAACCTACCAAAACAAAAAAATAAAAATACTTTAATTACATTGACATTGACCACAAACAAGCATCCATTAAAAATACGTGAATCAAACATGATCGTGTTTTGCGTCTGGCTACGCTTCGGTTGGGACAATTATCGTCAATTACAGGCCGATTTCAGAGGTGAAAGGCATTGACCCTATGCCCAGCTGTGGGAAGTTAATGAAAGGGTTTGCCCTTTTCCTAATTGATAATAATTGACTGTGTCATCATTAAGCGAGTCGTTTCCAACAATGTTCTATGTTCCGTTACTGAAACGGCTGTGTGTGAGCCACGACGTGCAATTAAGTGTAGGTCGCTTCAGATGGAACCAAAATACTGACAACCAGTCGTACCAATGGATATCCTATTACCCAGTACAACTTGCTGGGTAATACGTGGAGCTCAGATAGGCACTCGTTCCATGTAAAATACTGGTATTCAGCCGTATCCGGTTAGACTGGAAGCCGACCTTCAGATAATTGGGAAAAGGCTAAGCAGATGGTGATGATGATGACTGCCCATCTATCATCATCATCATCTGTCATTTTTTTTTAGCTTCTGGGGCCTAATTCGGCTATTTTAATAAATTCGTCACTCCAACACGATTCCATTCTCATCCCATTGTCATTTTGCATAAAGTTCGTAATCTGCTAAATTCAGAATCGTCGGTCGATGGTTTCGTAATAAAATTGTGTTTTAACGGCATTTTCGTATTGCCATTATTATAAAACCATTCGTACAAATGGTTTTCGAAATCTACTACTAAATGCGAACATTTATTCATGCCAGATTTCATGTACGAGATTAATATTTTATGACATTTCTTTCAATGCATTGTCAGTGGTTGTTCATTGAGAAGTCATTATGACGCCATTTTATTAGTAGATTACCAAACTTGACAGAACTTATCATTATGACTTCAATGATCGCCTATTCTGACACTATCGTAATAGCAAAATCGAGGCCCAGATTACACCTTATGAAGACTGCATTCTGAATGTTGACAATGTCGCATGAAGCCGTTAAAAATGTTGCTATTCTCATGAATATAATTTCAATATAACTGTATTAAACTACCTTAGAGCTAAATAATGATGTGTTATTTCATTGTCGGAGTAAAAAAGAATTACGAAGGCTTCCGGGGGATATAAATGGCCGCATTAGCGGAATCGTAAATGAATCACGTAAAAAAAAAAACTTAAAATGGTCTTTGTATCCATTACCATAAAGTCCATTTTAAGAATTTTTAATTTTCGTGATTCATTTTATTGAACAAAGAAAAGCTAAAGCGGCCATTTTAGACCCCCCCCCCCTGCTATGTAACACCCTTAAACTAAATATTCAGTGTTACAGTTTGGTGATTGCAATTCAAAATCAAAATTTTAGTACAACACAAAACAAAATTTCCTAATTTCGTTCAGTAACGTTAGTAAATAAGGGAAGACAAGAAAATATTTAATATTTCTATGCCACATTTGACAACTTTCACAACACACTCTCTTATGTTTAATAGGCCATTAACTTAGAAAATATTTCTATAAATTCAGATAGCACTCCACTTAAAGCTATATAGCTATATATATTCTTCTTAACACGGAGGAGTCGTAAAACTTGACAAAGGTTTTATGTATTGAGTCAGGTGAATGGATCTCAGTAGCCTACAGCCTGCTGAACTAATAAATAACAATGGCGGTCGACAATACGGTACGTCTACCAAGCATTAAGAAACCTAGCATAATGCGTGAAATTTAAACTGTTGTGGCGTATTTTTTGGGTATAAGAACGAGGCCACACGATACTGCTACAATATTCCCACTACTGGGACAAAGGCCTCTTTTGTCTGAGATCCCGTGGGCCGTAAACTATCATCAAGGCCCAGTGCAGGTTGATGGATGACTTCGAATTTTCGGTTCACGGTCTTTCTCGTTTTTCTATGATGTTTTCCTTCACCGTTTTGTGTTCCGTAAATAAACATTCACTGTGCCGAAAATTAGAGGTATTCCTCAGAGCGCACCTATTTCTGAGCGCAACCATCTAAGCGCTACTAAATCATTCCTCAGAGCGCAACCATGATTACAAATAGAGAAGGGTTCATTCATTATATCGATAGATAGTTTTAAAGAATCATTCCCTCTGCTAGCCCATCAAAATGTACTAGGCTAGAAGAAGTTCGAGGAGTAGTTTTTTTATATACTTTTATATTTATTTTTGAACTCCATGTAAGGGAAGCGTTAACTTGGATGGAAATTCAATTATAACGGTACCCACTGAAAATCGTCCATGGCTAAATTTAACAAACTTGTATAAATTGTGTTGTGTTACATCCATTAATGACGAGTAAATAAGTTAGCGATGGAGTTTTAACAAGCGGCGGGATTTTAACTTAGCTTTACAAATTGCTAACCAACTTATTAGGTATAGTACTTAGGTATGCAAATTTAAAAAGTAAAAAAGATAGAAATACCTTAACACCGTGAGGGATCCAGAATTTACTATGAATCATCATCTGCCTAGCCTTTTGCCAACTATGTTGAAGTCGGTTTCCAACCTTGCCGGATGCAGCTGAATACCGGTTTTACTATAAATAAAAGTCTGAAATGGCCAATTCGTCTTGAGCAAACGTGGAATCAATCAATGCCCATGCCTTCTCTACGTGAGAAGAGGTCTGTGTCCAGCAGTAGGACAGAAATAGGCTGGTATTTTTATATTTTGCATTCTTTCTGAGAGGCACATTTTATCAATTTTGTGTTTCCGTCCATAATACGCGTAGTTTTAAACAATAAACACATAAAGTACTTACGGGATTGTATCCGTGGTTTAAAGAAAAAACAATAAAATAAAGAAAATCACGGATTTAATCCCGTAAGTACTTTAAGTGTAGTGAAAAACCGAGAAAGTCTAAAACAGTGCTTTAAATAATATTTCGGTAATTATAGTACCTTTACCCCTTTGACTGGTTTTGAAGTAAACTAACTGGCTCAGGATATATTCGTCGACATAAGTGCATTTCCTGCAATTTATTTTTTATTTTTTTATTTTCAAATTGGGCGAATGTCCATCAAACCAGTCAATCCTGCTGAAAACTAAATCGCATAACAGGATAGGACGTCATAAGACGGGCACAGTACTGTCAGCTTGGAATTGAATTAACGGTAAAAGCTTTTGTCCTAGACTAAACGTCATAGGTCCTAAAATAGTTATACCGTATACCGTCTTATTGATAAGGTTTTATAAAAGTTATAAAATAACTAATAGCAAATTATAAATTAACTTCTTAACATTAAGAGGCAGTAGGTCGTTTAAATCTATTATGAAAGGTGTAAGTAAGAATACATTGAAATGGGATGGAGACGTGGTCGCTCACAATGGCCCTTATCAAAAAGCTTAAAGTCACCTAAAGGGCAATGGCACCTATGCTCGGAGTTTCCTTCTGTGATCGAATCAGAAATGACAACATCCGCAAGAGAACCATGGTTACCGACGTAGCCCGACGAATTGCCAAACTTAAGTGGCAGTGGGCACATTACTCGCAGAACCGATGGCCGATGGAGCCGAAAAGTTCTGGAGTGGCGACTGCAAACCGGAAGACGAAGCGTTGGAAGACCTCCCACTAGGTGGACCGATCACCTGGTGAAGGTTGCGGGAATCCGTTGGATGCGAGTCGCACGGGACCGGTAAATGTGGCGACACTTAGGGGAAGCCTATGCCCAGCAGTGGACGT
The DNA here is from genome assembly GCA_916618015.1 of Xestia c-nigrum. Taxonomy (NCBI): domain Eukaryota; kingdom Metazoa; phylum Arthropoda; class Insecta; order Lepidoptera; family Noctuidae; genus Xestia; species Xestia c-nigrum. Next base: position 12,419,219 of record OU745261.1, on the reverse strand, counting down.
CTTTCGGCTGCAATGATGATGATGACGAATGCCAAAACAATATTAAGTAGGTAACACAAATTAACCTTTTTCGTCTTTAACTTCATTATTATTTTCGGTATACTATCACAAGGCTTTCAACTGGAGTCTCGGCAGCGCTCCCTCTGATCAGCCACCCTGCAAACATTGTCACTCAGCTTAAGAAACAAACCCTTAGGTACCAGTCATCACTTCACTTTCCACATCCCATTTCGTTAGTTAGTGTTCCTCAATCCCTTTCCATATAGTGTACATTATTCTACTAATCAAGCCATTTCATTTGATACCCACATTGAGGGAGTTTTTGAATAAATATGTAATCCGCCATTTGGTGGCGGCGGCCATCTTGGCCTGATTTTTATAATTCACCTTTCAAACAAAAAAAAAGCAAAATCAGATAGACGGAGAGAAAATATAGCATAAGTTACTAGCTGATAATGTAGCTACCCATTGCTGAAAGAATTTTTCAAATCGTTCCAGTAATTTTTAAGTTTATTGTTTAGACACAAAATTTCAAATCCTTCCTCTTTGTATTATTAGTAAGATGAGTAGGACACTTTTCGAAATTATTACGCTTACTTTTAGTGCTGCGCATCATTTAGCTGCAGGGTATCGCAATTTTCCATGCTCCTATCCTTTTCCGTCGCTGAGAACCATCATTTGCTAGAGCGAGAAACAGAGCGTTTTCCTTTTTTTTAATTTTCATCAAGTTAGGATTACCGAAGATTACCAATATAGGTAATGATGAAATAGATAGTTAGTAATAATGTCGTTAACAGGAGATGATGAGATTTAATCTACTTTCTCACGAAAGTAGATTTAATCTTGAATATTTTCGCAACTTTCTTGGACTATATAGTACTATTGTTATTTTAGAACTATTTGAGTTATTCATCTCGACAAAAATTATGCGTTAAAACCACGCAACTGCGACTAAGCTTGTTACTCAAACTTCCTGCCAAAACAAATGCCTTTATATGGCATTAAACTCCGTAATTCAAACATGGGACTAATTTGACCCTCCCCAACAGTTTGCGTTTGTTCTATTTACATTCATCCCCTTTCTCCGAAGCTTATCCCATCCACTGATGTTCTATAGAAATCCCACAATTTTGTTAAGCCGGGCCTATGTACCGTAAATGTAATCGTAAAAAACAGCTTTCACTGCACTTACAGATGAGGTTTTTTCCGTGTTTATATACAGTTTTGTGATACTGTTTGGAGTTGACAGTGTCTGTACGAGTCCTAACTTAACTTAATGGAAGGAACATGCGCAGAACGAACTTGGAGCAACTTTGGCGCTGGGATTTCGTCCAGTGGCTTGACGGTACTTTTGACAGCCATACGTATACCGAGCTGAGCGGATTCTCGCTCGCACTTCTTGCCCCAAGTAAAACCACCCGGTGTTTTATGTAAGCATTATTAAAAACAGTAGAAAGCATGTCTATGTGTGTTTAGAAAGTTCGAAATCCCCCTTGAAAATTAGGTGTACCTGTGATTATTTTTTAAAAGGGTAAGTAATTGTTTCCTGTAGTTTCCCTGTGATTTACTAATCACGCTTAATTAATGAATGAATAGTTTGTTATTTGCATGACAAATTAACTGTTAATTAATTAAAATTAATCTTCTATACTATCTAACTTTGTCGTGTGAAAATTAGACTTGGTTTGTGTTTAAATCACAAGAAAACTAACTTTTTAGGTTTAATGTTTTATGTGTTCTAAATAATTAAACCTAGTTTAGAGCTGTTAGAAAAAATATAATAATTTAATTTTCATGGAAAGGTAAGTGTTATGGAACCATTTTATTATGTTTCAGGAAATTTTAAATATTCCTTCTTGAATTTGGAAAGCAACGGATTTTAGTTGAAAGATTTTAATATGTAACTCCTAATAAGTATATTGCTCTTTGATGCGGAAAACTTCTCGTTTCTTTTTGGTTATATGTATACCGGGGTTGTTACTTAAATGAGTATACATAATACTAGCACCAACCAAATGCGACGTAATTACTTTTTCTGATCAAAGTACAAGACCTTACTTATACCATGGAACTTATAGAACTTCTTGAACCAATTTTTAGCTTGGTTTTGTTTTCCGGGTTGGACTTCATAAATTCCGTAATAATTATGCGGATTTTAAGAAGTTCAACAATCACTCTTAACCAGGTGGTCGTCAGATAAGCAGTCGCTTCATTTATAATACTGGTATTCTTCTGTCTTTTATGCGTCAATTAAAATACCTTTGGGCTCGTTGCGTTTCCGTGACGCAAACCGAGTACAACGCAACGCAGGCGTTAATGGACAATAGGATATACTGACAACTATTAAACATTATTAAAATACACTGCCAAAACTGAAATACAAATAATAGGTTATAATCAATCCACCCTTTACATCATGCCACCATTTATCGACTGGGTAAGCAACATTTTTTAGTATCTAGTAGTATGGCGGTATTCAAAAACTTGAGGTAATAATTAATACAAATAAGTTGCTTTCGTTCACTTGAAAGGAGAAAAATCGTCTAACCCTGACAGTAAAAAGTGTGATTTGTGTCAGTGTAAACTGAGGCTTGTCGAAGCCAATTTACGTCATGACTTGCAAACGAAATGTTCCCATGTGGAAAACTTGAGATCGATGTATAGTGATATCATGGAACTTATATCATTATAAGAAAAAAATGGTAGAATTATTTTTTTAATTTTGATAGTAAGTTAGGTATTAGTAACAAAATGCAAGTGGTTTAGAAATAGATTTCTAGGAATAGAATTCAAAATAAAACAAAATTAGTATTTTACTAAAAAATATGAATGATTGGTTCTTGCGGAGATTGACTTTAAACGTATGAACTGTTTGTTGGCAAAAACGTTTTGTCCGATCAAATAAATCAGTAAATTTTCGTAAAATAATACCGACTAGATTTTTTTCCGGTATTTCAACGAATTGGGTTTTAGTGAAACTATTCACATTTAGAAGCTTTTTAAAACCTTTTTTCTGTTATGATATCGATTGACATTCGAAATATCATGGAACTTATAAAGGGTGTAAAACGCCTCTTCACGAAGCCGGAAGGCACCGGTTCTCCCCATCATTGCGATCATTTATTTGGTCTACACCATACCCAGTTACGGAGATATGGGGGGTCAAAGTTACAACTTTATGACAAGTTTTTTTTTAAATACAAGTTTTTTTTGGGAGATTTTAACTTTTAACACCTCCGCGACCCCTGTACTATTCAATCCATCCATCAGCACAATATTTTATGTGCGATACATTGAGTTCTACCACAAAACATGATTTATAACCTCAAAAAAAAAGTTGTTTCCCAGCAACAATTTTTGTGTAAAGTTACTCAGTTTGATGTACAGAATGCTTGGCTAACGGCTTTGTGATGAGGTGGTTTACACCCTGTATATCACTATAAGAAAAAAATGGTAGTATTTCTTTTTAATTTTGATAGTAAGTTAGGTATTAGTAACAAAATGCAAGTGGTTTAGAAATAGATTTCTAGGAATAGAATTCAAAATAAAACAAAATTAGTATTTTACTAAAAAATGTGAATGATTGGTTCTTGCGGAGATTGACTTTAAACGTATGAACTGTTTGTTGGCAAAAACGTTTTGTCCGATCAAATAAATCAGTAAATATTCGTAAAATAATATCGATAACATTTTTTTCCGGTATTTCAACGAATTGGGTATGATAACAAAACTAAGAGTTTTAGTGAAACTATCTACATTTAGAAGCTTTTTAAAACATTTTACTGTTAGGATATCGATTGACTTTCGAATTTTAACTCCAATCACCTTACCTTGAATCTAATAAAGACCAAATAACATTGTCGAGAGTCTAGACTACGTTTCATTAGTAATTTATGCGTCATACTTCAAACAGTTCAATTTTAGGTTTTGTTTTGTGTCAAACATAATAAAGGGTTGGTTGCCACAAAATAAGGAGTGCTGTTTTTAAGGTGGATAACTTTTTTTTCGGGATCATATCCGTGATTTTCTGTTGTTTTGAGCACCCGATATTTCGACGCTGTTGCAAGCATCATGATCGCGGGAATACTGAAGAGGTATGCGGGTGGGACGAAAATTATTTATTATGAGCAGACAAATCGGTCTACCCTAATATCGGGTGCTCAAAACAACAGAAAATCACGGATATAATCCCGTAAGTACTTTAAGTGTAGTGAAAAACTGTGAAAGTCTAAAACAGTTTATTTTTTCTGCTTTCACAAGTAAGTAAGTAATCGCATCTACATATATTTTATTAACTGGGTTGTGGAGGTCAGATAGGTAGTCGCTCCATGTAAAGTACTGGTATTCAGCTGCATCCGGTTAGACTGGAAGCCGACCCCAACTTAGTTGGGAAAAGGCTTGACAGATGATAAAGTAATGTTGAATAATCAATCGGTGTGACTGCATTTTTTGACGTGACAACGTCTTAAATTAGGTTGCGGCTGGGAGTCACTTATGAAAAAGTGTAACGCCCGGTAACGTTACGATGAGTCACCGAACGAGAGAGAGGCCCGCCGAATGCCTTGCGTCTCTCTCCCACTCAACTATGACGTTGTCACGTAAAATCTTCGCCCGTAAAACCGACTTTACAGGCAACCATTTTTTTTTTTGTGTTTTTTATCCTGTCGGGCTAATAAATGCTTTTTCTTTCTTTCTTTCTACAACGTTATTTTTTAGTTCTTTTTATCCCTTTAAGGGCGGATAGTATTCATGAAAATGAACAACTTTTACTATGAGACCGACTTTGAAATCTCGAAAAAAAAATCAGCTGCTGCCTAAATTTTCGAGTTACGCGACCAACAATGTATGAAGCAGCTGATTTTTTTTTCGAGATTTCAAAGTCGGTCTCATAGTAAAAGTTGTTCATTTTCATGAATACAATCCGCCCTTAAAGGGATTAAAACGACTAAAAAATAACGTTGTAAAATTAAATAATAATGATCATAATTTTATTAATGATCACATGTTAGTATAATCTGTTGGGATCTTGATCTGTTGAGCGGAAGAAAATTCTATAAGTTGGTTTAGTACTTTGTTTCGTTTTTTATAAATATTTCTTGTAGATGGTATTCAAGTTAATACGTTTGATTGCTGTTCTTTATGAGTCAAAATTTAAGTCTTTTTCCGACTTTGTACCTTCATCTATATTTACTTTTTTTTTGCAATTTCATCAAGAAAACTGAAGAACATGAACCGTGTGCATTTTTTTTCTTTCCTCAATTCTTGAATATTGTACTGAATAAATAACATAATATTCAGTTATTCACGGTGGAATAATAACGCCGCGGTGCTTTGGTAGGTACCATATTGGCAGGATAAGGGCATGAAAATGATTTAACCTGAATTCACACGATTCTGTGAACAGCATATTATCTGAAAAACAATATGCCACTAAACTAATTACGCCACAACGTGCGAGGGACCAATTTTTTTTTAATTCTTCCAGAAATATACATGAAAAATTAACTCGACGGAATCACAACAGACTTTGTCCTTTTCGAGACTTTTTAGATTTTTTTCATTTTTCATTGGTCCCGGGTCTCATTTGCAGATCTTTGATTGTCGTTACAGATAGTCAGTGTCCCAAAAAGTATGACAACCAGTCTTACCAAGGGGGTTCGTATTACCCAGTAGGTACTAACTGTGTTGTGGAGGTCGTATATGGTCAGATGTGTAGTCGCTCCATGTAAAATATTCGGCTGCATCCGGTTAGACTGGAAGCCGACCCCAACAATTTGGGAAAAGGCTAGGCAGATGATGAAAATTTGGAATACGGAAAGATGTTCATAATTATTTGTCATTATCAAAAAGCTGCGGTAGTTCCTCACAATTTTAACCACAGATTTTCATGCATGTCACGTGACACGTGTCATGTGGTTTCACGTCGCGACTAGGCCCACAAAACGAAATAAAGGTTTTATATGCATGGAGTGGACTTTGTGAAAAAGTGACATCTTACAGCCCACCTGAGGCTTTAAAGCTTTGATCTCATAACACGTGGCTAGTGAATATTTTAACTGTCGAAATCTGGGTGTATTGTACACTTCTGCGTACTCCCTCAGAGCATACAGGCGTGATGTTACGTCACTATGTTACATAAACAATAAACAACCAAGCGATTGCAGCAATTACTGCAGCTTTGCCGTGTATTTTTGAAGAGCTCCATTTAAATCTCCGAAGATCAGCGTCAGATCTTAACCAAATTGAAATGGGACCACACGGAAAGCACCAGCTTTCAAATAAAAGAAAGAATCATCAAATCGGTTTACCCAGTTGAAAGTTCAGAGGCAGCAAACATTGTCGAAATCTGGGAGTATTGTACACATCTGCGTACCCCCTCAGAGCATACAGGCGTGATGTTACGTCATGATGTAGTATGAAAAATGAACCTAAAAGCGATTGCAGCAATTACTGCAGATTTGCCGTCTATTTTTGAAGAGTTCCATTGTATATCTCGGAAGATCAGTATTAGATCTTCAGCAAATTAAAATGGGACTAACGAGAATTACCAGCTTTCAAATAAAAAAAGAATCATCAAAATCGGTTCACCCAGTCGAAAGTTCTGAGGTAACAAAAACAAAACAAAAAAAATTGATAACCTCCTCTTTTTGGAAGTCGGTTTTCCAAAAGAATTTAGACACCTATTTTTCTTTTTTCTCGAAACCAAAAAATTAAGACGATACAGTGCGTGGGTGCACTTTGTATTAGTTTTACTTACAAGTGACGTCACAAGCCCCCACTCACGACCTTAGATGCGTTTTATCTTCGAGATTTTTTATTGATATTGATTTATCATATCAAAAATAATAAAATGGAATCCTTATTGTTTTAGTCAGGAACATCCCCTATATCCATCTCATTATTGGTCATTTAATGAATAACGTGATTCTGAATAAGAAAACGCTAATTTTTTTTTATCTTTTTCTAATCTATACTAACATTATAAAGCAGAAGAGTTTGTTTGTTTGTTTGTTTGGTTGAACTAAACGCTAATCTCAGGAACTACTGGTTCAAATTGAATAATTCTTTCTGTGTTGGGTAGTCCATTTATCGAGGAAGCCTTTAGGCTATATAACATCACGCTACGATAATTAGGAGCGGAGAAGGAATGAAAAATGTTGCAAACACGGGGATTTTTTCCTTTCGTTTTTCTCTCTTATTTGCAGACGAAGTTGCGCGGGTCAGCTAGTTGCTTTATAATTTATCGAATCATTCTAAAGAAAACTTCTAGATACTGGTGCGACTACATACATCGGTTTTTTTTTTATGGTGGGAAATCATCAAATGACTTCTCCCACTCTGGGCGGAGCGGGAGGGAGTGTCAGACTCTTATTGACTAAAACCCATCCATGTTCCTTCCTCGCCCTTTATGTTCCGGGGCCGCGGTATCTCTTTCGAACAGGCCCGCAACCCCGGTACTTACTTCTGCTGCCATTAAGTTTCCATTCGTTAAGTTTCTTTGTTAACTTTGTCAGTTTTCAATTTGAATGATCAACATTCTAGATTGCTCATATTATTGCAAAAGTTATGGTAATTTTTAGGCTTGCCATGCGTGCTCCCAAAATATTTGCATTGTACGCGTCACGGGATTCTATGCGGCGTCTGAATTTTAAAAAGGTATTTAAAGCAGCTAATAATACAGGTTACAAAAACGTGTATTATTATTACGTATATTATTATTACGTGTATTATTATTATTATACGTGTTACTAGGTTACTGTGTCATTTTAGGACTACGTGGCAGTGTCCTTCCATTGTTACTTATGGGTAACAGTAATACTGAATGATTAGTACCAACTGGGTTGTAGTGGTCAAATAAGCAGGCGTTTCATTAATATTCAACTGCATCCGCGTAGCCTTTTTTTATTACAATAAATATCTGTGACGAGCCGAATGGTGTAGTGGTAGTGAGGCTGCCTTACGTTCTTAGGGTCCTGGGTTCAAATCCCGGTACGAGCAAATGTTTGTGTGATGAGCATGGACATTTGTTTCCGAGTCATGGATATTGATATGTATAAATCAGTATGTATTTACTATCAAAAAGTATATAAATGTAGTATATCAACTGTCTGGTGACCACGACACAAGCTTTGCTTAGTGTGGCACTAGGTGGCGCTGTGTGTTAATGTCCAGCAATATTTATTTATTTATATCTTACTAGCTGACTCGCGCAACTTCGTCTGCGAGTGAGGGTTAGTTTTTTTTTAATAAAAAGTATCCTATGTTACTTCTAATACCTCCAAGAATATGTGTATAAAGTTTCATCCAAATCCGTTCCGTAGTTTTTGCGTGAAAGCGTAACAAACAAACTTACATTCACATTTATAATATTACTAGCTTCTGCCAGCGGCTTCGCCCGCGTGAAGTTTCAAAATTGTCCCATGGGATCTTACTACCGGAATAAAAAATATCCTATGTGTTAATCCAGGTTATAAACCATCTGTGTGCAAAATTTCATCCAAATCCGTTCAGTAGTTTTTTCGTGAAAGAGTAACAAACATACATCCATCCTCACAAACTTTCGCATTTATAATATTAGTAGGATAGGATAGGATAGGATAGATAGGATATACGAGTAGTAGCGACTAAACAAGAAAAACATAACAGAAAATAGTAAGTTTTATTTTGTTTTGGCCTATTTTACAGAATAATTCTTAAACAATATTAAGGTACTCTCTCACGGGAAACAGTCGCATATAATGCAACAGTTCAGATTTAGGTAATGTAAGAGGCGAACCAAACATTCAGGCCCTCAATTCTGCTATTACGATAGTGTCAGAATAGGCGATTGAAGTCATAATGATCAAGTTCTGACAAGTTTTGACAAGTTTGATAATCTACTATTTTGTAATGGCGTCATTATGAGATCTCAATGAACAACAACTGACACTCCATTGAAAGAAATGTCATAGAATATTAATCTCGTACATGAAATCTGGCATGAATAAATGTTCGCATTTAGTAGTAGATTTCGAAAACCATTTGTACGAATGGTTTTATAATAATGGCAATACGAAAATGCCATTAAACCACAATTTTATTACGAGACCATCGACCGGCCATTGTGAATTTAGCAGATTACGAACTTTAAGCAAAATGACAATGTGATGAGAATGGAATCGTGTTGGAGTGACGAATTTATTAAAATAGCAGAATTCGGCCCCTGGGCGCAGTCTGTAACAATACCATTTGTAACAACTACTTGTTTCTGTACAAAATTGAATCTCAGATTGCTACATTACAGGAAAATATTCTAATGGCAAAGCGCCTTTTTTTTATTTATTAAGGATGGGAAATCATCAAATGACCCCCCCCACTCTGGGCGGAGCGGGAGGGAGTGTCAGACTCTTACTGACTAAAAACCATCCATGTTCCTTCCTCGCCTTTTACGTTCCGGGGCCGCGGTATCTCTTTCGAACAGGCCCGCAACCCCGGATGGCAAAGCGCCTTAGGTACAGATTATACATGATCGTTATGAACACAGAACAGATAACAGAGGTAAGGAAGGAAATAGTTTCTGATTTTTATTAGAACGCGTGTCGCCCCAAGTCTTAAACTCTTTAACTCCACTAGAAGTAAGAGACCCATACGTACGTGCATTACGCACACAAATAAACTACTCAGACTTAGATCGGGAACTTGATATTGATTGTCACACTAACGCAAAAACTGTGCTTGACGTGAACACACGCATACGATAAGAGCACGACAGAATCAGAATCAGAATGTTTATTTGTCAACATAGGTAGTTACAGAGTCTGTGAGATGTTATATTTCATATGGGCTCTGTGATTTGCCATTTAGCGTACAAATATTATAATCAATTTTAATTAAATTCAGTTGAATAGGTACTTGCAGCAAATACATTAGGTATATAAAAATATAACAAAACATTAATTCAAATAAATATTCCCAAAATGTCTAAAATAAAATTAAAGAAATAAGACAAATGATAAATGTAAGAAGATAAAAATGTATGGTACTTAGATAATATCAATTAGTACGACTGTTGGTGGATTTATATATGAGCGTAAACTTATAATAATAAATGAGCGGCGCGCCTGCCCCGCCCACAAGGCCCTTCAAACATCTTTTATCTGTTATGTGGTTTTGAACTACAACTGCATAGCTATCAGCAGGTTCTCATAGTATAACTATTTAATGCATTATGATGTCGTGGCCCCTTTCCGGACTTTGTCTTAATTTACTTACATAAAACTCATACCACATTTCTCGATTACTCCTTAAAACAATAAAAACAAAGTTCAATATTAGTGGATTTATATAAACTAATAATGTTACACAAAGTTTTAATATTGGATTTGGGTCTGACAATATATTATATACGACAAAATTTAACAGTATTAAAATGTTACTCAATATAAATATCAATGTGGCAATATAACAGCGACGCCAAATGTTAGAAGCCGTATGTTCGTTCGAGTAGATACTACGACAAAGTGAAAATACGATTATAATGTATAAGGAACAGTTAATTAAAACTGGTAGAATACAATCTGCCATAATAATGAAAGCCTGTATTTCCTTTGATAATTTCGAAACGAATTCATTTAAAAGAAATTCATTTACTAACACACACACGATAGATGATATTAAAGACACACCCCAACCAAAAATACTACTTTTAAAATATCTTCTTTGCATATAATGCCTATTAAAAACTTTAACAAAGTCAACGTAAAACATATGACTTAAAATTAACAGCCAGTGGTTCCTCGCTGTTATTAAGTATTGAAGTAAATAGTATGACCAATGATCTTCGATATAAAAATTTATCTGAAATGTTGATAAAACTAAGTAGTTTAATAAAATGATGTTAAGGAATACGAAATTTCTGTAATTTTTGAACTTCTTCAGGATGCACCATGATGTCCCGCCATATATTAACGTTGCTAATGCCAGCACTGCCTCAACCCATGTAACGATCATCATTTGAGTTGATGACAATTCCCCATCAAAACTGCTTGCAGAGTTACTCGGTATACTTGTATCATTTTCAGACATGGCGAATTTCACTTTCACTTGCTCGGAGTTTTAATGAATTCACTTTCACTTGACGTAGACGATGGCCGGTCAAGTTAGACAAAACTTTGAACCAATTTTTCACACTAGTCTTGGACGAAGTAATCGTAGATCATGAATATACGCCTTTGCTTAGTTGTGAGAAGATTCAAACTGGTAGAATACTAGTAGCCGCTTTTTTGTTTTTTTTACAGAGTAGGTACAATATAAAAGAACTAGTTAGTATCTTGGCATTAAGCACAGCTATGAAGCGGTGTTGCTTCTGGAACAATTAATCTAACAATTGTTATTTAAAACAAACTCTGAAAAATAAGTAATGTGGTAAATTAATGTACCTACCTTTTTATATCTGTACATAATAATCAGCGTTAATTAGATTAATTTGTTTGTTTCCTGGTAGTGATATCGATTGGTATCCAATTAAAACATATTCAAATGGCAGGGCTTTCAATAACTTATTTGTGTGTGATTTAAGTTTCATGATACTCTTTAAAATATCAAATGAAAATTTAAAAGAATAATTGTGATTGTATTCGTTCTCAAATTATAAGAAACAACTGAGGGACATCATTCGATAAAATCTTCATCGCACTGTTTTAAATTTTATAAAATCATTCAATGTAATTTTACAATTGCATAGCACATGTGTGAGTACCATGTACTTAAAGCTACCATTTTCATTGAGTTATCTTTTATTGACTTGAATATGCCTTGGTGGCTGAGAGAATGTCATGCTCGCTCAAATGTCTCGCTGATGGTGGCGGGTGGGTCGGGTTATTTAGTTCCCTTGAATATGGTTAAATTGAATGGCGCTGTCAGTCGGGACTGGTCATCTCTTAGCTGCCACGGTTCATTTAAGGACGCTGCACCGTTTTCGTTGAACTCAAATTTAGGTATTCAATGCCGCACACAGCAACATCACGCGTACGCACTACGCACACATTCAACAACTCCGAGCGCTCGATTTTATACTTCACCTAAATAATTTAGCTCCTTGGTTTTATTTTGTAATGTTATTGAAATTGACTCCGGAAGAATACTTGGACCTTTGAAAATGCGTTTGGTTACTATTACTTAGTACCGTTGTCGTGATAATAGGTTAGTATTTTCAACCAACTGCAAAAAAAGAAGGTGCTTGACCCTATCAATAGTATCTTTTTCTTCGCGATTTTCATAACATAAAATCACGCCTGTTAAGGGTAACAGAATATGTACACCTAATATGGTACCAACATAAAAAAACCTGCCCCATGTTCAAAAACTAAAAACAACAGTACCGACACCGACTACCGTAAAGAAAATCATCATCTCAGTGTCGCATGGAACACACGCCCGGTCACAAGAATTAAAAGGGGGGGGGGACACATTTTACCACTTTGGAAGTGTCTCTGAGTTTAGAAAAAAAAAAAAAATGTATTCTTTTTTTTATATTTTTGTGTATAAATCTTAATGCGGTTCACAGAATATATCTACGTACCAAGTTTCAACAGCATAGTTTTTATAGTTTCGGAAAAAAGTGGCTGTGACATACGGACAGACAGACAGACAGACAGTCAGACATGACGTATCTGTAAGGGTTCCGATTGAACATTTTGTTATTAATTATATGGAACATTTAATTGAATCCTATCCAATCCTATCCTATATAATATATAATATAATCCTAGATAATAGATCGTTTTCAGCTCATTATAACTAATGCGACCAATTGTGAAATCCGGCGTACGATGAACATGGCTGCATACACCTCTGAGGATTACAGTCGTGAAGATTTCGTCTCCAAGATTTAGCAAACAGATCGTTTTCAACTCGTAATAACTATTGCGAGCAATTGTGTAATCTGGCGTGCGAAGAACATGTGTGCTTACCCCTCTAAGGATTATAGTCGTGAAGATTTCGTCCCCAGAACTTAGCAAACGGATCGTTTTGAACTCATAATAACTAATGCGACCAATTGTGAAATCTGGCGTACGATGAACATGTCTGCTTACCCCTCTAAGGATTATAGTCGTGAAGGTTACGCTTATGTTTATCAGTAATTAAGTGTTGAGGGCTTTATACTTCTTATACTGATGATATAATAATCAGAAATGAAGAATTTGATTTACAAAAAGTAGGTACTATTTTTTTTTCCCTTTTTTTTTTCGCGATTTCCATGAGCTTTGGTAATTGCAAAGCATCAAACACGACAAATGATATGAGTATCCTAGTACCAACAACGCTTCTTGGACCAGAGTCTATAGAAGTCTGCTCGTTCCAGTTTTCTATGGGCACCATTTTTAATTTTGTCCCCATATTCGTACATACACACCTAAAAAAATAACTTAAAATCATAACTCTCCTCCCCATCCACTTCCGAACCTCATCGTGAACAGCTTGGCCTTACCCATCCAAATTCTAACCTTACTAAGAGTTGCTTAACACCACCCATCCATTTGACAAATCCCGATCTTACCCAACATATTTTCTAAACCACACTTTAATAATAAAAGTAGGAACTCGTAAGTACTTACTTTAATGTCGTTGGAAAAAGTTTCAACTCATTCCGAATACGCTATACAACCGGGGGTACCTACTCACACGCATGCACACTACAATATTTTTTAGTAATAAAATCGTATTTATTTTTTGCGACAGAGCGATACACCCGTCCGTTGAGGAGCGCGTCTCAGCGCAGATTGACGAATCGCGAGTGCAAAATGTATGAAGAATTCGCCAAATGTTTATACTTTGGCTAGTAATTGGAAAATGTTGCGATTTGAATACAAAAAATAATGGATTTCCTGTAAAGGACTATATTTACCGCAATTTCTTATTAATTATTAAGATAAAATATGCTTTAAAATGACCTAAATTGGTACCTATTCTGACCCCTTTTTTTAAATTTTCTGCGATTCTTGTGATGGGAAAAACGTATTTGTGCGAAAATTTTGTATGACGTCATATATTTTTTCTGATGATTATCTGGAGATTAATATATTATCTTTAAATTAAGACCATGAAATTTTCACATTTGTGACAGCTTGTACATTAAAATGGTACCTGAAAAACACTAATATTTGTGGAAAAAGGTAACAGCGTCCTTAAATTACTTTACTTTTAAATTGTTCTTTTTTTATATGCATGTTAAATGAAAGCGTTCAAAAAAACAAAATTCCTGTCGGCATAATTATAAAATGTATTTTTACCATGTTTCCTGTTAAATTAGGTCAGGTTTTACGAAGAAGAGAATGTAAGGTGTTTCATTTAAACCAAAACTTCTCATTCCTAAGGGACGAACCTTTGATTCATCTTATCATCAAAATATTACAAAATAGAGAAATTGAGTTATGGCCTTTGAAGAGTTCCTACTACTGTTACTTTGCAGGATTTGTGTCCATCATAAAAAAGTCTTTATTCAATCTTAATAGTCCATTTTTCGCCATTCCACACACTTTCGAAAATGACCATCTACGCCCACTTCAAAAATTCATCCTGTGTATTTTAGTCACCGCAAGATACAACAATTTTCATAATCAAAAAAAGTCTTGTACTGGTTGACAAAAAAAACACGATACCTAAGAAACTAGTTGGGACAATACGGAAGTAACTCGAAGTGAGCATCTTAACTTCGCATATGAGCCCAAAGTTACTTAAGAATAAAGACGAAAGGGTTGAACTGTCTCTACGGCGTAGCAGACATGATCATATCACTGCTACGCCAACTGCTCTGTCGTAGCGATCTAACCCATCCGCTACGCAGTTATTTTCGGTAAATTATTTTTCCTAACTGTATGTTTATGTTGTTTTTTCTCCGTATTCTAAACGCCTGATCAATAAACTAACTAAACACACTACATGCTGTTAGCTGACGATTGGTTGACGAAAATAGCTACATCTAATTACAAAGCAGACACTAGATTTGGCTTTACATAGATCACTTTGAATAGATTTTCATTACACTAGAAGCCCGTCATCATATACCGATTTGGTTGTTTTAGGATGAAGACAGGGTATAATTAAACGTTTAAATTAATTATTAATGGATCAATTCCTGCTCCATCAGTGAATAATATCCAAGATAATGTCACTTACGTCTTCACTTAACCCTTCCATCAGCGACATGGGTTAGGTTTACAAGTTTAATGCCTTCTACAATGATATGTTTGCCTGGTAGCTCATTAGCTGTGATGTAAAGTTGGAGTGGTTCTAACATCACTCAGGTACGTAGTTGTATTAGTGGGAGTGCATGAATATATTAGTGAAGTTTAATTTTGTTTTAACGGTTGATTCATAATTGAAATGTTTCATTTAGATTTTGTTCTCTCTGTCTGATGGGAGAAGAGAACCGAAAATTTTGATTTAAATTAAGTATTTAACTAATACTTTTATTTAGGGATATCTTCCGTGATTGTTCATTATTTTGAAATCCGGATAATTCGAAGTTGTAACTCTTGCAGCTTTTGGATCGCGGAATGTCTGGAAAATAAATAGTTAGTTGCAAACTTGTCGCGTACTGCTGAAACTCGCTCTCGACTAAAGCATGTATTCTCGTTGCGCTGACGGTCGGTCGCGCATGGTCGGTCGCGTACGAGTATACATTGTGTTCTATATATAGAACCACACTGCGACGCTAACTTCGGCGGCAACCGACAGCCCTATTTTGTTCTCTCTGACGTCACGACCGACCGTCAGTGCGACAAGAATTATAGTCATGGCAAAACACACAGTACCACCCAGGTTGAGTATTATCTTTTTTCAAATTTACCGTTTACCAAAAATTTTAGTTTTCAGTGCAGTTACCTCCTTTCTAGCTGGATCAAAACCACTAATTTGTTTCCGGTTCTGAATTTCAAATAATATTATGACTTCATTGATGTTCCAGTTGGTAACGATAAATATTTAATTGATTATTATAGTCTTATTAAACATATGAAACGGGTATTTATCGCGAATTTACCTTTACCTTTTAAGCCCGAAATTTCGACCGGATTGCACCAGCCGTGGTTGCGGGGACACACCCGATAAATACCCGTTTTCATATGATTTATATTATTGTCTTGTTAAAATATTGAAAAAATATTAGTTTTACTCTGTTATATAAAAGGTTTAGCTGTTCGAATTATGATTTCACTGAAGTCTTAGTATTGTTGAATAGAAGATAAAGTCAGCAACTAGTATATAAAATTAAAGTTTGTTTTAGAAGTTGCGGACAAACATAATATTCGGGTTTTTGTGATGTTTCTGTTTATATTTTGTTTTGTTCTTTCGTTTCGTAACCAAATAAAACACCTTGAAGTATACTAATATCATAAAAATAAATTTTGTGACAGTTGCCTTTCAGAATATTCGTTCTACTTAGCTACTAGGCGTCTATCGTAACAAGAGCAGTAGTAGGAGGTTGTACCTAATTGCACGTTATTTTCTAATAAATTGCCTTTACTAAGCGATCGACCTAAATAATACGAGACCTGAGCTAACAACCAGTGACGAAGCAAAACGGGGTAACCGTAACTTTGAAGAATTTCATAATACCAACGTATGTGTTCTCGGAAAGGGATTGGTCAAGGTGTGCTTCGGTACATCGATATTTCCCACAAGAACGACAAACGTTACGTTTGCATTACTATAATGAGTTCAAAGACCTGAGGTTGTGTACCTACTGTTCCAAAAATAAACAATTGTGAATGTTTCTCCTGAAAAACAAATGCAGTTCGTTTACCAAAATGAAGTAAATATACGGCATTGTTTCATAGTTGGAGCAGTAAAAAATAGGTCAATGAATGTAGTTTCTTTCTTGTGATTTACGATGACTTTCTGGGAAATGATTTCTTATTATCACATTCTTTTGAAATGGCAAACTTCAAAGATGCTTCCAAATGGAAGGTAACTACAAAAGCGGTATGAAGACAGCATGATAATGAGGTGCACAGCGTTTCCTGAATATCAGAAATGAGAAAGAACGTCACGAAGTAGATGAAGGGATGCAAATTATTTAGAACTAGCTTCTGTCCGCGACTTCGTTCGCGTAAAGTTTTGATATCGAAACGCATCGACTGTTCAACGGAACCTTTTTTGTCGCTTGCAACATTTCTTACTGCTGCTCCGCTCCTATTGGCCATAGCGTGATGTTATATAGCCTTCCTCGATAAATGGACTATCCAAAGCAAAAACATTTTTTCATTTCGAGCTGGTAGTTCCAGAGATTAGCGCGTTCAACCAAACAAACTCTTGTGCTTCATAATATTACTATAATAAAAAAAAAATTAGAGAATAAATGGTGTAATGACTTTTAACGAAGCCAAAAGGCACCCACTTGTTCTCCCCGCCATTGCAATATATTTTGTTGTTCTATATTGGGTGTCAAAGTTCCAACTTTTTCTAAATTTTTTTTTTAAATAATGTTTTTAATGTAAAAATTCTCACGATTAGATTTCTTTTGCGATTTAGCGCAAAAACAAAAGATTCTCAGTAACTTTCCATCCAGATTTATTGGGGACCATTGTTCGTTACCCTAACTGAGTGATTTACCTATTTAAGTAGACATAGATATATATATAAGTTTGTCTATAACCTTGTTTTAAATTGACGATGGACCAGTCTGGGATACCCTTGCTTAGTGTTCACTAGACAGCGCAGCGCTGTGTGTAATGTTCAGCGATATTTATTTATCTTTAAAGAGATATCCCTGACTGGACCATCCATGCGGCGGAGGATATAAAAATATTGTTCATAAAATGTGCGCGTTTCACAAACTATACGTGATTTCTATTTTGCATTTCTCAATTTTAATCTTACATTATACTTATTGAACTTTACCAATCCTTGCTGAAGATAAGTCGCTAACGCACAATGACACACCTTCAAAGAAGAACGAACCGATCTCTTTGCACGTTACGTTTTGAAATTCCTCAAAGAAATTAAATTCATTAATTTAAAAACGTTACTCCGCAGTCCCCCCTCCCACACTAGAATTTCTATTCGTTGGTGCGTTTACATACATTTAAACCCAGTCACTCAAACAGCCATACCAGGACCAACTGTCTATAGCCCGTAAAAATATTGGTTCCGTGCGGGGATCGAAACCGCGACACGCAGTCACCAGCCAGTCGCTCAGCCAATGCGCTCACTGTGTCGTATATTTATTTGGTGGTACCAATTTGTTTGTGCTCATAATAATAAAGCATGACAGGGACGTAGAATCCCGCTACCCCATGAATTTTCTAGCAGTTTATGCCCCGTTCAAACAAACGTTAATCTTTGTTGTTGTTTTTCTCTGTTTTCTTGGTTTTATAAACGGCTTTGCTAGAGATACCTGTGGTAATGTGGTTAAAGTGCAACTAGAATAGATTCCTAAGCCTCCATATTTTGTGAATATTAAGGTACACTGCAAATAGAATGTTTGATAAATCGGTTCGACCTTAGGTTATCCTCCAATAAATTATTTACGAAAAGATTAACTGACAATCATGATTCAGTTAAATTACCTACCAACATCTGTGTGGCCATTTCTCAACTATTTTGGAGTCGGCTTCCAGTATAACCGTATGCAGCTGAATACCAGTATTTTACATGGGGCAACTGCCTATCTGACCTCCACAACCCAGTTATTACTGGGTATTACGGTACCCTTTAGTAACACTGGTAACCTGATAAAGCTGAATACCAATATTTGACACGAAGCGTCTGTCTATCTGACCTCCACAACCCAATTTCTGACAACCAGTCAGACGGCGGTCAAAGATCCACAAATGAGGAAACTGGGTATGTAATGAATGGTCACCCGAGCACAGATCGACCTTGGCAAGCACTGCTTAACCTTGAAGATTCACCCGTGTGGCTGTTATTAATAAGCCACGACCTCCTTTGAAATACAAAGTAAACAGTATTCTTAAGTCAGTCTGATTAAATTATGGTTATACTATTACCTTACGTTCAATTATTCACGAGAAGATAAGCCTACGATCATGACTCAATTGAATAACGCAGCACTTAAGCTGTAGTATTCTACACTCGGTTCCAAAAATAACGGGTCAGTCACATAAACCCGAATATCTCCCGAACTACGTATGCCATCCTAATGAAACGAAGACTGTTCAACTGAGAATTTAATTATACGGATAAAAAATAAAATAAAACTTAGTTGCACCCACAATATTAATCTCTAAATTAAAAAAAAAAAACTAAAGTACTCATATTTTTCTTAAGATTAAATTTTTTTATGATTGTGTTTATGTGACTGACCCGTTATTTTTGGAACCGAGTGAATTTATAAAATCATGTATATTGAATGAACCTCAATCAACTTTTTAGTTGCTGGTTGGTTTTGTTTTCTAAACCGCTATTGCCGTATTATTTATATATATACTAGCTGACCCGCGCAACTTCGTCTGCGTTAGACGAACCATCAGTTCCTAAAATTAGCGCATTCAACAAACCTAACAAACAAACTCTGCAGCTTTATAATATTAGTACAGATTGAAGTCAGTAACAATTTATTTTTTCTCGAATAGGTTTACATTAAACGCCAAAATATTCAACTTATGTTTTTCCAAATAAGGACTCTTCCCTCGACAGCCTTACGTTTCTATCCTTGGACACTCGACAATATCATACTCCAGCTAGGTCGAAAGTTCTCATCAAGTGGCATGACATGAGCACACGTTAACGCTGCTTCAAACTGTTGCGGACCTCTCGCATCTGCCTTCCTTCTCCAAAGTCAGACCTTCAATGGTAGTCATACTCCAGGCAGGTCAACACAATACGATGTAAATGCTGTTAACTCTTGAAAACCTATTGTAAATTCTTTTCGTCTCCAAGCCTCCATCATGAGACCTTCGATGACAGTCATATTCTAGCTATTTCTAAAGTTCTCATCAAGGTGCATTAAGTGAGCCCAATGACGATATAGCTGCTGTTAACTGTTGAGGATCTCTTGCTACTACCTTCAGTCTCCATTGTTAGACTATCGATGACAGTCATGCTCCAGCTAGGTTTAAGATGCACGAAATTAGCCTTAAACACGATAGAGCAGATTTGAAGTGTTGCGGACCTCTTGTGACTGCCTTTCGTCTCCATCGTCAGACCTCCGATAATACTCATACTCTAGCTAGGTCTAAAGTTTATATCAAGGTGCATGAAATGAGCCGACAAACGATATAGCTGCTGTAACTGATCACAGTCAAACTTCAGACAGGTCTAAAGTTGTCAAAAAGGTTTATGAAATAAGCCCCAAAACGATCTTCTTCTTTATCGTGTGGTTAGTGCCTAACCTGTTGTCAGAGTTTTTATGCCGCCCAAGGTCCTCTGTCTTGGCTTTACATGCCGTCGAGAAATAACTCTCAGGCATGCTGTGGTTTTCTCACGATGTCTTCCTTCACCGAAGCGAAGCAAGCGATCTTTCCTTCCTTATCGTGTTGTTGCTTAACCTGGTGTCAGAGTTTTTATGCTGCCCATATGGGCCTCTGACTTGGCTTAACATGCCAAATGTCTCTCAGGCATGTTGGTTTCCTCACGATGTTTCAGCAAGCGATGATTAAACAATACGCACATGAATTCGAATACAACTATTTTCAATAAAAAATGGGACAAACTTTGCTAAACAATCTTTAATAAAAATAATCATGAAAATCGGACTTCTCTGGAAAAAGTTATGCGTCATCATCATCATCAGGCCTCTCGTTGTTTGTGCCAAGCTTCACGCTCTTGTGCCAGTCTCATCCAGGATATTCCCGCAATGGCAACAATATCGTCTGCTTATCTCACCGCTGGACGACCAAAACTTCTGTTTGGATTTCTAGAACGCCACTTGGTCACAGCTTTACTCCACCTGACAACACCGCGCCTTGCTAGGTGTCCTGCCCTACTCCATTTGAATTATCGTCATTCATCATTATCACAGCCGAAAGACGTCCAATGCTGGGCATAGGCCTATCAAGTGTCGCCACATTGACCGGTCTCGTGCGACTTCATCATTCGGTAATTTGAGTACTGCTCAGCCATAATATAGGTACCTACATAAAGAAAAACAGGCGTTGAATTGAGAATTTCTTCCAAAAAACCAAACTAAAGACATCTGACATAGGAGAGTTATTCCCAGGGTGGGAGAAGTCATTTGATCATTTCACATTCTAAAAAAAAAAACAAAAAAAGACATCTGACACGGGCGAATGCCAGTATCATTCTTTCACGGAAAATCATAACACCGTGATTCAGAAAATGGAGTCAAATGAACAACGCCGTTTATAGAGCACAAAGTTAGGCTGCTAAAACATATGCATGGAAAGCGGTCGAACGGACACTCTACTGGCTTTGTAGATTTTAAAGCAGGGTCATGTTGACTATTCTCTTCTTCTCTATCTTGTGATTTTTATTCTTTAGTACCATTTTGGTTTCATAGATGTCATTGCGTGTATCATTAGATCATGATGATAAGTTCTCATTAAAAACTTTAAAGTCTTTTGATGGAGAGCACCGATTGCAGAGAAACAAAAATCAAAACTTTCTCCAAGTTATGCACAATAATAATTTGTGCATTAAATCAAACCACATTGGTTTTATAATTTACATTTACCCATAAAAGGTCTACGTAGAGACACACAGACACAGACGAAAATTTAAGAAATAGTAGAAAAAGGGTTCTGTTTGTGATCCTTTAACAGTTTAAGCGCCATGTTTACATATTTATTATTTGAAATAAATGATTCCCAAACTGTCGTCTAAGTGTTAAAAAAAAATATGTATAAAACAATGATTTGGAAATATTTAAGCTTAGAAAAAACAAAATACTTTGTTACAAAAAGTGAAAACCGGGTGGTTTTTGAACGTGCGAACCAAAGTTATTATCGGAAATCTTACAGCATTACACAAAATCAAAAAGCATTTTATGTCTGCTCTGAGGCTTGACCTTGCGACTCACTGTTCGAAAGGCGGTTGCCGTCACCGACGGGCTATTTGTTCTCGTGACAATCTGTCTAAAATAGTTTTTCTATTACAATGCATGTTATGACAGTTGTCAGTTGTCAAACAGTTGAAAACTATAGACGAAATGCAATATTGCTCACCTACGTAAGTAATTAGCGTGATAATATATAGCCTATGTCCTTCCCTAGGTTGAAGTACATCTCCTTGCCAAATTTCGTTACGATCCGATAAGCCGTTTTGTCGTGAAAAGGTAGCAGACAGACAGACAAACAGAGTTACTTTCGCATTTATATAATGGTATGGATATACGGTATTTACAAAATAAAAAAATAACATGGGGATTGCCGATAGAAGTGAAAACTCGTAGCCGATCCACTACTAGGTCGGCTAAGAGTCCTACGAAGCGTTAGGTGGTGGTCACGCGAGTTCCATGATTTTTGTTCACTCAATAAATGCTCAACGCGAGTAAAAAAAAATCCCTTTAAAAAAAGCTTGATCCATGCCATCTAACCACATCTGAAACGTTTATGAAGCACCTATCTCTAACATAGACACATAGGCACTCAGAATGAGTTCGTGTCTAGAGTACAAATTTCTTAATTTTCCACGGGTTGTCTTTTAAAATATTATTATTGTCTAAACCAGCATTTTTCTTTCAGTTTCTAAGAAATTAAGATAGACGTATTTAAATATCAGTTAGAATTTTTTACTGTACGAAAATCCTCTCCTTTATTCTGATATACAGATGTAAGCTATTTTTACTCGCTGCGACTGTAACCAAAACTGGCCAACTATGTAGTTCGTGTATTAAAGGAATCTTACGTATCATACTACTAGTAACAGGTTCACAATATGATACATTATAATAACTAAGCAGTGACTCCATGTTAAACATGGTTATTCATAATCGAGTTCGGCTGGACTGGTTGCCGAACCCAACATACAAACGTATACAAGCAGACGAGACGACCAGCTAGGCAAAAATAATATTATCTTCTATTCTGACGTTCCCATGATATATATTTTTTTAATTAAATGGCACTACATCTTACCCACTAAAATACACAAAAATATAGATCAGAAACAAAGTAAAATTTAATATCGCCACTTATAGGAGTAGAAGAAGTGCACAGCACTCACAGAGTTATAATAAGGCAGGTAATATTTCAGTCATTTCATAATTTATCTTATACATTACAAAGATAATTAATAAAAATAATAATTAATGATAATTAGTAATGTCCTATGAAGTATTTTGTGTGTACATAAATAAATAAATAAATAAATAAATAAATAAATAAATAAATAAATAAATAAATAAATAAATAAATAAATAAATAAATAAATAAATAAATAAATAAATAAATAAATAAATAAATAAATAAATAAATAAATAAATAAATACATAAATACATAAATAAATAAATAAATAATTATTTCTCATCATCACGATATTTGTAACAAAAATCAACATGCCATATGTAAAAACATCCAGAATTTGAACTTCACCTTATCTTTAATCATAAAAACAACGCATAACAGAAATCTTCGCGGAAACAAACAACGGCCCTACAGAAAAATCGATCGCATACTCAACGAAAATGTGTATTCATATACCTGAAATCCAGAGTTCATATTATTTGATGAATGCTATTACACCCTAAAGTGTATACTTATATACTTATATACTTCAAGTGGCGCCGAGTGAAGGAAAAAGCATTACCGTTTATCAGGAACACCATTCCAAAGTCCGAGTTGTATAGACCTTCTTTACAGAAAAACGCAATAACATTTTCTCTCGAAGTACGGATGTAAAATTAAAACTTACCTCAACAAATGAAAGTATTTAAAACTGTTGTGGAATAAAACGATGGATTTTATCAAGTGTTTTAAAATAAAATAAAAAACTTAGTTTAACACTACAGGTTCTTGAAAAGTTAAGAGTTCATTTTCAATTGCTTTGATTTAATTATTAAAATCAATTGTAATACAACAATTTTAAACATAAATTACTTAAAAACCTTAAACTACTTAAAAACAGAAACTTAAACTACTTTAAATTACTTTAAACTTTTATTAAATTACTTTTTTTATAGAATACAACCCTGGAATTATGGGATATAAAAAAACAATTAAACGAAAATATGTAATAATACGAAAATATGTATTAAATATGAAATTTCATATTAATTTTCATGTCATGAAAATTAATGTGAAAATGTTCATATACATATGAAAATTTTTACATTAATTATCATGTTTTCATATATTAATACAAATATTTTCGTCGTAGTTTTGCCAAAGTACTAACTTACCAATAATAAAAATAGTAACAGTAGTAGCATGTACGCTTTGCCGTATTTTCTATATGTCTTCTGTACCTAAATAAATATATCTA
Source organism: Xestia c-nigrum (assembly GCA_916618015.1). Classification (NCBI taxonomy): domain Eukaryota; kingdom Metazoa; phylum Arthropoda; class Insecta; order Lepidoptera; family Noctuidae; genus Xestia; species Xestia c-nigrum. The sequence goes on along the minus strand of OU745261.1, from coordinate 12,394,837 downwards.
TAGGTACAAAAGACTTAATTAAAGGAGGTATTAGACGTAGTAAAAGACTTCTTTTTATTCTAAGGCTTCGATTGCACGGATTACAGTTATCGATATTTTTGATTTGTTCTATAATCTGGATTAAATATTCTTCTGTATGACATGCTGTTACGTCTAGAACATCTCAACAGTCTTCTAATCATAGAAAACTAAAGTTATAGGGTTTTGCTCTGTAATGATGGCATCGAAGTACATTAATAATATTGTGTAGATCCTGACTTTACCAGTTTTTGCTTTTAGGTCCATTAAAACATCTCTCAAAATAGAGAAAATGGAGCTATAAAATGGATTCTCGCTGTTTTCTTTCCATAGGGAAAAACAAATTGGAAGTTAGCACCTAAAACTTGACATATTTTTAAAAGCTCCTGCCTGAAGTAAGCCTTTCGTGAAACTAAAAAATCTTTACTTTTAAAAGGCACATCTAATTTATCCGTGAATTTAAGTTTGGTTGGCTTGTTGTTTAATTCATCAATTACCTGTTACTATTTTTTTAAATAAACTATGTACGTCGTGTGTGGACATTGGACATACCTAATTATCTATGCTCCCGGTTTATCATTCATGTCAAGCTTGTTTTCAAAATTCTTATTCTTATTCTTAATTCCTATTCTTATTCTATTCTATTCTACAGGGCGTAAACCACCTCTCCACAAAGCCGTTAACCAAGCATTCTCTACATCAAACTAAGTAACTTTACGCAAAAAAATATTGCTGGGAAACAACTTTTTTTGTGAGGAGTGCGCAATTAAAACATTATTAGTAGAGGTTTTAAAAGTTAAAATCTTACAAAAAAAACTTGTATCTACTAATAAAAAAAAAAACTTACTAAAAGTTGTAACTTTGACCCCCCATATAAGGAATGTTTTCTTTGAGTAAAATATGCTATCTCCGGTATTTAGAATACTTTCCCTCCAGATAGCAGTGAAAAATTCCACCCTATATATAACACATGCGGACCACCATTAACTTAGTTTTCGTTTCCCAAGAATAACTTTTGAGTTAGAAGGCTTTCCACATCTTGCTAAAGGCCTTCAACTAACACAAAAAGTAAAATCCTTCGTAAAGAAAACTGAACTTTAAGGACAAAGTTTTAACACCAAATAGAAACCTTATTTTATCGCTCGAATGTTTGTTTTAACTCGTATTTTGTTCAAGGTTTCAATCAATATTGAGTAAGAATTTAAAAATAACCTTATGATACTATCATCATTGACGACCCGAATGGCGTAGTGGTAGTGAGGCTGCCTTACGTTCTTAGGGTTCTGGGTTCGAATACCGGTAGGAGCAAATGTTTGTGTAATAAGTATATCCAGGATATATGGACATTTTTTCCGAGTCATGGATGTTTATTATGTACTAGCTGACCCACGCAACTTCGTCTGCGTCACATAAGAGGGAAAAAGCTACCTACTACTACCTACCTTCTACTCCCTACCTACTACTACCTACCTTCTACTACCTACCTACCTACTACTACCTACCTACTACTACTACTTACCTACGTAGGTAGGTAAGTACTACCTACCTACTACTACCTACCTACTACTACCTACCTACCTACTACCTACCTACCTACTACCTACCTACCTACTACAATTTTTTTTTTTCATAAGAACCTTCTCCTGACAATAACAAACACAACAAAAAAAGAATCAGCCAAATCGGTCAAGCCGTTTTCATGCTATGTCGTGACAACGGAAAACGGGTTTCATTTTTAGATAAATAGATAGATAGATAGATAATAAGTATGTATTTACAAACAAAATAGCTATATATGTAGTATATCAACTATCTGGTGTCCACGACACAAGACTTGGTTAGTGTGGTACTAGATGGCACTGTGTCTTAATGTCCAGCGATATTTATGATACCTCATCAACCACCTCATCATCTGCTTAGCCTTTTCCCAACTATGTTGGGGTCGACTACCACAGTCTAATATTATGCAGCTGAATACTTAGTACTAATTTTACTTAGTATTTTACATGGAGCGACTGCCAATCTGACCTTTACAACCTCATTTGTACAAGGCAAAACGATAGGTACCTCGTGGTAAGACTTGTTGTTAGACTTTCGGGCTACCGACATCCTGTAACGACAGTTAAAGATCTAAAACTGAGAGCCGGGACCATTGACTTAACGTGCTTTCCGAGGAAAGGAGGAAACTGTATTGGGTGGTCACCCATCCATGGACAAACATAGGCAAGCGCGGCTTCACTGTTGATCGACCCGAGTGGCAGTTATTATTTAGCCATGAGCTCCTATTTACTAACTAGATAGACTAATAAATACCTAATTAGAAACTATTAAAACTTTACCAACCGTAAATAATTGTATAATTACTAAAGTGTGGTTAATTGTTACTACGTGTCTTAGTTAATCTAAATAATAAATAATAATGTATAAACTAGAATAAGTTAAATACACAACACAACGGCTGAGTTAGAAATAATAATATTATGTTTCGTTCTGTCTAGTAAATAAAATAGGCCAACATTATGTTGTAAATAATTTTGGTCTAGAGTACACAAAGGTCTTCGTTTAATTAAAAATAATAGCGTTTGTTTTCAATAGTTTATTTTCTCTACTAATGAATGTTAACGTAATTGTATAATTTTGCCCAAATACATAACTTACTAACACAATTTTCATAACAATTTTGTAGGTGTACCTCGCAATTTTATTTCTCTTTTAACTCTCATCTGATCTGTTTAGCTTTTCTCTCTCCGTACCAATTTATAATATAATCACAACATTATCATGCTTGTTGTTCCCGAAAAATTATATAAATCTGGAACTACAGTACACTTCGATGCATTACATACCTACAAAAGCATACTCTTGCGTAAGCGTAGCTCTCTACTAAGATTTTAACTATTGACCTGTTCAGTCTGTAGACAAAATATAGACTTTGTAGCAGTAAGTTTGGCGTATGGTAAGTTTTTGTAGAAAATAAGCCGGCGTGCCTGCGCACTCCGGCTTATTTTCTACAAAAACTTACTACTGAAGTTATCACATTGAAGGCAGCTTCAATGTGATAATATTATTCGTCTATAGAATACCATTTTTAAGAGGGATGCTGGTAGGAATCGATTTGCATGGACCCTTCGCCACTGCTTTGTAGTTACATGTAATGCAACTGACAGTTAACCTTGAGATCGGCTGCACTTGGAGATGGGGCCCGCCGGGCATGGGGGGCTGTTGGGAATGCACGGGAATGAATTTGTATTCACTGGTCCTCATGGAAGTACCTAGCAAGTGGTGTGGTTGTAGTTGATAAATTAATGTCCAACATGAACCTATTTCCTATCCAGGTGGATGGTATCCACGAAATTTTTGCCTACAAAAAAGTGTGATGAAACAATTACAAGATCAAATAATATAGGCATCTCTCTATGTTTTTATCAACTCGTGCTTTTAATAACCCTGATCAGGATCCAACATTGTAAATAAATTTTGGTAAGAACCTTTGAAACTCCGTAACTCTTACATTACCGAAATTGTTCGTCCCGAATTTCAAATTCGATTGATATAGAATCTAATTTATCGAAGTGCTAAAATGTAAAATATTCTCTTATAAAAACTGGGTTTAATGTCGCTGTTTATTTTTATTTATTTTCAGATAAAAATATCAATGGAGATTAGCACGTAACTTATTATAAAAGTGTTGTTTTGTTTATCACATTGAGTTTAAAGTCAATTGCAACGTTATCTCTTAAATTTATTGTTATGACAACAACTGAAATTATTGAACTTTTATATCAGTATTAATTTGTTGTCAAGACAATAATTTTATCAGTTGCCATGGAAATATTCTTATAGACGTAGAAATTATAATAATTTTGGGTTTTGTTTGATGGATGATTGCATGGTTTTGGTTGGTTTAATGTTTAAAATGGTTCCAATGCATGAATGCATTGGAAACATTTTAACATACTTTTTAAAGTTATACAACAAATCACCGACAAAACAAACTTTGCGCCGTCAATATTACCCGAGTTCACCAATTTTCTTTCAAGATTGCAACTTAATTCTTTAATCCGATAAACCTCGCTGAGATTCCTTTGACAAAGTAACGAGAATTACCTATCTATTCAGAACTGCGACGTTCGTTAGTAGACAATGCTCTTTAGACATTATTTGGAACACGTGGAAGATTCCACCTGGACCCTAGAGACTAGAACACACAATACTTGTTACCAAAATAAATGACTCATCTAGGACGTCAAGCATTACCATATGTCTAGCCTTTTCCCAACTCTATGGGGGTCGGCTTCCAGTCTCACTGGATGCAGCTGAATCTCTTCTTCTTCTTCAATCTTTGGCCACACAATGCTGAGTGTGGTATTCCAAATTTCTCCTCTTTTGGCGGGTTGTATCATGGCTACCCAGTTTCATCCAGCCATTTTAATTAAATCATCTGTCCAGTAGTTGAATAGCAGTATTTTATTTACTTAGAATCTAGGTTCTAGATAGATGGAAGCGTTTTATACACTTTTTTCATTTTTTCTCGTGAATACTTTAGTGACTCCGTTTCCTGAATATTGCACAGTCAGACCCGATTCCAGCTTAGCTAAACTATAGTGAAATGTTAATAAAAAAACTTTTCACTGGGCTAGGTTGGCGAAAAAGTAAACCCTTGTTTCTCACCATGGGTGATGAAAGGTATATAAAGTACTGCAACTGTTCCGCTTGTTCAATATAGCGTGTGTAGTCAAGTAGAACGTAGATTTTTTTTCTACCTAGAAAAAGTTATACCTACTATACAGGGTGTAAACCACCTCATCACGAAGCCGTCAACCAAGCATTCTGTACATCAAACTAAGTAACTTTACGCAAAAAATATTGCTGGGAAACAACTTTTTTTTTGGGTATAACTCAATGTAACGCACTCATAACATTATTCTGATGGATGGATTAAATAGTAGGGGTTTGTGGAAGTATTTAAAATAAAAATCTAGTAATAAAAACTTATATTTAAAAAAAAAACATTGTGAAAAAGTTGTAACTTTGACCCCCAATATCTCTGTAACTAGAAGGTTCCCAGGTATGGTGTATAACAAAAATATGATCACAATGACGGGGAGAACATGTGCCTTTCGGCTTCGTTAAGAGGTGTTTTACACCCTATACTTGAGTTTGCAGCGGTTATTAAAAATAAACGCAGTGTGCTTAGTCCGTTTTTCTTCCGGATTGATGGTTCTTTTTCATAGACATGGTTTCATTTTCTAAACGAATTGTCACATATACTTTGAAGCACGTTGAGCGAACACTTACGGGAGAATATGTTACCTAAGTAAATTCAATTCACTTGGTAAAATATTCGTGCCCCAATATTTTATATCAAAGAATTGGAAACACTATATATTTTGATCTTATTCGTTTACAGGAGAACGATAGAAATCTTTCTCCTTTGCATAGAATATCAAATCTAATCTTATGCTCAGAAATCTTTTTGCTAAAGGTATTACAATATTTTGCCGTAAACAAAGTTTGGATACATGATTTGATTTAGAACATTTTTGATTCGCAATATCTTCTCTGCAAAAAGAAAGTGAAACAAAAGTAGTGTTGAGTAATTTGATTTTTATTTTTCTATGAACGCCTACCTAGTATTTTTAGTACCTAAGTAATTTAGGTTTCCTAAGAGGTTTTGGCTTGTTACACACATTAAGGAGAAAGTTCCGTACATTTCTGTCTCGAATAAAACAACTAAGTACGTGATTGACTTTCATGATATCTTCTCTCTAGATCCCACTTATGGAATAAAAACATATTCAATTTTAGGTTTTCGATGTTTCTAATATAATTTGCTACCTCTTGTCCAAACGCGGGTTTTTGTAAAGTTTTCAGTTGAATGATAAATAATTGACAATATTTTAATGTCAACATACAAATAGGTAGATTTCGACTTTTTGTTAAAAGAAATATCCTAACTGTAAAGTCAGTGAAAGCACGTTTCATGGGTGTTTAGTCACCATAATTTCCGACCTTTTCATGTATGCTTATTCATTTTTAAATCCTATTGAATCCATCGCTTAAATTATATCTAACAAACATACAATTCTGACATTCAATATTAAACCGAAACTCCACACAAAGAAATTGAATTGTGGAATTAACAAAAACAAATAAGAGTCCGACTCACGTCCTTTGAGAAAACGTTGTTTTTTCAGTCAACATTGCGCACATTGAAATAGTAGGAGTAAATAAAAACTATTGTTTTAACTTGATAGAATTTTAAACGGTTTCCTACTGTCGCACGGCCACGCAAACAAGGAATTGCGTTTGTCTTTTAGATATTTTATTTCTTTTAGATTACAAAAAGTTTTCTAGGATTGCGTGTTACATTTTCTCTCCTCTGTAATAGTTCTTTGGGAAAAAGAGGCGTCGAGAGTCGACCGAAATATTTAAAAAATAATAAAACAGACATATCTATAGCGCCCTTGGCTGTTCAATAAACGTTATATAATGCTATATCTTGACCTCATAGTTCAGAAGCTAATTGGACGCAATATAATTATATTTTGAAGGGATAAAATCGGATACAAAAACATGATGATAACGTCATGCTCCCATTTACCTGATTCATCTCTGAATCATCTCGAGGTAGCCTTTGTATAGCAACGGAATTTTACAAGCTCATGAATTAATCTGGGATTCCCTTTATTTTCTCTTAACAATTGTGACAAATGCCAATTAAAAGGGTCATTAACAAAGACAGTCATTTCAACTGGAAGGTCTATAAGTAGCTCCTAAATTGATCTCATTTGTAAACGTAAAAACATTTTTCGAAGTAATTTAAATGAATAATTAAAGTAGACTGAATTCCTCTGTTCTATGTAGCTTTGACGGAGCCAATTTAAATACTTGTTAAGTTGAAACAAATCGTAAATTGGGACAAAAAGCTTCAATGTATAGCTATTTACATACTTGGCATAATTTAAGGAGATTTATAACGATGAAAAGTGAATAATTGTTCAAGTTAAAATCTTTTTCTATATTTTCTATATAAAGGCATATTCAGAGATGAAATGTTCTATGCACAGATATCGATAGACCTAGATAACGCAAGAGCAAATACTTCGCGTGCCTAGCTTACGATAAAAGATCGTAAGTGGCCACTTTCGCGCTCAGTCTGCATCGGTGTTTAGCGCTAGCCGGACGTCAGTTTTGAAATTATGGCATGGTATCCAAAAACTAGCACGTCGACGGCCGGCGTCTTTGAATAGATTTGATTTTCCCATCATTAAATAGCGCTTGTGCCTTCACAATAGGTAGTCAAAAATTAGCACGCTTATACAGAACATGATACTTGCGTTATTTATGTATATCTATATCTGTGGGTTTATGTCTAAACATCATTGTTTTATGTTACAAATATAAAACATCCAATAGGGATTATAAAATTGTATTGAACAAATGCATTATAGGTAGATGAAAACGTTTTTGCCATTTAATACATATACAAGAAAAACTTGATAATATATTTACAGAACTAAAAATATATTATAGGTTATAGTGTACTCTGTCTTTCTACACTTCGCCCAATTTGACGTGGTTTTGATGTGGTAACCAGAAATTGCTCTGCGGTTTTCACTCGGTACTAACCACACAACACACGTGTTTGTTTTAGGCGACTATGCTTGTTGAATACGAATGTCGAAGGCTGGTAAGAAATGTATTTTTTTGAAGGACCATTAATTAATAAATAAAAAATGCGTAGGTCGTTGCGGCATCGGCCGGCACGAAGTGCGAAATGTCATAAACTGTGTTTCGTTTTCGGATAAGTACTTATTATTTAGCAGGTATCTTCGTGTTTTATTATTACCAATATAAAGTTAGGTTTTCTCTGTGACAAAAACATTTATTGTATACTATTTATTTATTAGTTTTATTACGTACACTTATAAATGCCCATTTAATATAATAACATTATTTATTTACCACCTACTACCCTCATCCGTGTGTCACTGCGGGGGCCTACTGAAAACCAGCGCTGAGTGTTTTACACCCAGCATATGCTGAGTTGGCTACCCTTTCGTTATGGGCATGTTCAGCGCAGTTGAGCTGTTTTAATTTAATTGTTAAGCTGTTTGTTGTTATAATCTATATGTATGTGCTGCTCTTTGTGTTGTGCTGTCCATTAGCGAATAAATGATTATTCTATTCTATTCTATTCTATTCTATTCTAATAAAAAAGTGACTGTAACAACGTAAGTAGGTATTTTGGAAAATGGATCTTAGCTCGAAAATAGGTAGATAATCCAGTATGCCACCTACCTCAAACTTCCACACGTACGCTTCTTCACGAGAGCCTTGCACGGCAAGAGGTATCAAGTCCAGGGCGGAGGCGAGCGTGGGCACTGAACGTTCCAAAAACACCATCTAATTTGACACAGCACTACGAGAACGTCTCACACAATAGATACTGCACGGTAGTGTAGAAAATGAGTTAAACTTCTACTTTTATTGACGGAATAGTTTCTCAAAAATAAGACGTGACCGATACTGTCTGATCACTAAAGTCAACTAGCCAACCGCAGCGTGCGGAGGCCACGATTCAAAACGACGGTAGTCGTGAAAAGCGGATGATGAAACATAAATCATCTACCCACTAACGATGAGCAAAGATCCAACAATGCTATTTAATAAAACAACTTAATGTCTATCATCATCATCATCATCATGGGGGTTTAGGTTTCCGCACTTAGTCCTTGAAGTGGACCATTGTGCGTGAGCCATGGTGGCTGATTACTCCAACCAGCCCACCTCCCTTCAGAAGCAGATTAAACTTCCCGGTCCACTCAGGACATCTGCAAGTGATCTTGGCGTTCCCAGGATCTCCTCGCGAATCTTGGTAACGCCTGTGCACTCCAGGAGCACATGCGCCACCATCTCCTCCGCCTCCATGCACGCTCTGCACAGGGGACTGTCAGTTATACCTAGGGTGTGGAAGTGTTTGTTCAGCGAGCAGTGTCCAGTGATGGTCCCCGCCACCAGATGCAGGCTATCTCTCTATCCAGGCGCAGAAGGCGCCTGGTCAGCATTGGAGCCAAGGATGTTTATGACTTAATGTCTACATTAGAGGTATTTGTTTCGGCGAGGTCAGGTTAACAAACCTGCGCTTCGCTAATGATATTGTCTTCTTCTCCTCGTCAGCTGCGGAACTGGAAGAGAAACTTCAAGAGCTAAGCGATGCAAGCCTTGAGGTTGGAGTGAAGATGAACATGTCGAAGACTAAGCTCAAGGCCAACAGCTCACCGATCAACGTGTACATAGACGGAGAGAAAATACACTATGTCCATGAATACATCTAATTGGGCCAAGTGGTCTCCTTCCGAAGTAGTTGCAAGACGTACGGAAAACGCCTGGAAGAGCTTCTGGTCAATAAAAGAGCTATTCAAGGGCGATTTACCAATCCCCTTAAAACGTAAGTTAATAGACATGTGTATTCTCCCCATATTGACATTTATGGTGCACAGACTTGACTAGACTAACATCCAGAAGTTTAAACTCAAGGTTTGCCAACGGGCAATGAAGCGCAACATACTCAATGTTAAACTTACAGACCGAATAACGAACATCACACTGCGCTCCAGAACTCTAATTGCTGACGTAGCTCTGATAGCCGCAACACTGAAATGGCACTGGGCAGACCATGTCTGCCGGATGCTGGAAAAGCTGTGGGCCTGCATATCACAAACTGGAGCTCTGAGACAGTTAGACGGGGTCGCGGCTGACAGAAGAGAATATTGCGGGACACTTTGGATGGCTTTCTCGTTAATTGGCGAGAAGACACGCAACACCGAGAAAAGTGGAAGGGACGGGGGGAGCTTTGCCTAGGAGTGGAACAGCTCAGGCCATTAACAAGAAAATAAAAATCTATATAATACATTACAAAAGCGTATGGGTAAATTATTCGGTTTATAAGCACATGCATACTAGCCTATAAATGGATCCGGCCTATCAAGCATCACAAAAAAACCATTTCGCAACTATTTAGATCTTCAAACATTGAATCCCATTTGGTAAACTTTTTATTCGGCAAATACAGTTAGCACTCAGGAGAACTACTAAGAAAAACTACATTATACACAAACAAAAACAAATAAACAAACAACGTGTTTTGAGTTTTTTTATATCATTATATTTTGTCGTCATTTTTATGGTGTGGAACCATAAAAATGAAGACGACAAAATATAATGATTCGGTGATTTTCAAAAAAGAATTTGGGAAATTGAATTTCTTTTTCGTATTTACACTAAATAGGTCTGCGTTTGGCCGGACCTCACCTGATGTGATTTTTCAAACGGATTAAATGTCTGTGTTTCTATCTAACCAGCTACAAGACAGATTTCACTCGGCTCACAATTAGAGATACCAAATTCAAATGGTCGCAAAATGTGTGATTTCGATAGCATGCCATATAGTCCCTTAGTCACCATTAGCTACTTTTACTACTTATATGTTGGACTAGTTGACGAGCACGCCTTCAAAGCTATAAGGCTAATGCCCAGAGTAATAAGAGTACTTTATAGAATTGCACTCGGGCCGTCGACTGTCCTTAATTATTCCACTACGGAACCACTTCCACGCCCCATAAAATTCTTAATGATAGTCTGGAGGCATGCAGTGAATTAAGTAGTTTTTCCTACTTGCATTTTCAGATTAAATTGCTTGCTGAAACAAAGTTGAGTTGCTTCTGACTGTAAGGGAGGCAATGAAGAAAACCAAAGGTTAAGAATTTTGGAAATGTCGCAGTAGAGGAGGCTGTACGTGCGCGCTAAGTTAGTACCATCGGCGACTAATTGCGCGTGATCGGCTCGCATCGTGCGCCCGCGTGCCCCTGCCCCGCGCCCGCTAGCTTCAGCCCCCCGCACACCCTTACAAGCTCCTCGACGGTACATTCCATTTATTTGTAAACAAAAGGGGTACAATATTAAAATAGACAAATATAAGTTTAGTAGGTTCACATGGTTAACATCCCCCACCCCAGTGCGTCAGCACTCATCCTCCGTTGGGATTCGAGCGATGCGTGCGGCTGACCGACGCAGCATACCAGTCCTGGTTTTTATGTCGACGACTCTTACGCGTCCATCTTTGCCTGTCATTACTGCCTGCACGCGCCCGCGCGGCCAAACATTGCGCGGAGAATCTGGATCGACGATCAAAACAAGGTCACCCACTTTCAGGGGTGTTTGTTCCTGGTGCCATTTGGTTCTAGGTCGCATATCTGGTAGTACCTCCCTCACCCATCGCTTCCAGAATAAATCGGCGAGTCTTTGGGAGTTGCGCCATTGTTTACGCAGGTAGGTATCTGACTCATCGTATTTACCTATCGTAGGTAGGTTAGTTGAAGCGCCAAGAAGGAAATGATTAGGCGTCAGCGACTCGTCGGAATGCGGTTCGACGCTCACGTGGGTCAGCGGACGGCTGTTGACCATATGTTCCACCTCTGCCAGCAGGGTATTTAGTACCTCATCGCGAGGTGCTCGTTCCTTCAGAACGACCTTCAGTGAATTTTTTACGCACCGTATTAGGCGTTCCCACGCCCCACCCCAATGTGGGCTGGCAGGCGGGGAAAAATTCCATGTAGTGCCGTAGGTAGCAGCTTCTCCTTTTAGCGTCTCTTCATCAAGCTCGCTTATCGATTTCCTCATTTCATTTAGGCCCCCTCTCAGATTAGTCCCATTATCGGAGTACATATGAAGTGGCCACCCTCTCCTCGCGGCCATGCGACGTAAAGCCATAATAAATGCGTCAGTGGTAAGTTTTGATACCACTTCAATATGTACGGCTCTAACAGTCAGGCAGGTGAATAGAACGCCATATCTTTTCTCTCGTCGCCTGTACTGTACTGTCACCTCCATAGGCCCAAAAAGATCCACTCCACAGAATGTGAACGGGCGTTGATTATGAGCCATTCTGGCCTCCGGTAAGTTACCCATTCTGGGTGGTTGCGGTTGCGCTTTTCTTATCCTACAAAACATGCATTTTGAGATCACATGTTTAATTGTAGGTCTCAAGCGTATAATCCAGTAATTTTGTTTCAGATTATTGACCAGAACTTCCTGGTTTACATGGGCGGCCCTCACGTGGTGGTGCTTGATTATCAACTGGGCGACGTAATCGTGGCCGTCAAGTATTACTGGATATTTGGTTTCAGGTGGTATTCCAGGTGCTAGTTCGATGCGGCTTCCAACGCGTAAAACTCCGTACTCGTCAATCACAGGAGTTAAGGTGAGTAGCTTACTTTTCCGATCTAATGTTTTTTTTCGTTTCAGGTTTTCCAGGTCTTCGGCGAATGTCTGCCTCTGGGAGTGCATGATCAACAGACGTTCTGCTCTTCTCATCATATCACCATCGATTGCAGCGGTGAGTTTTTTGCATTTATCAATAAATATTAATACCCTACAAGTACTTTTCAGGAGGCGTAACCAAGATGAAAATCTCTCAGGTTCCGGTACAGCAGGTGAGTATTTCTCAGTGACGACTAGCGAAACCTGTTCCAGGACATCGGTGCTGACTTCCGGTTGTACATCAGCTGGCCACGTCTCTTTTCCCTTGTACAAAAACTCAGGGCCATACAACCATTCAGTTTGTAGCATTTCTAATTCACAGGTATCCCTCGTAGCGATGTCGGCTATATTCATTTTAGTAGGTATATAGTGCCATTCCTTATTTTGTGTCAACTCGTCAATTTCGCCAAGCCGGTGCGCCACAAACGCTTTATAATCTCGCGCATTGTTCCTAATCCAATAAAGAACTGTTGACGAGTCGCACCAGAAATACCTTTCTTGTGGTACCATATTTCTGTGTTCTTTAGTTATAGTATCTGCAAGCCGAGCAGCAAGGAGCGCCGCCTGCAGTTCTAATCGAGGTATAGACGTATGTTTCAGTGGTGTTACTCTGCACTTACTCGAAATAAACGCTAATTTAGTTTGAGCGTCATTATCTTGCCAGCGCCAGAATGCCACGGCAGCCATAGCATAAGTTGAACTATCGCTGAATATATGTAGCTGTAGATTTGTATATCTTAATCCCGTATCGGTGAGCGCGCGCGATTCATTTGTAATAACAGGTTTCGGCTGTGCGTGTGCCGACGACTCGCAGTCGCTATCCGGTACATTCGGTGCAAGTATCGCTGTCTCGCTCTTACGTACACTCGCATGATAGCAACGAGGTAATCGAATATGGCCAACGTTTTTTAGTAGTTTTAGCCAATTTAACCATTTGTTATTGATGCTGTCTGGTATTTCGTCATCCCAGCCTAAATTAATCTTCCACATTTGTTGTAGTAATATTTTAGCTTTGATAGTGAATGGTGACAGGAATCCGTAGACGTCGAAAATAGACATTATCAATCGTAACATTTCCCTTTTCGTGGGACGTTTCAGGCCATTTATTATTTGTTCAGGAATTCGTTTAAAAGAAGTATCGAATCCCAACGAGTCTTCTTTCGGGTACCAGATTAATCCAAGGGTTCGTTCTCCAGCTTCCTGCTGGCCGACTTTAAAGCGCACTGCAGTACCACATAAAGTTTCTTTTGGTAAGTTTTCTATCACGTTCGCGCTGTTGCTATTCCAGTTTCTTATTTCAAACCCCCCGCATTTATGAATGTATGCAATTTCTTTTGTTAATCGCAACGCTGTTGACTCATCCTCTAAGCTGTCTATATAATCATCCATATAATGCTGATTGCAGATTGCATTTACTGCTGCGGGATAAGTTTCTTCGAATCTTTTTGCATTTTTATTCTTAATAAATTGTGAAATAAACGGCGACGAATTGGAACCAAAAATTAATGACGTCATCGCATATGTTCTTACACGATCGTCTGGTGAATCTCTCCACAAGAATCGTAGTGCGTTTTGGTCCTCGGCTTTTATTTTAATTCTCAGGAACATATCGCGGATGTCACCGGTCACAGCCACTCTGCTTTCGCGGAATCTCAACATGATTCCGTATAATGATACAAGTAAGTCTGGTCCGGTTAGAAGATAATCGTTCAACGAGAAGTTATGACTTTTCGCCGCGGCGTCAAAAACTAACCGTAGTTTTTGTTTATTAGGGTTGTCAACACCAAAGTGGGGAAGATACCAGGTCTTTGGCGTGGTTTGGACATCGGTCAATTCTCGTGCGTAGTCATTGCGTAGTAGATGGTATATTCTCTCTTTGTATCTCTCTGCGTAACTTTCACATTTCTTTAGCTTTCTTTCAACTCCTTTTAGTCTGTTCAAGGCAGTGGTATACGACTCTGGCATGTTACAATTTTCATCTTTCCACGGTAGGCCGACGTACCAGTTGCCGTCCTTCAGGGCAGAAGTTCTTTCGAGGTGGGCTATTGCTCGTTCATCTTCTGCGTTCAGACGAGGTTTCCCTGATATGCCCATAGCTTCTATTGAAAACGAGCGGCGGACTTCCCCATGTAAGTCGTCCATTATGCATTCAGTTTCTTTTTGTGATTCATCAGCTTCAGTTAAAAACAAAGTTGAATGCTTGCTTCCACAGTTCACGTTCAAGGACGTGCGGCCATGTAAACACCAACCCAGTGGAGTACGAGTTAGGTAAGGTTCGGTAGGATTGCCTCGAATAACTTCCAAGGGCAATAACAAATAGTAGTTGTCTTGCCCTATTAGTATTTCCGGTTTGCATTGACCAAAACATAATTTATGTTTTATATTATTGATTGCATCACTGCACTTTAGTTTGTCGAGTGATATAAATTGCGTAGGTAAGTTAAGGTCTTTGGTAGTACGTGCTTGCAATGTAAACATCGTACCGTCACTGTTCGACACGCGTAAGTCCACTATTTCGCTATCACACACAAGTTCGCAACCGTTCCACGCGCTCCGCACTTTTAATGTTTGTTTACGTCCGCGTATACCTAACTTCACCATCAGTTCGTCACTAGCTATTGTCACAGTGGAACCATCGTCCAGCAAAGCCACCGTGCTCACTGTTCCGTAAGGTCCGTGTATATTTATAGGCACTGTCTTTAACAACACTTGACTATAACTGTCCTCGTTAATGTGGGCGACAGCCTCGCTAGGCAGCAACGAAGCCGAAGTCGACGCCGTAGGAGTTGCTGCGGAAGTTGCCGCGAGAGTTGCCGGAGCGGGTGCCGCAACAGACGGTTGACATTGCTCATTACCGCGCCCATCAGGGAAGTGCAGAAGTTGATGGTGCGGTTGTCCGCAATTGTCCTTATCACACACGGGTGCTGGGCATGCGTCACGGCTGTGACGCGACACCAGACACTTATAGCACAAACCGTTACGTTTTATAAATTGCCATCTGTCCTTACGCAACGCTTTTTTAAACTTTTTACAGTCTATTATTTTGTGTTTATTTACTTTACAAAACCGGCACTTATCGTCACTAATCTCCGTACTGTCCGTAGCGTTTTGCACTAGCACCGTATGAGTTCTGTTTACATTATCACTGTGTTTACGTTTATAGTCACTGGGATTGTATATTATATTCACTGACGTTTTCGATATTTTTATAGCTTCTTGATTTAAAAACTCGGATAATATCACAAGCTTAGGCTTATCTCCGCTGCTGATGATTGGATAACTGTAGTCTGCCCATTTTGAGATAAGCACTGTAGGTAATTTTGACAGGATAATTGATATAACGCTTGTTCCTTTCAGGTACTCATCTTGACCAATAGCAAGCACAGCAGCGACATAGTTTTTTATTTTTACAGAGAATGTTACTATTTCTTTGTGATATTCCTGGGCCATCGGTTGAAGCTTGTTTATCTCGTACACAATTTTAGCGATTATAATGTCTGGATTTCCAAATTGTAGCTCCAGCGTAGACATCACAACATCCGGTGACGTAGCACTAATTAACAGTGCCGTTACGGCATTCTTAGCTGCTCCATGCAAACATTTCCGTAATCTCCATAGGTTTTCCTGATTGCTGAAGTTACACACTTTTGTTGATTCCTCGTATGCTTGCTTGAACTGCAGCCAATCCAACGGCTCACCTCCAAAACCAGGTAAGTCTTTAGGTGTACTCAATCTGCTCAGCATATGAGCATGCGATCCATTAGCTGTGGCAGCAGCGGCCAGATCTTTGAGAGCGCTTGCCAACATGTGAACGGTTCCATCAGTGCCACCTCGAGCAGCTGTTTGCTGCGCCAGTGGCTGTAGCGGCAGGTCAAGGTCGCCCAGATTTGTATCCTGCGGTAGGGCAGCCTCTGCCTCCAGTTCGCGATGACTTCGTTCTAGCCACTTCTCCACCTCAGCTTTAGAATGATCTCCTTCCCTTCCTTCCGATTGTGAACTGTATTCTTCGTCTTCTAGCTCGGCCAAATCGGCCGCCAACCTTTTATCGATTATTTCCATTTGTATTTTTGCCTTAGCTTCTGCTGCTTCTAATTCCAGTCTTTTCTTTCTAGCCAGCGATGACGATGCAGACTTTGACCGAGATATCGATTTTGATATTTTTTCTGACTTCGAGGGTAGACCTGTATTGGAACTCGGTTTCACTTTTCCATATTGTTCGGCTAGAAATATAGGTTTTTCAACTTGTTTTAGGTCCTTTGTTTTTCCATCACGGTCACTTTTAGTGTTTCGTTGCCTGGAATCATCTTGAACAGCAGTTTCAACGCCCTCAGACACTTCGCCATAAAGTTCTTTATTTTTCTTCGCTGTGCTCCGTGTATTTACCATAGCTCGCGATTTCGGTGGAGTGGTGAATATCCAGCAGATTTGGCTCGAATGACCAGAATGTAAGGGAGGCAATGAAGAAAACCAAAGGTTAAGAATTTTGGAAATGTCGCAGTAGAGGAGGCTGTACGTGCGCGCTAAGTTAGTACCATCGGCGACTAATTGCGCGTGATCGGCTCGCATCGTGCGCCCGCGTGCCCCTGCCCCGCGCCCGCTAGCTTCAGCCCCCCGCACACCCTTACAAGCTCCTCGACGGTACATTCCATTTATTTGTAAACAAAAGGGGTACAATATTAAAATAGACAAATATAAGTTTAGTAGGTTCACATGGTTAACACTGACCAATGAAAATACACTTTGATGTACAAAATTTCCAGAAAAATAATAACCGTTCTGGATGATCTTTAGGTTAAGCTGCGCTTGTCTAGGTTGGACCGTGATGGGTGACCACCTATTAATACCGAGTTGCCTACGTGCCTCGGTAAGCACGTAAGTCAGTCAGTGGCCCTAAAGTCTGCCAAGGAGCGTATCGTATTACCCAGAACTAACTGGGTTGTAGAGGTCAGATAGGCAGTTGCTCCATGTAAAATACTGCTACACAGCTGCATCCCAACATTTTTGGGAAAAGGCTAAGCAGGCGATGTTGATTTTCAAGTAGTTTTTAGGTTTTAGATTTATGTGCGACCAAACCTGTGACCACAAAAGCAAACCACTCAGACATCGCGTGGACCATTTTGTCAATTAATTAGTGTTGGTGACTTTTAAAAGGTCTCGCTATATAAATACCTACCTATATTTTTGTCTTCCATTTCGGCTCTTGAATATTCGTTAGTAAATGGATTCAATCAAATGAACAAGGCCGAACGATTAAAATCCCTTTAACACGTCCGGTAATAGGATAGAACACAAAAAAAAACTAATTAGTCCGTCATTTAGATTATCAAAAAAGGTTTGACCACTAATTTTTCTTTTGTAACGTAAACGTAAATTTAAGAAGACACAACGCTTTTTAAATTCTCAATACGTCATGGCTTGTATAGTTTTTAGTGAGTTCTGACGTCACGACTGTTGTTACAATTTACACTGTTTTTTGTTTCAAAGTAAGTTAATGTTTAATGTTTATTTTGATTCCTTGAGTTCATAAGGACTTAACTTATACCAAGACTTAAACTTGCGAAGACAAAGAGAATGATGAGATGAGAAGATTATATGGTGTTGAAGTAGCAAATAATCTAAAGAAAAAATATATTGCTTCAACCACAAATAAATCGAGATTAGTACAAGATGAGAAAAATTAGGAATGTGATGATTGTATAACAATATTTATATTTTTTTTTATTTTTTTTTATATTAACAATATTTTAAGTGTAATACAATCATCACTTAACAATACTGTCTTATTTGACCCAAAGGTTGACTGGTAGAGAATGCCTTGTGGCATTAAGTCCGCCTATGTACCACTCTTGTACAATAAATAAATAAATAAAATAAATAAATATTTTCATTAAGATAAGTAAAAAAGGACTTCATTAGATCCATTTTAATAAAGCCTACAGAAACCGTAGTGAAACTAATGCTTATTTACCGCCTCACCAACTGGAAGGGCAGAAAATAAACCAGGGTCTATTATTTGCCTTTCGCTGAAGAAAAGGTGCCACAATATTGCTGTAACATTTCTTTTTAAATTGGATGGGAATTTTGAATCAAGGTATGAAGCAAAGGAACTGGAAAGGAAGTAGGACACATAAGAAATGTCATTTTGGTGCACGGGTATTACTTATTTTTTTCCAACACTTTTTATTTTCCAAAATTTTATTTGACCATTTTATAATCGGAATTAATATACAAACCCCTACAAAATTACAGCCTTCGAGTACCAACGGTCTCTTAGCAAAACCTCGGACGAACGGATGGACAGACAGACATGACAAAACTATAAGGGTTCCTTATAAGGAGTACGGATCCCTAAAAAGTACTATGGCGTCATCTATGAAAATGGAAAAGTAACATCAAGTTCCTAAATTGCGATAAAAGTTACATGTTCTCCGCGATTTAAGACGCAATTGATGTAGAAAGACCCGACCGCTGACGAGTAGTAATTATAAAGTCACAACAACCGTCTGTTCGGAGAATCTTCCCTTTTTCTATGATTGATAAAAATACCTTTACAACCTGTTCGTCATACCCCTATAATGGGTGTTAAAATAGTCTTAACGAAGCCGAAAGGCACATGTTGTCTCCATCACTGCGATCAGTCTTTTGTTCTAGAGTCCGAAAATACACCTAGAAACCTTCTACGAGAGTTACAAGTTAAGGAGATATTGGGGGTTAAACTTTACCACACGTTTTTTTTTAATACATGTTTTTAAGCAGCGGTGGCCCAGTGGTGGCGGCCCCGACTTACGAACAGTAAGTCGTGGTTTCAAACCCAGACAGGCGCATTACTATGTGTAATTTATTTCATCACCACTGCTCTCAAAACGGTGAAGGAAAACATCGTGAGGAAACCGGCATGTCCTAGAATAAAAATTCGAAGATATGTGACATCTACCAATCCCCACTGGGCCCACGTGGTCGCTCGTCGTCGCCCGGTGGTAGCCCATTCCCTCTCATTGAGCAAACTATTCAATCCATCCACCAGCACAATGTTTTGAGTGCGTTTCATATTGAGTTTTACCGTATAATGTGATTTTTCACCTAAAAAAAGTCATTTTTGGATTAATCTGTTGAACATAATGCTTGGTTAACGGCTTCGTGAAGAGTTTCTGTATGCTGTATAGGTATATACTATTTTTTGAGGATAAAAACAGTTGTTGTGTTTTCTGCTTTATTCTGTCTACCGATTTAAAAAAGTTTTATTCACTCCAAATTCTTTATTCCTAAAAAAACTTCCTGAACATCTCATTGACAGATACTCCGTTTTTACCTGTTCGGGACCCGTATTATGTACATTTTAGCATATGTAAAGGTGTTACAAAAAAGCCCCCAAGGTCCTTGCCAAAACATTATTCAGATAGCGGCCAAAAGCTGCCAATTTCTGAAAGGCCGAGGGTCATAGCGTTTTTTGTGTTTCTATTTGAGTTGGTTCGAAAGAGTTACGATATCCATTTGGCTGGTCCATCGGCAGTATCTTACGTTCCTAGTTACTTACATAAGGTAGAAGGAAACCTAGCAAAATGCTTTCAAGTTTGCCCACGTTGCCGCGTTGTACGTACAAATGCTCAACTAAATCTGAATATAAGAATCCTTTTGACGTCATTTTAAGACTTTTCCGTGTTATTTGATCAATTGTGGCTTACTTATAGTAACTTAGTTGAGCACATACGTTAGGGTGAATAGAATAGAATAGAATCTTTATTTGCTTAGAATGTAGGTAGACGTGCTACATAAAATAAGTTGTAGAATTTTTGATAGCAGCCATGTAGATTCTGCATTAATATAGCATGCATGTATCCCTCAGGGAATAGTAAGAATATTACAAAAAAACGTTTTTTTTTGGTGTTATCGGTGTTGATGTTTTCCACAAAAATATCACGAAAATCTAATGTAAATTAAAGTACCAAATAAGTTTCCTATAGTTGATATTTAAATTCACGGGAAGAGTCGACCGACCGCTTAAGAGCGCGCATCCCAAAAGTTGGCAACGTCGCAAATAGCTGTCAAATATTTACATGTTTTAATTAATTGGTAATTTTACTGTATGGAAATAAGAAATATGGCTCTGTAGTGCACAAAAAAAAAATGAATTGCAATTAAAACCCTAAATTTGATGTTGTAAATGTTACAGGTGTAAAAAAGGCATTTGGGGAGTTCCCAAATACTTTTTTACATCTATATATTCGGTATTACGATATTCATTATTGCATTTCCTTATCAATTTTTTAGTCCACTACAGAGCCATATTTCTTATTTAAACACAATAAAATTGCCAAATTAATTAAAACATGTAAATATTTGACAGCTATTTGCGTCGTTGCCAACTTTTGGGATACGCGCTCTTAAGAGTCTACCAAAACCCTTGGAATTTTCGGTCTATTTGCAAACGAAATGGTTTTACCTTCTACAAAACGATGCTTTTAACCCAAGGCTAAAATACAACTTACTCACATAATGATACAGGGTTTTAACGCAGCAATTACCTGCGGCAAAATAAATGTAGCATTTTATCTGCCGCAAGGAAACTACAGACCACTGCGGGCATTTATTTATAGTGATCTAAAATGCAAACAAAAGAGAAAATGGAGTAATACAGTCTTACTCCATTTTCTCCTTTTTTGCATTTACCAATGGGAAAAGAGCTCAAGGTAAAACTCTTCAAAAATACACAGCAAAGCTGCAGTGATTGCTGCAAACAAATAATAGGTACAACAAAATATAGTTCACAGTTATCCACAATCACGTTGTATTTCTTATTTCTAGTCATTTTGCAACATACCGATTAATTTTCAATGGCTTCGTGCTTCCAATAAAACAATTTTAACAATCATGAAGTTTCATAAAAGGTACCTACGTTATTCTATGCGAAAATCGTTTTTGTTGTTTTTGTTGAATTGATAAAGGCTTTCAGGTCAATACTGTGAAAACAATGTTTTGTTTCCAATTCATTGTAACACAATATAATTGAATGATTTTCCTCCATTCAGAGAAAACCTACGTCTGCCACCATTCACTAAATTAAATACACGACAAGGTTATGTGAACATCGACGTCAACCTTTCGTTTTTGTCAAAATGTTATATGAAATATAGGAAATATATTCCCGTAATTTGAATATTTTGAAAAAGATTCGGTCAAATTCCCTCTGGCACATGTTACTACACTGTGAACTGATATCGTAACAGGCTCAGAACATTGTGATTTTTGTGAAACAACGTTTTTATATCGTTCGTCATTTGTTTTTGTTACTCAACTGCCTTGTAAGTGAGTACTTTCTTTACGACAAGTAGGGTTTCGGAAAATATGTTTCTGTTTGAAGATATTCTCTTCGTTCGTTTTTTGATTGATGAAGACATGCATTGTCATTGTTGTGAATGTGTTCTAGAGTAGCTTTACGCGGTAATACCACCCTTGTACTTTCTTCTCGTTCCAGACTTAGGTATTTACGAAACTTTGTTTTGCGTTTCATGTTTATTTTATTTCTTCGACATTTTGTATTTTGACTGCCTCATTGTTTGTAGTGGTCGCTAGCATGACTGCTGAGCATGAGGTCCTCCTGGGTTCAATTTCCGGGTCGGGCAAAGAGTAATTGAGTTTTTCTATCAGGATTTGCGCCCGGTTGATAGCAATAGGCTCTCCCTATTACATGAGACTTTAAGATAACTGGCGAAGAGAGGATATACTATTAGATACGCTTCTGCCTTACCCTCCTAGGAATACAGGTTATGTTAGGACGAATTCGAATTTGTCTCTTTTTAAACGTTATCATTTTCCGATTTAGGAAAATGTTAAACTTTCACACATCTTCGGATTTCCATTAAAAGTAAATGCCTGGTAACAATTTATTATAGGTCAAAGGGTAACTTGGTTTTCATTTCTCACTCTGCGGCTAAGGTGGTCGCACAACACTCAGGTAAAACGTAAAACATTTCAAAGAGAGTAAACCTTTGTAGGTTGTATCTGGTTTCTCATTTTGTGGTTTATTTTAAAAAGGTCAGACTGGTATATAGGAGTACTTAATTGGAGTTGATATCATATATTACGTTTATTACTTACAGTAATGCGTTTGTTTGATTGTTATTGATATGTAAATATTAACTGACTTTATATTATTTATTTAGGGGTTTCTTGTGTCCAATGGTGAAACATCATCGTGGCCAATATTGAACACTGGCAGTTTGGTTCATTTTCATATTTAATCGGAATAAAGTAACTATAGAAGAATTGAAACCTTACAAAAATAAGATGTGTTAATTTAATAAAGAAAGTTATAAAGTATAGTATTGTTATAAAAAGGGTATTCTTATTTAGTAGTGCAGCACTTCTCTCACACTACCGTACATAAGAGTCCTTCGTTTTCACATGCAAGAGAGACCGGCTATTATATTATGCATCCTTGGCATAGACGTGATATCAGCATACCACAGCTTCTATCATAACATCTTAGGTGAAAAGTTGAACCATGGTCCGTACATTTTGTAGTTCTGTGGTTATTCTCGTGCGAGGTGTGACGTTATGTAATAGGCCATACCTATGTAAATAAGCATGCTTTTACCTTGGCCAGAAGGTAAACATTGCCAAACAACGTCAAAATGCCGCCTGTGTTTTTGGAAGAGATTTTATTAATTTTTATTAATCGTAGTTTATTGATAGATTGAATGGTGAAGTTCGTTCAATATTAGGTTTTTTTATTTATTTAATGTGTTTTAATTGGTTCTTTATTTCTAGCATAAATACGTATACTTCGTGATTTGTATATTTCACATTTGTATAGGTGAAGAATTATTTTGGTCTGAAAACCCGTGGAAAACGAAGTGTGTCTAAACTAAGGTGCCACATGCATGCTTTAGTTACCCTCTTGGCAGACGGCTACAAATAGACAGTTGCAACAGCCAGACTAAGCTATAACCGGTGATACCTAAATGGTGTCACTGGTTTAACCTAGATTAGTTTAGCTTTTGTTTTAGAGACCAGAGACTGAAAGGTTAATTCACTCCACACATCTTTAAAAATAGATTGTACATCAAGTGCATAAAACGGATAATTTATTCGAGGGTGGATATAAAATAGAGTGTCAAATGAGTTTTATGGACGAATTGTATGCTCTACTTTTCACTTCGATTGCGAGGAAATGGAAACAATAAATGAACATGTAAAATAATAAACGGACGAAATTAAAATTTAAGTTTATCTCATGAAGTTTTATTGTGTACTTTGGCTGTTGGTATCCGTGCCTTGTTCTTAGAATTCAAATATAGAGGTTATTCTATGAAGTTGAAGTTGTTCGTGTGGCTGTTCGACGAAAATTTTACTCTAGAGCATTAAAAGTGACTTTATTAATTGTCCCTACGCACGACATGAAGACGAAACTTTAAGAGAATGAGAAGTGAAAATTTTGTTATTGGTGGTTGTTACAACTTAGTGGGTACTTAAAGGTAACAACGATGAATGTCTTCACGTTGATCTGTCTTAACGTCAACTGATAGCTGTCACAACTGACATTATTTGCCGTAATATGTCATTTTTTACCCTCCGTATGTCATGATGACTTGATGGTGGATCGTATACAGGGTGATTGTTAGTTGGGTGCGGGCCTTGAAATGGGGGATACTAGACCTTTTTTGCAACAACTTTGACCCCGACACCTTGGGGTCCAAACTGGGAATTATTTTCTTTGAAACGTGAAGGCAGGTACTTACTGTTTTGATAAATTGGTTTTCGGAGGATACATTCGTTCATGAGCTATCAAAAAAGTATCAGTTTCATGTAAATGTGAAACATTTTAAGGAGCACTTCAAAAGTTCGATCAGGTCAAAATTTTTGCAAATAAGACCTAGTATCCCCCGTTTCATGGCCTGCACCCAATTAAAAAACACCCTGTAGATGATGCCTGTTTTTTTTTTGTTTTTGCTGTGTTGAAATATAATCAAGCGTATTGTTACCATTATACTTTTCTTTGAAAAACGTGTAGTTGTAACTAGAAACTAACCACTCTTTTCTTCCACAGGTATCATCAGATGTTTAGAGATGTTAAACCTGTCACCAGCAAGTTACGGCAACGTTGACGCGAGCGAACGCACGGTTAACACCAAGAAGGTGTACTCGGTGCGGCCGTGGTACGCAGTCGGCTTCGACCCGCAGGAGGTATTAAGGAATACGCCAGGTAAGACCACTATTTCAACATAGCACAACTACATCCCTAAAGGTTAAGTCAGAGGTGAACCCAATAATAAACCCTATTTCACCATTTATGTTTGAATCTCATGTTATAACTTATGGGTAGTAATAAAAGTAGATAGGTAGGTAGTCAAAATATAAAATGTAATCTGGCGAGAACTGAAAGGACAAAGAAATGACCGATTAAAATACTCAAAATTCCGAAAAAATACAACAATTAGTTGACGTAATATTTCCCCATTTTAACCTATAAAATAAATACAACAGTAATAAAATCAACGGCTACGCTACACGGGGTTACAAGCTAACCAAGTCCTGCCCCCGTATTCACAAACGCTCGGAAAGAATTTCGATTCGACAAGTCGTTTGTCTATCTTTTTGTGGCATTAGAAAAATGAGCGAGATAGACATACGACTACGCGAATCGAAATCGAATCGAAGCGTTGCGTTCTGGCTTTGTTCGCTTTTGCAAGTGATTTTTTTAGCGGGACATGATTTCGGAACCTAACTATTCACAAACTAAGTATGTTTTTCGGAAGTTTATTGTTTTCTTTGTGAATTTGGTTTATTATTTTTTGTAGAATTATAATTTGAATAAGCTCATGTTTGTTCATTCATTTTAACCAAGCTAAGTTTTACAGTAAACCATAAATCGTTGGAAGTTTTTTTTAGAAGCTTTATTATTTCGCATAATGTATTACCATCAAACGGGCACAAATCCCGACTCCGTGGTTGCTATTGAGAAGTGCCTAATATATATTCTCAATAACACTGCCCGACTATTACAAAACTGTCCAAAAAGGAGTGGTGGTTTTACTGTAGTTTTCTTTAAAACTTGCAAAGTCAATATTAAATCAGGCTCGTATGAGTAAACAAAACAAAAGGCTTATTCCTCTAATCCCCCTTAAGAGAACCCCCATAAAGGGGGGAAAAGGCTCAGTGCAGTTTTTGGAGACAGTCGATAGAAGAGAAAAGTAGGTAACTAGGTAATCCAAAATAAACTCTATCTTAACGCTGTACGCTGGCAATTACAAAATAAAGTACTAGACGACCGCTTTCACCAGTAGCTCTTATTCAATTACAATTTATTTTTAGGAAAGCTTTTCATTTGAAAAGCATAAAAAACCACCTTGTGTTTAATTTTCCTATAGTTGTAATAAGCCTGGCTTTAAATCTCATCTCTGGGGCCGTAGGTTCTAATCCCGGTTGGATAAAAATGTGATTGGTTTTTAAATTAAATTATTCGGGGAATAGTGGTTTGAAATAACAAAAAAAACTATGCCCGTTTCTTTGATTGCTTTTTTACGAGCTTTAATTTAGTTTTACTTGTTAAACTTCTTTTCTTCATGCCGTGCCTAACCTGGTGTTAGAGTTTTTATGCCGCCCATGGGTGTTTTACTTGGCTTGTATAACTAAAAAATTACAATGTATTAAGGGACCTAGCCCATAGCACAATTGGGTTTAAATTAGTATATGTCACCGTAAAATTGTCAAATACGTTATATTGTAATATCTCTAGCGATATTGTAAAGTCTCGAATTATTGTCAAATGAACATACTGCTTACAACAAAACGCATTATTTTTCGTGAAATGCATGCGATTGTAGTCAACTTACGCGGTGTGGAGGGAAGGAGCGGTCCCCTTTGCCCAGTGGCACAACTCTCATGAAAAGATAATGCACCATTCCTGAGAAATACCGATTAATATAACATAACCTAAAAACACTTTATATTCCCCCTAAAAAGCGTAGTCGACGGAGCCCCGCTTCGCGGGGCCCCTATTTCCGAGTGCAGGGTTTAAAGGAACCTAACTAACCTAACGGGGGGGGGGTGCCCCAAGTCCCGATTATGGGGGCAGAGATACTTCCGTATGTTCAGTTGACAATAATTCGAGACATTACAATATCGCGAGAAAAAACACTTTATATTGTAATATAACGTGTTTGACAATTTTACGGTGACATATACATTTCAAAAATTACCATTATCCTCCTACCCTTGTCCCATTTCACTTGGGGTCGGCTCAACACCTTTTATTTTTCCATTCTCCTGTCAGACGTCACGGCATCATTTACTCCTTTCCTTTTCACACAATCCATCTTTTTAGCCTTCTTCTCTCTCTACATCCCAAAATTCATATCTATCACACTTTAAGTAATATGAGTTTCATCCCTCCACGTTACATTTAAAAAATATGTCAAAAAAATAGTATTTATCGTATGGTTACGAATAACAAACGTAATTAAGTGAGAATGGAACAATTAGGACCATCAATTACATACATTATTCCATTTGTCGGACGAAGGCAAGAGTTTATAATTGACATCTACACAACTGATTGACATAAGCACTACGTACTGAATTATTGATTACAAACTCTGTACAGGCATACATACATTACCTTTGTACAGTCTCGAGTACAAATGTGTTATTCCTAAGCTTGCTTCGCTCGCTCCTGCATTCTAGGTTATCTAAGTAAAATATCTGTCGCCGGCGCCGCCTGTGATAAATATTTAGGCAACGACCACCGACAAACAAATCACCAAGCACCGCCACCGGTAGCAGAGCCACTCTTCAGCCAAATTTTTATGGCTTTAAGGGACCTCAGGGGGAATTCTAGACCTCTTTTTTAAAATTCTAGTTTTCCCCTCGGAGGCACTTTCAGGGGGATTTGTGGAATAAGTATTTTTTTTTTGTTCCAGTTCTCCTCCCTTTTTTTTTTTTTTTTTTTGGTATGGGAAATCATCAAATGACTTCTCCCACTCTGGGCGGAGCGGAAGGGAGTGTCAGACTCTTACTGACTAAAACCCATCCATGTTCCTTCCTCGCCCTTTATGTTCCGGGGCCGCGGTATCTCTTTCGAACAGGCCCGCAACCCCGGCAGGCTTCGGCCCTTGCGGGCCCCTCCCCTTATGCTGACAGACATCTCTTTGAGGCGCGCGTGGAACACGAACGCGCCGTCGACACGGCCTGTCGTCGTCGTTAGACGGACGGACGGCTAGCTAGCCCATAGCCAACCGTCCACAGGCCCGCATCTACGGTGGCCGGTAGCCACCACGTGGCCCCCGACGCCCGGTGCGTCTCCCGCGGCGGCCGGGAAGAGAGGATCTCTCCCTCTCTCGTTCCGCCAGCTCCTTCGCTAGCATGACTGCTTCGCAGAAGGAGGTGACGGTTTCCCATTCCGTCTCGCTCCGGACCATGGATTGAACCAAGGCCGGACGCGAGAGGTCACCGCCGCCGATCGCCACTACGAGGACACGGCTCTGCTCCGCCCACGCAGGGCAGACTTCCACCGTGTGCTCCTAAAAACCTAACAACCTAATAAGTTTCTAAGAAAATGTTAGTTATTGTGAAAAGAGTTTTCACCGGTCTAAAGTAGTTTAGACTGGGTTTTCATCGGTCTAAAGTAGTTTTGACTGGTTAATAATTTTGACGGTGACTTAATATGCATTTGTAAAAACTTACAAAAGTGATTTAATTGTTATATTTTATGTTGGTACTGTTACGAACACAGCATTTGAGAACCCGTACTTTAATGTTATGGATTCCAAAGTTGTACCTAACAATTATTATTCTATGTATTTTTTTTTTTAATAATTAGTTTTCTAATACCGCAAACGTGGGGATCCGCGCTCTTATTTACAATTTATTTATTGTTTGATTGATTTAGAAAAAATTAAAACTACGATCGTGCTCCATCATTGGACACGTTACATTAAACTAAGCTTATTATTAGTAACTTAAGATCTACGTGAATCCATCGATTTTTTTTTTCCAGTGTTATTGTAATCGCAGTTGCAATTCACTACGTGTACAAACAAAACAAAAAAAAAACAAATTTTAGTGCTCGTGACTCATCTCGTCATCTCATCTTTATAGCCCCCAACATAGTTCGGAAACGGCTAGGTAGGTTAGGTAGTAGATGATGATGATGACATGGATTGACTGCCTATCTGACCTTTACAACCCTAACTGCGTTGAAAAGGTCAGGTAGGCAGTACTGGACAAAACTGGTTGTCAGACTTTCGAGCAACTGGCTGCCTAAAACGACTGTCAAACAATGATATATAAAGCTATAGATACGTTGCCCGCGCTCTGTAGTCGCAACATGAATGCAAGGCAATTGCCGGATTTTCATTTAGTTGCGTACCAACTAGTGCCGCGGCAGTACGTGACATTAAAATAACTTTTGTGTATAACTTCCTCTAACAACGAAAAAAAAAACTATACTTTAACTGTGAAAGATAGAAAAGTATCATTTTATACGTAAGTATCAAGAAAATGTATTTTATTTTAATTTTTCGATGCCTTCTAATGGCGACTGGCGCCTGAGGTAAGTCACGTGCCGTTAAGGGAAGATGACAACGGAATTAAAGAAATATATTTATCTCTCTCTAACAACAAAAATTCCGTAGATGACGTTTAATTTTCTTTCCCATTCTTCGTGCGTCTAAGTAGCTATCTAGCTAACGACAGTATTTACGCTGTTGTCGACAGCCGTGATGTTCATGCATGACGCGTCTATTTATAATACGTCATTGCTGTCAAAGATCTTTAAATTGCAGCTGAGACCAACGTTTGAACGATCTATACGGTGCAAGGAGGTAATTCGCTATGTATTGGGTAGTCACCCATCCATGGGTCAACCTAGGCAAGTGCGGCTTAACCAGAAGATTTACCCGCGGCTGACGTTATTTAGCTCCTCATTCGTGCTCTTGACCGTACAGCACAATCAGTACTTTCACAGTTTTTATGTCTTGTGACTGGGACTGTAGCTACTTTAAATGTTTATTTTTGTTTCGTAATTCAAAAGTGCCTGTAACTAGCCTACTTGAAATAAATGCTTTGATTTTGATTTTTGATTTTGAATCATGCCCGTACAACGTCACTTCGTTACATTCACACCACTTCCAGCTAATTACAAACACATGAAACTAAAATTGGTACCATTTCAAATTACATGTACATGTACCAAAACAAATGACAGACTGTTAATTCAACGCCTACAGATCTCATTAGCACCTTGTCCTGTTCGTGACGTCACAATTTCGGTACACCTACTGGAATTGGTACGTACCCACGCCAGGTGTTGGCGTCATGACCGTGTATACTCAAAAGGGCTTATGTGAAAGCAATTTTAGACAAACGAAGCTATTGTTCGCGGGGTTGGAGTAGTTAATTGAGTGGAGCAGTGAATATGCAAGGGTGTTTAATAAATGAATATTGTCATCAAATTTCAGTTCGATCGTGTTGACTATTCTAGTGTGTCTGACGTGCACGCCGGCTTCCGTTCTGAGTGATGAGGACACAGCACGGCCGTAGTTCCATACAAACGTAGTACTCTGTTTCCTCCCTGGATAATGCCAGTGCAGTATTTATTTTTTCTTAAAATCTATGACCTCTATCTCTGTCCTCCCATATCATCGGCTTAGCCTTTTCCCAATAAATTATGTTATAGTCGGGTTACAGTCTAACCGGATGCAGCTGAATACCAGTATTTTACGTGGAGCGACTGACCTCCACAACCCAGTTAAAACTGAGTATTACGATATCACTTGGTAAGACTGATTGTCATACTTTTTGGGCCACTGACTACCTGTAACGACTACCAAAGATGGACAAATGACGGCCGAGACCAATAGCTTAACGTATTTTCCAAAGCACAGGATTGGCATGTCCATATACTTCCTTTTTTTAATAAATTATTTATTAAAAGCGACTCCCTTCCGCTCCGCCCAGAGTGCGAGGGTTCATATGAGATTTTCCTTCCGAAAAAAAAGGACTTAGACTTCTCCTGAATGGCGCCAAATACTCCAGTTTCTGTATCCAGTTTGACCTAGTCTGTACTTTTTTTAAGGTCGTCTGTCGAAGTAGCAGTTACATCGTTATTCCTTTCATTTCGACATTATCAGTTACGTAGACGGTCATCAATTTCTATTCTATCTCTAAACTAGATCTGATTACTAGAAAAGCCTGATATTGTATTCAATAAATTATGATAACTCAATATTGAATTGTAAGTATAACAAATTGTATGATGTACTTATTTAATAAACATGTATTCCATTCGTTTTGTTGAAAGCTTCAATACAGAATATCGAATATTAAGAGGCGTATCGGTAAATGTTTGGTATTCAGCTTAGCGACTGTGGCTTATATATTGATGGAGTATAATTTACGATTTATATTATTGACTCCATTACTATTATATCAAAGTTCAATTTATATGAAATAAAATTTATAAAATCAACGGTTATTCATGTTATGATACGAGTATACATTATATATGAAGTTTAAACATTTTCCAAGTTGTCGGCCACAACCCTTTAGAGAATTCGACTTACGTAGAAAAATACAAGACTTATATTGGACACCGCAATCTCTTGACGGTGCTAATTTTATGTTTCGCAATTGAGTTAGAAACTGATCTAAAAGTTCTTAGAAAAAGCTGTCTGAAAGGTTTGTGTCTAGTTTTAAACACTAAATCAGCACACACGAAAGTACTAACTTCTAATAAATAGGGTACACTGTCTGACTTTACGATCTATTCTACAATCTTTTTAGCTAACCTTCGTTTTTCTTGTGATTCTCAATCCAATTTTGACCTCGTTCTAAAACCGATCCATCTTCTACTGAAATGAGGGACGTACACCCGACTCCTAAGTCCAAAATTGGATCGATTTCATGATCTATAATGTAACTTGTGGTAATAGGTACCGAATAAAATGGTTTGTTGAAAATTTCGTAGGTATCAACAGTGTAAAAAGAACGTAAGCTAAATAATGATAGCCGCTCGGATCAATCTTCAGATTTAGCCGCATATGCGTGTAATTACTCACCGAGTTGACTCGGAAAGCACGTTGGCTGACACTTTTAGAGTTTCGTCAGTGGTACGAAAGTCTACAAACCGACCTTACCAATGAGCATCGTATTACCCAGTACTAACTGTGTTGTGGACGTTAGACAGGTAGTCGCTCAATGTAAAATATAGGTACTCAGCTGCATCTGGTTAGTTTGGAAGCCGACCTCAACATAGTTGGGAAAAGGCAATGATAAAAACCGTTAAAGTGTAAGTGTCCGGTGTGAAAACTAATACGACTCACTTCGACGTATAATCCTATTACGGTTTGTAGTAGTAATTTGAACGGTATACGTGTAACAATTTAGTTGAATCTACAATTTAGGGAAATACAGAACGAACCCCATAGTGAGACAACATTAATCATGAGTATATAATGTCGTACACAAAACACGAAACACATTGCTGCAAAAACGACAGCTTCCCGAAAGGTTGGAAAAACAAACTTTGAATTTTCGTAGTTTACTCGTATGTCCCTTGATACATTTTTTTTTCACTTTTTCGTGGTTCACATGTACTTACACCTTCACAGTATACCGGCGTGATGTTTTGTTGTGAACTGGTGTAAACAATAGACAGACATGAGGTTACAGCAATCTCAGTAAGTACATTTGCTATCATTTACGAAGTTTCTTCGAAGTTCTCTATCAGATCTTCACGAAATTGAAATGGGAACACTTCGACAAAGTACGCTTCCTAAAACTACCCAAATCGCTTCTGGTGTGCCCATAAAATTTGAAGAACTCTCTCTATTTCTCCAGGATCCCATCATCAGATCCTGACTTGATGATTATGGGACAACTTGAGAATATATACCCTTTCATACAATAAAATAAAAAACAGAATTGGTCCAGCCATCTTCGAGTAATCGAGGAACATTGAATTAAGAATCTCCTCCCTTTCGAAGTCGGTTAATAACGACGATATTTTGCGATTTACTTTACGATAATTTGCTCCTAAGAATTTAACAGTTCCGTTCCTTTGGCATGGATCCCATAATCAGAACTTAACCAAATTCTCATCAAACTACCCTTGAAGTGCGGTCGAACAAGCTATTTGGTTTACATTTTACAATGTAGTTAGTGGGTTAAACTGTAAACCAAATAGCTTGTTCGACCGTACATCCTTTCCAACAAAATAAAAAAAAAAACAATACATGTTACGGTAATAGGCTTTTCCCCAGTAAATGGAACTTAACACATCTAACTGTCGTAATCTAGGTGTTTTGTACACTTCTGCGTAGCCCCCTCAGAGCATAAAGGCGTGATGTTACGTCATGATGTTGTCGGTTGAAAAAAAAAACAGCTGTAAGGGTGGCTCAGTACATAATTACATTTTTGATTTAGGTACTGTTTTTTTTTCTAAATCCACTAAAAGTGATCGTTGAGATTTACTTTTGTTTAATGTAACGTCGCATTTCAGAAAGATTTGTTTAAGTTAAACTAAAATCAGCTATTGAAAAAAAACGGAACCGGGCATAACGAGGAAAAAAATGCTCAAAATAATAAGAATAAAATTCTCTAGTAAAAAATGCGAGTTAAAAAACTCATTAGATTACGACCGAATTATTTTGCCTAAACTTTGACCTTCCTATATCGAACGTTAATGAGTAGTAATAGACCGATATACCCACGACCGGTAAAACTTAATCAGAAATTTCACTAAATTACTGATTGAAGTTTATTTAATAAAACCTGAACGAAAAAAATCTGTTCTATGCTAAACAGAATGAAACCGAAATCACTAGCCTCTTTCAGTACCCCAAATAATAAAGCGACGCACCGCTCTTGCATAAGTGCCGCGAGGCAACGCGCGGCGCCGCGCGGCTCTTCGCGATGCAGCGTTGCGTTCTGAACTCTCACAATGGAAAGTGTACCTTTTCGTGTAGTAAATAAAGTTTTATTTTGAGTCGTTCTATTAAAAAGTGCGCGCAGGGTCGCGCCGCGTTGCGTCTCGGTGTGTACTGACCCTAAAGGGCAGCTAATATTCTTATTCCGATGTCAGAATATGCATCAAAATATGTGGCTTTTGGTAAACAAAACTAACGTTATATACAAAAACCCGATAACAACCGTTGATCAGTAACCCAAACACAATATTCGTCTAGTAAAAGATGTTACCTATTCCATGGAGGGCGAAACTATAAGTATACATATAATAAAGCCTTTAACTGGATTGACAAATTATACAAATTTCATTCGATTACACCATCAGTTGACAGTGCGTCATCTAATCAACTATTATGTAGATTGTTAGGTACCTTATCATCCATCAGACCTATTGTTATTTAATCAACTGTAACAATACTAATGTAATAGCAACAATTACGGTGAAAAAAAAACATCGAGAGCAAACCGGCATGTCCTAGAACAAAAAAAATCGAAGATATGTGACATCTACCAACTAAGACTGGGCCCGCGTGGTAGATTATAGCCCATACGCAAAATGCGCGTTTTTGACGTGGAGGTACGGACACCAGTCTGTTGTACAATACAATACAATATAATACAATACAATAGCAATAATTGTGCGAGCTTGATTGGGCTAACGTAACATATGTAGGCCGATGCTCTTCCGCCAGTAATCAATTAAATGACCCGATAAGGTCAGAGCCGGCATTGATTTAATGAAGAGTAGAGTACCTAATTAATGACCAGAATCTCACTCTGTTAATGAAGTAATGAGTTAGACAAATGCTAGTAAGTAGAATTCCTTTGAAATGGAATTTGATTTCCAATGAATTGAGTTGCTTAGGTACCTGTTAATGATCCAAATTCTCGAGTTTGTGATTAATCATTCGAAATGAAGGATTAATATCGTCGTTAATTGACAACTGGGAGGTTGGTGTAAATAAATATCCTTCGACATTACACACAGCGCCATCTAGTGCCACACTAAGCGTCTTGTGACGTGGATACCAGATAGTTGATAAGCCATAGATACTTTTTGTTTGTCAATACATACTTATATACACCCATGACTAAGAAACAAATGTCCATGCTCATCACACAAACATTTTCTCCTATAGAGATTTGACCTTAAGAACGTAAGACAGCCTCACTACCGATTCAATTCGTGTCGTCGGTTATCACGTATTATGTACAATATTATGAACTGGGCCATATAGAAACACCTTTCATTTTGATCGTGTGTGCCTTATTGCATTTTTGTAGGAAACAGTTGATTGTTTTTTTTTTAATTTGCTCTGTACAGAAGACTGATAGCGTTAGGTTTTGAAGTTTCAAAAATTTTAAGGTTTTTTGTTTTTCGCATACAGGTTCCGGACCATTTGCCCAACCTACTACATTAATTTGTGTCATTTTAGGTACTTGCATAGATAGAAATTTAAATATTTGTCGTTATGATCAGTGTTAGACGAAAAGAAAATGATAGGTGAAAATTTTACTTTCTTAATAATGACGAAGAAGTAAATGATATATATGGGTATTTTGCGTTATCCGTATCAACGGGAATCTATATAATTTACCACTACTAGCTACTAACTAGCGTTTTAGGATACTGATATCAGTCTGTTGTTCAAAATATTTTGTGCCGAATTCATCATAGTTTGATTCTCATAATATATTAATGTGCTGGTATATTCTAAGAAAATCTTATCATAAGAAATATACGAGTATATCATACACCTATTCCCAAGTCATATCAATCTGCTATTTAATTCTATACCTGCATCTCCCAATTCGATTAACACACGTATGGGGCATTATGTTTGGAATTCCTAGTACAGAGATTAGTATTAGCTTTTAGTACGTATACGTATATGTCATCGTAAAGTTGTCAAATACGTTATATTGTAATATCTCTAGCGATATTGTAAAATCTCGAAATATTGTCAAATGAACATACTGCTTACAACAAAATGCATTATTTTTCGTGATATGCATACGATGGTAGTCAACTTACGCGGTGTGGAGGGAAGGAGGGGTCCCCCTTGCCCATTGGTACAACTCTCATGAAAATATATTGTACCATTCCTGAGAAATACCGATTAGTATAACCTAACCTTAAAACACTTTAAATTCCCCTTAAAAGCGTAGTCGCGGGGCCCCTATTTCCGAGTACAGGGTTTAAAGGAACCTAACTAACCTAACGGGGGGGTGCCCTAAGTCCCGATTATGGGGGCAGAGATACATCCGTATGTTCAGTTGAAAATAATTCAAGAGTTTACAATATCGCTAGAGATATGACAATATAACGTATTTGCCAATTTGAATGTATATGCATTCAATATTGGTAAGGCATAATCTCGTGCAGTCTCGCTGATGGTTTTTCTTTTCCCACGACTGTCTGGCAGTTTCAATACTATAAGCTACCTACCCCACCCTTTCTTGGTATTGTTCGTCGTTTCGTTGAGCTCCTTGAGTTATAAGTCGAACTAATACGCGATAACTGACAAATGCTTGCACTGACTGGACAGGTCCACTCAAATCTATATGATTCTTTCTTCAAAAGACCATCTCAGACACTAATCTGCATTGTTCTCATGTGTGTTGAACAAGATTATGTCTGGAATTTAAGAATATGACCGCTTTGTGTACTGTTTGGACACTGATTTGTCTATACTCTCCTTTTTTATCTTATTTCTTTCGTATTTCTCGAAGTACCAAACTGTTTGGCAGTTGAAGCATAATATGGCAAAACCGCTTATTAGGGGCATTTTCGGGCAAACCAGTGGATACCTCCAAAACGTTATAATATTAAACATACATTGTACAATTATTTTGTTTTCCCTAAATAAATATAAACATATACCAAAGTTTATTGATCTTTCCAGGTTTACAGGACTGCGTCAAATGTATAGTTAAAGTTTTTTCCTACAAAATAAGGTCTTCAGAAGACAATGAGCTCCTATAAGGGGTGTAAAAATTTTTACCAACGAAGTAGAAATCCACTTGTATTCCCCGTCATTGCGATAATTTTTTTGCTCTACTTCAAACCTAGGAACCTTCTAGTTACGGAGATATTGGGGGACAAATTTACAACTTTTTGACAAGTTTTACTGTAAAATTTTACTATAAACACCTCCACGACCCCCGTACTTTCAATCCACTTATGAGCACAATAAAATTTATCAGTACGTTACATTGAGTTCATCCACAAGACATTTTTGAGGTTGTTTATAACTAATTTTTCTCATCAACAGAAGAATACGACTACGACCCGGACGCGATCGAAGAGCCGCGAGAGAAACAAAGCGGGGACTACTATGACCGGGCTAGGGAATATGAGGACCCAGTGACGTCACGACACGCTGAGGGACTGAGTCAGGTCGAGACCGCGCCTCTGAAACCGAACAGCTTCGACCAGTCGCCGACCACTGCTTCCGTGTCAGAGTTCTCTATTGCTAATGCTGTGAATTTGAGAGGTATGTTGTATTGGCTTCTTTATTTTTTTTATAATTTACATAAACTCTTAGCTCATCATCTCCCTAGACTTTTCCCAACTTTATTGGGGTCGACTTCCAGTCTAACCGGCTGCAGCTGAATACCAGTATTTTACATGGAGCGACTGCCTATCTGACCTCTACAACCCTGTTAGTACTAGGTACTCGTAATACGATACCCATTGATAACACATTGTCACGTCAATATTAGGATCTAGAAGATTATGAAAAATAAGTAATAAATAATAAAATAAATAAATTAAAATATATATTTGGCACTTAAAATTAAAAACACATGTTACAAGTTAAGTAACAATTTATGGCAGTTTCACATATAATATATAATAAGTGTCATACATGTTATAAAATAATATGTAAAACTGTTATGAAGTTTCATCATTTTATTATAAAAGATAAATGACAAAATAAAGATCAGCCTTATAATAAAGAGAGTAAATAGCCCTTTAAGGGGCCGGCGGGGCATGCGTTTTACATACAAACGTAATAATAAATAAATAATAAATATCGCTGGACATTAACACACAGCGCCACCTAGCGCCACACTAAGCAAAGCTTAATACCAAAATAATTTGTAAATCAAACATATTCTTAAGGTAGACTCATCATCTTCCTGCCCTTGTCCCATTTTATTTGGGGTCGGCGCAACACGTTTTCTTCTTCCATTCTCCCCTGTTAGACGTCACGGCATCATTTACTCCTTTCTCTTTCATATCAGTCTTTACACAATCCATCCATCTTTTCTTTGGCCTTCCTCTCCCCCTCCATCCATCAATACTTATGTCCATCACTCTTTTAGTCACATGCGTTTCATCCCTCCTCATTACATGTCCATACCAAGCCAAACGACTTCCTTTCAATTTTTCAGTAACAGGTGCCACTTTCAAACTTCCTCTAATATATTCATTTCTTACTTTATCCATTCTTGTCACTCCACACATCCACCTCAACATTCTCATCTCCGCTACATGCAATCGTTTTTCATCCATCTTCTTCACAGCCCAGCATTCTGATCCATACAATACGACAGGTCTAATCACGGACTTGTAGATTTTCCCCTTTAACTTGAGGGGCATCCGTGGGTCGCAAGTTGTTCCAGTGACCTGTCGCCATTTCATCCATCCTGAGTTGATCCGGTGCGTTACGTCCCGGTCTACTTCGCCATTTCCCTGAATAAGCGACCCAAGGTACTGAAAATCGGAGCAGACCGGTATGGGCGTTCCGGCAAGGGTTATGGGCACAGGACTGGAGAGACCGCCGAAATCACAAAACAAGTATTCCGTTTTGGTTCTACTTAATTTCAGGCCAACATTCTCCAGTCTTTGCCACCACACCTCCAATCTGCTCTGGACCTCTAGGCCACTCTCGGCAACTAGCACAATGTCGTCGGCAAAGAGCATGCACCAGGGAGCCTCTTCCTGGATGTCGAACGTAAGAGCGTCCATTATCATAAGGAAGAGGTAAGGGCTTAGAGCCGACCCTTGGTGCAAGCCGACTGAAACATTGAAGCTGCCGGTAGTGCCTGCTGTAGACCGTATTTGAGTTCTACATCGACTATACATAGTACGGATCAACTGCACATACTTCCCAGGCACACTTTTCTCCTTAAGGGCCCACCACAAAACCTCACGTGGTACCCGGTCGTATGCCTTTTCGAGGTCGATAAACACCATGTGCAAGTTTTTATGTGCACCTCTATATTTTTCGCACAGCTGGCGGATAGCGAATATGGCATCCGTCGTTCCCCGACCAGGCATAAAACCGAATTGGTTCTGTGAAATTTCACTCTCTTCTCTCAGTCGCCTTTCAATAACTTTTTCCCAAACTTTCATACTATGTGACATTAGCTTTATTCCTCTATAATTGTTACACTCCAGCACATCACCTTTGTTTTTGAAAATGGGCACCAGCAAACTGTTACACCATTCGTCAGGTATGGCTTCTTCCAGCAACAATTTATTGAAGAATAAAGCTAACCACGTCCATCCGTCCATCCGCAATAACTTCCATACTTCAACCGGTATTCCGTCCGGTCCTAACGCTTTACCATTCTTCATTCCATTTACTGCAATCCTTACTTCATCCACGCTAACCTTTCTCACTAATCCCTCATTCACTGGTTTATTATCGAGTACCCCACTCCAGTAATTCTCCTCATTCATTAGTCTTTCAAAGTAACCCTTCCATCTATCCTTAATTTTCTCATCATCCGAAATAACCATTCCAGCTTCGTCTTTTACGCATTTGACCTGACAAACATCCTTCGCCTTTCTCTCTCTAGCTCTAGCAAGCCGGTAAGGTAGACTACCTTATATTATATATATTTCGATTGGATTATAGAATATAATGTTCCCAAATAAATATTATGAAAGGAAAATGATATAAAGACGAGATATGAGGAATTTAAAATATCTGTAAATTTTTTTTTTTCTCATAACTCTTGTTTAAAAATCAGTGTACATTCAAAATATGTGTTTGGGAACCTATACATTTTGTAATTCATGATCCATGTTCCTTCCTCGCCCTTTACGTTCCGGGGCCACGGTATCTCTTTCGAATAGCCCCGCAGCCCCGGCAGGGTCTGTTTACACCCTGTATTTACAAAACGAACAAATGCCTAACTCAAAGATTATGACATATTATACTATAATATTAAATGCAATAGAAAGTTATCTTCAGTTTCCAAATTGTTCCAAGCGAATTGAAAACAATAAAAAAACGTACTGCGATGGAACACGATTATTAGGGTAAGACATAATAAGGATAAGCACTCTACTGAATCCAATTATGTAAAGTCTTAGGTTCCTCACCTTCTTGACTAGACAAATATGTTTGCCTATCTACATAAAACCCATTTCTAGACAACGTCTAGCTAAAACATATTGGTAACCCGATACTACTACGCCGTAGCTCGTACGCTACGCCGTAGCAGGCTCGCTACGCCAAGGTCAAACATACTGGCGGAAACTTGTTTACACTGAGTGCTAATACAAAATAGATCGCATATTGAAGGAGAGCAGAGTAACAACCTCTATAAATCTTCAGGTGGGAATCTGATCAGGGAAATCGGACTGTAACCTACTTAGTGGGTAAAAAGGGTATCGGTAACTTGTCACTGTTCAGTTTATTGCAACCGAAAATTGGTGTATTTTGGTTTCAACAAGGTATCGGCCTATTTTTCTGTACTTTAGTGACTGTTGTGTACTTTATTATGTGTCAAAGTTGTATTTTTCCTAATAAATTATTATTATTATTTTTGAAATGTGCTTTTGCTTCTCAGCTAACTGGTACTTCCAACTACATTTACGGGCCTTAACCAAAGTAAATGCAGCGTGTGGTGTGTTATGTTGAGGGTGTGTTGTGATGCGGACCTATTTCGTTTTCTTCTATTTGCATGAACTTTCTGACGATTCGGCACGTGTTTAAAATTGCGGCTTTTTGGAGGGTGATGTAGAGTGTTTCTTTTAGGTCAAGTAATTTAAGGCTATGGAGAAGGTGATTCGGAATGACACCTGTTGTTGAGAGAACTATAGGTACGATATAAACTTTTTCCTGTCGCCATATTCTTATAACTTCCTGTTTGAGTTCTGCGTATTTACTAATCTTTTCGGTGATAGTTTTTTGTATGTTGTGTGTGTTGGGAACTGCGATATCTATTAGGTAAGTGACTTTATTTATTTTATTTTGCAGTATAATATCCGGTCTATTATAGTGAATTGTCCTGTCAGTTAGAATGGCGCGGTCGTAATAAAGTTTATGAGTATCATTTTCGAGGGTAGGTTGTGGTGTGTAATTGTAGTATGGAGTGTTTGTGTCTTGTAAGAGTGAGTATTTGACTGCCAATCTTTGGTGAATAACATTTGCTACCTGATTATGCCTATGTGTGTAGTCGGTCTGTGTCAGAGTTGTACATGCTCCTGTTATGTGTTGGATAGTTTCTGGCTGCGTGTGACACTTGCGACATTTATCATTTGTTACTGAAGGATCTTTAATAATAAATTTTCTGTAGTTTTTGGTGTTAATAATCTGGTCTTGTATAGCAATGATAAATCCTTCAGTTTCTGGGAATAAATTACCTATTTTGAGCCATTTATTTGAGGCAACTTTGTTGACATGTGATTGTTCTAGGTCATGGGGATGTCGCCCATGAAGAACTTTTTTCTTCCAGTCATCAATTTTTTGTGACTGTGGGTCTTCGATAATAATTTGTGAGGTGTCTGACTGTTCATTTAAGTTAAGTGGAGTGTAATTCTGATCATTTTGAACTATGGCTTTATGGATGTTACTAGTTTGAGATTTTGTGTGAAAGAATGTTTTTAGTCTACAAATTTGTTTTCGCCATAGGTGCTGGATGTCTATTAGGCCTCTCCCTCCGTTTTGTCTTTTTATGGTTAGTCTCTCTATGGCAGATTTAGGGTGTAAATTATTATGTTTTGTAAGAGTGGTGCGTGTGGTTCGTTCTAATTGTTCTGTGTCTGTTTTTGTCCATTTAATAACTCCGAATGAATATGTTAATATGGGGATGGCAAATGTATTTAAAGCCTTGATAAGATTTTTTCCAGATAATTGGGTTTTACATATAGCATTTAGTCTCCTCTTGAACTCTACAGTAAGTGTCTCTTTAATCCTAACGTGATCTAGTCCCTTCAATTGTGTGTACCCTAAATATTTGTATAAGTCAGACGGTTCCATTGCTGTTATGGTGTCTGTGCTATTTACTGCATAGTTGCCGGGTCGTATTTTGCCACGTACGATGTGAAGTGTTTTACATTTATCCAGACCAAATTGCATATTAATATCTTTGCTGAAATCTGCTGTAGCTTCTACTAATTTCTTCATATCTTTTTCGGTTTGTGCATATAGTTTAATATCGTCCATGTAAATGAGATGTGAGATTGATGTTAGTTCTGTGGTGTGTTTAAGACAATATCCGGCCCCGCAACGTTGCAGCAAATGAGACAGAGGGTTAAGTGCGAGACAGAACCACAGGGGACTTAGTGAGTCACCTTGGTAGATACCTTTCCTGATAAATATTTGTCGCGTAGTAACATTATTTTGATTACAATTAATTTGAAGTGTGGTTTTCCACTGTGTCATTATGTTGGATAGGAAATTCTATTATTTTTGAATTTACTCTATAAATTTTTAGTATCTGTATCAACCAAGAATGAGGAACACTATCAAAGGCTTTTTTATAGTCGATATAGGTGCAATGGAGGTTTCTATTCTTCGTAGTGGCATGTTTATGGATAGTGGAGTCTATTATTAACTGTTCTTTACATCCCATGTGGCCCCGTCTGCATCCCTTTTGCTCCTCCGCCATTATGTTGTGCTGTTCGATGTGTTTGTTGATTTTCATTGTTATTGCTGATGTTAATATTTTATGTATTGTAGGTAGACATGTGATCGGTCTGTACTGGGAAGGGTGTGGTGAATTTTTAGTTTTAGGCAACATGTATGTTATGCCTGTTGCAATAAATTCTGGTGTATTTTGTTGTCCTAATATGATTTGTGTTAAGTTACTTGCTATTGGTTTGTATAATGAAGTTAGCTTTTTGAACCAAAAATTGTGTACTTTGTGAGGAGGAGATTTCCAATTATGTAGCCTGCCTGTTATATGTGTGATATCGGCCTCTGTAATTTCTATGAACTCCATTTCACGTATTGCTCTCCATTTTGTTTCTTCCTCTGTTATCCATGTCGCTTTGTCATTGTGTTGTGCTTGTTCTTCCCAAATACTAGACCAATATGATTCTAATTGTTCTTTTGTAGGTTTATCAGGTGTGTCTGTGTTAGTGTCGTGATTTGTGTCAGTGTTTGGTTTATTCAGGTTTCTGTAGAATATTTTTTCGTTGGTGGCAAATATAGCGTTATCATTTTTACGCTGTTGTGCTTTTTTGTATCTTCTAAGCCTATGAACTTTAAGTGCTAACTTTTGTTTTATAGTGTCTAAGAACTCCTCTGGTTTTTTGTTATTATGCTCGTGCCTTGTATGAATCAAGTGGCTTCTGAAAATTGCCTCAACTCTTCTAACCACTTTACTTGATCTGTTGTTGTTAATGTATTGTGTAAGTCTACCAATATCTGCTCTTAATTTTTCAATGTCCTTTTCTAACCTCTGTTGCCATGCTGGCTTAATATTCTGTTTTGGTCTCGTTTTCACGGTGTTTTGTGTGATTTTAAAGTTAAGTTCTTCAGATATGACTACTGCTGTGCAATATATAAGTGTGTGTATATCATTAAGTTGTGTTTCGTCGGAAATAAATTGATTTAATATGTTTTCATTAAATAAATTAACTAAACGGAAAAGTTTAGGGCTATATCGAAGTTTAGGTAGCCTTGGTCGAATTGCTGGGTCCATCCCTGAGTATTGTGCGAGGGTTGTTCTGAATTTATCATGTATTTCTTGGATGTATGTATCTGTGGTTAGGTCATTATTTTCGACGACTCATGTCTCAATATCATTTTCTAGCGTTAAGGTTATATAGGCAATATCAGTTTGTGT
Organism: Xestia c-nigrum; assembly: GCA_916618015.1. Taxonomy (NCBI): domain Eukaryota; kingdom Metazoa; phylum Arthropoda; class Insecta; order Lepidoptera; family Noctuidae; genus Xestia; species Xestia c-nigrum. The sequence goes on along the minus strand of OU745261.1, from coordinate 12,351,493 downwards.
GGACGTGTGTGATGTTTGCGTGTTAGCTTGCGATTGATTGTAAAACTGAGATTGAATACTAGGTTGTAGTTGGGTAAATGGGTGTGTATGTGGTTGTTGGACAATATCGGTTAAATTTTGTAGTAGTGGGGTAGCATTGTCATCTGCTTCTAGTTGTATTCGAGTCTCTTCTTTTATTTGGTCTATTATTTCTTGAGATAAAAGCTTATTTCTAACTATTGCTCTTCTCTGATCTGAAACTTTTATCTCGGGGTATTGTCGTGTAAAAAGCTCATGTAATTGTTGTCTATAGGTGGTCATGTCGGTTTCTAATTTAGTGATATGAAAGTAGGTTCGCATGATAAATAGATTAACTTCTTTACTCCATTTCATGCGAACTCTTGCTTTTCCAGCCTTGGTGGACGCGGGTAAAAAGGTAGAAACCCCCCGCGCAGCAGTCAAGGTCGGAGTGGGTGGAACTGTATTTAAACTATTGATGGGGGGGGGGGGGATGAAGGTGTAGGTGACGATGGTATGGATGGTGATGATCGCCTAGAAGGTGTGTAAGATACTGTGCTGGGACTATACGGTTCTACAGGGGTGTCTGTCCTGTCTGTCAGTCTGTCACCATCGTCAATGATTTCGGCTGTAGTATCTTTGTCGGTGGGAGCCCGCCTGTTCAGCTCCTCACCGACGACGGATCGCATGCTGTGACACCCAGCGTCAGCTCCAGGTGCGCCCCGGCGATCGCCCCCGGGCAGCGGTCCTATACGTTTACTTTTAGAACGAGTCTCCATTTTTGATGGGTTTCCAGAGCCACGATTAGCAACGACAGTAATTTCTCATTCGCGTGTCCGCCCCCCACGTGATTAGATGGTCAATCAAGACGAGTGGTTGTTTGGGGGGCTTATTATTATTATTTCCTTTATTTAATTATGTCCAAACCTTTTACATTTTTAAATATTATTATAAAAAATATATAAAAAAACATTTAAAAATATAAAAAATTGTAGCCCACCGGTATCGGGAACAGGGTCCAAGCTACCGGCGGTCAGGGCTCCAGAGAGAGGAACCTCCTAACGATACGGGCCGTGTCCAGGAGTACCGCTTTCTGAATCAAGCCCTTGATCCAGCTGCCTAACGAGAGCCTCCTCAGGTGTTGGTCGAGGCTCTTGGCAATTAAGCCATGCGCTGACACTACTATCGGCACAATGATTGCTGAGTCCACTTCCCACATGTCGACAACCTCGCGAGCCAAGTCAAGATACTTGATTTGTTTATCTTTCTCGGCTTTCACGAGGTTCTCATCATGCGGGACCGTTATGTCAACAATCATTGCGCGCCGCTCTGATCGATCCATCACCACTATATCAGGTCTATTAGCTATAACAGTCCTGTCAGTGATGATGGATTGATCCCAGTACAGTGTGATACTGCCATTAACGAGAACTGGGTCGGGCACATACCTATAGTAGGGCACTTCCGATTCCACAAGATTGTATTTTAGAGCAAGTTGCTGATGGATAATCCTGGCTACAAGATTGTGTCTATGCAAGTACTCTCCGTTAGCTAGACGAGAACATCCGGAGATAATGTGACGGATTGATTATTATTATTATTATTATTATCGAGGGTTGTGTTTTTGTACGTTACGTTTTAGTTCTCTATTTAAATATTAGTAGTAACTAATACATAAGCTGTACGACCGATAAGACATCCTCTGTGCTTACAAAATTTCATCTTGTATTCAACTCCAATTTAGTATGAGCACAACAATAGAACACCTAACAGGAAAACACGATTTAATGAAGAGGCCGGCGGAGCATGCGTTTTTCATACAAACGTAATACCAAAATAATTTGTAAATCAAACATATTCTTAAGTTAGTGTGTATATATTTAAAATGTATTATAGAACTTCTATGTTCCCAAATAAATATTTTGAAAGAACAATGATATAAAAACGAGTTATGAAGAATTTAAAATTTCTATAGAAAAAATATTTTTCTCATAACTCTTGTTTAAATAAGTGTACCTTTAAAATACGTGTTTAGGAACCTATATATTCTGTAATCCAATCAAAATAAATACACACTACCCTATAAATATGTTTGAATTACAAATTATTTTGGTATTACATTAGTATGAAAAACGCATGCTCCGCAGGCCTCTTAATTGAATCTTGTTTTCCTGTTAGGTGTTCTATTGTTGTACACAGGTACCTTTAAGACTTATTAATTACCCTATAAACATTCAAACAAAAATTAACTTAGTAGCGTAGCACAAAGAGTTCTTGATCACAATCTTCTAGACCTCGAAGCTTAGGTCGGGCGTAGTCTGTTAGTGAATTTAAGATTTTTATTTTATTTTTTACGTAGATTGTGAAGTGTCCGTTTTAAAATACAATAAAATTCTTGTTTTTTTTTGCCAGTTTCGAATATTTGATTGGATTTTAATAAGACAAAGGGCGTTTTCTCAAGAGTTTTAATAAAACCTTTAACTGAGAAGTTCAATCAAGCAGTCACAATACACTTTATAATTCACCCTTGGATTTATATGATGGCAAACTCTTCAAGTTAATTAATTTTATCCTTGTTTAATGTTGGATTTAGGACAAAACCGAAAGAGATTTTTTGTTGTTTTATATTTTTGATTTGCAGTAAGTTTTTCCCCTTTTTTCCTTTAACTTTTTTCTCGTCCTCATAAGCGATTTTAGAATAGATCGCACCATGGTATGGTAAAACGTTAACCTGTTACGAAAATGAAGATACCTAATTACCCACAGTGGCAGCGTACTCGGATGTACGGTCGACCAATCTATTTGGTTTACAATTTACAATGTATTTTAGGTTTAAAATCTAAAACCAAATACGTTGGTTGATGGTACTCAAATGTAATAACTATATAAGTCAAAAAGTGGAGCCTCTTTGAACGGGTTCCCTACTTGTTTTCGAAAGTTAATGATTCGATTTTTATTATATCGAACACGGTGTGTCGATAATTCAGTTGTACGATGTTTTATTCCGTCGATGCGTTATTGGTGCGATGTAACGTTTGTGCGAAAAATCCTGTTACGAAAAACCCTACAACGATTGCTCATTTGTTCGGTAATTTATTAGTTCGAAAGTATGTCGGTTTGATAATCTTATGTTGCATTATAGACGTTAAGGAAATACATTAAATACCATACATATCTTCACGTCAACTTTCCTAAATTGAGGAAGACAGGTAACAAATTCACCACGTTTAGCTGTGGCATGGGCCAAAGATGTCATCAGTGATCGGTTGCTAGCCAATCGCCTGATACCCTCAAAAGCCAAAACTGTCATACCTCACTCGTCTATTTCGATATGCAGCATGGAAAAGAAAGCAACTAGGGCATTCTAAGTTTTTTTTTAATCCTCGCCCACTACGGAAGCAAAAACGTCATATTTTTGCTTCCGTTTTGCTACACAACACCTAAAATACTCATTATATTTTAATAAAAAATCATACAACAACAAAATAATAAAAAAGATATAATATAAACTTGAACATTATCAGCATAGATCAAGAAATAAACAAAACATTAGGTAATCGTAAATAAAACAATTTATTTTTTTACCTTTTTATTAATCAAAACAATATAATAATTTATTATTTATTGATATAATAATTTTTTTCTGAAAAATAATAGGATTAAGTACTGTAGGTATGCCAATTTATTTTAGGATTTCATTTTTAGAATAAAATTTACAGTAGGTAACATAGATAAAACATTTTTTTTTATATATTTTAATTTAAGTTATTTAGGTATATATATTAGGATTATTTTAATATATTTACTTGATGTAAATAATAAACAAGAATTATACATTTTTTTCAATAAAAGGAATGTATTTTCTTAACTTCTATAATGCAACATAAGATTATTAATTAAATGTCAAGGACAACAGTAGGCGTTTCAAACCGACATACTTTCGAACTAATAAATTACCGAACAAATGAGCAATCGTTGTAGGGTTTTTCGTAAAAGGATTTTTCGCACAAACGTTACATCGCACCAATAACGCATCGACGGAATAAAACATCGTACAACTGAATTATCGACACACCGTGTTCGATATAATAAAAATCGAATCATCAACTTTCGAAAACAAGTAGGGAACCCCTTTGAACGCACCCTAAAGAACCTATGAACAGAATTTCATCGTAAGCCTTTTAAATATTTTGCGGCAGCTTCCGCTCTAACTGTATGGAGCTAGCACCTGTGAACATAGTTTCATTAACAAATATAATTAACATTGAATCCCAGACTGGTATCTATGGTCATACTAAATTAATTACTTGAGTTTAATGCAACGTCAAAGAAAGCAAAGCTAAAAACAAAATAACATTTGACAATTACTAAACTACAGAATAAAAATCCTATCTTTAGTTATTAGTTTTACTCAAGTAATCACTTTGACTTGTTTAAAGATACGGGTGTAAATGTCAAAGTAGGACTTGAAATAAGTGGTACTGATGTTAAATTGTTTTGGTGTTTAACTGCAAGCCCAAGTACTTAAGTGTAATTAAGGCTTGCTTGAATTACAGGATCATAAAAAAGATAAACACCGTTTACTTTAATGTCTTGATCAACTTCATTGCCATTTTAATTAGTTTACCCAAAAATAGACAATTTATGTCCCACCAAATTACCCTACAACATGTTTACGTTGCACGTCCATTTCTAACATTAACGGCAGAATTATGTTCTTTTCATTGTTGTCACAGTTTATGTACCAACGTAATATACAATATAATGCTTACTTTAATGAACCTCATAAAATTATTCATGGTTTCATATCATATTTTCTGTCGTACGTTGTAATCTGCTCGAGGTCACCACCCACAGTCGCGTTTAGAGCCTTATCACACTAGCGAGTTGCGAGCGAGTGGAAGCAGTGCGCCGCGAGTTCACAACGTGTGCGCGACGAACAAAATGAATGATTGTACAAATCGCGGATAGCACACTGCGACCCGCGGCCTCTTCACGGCAAGCTCGCTGGGCACCCACGGCATGTTCGCCGCGCACACGTTTCGAACTCGCGGAGAGCTCGCTACGCAATCGCCCCGCTTTCGACTCGCTCGCAACTCATGTGATAAGGCCCTTATTTTGTTGAAATACGTGAAGAAAAATATATGGCAGACCCGTCGTTTCGTGTTAGTGCTGTTTTTCTCAAATAAGTTAGTGCTAGCCCCTTGAGATATTGCAAACGTAAAAGTCGCGATAGATGTCAGGGATAAAAGATTCTTAACATCAAAGAGGATCACAAAAACCTCAATGCCTTAGGCAATAAGATTCAGTCGGGAGATAAAATACTTAACGATCAATAATTTGTTTTCTACTGTAATTTAGTGTTATCTTTAAAATGTTTTCTTAGAATTATTTTTCTTTTGGCATTTCAACAAATAAGCAGAGATATTTTGTATCTTAATGTGCTCCCATATTTTTTTAAGGTACAAGTTATTCAAACACAGATAATAAATGTCTGAATCATTCGAAGGTTGCTTCAGCTTTGAATAAATTTGTAGAAACAGACGTACACGGCTTTGAGACATGTGGCGATACTTTATCCTTGTTCGATTTACCTACTACCGCCCTCACTGACGGTTACAATTTTAAACCTTATTTCTCACGGCGTAAGGGTGAAAAGTGACAACGTAAGGCCGGCCTGGCTCATTGCTATCAATGTTGCCTGACCAATGTTAGATCGTCTTAATGATAACGATTATTGACTCATAAGAATTTTTGATTTTATTTAAGCCAGTTAGTAATGTGTGTTTTGTCCACAGAGGCAGCGTTGGTAGCGTTGGGCGGCGCAAGCGCAGCTCTAGTGTTGTTGATCGTGATGGCGGGCGTGTTCGTGGCTCGCAGACGCAAGAACAGCCCCTCCCCCGTGCCCTCCCCTCCGATCCTCGTGTACCCTCCTCACGATATCTCCGCGCCGTGCTATATGTAAGTACTACATTAATTATCTGCAACTTGAAACCAGTGGAACATTTGTGTATGTTTATGAAATACCTTTTCAGGTTTCTATCATTAACCTGAACATGATACAAACGTGCACACTTACATGGACTTTCACATCCTTACACTTACACACACATATTAACATGTTACCATAATCACTCTTCAAATCACCTCTCTTTCTTCACCGTGGAAATAGCACTCTGATCCTGAAGATCGTTTGCAAGTCACTAGTCTAGTAAAAAACAACAGTTGCCGAGTTGTAAAAAATATTTTAAACTACTCATAACATTTCAACTTATGTTAACCGCATCCCTGTTTACTGTAATTTCCTGGAAGTGCAATCATTTTCTATTTCGTGATGTTAGTAACGCGCTAAATTAAATATTATGTGATCCAAAAATTCTACGCTGCCAAAATTCACTGAAAACAAATCATCAATGGACCGTGAAACAACGCTTCAAATCACAGAATAATCAAGTAATCATTAAAATTATACCAACATTTTGCTTTTGACATATTAATGGAATATTAGTTATAAACACTGATTTATTAGGAACTAGCTGACCCACACAACTTCGTCTGCGTCACATAAGAGAGAAAAACGAAAGGAAAGAATATCCCCGTTTTTGCAACATTTTTCATTCCTGCTCAGCTCCTAATGGTTGTAGCGTGATGTTTTATAGCCTATAGCCTTCCTCGATAAATGGACTATCCAAAACAAAAATATTTTTTCAATTTGAACCAGTAGTTTCTGAGATTAGCGCGTTCAAACAAACAAACAAACTCTTCTGCTTTATAATATTATAGTATAGATTTAATAATATATTGCCACCTGCACACTTCTTTCGTTGACTTCATTTAAATATTGGAAGGTGCAGGTGGCTGTGCAAGATGGGCAAGAAAGGAGGTGGGGTATATCCTGCAGAGGGGCTCCTCACTAACTAACGTAATGGTTCTCGGATTTGCGTGCGTCTATTCCCCCGTGGGAGAAAAGCATTAGTTTTTGTAAAGGGTGTTAAAAGAATCTGAACGAAAAGGCACTTGTTCTCCCCGCCGCGCCGCCAGTGCGATATTTGATTTTGTTCTAAACATTATCTGGGCACCTTCTAGGTACAGAGATGTTGGGGGTCGAAGTTCCAAATTTTGAACAAGTTTTGTTTCTTAATATAAACGTTTTTAATGTAAGATCTTTTAAATGTTTTTTTTTTTAATTCAATTTATCCATCAGCACAATATTTTGAGAGCGTTAAATTGAATTCTGCCACTAAACATGGTTTTTACCCCAAAACAAAAAGTTTTTTCCCAGCAATAATTTTGCGTAAATTTACTTATTTTGACGTACAGAATGCTTGGTTGAAGGCTTCGTGATGAGCTTATTTACACTCTGTATTTATGAGTGCATTATATTACTATACTAGCTGACCCACGCAACTTCGTCTGCGTCAAAAGTACTACCTACCTACTACTACCTACTACCTACCTACTACTACCTACCTACTACTACCTACCTACTACTACCTACCTACCTATTTCTCACCTTTTAAACCTTCCCTGGACTTCCACAAATAATTCAAAACCAAAATGAGTCAAATCGGTCCAGCCGTTCTCGAGTTTTAGCGAGACTAACGAACAGCAATTGATTTTTATATATATAGATAGATTATTCTGACAGACAGGACTCATTCATCCGCATCCTATCAATTTTATTGCATGCCACGAATTGCATAAAACCATTGAAATTATTCATTTATCGTCATAAACAAGAATAAATGACATAAAGCTTATTCACACTTGGATAAGCTTTATGAAATGCAATGTGAAATTAAACTGGTTTAAAAGGTCACAGAGATTGTACTTTAAAAAAAATTAACTGTACATAGCACTTGGTCTTAATAGCACGTAGCGTGACGTTAAAAAAAATAATACGTCTGTCAGTTAGATTGAGTATCGAAAAAGATGGGACACATGTTTTTTGTTTTATCAAGTTAATAAAAAAACAAGAAGATAAAACGAGACAAAGATAAAGAGTGGGGGTTTGTGACGTCACTTCCCGGTAAAAAATGTATCGAAATGTGACGTCACACGAGCTTTCGACGCACTATATATATTATCGTCTTCAATTTTTTTTAACGAGAAAAAAGAAAAAAAAGTGTTCAATATTTTTTTGGAATCTATCTGTTTGTCGTCTACCCTTTTGTATTTTACTTATTTGTAATAAGATGGATAGGTTTAGTTTTAGAAAAGGTTTCTCTCGCAGCGATATTCCCCTGTGGTAGATCTTTCTGGAACTTGTATAAGAGTAAAATCTGTCTCCAAAAAGGCACTTTCATGTTTGGCTCAGAAACAACCCGCTGGTCGATCTTCAAGGTTAAATTCTACTTACTGAGGTCGGATGAACGGGTGATACACTACATATGAAAGCCTTTAAGAGCCTCAGAGATCATGTTAAGCGGTCGGTCTCAGCTGTCATTTGTAGGTCGACTATCCAAGTCGTCCCTAAGAGCCCAAAATAACCCTAAATCGTAGCGGCGTTTTAGACCCTTAGGAACGACTAGCTACTCTTTAGCAGAATCCTTGATAATAATATGTTTTAGGCCTATTTTAGCCCCACTCAGAAGCTCAAAAGTCTTACCCATTAACTGGGTTCTCGGATTCATATAGACTATACCTGCATGTAAAATACTAGTATTCAACTACTTCCGGTAATTCCGAGAAAAGGCTAAGCAGAAAATGTATTCTCTTTTGAGAGATCCACAAAATGAAAAATATGCTATTAATAGTGAAATCATCAAATAATTTCTCCCACTCTGGGCGGAGAGGGAGGGAGTGTCAGACTTTTACTGACAAAAATTCATCCATGTTCCTTCCTCGCCCTTTATCTTCCGGAGCCGCGGTATCTCTTTGGAACAGTCCCGCAGCCCCGGGTGAATACTGTGACAGGTGCTTTTGTTAACAAGTAAAATACACCTACATAACAAAATAAATAATAAAACAGATTATTCTGGTGTCCGTTGTCGTCGAGCTTATCAATCCTGATTTTGTCACGCGATACACAATGCGTGGTTTTGAATGATACCGATCTACTGTTGATTGATTGCCTGTGGTTCTCTTTTTATTCGAAACAATGAGGACAAATATATATGCCCAAAATGAACCTAGCAAATCATTTGAGAAACTTGTTTTGTTTGTAAAGGTATCAATTGCAAAATAGAATACAAATAAATAATAAATAAACATCACTGGACATTAACACACAGCGCCACTTAGTGCCACACTAAGCAAAGCTTGTGTCGTGACACTAGATAGTTGATATACTACATAATATATACTTTTTATTTGTAAATACATACTTATTATACATCCATAACTCGGAAACAAATGACCGTCGATATAAGTTCTTTCTAAATTATTGTATTGTATTGTATAACGGGCTGGTGTCCGCAACTCCACGAGGCTTCCGGCGACTGGGACCGCAATTAACTAGGATCGCGGTCCCAGTCGCCGGATCCGTAAAAATTAAATATTTTTCTTCCAGCGACTGGGACCACTCATAGATAACTTAAAAAAATCTATTATTCAAGCCAAAATCGGTACAGTCAAACGAAAAAAAATCTAAATTATTTATATGAATATCATTGACTCGTTCTAGATATGATTTTATCCTATGCGCTTAGTAATAGATTAAGCTAACCCGTTTTTACATAATTCACACATGCAGGTAAACACACACAAAGGGAATAGCATTGTATGATGGTATAATACTATCCCTCTCTAACTCGAGTCCGTTTTACCTGTCGATTTCAAGGTCAGGTAGCCCTTTTGTTATAAACGGGAAATTTTGCATCGCCCGATGACAGGCTCGGCCAATCACTAACAAGAAGCTTATCAGTTTAAGAAAGTGAAGTTTTGTATCAGACAGTGTGTATTAGATCATTGTAAGATACTGCGCTGAATATTTGTTGCAAATTGTGTGATGTGAGTGGGGTGTAGTGACTTCATTTAATAGTTTTCAGGTATGTAAAACAATTTTTTATTAACTTATTTATAAACAAAACAAGCTAATAGGGGGGTTAAACGACGTGGTTAGAAATATTTTTACTTTAGGTTGCTTCTGATCTTTGATGAGACTTTTAAATATCACAAAAAAAAATGTAATTTCACCAATTACCAGACAACTACCAGTAGATAATTATCAGAGATAACTATCAGTAGTTAATTTTTTTTTTTCGATTTTAGAATTATCAAAATGGATGAAAAAAATCCTTCAACTTCACGTGGTGAACAGTCGTTTGATATTGACGTCACACAAAGAGGACGTGAACTTTTGCGAAGAGCTGGCTACGAATATATTCTTAAAAGAATAAACAAAGATGGCTCAAAACTCTGGCGATGTGCAAGAAAAAGTGTTTGCAACGCGACAATAAAAATCAGAGTCGATGCGATGACTATTTTGAACGAAACTGCTCATTGTCATGAACCTATTGATTTTGCGAAAGATAAAGTGAACCGCCAAATCCAAAAATGTGTAGAAGATGTTCAAAAGGACATAAATATCCCTGTTGCGCAAGTGTTTGAGAATAAAATGGAAGTTCTTATAGACGAGGGATTAAATTTTGTTACACAATTACCACATTTTCATAACATAGAAAAGCGACTCTACAAAAAAAGAAACGATGCTATTGGAGCAAAAAAAGTCACTTTTCACAAAGCTGCCGACGTCGAAGTACCAAAAACGTACCAAAAATTGTTGCTTGCTGACTACAGAGGGCAAAAAAAGCGCGTAATTGTGTTTGCAAGTGAAGAAATGAAAAAATATTTTAAACTGTGCAAACATTTCTATATTGATGGCACATAAAAAATTGGTATTAAGTCATTTTATCAACTCTGTACTATACATGCAGATGTTGGAAGTAATGAAGACTACGTAAATGTTGTTCCAGTAGCTTATGCACTTCTACCTGATAAGAAGACATCTACGTATAAGTTGCTTTTTGAACTCATAAAAAGCCAAACAATGGGAGCCGGCTGTAATGACCATGGACTTCGAAGTTTCATCAATACAAGCGGTCAAAAATTTTTTCCCTGGTGTGAAAATAGTAGGTTGCTTTTATCACTTCAAAAATAGGTTGTGGCGTAAAGCGAAGGAATTGGGCGTCGACAAAACTCAACCAGGAAAAGATCATGTTCAGCTATGTTCGGCTCTTTCTCATCTCCCACTAGATATGGTCACCGATGGCTGGTTGTATGTCATGGAAGAGTCGCCAATTAGTGCAGAAATTACAAACTTTAATGACTACTTTGTACAAACATGGCTAGAAAATTCAATACTCGCAGGTACATTTACTACTTATGGGGAATTAAACAAAACAAATAATGCTGTCGAGCAATGGAATAGTCACATTAGAAAGTACATCAAACCAAAGCCAAATATTGCCCAGTTGCTGCACGGACTCCTAAAAGATATAAAATACTATTCTGGAGCATTAAAAAATCCTAACGGTATCCAAATATCGAAGAGGAAGCATTCTTCGATTGCTAAGATGAAAAATTTTATAATTCTGTTAAAGACTTACTTAATTATAAAATAAGTATCGGCCATTTTTTGGAGAGATTACGATAAACATTGACTCCGGATATGGGTATAATTGATCTATATAAAGGGTGTAAAACACCTCTTAACGAATACGAAAGGCACTTGTTCTACTCGTCATTTTGATCATTTTTTTGTTCTACACTATACCTGGGAACCTTCTAGTTACGGAGATATTGGGGGTCAAAGTTGTAAGATATTGACAAGCTTTTTTTTAAATACCACTTTTTATCGCATGGTTTTTACTTTAAATATCTCTACGACCCCCGTACTATTCAATCCATCCATCCGCACAATGTTTTGAGTGTGTTACATTGAGTTATACCACAAAACATGATTTATAACCTCAAAAAAAAAAGTTGTTTCCCAGCAATATTTTTTGCGTAAAGCTACTTAGTTTGATATACAGAATGCTTGGTTAACGGGTTTGTGATGAGGTGAAATACACCCTGTATATATACATATAATATGTAGGTTTAAAGTCCTTATATAATTTGACTGATTCTGTGACGCCATGACGGCCATTTTAAACTAACTGTGATTTATGTTATTTTTTATTAATATTTACGGTACTACTTAAAGACTGATTTTGTGATAAATAATTACTTACTGTTGTAAAATTGTTGATTATTATTATAAGCACGATTCATGTTATTTTTTTTTATTATTGTTAGCATGATTTTTATATTTTAACATTAACATGATTTTCGTGTATGTTTTTATTACGAAAGTTTTAAATAACAGAACTAGTCAAAGGCTGTTTGTTTTTATATCAATAAATGATGTTTTTAAATCAAAAAGGATTTTTCTTCAATTATTACATCTAAAAATTTTTCGTTTGACTGTACATTTTTTGATTTCATTATCGTTTATGAGTGGTCCCAGTCGCCGGAAGAAAAATATTTAATTTTTACGGATCCGGCGATTGGGACCGCGGTCCTAGTTAATTGCGGTCCCAGTCGCCGGAAGCCTCAACTCCACGTCAAAGCACGTTTTTTGCGTATGGGCTATATAATCCCTCATTTGGGCCTAGTGCGGGTTGACTGCCGTCACCTGTCTTCGAATTTTCGGTTTTAGGACATGCCGGTTTCCTCACGATGTTTTCTTTTTATTATTATTAATATTATGGCAAAACAAATTAAGTCAAAATCGTTATGCCAAAGTATATTAGAAAAAAAAATATGCGAAAAGAAGAGGGATCTCTTAACAATGCGAGCCGTGTCATGAAATCGCTGTCTGAATCAGGATCCTGATACAGCTGCCGAAAGAGAGCCTCCTGAAGTGTTGGTGGTCCACATGGCTCCTGGCGTCAACCTTGCGAGCCAACTCAAGATACTTGATTTACTTGTATCTGTAACAGCTTTTACGAGGTTCTTGTTACGTGTGCCCGTTAATTATTATTATGTACTTTAATGCCAGGCTTAGCACGAGTATTAATGATAATGTAATGTTCTATAGAAAGCGTGAGGGATTACATCGAATTTGTGGTATGATTGGCGTATTTCTTGTTACATATGGATAATAACAGCTAATGTACTTTTGTAAGGTGATAATTATATCAAATATATTGCTTAATTTATACACTATATGGCAAAAAATCACTCAAAAAAGAGACGAAAGGTCATGAAAATATCACAAATAATAATAAAAAAAATACATTAGAAAAAATTACATACCATTCCCTACAAAATAACGTGACGTAATTACATACGACTTGTACTATTAGGGATATATTCTGGGCTACAAAGCGGTTTTTGAAACAAAAATAAACTCTCGAAACTCTCGAAATGTCAATCAAGCGGATCGAACCGACGGACAATGCAATTGTTGAGGTAGGTGAAACAATACATGTCGTTCATGTTTGGTTATCTAGCTATTGATTTTCTACGCAGGCTATCTATTCACATAACCGTCGGCCTGTCTAGAAAGTTCTTTGGAAGTGTAGATGTAAGGTAATTTTAAATAAAGGGTGTAAAAAACTTCTTCACTAAACTGAAAGGCATTAGTTTTCCCTGTCATTGCGATCATTTTATGTTCTACACCATACCTGGGTGCCAATTCTGTAACTTAATGCTAAGCAACACGCCATTGACACTTTATCGACACACTACAGAGATTAAGTTGCCACTGTTGCAAAGGTATTCTGCAAATACTTCAATGGCGTTTCAGGTGTCTCAGTAGTGTGTCGATAGTGTGGCAGTTCGATAGACACAACTGTCAAATACACTTAAAATATTTACAGGCTACAGTAACTTTTGCCATCATGATGCCATTGACAGATTATAGTGGAGCAGAGTACCAATTATTACAATAGTTTTTCTATGGCGTTTCAATGGCACTACAGTCTTAAAGTCAATGACCGTAAAAAAATGTAGAATATCAAATGTCAATGATTAGCCTATTGAGACACTACTGACACACTACAGACACACTATTGACAAGTTGGTTATTTTACAGAATTGCCCCCCTGGGAACCTTCTACTTACGGAGATTTTGGGGGTAAAAGTTCCAACTTTTTGAGAAGTTTTTTTTGTTTAAATACAAGTTACTAGTATTCAATCCATCCATCAGCACCAGTTTTTGAGTGCATTACATTGAGTTTTACCACAAAGCATGATTTTTCACCCCAAAAATAGAAGTCGTTTCCCAGCAATATTTTTTGCGTAAAGTTACTTAGTTTGATGTACATAATGCTTGGTTGACGGCTTCGTGATGAGGTTGTTTACACCTTTTATTATTTTATAATAAAGGTGTGTTTATAAAGCTCTTTCGAAGTGTGGGTGAAGGGTTCATTTAAATCACTGGTTCCCAACCTGTGGTCCGCGGACCACTGGTGGTCCGCAGGAAACTCGACTACGGTCCGCGAAAGATTAAAATGTTATTCGTACTTTTTAGCACAGAAGGTGAAAGCTCAGCCCCACCTAATTGAACCTATCAGAGGCAAAATTACTAAATGATTGCTAAATTTTTCGAGCTCAATTCGATATCTTTTGTCCAAATTTTGTATAGTGTGAGTTAAAGATTCACTCCCCTTGTTATAATCCTGTCGGTGACCATGTTTATCTAGGACCATATGGTCCCTGTTAACAATGAACATACCAAAGTGGTCCCTGGTCTAAGAAAGGTTGGGAACCACTGATTTAAATACTTATTATCAACAAGCGCTTGACCTACGTGGCGTAGTTGGCCAACTTCGTTTTACAAAAAAGAAGTGGAATAAGTCTCAAGACTAATTAAATGATTATGCTAAATTAAATATTCAAGCCTCAATTAAAAGTGTATACCATGAAAAAAATCCATTTCATTATTATGCCATTACGGACTTACCACCTCAGAATTTAATACTCAATTTAGGTTAGTACTAAATAATCTAATCCTTTTACGTCAGATCCATAACAAGAGATAACAACAGTATAATGACGTCATAATATTTTATGAGTAGAAAATTGCCTATTCCAACCGTGAAATGAAACAATAAATAATGAGAAAACATATTGTTCGCCGCGAGCTATTAAGTTAAATGAAGGGAATCTACACAATCTTGGTTTTGCTCTTTATGTTATAGTCAGGTATTAAAAAAAAAAAGCTTTTTCACTTCTCATGCTCTAAAAGTGCTTATTTGTGCAGGATATAGGCTGCACAAAATCGAATTTCTGCACAAGTGCATTAACGTATCAACTCATAAAGGTATCTATATTAAGGCAAAGCAAATGAGCCATACAGCCAAACACAATAAGTAGATCATGGATATAATTTGTTGTTTTATGTAATTTACTTTAATTTATTTGCCTTAGGTATGTATTTTTAATACATTAAAAATTATTCCCTTAAGTATTCCAAACTGTACTAATTTGGCTTTGAATGTTATGTTAAACTACTGTTTTATTTCCTCGCAGTCGAAGTGAAAAGCAGAGTTTATATCTAGTCCACAAAACCATTTTATCCTCGATATAACTATCAGCCAAGCTAAAAGTCTCGGATAAAAATGGTTCATTTTGTGCACTTTTTGTGAAATCTACTATTATAATGTACTTGGTATAAAGATGAGCTTCTCTTGAATGTTGAAAGCAATTCTGGGTGCAAGGGCTTCACCGGATGTGCCTATAAAGCTTATTAATTATTTAATGCAAATTAAAAACCCTTTTATCCTTGCCTTACAAACAATACGTTGGTTTATGGAGGCGTTTATCATCAAGCAAAACAATCTTTCCGAATTAAATATTCCTGCAACGAAGTTATCTTTTGTTGAATTTAAAAAGATACAATTAATGTAAATGAATGCAAAGCCGACTAAGATTAATTAGGTTTATTTTGGGACGGCTAGATAAAGGACATGCCTCCTTTTGATGGTCCGACGCGACGGAGTAACCTGAAATATAATACATTTACCTTAAAATAATTGTTGTTTTACATGGCAACATGAAGCAGGTCTACGAGTTTTCTTGGAATTATTTTCGTTTCCTTTCTGTATTTTGTTCTTTTATCTTTAGACATGACTGCTTCTTTCTTGTCTTTAAACAACTCGTGTTAAAAAAATGAAACTACAAATAAGTTATAGTTGTTCCATTACGATAAGCCGCATACCACTTAGGTAAGAAAAAGTGGTGTTTGGCGTCTTACTTTATTCCAAGCTGACTCTTGCCAGACTTCCTACGGGCAACTGGAGGTCACACCAAGCAGAGACTGACCGAGGTGGCGTAGCGATATCCGCACTCTAAGCTGGCTCACGTTAACTTCGTACTACGGTAGGCCAGAACAAGATAAAAAAAATCCCTTCGGCAAGCCGCAGGAGGAGGTAGCTTTCGAAGAAGGATTCACCCATATTTACATTTGTATATTTATATTCTTTTCTTCAGAATGGTCATTAGGGGGCCAAGTTTTCGGAATGGGAAGCCGTCGCCTCCTTCTGCGAAGCAGTCATGCTAGCGAAGGAGGTGGCGGAACGAGAGAGTGAGAGAGCCTCTCTTCCCGGCCGCCGCGGGAGGCGCACCGGGTGTCGGGGGCCACGTGGTGGCTACCGGCCACCGTCGATGCGGGCCTGTGGACGGTTGGCTATGGGCTAGCTAGCCGTCCGTCCGTCTAACGACGACGACAGGCCGTGTCGACGGCGCGTTCGTGTTCCACGCGCGCCTCAAAGAGATGTCAGCATAAGGGAAGGGGCCCGCAAGGGCCAAAGCCTACCGGGGTTGCGGGTCTGTTCGAAAGAGATACCGCGGCCCCGGAACATAAAGGGCGAGGAAGGAACATGGATGGGTTTTAGTCAGTAAGAGTCTGACACTCCCTCCCGCTCCGCCCAGAGTGGGAGAAGTCATTTGATGATTTCCCATCCAAAAAACAAAAAAAGAAAAAGGGGGCCCAGTTTTCATTATTTTTGCTATAGAACGGACCGTATTTGAGATATAAGCAAATTAAGAATTAGAACCTGCTACGACTTCATGATGCGCGCTCGCTACGCTCGCATTTTAATTACACTCCCATTTTCTGTCACAAATGTCGTCGTCGCTCCGCCGGCCTTTGGCATACGCTCCTCATGCTAGCTAGCAAGACTTTTAGGACAATTTATTTTCAAACAACTGCCGTCTGCAAGGCAACATCCGATGACTAATTAGTATAGAAACTTTAAATAGTTAAATTTCGTAAACCTGTGCGTCCGACTTTTTGAAAATTTGTATCAACAATTGTACTTATGTGTACAATCTACAAAAAAAAAATGAATTTCAAAAACCTTGTCCTATAATGGAAAGTTTACCCTTTTTAAATCCTCTCATTAGAGTTTAGCATGGAAACGCCCTCACTTTTTTAGTTAATTTTTTTTGTTTAGAAAACTATAAGTTTTATCGCTAAACTTTAAAGAAAACAATTGTAGAGTAAATAATTTTCTTACTAATATAAATATTTGCGACGCTAAAAATGCTTACTGTTTCGGAGATATGTTTTTTTTTCGCAAAAAATTTGGAAATTTCAACCCAATTTAAGGGTTGTATCAAAAAAGTTTTAATTTAAAGTTGTCCGTATGTTTACTCAGAATGATAAAAAAATAAAAACGTTTAAAATCTTTATAGAAAAACCGCCGCCCCTCATGGTTAAATTTTGAAAGCAATCGGTTCATAATTGCGACCTGTAGAGTGTGGCTAAATATTGCTTGTCACCCATATACATACGTAAACATATACATCCCCGTAGGTGAGAGACCAATAGGTAGATTCTTTAAAAAAAAGGAAATCTACCTAAAAGTTACATTGCAAAATGACAAAATGACATGTTGCCAAAGAGAAAAAAACGGTTCAACAATATTCGACTAGTAAGCATGCAAAACTTACAGACTCAGCACTTATCTAAACTGAACTTTAAAACAAAAAAAAAAAACAAAACATTACATGTCACATATCAAAGTGGTACTATATAAACGGTCTTCTGTAAAAACATGTAATAGCGTAACTACTTCTTGTTACCTTCTAAATTATGCTAAAATATTGTACACACCTCGAAAATGTTACCTATCGTGTCGACGGTACTTTATTACGAAATTTTGTGAAGTGACTTTGATTAATTAGACGAAATGTTTGAATTTTAATCAGTCGCTGAACGGAAGTTCGTACATGTACAAAACGTCTGGAAGTTTTGTTCGAATGCTAATGAGATTACCACTTGTGCACTAACTTAACATACAAAACTTCAAACACCTGACACATACTGAATAAAATATATAGATATATTAAATTTATTTAAATATTTATAAATATACACACTAACTCTACAATAGTAATAAAACACACCTAATATAGGCACAACATAGTGATTAGTACCTATATTAGATGACGGTAGTGCCTGAAGCCAGAGACCCGACTCCCACAGAAAGTCCTTATAAAGTTCTACTTTTCAGATTTTTTTCATATTTTCTAAACTTATGGTTCAAAACTTAGAGGGGCACACGTTGTTGTTTTTGCTTTTGGAGCGATTATTTCAGAAATTATTGACATTATCAAAGAATGATTTAACTTGAATTTTGATGAAACCCCTATTCATTTTCAAATACCTTTCCAACAATATATCACACGTCAGGGTTGAAATTAAAAAAAAAATCACTCACGGCGTGATTGATACACATATTGGTACCAAATTTCAGCTTTCTAGTGCTAACAGTCACAGAGATTAAGCGAGGACGGACAGACGGACAGACAGACATGGCAAAACTATAAGGGTCCCTAGTTGACCACGGAACCCTAAAAAAACTGAATGCTGTCACAACTGCAGCGAAAAATGAGGGATGGAGAATTTTGAGCTGAGGAGTTCGTACTCTTCAAAATAGTGCCGCCGTTCTTTATAAATTTTAGGACGTTGTACTAAATCGTCCAAGTCGTCCAAAATTTCCAAATCATTTTGATCTTCGATAATATAGTCGTACGCTGCTTCCATTTTGATGATTTTGACAACTGACTAAATGCCTGTTGGTAAGTTAACGGACCTTCAATGCAGCAATTAAATTTAATGCCTGATTAAGACATTAAAAAAAAATGGATTAGCGCATGGTGAGACACTCGCTACTCTTAATGTCCCGTTAACATGCTGGTGGGTGATTTCAACTTTGGAAATGATGTCGAGTGGTGTAATGGGGACATGGCTACTAATGGGGAGTTAATCCCTCAAAACATTTCTTCTCAGCATGTTACTCATTTCTTTGATACATTGCAAACATTCAACATGTCACAGTATAATGGTGAACGGAATATTAACTGTAGACTACTCGACCTTGTATTTTGTAACGACACTGTAACTGTCTCGGAAAGTACGGATCCTCTTGCTCTGCCACTTGATCTTCATCACAAGCCTTTAATTGTTTTGACAAAATTTGTCGAAATCCATACACTTGTCGATAAACCTAAGCAACGTTACATTTTCTCAAAGGGCAATTATGACGCTATAAAATCTGAACTTGATCTAATTAACTGGCCTCAGTTTCTATTGTCAACAAGTTTAGAAGATGCGGTCACTAAATTTTATAATAAACTGTATGAGCTTAGGGATATACACGTACCTTTAAAATCGGTTAAACAATCCTCTTATCCTTCTTGGTACACCCCAGCACTAGTTAAAATTATTAAAGAAAAACATAAATATCATAAAAAATATAAAAAATACAATAATTTATCTGATTATCATTCTTTTTCATTATTGCGTACCAGAATTATTGAGTTGGAAAAGGCTTGTTATGAAAACTATATGGCTAACATTGAGGCTTCAATTGTAAAAAATCCAAAAGCTTTCTGGACGTTTGTTAAAAGTAAGCGGAGGGCTGGGTCATTTCCCAGTGAGATGTACTACCGCGAGACCTCTGCGAACGCAGGACAAGACATTAGCAACCTCTTCGCTAGCTATTTCCAATCCACCTTTTTAGAACCCGGAACAACAACGGTTGATGATGATGAAGGTATTTCTAATGAGCGATGTAGTAATACTGCTATGTCTATCAGCACAGTCGACATAAACCACCCACGTGTCTTGAAGCTGCTCAAATCCTTGGACCTAACCAAATCAGGTGGACCAGATCTTATACCTCCATTGTTCATTGTTTCTTGTGCTGATAGTCTTGCTGAACCCATCACTATCCTATTCAGGCGTTCTCTTTCTGAAGGTACAGTTCCAAGGATTTGGAAGTCTGCCTTCGTCACTCCGGTTTTTAAAAAAGGCGATAAAACAAATGTTGAAAACTACCGTCCCATTTCTAAAATCTGCCTTTTTTCTAAGGTTCTTGAACGTATAGTTTACACAGATGTCTACGCGGCTTTTAAGACTATTCTTGGTGATGAACAGCACGGTTTTGTTAGGAACCGCTCGACTACGTCTAACTTGCTTCTGTCACAGGAATTTATTACGAACGGCATGGCACAGCGTCAAGTTGACGTAATTTATACAGACTACAGCAAATGCTTCGACCGTATAGATCATCGCATGCTACTAAAAAAGCTGTTTCTCGCCGGAATTCACGGAGACTTATACCGATGGTTCTCATCCTATATAGAGAACAGAACGCAGGCCGTCGTGCTTCAAGGCTACACCTCTGGTTGGAGTTCTGTCCCTTCAGGAGTGCCTCAAGGTTCCATTCTGGGCCCTTTGTTATTCATCTTGTTTATTACAGATATCAGGCAATGCTTTCATCATTCGTATATTCTTCTCTATGCTGATGACATGAAAATTCACAAAGTTGTAAGAGACATGTCTGATGCATATCAATTGCAAGACGACCTGCACAGATTTGAGATATATTGCAAACGTAACAAACTCCAACTAAATGTCTCTAAATGTTTCGTCCTAACGTTCTCACGACGTACGTCTTTGATCAATTTTAATTACAGAATCAACCATGAATTGATTAGCAGGCTAAATAGCATAAGAGATTTGGGGGTTATCGTAGACAACAAGCTTCTGTTTGATCAGCATGTGAATAGTATAGTTACAAAGGCATCAAAGGCTCTAGGATTTATACTGCGCACCACGGCCTGTTTCCGATCTATTAAACCGGTTAAAATTTTGTATTGTTCTTTCGTACGTAGCCACTTAGAATACGCATCTCAGGTTTGGAACCCGCAGTATGAGATTTATTAAGTCCCGTATTGAAGGCGTCCAAAGAAAATTTCTACGTTACCTTGACTATAGAGCACAGCAATACTCAGTTGACTATGAGCACCGCTGTAAACGATACCACTTTCTTCCTCTGGACATGAGGCGTCATATTGGAGACATAACTATGCTTATGGGTGTCGCAAACGGTCATATTGACTGTCCTGAACTTGTTGCAAATTTAGCATTGCGCACGAACCTAATGGGATTACGTCAGCGACCAATATTAAGTGTACCTTTCACATCGACCAATTACGTGAAAAATGTTTTTTCAATAAGGAGTGCACTTGGTTTTAATAGACTTTCTAAGGACCTTGATATTGACTTATTCTGCACCAGTGTGGCGTCCTTGCGACAGCAAATCGCCCAAAACTTTTTCAATAGCTAATTATAAACTTGTTATTCTAATTATCATTCTTACAAATATTTGTTAGTGATTAATTGTCTTCTGTACTCTTTTTAAATATCTTTTGTCTTTTTTTGTCTACGTGTGGAGGCTTGTAATTAGCGATTTGATAATATTACACTAATATATAACATTTTTCTTATTAGTCTGTAAGCCTTCTTTAAAATAAAATAAATAAATAAAAATAAATAAATAAACATTTTAACAGGAGATTAAACTAACTAACACGGTTTGGTGAAACTAGGTCTTAGTCGGAATGTAATAACGACGCAATTAAACTTTACTTACATCATAATTTTATCAAAATATTATTAGTTTGGCTCTTTAGAAAACGATTAGGATTCACAGTAAAGTTCATTGACAGATAAACACGCCGGGCTGGCCACGCTGTACCCCCATACTTTAATACTAATGCTGTAACGTAACTTAATAATATTGTAATACCAAATGATTTGAAAAGAGTAACCATGGAGTTACTTGCCGGTTCTTCTCCATGGAATCGACCAACGCGAACCGTGCTCCTTTTTCGACGTTTTATAAGTGCCCATCTAGGTCTATGTGAAATAAAATATTTTGATTTTGATTTTTTTGACTTTTGATATTTTGGAGATTGAATTTTAATAATACAAGTACTTAAATATTTCAGGAAGAATGAAAATATAGGGTTCAAATAGACTTCACGAAATTGTCAACTAAGCACAGCTTCTGTACCCAGAACTGAGTAACTCTGACGAAACTACTTGTTCTTTGGGCTGCATTGAGTTTCACCGTAAAAATAACATTTTACGGCAATCAAAACATTGTGCTGATGCCGCTGAGGGATGCATTGAGTAGTAAACATGGCAAAGAGGTATTTTAACTAAAGTTAGAAAATTAAAAACTATTATTGTATTTAAAAATCACTTGTGAAAAAGTTGGAACTTTGATCCCCAATATCTCCGTAACTAAGTTTCTAGTATGGCCTACATCTGGAACAAAAAATATCCTGGAAACGAGGAGAACAAGTGCCTTTCAGCTTCGTTAAGTATATTTACACCTTTTAAAGGACTAAAAACAAATCAAATAAACCATAAGTTACTCGGAGAATAAATAATTAACTATGAATGTTCATGCGATACTATGTTGGATGTAGGTCTTGTGTTTCCTGTTAAGAATTTTAATAAACTCTTTAGTTGGACGACTGTTGCAAGCGTCATGCAGCGACTCATCCCGTGATCATGTCACTTGCAACAGCGTCGAAATATAGGGAGATCATAATAGTTGAAAATCACAGAAATCACTATTTCCGTGATTCAAAGCGTAAAATAAATAAATAAATATCGCTGGACATTAACACACAGCGCCATCTAGTGCCACACTAAGCAAAGCTTGTGTCGTGGACACTAGATAGTTGATATACTACATATTATATACTTTTTTGTTTGTAAATACATACTTATTATTTATACATATAAACATCCATGACTCGGAATCAAATGTCCATGCTCATCACACAAACATTTGCTCCTACCGGGATTCGAACCCAGGACCCTAAGAACGTAAGGCAGCGTCACTACCACTACGCCAATCGGGTCGCCACACACAACGGGTAACACTTTAAATGTCATCAGTGAAAAGCAAAAGCAGCAACAGTTGTAAGCCGGACTACATTTCCTATATTTAATCGATGATTCAGTCCAAGAAAAATAATCGAACTCCTTTCATTCTTCTTTCTATATTTGACCCTTTTTTTTTTGAGATGGGAAATCATCAAATGACTTCTCCCACTCTGGCCGGAGCGGGAGGGAGTGTCAGACTCTTACTGACTAAAACCCATCCATGTTCCTTCCTCGCCCGCATACGATCTTCAGGATCAGAGTGCTATTTCCACGGTGAACACAGAGAGGTGATTTGAAGAGTGATTATGTTATGGTAACATGTTAATATGTGTGTGTAAGTGTAAGGATGTGAAAGTACATGTAAGTGTGCACGTTTGTATCACGTTCAGGTTAATGATAGAAACCTTTTTTTTTAATTGGGATGGGAAATCATCAAATGACTTCTCCCACTCTGGGCGGAGCGGGAGGGAGTGTCAGTCTCTTACTGACTAAAACCCATCCATGTTCCTTCCTCGCACTTTATGTTCCGGGGCCGCGGTATCCCGCAACCCCGGTTCTATGTTTGACCCTCGCGTAGTTTTTTTTAGTCATATAAAAATATCATGGTAACAGTTTACACGTAGATATTAACACCAAAAAATCTATCAACACTTAACATAAAGTGATTAAAGTAATTATGGTTATAATCCCGTAAGTACTTTAAGTGTAATTATGGTCTCATCGCTCAAAGGCCTCACTAGCACCACTACGGAAATTGATAGTTAATTAAAAAATAGTTTACTCTAGTCAGGCGATAATCCATTTGAACTTTCACCGATATTAGATTCTTGGAAAGTCTTAACTCAAAGGCAAACTAACTTAGCTCTGGAGTAAAAGAAAATACACCAAGGTATGAGTTGTATCCTTTTAAAGTTTCCCTTCACTTCACTTGTTATTTACTGTGAGAAAGTGCAAAACTATTCCCCTTTCAGTGATCGTGTATTTGATGCTATTAATAATAAATAAATATCGCTGGACATAAACACACAGCGCCATCTAGTGCCGCACTAAGCAAGGCTTGTATCATGGACACCAGATAGTTGATATACTACATAGATACTTTTTGTTTGTAAATACATACATATTATACATAAACACATCCATGACTCTGAAACAAATGTCCATGCTCATCACACAAAACATTTGCTCCTGCCGGGATTCGAACCCAGGACCCTAAGAACGTAAGGCAGCGTCACTACCGCTGCGCCATTCGGGTCGGAATGTGCAACTACAGTACTTTCACAGGTTTTATGTCTTGTGACTGGGACAGTTGCTACATTTAATTTTCATCTTTGTTTCGACAATTCAAAAGTGCCTGTTATTGACCTACTTGAAATAAATGCTTCGATTTAGATTTTTTGATTTAAAGACATTCTCTCAGCCGCTAGGGCACCACTACGCCATTCGGGTTGTCAAAATAATTTCTTTTAATAAGATTTATTGCTTCATAAAGTCGACGCCAACATATGGCGAAACCCTATGCAGATGATGATCATCGTGCCCCATTTTTTTTTATGTAAAACTAACTGTTTATTGGGTGGAAAGGACTGACGCGAAATCGGTTACCACACGTATAGTGGTATACAGTACATCATTCTGAACACATGAAAATGTTTCTACTGGATAAAAAGTGCTGTCCCATATACAGGGTGTAAACCACCTCATCACAAAGCCGTTAACCAAGCATTCTGTACATCAAACTAAGTAACTTTACGCAAAAAATATTGCTATTTTTTTGAGGTTATAAATCATGTTTTCTGGTAGAACTCAATGTAACGCACTTAAAACATAGTGCTGATGGATGGATTGAATAAATAGTACGAGGGTCATGGAGGTGTTAAAAGTTAAAATATTACAAAAAATAATTGTATTTAAAAAAAACTCTTGTCAAAAAGTTGTAACTTTGACCCCCATATCTCCGTAACTAGAAGGTTCCCAGGTATTCATGATGGAGAGAACAAGTGCCTTTCGGCTTCGTGAAGAGGTGTTTTACACCCTTTATTATAATTTAGACCGTGTACGTTTTGCGGTATTGTAGGGCATAAGCTGAGTTCAAAATGATGATTTTTTAACGATTTGCTTCTGGCCAAACAAATAAATTGTAATTTAAAAGTTGCCCGGTTATCAAACATTATTAGGACTTCTAACAAGCCTTATCGACTGTCATTGTTAGACGACTAAGTGCCCATAATTGTATAGACCGTAATCATAAAGTTCCATAAATTGTCAACATAATTACCAGTTATATCGTAACGTCTAAAGCTATCAAATTAACATAAAATGCTCCAGAACATTCCAAAATAGGTACGTCGTTAATAAATGCGGGAAAATTTGCAGACGACCGCCATTACACAATCATTTGTGTTTCCAACGTTCCACCTTTATTTTTATGTCTCAATTCACGAAAGAATCGTTGTCTACGTTTATGTACAAACAGTAACTTTCGTTCGAATAAGAAAATATTCATTTGAACGCAGTTCAAATCCAGTCGTCAATATTCTGGTGAATTTTAAAGGTTTATTCATGCGTTGTTGTTTTTTTTTTTGTTTTAGGACAAAAGAGGTGAATTTTTCGCTTCCGACGTTGCGTTCGTCATCGCTCGGGGAACTTCGGGATGTTGTCAGTGTCAGCAGCCTTGGCAGTGACGTGTTATGCCCGCCTGTGCCCCCGCAACTGCGATCAAATTCATTCAGTAAGTAACCCTTAACTTTTTCTAGAAAGTTATTAACTGTAGTGAGTTCATAAATAAGTCCGATTTAACTTAAGTGTATTGTACTGTTATTTATGTATTAACGTTACTTTGGGGAGCAGTAAACAGCGCCTACACGGTCTGGTTCACCAAACATGACGTCATTTAGTACGGGCAACTTACTACCTTTTGGGGATTGCGTAAAGTGATGCAACTTTTAAAAAACAGGCTTTCATATAAAACATGTCAGGGTTGAGGTTGTTTTCAGGGTTCCGTATTCGAAGGGTAACCAACGGGACCCTATTAAGCCTCCGCAGTCCGTCTGTCTGTCAGTGGGCTGTATCTTATGATCCGTTATAAGTAGACTGGTATTTTTTACGGACAATGTATTTCTGTCGCCGCTATAACAACAAAATTAAAATTAAAGAGGGCTCTTCTCCTGCGATGGTATGGAACCCTTCATGCGCTGTATTCCTGGAAAAAGGATTTATTTAAAACAACGTAGTTGCAGACACTGTTTTAAGCGACGAGTGTCACGGTTCACAACTAAACCTAAAATGTAACTTACGGGATATCCCCCGTGTTCCAGTTTTGAGTATGCTCAAAAGCAGCAGCCGGCAACATAAAGGACTCTAAAAAAACCTGGTGAAACTGTGAGTGTATTTTGCCGTGACTAAGTGTCGAGTTCCAGTAGTGCGCGTAGCAAAAGACAAAGAAAGAGACAGATTTGTCTGCTCCTAACAAGTTTTTCCATCCACCTGCATTCTTCAGTCAACCTGCGATCATGGCGCTTGCAACTGCGTTGAAATATCGGGAGCTCAATACAAATAAAATCACGGAAGATATCCCGTAATTCATATTTTAAGTATATAGTATATATCGTAGTTTCATGATTTACTTGGACTTATAAGACAACTTTACTCATGTGCATATTTTGGGTAGACGCGACTAAGTAGTTTGGGATTGAACCTCTTCGAACCTTTATTTAGAAGTTCAAATAAGGCCTTTGGGTCTGAAACTAGTCAGGCTTACCTAATCTGGACGTGAGAAAAGCCAAACCTACCCCTTATATTTATGCAGGTAGAGATTTTCTCGGAAAGATATTTAAGGTGGACGCACACTTATCCACGCCGAAAATATCGACCGTGCCGAAAGAATTTTTTCTCATTCGTATAATGTCGTCCATAAATCCGATTCGACGAGGATACGTGTGTGAGGTTTTATAGGATTTCAAACAAGTAATTCTAAAATTCGATTCTTTCGGTTCTTTCGGCTCTGTTATTTGTGCGTTCACCTTTAAAGTCGGCTCTCTAAACATGAAATATGGTAGATGACACCATACAACAATAATTCCAAGATAATCAAGAAAATCAAAGAAACGACACTCCGATTTATTTTCAATTAATTGCCAAATTACATTTTCCAGTTGCTTTGAAATCAATAAATAGTTCCGTTTACGTCACAGCGTACTATTTCCATACAAAATCTATAAAGAAACCGCATTTTGACAGCTCTTCAAAAGTATGTCAATTGACTGTTGTGTCTATTTTAATATTGGCCGAACATGTAACATAATATTTTCATTTCACAGTTGATTAGGTGATACGCTCACGCACACTCAAACACCTACGCTTGTTATAAAGGTACCTTCCCATAATCGAGTTACGAAATGTTTGGAATTTCTAGAAATCTCGAGTCGATCGCACGTTTGAGTATGTACCGTCGAATAGGGGATAGGTACATGAACATACCCGTCGAACACCAAACTTTGTTGTTTCAGACTCTAATCTTGTTAACAGAGCTCCATATGTCAGTCAGTTGTTTTTGTAATGGATGTTTCACGTTTGTGTAAACAGGCTTTTGAATTGTACTTAACATTTTCACATGATAAATTGCGGCGGCGTAATACAACAAGGCTAAAAATATTTTATCATTAGATGTCACAGCATAAGCATAATCAGCCTATTATGTTCCCACTGCTGGGACACCGGCCTCCACCATATATTTCACCGTAAAATTGTCAAACACCTTAGATTGTAATCTCTCTAGCGAGGTTGTAAACTCTCGAAATATTGTCAACTGAACATACTGCTTGCAATATTACGCACTTTTTTTCGGTACATTGTAATCTATTGAAGTGAAACCGTAATATTGTTAAGTGTGTGTTCATAGATAAATAAATAAATAAATAATTAAATATCGCTGGACATTAATACACAGCGCCACCTAGTACCACACTAAGCAATTTAAAGCTTGTGTCGTGGACACTAGATAGTTGATATACCACATATATACTTTTTTGTTTGTAAATACATACTTATTATACATATAAACATCCATGACTCGGAAACAAATGTCCATGCTCATCACACAAACATCTGCTCCTAACGGGATTCGAACCCAGGACCCTAAGAACGTAAGGCAGCGTCACTACCACTACGCCATTCGAGCCTTCAACATGTCAGATGTCACATGACTTCGAATTTTTAGTTCTAGGACATACCTATTTCCACACGATGTTTTCCTTCACCATTTTGAGAGTAGTAATGATAAATAATTTTCACGAAGTAGCGCCTGCCTGGGTTCAAACCCGACAAGATGTTTGGAAGTCAAGGCCACCACCACAAGGCTACCGCTGCTCTTTCTCAGATTTCATAGAGTAACCATTTATTCAAACCATAATATGAACAATACTGACAATAAAACTGGATGCGGTTGAAAAAGCTTCATAACAAACTAAAATTAAAATCAGTGAGTTAAGCTCACAATCAAAGCAATACTTGTGGTCATAGAATTTTTCACTGTGTAAACTACAAAGTTAGTTCATTTTAAATACAATTGGAAGTTCCGACTTGTAAATTGTACATGAATTGCAGATTATTAATTTTGCAGAAGCGAGCAAAACTTGCTTGCTGGTTCTATTTTGACAAGGTCGTAGGTTGAATGTTTAGTGTTGGTTCTGAAAAAAAGAACGCTTTGCTTTCCAATCGTAGCGCGTAGGTTTGAAATTTTCATCTCGTCATGAACTGTTTGCCGTGGTTGTGACCAAAACCTTATTCAATTTAAAATATAAGCTCAATTCCATTTACTATTAAATAGACTACGCGCCTGTCACATTTATGTTCACATCATTGACAGGTGCAGTAGAAACATGATACAGTTCTTGAGAGATTTCCACTTGTCTAGGCCCTAAGGTTTATTTGAGGATGTGAAGGATAGATAATCTTAATCTTGGCGAAGTTTCAATTGATATACTTGAAGTTGTTGCAAACATGGTAACACAATTTGAAGTCGAGATACGAAAAATAGTTACATAAGTTAGTTAAGGTTTGGTACAAAATATTTTAATATACTATTTAATATTTATCTATAAATATTAAAACACAACACAAGATCATCAGTTAGGTAGGTACTTAAAATATTTAAAGTTTTATTCATATGTATTACAAACTATTACAGACTAGCTAAAAATAATAATTATAAATGTACAGGTAACAAAACAGGAAAAGAATAACAAGGCATCGAAAATATCGTCCACATCGTTGTCAACAGGAAAAGTTCCAAGTATACAAGCAGTTTTGCCATATTGGATGACAGTGCTGAATCTTTGGCAAAAAAAAAACACCAAGGCCTCAATTCTGCTATTACAATAGTGTCAGAATAGGCGATCATTGATTTCACAATGATCAAGTTCACTCCATTGAAAAAAATGTCATAGAATATTAATCTCGTACATGAAATCTGGCATGAATAAATGTTCGCATTTAGTAGTAGATTTCCAAAACCATTTGTATCAATGGTTTTATAATAATGGCAATACGAAAATGCCATTAAAACACAGTTTTATTACGAGACCATCGACCGACCAATGATCGACCGTAGTGAATTTAGCAGATTACGAACTTTAAGCAAAATGACAATTTGATGGGAATGGAAACGTGTTGCAATGACGTATTTATACAAATAGCAGAATAAGGCCCCAGGTCGCTGGACTCGCGATCAGATGGTTTTTGAAACACGGTACTCGTATTTATTTATTTACAGTATTTATATTTATACATCAAGAACCACTGGACGGGAATCACCAGATCCACGGGCTGTTCTGTTACGCATATTGATATCGTCATCTACACGTCTTTGATTTAATTTATTTATATAATAGTCGTACCATATTTTTTTATTACTTCTTAAAATGAGAAAAAATACATCCAACAATAGTGGATTTGTAACTGTTAACGCTTTAATGAAAAATCTTACAACTGGGCTGATAGTGAATACGAATGCAAAAAAATTATCATATAACAATAAGACGTCGCTCAAAATAAATATCAATGTGGCGATATACAAGCGACGCCAGAAGTTCGAAGCTGTTTGTGCGCTCGTGTT
The DNA here is from genome assembly GCA_916618015.1 of Xestia c-nigrum. NCBI lineage: Eukaryota > Metazoa > Arthropoda > Insecta > Lepidoptera > Noctuidae > Xestia > Xestia c-nigrum. The sequence goes on along the minus strand of OU745261.1, from coordinate 12,321,194 downwards.
AAAACTACGGAAAAGGGAAAATACAATTATAATGTAAAATGAACAGTTAATTGTCACCGGTACAATTTCATTTCCAAAGATCACGAATATGAATATCATATCTGTATCGACCGCATATGGCAAACCATTAAAGAAACCAACTAGCGTATCAATATATGGCGACAAAAAAAACGCGGTAGTAATTAAAGGCAGACCCCAACCAAAGAGACTGCTTTTTAAATATTTTTTACGGACATTGCCATTAAAAACTTTAACAAAGTCAACGTAAAACATATGGCTTACCACTACCAACCAGTGGGTCTTCGCCGTTGCAAAGTATCGAAGTAGAAAATATGGTATGAAACTATCTACGTCAAGGAAGGAACACAAAGCCTCTGTCGTACCAAAAAAGAAGTTTACTAAGATGGCGTTCAGAAAAACATAGTTTTTATAATTCCTGAACTTCTTCAGGATACACCACGACGTGACGCCATATATAAACGTCGCTAGTGTCAACACACTGATTACTAATTCAATAGTATAATAATGAGTATCCGTTATGTTCCAATTCCACTGTCCACTGGTATCATTATTAATAGCCATGACGAACGTATTTAGTTTGATCACACTGTTTTCATAAATTCACTTTTCAGTCTTAGTACTGATAATGGAGTGTTTGTTACCAACTCTACGTCGAGCACCGCCAAACACCAGAAAACGGGTGGATACTGCTTCTGAAACAGTAAATTATAACACAATTTAAAATATAACGAATGATCTATTACTTTTATATCTATAGTTACAACATTATTAAATAACATAACATCACGCCTGTTATCTACAAAGGTTAGGCAGAGGTGTACCTAATTATAGTATCGCCACATTTTGCCAGTTATGTTTCGGACCCAGGTGATAGCGGGCGAGCCTAATGCCATCAGTTAGGCACAACTCCCAACTCCGTGGCTGCTACTTACAAAATTCTGGATCGAAAAAAATCCAAAGACGCTTTGAACCCGGGAATTGAACCCGGAACCTCGTGCTCAACAGTCGTGCTAGCGACAACTCGCCCAACGAGATAGTCAACCCGATACATCATTATTAGTAATAATTAATTTGATTTTTATAATATTATCGCTAATCCTTATGAGGCCTGCGGAGCATGCGTAGTTCATACAAACGTAATAACCAAAATAGTTTGTAATAAACATATTCTAAAGGTAGTGTGTATTTATTTCGATTGGATTACACAATATCTAGGTTTCCTCATATAAATTTTGAATGGATACTGATTTAAACAAGAATTATGAGAAAAATAAATTTTCTACAGAAATTTAAAATTCCTAATATCTCGTCTTTATTTCATTCTCCTTTCAAAATATTAATTTGGGAACCTAGATATTCTGTAGATCCCATCGTAATATAAACACACTACCTTAAGAATATTATGTTTGATTTTCATATTATTTTAGTATTACGTTTGTATGAACGACGCACGCTCCGCCGGCCGCTTAACATTTTTACCATCATTATTATTACAGACTAAAGTTTACAGGAAATAAACGTAAAAAAAATTGGAGTCTTCACACTAATAATAAATAGGCGAAAGTTTACATGTTAGTGAGTATGTGCGTCACTTATGTTTGTTACTCTTTCGCGCATAAACTACTGAACAGATTGGGATGAAATTTTGCACTCATATATTTCAAATCTGGTTTAACACATTTGACTTTTTATCCCGGTAGTAAGATCCGATGGGACAATATTATCGATCTTCACGCGGGCGAAGCCACGAGAGAGCTTCTGCTCGTTGGGATTTGCAAATTTTACGGGATAATAACATTAGTATCTTATAAAAATTTGCAAATCGCACAAAACTCTCGCTTATTGTTCTAGACACACATCCCAAACCAATCTAAGATACTACTTTTTCTTCGTATTTTGTTTTTCCTATTTAAATTTACCAATGTCTGCGTAAAAATTACTTCGTTTTAGTTAAAACTAACAATTAAGTTGATAAGGAATCAAGTAATAATTAACTTTTAATACTACTGATAGGTAAGTAGGCAAGAAGAGAATAAATAATAATATAATTTTCTTCTTAAATATATTAAGTAAGATGTTTTACAAGATTGCACAAGAAACACATCCTTTTTAACCGACTTCACAAAGGAGGAGATCCTGTTTTTTTTTGCGCATATGTACCTACATTCCCCGATTTCTTGGTCAGTTAACCACATCAATAGATTTATTGCCTACTAGCTTTTGCCCGCGGCTTCGCCCGCGTGAAGTTTGAGAATTGTCCCATGGGATCTTACTACCGGGATAAAAAGTATCCTATGTGTTAATCCAGGTTATAAACCATCTGTGTGCGAAATTTCATCCAAATCCGTTCAGTAGTTTTTTCGTGAAAGAGTAACAAACATACATCCTCACAAACTTTCGCATTTATAATATTAGTAGGATAGGATGCTAGTGCAAGTTTTCCGCTCCGAGCAGGAGCAAAGGTTCCATATGATCTACTTTATAGCAGTTTGCTGGTTAGGTAAATGCTATTATAAGATTGCATGTAGCAAGCTGCCTAACACTAAAAAAGTTCAACTATGTTTAGCAAGACGCAATATCCTCGTATTATCATTGTTAATTGAAGTCACAGAATATTGATTACACTAAAGCAGTTCACATGTTCTTTTTAAAATACAACCATTTTATGGATACGTTTGCGGTCTTTAGTTCAGAATATAGCTAGTTTTAGGTTTACAAAAACGCTGTTTAGTAGCTGACAGTACTATTCATTGTTAAATGTTGATTAACACAGACCTGAACACCTATATTAACGCTCGCAATATAACAAAGTTATTTCTGTGATTGTTACTAGAGTCAATAAACAGGCGAAAGCGTTATGTTTAGATTTTGCAGTTCGAGTGAACTCTATTAAGTCTTCATAAATGCTAATGTCACTGCGATGTGAACCCTACGTGCCATCCAATAATGCAGTTTTGTGCTACTTGGGTCAAATTTTATGGGCACGTACATTATTTTTCATACACTTTCTAACGCAATTCCAATATTTTTGCCTGGTAATCATCACTTCATGTTGCTGAGCTGATGATGGAAACCATTAGTCGGGATCTAATGATGGGATTTCAGAAAAAATAATAGAAAAAAATAAAAAAAAAAAATAAAAAAAAATAAAAAATAAAATAGAATAAAATAGTATGGAACTCGGTAACAAAGAAGTGAATTAAACAAACAAAAGTCACCGACTTCTGGAGCAAAAAATATTTTTTGGTGTTTCTGAAGTCTGTTTTATTTTTGCATATAAAAGTTTTATTTTCTACTTACGAAACTTCTTCACAGCACTGAACACAGCACGCCACGCCGCAAATAAACGTCAGCGTCGCTCAAATCAGAAGAAGCACGATGTATGCTATAGCAAAGTATTGAGCCTGTTAAGCTGCCAGAGTAATCGTAAACGGTTCAACATAAAGCACTGCTAAACCATATGAACGGGTGTTGCTTGTAAAACTGCCAATCTAACAATAGTTCTTATCGAACGCTGAAGGGAGTATATATTATCTTTGCTTACTAGGCACAAAATTAATTAATTTTACATTTTGGTACCTATTTAAATTGCTCGTTATTTTTATCAAATAACTATATCACAAAGCACAGTAGATAATTTTAATGGGGTGCACAGTCGCTAAACTATTTTTAAGCAAATTAAAAAAAAGCGGACAAGTGCGAGTCGGACTCGCCCATGAAGGGTTCCGTAACAGCAAGTAATCCTACTAATATTATAAATGCGAAAGTTTGTAAGTATGGATGTATGGATGTATGGATGTTTGTTACTCTTTCACGCAAAAACTACTGAACGGATTTGGATGAAATTTTGCACACAGATGGTTTACAACCTGGATTAACACATAGGATACTTTTTATCCCGGTAGTAAGATCCCATGGGACAATTTTGAACCTTCACGCGGGCGAAGCCGCTGGCAGAAGCTAGTATACAGGGTGTCCCGTAAATAATGGATCAAACGTAACGGGTAGGTAGCTTACCTCATTTCCAACAACTAATTTGAACTGTAAAAAAAAAACCCATAAGGTAACCAAGATAATTTTTTTTTTCGATTTTGACTATTTTCTGTACCAGCATTCAGTGTTTTTAATGCTGTTGCTGCAAATGGTATCATATTTAGGTGTGATTTTTGTCATACATTTCTGAATAGTTTACTAGTGTTATAAGATACCATTTTTTTAAATAACATTTTATTTGCCTTAGAAAAAAAATCTTGAATTGAAAAGTTTTGTTTTTACGATGAAAAGACCAGAATTGGAAAAATTCTCCTGTAAAAAAAATGTATGACATCAAAGTGTACCATTATTTTAAAAACTTGTAAAATTACTAAGGTTTGCAAATTGGTATAAAACTTACGTCTAGTCCTTGCGGTTACAAAGATATTGCTACTCGTATGAATGTGATGAAGAAGACAGAACAGAAATTAAAATGGTACAATCTAACTTTTCTTTCTCGTAATGGCTTATGCTTGTAATCTAAGCATGTGGTTAAGCGTGTAGCGTAATTCCGAGCCGATGACGTCATCTGTTCGGCATTTGGGACCGCTACCTGCGGAGTTGCACCTCACTCAGTGTGAAAGGGATAGATAGCGCCGCTTTTGTATTTTTGGTAATGTTGCTTGATTTTATTTGTTTAGTTGACACGAATCTCTCTTCGAGTTGATACGTACGTCAGACTACTTTCGCTCCCGCTGTGCCTAACTGTTGTGTTCCTTAAAATTAAACTTGTGCGGTGTATTTGGACTTTGCTTTGCCTAACGATTTGGAACTGTTTGTGTTTTGGACGAATGACTTGGCAATCCTACGGACTTCGAAAACAATCGTTTGTGTGTGGTTGTACGTGTGTGCAGTAGTACGATGCCTCGTTACGAGTACACGCCACGGGAGTATGCCGAAATGCATTTTATCTACGGAGAAGCAAGAGGTAATGCCAGGGCGGCCGCAAGATTGTATCGTGAAAGATACCCGAACCGGGATCGACATCCCGACTATCGCGTATTCATTAGAGTGCATAACGCGCTTCTTGAGGGAAGAATTCTTGGCACCGGAGTTGGGGGTGCCAGTGAAGGGCGACCGTCACAAGTCAATGACGAAATTATTATTCGAGAAATCGAGGAAGATTCGTCGGTCTCAATTCGCGTCATAGCGCAACGCACAGGTATTCCAAGATCGACGGTACATCGAGTTCTAAAAAGGCACCGGTTGCACCCATATCACGTGCAACGTGTTCAAACGCTGACGTCACGTGATTACCCGCAAAGAGTAGCATTTTGCCAAAGGATGCTTAGAATGATACGGGCGGACCCACAGTTTTTTAATAAAATTTTATGGAGTGACGAGTCTTCATGCCGGCGAGATGGATATCTCAATTTGCATAATTTGCACAGTTGGCAGCTGGTAAACCCACATTTGATGCGAGAGGACAGGAGCCAACATCAATTTAAAATAAATTTATGGGCAGGAATAATAAATGGGCAAATAATAGGGCCCTTTGAACTACCAGCAACTCTAAACGCCGAATACTATCTGCATTTTTTAAGGAATGAGTTGCCAACGTTATTAGAAAATATTCCAGAAGACGTGCGGCAAGCAATGTGGTTACAAAATGATGGATGCCCCGCTCACTATGCGACGGCAGTAAGGGCGCAACTCAATGAAACTTACCCTGACAGATGGATCGGCCGATTAGGACCAATTTTGTGGTCTCCGCGATCTCCGGATTTAAATCCCTTAGATTTTTTTTATTGGGGATGTTTAAAAGACAAAGTGTACAAACAACGAATAACGTCGGAAGAAGAATTACGTCAGCGCATCCAATCTGCTGTATCAGAAATAAACAACAGCCATTTTGTCCGTCGGATAAGAGCTTCCTTTATTAGGAGCTGCAGACTTTGCATTCTCGTAGGGGGACGTCAGTTTGAACATTTACTGTAAAAACAAAATAAACGATTTATTTGTATTTTTTTTTTAATTTAACCTCCTAAGTTTTTTCATACGCTGAGATACCTAAACATTTTTAAGAAAATAGTTGAATTGTGCACACTTTTTCAATTTTATTTTATTTCGTAATTTTGCACCTCTGTCAGATTCATAGCAATATCTTTGTAACGACAAAGACTAGGCGTAAGTTTTATACCAATCTGCAAACCTTAGTAATTGTACAAGTTTTTAAAATAATGGTACACTTCGGTGTCATACAATTTTTTTACAGGAGAATTTTTCCAATTCTGGTCTTTTCATCTTAAAAACAAAACTTTTCAATTCAAGATTTTTTTTCTAAGGCAAATAAAATGTTATTTAAAAAAATGGTATCTTATAACACTAGTAAACTATTCAGAAATGTATGACAAAAATCACACCTAAATATGATACCATTTGCAGCAACAGCATTAAAAACACTGAATGCTGGTACAGAAAATAGTCAAAATCGAAAAAAAAAATTATCTTGGTTACCTTATGGGTTTTTTTTTTACTGTTCAAATTAGTTGTTGGAAATGAGGTAAGCTACCTACCCGTTACGTTTGATCCATTATTTACGGGACACCCTGTATTATAAAAGTTCTTGCAGTTCGTTGTAAATGAAAGGTAAATTCCGGTTTACGATTTATGACGTATTAATAAAAAACTACTTACTAGATCTCGTTCAAACCAATTTTCGTTGGTAGTTTACATGGTAATGTACATATATTTTTTTAGTTTTATAATTCTCTTAGTTTAGAAGTTACAAGGGATACACATTTTACCACTTTGGAAGTGTCTCTCGCGCAAACTATTTGGTTTAGAAAATAATGATTTTAGAAACCTCAATATCATTTTTGAAGACCTATTCATAAATACCCCACACGTATGGGTTTAAAAAAAAATTCTTGAGTTTCAGTTCTATGTATGGGGAACCCCCTAAATTTATTGTTTTTTTTTCTATTTTTGTGTAAAAATCTTAATGCGGTTCATAGAATACATCTACTTGCCAAGTTTCAACAACAGAGCTCTTATAGTTTCAGAAAAAAGTGGCTGTGACATATGGATGGACAGACAGACAGACATGACGAATCTATAAGGGTTCCGTTTTTGCAAAGATTAGGAGGTTATGAGTTCGACCGGCGTCTTATTGTTTCATGTATGATCACCTATTTTTCCGTGATTGCTGGTCCGATTTGAGCTATCCTCTACTGTATGCATGTTTTTCTTCTTTGTATATGTAAATGACGTGTATCTATGCATTAGCAAAATCGTAGAACAAGCCGTATTACATAATGACGCGCTGGATTCTAAAACGTTGCCGTTATGTTATGCGGCGTCGGTCGTCACGTTCAGACGGATTACAAATCGGCTGAAATAACACCTCCTGGGCACCTCGCGGGCCCAGTGTGTGTTCATAATGTCACATGACTTCGAATTTTTAGTTTTAGGAAATACCAGTTTTCTCACGATGTTTTCCTTCACCGTTTTGAGAGCAGTGATGATGAAATAATTTACATGAAGTAATGCGCCTGCCTCGGTTTAAAACCCACTACTAACTGTTTGTAAGTCGAGGCCGTCACCACTGATTCAAACATTATGAACAATAGAGAGAATGAAATTGAATGTGGTTTGATAAGCTTCATAACAAACTAAAATTAAAACCACAGTGAGTTAAGCTCACAATCAAAGCAATAGTTGTGTTCATGAAACTTTTCACTGTGTAAACTACGAAATTACTCGTAGTTCATTTTAAACACAATTAATTGGAAGTTTCGACTTGTAAATTGTACATGAGTTGCAGATTTACGGTAGTACGGTTAAATGTTTAGTGTTGGTTCTGAGAAGAGAACTCTTTGTATTCCAATCTTAGGTTTGAAATAAACTGCTTATCTCTTTTTTTATGAGAAGATTTTCAAAACAGGTTGGCTTTCAAACGACAAAAGAATCCTGCATTAATCGTCTCGTCATTAACTGTTTGCCGTGGTTGTGGCCGGAACCTTAGCTTATTTAATCTATACGTTATGGGCCAAATGATTAATTGGGCATTGTACATAATGCCCGGTCATTATGAAAAATGCCGAATATGAGAGTGCAATTTGATAAGAATGATTCAAATAATCAAATGGACCGGGCATTATACATAATATTGTCCATAACCTTTTGGGCAGTGTAATACAAACATATTTAATTACTATTTTTTTATTATAATTGTCATAAAACTTAAAATAAACTAAATATGAAACCATTAAAATAATCAGACTCATTATTTGGATTAATTATCAAGGACTTCTAAATTAGGAATCCACTAGTTTTTGCATTTGAAACTCAAGGAAAATCATTAAAAAATATGTAACATAAAACAAAAATTTCACAACTTGTTTTTTTAGTCGTTTTAATCCGTCTAAGGGCGGATAGTACACATGAAAATGAACAACTTTTACTATGGGACTGACTATGAAATCTCGAAAAGAAAAACAGCTGCTTCATACATTATTGGAAGCGTAACTCGAAAAAATGTAGGCAGCAGCTGAATATTTTTTCTCTATGTTCTGGTTTGCTCTCTCTAGTGACCCTTGGCTTTGAGAGTGTCTCGGTTGTCCATGTACAATTTTCAACTCGGGGCACATTTTACAAGCTTCCTGAATAATTTGATTAGCGAACTCTCTGCCATTATCGCTTTGAAGAATGCTTGGTGCACCGAATATTGTAAAAATATCAAGTGGTACATATGCTACTTCTTCAGCAGTTTTAGTCTTGAGCGGACGAAGTTGCACAAATTTTGTGAGATGATCTTGGTATACAAGTATAAGTTTATACTGATTATCTCCTTGTGACTATTGTTTTCGCAGCTCTCACATAGGTTTAAATAAATGGCAATAATTTCCCTAGTAATATTTTTATGCTGAAAATTTAGTTCCTTTTCAATCCGGTTTCTACCACCATGCCCTACACTCAGGTCGGTATCATGCAAAATCTGAAATATCTCGTTGTTTTTCACGTAGTACCTAATCATATTGTCTTTGACTGGAACAATCAATTTCTCTGTTTCTTCAACAACCACGACGTCATCGTCGACGCTGATAATCTTCGGGTTTTTTATGCCACTTATTTGATTTCTTCTTTTTTGCAGATTTCACTTTTTCAATCATCTCAGTTTAGCTTTCGTTGGTAAAAAACTGAGTATTTTGTCCTTAAAGTGACATTAGTTCACTCAATCTTTCGTCAAATTCACGATAAATTTCGTTTAAATTCGAGATATCCATAATTAATTATTAAAATACTTACTAACAGCTGTTTCACTATAGTTCGCTAACACACTCGCGTTAACACTGAGTTACGAAAGAAATACTCATCCGCGTCCGTCCGTATTCGCTTACAATGCAAAACTAAACAGAAACTATAGCGTTTGAAGTCCGCCGCACGAGCCGCACGCTGAATGGCGGTCTCTGATTGGTCAAAGCGTGTCACGCCATGCGTGCCAGGGCCCTCACACCGAAGAATCAAATTTAGATTTATTATCAAATTGCCCAATTATCATACGTAGCAATATAATCATGACCGTGCAATAGGATAAATAATGAAGTTAAGATAGTATTAATCACTTAGCCCGATAGAACTGGACATTATTCATAATGCTTGTACATTATGTATAATGATGCCCGTATTAATCACCTGCTCCATAACATATACATATAATGATATCATAGGAAAGTCAAAACTATACATTGATTTTTTTTTTAAAGAATACTTGGGGCGTCATCTACAATCGATATCGAAGCCAAAAATACAGTTTTTAGAATGTTTGTCTGTTTGTCTGTTTGTCTGATTGTCTGTTTGTCTGTTTGTCTGTTTGTCTGTTTGTCTGTTTGTCTGTTTGTCTGTTTGTCTGTTTGTCTGTTTGTCTGTTTGTCTGTTTGTCGGTTTGTCTGTTTGTCGGTTTGTCTGTTTGTCTGTTTGTCTGTTTGTCTGTTTGTCTGTTTGTCTGTTTGTCTGTTTGTCTGTTTGTCTGTTTGTCTGTTTGTCTGTTTGTCTGTTTGTCTGTTTGTCTGTTTGTCTGTTTGTCTGTTTGTCTGTTTGTCTGTTTGTCTGTTTGTCTGTTTGTCTGTTTGTCTGTTTGTCTGTTTGTCTGTTTGTCTGTTGTCTGTTTGTCTGTTTGTCTGTTTGTCTGTTTGTCTGTTTGTCTGTTTGTCTGTTTGTCTGTTTGTCTGTTTGTCTGTTTGTCTGTTTGTCTGTTTGTCTGTTTGTCTGTTTGTCTGTTTGTCTGTTTGTCTGTTTGTCTGTTTGTCTGTTTGTCTGTTTGTCTGTTTGTCTGTTTGTCTGTTTGTCTGTTTGTCTGTTTGTCTGTTTGTCTGTTTGTCTGTTTGTCTGTTTGTCTGTTTGTCTGTTTGTCTGCATGTATGTCCGGGCTAAACTCAAAAAGTACTGCATGGATTTACTTCAAATTTTGTATGAATATTATGAGGTCGGGTCAACATATAGGCTACATAATATTATCTCGCTATCACCTACGGGGAAGGAACTGTGAATCTTTATGACTGGCTGGGTGATATATCAACGCACAGCCCAAACAGCTGGGTCCACAGATTCCAAAATTGGCAAGAAGGTTCCTTATGTGGAGGTGTCTAGAGGTGCACTAAGAAAGGATGTTTCAAAATTCACCCTCTAAAGGGGTGAAACGGGGCTCCAAAGTTTGTATGGGGAAACAAGATTAGTTCGACTATTTCATTCAAAACTTCACAAGAGTACTCCTATTGATAAATAAACATTTGTTTCAGTTTTGTTCAGAATTCAACCCCTAATATGGAGAAATGGCGTGACAAAGTCTGAAAATCAACATGGGTGTTGTTTGTATTGTGTATCGGGTTGGGTGTAACAAAAACAATGATTTTAAGATTTAATGTGGCGGACCTGAAATTCCATCATCCCCATTTGGGTTGCAGTGGGGTTGGAATGAAAAATTAAAAATCATTATGGGTGTCGCTTCCGAGATTATCAGGGGTGCTGATTACGAATATGGTATTTATTATGACATCCAGAAGATGGCGGATTCGACTTCTGTACAGGTTTATTGGGGTATCAGGACAAATGCGCGACTTAATGGCAACTAAAGTTTACCCTGTAGAGTCAACATAACATCATTATAGTTGAATAAATAAATAAATCACCATCATCGTCATCTTTAAATATAAAAAAAATATAATAAATTGTGTCTTTTCGGTAGGTAAGAAAACAAGTCGTAGGCTACTTTTATACCCTTAGGTGACAAAGGTGGTTCACGCGGACGATAGTTTAAAATATAAGCTCAACCTTTGGTCTCATATTATTACATTCGCTAAATATTACAATTCCATTTTGCTATTAAATAGATAACGCGCTATCACATTTATGTTCACATCATTGACAGGTTGTAGGGTTATTTTAAATAAAACACATAATAACACCACAAGAATAATATAATTACATTTATGGAAATAAATTAACGTAATATACTCGTAAATAAGAATGAATTAATAAAATTAGGTAATAAGGAAAGTAATTACAAAGTATTTTTTTTAATATAATTTGAACAATTCGCTGTGAGACATAAGTTTATCTCCCTAGCCTGAAGCTTCAAACGAGGTTTATAATTTTTGGATGTAATCTGAAGGGCAAGACAGAAATAACAATAATTTTATTCCTTACAAAGAATAGTTTTTAGACATTAAACTTAAATGAAACCGTAATCATTACAAAAATGTCCTTAGAGTTGTCGAATTCTACACACTAAATCTTTTAACTCGCTGATTTTGGTCTTTATGTAGTTCAATCGTCTCGAAGGTAATGAAATTATGGTTTACAACAAAGTTTGATGTGGATCATCTGAACATCGTCGTAGTAATTACACAAGTAAAACAGAGCCTTAAATTATGGCTTCATGCGGTAGATCTAAGTAGCATTAGATCATAGATCTGAGTCTTTGGGGTGTAGGGTGGAGGCCGAATCGCCTTCCGTTAGTGGTAAGCACCAGGATAAATAGAAACAACCATTCACTGTTCACTGGTGGTTGGTTATGCGGATTATGCCGAATATATTATAAAATACTAGCTGACCGGCGCAACTTCGTCTGCGTCTCATAAATTGAAATGTTAGCTATCCTATCTCTCAAGTTGGATCGAACTGCACACGGTGTGCGAATTTTATTATAATCGGTTAAGTGGTTTAGGAGTCCATTGAGGACAAACATTGTGACACGAGATTTATATATATTAAGATATACTTTTTCGCTATAAATTACCACATACTCAGAAATAAATAAATCTTATCTTAAAAATTCTGAATGTTTCCATTCAGTGTCTTACATTCGAATCCAAAACCAGTTGGCAAGGTGAAGGTATGTCAGAATCTTTTCCAATCCAAATTCGAAAAAAAATAAGAAAAATAAGTAAGGTTTAATTACTATTTTTTAAACGAAGGAGGATTCATGTAGCAGAACACTATGAGGTGCAGTAGAAACATAATACAGTTCGTGAGAGATTTCCACTTGTCTTGGCCCTAAGGTTTATTTTGTCGATGTGAAAGATAGATTATCTTTATCTTCGTGAAGTTTCAATTGATATACTTGAAGTTGTTGCAAACATGGTAACACAATTTGAAGTCGAGATATGAAAAATAGTAACACAAGTGAATTAAGGTTTGGTACAAAAATATTTTAATATACTATTAAACTATTGGATAGATTCCATCTCTTAATATTACATAATTGCATACCACATGTGTGAGTTTTTTGTATTGTAAAGCCACCATTTACATTTAGTTATCTTTTTTTGACTTGCCCTAGCGGCAAAAAAATGCTGGAAAAATCAAAGTCGAAGCATTTATTTCAAGTAGGTCAATAACAGGCACTTTTGAATTGTCGAAACAAAGATGAAAATTAAATGTAGGTACCGTCCCAGCCACACGTTATAAAAACTGTGAAAGTACTGTAGTTGCCCATTCCTTAACGTAGATCTCTATGCAGAAGAACGGGCAAGAAACTCCATGGACACTCTTTGAAATCAAATTATTGTTACAAAATCTTGGTAACATCATTCATGTAGAGATGGTAAATTATATGAGAACAATGTAGCAAGATGTGCACGTTAAAAGTGTCCATAGTAAAAACTAAATAATTCATTCAAATAAGCCATGGCAACTAAGAGATGACCAGTCACAACTGACAACGCCCGTACACGAACATGACGCATGGATCAGCACCATTCAGCTCAAACATTTTTAAGGGAACTAAATTTTCCAACACACGCGCCATCATCAGCGAGACATTTGAGTGAGCAGCTCCAACAATACCATTTAATGCTATCAATTTTTGCGACCCTGTCCTTGTGGAGCAGGACCAGCATTGAGCCAAGCATTTTTATCAGCGATATAATCGCTCAACTTGTAATATGCTTGCTTACATAGTGTGCGTTTAATGCATGTTTTAAATTTCGTCTCATTCGGTTCAAGAATACTTAGTGGAATTTTATTATAGCTTCTCAAACAGTATCCCAAGAAAGATGAGTCTACTTTAGCGAGTCTAAAGCCTGGTTGAACTAGTTGGTCCCTATTTCTAGTACTGTAATTGTGTCTGTCGCCACTTTTACCAAAAAGATGCAGATTTTTTCTGACGTACATTGTGTTTTCGTAGATGTATTGGCAATGAACCGTCATGATGCCAATATCCTAAAATAGTTCCCTTAGAGAATCGCGCCTACGAAGATTGTATATGGCTCTGATGGCTCTTTTCTGCAGAATAAATATAGACTCAATATCAACAGCCTGTCCCCATAGCAAAATACTGTAAGACATTATACCATGGAAGTAACTAAAATAGACTAGTCTAGCGGTATCTACATCAGTGAATTGAAGGATTTTTCTGATGGCATATGCTGCTTATTGTAGCCTTGAATCAAGCATAAGCCCCAGGAAAACCGTTTTGAATTCTAGTTTCTCTTTATTCAATATTATCTCACAATCACTACTTTTAACATTCGGTAGTGAAAACTTATGCATTTAGTTTTTTTTTTTCATTAAATACCAAATTGTTTGCTGTGAACAAATTTTGAACCTGAAGTATGGCATCATTCACGTCATTTAGATTTTGGGCCCGTCTATTTGTCTTAAAAATTAGAGAAGTGTCTGATGACACTTCTCCACCACCAAACCAACCTCAAAATTTGGTGTTGTTTGCTGATGCAAACAACACCAAATTTTGAGGTTGGTTTTTCAACAAATAGGGTAGATCATTTATACATATATCAAATACTAGAAAAAGGAAAGGACCCAATATTGAGCGTTGCGGAACCCCCATTTTTACATTAAAACCCTGTAAATTAACACCATTTATTTAAACCTGTTGATTTCTATCACTCAAATAAGATTTTAGCAGGCTAAGTGCAAGTTTACGCAGTCCGTAATGCTCCAGTTTCAAAAGTAATGTGTCGTGATTTACGCAATCAAAAGCTTTTGAGAGGTCACAAAAAATTCTTATTGCGTCTTGTGACTCTTCCCACGCAGCAAATATGTGCTTTTATAAGATAACTTCGGCGCTGGTTGTACAACGTCCCTTGGTGAAACCATACTGTTGATCATGTAAGATTCTGTTGGTGTTAAAATGATAGAGCATTTGATTAAGCATTACTTTTTCAAAAACCTTGCTCAAAACTGGTAACATGGATACAGGTTTATAATTATTGGCATCTTTACTGTCCCCGGATTTAAAAAGAGGTATGACTTTACTGTAATTCATTAAATCAGGGAAAACTCCTTGGTCTACACATAAATAAAAAAATTAAGCTAAGTACGGGGCTTTGGTCTCAACTTTGATAGACATTCCCCATAAATCTTCGGTCAGTTTGATTTTAATTTGCCGGAAAGCTTTTTAATAAATGTCATGGGGTTAATGTGTTTAAATTTAAATTCAGCCAGGTAGCCAGACACATTCGCTTTCAATAAGCCAATTGAGGCTTCAGGTGAGGAATTAAGAGCCTCCGTAGTTTTTATTGGTATATCGGTAGTGAAATTTACATGCTCACTCAAATGTCTCGGTGATGGTGGCGGGTGTGTCGGGTCAGTTAATTCCCTACAATATGGTCGAATTGAATGGTGCTGATTCATGTGTCATGTTCGTGAACGGATGCTGTCAATTGAGACTAGTCAACTCTCAGCTGCCACGGTTAATTTTAATTTATTAATTGTTTAAGTTGTTGATTTAATCTTTTCTCTGGACGCTCTTAATGTGCACGTCTTTTTACATCGTTCTCACATATATGTATAATCACAAAATGAATGATGTAACCAATATTTTGTAACAATATTTTGATTGAAAAGAGTGTCCATGGAGTTTCTTGCCCGTTCTTCTCCATAGAGATCTACGCTAGGGAATAGGCAACTACAGTACTTTCTCAAGTTATTATGCCTTGTGACTGTGACTGTAGCTTTGATTTAGTTTTGTGTTTTTGACATTCAAAAGTGCCGTATGGTCTAATTGAAATATATGATTTTAAATATTAAAAACACAACACAAGATCATTCGTTAGGTAGGTACTTAAAATATTTAAAGTTTTATTCATATGTATTACAAACTGCAAGACTAGCTAAAAATAATAATTGTAAATGTATACAAGTAACCAAAAAGGAAAAGAATAACAAGGCATCGAAAAAATCGTCCACATCGCTGTCAACGAGAGAAGTTCCAAGTAGGTAGTTTTGCCATATTGGATGACAGTGCTGAATCTTTGGCCATAAAAAAAACACCAGTTCACTGGACTCCCGATCAGGTGCATTTTTGACCCACTGGGCCCCGATTCTCTTATTGCAATAGTGTTATGATAGTCTTTCATTGATCTCATAATTGTTCATTTTGACAAGTTTAGTGATCTACTAACATCATGGCGTCATTATGACTATCCAATGGACAATCACGGACATTGCATTGAAAGAAATAGCTTATAATAGTAGTCTCGTACATAATGACAAATGAATGACTGACTTACGCAGTAATCTGCCAACATTTTGACAGTTCCTTTGAGAATTAGAGCGGAAATTTGCTCAATTGGCACTATTTTATATTGCAATCTACATAGGCTTCTTTAATAAAGATAATTTAAAACACTTGTAAGAAAATAAATCTAAACACCGGCCACTAGAAATAAAATCAAATAAACAAAGTAGAAATGTCACATTTGACTTTGACAGCTAAACAGATACAATGAGTTGGATAGTTGCACATTTATCCACGTTCCACATTACTTTTTATGTATTTTGCTATTTACGAACTTCTTACTACTTCAGATTGCTTTTATCACAAATAAATAATATGTAAAAATATATATAAATGAAATCTGGCACGAATAACAGTTTAAATTGAATAGTATGTTTTCGAAAATCATTTCTATTAACAGGTTTTTTAATAATGACAATGCAACAATGTCATTCAAACACAACTACGAGACCATTGATCGAACCACTATGATGAATTTAGCAGTATAATTATGAACTTTAAGCTAAATGGCAATAGCGATCCCATAGTCATTCATCAACTCGAATGACGACTCGAATGGCGTAGTGGTAGTGACGCTGCCTTACGTTCTTAGGGTCCTGGGTTCGAATCCCGGTAGGAGCAGATGTTTGTGTGATGAGCATGGGCATTTGTTTCCGAGTCATGGATGTTTATATGTATAATAAGTATGTATTTACAAACAAAAAAGTATATATGTAGTATATCAACTATCTAGTGACCACGACACAAGCTTTGCTTAGTGTGGCGCTAGGTGGCGCTGTGTGTTAATGGCCAGTGATATTTATTTATTATTTATTTATTTATCAACAATTATGAGATCAATGAAAGACTATTGTGACGCTATTGCAATAAGAGAATCGGGGCCCAGGTATCTATGTCAGTATTTATATTTATACATCAAGAACCACTGGACGGGAATCACCAGATCCTCGGGCAGTTCTGTCACGCATATTTATATCGTTTTCTACACGTCTTTGATTTAATTTATATAGGTAATAGTCATACCATATTTTTCTATTACTGTGTGAAATGACAAAAAATATATCCAACAATAGTGGATTTGAAATGGTAAACGCTTTTATGAAATATACTACACCTAGGCTGATAGTGAATACGAATCCAATAAAATTATCGTATAATAATAAGACGTCGCTCAAAATAAATATCAACGTGGCGATATACAAGCGACGCCAGATGTTTGAAGGTGTTTGTGCGCTCGTGTTAAAACTACGAAAAAGAGAAAATACAATTATAATGTAAAAAAAACAGTTAATTGTCACCGGTAGAACGTAATCTCCTAAGGCCACGAACACAAACATCACATCTGTAACGAACGTAGATGGCATACCATCAGAAATAATAAATCGAAGTAGCCCACCATAATATATAGACAAAAACAACCCGGTAGTAATTAAAGGCAGACCCCAACCAAAGAGACTACTTTTTAAATGTTTTCTACGGACATTGCCATTAAAAACTTTAACAAAGTCAACGTAGAACATATGACTTACCACTACCAACCAGTGGGTCTTCGCCGTTGCAAAGTATCGATTTAGTAAATATGATATTAAACTCTCTACTTCAAGGAAGTAACACAAAGCCTCTGTCGCACCAAAAAAGAAGTTTACTAAGATGGCGTTCAGAAAAACGTAGTTTTTATAATTCCTAAACTTCTTCAGGATACACCACGACGTGACGCCATATATAAACGTCGCCAGTGTCAACACACTAATAATTAATTTAATAGCATAATAATGAGTATCCGTTATGTACCAATCCCACTGTCCACTGGTATCATTATTAATAGCCATGACGAACGTATTTAGTTTGATCACACTGTTTTCATAAATTCACTTTTCAGTCTTAGTACTGATAATGGAGTGTTTGTTACCAACTCTACGTTGAGCACCGGCAAACACCAGAAAACGGGTGGATACTGCTTCTGAAACAGTAAATTATAACACAATTTAAAATGTAACGAATGATCTATTACTTTTATATCTATAGTTACAACATTATTAAATAACAAAACATCACGCCTACAAAGGTTAGGCAGAGGTGTTCCTAAGTATAGTATCGCCACATTTTGCCAGTTATGTTTAGAACCCACGTAATATCGGGCGAGCCTATTGCCATCAATTAGGCACAACTCCAGACTCCGTGGCTGTTACTGACAAAATTGCTCTCTAATCCAATCGCAATGAATACACTATACTTTAAATATATGTATGATTACCAAATATTTTGGTATTACGTTTGTATGAACAACGCATGCTCCGCCGGCCCCTTAACACTAAAAAAGTTCAACTATGTTCAGCAAGACGCAATGTATTATCGAAAATTAATTGAAGTCACAGAATATTGATTGCCTTAAAGCAGTTCACATGTTTTTTTTAATACAAGCATTTTATGGGTACGTTTGCGGTTTTTAATTCATAATATAGCTATGTTTAGGTTTACAAAAACGCTGTATTGTAGCTGACACTAAGTTAATAATAATGATTGCCAAGAGATGAAAGTTTGTAAAAATCTTTTGAGATTTTTGACTGATTGAACTGTAATTAAAGATTGGAAACAGTGAACCCGTAAAAATTGTACCTAATTAATAATAATACTTCTTAACGCGAGCGAAGCCGCGGGCAAAAGCCAGTTCATAATACAGCTAAGTTCAGGTTTACAAAAACGCTGTATTGTAGCTGACACTAATTAATTCTATTGATTGCTAAATGCTGATAAGCACAGACCTCAACACCTATATTAACACTCGTAATATTACAAAGTTATTTCTGTGGTTGTTACTAGAGTCAATTAACAGGCGAAAGCGTAATTTTCAGCTTTTGTAGTTCGAGTGAACTCTAATAAGTCTTCAACAATGCTAATGTTACCGACGTGAACCCTACGTGACATCCAATAATGCAGCTTGGTGCTACTTGGGTCATATCATACATTATGTTTCATATACTTTCTAACGCAATTCATATATTTGTGCCTGGTACTCAATCAATCAATCAATCACTTCATGTTGCTGAGCTGATGATGGAAGGCATTATTCGGGATCTAATGATGAGATCTCAGAAAAAATAAGTAACAAGGAAGTCGGTAACAAAGAAGTGAATGAAACAAACTAAAGTCACCGATTTCTGGAGCAAAAGTTATTTTTATTTTTTTTGTATTTCTCAAGTCGGTTTTTATTTTTTGCAAAAATGTTTAATTTAGCATCATATAAATACACCAATAGTGATCATGTGGTATAGATAAATGGTATTATAAGATTGCGTGTAGCAAGCTGCTTAAGACGCCTACGGAGCATGCGTCGGTCATACAAACGTAATACCAAAATAATTTGTAAATAAAACATATTCTTAAGGTAGTGTGTATTTATTTCGATAAGAGTATGAGAAAAATAAGTTTTCTATGGAAATTTTAAATTCCTCAAATCTCGTCTTAATATCATTGTCCTTTCAAAATACTTCTTTGGGAACATAGATATTCTCTAATCCCATCGAATTGAATACTTTAAAATATGTATGATTTCCAAATATTTTGGTATTACGTTTGTATGAACAAAGCATGCTCCGCTGGCCCCTTAACACTAAAAAAGTTCGACTATGTTTATCAAGACGCAATGTATTATCGAAAATTAATTGAAGTCACAGAATATTGACTACCTTAAAGCAGTTCACATGTTTTTTTAAATACAAGCATTTGATGGGTACGTTTGCGGTTTTCAATTCATAATAATAGCTAAGTTTAGGTTTACAAAAACGCTGTATTGTAGCTGACACTAATTTAATTCTAATGATTGCCAAGAGATGAAAGTTTGTAAACATCTTTTGAGATTTTTGACTGATTGAACTGTAATTAAAGATTGGAAAAAGTGAACCCGCAAAAAATGTACCTAATTAATAATAATACTTCTTAACGCGAGCGAAGCCGCGGGCAAAAGCTAGTTCATAATATAGCTAAGTTTAGGTTTACAAAAACGCTGTATTGTAGCTGACACTAAGTTAATACTAATGATTGCTAAATGCTGATAAACACAGACCTCAACACCTATATAAACGCTCGCAATATTACAAAGTTATTTCTGTGGTTGTTACTAGAGTCAATTAACAGGCGAAAGCGTAATGTTCAGTTTTTGTAGTTCGAGTGAACTCTAATAAGTCTTCATCAATGCTAATGTTACCGACGAGAACCCTACGTGACATCCAATAATGCAGTTTGGTGCTACTTGGGTCATATCATACATTACTTTTCATATACTTTCTAACGCAATTCATGTATTTGTGCCTGGTACTCAATCAATCAATCAATCACTTCATGTTGCTGAGCTGATGATGGAAGGCATTATTCGGGATCTAATGATGAGATCTCAGAAAAAATAAGTAGCATGGAAGTCGGTAACAAAAAATGAATGAAACAAACTAAAGTCACCGATTTCTGGAGCAAAAGTTATTTTTATTTTTTGTGTTTCTTAAGTCGGTTTTTAATTTTTTGCAAAAAAAGTTTGATTTTCTACTTACGAAACTTCTTCACAGCACTAACGACGACACGTCGTAAATAAACGTCGCTCGAGTCAGAAGAAGCACAATGGATGCAATAGCATAATATTAAGTGTCTTATGCTGCCATTCTAAGAGTCACGGTTCTTAGAACTTAAAATAAAAGTAAGTATTCGTAAACGGTTTGACATAAGCACCGCCAAACCCTATGAACGGATGTTGCTTGTGAAACTGCCAGTCTAACAATAGTTCTAATCGAACGCTGATGGGAGTATACAATTATCTTTACTTACTAGGTACAAATTTAATTAATTTTACATTTTGGTATCTAAATTGCTCGTTATTTTTATCAAATAACTATATCACAAAGCATAGTAGATAATTATAATGGGGTGCACAGTCTCTAAACAATTTTTAACCAACTTATAAAAAGATGAGGAGGTTATGAGTTCGACCGGTGTGTTATTGTTTCATGTATGATCACCTATTTTTACGTGATAACTGGTCCGATTTAAGTGTTTATGAGGTAT
Organism: Xestia c-nigrum; assembly: GCA_916618015.1. Classification (NCBI taxonomy): domain Eukaryota; kingdom Metazoa; phylum Arthropoda; class Insecta; order Lepidoptera; family Noctuidae; genus Xestia; species Xestia c-nigrum. The sequence goes on along the minus strand of OU745261.1, from coordinate 12,300,109 downwards.
TCTCTACTGTATGCTTGTTTTTCTTCTTCGTATTATGTAAATTATGAGTCTGAGACTTTACGTTATGACATTATTAATTCAACACCATACGGAGCCTTTCCGGGTATCAAAAGAGGGCAAACTAACCCTGTCTCTGGATTAACACCTAAAGCAAAATGGAAAGCATTGATAATAATAATGATACATATTACCAGGAACAAAAGATCAAAAATTAACGACAAACAGGACCAGGATACATAAAATCAGTGCCTTTCGTTTCTAATGTATTTTTATTTTTACTCGACTTCTAAATAAGATTATTGTATTCGACCAGCATCAGTTTTTTCATGTATCAATCGTAGAATACGCCGTATTACATAATGGCGCGCCGGATTCTAAAACGTCGCCGTTATTTTATGCGGTGTCGGTCGTCACGTTCAGACGGATTACAAATCGGCTAAAATAACACCTCCTGGGCACCTCGCGGGCCCTGTGTGTGTTCATAATGACACATGACTTCGAATTTCTAGTTCTAGGACATACCGGTTTCCTCATGATGTTTTGAGAGCAGTGATGATAAAATAATTTACATGAAGTAGCGCCTGCCTGGGTTCAAACCCGACTAACTGTTTGGAAGTCGAGGCCGCCACCACTGAGCTACCGCTGCTTTATTTCAGATTTCGTAATTATAGTAACCATTTATTCAAACCAAAATATGAACAATAGTGAAAATAAAACAGAATGCGGTTGAAAAAGCTTCATAACAAACCAAAATTAAAACCCAGCTCACAATCAAAGCAATAGTTGTGGGTGGTCATGAAACTTTTCACTGTGTGAACTACGAAGTTAATTCATTTTAAACACAATTGGAAGTTCCGACTTGTAAATTGTACATGAATTGCAAATTATACATTTTGCAGAAGCGAGCAAAACTTGCTTGCCGGTTCTATTTTGACAAGGTTGTAGGTTGAATGTTGAGTGTTGGTTCTTAAAAGAAGAACCCTTTGCTTTCCAATCTTAGGTTTGAAATTTGGTGGTTGAGGCCAAAACCTTAGCTTATTCAATTTAAAATATAAGCTCAATTCCATTTACTATTAAATAGATTACGCGCTGTCACATTTATGTTCACATCATTGATAGGTGCAGTAGAAACATGATACATTTCGTGAGAGATTTCCACTTGTCTAGGCCCTAAGGTTTATTTTGTCGATGTGAAGGATAGATAATCTTTATCTTGGTGAAGTTTCAATTCACATACTTGAAGTTGTTGCAAACATGGTAACACAATTTGAAGTCGAGATGCGAAAAATAGTTACACAAGTTAATTGGTTTGGTACAAAATATATTAATATACTATTTAAATTTATCTATAAATATTAAAACACAACACAAGATCATCAGTTAGGTAGGTACTTAAAATATTTAAAGTTTTATTCATATGTATTACAAACTATTATAGACTAGCTAAAAATAATAATTATAAATGTACAGGTAACAAAACAGGAAAAGAATAACAAGGCATCGAAAATATCGTCCACATCGTTGTCAACAGGAAAAGTTCCAAGTATGCAAGCAGTTTTGCCATATTGGATGACAGTGCTGAATCTTTGGCAAAAAAAAAACACCAGGGCCTCAATTCTGCTATTACAATAGTGTCAGAATAGGCGATCATTGATTTCACAATGATCAAGTTCACTCCATTGAAAAAAATGTCATAGAATATTAATCTCGTGCATGAAATCTGGCATAAATAAATGTTCGCATTTAGTAGTAGATTTCCAAAACCATTTGTATCAATGGTTTTATAATAATGGCAATACGAAAATGCCATTCAAACACAATTTTATTACGAGAACATCGACCGACCAATGATCGACCATAGTGAATTTAGCAGATAACGAACTTTAAGCAAAATGACAATGTAATGGGAATGGAAACGTGTTGGAATGACGTATTTATACAAATAGCAGAATAAGGCCCCAGGTCGCTGGACTCGCGATCAGATGGTTTTTGACCCACGGTATCTATTTATTTACAGTATTTATATTTATACATCAAGAACCACTGGACGGGAATCACCAGATCCACGGGCTGTTCTGGCACGCATATTGATATCATTATCTCCACGACTTTGATTTAATTTATTTATATAATAGTCGTACCATATTTTTCTATTACTTCTTAAAATGATAAAAAAGACATCCAACAGTAGTGGATTTGTAACTGTTAACGCTTTTATGAAAAATCTTACAACTGGGCTGATAGTGAATACGAGTTCAATAAAATTATCATATAACAATAAGACGTCGCTCAAAATAAATATCAACGTGGCGATATACAAGCGACGCCAGATGTTCGAAGGTGTTTGTGCGCTCGTGTTAAAACTACGGAAAAGGGAAAATACAATTATAATGTAAAATAAACAGTTAATTGCCACCGGTACAACTTGATTTCCTAAGGCCACGAACACAGACATCATATCTGTAACGAACGTAGATGGCAAACCATTAGAAATAAAAAAAATAAGTAGCCCACCAATATATGGACACAAAATCAACGCGGTAGTAATTAAAGGCAGACCCCAACCAAAGAGACTGCTTTTTAAATATTTTTTACGGACATTGCCATTAAAAACTTTAACAAAGTCAACGTAAAACATATGACTTACCACTACCAACCAGTGGGTCTTCGCCGTTGCAAAGTATCGAAGTAGAAAATATGGTATGAAACTATCTACGTCAAGGAAGTAACACAATGCCTCTGTCGTACCAAAAAAGAAGTTTACTAAGATGGCGTTCAGAAAAACATAGTTTTTATAATTCCTAAACTTCTTCAGGATACACCATGACGTGACGCCATATATAAACGTCGCTAGTGTCAACACACTAATAATTAATTTAATAGCATAATAATGAGTATCCGTTATGTACCAATCCCACTGTCCACTGGTATCATTATTAATAGCCATGACGAACGTATTTAGTTTGATCACACTGTTTTCATAAATTCACTTTTCAGTCTTAGTACTGATAATGGAGTGTTTGTTACCAACTCTACGTCGAGCACCGCCAAACACCAGAAAACGGGTGGATACTGCTTCTGAAACAGTAAATTATAACACAATTTAAAATATAACGAATGATCTATTACTTTTATATCTATAGTTACAACATTATTAAATAACATAACATCACGCCTGTTATCTACAAAGGTTAGGCAGAGGTGTACCTAATTATAGTATCGCCACATTTTGCCAGTTATGTTTCGGACCCAGGTGATAGCGGGCGAGCCTAATGCCATCAGTTAGGCACAACTCCCAACTCCGTGGCTGCTACTTACAAAATTCTGGATCGAAAAAAATCCAAAGACGCTTTGAACCCGGGAATTGAACCCGGAACCTCGTGCTCAACAGTCGTGCTAGCGACAACTCGCCCAACGAGATAGTCAACCCGATACATCATTATTAGTAATAATTAATTTGATTTTTATAATATTATCGCTAATCCTTATGAGGCCTGCGGAGCATGCGTAGTTCATACAAACGTAATAACCAAAATAGTTTGTAATAAACATATTCTAAAGGTAGTGTGTATTTATTTCGATTGGATTACACAATATCTAGGTTCCCTAATATATATTTTGAATGGATACTGTTTTAAACAAGAATTATGAAAATAATAAATTTTCTATAGAAATTTAAAATTCCTAATATCTCGTCTTTATTTCATTCTCCTTTCAAAATATTAATTTAGGAACCTAGATATTCTGTAGATCCCATCGTAATATAAACACACTACCTTAAGAATATTATGTTTGATTTTCATATTATTTTGGTATTGCGTTTGTATGAACGACGCACGCTCCGTCGGCCGCTTAACATTTTTACCATCATTATTATTACAGACTAAAGTTTACAGGAAATAAACGTAAAAAAAATTGGAGTCTTCACACTAATAATAAATAGGCGAAAGTTTGCATGTTAGTGAGTATGTGTGTCACTTATGTTTGTTCCTCTTTCGCGCATAAACTACTGAACAGATTGGGATGAAATTTTGCACACATATAATTAAAGTCTGGTTTAACACATAGGATTTGACTTTTTATCCCGGTAGTAAGATCCGATGGGACAATATTATCGATCTTCACGCGGGCGAAGCCACGAGAGAGCTTCTGCTCGTTGGGATTTGCAAATTTTACGGGATACTAACATTAGTATCTTATAAAAATTTGCAACAAAACTCTCGCTTATTGTTCTAGACACACATCCCAAACCAATCTAAGATACTACTTTTGGGTCCACCCTTTATAGCAGAACTTTTTATGCCATATTATTACTTTGCATAACAGCGGATAGCATAAACTTCATTTCGCAGAAAATCGTTTGGCAGACACGCATTTATCATACATTCAAACTCATAATTTTGTAAGTCAGAATCATCTAAAGGCATAAATTTCATATGCATGAAAATTAAAAGTCGAACCATCTTGTCGCAGATAGTTGGAGGTCAGTATCATCGTTTTGCATAAATTTCATATGCATAAACATTAAACGTTGAACCATCCTATCGCAGAAAGTTTAGGGTTAGAATCATCTATTGGCATAAAGAAGATGGATCAAAATTGCCCCACGTCCTATAACAATGTGACATATCTCAAAAAAGAGATAAAAATGTAACAAAATATATGGCATGCTTCCTAAGTTCATTTTTTTACACCTTCATATGAAAAAAATGCTATGAAAATTGTTCAGGCGGTGTTATGAAAAAATCGTTCGTATGAGAATTTATGGACCGATTAAAAAAAAACCTTTTTTGTTTGAAGGGTACTCCTAAGGTTATCCCACTGCCATAAAGGCAGGTCTCCGGTCTCCAGGATCTTGACGAAAAAAAAGTGAAATCTCAAAAATAAGCTATTTTTTTTTTCAATTAAGGTAGTTTTTAATACATTACATTTATTTTGTTCAATCAAACATCAACTGACGATTATCCCCTTATTCATCTGATTATGAAAACGTGAGAACAAAAGTTTGAGCTTGAAAGTTTGAACACTATACTATACTTTTTAACGACCCGAATGGCGTAGTGGTAGTGACGCTGCCACGTTCTTAGAGTCCTGGGTTCAAATCCCGGTAGGAGCAAATGTTTGTGTGATGAGCACACGGACATTTTTTGCCAAGTCATGGATGTTTATATGTATAATAAGTATGTATTTTGCAAACAAAAAAAGTATATATGTAGTATATCAACTATCTAATGCCTACGACACAAGCTTTGCTTAGTGTGGCACTAGGTGACGCTGTGTGTTAATGTCCAGTGATATTGATTTATTTATTTATTTATATTATTATACAGAATTCAATTATTACTTTGAATACTATATAATAATAATAATAATTAACCGGGCAACTAAGACCCTTATACATAAGATACATTAAATATCATTTAACAACAAAAACAAACTAATACATATTTTTAACCTTTTTTTTTTTAAGGATGGGAAATCATCAAATGACCCCCCCCACTCTGGGCGGAGCAGGAGGGAGTGTCAGACTCTTACTGACTAAAAACCATCCATGTTCCTTCCTCGCCTTTTACGTTCCGGGGCCGCGGTATCTCTTTCGAACAGGCCCGCAACCCCGGCAGGCTTCGGCCCTTGCGGGCCCCTCTCTTTTTGCTGACATCTCTTTGAGGCGCGCGTGGAACACGAACGCGCCGTCGACACGGCCTGTCGTCGTCGTTAGACGGCCGGACGGCTAGCTAGCCCATAGCCAGCCGTCCACAGGCCCGCATCTACGGTGGCCGGTAGCCACCACGTGGCCCCCGACGCCCGTTGCGTCTCCCGTGGCGGCCGGGAAGAGAGGATCTCTCCCTCTCTCGTTCCGCCACCTCCTTCGCTAGCATGACTGCTTCGCAGAAGGAGGCGACGACATATTTTTAACCTTATACTATAACTATACACGCAGCTTTGTCGGCGTCGTGTTTCGTTGCGTGGTGTCGCGTAACCGTCCTCGGAAGCGACGATATACACCCTTCGGCCAAAAGTCCTCTTTCAAGCAGGTCTGTAGATGTTGGGTTGGGACTCGAAATGACCTAAAGTTGAAGTTGTGGCGCGATTCCAACCTTTCGACCCGCAGATTGAAGTTGGTCTTCACATTCAAGTACTGCACGACTTCCTCAGCTGTAGTGGAGTGATGCAGACGTGAAATGTACAGCTGCGTCGTAGGCACAGCAGTAAATTGGGTCCACTCGGTGCGGTACCGCACAGGTTACGAGAACAGGGCCTCTTCTTCTTCCTTTCTACTTTAGTGAAGCCCTCATCATCAAATTGGCTCGTTCTTGGCACGGAGCATCGGACCGCAGTCAGGTCAGGTTTTTCCTTTTCTGGTTTGTCTAGGCTGCGACGCATCAGATTTGCAAAAGTGAAACAACATTATTCACTTGCATTTCCTTAGCTTGCTTGCCGCGTCGCGTCGCTATTGTTATTCGTCTCTCTCATTTGTGTTATTGTAAGTGAAAATCCTCTGTAGACCACTCCCTCGCGTTACCACTGACGTTTCTGTCTCATCATAATGCAATAAGTAAAAAAAAACAACAAGAGAGTGAAAAACGAATAATGTGAAGTACAAACATGAGCATATTTTTGCGATTTTACTTTAATTTCTCCGGAATCCTGGAGACCAGAGGCTTGACTTTATGACCGTGGGACTACCTTGGGGGTACCCTTTCAAACAAAAAAAGAAGATTTAAAATCGGTCCTTAAATACTCTTAAGAAAGAATTTTTCATAACAGCGCCTGCACTAATTTTAAAGCAATTTTTCCATAAGAAGGTGTAAAAAAATGAAGTTAGGGAGTATGCCATATTTTTTTATACATTTTTATCTTTTTTTTTAGATACGTCACTTTGTTATAGGACGTGGGGTAATTTTGTATGGATTGTGATCCGTTTTCTTTCATATCAATAGTCATTGAATGGCAGAACTATCACATCTCAGGAAGTTTATAGTTTGAATCATCTTTTCGCATACACTTCTTATGCATAATTATGGAAAGACTATTTTCAATAGGTACAGAAAATTCATAGTTAGTTTAATTTTATATTTCTTACCGTAATAATTATAAAATTTATTAAACATTTTTTTTCGCCGCAGTGTTATTAATTTAATAAAATATACAATAATTTTACTTAGTTGGTACTAGTGCAAAATCTTTCGACGATATTATGTGTTTCTTTATGTTTTTCGAGCGTATGGCACTCGTGGCCTGCAGGTGAAAATCATAATATTTTGGGTTTAACGGCTAAATAAACATAATTTTCTTTCTTTCTTTTATTAAAACAGTAGATTGAGATCATGTGGTTTTTATTTTCCTGTAAGAAGCAGGCAGACATGCAAACAAACATACACCATGCATGCAGCAAGCATGCAGCAAACATGCAAACCTGCATACACCATGCATGCAGTAAGCATACAGCAAGCATGCAGCAAGCCTGCAGCAAGCATGCATCAAACGTGCAGCAAGCATGCAGCAAACATGCAAACCCGCATATACCATGCATACAATGAGCATGCAATGAGCATGCAGTAAGCATGCAGTAAGCATGCAGCAAGCATGCAGCAAGCATGCAATAAGCATGCAGTAAGCATGCAGCAAGCATGCAGCAAACGAGAATGCAACAACAACCATGCAGCAGGCATGGTTTCTGTCATGGCTCCGGCGCTGCGGGGCCCCGGCGGTCCCACGCGAGCTTCTCGTCGCAGATGTGTTTCAACGCTCACCACCGCAGCTTCGGCTTGCTGGCCGGCTGAGCCGGCCAGCCTCAGCCGCGGCGGCGAGTGTTAAAACCACCTGCTCCTCAGCTCGCGGCCCGCCTCGCCCCTCCGCGCCTACGCGATTTTAAATTACACTCTAGGGGTAGGGCAGACAAGACTACGTGGAGTCGGTTTTGGAGCGATTCGTTTCTGTCACTAACTTTTCTAGCACAACATATTGACTTTTTAAGATAATATTTTAATTTTAAATTAAGGTTAAAATGCTATTTTGTGGCATTAAAAAATGGCAATACTGCCAAATAAAATTATTCCAAATGAAATTCTGCAATCTTCATAGTATGCCAAGTGAAATTATATCAAATAATCGTCGTTCTAAATAAACATTATTCTAAACGAAATTATGCGAAATTTGAACAATGCCAAAGGTAATTATGCCAAATAAAAAACTGCCATCTAAAAGTATGCCATTCGAAATTCGGTCATACACATATTCACCCAAACAATAAGTATATTTAAAAAAAAATATGCCTTTAATATATTCGTTTAAAGAAAATTATGCCAAGTGTGTTATGCTAAATGAATTTCGGAGCAACAAGATTCTGCCAGATAGATGGAACCCACTACTTTTTCTTCGTATTTAGTTTTTCCTATTTAAATTTACCAATGTCTGCGTAAAAATTACTTCGCTTTAGTTAAAACTAACAATTAAGTTGATAAGGAATCAAGTAAAAATTAACTTTTAATACTACTGATAGGTAAGTAGGCAAGAAGAGAATAAATAATAATATAATTTTCTTCTTAAATATATTAAGTAAGATGTTTTACAAGATTGCACAAGAAACACATCCTTTTTAACCGACTTCACAAAGGAGGAGATCCTGTTTTATTTTGCGCATATGTACCTACATTCCCCGATTTCTTGGTCAGTTAACCACATCAATAGATTTATTGCCTACTAGCTTTTGCCCGCGGCTTCGCCCGCGTGAAGTTTGAGAATTGTCCCATGGGATCTTACTACCGGGATAAAAAGTATCCTATGTGTTAATCCAGGTTATAAACCATCTGTGTGCGAAATTTCATCCAAATCCGTTCAGTAGTTTTTTCGTGAAAGAGTAACAAACATACATCCTCACAAACTTTCGCATTTATAATATTAGTAGGATAGGATGCTAGTGCAAGTTTTCCGCTCCGAGCAGGAGCAAAGGTTCCATATGATCTACTTTATAGCAGTTTGCTGGTTAGGTAAATGCTTTTATAAGATTGCATGTAGCAAGCTGCTTAACACTAAAAAAGTTCAACTATGTTTAGCAAGACGCAATATTCTCATATTATCATTGTTAAATTTGTTAATTGAAGTCACAGAATATTGATTACACTAAAGCAGTTCACATGTTCTTTTTAAAAATACAACCATTTTATGGATACGTTTGCGGTCTTTAGTTCAGAATATAGCTAGTTTTAGGTTTACAAAAACGCTGTTTAGTAGCTGACAGTACTATTCATTGTTAAATGTTGATTAACACAGACCTGAACACCTATATTAACGCTCGCAATATAACAAAGTTATTTCTGTGATTGTTACTAGAGTCAATAAACAGGCGAAAGCGTTATGTTTAGATTTTGCAGTTCGAGTGAACTCTATTAAGTCTTCATAAATGCTAATGTCACTGCGATGTGAACCCTACGTGCCATCCAATAATGCAGTTTTGTGCTACTTGGGTCAAATTTTATGGGCACGTACATTATTTTTCATACACTTTCTAACGCAATTCCAATATTTTTGCCTGGTAATCATCACTTCATGTTGCTGAGCTGATGATGGAAACCATTAGTCGGGATTTAATGATGGGATTTCAAAAAAATAATAATATGGTACTCGGTAACAAAGAAGTGAATTAAACAAACAAAAGTCACCGACTTCTGGAGCAAAAAATATTTTTTGGTGTTTCTGAAGTCTGTTTTATTTTTGCATATAAAAGTTTTATTTTCTACTTACGAAACTTCTTCACAGCACTGAACACAGCACGCCACGCCGCAAATAAACGTCAGCGTCGCTCAAATCAGAAGAAGCACGATGGATGCTATAGCAAAGTATTGAGCCTGTTAAGCTGCCAGAGTAATCGTAAACGGTTCAACATAAAGCACTGCTAAACCATATGGAACGGGTGTTGCTTGTAAAACTGCCAATCTAACAATAGTTCTTATCGAACGCTGAAGGGAGTATAATTTATCTTTGCTTACTAGGCACAAAATTAATTAATTTTACATTTTGGTACCTATTTAAATTGCTCGTTATTTTTATCAAATAACTATATCACAAAGCACAGTAGATAATTTTAATGGGGTGCACAGTCACTAAACTATTTTTAAGCAAATTAAAAAAAAAGCGGACAAGTGCGAGTCGGACTCGCCCATGAAGGGTTCCGTAACAGCAAGTAATAAATTATAAAAGTCCTTGCAGTTCGTTGTAAATGAAAGGTAAATTCCGGTTTACGATTTATGACGTATTAATAAAAAACTACTTACTAGATCTCGTTCAAACCAATTTTCGTTGGTAGTTTACATGGTAATGTACATATATTTTTTTAGTTTTATAATTCTCTTAGTTTAGAAGTTACAAGGGATACACATTTTACCACTTTGGAAGTGTCTCTCGCGCAAACTATTTGGTTTAGAAAATAATGATTTTAGAAACCTCAATATCATTTTTAAAGACCTATTCATAAATACCCCACACGTATGGGTTTAAAAAAAATCTTGAGTTTCAGTTCTATGTATGGGGAACCCCCTAAATTTATTGTTTTTTTTTCTATTTTTGTGTAAAAATCTTAATGCGGTTCATAGAATACATCTACTTGCCAAGTTTCAACAGCAGAGCTCTTATAGTTTCAGAAAAAAGTGGCTGTGACATACGGATGGACAGACAGACAGACATGACGAATATATAAGGGTTCCTTTTTGCAAAGATTAGGAGGTTATGAGTTCGACCGGCGTCTTATTGTTTCATGTATGATCACCTATTTTTCCGTGATTGCTGGTCCGATTTGAGCTATCCTCTACTGTATGCATGTTTTTCTTCTTCGTATATGTAAATGACGTGTATCTATGTATTAGCAAAATCGTAGAACAAGCCGTATTACATAATGGCGCGCTGGATTCTAAAACGTTGCCGTTATGTTATGCGGCGTCGGTCGTCACGTTCAGACGGATTACAAATCAGCTGAAATAACACCTCCTGGGCACCTCGCGGGCCCAGTGTGTGTTCATAATGTCACATGACATCGAATTTTTAGTTTTAGGAAATACCAGTTTTCTCACGATGTTTTCCTTCACCGTTTTGAGACCAGTGATGATGAAATAATTTACATGAAGTAATGAGCCTGCCTCGGTTTAAAACCCACTACTACTGTTTGTAAGTCGAGGCCGTCACCACTGATTCAAACATTATGAACAATAGAGAGAATGAAATTGAATGCGGATTAATAAGCTTCATAACAAACTAAAACTAAAACCACAGTGAGTTAAGCTCACAATCAAAGCAATAGTTGTGGTCATGAAACTTTTCACTGTGTAAACTACGAAATTACTCGTAGTTCATTTGAAACACAATTAATTGGAAGTTCCGACTTGTAAATTGTACATAAGTTGCAGATTTACGGTAGTACGGTTAAATGTTTAGTGTTGGTTCTGAGAAGAGAACTCTTTGTATTCCAATCTTAAGTTTGAAATAAACTGCTTATCTCTTTTTTTATGAGAAGATTTTCAAAGCAGGTTGGCTTTTAAACGACAAAAGAATTCTGCTTCGTCTCGTCATTAACTGTTTGCCGTGGTTGTGGCCGGTACGTTAGCTTATTTAATCTATACGTTATGGGCCAAATGATAAATTGGGCATTGTACACAATGCCCGGTCATTATGAAAAATGCCGAATATGAGAGTGCAATTTGATAAGAATTATTCAAATAATCAAATGGACCGGGCATTATACATAATATTGTCCATAACCTTTTGGGCAGAGTAAAACAAACATATTTAGTTACTATTTTTTTTATTATAATTGTCATATAACTTAAAATAAACTAAATATGAAACCATTAAAATAATCAGACTCATTATTTGGATTAATTATCAAGGACTTCTAAATTAGGAATCCACTAGTTTTTGCATTTGAAACTCAAGGAAAATCATTAAAAAAATTTATAACATAAAACATATAAAAAAAAAACAAAAATTTCACAACTTGTCTTATACAACGTTATTTTTTTAGTCGTTTTAATCCCTCTAAGGGCGGATAGTACTCATGAAAATGAACAACTTTTACTATGGGACTGACTATGAAATCTCGAAAAGAAAAACAGCTTCTTCATACATTATTGGAAGCGTAACTCGAAAAAATGTAGGCAGCAGCTGATTTTTTTTTCTCTATGTTCTGGTTTGCTCTCTCTAGTGACCCTTGGCTTTGAGAGTGTCTCGGTTGTCCATGTACAATTTTCAACTCGGGGCACATTTCACAAGCTTCCTGAATAATTTTATTAGCAAACTCTCTGCCATTATCGCTTTGAAGAATGCTTGGTGCACCGAATATTGTAAAAATATCAAGTAGTACATATGCTACTTCAAATTTTGTGAGATGATCTTGGTATACAAGTATAAGTTTATACTGATTATCTCCTTGTGACTATATGTCAATAAGGTCTACTTGACATCTTGCATTCATTTCCCCGCTAAAACTAGGTTTTAAAACTAATCCTTTTTTTGGAACGCTGCGTTTGTTTTCGCAGCTCTCACATAGGTTTAAATAAATGGCAATCATTTCCCTAGTAATATTTTTATACCGAAAATTTAGTTCCTTCTCCATCCGGTTTCTACCACCATACCCTACACTCAGGTCGGTATCATGCAAAATCTGAAATATCTCGTTGTTTTTCACGTAGTACCTAATCATATTGTCTTTATAAAACTTAAGACGACGGGTATTTATCGCGAATTTACCTTTAATTTTGACATATTGTCTTTGACTGGAACAATCAATTTCTCTGTTTCTTCAACAACCACGACGTCATCGTCGACGCTGATAATCTTTGGGTTTTTTATGCCACTTATTTGATTTCTTCTTTTTTGCAAATTTAACTTTTTCAATCATCTCAGTATAGCTTTCGTTGGTAAAAAACTGAGTATTTTGTCCTTAAAGTGACATTGGATCTTTCGTCAAATTGACGATAAATTTCGTTTAACTTCGAGATATCCATAATTAACTATTAAAATACACACTAACAGCTGTTTCACTATAGTTCGCTAACACACCCGCGTTAACACTGAGTTACGAAAGAAATACTCATCAGCGTCCGTCCGTATTCGCTTACAATGCAAAACTAAACAAAAACTATAGCGTTTGAAGTCCGCCGCACGAGCCGCACGCTGAATGGCGGTCTCTGATTGGTCAAAGCGTGTCACGCCATGCGTGCCTGGGCCCTCACACCGAAGAATCAAATTTAGCTTTATTATCAAATTGCCCAATTATCATACGTAGCAATATAATCATGACCGTGCAATGTGATAAATAATGAAGTTAAGATAGTATTAATCACTTGTTTGTCTGTTTGTCTGTTTGTCTGTTTGTCTGTTTGTCTGTTTGTCTGTTTGTCTGTTTGTCTGTTTGTCTGTTTGTCTGTTTGTCTGTTTGTCTGTTTGTCTGTTTGTCTGTTTGTCTGTTTGTCTGTTTGTCTGTTTGTCTGTTTGTCTGTTTGTCTGTTTGTCTGTTTGTCTGTTTGTCTGTTTGTCTGTTTGTCTGTTTGTCTGTTTGTCTGTTTGTCTGTTTGTCTGTTTGTCTGTTTGTCTGTTTGTCTGTTTGTCTGTTTGTCTGTTTGCATGTATGTCCGGGCTAAACTCAAAAAACACTGCATGGATTTACTTCAAATTTTGCATGAATATTACTAAGAGGTCGGGTCAACATATAGGCTACATATTATCTCGCTATCACCTACGGGGAAGGAACTGTGAATCTTTATGACTGACTGGCTGATATATCAACGCACAGCCCAAACCGCTGGGTCCACAGATTCCAAAATTGGCAAGAAGGTTCCTTATGTGGAGGTGTCTAGAGGTGCACTAAGAGAGGATGTTTAAAAATTCACCCTCTAAAAGGGTGAAACGGGGCTCCAAAGTTTGTATGGGGAAACAAGATTAGTTAGACTATTTCATTCGAAACTTCACAAGAGTACTCCTATTGATAAATGAGGAGAAACGGGTTTCAGGTTTTTTCAAAATTCAAACCCTAAGAGGGGAAATGGGGTAACCAAATCTAAAAATCAATGCACAGCCCAAACCGGTGGGTCTACAGATTCCAAAATTTGGTACATAGATTTCCTATGGGTTTCTTGGGGTGTGGTTAGAAATAATTTACAAAATTCGTCTCCAAAGGGTGAAACGGGGCTCCAAACATTGAACAAGGGGAAACAAGATTAGTTAGTCTATTTTATTTGAAACTTAATAGGAGTAATCCTATCGATAAATAAACATTTGTTTCAGTTTTGTTCAGAATTCAACCCCTAATATGGAGAAATGGCGTGACAAAGTCTGAAAATCAACATGGGTGTTGTTTGTATTGTGTATCGGGTTGCGTGTAACAAAAACAATGATTTTAAGATTTAATGTGGCGGACCTGAAATTCCATCATCCCCATTTGGGTTGCAATGGAGTTGGAATGAAAAATTAAAAATCATTATGGGTGTCGCTTCCGAGATTATCAGGGGTGCTGATTACGAATATGGTATTTATTATGACATCCAGAAGATGGCGGATTCGACTTCTGTACAGGTTTATTGGGGTATCAGGACAAATGCGCGACTTAATGGCAACTAAACTTTACCCTGTAGAGTCAACATAACATCATTATAGTTGAATAAATAAATAAATCACCATCATCGTCATCTTTAAATATAAAAAAAATATAATAAATTGTGTCTTTTCGGTAGGTAAGAAAACAAGTCGTAGGCTACTTTTATACCCATAGGTGACAAAGATAGTTCACGCGGACGAAGTCGCGGGCAACAGCTAGTTCAAAATATAAGCTCAACCTTTGTTCTCATATTATTACATTCGCAAAATATTACAATTCCATTTTGCTATTAAATAGATAACCCGCTATCAGATTTATGTTCACATCATTGACAGGTTGTAGGGTTATTTTAAATAAAACACATAATAACACCACAAGAATAATATAATTACATTTATGGAAATAAATTAAAGTAACATACTCGTAAATAAGAATGAAATAATAAGCATTGATTAAAATTAGGTAATAAGGAAAGTAATAACAACATATTTTTTAAAATATAATTTGAACAATTCGCTGTGAGACTAAGGTTTATCTTCCTAGCCTGAAGCTTCAAACGAGGTTTATAATTTTTGGATGTAATCTGAAGGGCAAGACAGAATAATGTTATTCCTTACAAAGAATAGTTTTTAGACATTAAACTTAAATGAAACCGTAATCATTACAAAAATGTCCTTAGAGTTGTCGAATTCTGCACACTAAATCTTTTAACTCGCTGATTTTGGTCTATATGTAGTTCAATCGTCTCGAAGGTAATGAAATTATGGTTTACAACAAACCTTGATGTGGATCATCTCAACTTGGTCGTAGTAATTACACAAGTAAAAGCAGAGCCTTAAATTATGGCTTCATGCGGTAGATCTAAGTAGCATTAGATCATAGATCTGAGTCTTTGGGGTGTAGGGTGGAGGCCAAATAGCCTTCCGTTAGTGGTAACCACCAGGATAAATAGAAACAACCATTCACTGTTCACTGGTGCTTGGTTATGCGGATTATGCCGAATATATTATAAAATATATACTTTTTCGCTATAAATTACCACATTCTCAGAAATCTATAACATACTCTCAACCGCCAGGGCACACTCAAGTAAAAAACGAAAGTAGGTTTCCATTGAATGATGGCTTTCTAGTACATAGTACTCACACAATATGGGCTATGCGTTTATATAATACTAAATAGATTGAATCTATACAATGCAAAGATAGTTGTACAATCTTCAGCAGCTCCAACAATACCATTTAATGCTATCAATTTTTGCGCCCCTGTCCTTGTGGAGCAAGACCAGCATTGAGCCAAGCATTTATATCGTTTAGTCGTATAATGCCTAATTCGCAAAATGGCACCCGATTCTCTAAAAGGCCAATTCGCGAATGGACTAGTTCTCAGAAGGACTAATTCGCGAAATGGCTAATTCTCAAAAGGACTAAGTAGTTAAATGCCTAATTCGTGAAAGGACTCATTCGTAAAGTGGCTAATTCTCTAAATGGCCACCTTTAACCAACTCATTAGATGAGTTAAATGACATGAAAAATTTAAGTTATTTTTCTAGGTTATATTAAGTGGTTTTATTTAGGTTATTTCTAGGTTAGCGGTTGTTATATTTTATACGAAATGCAAACAAAAAACTTAGCAAAAATCTTTTATTATTAAAATAAAACAATTATAGCGAGAAACAACGCATCTTACAATGTGTCATACAACGAACTAAAAAAAAACATTATGATTATTATGGCAAAAAAGTATTAAATCAACAAAGCACCTTACAATGTGTCATATAACAAAAAGAAAACATTATGATTATTATGGCGAAAAAGTATTAAATCAACAAAGCACCTTACAATGTGTCAATGTGTGTTTTTATATTCTTTATCTAACATCATCATCATCATTCTCTTGCCCTTATCCCAATTTGGTCCCTTGGTCGGCGCAGCATGTCTTCTTCTTCCATACTCCTCTATTTTTCGGCATCTCATCAGACACTTCTTTTTAACACAGTCCATCCATCGTTCATATTCTTTATCTAACGTTAGAACAATATCTATTTACTCATCCAGGTGGAGCTACTTTTTATAATGTTAAACTGTATGTATGCATGTTCTTTCATGTAATTTAACTTATGGAATGAGTTGGTAAAAGTTGACCATTTGGAGAATTAGCCACTTTACGAATTAGGCATTTTACTACTTAGTCCTTTTGAGAATTAGCCATTTCGCGAATTAGTCCTTTTGAGAACTAGTCCATTCGCGAATTGGCCTTTTTGCGACTGTGTGCCATTTTGCGAATTAGGCATTATACGACTAAACGATATTTATTTATATCAGCGATATAATCGCTCAACTTGTAATATGCTTGCTTACATAGTGTGCGTTTAATGCATGTTTTAAATTTAGTCTCATTCGGTTCAAGAGTTTTTAGTGGAATTTTATTATAGCTTCTCAAGCAGTACTCCATGAAAGATGAGGCTACTTTAGCGAGTCTAAAGCCTGGCTGAACTAGTTGGTCCCTATTTCTAGTACTGTAATTGTGTCTGTCGCCACTGCCACCGAAAAGATGCAGATTTTTTCTGACGTACATTATGTTTTCGTAGATGTATTGGGAATGAACCGTCATGATGCCAATATCCTTAAATAGTTCCCTTAGAGAATCGCGCCTACGAAGATTGTATATGGCTCTGATGACTCTTTTCTGCAGAATAAATATAGACTCAATATCAATAGCCCGTCCCCATAGCAAAATACCGTAAGACATTATACTATGGAAGTAACTAAAATAGACTAGTCTAGCGGTATCTACATCAGTGAATTGACGGATTTTTCTGATGGCATATGCTGCTGAAGTTAAGCGCCCCGCAAGAGATGTTAAATGAGAATCCCATTGTAGCCTTAAATCAAACGTAAGCCCCAGAAAACCGTTTTGAATTCGAGTTTCTCTTTATTCAATATTAACTCACAATCACTACTTTTAACATTCGGTAATGAAAATCTTATGCATGTAATGAAATGACATTTCATTAATTCAAATTTGCCGCTCTTCGCGCGTTGAAGTTGTCAATGGAAATTATGTTCTGTGGAACGGGGTGACGTGTAATTTAAATGGCAGATGAGGTTTAGATTATTTTGCACATCTTATTGTTATAAAAACTATTGTAAAGAGATAAAATAAAGGGATATAATTGAGGAGGCGATATTAGTAAACTTTAAATGTCGTTTCTTTGATTTTCAGGTAAGTTATAGGTGTAATGGTCATAGTTAAACGTTGTAATATAGTAAAGACGTATTAAATAAACAAATTTTTGATTTTCAGAGAACCAATTTGTAGTTTATTTCGAAGATCCTCCATAACATATCTTATATGCATTTAGTTTTTTTTTCATTTAATACCACATTGTTTGCTGTGAACAAATTTTGAACCTGAAGTAGGGCATCATTCACGTCATCTAGATTTTGAGCCCGTCTATTTATCTTAAAAATTAGAGAAGTGTCATCAGCAAACAACACCATATTTTGAGGTTGGTTTTTTAACAAATAGGGTAGATCATTTATACATAATTATATCAAATACTAGAAAAAGGAAAGGACCCAATATTGAGCGTTGCGGAACCCCCATTTTTACATTAAAACCCTGTAAATTAACACCATTTATTTGAACCTGTTGTTTTCTATCACTCAAATAAGATTTTAGCAGGCTAAGTGCAAGTTTACCCAGTCCGTAATGCTCCAGTTTCAAAAGTAATGTGTCGTGATTTACGCAATCAAAAGCATTTGAGAGGTCACAGAAAATTCCTGTTGCGTCTTGTGACTCTTCCCACGCAGCAAATATGTGCTTTCATAAGGTAACACCGGCGCTGGTTGTACAACGTCCCTTGGTGAAACTATACTGTTGATCATGTAAGATTCTGTTGGTGTTAAAATGATAGAGCATTTGATTGAGCATTACTTTTTCAAAAGCCTTACTCAAAACTGGTAACATGGATACAGGTTTATAATTATTGGCAGCTTTACTGTCCCCGGATTTAAAAAGAGGTATGACTTTACTGTAATTCATTAAATCAGGGAAAACTCCTTGGTCTACACATAAATAAAAAATTAAATCTAAGTACGGGGCTTTGGTCTTAACTTTGATAGACATTCCCCATAAATTTTCGGTCAGTTTGATTTTAGTTTGCCGGAAAGCTTTTTAATAAATGTCATGGGGTAAATGTGTTTAAATTTAAATTCAACCAGGTAGCCAGACACATTCGCCTTTAATAAGCCAATTGAGGCTTCAGGTGAGGAATTAAGAGCCTCCGTAGTTTTTATTGGTATATCGGTAATGAAATTTACATGCTCACTCAAATGTCTCGGTGATGGTGGCGAGTGTGTCGGGTCATTTAATTCTCTACAATATGGTCGAATTGAATGGTGCTGATTCATGTGTCACGTTCGTGAACGGACGCTGTCAATTGAGACTGGTCAACTCTCAGCTGCCACGGTTAATTTTAATTTATTTATTGTTTAAGTTGTTGATTTAATCTTTTCTCTGAACGCTCTTAATGTGCACGTCTTTCTACATCGTTCTCACATATATGTATAATCACAAAATGAATGATGTAACCAATATTTTGTAACAATATTTTAATTGAAAAGAGTGTCCATGGAGTTTCTTGCCCGTTCTTCTCCATAGAGATCTACGCTAGGGAATAGGCAACTACAGTACTTTCTCAAGTTATTATGCCTTGTGACTGTGACTGTAGCTTTGATTTAGTTTTGTATTTTTGACATTCAAAAGTGCGCAATGGGCTAATTGAAATAGATGATTTTAGTTTGACTTTTTTTTTAATACTTATCTATAAATATTAAAAACACAACACAAGATCATTAGTTAGGTAGGTACTTAAAATATTTAAAGTTTTATTCATATGTATTACAAACTGCAAGACTAGCTAAAAATAATAATTGTAAATGTACAAGTAACCAAAAAGGAAAAGAATAACAAGGCATCGAAAAAATCGTCCACATCGCTGTCAACGAGAGAACTTCCAAGTAGGTAGGTAGGTTTGCCATATTGGATGACAGTGCTGAATCTTTGGCCATAAAAAAACACCAGCTCACTGGACTCCCGATCAGGTGCATTTTTGACCCACTGGGCCCCGATTCTCTTATTGCAATAGTGTTATGATAGTCTTTCATTGATCTCATAATTATTCATTTTGACAAGTTTAGTGATCTACTTACATCATGGCGTCATTATGACTATCCAATGGACAATCACGGACATTGCATTGAAAGAAATAGCTTATAATAGTAGTCTCGTACATAATGACAAATGAATGACTGACTTACGCGGTAATCTGCCAACATTTTGACAGTTCCTTTGAGAATTAGAGCGGAAATTTGCTCAATTGGCACTATTTTATATTGCAATCTATATTGGCTTCTTTAATAAAGATAATTTAAAACACTTGTAAGAAAATAAATCTAAACACCGGCCACTAGAAATAAAAACAAATAAACAAAGTAGAAATGTCACATTTGACTTTGACAGCTAAACAGATACAATGAGTTGGATAGTTGCACATTTATCCACGTTCCACATTACTTTTATGTATTTTGCTATTTACGAACTTCTTACTACTTCAGATTGCTTTTATCACAAATAAATAATATGTAAAAATATATATAAATGAAATCTGGCACGAATAACAGTTTAAATTGAATAGTATGTTTTCGAAAATCATTTCTATTAACAGGTTTTTTAATAATGACAATACAACAATGTCCTTCAAACACAACTACGAGACCATTGATCTTACCACTATGATGAATTTAGCAGAATATGAACTTTAAGCTAAATGGCAATAGCGATCCCATTGTCATTCATCAACAATTATGAGATCAATGAAGGACTATTGTGACGCTATTGCAATAAGAGAATCGGGGCCCAGGTATCTATTTATTTACAGTATTTATATTTATACATCAAGAACCACTGGACGGGAATCACCAGATCCTGGGGCAGTTCTGTCACGCATATTTATATCGTTTTCTACACGTCTTTGATTTAATTTATATAGGTAATAGTCATACCATATTTTTCTATTACTGCGTGAAATGACAAAAAATATATCCAACAATAGTGGATTTGAAATTGTAAACGCTTTTATGAAAGATAGTACACCTAGGCTGATAGTGAATACGAATTCAATAAAATTATCGTAAAATAATAAGACGTCGCTCAAAATAAATATCAACGTGGCGATATACAAGCGACGCCAGATGTTCGAAGGTGTTTGTGCGCTCGTGTTAAAACTACGAAAAAGAGAAAATACAATTATAATGTAAAAAAAAACAGTTAATTGTCACCGGTATAATTAGATTTCCTAAGGCCAAGAACACAAATATAATATCTGAAACGACCGAATATGGCAATCCTTCAGAAAAAAAATAATTAAATAACGTATCAATATATGGAGACAAAAACAACGCGGTAGTAATTAAAGACAGACCCCAACCAAAAAGACCGCTTTTTAAATATTTTCTACGGACATTGCTATTAAAAACTTTAACAAAGTCAACGTAAAACATATGACTTATCACTACAAACCAGTGGGTCTTCGCCGTACCAAAATATTGATCAAGATATAATATTGGAAATATACTTGTGTCGATGTAACGCGTAGCCTGTGTCGCACCAAGTAAGAAGTTTGCTAAGATTGCGTTCAAAAAAACATAGTTTTTATAATTCCTAAACTTCTTCAGGATACACCACGACGTGACGCCATATATAAACGTCGCTAGTGTCAACACACTGACAATTAATTTAAAAGTATTAAGAATAAACAGTATGTACCAATCACTGGTATAAATATTTATAGCCATGACGAACGTATTTAGTTTGATAACACTGTTTTCATAGATTCCCTTTTCGGTCTTAGTACTGATAATGGAGTATTTGTTACCAACTCTACGTTGAGCACCGCCAAACACCCGAAAACGGGTGGATACTGCTCCTGAAACAGTAAATTATAACACAATTTATAATGTAACGAATGATCCATTACTTTTATATAACATCACGCCTGTTATCTACAAAGGTTAGGCAGAGGTGTACCTAAGTATAATATGGCCACATTTTGCCAGTTATGTTTAGAACCCACGTAATATCGGGCGAGCCTATTGCCATCAATTAGGCACAACTCCAGACTCCGTGGCTGCTACTGACAAAATTGCTGATTTAAATAATATCAAAGACGCTTTGCCCGACCCGGGAATCGAACCCAGAACCTCACGCTCAACAGTCGCGCTGCAACCACTCGCCCAACGATACAGTCAACCCGATACATCATTATTAGTACTAATTCGTTTGATTTTTATAGCATTATCGCTTATCCTTATCAATAAACTAAGTAACATTTTTACTGAATTATGATAATTGGATCCATCATTATTACAGACTTAAATTTACAGGAAACGCACAAATTGGAGTCATCACACTAATAATAATAAATAGGCGAAAGTTCCCATGTTTGTGAGTATGTGTGTCAGTTATGTTTGTTATTCTTTCACGCATAAACTACTGAACAGATTGGGATATTTGCACACACATAGTTAAAACCTGGATTAACACAGGATTTGACTTTTCATCCCGGTAGTAAGATCCCATGGGACAATATTATAGACCTTCACGTGGGTGAAGCCGCGACCAGGCTTATGCTCGTTGTAATTTGCAAATTTTTACGGGATACTAGCTTAAGTATCCCATAAATATTTGCAAATCGCCCAAAAATCTCACTTCTTATTCTAGACACATACATCCGAAACCAATCTAATATACTACTTTTTCTTCGTTTTTTGTTATTCCCATTTAAATTTAACAATGTCTACGTGAAAATTACTTCGCTTTAGTTAAAACTAGTAATTAGCAGCATCAGTTGAAAAGGAATCAAGTAAAAGTTGACTTTTAATACTACTGATAGGTAAGTAGGCAAGAAGAGAATAAATGTCTTCTTATATTAAGTAAGATGTTTTACAAGATTGCACAGTAAACACATCTTTTTTGAAGAAGGAGTTTCTGTTTTTTAGTGTGCACATATATACATTCCCGATTTCTCGATCAGTTAACAACATTAGTAGATTAATTGCCAATGCTTGTACAAGTATTCCGCTCCGACCAAAATCAAAGGTTCCATATGAATTACTTTAAAGCAGTTTGCTGTAATTTAGCATCATATAAATACACCAATAGTGATCATGTGGTATAGATAAATGCTTTTATAAGATTGCGTGTAGCAAGCTGCTTAAGACGCCTGCGGAGCGTGAGTCGTTCATACAAACGTAATACCAAAATAATTTGTAAATAAAACATATTCTTCAGGTAGTGTGTATTTATTTCGATTGGATCACAAAATATCGAGGTTCCTAAATATACATTTTGAATGGACACTAATTTAAACAAGAGTAATGAGAAAAGTAAGTTTTCTATGGAAATTTTAAATTCCTCATATCTCGTCTTAATATCATTGTCCTTTCAAAATACTTATTTGGGAACATAGATATTCTCTATCCAATCGAACTGAATACACTATACTTTAAAAACATGTATGATTTCCAAATATTTTGGTATTACGTTTGTATTAACAACGCATGCTCCGCCGGCCCCTTAACACTAAAAAAGTTCGACTATGTTTAGCAATACGCAATGTATTATCGAAAATTAATTGAAGTCACAGAATATTGATTGCCTTAAAGCAGTTCACATGTTTTTTTTAATACAAGCATTTGATGGGTACGTTTGCGGTTTTTAATTCATAATATAGCTAAGTTTAGGTTTACAGAAACGCTGTATTGTAGCTGACACTAAGTTAATACTATTGATTCATAAATGCTGATAAACGCAGACCTCAACACCTATATTAACGCTCGCAATATTACAAAGTTATTTCTGCGGTTGTTACTAGAGTCAATACACAGGCGAAAGCGTAATGTTCAGTTTTTGCAGTTCGAGTGAACTCTAATAAGTCTTCATAAATGCTAATGTTATCAATGTGAACACTACGTGACATCCAATAATGCAGTTTTGTACTGTTTTCGGTCATATCACGTACATTACTTTTCAAATATTTGTGCCTGGTAATCATCACTTCATTTTGCTGAGCTGATGATGGAAGGTATTAATCGGGAAAGATGAGCAACTGGGCAACTACAGTACTTTCACAGTTTTTATGTCTTGTGACTGGGACTGTAGCTACATTTAATTTTCATCTTTATTTCGACAATTCAAAAGTGCCTATGTGGCCTACTTGAAATAAATGCTGTAATTTTGATTTTGAGATTTTAGAAAAAATTATTAATGTGGAAGTCGGTAACAAAGAAGTCAATAAAACAAACTAAATTACTGACTTCTGGAGCAAAAGTTATTTTAAATTTTTTTGTGTTTCTGAAGTCGGTTATATTTATTAGCAAAAAAGTTTAATTTTCTACTCACAAAAATTCTTCACAGCACTAATGATGCCACGTCGTAAATATACGTCGCTCGAGTCAGAAGATGCACGATGGATGCAATAGCATTAGATTGAGTGTGTTAAGCTGCTATTCTTAGAGTCACGTTTCTTAGAACTCTCGTGTATTCGTAAACGTTTCAACATAAAGCACCGCCAAACCCTATAAACGGGTGTTGTTTGTGAAGCTGGCAATCTAACAACAGTTAAAATCGAACGTTGTAGAGAGTTTATATTATCTTTACTTACTAAGCACTAATTTAATTAATTTTACATTTTGGTATTTAAATTGCTCGTTATTTTTATCAAATAACTATATCACAAAGCACAGTAAATAATTATAATGAGGTTCACAGTCGCTAAACTATTTTTAACCATATTAAAAAAAAAAGATGAGGATATTATGAGTTCAACCGGCGTCGTTTTGTTTTATGTATATTCACCTATTTTTACGTGATTACTGGTCCCATTAAAGTGTTTATGAGGTATTCTCTACTGTATGCATGTTTTCCTTCTTCGTATATGTAAATTATGACTCTGAGACTTGACGTTATGACATCATTGATTCAACACCATACGGAGCCTTTCCGGGTATCAAAAGAGAGCGAAATAACCCTGTCTCTGGATTAAAACCTAAAGCAAAATGAAAAACATCGATAAGAATAATGATACATATATACCAGGAACAAAAGGTCAAAAATTAACGACAAACAGATTTACGTACCAGGATAAATAAAATCAGTGCCTTTCGTTTCTAATGTATTTTTTATTTTTTACTCGACTTCTAAAAAAGATTGTTGCTTCATAACAAACCAAAATTAAAACCCAGCTCACAATCAAAGCAATAGTTGTGGGTGGTCATGAAACTGTGAACTACGAAGTTAGTTCATTTTAAACACAATTGGAAGTTCCGACTTGTAAATTGTACATGAATTGCAAATTATACATTTTGCAGAAGCGAGCAAAACTTGCTTGCCGGTTCTATTTTGACAAGGTCGTAGGTTGAATGTTGAGTGTTGGTTCTTAAAAGAAGAACCCTTTGCTTTCCAATCTTAGGTTTGAAATTTGGTGGTTGTGGCCAAAACCTTAGCTTATTCAATTTAAAATATAAGCTCAGTTCCATTTACTATTAAATAGATTACGCGCTATCACATTAAATTTATGTTCACATCATTGATAGGTGCAGTAGAAACATGATACAGTTCGTGAGAGATTTCCACTTGTCTAGGCCCTAAGGTTTATTTTGTCGATGTGAAGGATAGATAATCTTTATCTTGGTAAAGTTTCAATTGATATACTTGAAGTTGTTGCAAAAATGGTAACACAATTTGAAGTCGAGATACGAAAAAAAGTTACACAAGTTAGTTAAGGTTTGGTACAAAATATTTTAGTATACTATTTAATATTTATCTATAAATATTAAAAACACAACACAAGATCATCAGTTAGGTAGGTACTTAAAATATTTAAAGTTTTATTCACATGTATTACAAACTACAAGACTAGCTAAAAATAATAATTATAAATGTACAGGTAACAAAACAGGAAAAGAATAACAAGGCATCGAAAATATCGTCCACATCGTTGTCAACAGGAAAAGTTCCAAGTATGCAAGCAGTTTTGCCATATTGGATGACAGTGCTGAATCTTTGGCAAAAAAAAACACCAGGGCCTCAATTCTGTTATTACAATAGTGTCAGAATAGGCGATCATTGATTTCACAATGATCAAGTTCACTCCATTGAAAAAAATGTCATAGAATATTAATCTCGTGCATGAAATCTGGCATAAATAAATGTTCGCATTTAGTAGTAGATTTCCAAAACCATTAGTATCAATGGTTTTATAATAATGGCAATACGAAAATGCCATTCAAACACAATTTTATTACGAGAACATCGACCGACCAATGATCGACCATAGTGAATTTAGCAGATAACGAACTTTAAGCAAAATGACAATGGCATGGAAATGGAAACGTGTTGGAGTGACATATTTATACAAATAGCAGAATAAGGCCCCAGGTCGCTGGACTCGCGATCAGATGGTTTTTGACCCACGGTATCTATTTATTTCCAGTATTTATACATCAACAACCACTGGACGGGAATCACCAGATCCACGGGCTGTTCTGTCACGCATATTGATATCGTTATCTACACGTCTTTGATTTAATTTATTTATATAATAGTCGTACCATATTTTTCTATTACTTCTTAAAATGATAAAAAAGACATCCAACAATAGTGGATTTGTAACTGTTAACGCTTTTATGAAAAATCTTACAACTGGGCTGATAGTGAATACGAGTTCAATAAAATTATCATACAACAATAAGACGTCGCTCAAAATAAATATCAACGTGGCGATATACATGCGACGCCAGATGTTCGAAGGTGTTTGTGCGCTCGTGTTAAAACTACGGAAAAGGGAAAATACAATTATAATGTAAAATAAACAGTTAATTGTCACCGGTACAACTTGATTTCCAAAGAACACGAACATAAATATCATATCTCCATCGACCGCATATGGCGAACGATAAGGAATAAAAAAATCAACTAGCGTAGAAATATATGGCGACAAAAATAACGCGGTAGTAATTAAAGGCAGCCCCCAACCAAAGAGACTACTTTTTAAATGTTTTCTACGGACATTGCCATTAAAAACTTTAACAAAGTCAACGTAAAACATATGACTTACCACTACCAACCAGTGGGTCTTCGCCGTTGCAAAGTATCGATTTAGTAAATATGGTATGAAACTATCTACGTCAAGGAAGTAACACAAAGCCTCTGTCACACCAAAAAAGAGGTTTACTAAGATGGCGTTCAGAAAAACATAGTTTTTATAATTCTTAAACTTCTTCAGAATACACCATGACGTGACGCCATATATAAACGTCGCTAGTGTCAACACACTGACAATTAATTTAATAGCATGATAATGATTATCCGTTATGTACCAATCCCACTGTCCACTGGTATCATTATTAATAGCCATGACGAACGTATTTAGTTTGATCACACTGTTCTCATAGATTCACTTTTCGGTCTTAGTACTGATAATGGAGTGTTTGTTACCAACTCTACGTTGAGCACCGCCAAACACCAGAAAACGGGTGGATACTGCTTCTGAAACAGTAAATTATAACACAATTTAAAATGTAACGTATGATCTATTACTTTTATATCTATAGTTACAACATTATTAAATAACAAAACATCACGCCTACAAAGGTTAGGCAGAGGTGTACCTAATTATAGTATCGCCACATTTTGCCAGTTATGTTTAGAACCCACGTAATATCGGGCGAGCCTATTGCCATCAATTAGGCACAACTCCAGACTCCGTGGCTGTTACTAACCAAATTGCTGATGGAAATAATATCAAAGACGCTTTGCCCGACCCGGGAATCGAACCTCATGTTCAACAGTCGCGCTGCAACCACTCGCCCAACGATACAGTCAACCCGATACATCATTATTAGTAGGTACTAATTCATTTGATTATTATAGCATTATCGCTTATCCTCATCAATAAACTATGTAACATTTTTACTGGATTACGATAATTGCATCCATCATTATTACAGATTTAAGTTTACAGAAAACGAATAATAATAAATAGGCGAAAGTTTCCATGTTTGTGAGTATGTGTGTCACTTATGTTTGTTACTCTTTTACGCATAAACTACTGAACAGATTGTGGTGAAATTTTTCACACATAGTTAAAACACGGACGAACACATAGTATTGAACTTTTTATTCCGGTAGTAAGATACCATGGGACAATATTGTAGAGCTTCACGCGGTTGAAGCCACGACCAGGCTTCTGCTAGTTGTAATTTGCAAATTTTTACGGGATACTAGCTTAAGTATCCCATAAATATTTGCAAATCGCCCAAAACTCTCGCTTCTTATTCTAGACACATACATCCCAAACTAATCTAAGATACTACTTTTTCTTCGTTTTTTGTTATTCCCATTTAAATTTAACAATGTCTACGTGAAAATTACTTCGCTTTAGTTAAAACTAGTAATTAGCAGCATCAGTTGAAAAGGAATCAAGTAAAAGTTGACTTTTAATACTACTGATAGGTAAGTAGCAAGAAGAGAATAAATGTCTTCTTAAATATATTAAGTAAGATGTTTTACAAGATTGCACAGTAAGCACATCTTTTTTGAACCGACTTCATAAAGAAGGAGATTTTGTTTTTGTGTGCACATATATACATTCCCGATTTCTCGATCAGTTAACAACATTAGTAGATTAATTGCCAATGCTTGTACAAGTATTCCGCTCCGACCAAAATCAAAGGTTCCACATAATTTACTTTAAAGCAGTTTGCTGTAATTTAGCATCATATAAATACACCAATAGTGATCATGTGGTATACATAAATGCTATTATAAGATTACGTGTAGCAAGCTGCTTAAGACGCCTGCGGAGCGTGAGTCGTTCATACAAACATAATACCAAAATAATTTGTAAATAAAACATATTATTAAGGTACTGTGTATTTATTTCGATTGGATCACAAAATATCTAGGTTCTTAAATATAAATTTTGAATGGACACTAATTTAAACAAAAGTAATGAGAAAAATAAGTTTTCTATGGAAATTTTAAATTCCAAATACTTATTCGGAAACATAGATATTCTCTAATCCAATCGAAATGAAAACACTATACTTTAAAAACATGTATGATTTCCAAATATTTTGGTATTACGTTTGTATGAACAACGCATGCTCCGCCGGCCCCTTAACACTAAAAAAGTTCGACTATGTTTAGCAAGACGCAATGTATTATCGAATATTAATTGAAGTCACAGAATATTGATTGCCTTAAAGCAGTTCACATGTTTTTTTTTAATACAATCATTATATGGGTACGTTTGCGGTTTTTAATTCATAATATAGCTAGGTTTAGGTTTACAAAAACGCTGTATTGTAGCTGACACTAAGTTAATACTATTGATTGCTAAATGCTGATAAACACAGACCTCAACACCTATATTAACGCTCGCAATATTACAAAGTTATTTCTGTGGTTGTTACTAGAGTCAATAAACAGGCGAAAGCGTAATGTTCAGTTTTTGTAGTTCGAGTGAACTCTAATAAGTCTTCATCAATGCTAATGTTACCGACGTGAACCCTACGAGACATCCAATAATGCAGTTTGGTGCTACTTGGGTCATATCACGTACATTATTTTTCATATACTTTCGAACGCAATTCAAATATTTGTGCCTGGTAATCAATCAATCAATCAATCACTTCATGTTGCTCACCGATTTCTGGAGCAAAAGTTATTTTTTTTTTGTGTTCTTAAGTCGGTTTTTATTTTTTACAAAAATGTTTGATTTACTACTTACGAAACTTCTTCACAGCACTAATGACGCCACGCCGTAAATAAACGTCGCTCGAGTCAGAAGAAGCACTATGGATGCAATAGCATAATATTGAGTGTCTCATGCTGCCATTCTAAGAGTCACGGTTCTTAGAACTTAAATTAAAAGTCAGTATTCGTAAACGGTTTGACATAAGCACCGCCAATACCTATGAACGAGTGTTGCTTGTGAAACTGCCAGTCTAACAATAGTTCTAATCGAACGCTGATGGGAGTATACAATTATCTTTACTTACTAGGTACAAGTTTAATTAATTTTACATTTGGTATCTAAATTGCTCGTTATTTTTATCAAATAACTATATCACAAAGCATAGTAGATAATTATAATAGGGTGCACAGTCTCTAAACAATTTTTAACCAACTTATAAAAAGATGAGGAGGTTATGATTTCGACCGGCGTCTTATTGTTTCATGTATGATCACCTATTTTTACGTGATTACTGGTCCGATTTAAGTGTTTATGAGGTATTCTCTACTGTATGCTTGTTTTTCTTATTCGTATATGTAAATGATGAGTCTGAGACTTTACGTTATGACATCATTGATTCAACACCATACAGAGCCTTTCCGGGTATCAAAAGAGGGCGAAATAGCCCTGTCTCTGGATTAAAACCTAAAGCAAAATGAAAAGCATTGATAAGAATAATGATACATATACCAGGAACAAAAGATCAAAAATTATCGACAAACAGATTTACGTACCAGGATAAATAAAATCAGTGCCTTTCGTTTCTAATGTATTTTTTATTTTTTACTCGACTTCTAAAAAGATTATTGTATTCGACCAGCATCAGTTTTTTCGTGTATCAATCGTAGAATACGCCGTATTACATAATGGCGCGCCGGATTCTAAAACGTCGCCGTTATGTTATGCGGCGTCGGTCGTCACGTTCAGACGGATTACAAATCGGCTAAAATAACACCTCCTGGCTCCTGGGCACCTGGCGGGCCCAGTGTGTGTTCATAATGTCACATGACTTCGAGATTTTAGTTTTAGGACATACCGGTTTCCTCACGATGTTTTGGTTCACCATTTTGAGAGCAGTGATGATAAAATAATTTACATGAAGTAGCGCCTGCTTGGGTTCAAACCCGACTAACTGTTTGGAAGTCGAGGCCGCTACCACTGAGCTACCGCTGCTTTATTTCAGATTTCATAATTATAGTAACCATTTATTCAAACCATAATATGAACAATAGTGAAAATAAAACTGAACGGTTGAAAAAGCTTCATAACAAACCAAAATTAAAACCACAGTGAGTTAAGCTCACAATCAAAGCAATAGTCGTGGTCATGAAACTTTTCACTGTGTAAACTACGAAGTTAGTTCATTTTAAACACAATTAATTGGAAGTTCCGACTTGTAAATTGTACATGAATTGCAAATTATACATTTTGCAGAAGCGAGCAAAATTTGCTTACCGGTTCTATTTTGACAAGGTCGTAGGTTAAACGTTTAGTATTGGTTCTGAAAAAAAGAAACCTTTGCTTTCCAATCGTAGGTTTGAAATTTTCATCTCGTCATGAACTGTTTGCCGTGGTTGTGACCAAAACCTTAGCTTATTCAATTTAAAATATAAGCTCAATTCCATTTACTATTAAATAGATTACGAGCTGTCACATTTATGTTCACATCATTGACAGGTGCAGTAGAAACATGATACAGTTCGTGAGAGATTTCCACTTGTCTAGGCCCTAAGGTTTATTTTGTCGATGTGAAAGATAGATACTCTGGTGAAGTTTCAATTCACATACTTGAAGTTGTTGCAAAAATAGTTACACAAGTTAATTAAGGTTTGGTACAAAATATTTTAATATACTATTTAATATTTATCTGTAAATATTAATAACACAACACAAGATCATCAGTTAGGTGGGTACTTAAAATATTTAAAGTTTTATTCACATGTATTACAAACTATTACAGACTAGCTAAAAATATTAATTATAAATGTACAGGTAACAAAACAGGAAAAGAATAACAAGGCATCGAAAATATCGTCCACATCGTTGTCAACAGGAAAAGTTCCAAGTATGCAAGCAGTTTTGCCATATTGGATGACAGTGCTGAATCTTTGGCAAAAAAAAAACACCAGGGCCTCAATTCTGCTATTACAATAGTGTCAGAATAGGCGATCATTGATTTCACAATGATCAAGTTCACTCCATTGAAAAAAAATGTCATAGAATATTAATCTCGTACATGAAATCTGGTATGAATAAATGTTCGCATTTTGTAGTAGATTTCCAAAACCATTTGTATCAATGCTTTTATAATAATGGCAATACGAAAATGTCATTAAAACATAATTTTATTACGAGACCATCGACCGACCAATGATCAACCATGGTGAAATTAGCAGATTACGAACTTTAAGCAAAATGACAATGGGATGGATATGGAATCGTGTTGGAGTGACGTATTTACTCAAATAGCAGAATAAGGCCCCAGGTCACTGGACTCGCGATCAGATGGTTTTTGACCCACGGTATCTATTTATTTACAGTATTTATATTTATACATCAAGAACCACTGGACGGCAATCACCAGATCCCCGGGCTGTTCTGTTACGCATATTGATATCGTTATCTACACGTCTTTGATTTAATTTACTTATATAATAGTCGTACCATATTTTTCTATTACTTCTTAAAATTATAAAAAAGATATCGAACAATAGTGGATTTGTAACTCTTAACGCTTTTATGAAAAATCTTACAACTGGGCTGATAAGGACTACGAATTCAATAAAATTATCATATAACAATAAGACGTCGCTCAAAATAAATATCAACGTGGCGATATACAAGCGACGCCAGATGTTCGAAGGTGTTTGTGCGCTCTTGTTAAAACTACGGAAAAGGGAAAATACAATTATAATGTAAAATAAACAGTTAATTGTCACCGGTACAACTTGATTTCCAAAGAAAACGAACATAAATATCATATCTCCAACAAACGCATATGGCAAAGGATAAGGAATAAAAAAATCAACTAGCGTAGCAATATATGGCGACAAAAACAACGCGGTAGTAATTAAAGGCAGCCCCCAACCAAAGAGACTGCCTTTTAAATATTTTTTACGGACATTTCCATCAAAAACTTTAACAAAGTCAACGTAAAACATATGACTTACCACTACCAACCAGTGGGCTTTCGCGCTTACAAAGTATCGAATTAGAAAATATTGTATTGTCAAACTATCTAAGTCAATCGCGTATATCGTACCAAGTAAATAGTTTACTAAGATGGCGTTCAGAAAAACATAGTTTTTATAATTCCTAAACTTCTTCAGGATACACCACGACGTGACGCCATATATAAACGTCGCTAGTGATATCACTCTAACAATTATTTGAATAGCATGATAATGGTTATACGGTATCTTCCAATCCCACTGTCCACTGGTATTATTATTATTAGCCATGACGAACGTATTTAGTTTGATCACACTGTTTTCATAAATTCACTTTTCAGTCTTAGTACTGATAATGGAGTGTTTGTTACCAACTCTACGTCGAGCACCGCCAAACACCAGAAAACGGGTGGATACTGCTTCTGAAACAGTAAATTATAACACAATTTAAAATGTAACGAATGATCTGTTACTTTTATATCTATAGTTACAACATTATTAAATAACATAACTTCACGCCTACAAAGGTTAGGCAGAGGTTCACCTAATTATAGTATCGCCGCATTTTGCCAGTGATGTTAAGAACCCACGTAATATCGGGCGAGCCTATTGCCATCAATTAGGCACAACTCCAGACTCCGTGGCTGCTACTGACAAAATTGCTGATGGAAATAATATCAAAGACGCTTTGCCCGACCCGGGAATCGAACCCAGAGCCTCATGTTCAACAGTCGCGCTGCAACCACTCGCCCAACGATACAGTCAACCCGATACATCATTATTAGTACTAATTCGTTTGATTTTTATAGCATTATCGCTTATCCATATCAATAAACTATGAACCATTTTTACTGGGTTACGATAGTTGCATCCATCATTATTACAGATTTAAGTTTACAGAATACTAATAATAATAAACAGGCGAAAGTTTCGATGTTTGTGAGTATGTGTGTCACTTACGTTTGTTACTCTTTTACGCATAAACTACTGAACAGATTGTGATGAAATTTTTCACATATAGTTAAAACCCATGTAGTAAGATCCCATGGGACAATATTATAGACCTTCACGCGGGTGAAGCCACGACCAGGCTTCTGCTCGTTGTAATTTGCAAATTTTTACGGGATACTAGCTTAAGTATCCCATTAATATTTGCAAATCGCCCAAAACTCTCGCTTCTTATTCTAGACACATACATCCCAAACCAATCTAAGATACTACTTTTTCTTCGTTTTTTGTTATTCCCATTTAAATTTAACAATGTCTACGTGAAAATTACTTCGCTTTAGTTAAAACTAGTAATTAGCAGCATCAGTTGAAAAGGAATCAAGTAAAAGTTGACTTTTAATACTACTGATAGGTAAGTAGGCAAGAAGAGAATAAATGTCTTCTTAAATATATTAAGTGAGATGTTTTACAAGATTGCACAGTAAACACATCTTTTTTGAACCGACTTCATAAAGAAGGAGATTCTGTTTTTAGTGTGCACATATCTACATTCCCGATTTCTCGGTCAGTTAACTACATTAGTAGATTAATTGACAATGCTTGTACAAGTTGTCCGCTCCGACCAAGATCAAAGGTTCCATATGATTTACTTTAAAGCAGTTTGCTATAATTTAGCATCATATAAATACACCAATAGTGATCATGTGGTATAGATAAATGCTATTAAAAGATTGAGTGTAGCAAGCTGATTAAGACGCCTGCGGAGCATGCGTTGTTCATACAAACGTAATACCAAAATAATTTGTAAATAAAACATATTCTTAAGGTAGTGTGTATTTATTTTACAAAGTAATTTCTGTGGTTGTTACTAGAGTCAATAAACAGCGCAATGTTCAGTTTTTGTAGTTCGAGTGAACTCTAATAAGTCTGTATCAGTGCTAATGTTACCGACGTGAACCCTACGTGACATCCAATAATGCAGTTTCGTGCTACTTGGGTTATATCACGTACATTATTTTTCATATACTTTCTAACGCAATTCAAATATTTGTGCCTGGTAATCAATCAATCAATCACTTCATTTTGCTGAGCTGATGATGGAAGACATTATTCGGGATCTAATGATGAGATCTCAGAAAAAATAAATAATAAGGAAGTCGGTAACAAAGAAGTGAATGAAACAAACTAAAGTCACCGATTTCTGGAGCAAAAGTTATTTTTATTTTTTTTCACTTCTCATGCTCTAAAAGTACACCGTTATAGCCCTACGAAGCGGGATTAAAGTGACCGTTTATTCCCTAGGGAGTAAAAAGTAATTAAAAAATGAAACGATCTTTTACTCTGAATCATGGCCACAAAAGAGTAACTTGACAAAGGTTTTATTTAAATTTCGAATTGGCTGGCAAATAGAAAGCGGTATATTGAAAAAAAAAACAAATGAACTCTACAACGCGCGAAAAATGTATGGTTGCTTGTGTGCATCGTTGATTTTGAAAAGTATGTGCAATAATGTAGGTACTAATTATCTGTGGAGTGTTGATCATCTTTGTTGCGAAAATGTTGAGAGATTGTGTTGTGTTTTCAATGGTTAATCTGTGACTGAGCTGCTAAAAGAAAAACTGACCGCTCAGTTCGGAATTTTAGTCGAGTGTAAATTTTTTCAGTTTTAAATGACTATTTTTCTCGCACTCGAAGTGAACATTTTTTTGTTTCTTAAGTCGGTTTTTTTATTTTTTGCAAAATAAGTTTGATTTTCTACTTACGAAACTTCTTCACAGCACTAATGACGCCACGTCGTAAATAAACGTCGCTCGAGTCAGAAGAAGCACTATGGATGCAATAGCATAATATTGAGTGTCTTATGCTGCCATTCTAAGAGTCACGGTTCTTAGAACTTAAAATAAAAGTAAGTATTCGTAAACGGTTTGACATAAGCACCGCCAAACCCTATGAACGGATGTTGCTTGTGAAACTGCCAGTCTAACAAAAGTTCTAATCGAACGCTGATGGGAGTATACCATTATCTTTACTTACTAGGTACAAATTTAATTAATTTTACTTTTTGGTATCTAAATTGGTCGTTATTTTTATCAAATAACTATATCACAAAGCATAGTAGATAATTATAATGAGGTGCACAGTCTCTAAACAATTTTTAACCAACTTTTAAAAAGATGAGGAGGTTATGAGTTCGACCGGCGTCTTATTGTTTCATGTATGATCACCTATTTTTACGTGATAACTGGTCCGATTTAAGTGTCTATGAGGTATTCTCTACTGTATGCATGTTTTTCTTCTTCGTATTTGTAAATGATGAGTCTGAGACTTTACGTTATGACATCACTGATTCAACACCATACGGAGCCTTTCCGGGTATCAAAAGAGGACGAAATAACCCTGTCTCTGGATTAAAACCTAAAGCAAAATGAAAAGCATCGATAAGAATAACATATACCAGGTACATATACCACATACATATACCAGGAACAAAAGATCAAAAAGAAACAGCCAACCAAAATTAACGACCTAAACTGGTTTACGTACCAGGATAAATAAAATCCGTGCCTTTCGTTTCTAATGTATTTTTATTTTTTAATCGACTTCTAAAAAAGATTATTGTATTCGACCAGCATCAGTTTTTTCGTGTATCTATGCATCAGCCAAATCGTAGAATACGCCGTATTACATAATGGCGCGCCGGATTCTAAAACGCCGCCGTTATGTTATGAGGCGTTGGTCGTCACGTTCAGACGGATTACAAATCGGCTAAAATAAAACGTCCTAGGCACCTCGCGGGCCCAGTGCGTGTTCATAATGTCACATGACTTCGAATTTTTAGTTCTAGGACATACCGGTTTCCTCACGATGTTTTGGTTCACCATTTTGAGAGCAGTGATAATAAAATAATTTACATGAAGTAGCGCCTGCTTGGGTTCAAACCCGACTAACTGTTTGGAAGTCGAGGCCGCCACCACTGAGCTACCGCTGCTTTTTTTCAGATTTCATAATTATAGTAACCATTTATTCAAACCATAATATGAACAATAGTGAAAATAAAACTGAATGCGGTCGAAAAAGCTTCATAACAAACTAAAATTAAAACCCAGCTCACAATCAAAGCAATAGATGTGGGTGGTCATGAAACTTTTCACTGTGTGAACTACGAAGTTAGTTCATTTTAAACACAATTGGAAGTTCCGACTTGTAAATTGTACATGAATTGCAAGTTATACATTTTGCAGAACCGAGCAAAACTTGCTTGCCGGTTCTATTTTGACAAGGTCGAAGGTTGAATGTTTAGTGTTGGTTCTGAAAAGAAGAACCCTTTGCTTTCCAATCTTAGGTTTGAAATTTTCGTCTCGTCATGAACTGTTTGCCGTGGTTGTGACCAAAACCTGAGCTTATTCAATTTAAAATATAAGCTCAATTCCATTTACTATTAAATAGACTACGCGCTGTCACTGTCACATTTATGTTCACATAATTGACAGGTGCAGTAGAAACATGATACAGTTCGTGAGAGATTTCCACTTGTCTAGGCCCTAAGGTTTATTTTGAGGATGTGAAGGATAGATAATCTTAATCTTGGCGAAGTTTCAATTGATATACTTGAAGTTGTTGCAAATATGGTAACTCAATTTGAAGTGGAGATACAAAAAATAGTAACACAAGTTAATTAAGGTTTGGCACGAAATATTTTAATATACTATTTAATATTTATCTATAAATATTAAAACACAACACAAGATCATCAGTTAGGTAGGTACTTAAAATTTTAAAGTTTTGTTTATATGTATTACAAACTACAAGACTAGCTAAAAATAATAATTATAAATGTACAGGTAACAAAACAGGAAAAGAATAACAAGGCATCGAAAATATCGTCCACATCGTTGTCAACAGGAAAAGTTCCAAGTATGCAAGCAGTTTTCCCATGTTGGATGACAGTGCTGAATCTTTGGCCAAAAAAAAAAACACCGGGACCTCAATTCTGCTATAACAATAGTGTCAGAATAGGCGATCATTGATTAATTCACAATGATCAAGTTCTTATACTCCATTGAAAAAAATGTCATAGAATATTAATCTCGTACATGAAATCTGGCATGAATAAATGTTCGCATTTAGTAGTAGATTTCCAAAACCATTTGTATCAATGGTTTTATAATAATGGCAATACGAAAATTCCATTCAAACACAATTTTATTACGAGATCATCGACCGACCAATGATCGACCATAGTGAATTTAGCAGATTACGAACTTTAAGCAAAATGACAATGGCATGGAAATGGAAATGTGTTGGAGTGACGTTTTTATACAAATAGCAGAATAAGGCCCCAGGTCGCTGGACTCGCGATCAGATGGTTTTTGACCCACGGTATCTATTTATTTACAGTATTTATATTTATACATCAAGAACCACTGGACGGGAATCACCAGATCCACGGGCTGTTCTGTTACGCATATTGATATCGTCATCTACACGTCTTTGATTTAATTTATTTATATAATAGTCGTACCATATTTTTCTATTACTTCTTAAAATGATAAAAAATACATCCAACAATAGTGGATTTGTAACTGTTAACGCTTTTATGAAAAATCTTACAACTGGGCTGATAGTGAATACGAGTTCAATAAAATTATCATATAACAATAAGACGTCGCTCAAAATAAATATCAACGTGGCGATATACAAGCGACGCCAGATGTTCGAAGGTGTTTGTGCGCTCGTGTTAAAACTACGGAAAAGGGAAAATACAATTATAATGTAAAATAAACAGTTAATTGCTAGCGGTACAACTTGATTTCCTAAGGCCACGAACACAAACATCATATCTGTAACGAACGTAGATGGCAAACCATTAGAAATAAAAAAATTAAGTAGCCCATCAATATTTGAACACAAAATCAACGCGGTAGTAATTAAAGGCAGACCCCAACCAAAGAGACTGCTTTTTAAATATTTTTTACGGACATTGCTATTAAAAACTTTAACAAAGTCAACGTAAAACATATGGCTTACCACTACCAACCAGTGGGTCTTCGCCGTTGCAAAGTATCGAAGTAGAAAATATGGTATGAAACTATCTACGTCAAGGAAGTAACACAATGCCTCTGTCGTACCAAAAAAGAAGTTTACTAAGATGGCGTTCAGAAAAACGTAGTTTTTATAATTCCTAAACTTCTTCAGGATACACCACGACGTGACGCCATATATAAACGTCGCCAGTGTCAACACACTGATAATTAATTTAATAGCATAATAATGAGTATCCGTTATGTACCAATCCCACTGTCCACTGGTATTATTATTATTAGCCATGACGAACGTATTTAGTTTGATCACACTGTTTTCATAAATTCACTTTTCAGTCTTAGTACTGATAATGGAGTGTTTGTTTCCAACTCTACGTTGAGCACCGCCAAACACCAGAAAACGGGTGGATACTGCTTCTGAAACAGTAAATTATTACACAATTTAAAATGTAACGTATGATCTATTACTTTTATATCTATAATTACAACATTATTAAATAACAAAACATCACGCCTACAAAGGTTATAGGCTAATTATAGTATCGCCACATTTCGCCAGTTATGTTTAGAACCCACGTAATATCGGGCGAGCCTATTGCCATCAATTAGGTACAACTCCAGACTCCGTGGCTGTAACTGTTAAAATTGCTGATGGAAATCATATCAAAGACGCTTTGCCCGACCCGGGAATTGAACCCAGAGCCTCATGTTCAACAGTCGCGCTGCAACCACTCGCCCAACAATACAGTCAACCCGATACATCATTATTAGTACTAATTCATTTGATTTTTATAGCATTATCGCTTATCCTTATCAATAAACTAAGTAACATTTTTATTGAATTATGATAATTGGATCCATCATTATTACAGACTTAAATTTACAGGAAACGCACAAATTGGAGTCATCACACTAATAATAATAAATAGGCGAAAGTTTCCATGTTTGTGAGTATCTGTTTCAGTTATGTTTGTTATTCTTTCACGCATAAACTACTGAACAGATTGGGATATTTGCACACACATAGTTAAAACCTGGATTAACACAGGATTTGACTTTTCATCCGGTAGTAAGATCCCATGGGACAATATTATAGACCTTCACGCGGGTGAAGCCACGACCAGGCTTCTGCTCGTTGTAATTTGCAAATTTTTACGGGATACTAGCTTAAGTATCCCATTAATATTTGCAAATCGCCCAAAACTCTCGCTTCTTATTCTAGACACATACATCCCAAACCAATCTAAGATACTACTTTTTCTTCGTATTTTTTGTTATTCCCATTTAAATTTAACAATGTCTACGTGAAAATTACTTCGCTTTAGTTAAAACTAGCAATTAGCAGCCTCAGTTGAAAAGGAATCAAGTAAAAGTTGTCTTTTAAAACTACTGATAGGTAAGTAGGCAAGAAGAGAATGAATGTCTTCTTAAATATATTAAGTAAGATGTTTTTTTTAGTAAACACATCTTTTTTGAACCGACTTCATAAAGAAGGAGATTCTGTTTTTGTGTGTGCATATAAAGGGTGTAAAACACCTCTTCACGAAGCCGAAAGGCACTTGTTTTCTCCATCATTGCGATCATTTTTTTGTTCTACACCTTACCTGGGAACCTTCTAGTTACGGAGATTTGGAGAGTCAAAGTTACAACTTTTTGACAAGTTTTTTTTAAATACAAGTTTTTTTTGTAAGATTTTAACACCTCCACGACCCCCGTACTACTCAATCCCTCAAACAGCACAATGTTTTAAGTGCGTTACATTGAGTTCTACCACAAAACATGATTTATAACCTCAAAAAAAATTTGTTCCCCAGCAATAATTTTTGCGTAAAGTTATCTACGCTAGGGAATGGGCAACTACAGTACTTTCACAGTTTTTATGCCTTGTGACTGGGACTGTAGCTACATTTAATTTTCATCTTTGTTTCGACAATTCAAAAGTGCCTGTTGTTGGCCTACTTAAAATAAATGCTTTGATTTGATTGATTTGATTTTGATGTACAGAATGCTTGGTTAACGGCTTTGTGATGAGATGGTTTACACCCTGTATACATTCCCGATTTCGCGGTCAGTTAACAACATTAGATTAATTGCCAATGCCGACCAAGATCAAAGGTTCCATATGATTAACTTTAAAGCAGTTTGCTGTAATTTAGCATCATATAAATACACCAATAGTGATCATGTGGTACTTATACATAAATGCTATTATAAGATTGCGTGTAGCAAGCTGATTAAGACGCCTGCGGAGCATGCAAAATCAAAATCAAAAAATCAAAATCAAAATCAAAATATTTTATTTCACATAGGCCTGGATGGGCACTTATAAAACGTCGAAAAAGGTGCACGGTTCGCGTTGGTCGATTCCATGGAGAAGAACCGGCAAGAAACTCCATGGTTACTCTTTTCAAATCATTTGGTATTACAATATTATTGTTTCATTACAGCATTAGTACTAAAGTATGGGGGGACAGCGTAGGCCCGACAATAGGTCGTTGCTTGCTATACAAAAAATGTAAAACAAAAGGAATATTTAACAAAAGTTAAACAGCATCCGAGAATCTAAAAGGCCTTCAATGTTCACTCATTCACAAATAATAGGTAAAAAAGCATCTATACAAAGGTAAGTAAATAAAAAAATAAAAAGAATATTTAATTAAAGAACTAAATTAAACAAGTGACACAAATATTGTCATCAGTGCTGTAACTATTCTGAGCAAAATATGAGAAAAAAATGATTTGAAAACTACTGTAATAATCTGAATCAAAAGAAAAAGAATAATGAGATTGAGAATAGTTAGAGACATCCACAAATCTGTGCCGTTTATGAGCTACCAGGGAAGCCGCATGCGCAGAAGGAATCATAGCCAAACTTCTTTGTCATCAACGTAGTCCTTGATTTTGTAATATGCTTTTTTCATAAGGACACGTTTAATATAGTTCTTGAACTTTCCATCGGTCAGTTCTAGAACTGACTTTGGCAACTTGTTATAAAAGCGTATACTGTTTATAATAAAAGACTTGCTAGTTTTTGTTAATCTGAATTTAGGTATTACAATTTCATGTTTACTGCGTGTATTTTTATTGTGGAAGTCGCTTCTAATTTTGAAAAGCCCTCGATTTTTACGGACATATAAAATACATTCAAAGATATAAAGTGAAGGCAGAGTTAGTATATCGATCTCTTTGAATTTTTCTCTGAGTGACTCGCGAGGACCCATTTTATAAATCGCGCGGACTGCCCTTTTTTGTAGTATAAAAATGGAGTCAACGTCTGCTGCTGATCCCCACAGCAGGATGCCGTAAGACATAATACTGTGGAAATAAGCATAGTAAACTAACCTAGCTGTGGCTACATCCGTTAACTGCCTTATTTTCCTAACTGCATATGCAGCTGAGCTTAACCTACCTGAAAGAGTTCTAGTGTGCGCGCCCCACTGTAATTTTGAATCTATAGTAATCCCTAAGAATACAGTTTCCGCTATAACATCAAGTTTATTGCCGTCAAGATTTAAATTAAGATCACGTTGTGGTACATTTGGTAAGGAGAATCTTAAACACTTAGTTTTGCTTGCATTCAATAGAAGATTATTAGCAGCGAACCATTTTGAGAGAACGGTTAGACTTTCGTTAACATGTTGGACAAGCGAATCATTTCTATTTATTTTAAAAATTAGCGAGGTGTCATCAGCAAATAAAATTATATCTGATAATTTGGCCATCATATAAGGGAGATCATTAATGTACACAAGAAATAGGAAAGGACCGAGAATTGAACCTTGGGGCACGCCTATCTTGACTAGAGACCCGGAGGACGTCGCCCCATTTACATTTACTTTTTGCTGCCTGTTTGATAGATAAGAAAGAACCAGAACCAGAAGAACCAGAAAGAACCATGTTGTTCATACAAACGTAATACCAAAATAATTTGTAAATAAAACATATTCTTAAGGTAGTGTGTATTTATTTCGATAAGAGTAATGAGAAAAATAAGTTTTCTATGGAAATTTTAAATTCCTCATATCTCGTCTTAATATCATTGTCCTTTCAAAATACTTATTTGGGAACATAGATATTCTCTAGGTAATCCAATCGAAATGAATACACTATACTTTAAAAACATGTATGATTTCCAAATATTTTGGTATTACGGTTGTATGAACAACGCATGCTCCAAATTTCGACTATGTTTAGCAAGACGCAATGTATTATCGAATATTAATTGAAGTCACAGAATATTGATTGCCTTAAAGCAGTTCACATGTTTTTTTTTAATACAAGCATTTTAT
Organism: Xestia c-nigrum; assembly: GCA_916618015.1. Taxonomy (NCBI): domain Eukaryota; kingdom Metazoa; phylum Arthropoda; class Insecta; order Lepidoptera; family Noctuidae; genus Xestia; species Xestia c-nigrum. The sequence goes on along the minus strand of OU745261.1, from coordinate 12,257,213 downwards.
GGGTACGTTTGCGATTTTTAATTCATAATACAGCTAAGTTTAGGTTTACAAAAACGCTGTATTGTAGCTGACACTAAGTTATTACTATTGATTGCTAAATGCTGATAAATACAGACCTCAACACCTATATTAACGCTCGCAATATTACAAAGTTATTTCTGTGGTTGTTACTAGAGTCAATAAACAGCCGAAAGCGTAATGTTCAGTTTTTGCAGTTCGAGTGAATAGAATAGAATAGAATTTTATTTTGCTTCAATTTGTGCCTGGTAATCATCACTTCATGTTGCTGAGCTGATGATGGAAGGTATTAATCGGGAATGATGAGCAACTGGGCAACTACAGTACTTTCACAGTTTTTATGTCTTGTGACTGGGACTGTAGCCACATTTAATTTTCATCTTTATTTCGACAATTCAAAAGTGACTATGTGGCCTACTTGAAATAAATGCTTTGATTTTGATTTTGAGATCTCAGAAAAAATAAATAATATGGAAGTCGGTAATTCTTTGTTACCGACTTCCATATTATTTTTTTTTTTATAGTTTTCAATAAAACAAACTAAATTACCGCCTTCTGGAGCAAAAGTTATTTTAAATTTCTTTGTGTTTCTGAAGTCGGTTTTATTTTTTTGCAAAACAGTTTAATTTTCTACTTACAAAATTTCTTCACAGCGCTAATGACGCCACGTCGTAAATAAACGTCGCTCGAGTCAGAAGAAGCACGATGGATGCAATAGCATAATATTCAGTTTTAACATAAAGCACCGCCAAACCCTATGAACGGGTGTTGTTTGTGAAACTGCCAATCTAACAATAGTCATAATCGAAAGCTATATTATCTTTACTTACTAGGCACTAATTTAATTAATTTAACATTTTGGTATTCAAATTGCTCGTTATTTTTATCAAATAACTATATCACAAAGCACAGTAAATAATTATAATGAGGTTCACAGTCGCTAAACTATTTTTAACCATATTAAAAAAAAAGATGAGGATATTATGAGTTCAACCGGCGTATTTTTGTTTCATGTATATTCACTTATTTTTCCGCATGCATGTTTTTCTTCTTCGTATGTAAATGACATACTTATTATAACTTAACATTGTTACATCAATGATTCAACACCACGGAGCCTTTCCGGGAATCAATAGAAGGCGAAATAGCCCTGTCTCTGGATTAAAACCTAAAGCAAAATGAAAAGAATCGAGTAGTATAATGAACACAAAACAGGAACATAAGATAAAAAAAAACCAGCTTTACGTTTACGTACCAGGATAAATAAAATCAGTGCCTTTCGTTTGTAATGTATTTTTAACTAGCTGCTGCCCGCGACGTCGTCTGCGCGAAGGCTCTACATCACCAAAAATACCTAAGATGCCAGTATCGCTACATTCACAGCTCCTCCCCCGTAGGTGATAGCGTGATAATATGTAGCCCAACTATATTATGTTGACCCGACTTCTTTGTAATATTCATGCAAAATTTGAAGTAAGTCCATGCAGTACCTACATTTTGAGTTTAGCCCGGACATACTCGTACGTACAAACAAAACAGACAAATGATGTATGACAGCTTGTAGATCACCAAGTATTCTTTTCAAAAAATATTCAATATTTATAGTTTTGACTTTCCTACGATTTTATTATATGTATGTATATGTCACCGTAAAATTGTCAAAACCCGTTATATTGTAATCTCTCTAGCGATATTGTAAACTCTCGAAATATTGTAAACGAACATACTGCTTACAACAAAACGCATTATTTTTCGTGATCATGAGTCATGCGATGGTAGTCAACTCACGCAGTGTGGAGAGAAGGAGGGGGTCCCCCTTCTCCAGTGGTACCACTCTCATGAAAAGATAATGTGCCATTCCTGAGAAATATCGATTAATAATAACTTAACCTTAAAACACTTTATATTTCCCATAAAAGCGTAGCCGACGCAGCCCCTATTATATATACACTATTTCCGAGTGCGGGGTTTCAAGGAACCTAACTAACCTATCAGGGGGGTGCCCAACGTCCCGATTATGGGCGCAGAGATACTTCTACTACTACAAATCATCATAATTATAAATGAGCACTTCGCATTCGTCAAAGCGGCGCGGCGGCGTTAACTTGCCTGCCAAATATAAATGGGCGCATCGCCCGATACGCCGCCGTTCCGCTTTGAAAGTGAGCGAAGCGAGCTCAGTACTTAGGGCACCCGACGTTATGTTAGGTATGTAAGGTTACTTTAAACAGAAATAGGAGCCTGGCGTAGCGGGGCTACCTCTACAACGTCTTATTTATCGGATTTTACAGTATTTTATTCGGTCGTTTTAAATTATTATATGGCTTAAAGTCGAACGCCGCTTTGTCGAAAGTATCGCCACTACAATCCAGCTGAACGTGACTACGCCGCAGTACATTTATGAATTGGCTACGTCATATACACCAATTTGTCCGTGGTGACTGGTCCGTTTTAAGTGTCAATGTATCATTCATTATTATATGCATTTTTCTTCTTTGTCTATGTAAAAGGAGGAGCTCGTGGCTAAATAAGAACAGCCGCTCGTGCCGATCTTTAAGTTAAGCCTTGCTTGCCTAGGTTAGCTTGTGGATGGGTGACCGCCCTTAGGTTCATACCGAATTTCCCCCATGCCTTGGAAAGCACGTTAAGCTGTTTGTCCGGCTGTCATTTGTCCATCTTTGGGAGTCGTTACAGGTAGTCAGTGGCCCAAAAAGTCTGACAATCGACTGATTGTCAGACTTTTTGGGCCACTGACTACTACTGACTAGCCTTTATACCACTTGGGAAGACTTTCCCAAGTGGTATAAAGGCTAGCCAGATGATGTCTATGTAAATGATGCACTTATAACTTTTAATTCCAACGTAAAATGGATACTTGACAAGAATTTGTGTGAGATACCAAATATGTTAAATAGAAACTTGACAACTGTGGACAAAGAGACTTGGAAGGAAAGGAAGAACGCTTTTGTCCTGTATAGGGAAATAAGTACGGCTGTCGGTCGCCGCTGACGTCAGCGTGTCAAGAATTCAGGCCTCTTTATCTATAAGTACACCCTCACAAGTAAAAGAAAATAAAGCTATGGATAACACAAAACAACAGCTTTATGAACTTCACAACTATCAAAATACACTACGGAACAATTAATTTCACCCACATCACAAAGCGATGAAAACGATTACATTATCAGTCGCCCTCGGTCACATCTACCGGTATTGTATGACAGGAAAATGGGTCTACCGTGTATTGAAATATGAATAGATAGTTTTGGTCGATACGCAGGCAGTTACCGTGTTAACATTTCTATTGGGACCGATTTTGTACGATTGTTTACACGTTAGTACTATTTCCTTAAACTTATATTGTCACTTACGGGATTATCTTCCGTGATTATTTAAAAAAACAACAAAAGGCAAAGAAAGAGGGTAGATAGATTTGTCTGCTCGTAACAATTTAATTTCCATCCACCCGCATACTCCAGTCAACCCGCGATCATGGCGCTTGCAACAGCGTCGAAATATCGGGAGCTCAACATAAAAAATAATGACGGAAGATATCCCGTAAGTGACAATATAAGTTTAGTTTTAGACCGTGAAAGCCAACAGTGTTTACTATATCCTTGTTTACTTTGGAATAAAAGAGCACTAACTCATATTGGGCCCGCGTGATGGATTATGGCCCACTCGCTTTATTAATAATATTCTTTATTTTATATCAAAATTATAATAGCTGTCTTGTCTCATCATTAGAGCATTCCTACTGTTTATTTGGGTGCCAAAAATGGTTTCATTTTTTAAAAGTACACCTGATGATGGAATAAACTCGTCCCCAATACATTTGACTTAAACATAACTGGCGAAATTATGTGATAAGAAACATTGGCATATTTGGAAATATTCTCATGTATCCAAATTAATATTTATGATCATCATCATCTGCCTAGCTTTTTCCCAACTAAGTTGAGGGTCGGCTTCCAGTCTTACCGGATGATGCTGAATACCAGTATTTTACATGTAGCGACTGCCTATCTGACCACACAACCCAATTATTAAGGCCATTACATGAGCTAAACGCGAGTTTTATAATTACTAAAAGTACATATATGATTTACTGCTATAAACAGGACCAGAAAAATATATGATTTTCTTCAGGATATGCTAGCATGATACTGTTTTGAAAACATAATACAATTAATTTGGCTCGATAAAAATAAATCACGAACTTATCTCTAAAAATATCTTTCAAACAATAAAAACATGAATATGCATGCGATCATTCTGATTTCTTGGCAAATAATTCTTCAAGCAATTTAATAGCATGATACTGTTTTAGTTTTTTAATATAATCAATAGTTTTTTGTAAATCGATCGAAACCACTCAATTCGCGCTATTTGGCCCGCAGTGGCTGACGTAACAACCGCTTTGTAGTGCAAGCTGATTAGAACTTTATTCTAATAGCATTTCAGACGAAGTTTGAACCACCACAAATAGAGTTGCTCATTTAGCTCGTCTAAGCGCCTTAAAGGCAAATACAATACCACTTGGTAAGACAGGTTGTCAGTCTTTTTGGGCCACTGAATACCTAGAGGTATTCAGTGGCCCGATGGTCAAAGATAGACAAATGACAGCTGGGACCAACTTCTTAACGCGTTTTCCGAGGCACGAAGGAAACTCGGTATGTAAGGGTGGTCACCCATCCACAGACCAACCTAGGCAAGCACGGCTTTACCTAAAGATCGAACCGAGCGGCTTATTTTATTTAACCACGCACTCCTCGACTCCTCACGCAACAGGATCGTATGATTCTCTTGTTGTAAAACAGTAATCCTTTCATGAATATTTAAACATAGACTTCACTGAAGTAAATTTTCATTTTACCTTCTTATTATCATTACGGTATGTCGGAAACTGGGGCTCACTTTCATATGTATTAGATTCAAGCTTTAGTCGTAAACGATCACGTAATACTGCTAAGCAAACTCTTTAAGATATTTTGGAAAAGCTGTTCTAAGACTCATTTGCAATAAGATTACGAAACTTTTTGTCAGACTTTTTATTCCAATGTGGTCTTTGGAAACACAAAGGAGCTATTTTCAGTTAAGTGCATGATCTTTATCAATAAGAAAATAAGATTTTTCTGTACTTTTACTCTTTACTTTTAGTAGTGTAATACTTTGAAAAATCTTCTGCTCTGACATCTAAAGCTGTGCGTTTTAGTTTTCGGTGAACAAAGCCACGAGCGAGAAGGTCATGGGTCCTAAAACTGGGCCTAACTATGTACATATGTCTATAGGCATGACCTTTACACTTTACAGCGTAGTTGTGAGATTGCATATCCGAATTTCCCTGTGGTTTTGTGGTGTGGTGTGAAATCTGTGGAGTGGTATGTTACATTTTGGCTGGAATTCAACTTTCGGTTTAAATTATGATGCATTGTTTTTGTTAATAGTCAAAGTAAATGGGTACAGCAACAATCAAGTAATGTGTAAAGGTTTTATAATCCATAGATGACCGAAGATTTTTTTGAAATTGGCAACCTGTCTTGAGTAAGCATGGTGATCAATGCTCGTGCCATCTCTTTTGAGAAGAGGGCTTTACCCAGCAGTGCGACAGTAAAAGGCTGGTTTTATTTTATTATTATTATTTTTAATTGCCTTATTCTTTAAAAATTAAAGAAAATCTAGTGTCCACGACACAAGCTTGGATGGATTAATTATTACATGCATTTGTTCTGGATTATTGGAGCGTCAATGCGAGATGTACTCATATACTCTTTCATTACCCTTCAAGACAGAACTAAGGTAATGTTGCTATAGGTATGTAGGTATACTTAAAATGTTAACAAAGTAAGTTTTTAAGTTTTATCTGCTCGTAGAGATTGAAGTTTATTTCAAGCTCTTACAGCGGTGTTGTTTCTACAATGTTTCTACGTAACTCAACTTTAGTTAACACACGTTAACGAGTTTCACGTGTTAACGTGAAACTCGTTAACGTTTCTAATGGACTAGCTGTCCCACGCAACTTCGTCTGCTTTACTTAACGCAACTTCCTCGATAAATTGACTTTGCAATACAAGAATATGTATTCAATTCCAACCAGTAGTTCCTGAGATTAGTGTGTCCAACCAAACAAACAAACAAACTATTCATCTTTACAATATTAGTTAAATATCGCTGGACATTAACACACAGCGCCATCTAGTGCCACACAAAGCAAGGCTTATATTGTGGACACCAGATAGTTGATATACTACTTATACTTTTTTGTTTGTAAATACATACTTATTATACATATAAACATCCATGACTCGGAAACAAATTTAATGTCCATGCTCATCACACAAACTTTTGATCCTACCGGGATTCGAACCCAGGACCATAAGAACGTAAGGCAGCCTGCCGGGGTTGCGGGCCTGTTCGAAAGTGATACCGCGGCCCCGGAACCTAAAAGGCAAGGGAGGAACATGGATGGGTTTTAGTCAATAAAAGTCTGACACTTCCTCCCGCTCCGCCCAAAGTGAGAGAAATTATTTGATAATTTCCCATCCTAAAAAAAAAAGAAGTCAGCCTCACTACCACTAAGCCATTCGAGTCGTCGAACAAAAGTTAAGATGAAGAGTTTGTTTGTAAAATGAGATTTTAAGCAGATAGGTCAACTCGTGCTCTTGGCGTGGGCTGTCTTGTAAACACAAGTTACAAAACTTATACTTGCACATTTCCAGTTAACAAATAACTTAGAGTCTGCAGACTGTTTCTATGTTACTTGGCATAAGTAATGTTTTATTAAACACACATGTCATGCAGTTTAATTAAAATGAAATGAGTAAAAGAATTGGACTAATTTCATAGTAAAAGAATTGGTATAATTTCATACGTGTTTCCTCTCCTCTCTTTTGCGTTGATTTTTTTATTTGAAATACAATTTTCATTTATAGCATTTAAAATGAAATTGTTTTCAACGAACAGTTAAATAAATTATGAATTTGTATGAATAAATTATTCTTAGAGAGAAAGTTTTTAAAATACATCATGACATTACCAAAAAAATACAAATCTATTTAGTCCGTCAGTTAGAGTATTGGAAAATAATAGACACATATTTTTTGTTTTTGTAAATCAAGGAATATTGACAAAGATAAAACGCATCAAAACCTGGGAATGGGGCGCATGACGTCAGTACACACTAAAAATTATACCTAGGCTGACGTATTTAGAATTTTAAAAGCGTCGTATCTTCGTCATTTTTGGTTTACGTGACAGAAGAAAAAAAAAACTAGTCTAATATTTTTTTTCATCCCCATCTCGGAAAGAGTATTTTTCCTCTTCGATGTCTGAGTGCAAAAGTCGTTTTATCCTCTAGAGGAATAAAGTAAATTGAATTTAGAACATCGTGTGCACTAAGTTTTTAAATTCTAAACGTCATTAAATCTATTTACTTCTCCATGGTGCCGAATTTATCATACAACTTTTTTTAATTTGTTAATAACTCTGACTCGACACCTTCTTGGTGTACTTTTTAATAAGCTTTGCGCGTGCCATTTTCTTATCACGTCATATTGTTAAAACCTTACGTTAAAAACAAGGAACTTGAAAACAAGTGAAAAATGAAAAATTTCCGTGTTGTACTCGAGTGCAAAGATTTTTCACCTCGTGCTCTCTTTTGTATCAGTCGCTGCGCTCGTGACTCAATTTTAGAATCTTTCGCTTGCTCGTTCATCAAAATTGAGCACGCGGTTAAAAAGCAACTTTGCACTCTTGTATAATGAATAACTATTGGTAATCTAACAGACGGACGAGTTATTACTTTTATTGTCGCCTCCAAGTTTATAATAGGGTATTTTCAAATCGACGTGTTTACGCAACGTTTAACCCCGCAGTTATACCAATGTTCAATGTGTTTGTACTGTTGTGAACGAATGTTTCTTTTATTCCATTAAAAGAATGGCTGTTGTCAGAGTGAACGATTTGTACCGATCACGGCTACCATTCAAGGGCTATCAACAGTATTACAATGGAACTACGGTTTTTCATTGTTTCAACACTGGCTTTTGTTTTTATCTTTCCGGCAAAGTTGACAATTAACCGTTAGTAACGAATATTTTAACAATGTCGAGTAATCTGAATCTTTTTTTATTAACTCCCAGAGATTATGGCTGTGAAGTTTTTCTAAGAAATTCTGTAGTTAATGTAATTAGTGAAGAAAACTTCTCTTACTTACATTTTGTTGAAGTCTTGAGATTGGCAAACTCGGTTGCCTAGCTATGTAAATGTTATCTTAGGACACTAAACTGTGTATTTTAATAAAATGAACAGACATTTTTATAATCCGATAAAACAAACTTTGTAATTTAACCGAATTTTGAGTTGTATGTCATGGGTTTGAACCCAGCTAGGTGCATTACTTTGTGTAATTTGTTTCATCACAACCACAAAACATCGTGAGAAAACCGGCATGTCCTAAAACAAAAAAATCGAAGACATCTACCAACCCGCATTCAAAATCAAAAAATCAAAATCAAAGCATTTATTTCAAGTAGGCCAATAACAGGCACTTTTGAATTGTCGAAACAAAGATGAAAATTAAATGTAGCTACAGTCCCAGTCACAAGACATAAAAACTGTGAAAGTACTGTAGTTGCGCCCGCGAGGAGGATTACAGCCCATTGAGAGGAGGCCGTGTCCCAGCTGTGGGAAAATTATAGGCTGATGATGATGATGATGAATTTAACATGATCCCCTAAATTGTTAAATAATGTATCATGATGATGATGATGATGATGATGATGATGATGATGATGATGATGAATAAGTGGACCGATGACCTGGTGAAGGTTGCGGGAATCCGTTGGATGCGAGTAGCAAGGGACCGTTCAATGTGGCTACACTTGGGGGAGGCCTATATCCAGCAGTGGACATCTTTCGGCTGAAATGATGATGATAATGAATAAATAATTCTTATTTCGATTTCGGTTTAAAATCATTTAAATTCACCAACCAGTTTTAGCGTATGTCACTCCCAAAAGAACTTCATATTAATTTTCTAATCATACATTTTACCCGTTAAGGTCTTTCAAACCTCTTTACTTAGTAACCTACATACATTCTGAATGATTATGTCACCTGACCTACATGAATGTTTGTATTACATTATTCAATTTGATTTGTCAATAACTAACTCACTGTCAGCGGCTTTGCTCGCGTGAACTTTGATAATTGACCCATGGGATCAACTCCAGGTTATAAACTATGTATGTGCAAATTTCATATAAATCCGTTTAGGAGTTTTTGCGTTAAAGAGTAACAAACATACATCCATACTGACATACTTTCGCATTTATAATATAAGTAGGATTTTGGGCTCAAGAAACATTTAAAGTAGCTAATGCCCGCTACTTTGCCCACGGGATAGTTCTGTCGGGATACATTAGGGCTAACATCATGCCTGCAATCCCCAAAGAGTTACTGACTTGTATAAGGATTGGGACACTCTCACTGTTAGACAGACGTTCATACTACTTACTTTACTTAAAAACACTCTCAGACACAGTTTGACGCTAAATTACATAATGAGAACCGGCGAAAAGGTAGAGTATGTCCCACGGCCCAATTCAAATCTACGCTCCCCATAAGATTCTTTTGCTTTATTTACAATAAGCTGAATAAATCCCTAAACTTATATCCAAAAACTACATCCATCTGTAAAAAAGAAATAAAAAATACTTAAAAACCCTAGATTATCAAAAAACCGAAAAGCTCTTGACTGTTCTAAAATTATCCTATTTTGACCATCCCCACACATTCTAACGTGTCCGTTACCCCAGCCAGATGTGGTCGAAAATGGTAATTTGAATCTTATAGATAATTAGTTTTGCGGCTTCTGTAATTGTTGCGCACATTTTTAAATTTGTTGCGCTTATAGTTTTTTAATTATTTCACAAAAATATTTCTTGCTGGGGTAACGTTACCCCAGCCAGACCTTTTTCTTTCTAATGGGAATATTTAAATAAATACTAGCTATAAAATTAGTTGTCTAGATGAAGTAAATGTTGTACCTTATTTTGTATTTGTTCTTTCTTCGGTTGCGAAGTTATTCGATATTTTGCTGGGGTAACGTTTTTGGTTTTGCTAGATCTTTGAAACGGTTAAGCGGATTCTTATCATATTTTGTACAAGACTTCTTTGGAATTAGTTTAAATTTGTTGTGCAATAAAAATACCAAAATAATACATAGCTTAAAGGTTATTTCATTAAATAGAAAAACACTTCAATTGGTCCCAGCACTCTCACTAAGAGGTCTAAAGACTTACTTTAAACATTATTTTGAAGCTTGTAACTGCCTTCAAATGTATGTGAAGTTTCATTAGTATCCTGTAAGTATTTAACAAGTTATGATGATATTCAGTTCTTCACGAGCACGGTCATGATGCGAACGGTGTTATTTGGCAACTGATAAGCCTGTACATGGTTAAATGAACTGAATGTTATGTCAATTATTAGTTGTGTAGTTCAGTTGTATATCAGTAAAAATTCAACGTAGTACATTGGATAATTAATGAGATAATACGATTAAAGTCATTAGGAAGTAAATGACCGTGGTAACCCGACCAAGTTTAGGTGGTTACAAAAAAGCGAAAACGTAGAACATTATGCTATCTTTTGAAATGTTTAGTATTATACACCTTACAATTTCGGTACAGACGCGTACACTGTTAAATACATAATAATATCTGTACTATGAAAACATTATTATTATCTTCCAGTTGCACATACTTATAAAAAATCACCGATAACACGTCGTTCGGCGGGACGCGGGAGGGGTGGGGTGAAGGGGTAATTCATTGTTTGCATAACGCACTAAACATGCTCCATAATTACATAATTCATCTTGTAGACGCGCCGCGATGATGGACGCGGTGATGGCGACCTGCATATGTATGATTGTAATTAGTTAAAAGTAATACTTACATAATTATTTGACTGCAGTTTAACCCTTTTCCTGTCCCATGAGCCACATATGGTTCATAACGATTGTTTAACTATTGTCTCTTTTCGAGGACAGTGAATGTGTTAATATTACTTAATTTTATTATTTTTGATCTGTGATTTTTAAATAGTTTAAGTTCATTTAATGTGTATAAAGTTAGGGAAAAAAATGTGATATTTGAAATGAGACAACAAAACAGTAGGACTAACTGTGAGCATTTTACTACATTGTGATGTCATTTAGTATTACCATTGATCTGTGATTTTAATTGATATAAGTGGGTATTAGTAGACATACGTAAGTTTAGTGTTAACTGAAAAACACCATTGTATAATTATTTATTGTCTGTGATCATTACACATTCCAATATTGTGTATACCTATTTAAATAAAAACTGTAACTGTGTACTGTGTTTACTGAAATCTATCATTTAAATAAAAAGTACTTAACAGAAAATTCAAAAAATCAAAATTACTATCTGTAATTTTAATCTGTGTTTGTTTTTAGGTATACGTTTATTAATACTTTAAAAGTTCAATTGAAATGATTATTTTACCTGTTAATAAAAAATCGTTAATAAACATCTAGTTTATTTTAACACTTGTGTAAATGTCTGTACTAAATTTGTAACACTATCCTACATATTTTAGAAGGTAGCATAATGTTCCACGTTTTCGCTTTTTCGTAACCACCTAAACTTGGTCGGGTTACCACGGTCATTTACTTCCTAATGACTTAAATCGTATTATCTCATTAATTATCCAATGTACTACGTTGAAATTTTACTGATATACAACTGAACTACACAACTAATAATTGACATAACATTCAGTTCATTTAACCATATACAGGCTTATCAGTTGCCAAATAACACCGCGCGCATCATGACCGTGCTCGTGAAGAACTGAATATCATCATAACTTGTTAAATACTTACAGGATACTAATGAAACTTCACATACATTTGAAGGCAGTTACAAGCTTCAAAATAATGTTTAAAGTAAGTCTTTAGACCTCTTATTGAGAGTGCTGGGAAGTGAAGTGTTTTTCTATTTAAAAAAATAACCTTTAAGCTATGTATTATTTTGGTATTTTTATTGCACAACAAATTTAGACTAATTCCAAAGAAGTCTTGTACAAAATATGATAAGAATCCGCTTAACCGTTTCAAAGATCTAGCAAAACCAAAAACGTTACCCCAGCAAAATCTCGAATAACTTCGCAACCGAAGAAAGAACAAATACAAAATAAGGTACAACATTTACTTCATCTAGACAACTAATTTTATAGCTAGTATTTATTTAAATATTCCCATTAGAAAGAGAAAGGTCTGGCTGGGGTAACGTTACCCCAGCAGGAAATGTCTTTGTGAAATAATTAAAACACTATAAGCGCAACAAATTTAAAAATGTGCGCAACAATTACAGAAGCCGCAAAACTTATTATCTATAAGATTCAAATTACCATTTTCGACCACATCTGGCTGGGGTAACGGACACCATTCTAACTGTTTCCCTCCTTCTACTCGATTGACAATCTGCCACTCTCGCTACACTTACCCCACAAACTCACCCTCACTCATACATCTGTGTTTACGGCTCACACTTCACTCAAGAAACATACTCACTCATACACGTGACTCGAGACCTTCTGCAATATTATAGGTACTCATTTTAGTTATCCTTTGTTTTTAATTTGCTTTTAATTAATTTGGGTAATCATATTGTTTGATTCATACTCTCGCTCGTTATTGCTGTAAAAGCTGATTCTATCCTGGAGGGGGCCTCGTGACCTGTAACATAGGTTTTTCCCAAAAACCTACATCAGGCACCAGTCTCTCACAACGGTTGTATGCAACGGTTGTTGCAACGGTTGCATGACATTATTCTGTACATATTAAAGTTAAACAGAAGTGTATAAAGTGTGTGTGTAAAGGGCGAGGAAGGAACATGGATGGGTTTTAGTCAGTAAAAGTCTGACACTCCCTCCCGCTCCGCCCAGAGTGGGAGAAGTCATTTGATGATTTCCCATCCTAAAAAAAAAAAAAGTGTACTTAATAGTACACTCACATGTCGCCAGTTATATTTGAAGTCACATGCAATAGGAGCGAGCCTTTTGCCATCAAACGGGCACAAATCCAGACTCCGATGCTGTTACTACACCCAAAACTTAAATCAGATACGCGGACGGAAAGAGTCACTTTCATTTCATAATATTAGGTCTACTTTGTTTCATCGATTTTCACTTCCTAAACAATTTTCCGCATAATTTCATTTACCAAATTATTACTTAGCAAATAAACTCTTCACAATAATTGTAACGCGAACCTAATGTTTGACAAATGACCAACTAACTAGTTCCTTTACCAATTTTCAAGTAGTCAAATATTTCAATTGATATAACATACTTTACACAAAATAAAATATGCCAAACAATTAGTCTTGCGCACTAAAATTAGTTTGGTTAATGAAATTTTGTCAAAATCTTTTCGTCAAAATGACACGATTCCAATAATGTTAGTACGAATTTTGGCCTATCTAAACATAGATATTGACCCTTAAAGGCGTGCATGCTTTGAACTGTGATCAAATCGATTTATCTGAACAAGGGATTAAGGTTGATTGATAAAGTCCCCTTTTGTTTCTTGTTGAGCTTAAGCCCTTGTTATAGCATCGTGGGCCTACCTATTAAGCTTCCCTGTTATTGCATGTCATGCCTAATTAATGATCATCTTGTCATTCGGATTAAGTTAAGTTAGATATTGTTTTTACTTGAGTGCCTCCTATTTTCCATTATTATAATTCATTATGACAACTTTACTAAGACATCGTCATAACCAAATTGCCAAATTCGTAGTCTCTTAATTAATTAATAGTCATATGTAACCTCTTAACACTAAATTAGAAGATTTTAAGTATTTATTTCATTTTGTGTTTTAGGAAATCTTACAGAGTAAATACATTATAATAACAAAATATAAGTTTTTAAATTGCTAGTAACAAGTCTCCACAGAAAATTATTAGTTCCTAATAACAAAAGTTACTTCTCAAATTATATAGATTATCAAAATTAACAACCACAGTGTCAGCAATTACCAGTAGCAGACTTAGGCCGTAAAAGTAAAATTTTAATGTTGTGAAAAATAAACACAAAAGTTATGGTTCTCCTAGGACCAATGTCTTTCTGCCTATAAGACGAATAGCAACATAAATCGTGACCTCACACACTTATCTCACAATTTTCAGACGCTTGCCCTACCTAAGGGTCCATTTGCAGTGAGAAATTACTCAACCCACAAGTCCTTTCTACTTCTAAGCCACGTTTACAAGTTGTTTTCAAGAGTCATCACGAATCGTCTCGCGCGCAGGTTTGACGATTTCCAGCCACCCGAACAAGCCGGTTTCCGAAAAGGTTTTAGCACTGTGGACCACATACATACGCTTCGGCAGGTTATACAGAAGACCGAAGAGTATAACTTGCCTCTCTGCTTAGCGTTTGTGGACTACGAAAAAGCCTTTGATTCGATCGAAACCTGGGCTGTACTGCAGTCTCTCCAACGGTGCCAAATTGACTATCGGTACATCGAGGTGTTAAAGTGTTTGTACAAAAACGCCACCATGTCAGTCCGACTTCAGGACCAAGCCTCGGAACCTATCCTTCTGCAGCGAGGTGTAAGACAGGGAGACGTCATATCTCCGAAACTGTTCACCGCTGCACTGGAGGATGTCTTCAAGGTTCTGGACTGGAGAGGGCTAGGCATCAACGTCAATGGCGAGTACATCACTCACTTTCGGTTTGCCGACGATATTGTGGTCATGGCTGAGACCATGGAGGACCTCAGTACAATGCTCGATGACCTCAGTAGAGCCTCCAAAAGAGTGGGTCTAAAAATGAACATGGACAAGACGAAGGTCATGTTGAATGCCCATGTCACACCCATTCCTATCAAGATCGGAGACTCTACACTCGAAATTGTAGACGATTATGTATACCTAGGACAAACGGTCCAGTTAGGTAGGTCTAACTTCGAGAAAGAGGTCAATCGTCGAATCCGACTCGGCTGGGCAGCGTTCGGGAAGCTGCGCGGTATCTTCTCGTCCAACTTACCGCAGTGTCTCAAGACGAAAGTCTATGACCAGTGTGTGTTGCCAGTGATTACATACGGGACCGAAACGTGGTCGCTCACAATGGGCCTTATCAAAAGGCTTAAAGTCACCCAAAGGGCAATGGAGAGGGCTATGCTCGGAGTTTCCTTGCGTGATCGAATCAGAAATGAAGACATCCGCAAGAGAACCAAGGTCACCGACGTAGCCCGAAGAATTGCTAAACTTAAGTGGCAGTGGGCAGGGCACATTGCTCGCAGAACGGATGGCCGATGGGGCCGAAAAGTTCTGGAGTGGCGACCGCGAACCGGGAGACGATGCGTTGGAAGACCTCCCACTAGGTGGACCGATGACCTGGTGAAGGTTGCGGGAATCCGGTGGATGCGAGTAGCAAGGGACCGGTCAATGTGGCGACACTTGGGGGAGGCCTATGTCCAGCAGTGGACGTCTTTCGGCTGAGATGATGATGATGATGATGATGACAAGTCCTTTCTGAAAAAAACAACCTATACGAAAAAAATAAATTTGGCACAAAATATTCGTAGGTATCAAGAGTTAACTAACATTGCTAGTAAACATTATATCCATTTATTCTAGGAAATCGCATGTTTTCGTACTACTAAAGCCTTTGGGAGTCTGTAGCGATATGTCACGCCTAATTTATTAAACTTTGTATGTAAAAACATGGTAAAACTACCCATTTCTACGAAAATTATTAATGTTGTAATTAAATTAAGCGGCTGAATGTTTTACGCACGACTCTTGTGTATATTATTGCAGCGTAATCTTAATATATATAAATCTCGTGTCACAATGTTTGTCCTCAATGGACTCCTAAACCACTTAACCGATTATAATAAAATTCGCACACCATGTGCAGTTCGATCCAACTTGAGAGATAGGATAGTTTAAATCTCAATTTACGCAGACGAAGTTGCGCGAGTCAGCTAGTAAAATATTAAAATGTATTCTTGAAGCATTATACAACGGTTTTACGCTCTACTAGTTTTATGCCAGAGAACGTTATACAAAGTGATCTACAGTCTTTGTAGTTACGAAACACATAAATAATGTCGATGTCTCGATGAGCTTGAAATATTCTTCAATTTATGGCGAGTCTCGGGTCGGAAAATTGATACGTGTTTTTGAGAGTAAAGAATGAAACTACAAAGGCGCTTACGGATCTCTGAAAAACTAAAAATAGACGTAAAGAAATTCTAGCAAACACGTACATTTTTCACCATTTTTCTTTTCTGAAATATTACTTTCGCAGCTTTGCGTTGTTTCATGTCTATAGTACATTCTTTTTGAAACGATTAGTTAACAAAACAAAATAAGGCAAAAGGTAATAGGTAAAACCAAGGTAGGTTTAGGTAATTTTTGTTGACGTAGGCTTTTTTATTTAAACAATTAGTGTTAATATTACCTACAATCAAAACAGTAAATGTTTTATTTATTCTCATACACTGAGCCTGAGTAACGTGTTCAGTTGAAAACCGTTTCGTCATTTTCCAAGTCTTTCATATTTCTACAACAAATAATAAGGATTTCGATAGCTTATCTTAATCTAATACGCTTTTTCTTTGTTATTTATTTATTATTATTCAACAAGTACAGAGGCGGACTTAGTAATGCCATAGGCATTTTCTACCAGTCAACCTTTAGGTGATGCAGAGACAAGCAGTGGTAGGTGTAATTTCTGAAAATCTGAGAATAATTTTATTTAGTACTACGATTAACGTTTACGTTATTTATTTATTAATTTATTTAACAATTTATGTACACACTAAATACAGAAAAGAAGAAAGGAATAGAAAATAGGTACAAAGGTGATGCTACGATACGATATGACACACGATATGATACGTTTTTTTAATTTGGAATGTAATGTAAATGCACATACGTAAGTATATCCTCTTTTGTAAATCTCGCTTTCAAAATTAGGTTTGCTGTAAGAAAACCCAACTCCGGGTTAAGCTCGCCTTTGTACATAAGCTATATTATTGCAAGTAATATGTATATTTGTTGTTTTTTTTTGTGTGCAATAAAGAATAAGAATAAACTACAAAGATATATAAAATACCATACACATTTATCGAATACTATAAATATTTATATTCAAATAAATGTAAATAGACATTTACACAATATTATAAATGTGAATGTAAGTTTGTTTGTTACGCTTTTACGCGAAAACTACTGAACGGATCTGGATGAAATTCTGCACACAGATAGTTTATAACTTGGATTAAAACATAGGATTTATCCCGGTAGTAAGATCCCATGGGACAAGAATCAAACTTCACACGGGCGAAGCCGCTGGCAGAAGCTAGAACTAAAATAAAAGATAAACAATGACGAAAACATTACCGTTGTGACGAAACTGCCAGCTTCCGAAATCAGAGAAATAGATGTAGTATTTGTCAACGCCCTCTAGTTATTGCAGGGAATGAGTGCTGAAAGTATTCCTAGAAATGTTGTCTTCACAGCAACCTACGTCCCCACTGTATTTAAGTAGGGTATTACTTTTCTACTTTATGTCTAGTGTTGCGAAAATGTCACAGTAGTGAGAATGTGGGTGGACTTCAATTGTTTCAGTACGTTTGTTAGACACACGGATAGTTTGAACATCGGTATAGTAAAGTTTTTTAGTATTACTGTGGTGAATAAAGTTTACTGCCTACGTTTGTAGATTTAGGAACTTTGAACATAAATGAGCTGAAAGTCTAAGAGGCACTTGCGTTGTCAAAGTTTTGATTGGTTTTCTAATGGTACTAAATATAAGAAATATCTTTTTTATTTTGTGATATAATTTCAACGTATTTTCTAGTAACAAAACAAGCTTTATTAATGATTATTAGTGACAAAGTCTACCAGTTTTAGTATTCAGGTACGAAACACCGGCCCCATCTAAGTAGTTTAAAAAAATGACGTGTAAATGTGATATTTATATAAACCTACTTACAAAATAAACATAATTTATTATTTACCACAAACATTTACAATAACAACATTATTTTATTACACTGAACTAAGTTTATTAAGGCGACTAGATGAGCTAAATTAGCAACTCTATTTGTGGTGGTTCAAACTTCGTTTGAAATGCCGTTAGAATAAAGTTATAATCAGCTAGCACTACAAAGTGGTTATTACGTTAGACACTGCGGGCCAAATAGTGCAAAATTAGTGGTTTTGATCGATTTACAAAAAAACATATTGCTTGTACAATTATTTGCCAACAAATCAGAATGATCGCATGTATATTAGTAAGTATGTTTTATTTTGGTTGAAATAAATTTTTAGATTAGTTCGTGATTTTTTTATTATTAAGTAAAATTAATTGTATTATGTTCTCAAAACACCATCATACTAGCATATATCCTTAAGAATATCGTTTAATTTTCTGGTTTTGTTCATAGCAGTGAATCATATACTTTTAGTCATTATAAAACTCGCGTTTAGCTCATGTAATCGCCTTAATACCAAATTGCAGTAAACGAAAATGTTCGTGTATTTTTACATTTTGCTGAAAAACGTTCATAAATTGATCACCCTAACGATCGTGCTTACAACTATATTTTAAAACAGAGGAAATGTGTTTATAGGTAAAAACCGTCGTTTTACCGGACAATATGTACCTAAGTATAGCTTTTTGAAACGCGCTGCGTAAAAAACATTTCGAAACGAGATACATTTCTGTCCGATGTGATTTTAAAATGTACACGGCGTTTATGTTTACCTAAATAGTGTTTATATAAAGTTAAATAAACGCAAAATAATGTACATTTTATAAATCGAACATCAACCGATCTTCTTTTATCTGGATGTCATGAATGTGCTATTTTCGAAGAATGAACTGCTCCAATTCTAGGCTTTATATAGGCTTCCGACAAAGTCTATCGTATACGAATAGGATTTATTTTCGTTCGTCTGAACACATTTTTAGTAGGCATGAATGTATTCCAGCTATACAGATAATGGTCTGAAAAGATTAGTTTCGACTATACAGTCTTCATGCGGTTTGTTGCATGTTAGAGAGCACTTTGTTTAATTTACCATTGTACGAAAATTTGTGAGCTTACGACTAGATTTACGATGGAAAGCATTATTAGTTTAGTGCAACATTTTTCTTAGTACCTACTTGCAACTAATGCATTATAAATAGAAAAGAATGACAATAAACATTAATTATCTCTAATGATTTCATAGTCTCATAAATAGCGGCTCTGGTAAAAAATATAAAGTCTTCACACATCTATCGTTTAAATCTCTCAAAGTTCCCTTTTTTAACCCCCGACGCAAAAACGACAGGATGTTATAAGTTTGACGTGTCTGTGTGTGTATCGGTCCAAGATGGCCGCCGCCACAAAATGGCGGATTACATATTTCTTCACAACTCCCTCCATATGGGTATCTAATGAAAGGGCTTGACAAGTGGAATACAATGCACTATGATAAAACTAAAATCCAAGATGGCCGCCACCACAAAATGGCGAATCATATTTTTTTTAACAATTCCTTCAATATGGGTATTAAATTAATGGGCTTGAGTACTACAATAATGTATGCTACATTGAAAGAGAATAAGGAATAGTAACTAACGAAATGAGATGAGGAAAGTAGGGTGCAGATGACTGGTACCTCCTAACGATTAACCATTCTATTTAACTTTTATAGTACATAATGTGTTATTCTGTCCACCTTTGGCCGTCGTTACAGGTAGTCAGTGGCCCAAAAAATCTGACAACCAGTCTTACCAAGTGGTATCATATTACCTAGTATTAACTGGGCTGTGGAGGTCAGATAGGCAGTCGCTCCATGTAAATTACTGATTATTCAGCTGCATCCGGTTAGACTGGGAGCCGACCCCAACATGGTTGGGAAAGGGCTAGGCAGATGAGGCAGAGTATATTATTATGTGTAGGGGGATTTTTATATTTTTTAATTCAATTTTACTTGTTGTAAATACGTATACCAAGGCTGCAAGGCTACTGTAGCTGACCTGCGAGAATATAATAGGAAATTGCGCTTTGCTTCGTGGTCATCCCTATACTCGTATTATTATTACCCCGTCATACATGCCTATTCCACACTGCAAGCCTTTCCTGCTACATAGTGTGCCTACATAATATTTATGTTCTCCTGGTACCGTATGCCGTGACCACTAAGTCACAGTTAATTAGTCTTTACTCAGGTTATAACGTGCAGTTAAGTTTAATGCATGAACGTAATGAACTAGAATTTCTACTATGCGGGTTGAGTTACAATTTAAAAAGTTAGAGCTAGTTTTTTGTACAACCTGGTAAATAAAAGATTAAACGTAGCAGAAGCCATTACAGCTGATATTTTACCAGAGCCAAATTGTTTTTTTATATTAAGGATTTTTATAAATCATTATATTGAAAAATGAGCCTGTTCTGTTTTTAATTACCCTTAAAGAATTTTTATGTTGTTTGGAACGATCGGTGTACTAAGTACGTGGCAAGTATTTTTGCGTCTTCTATCCTGTATCAATTTTTTTTATTATTAAACATAAAAATATCATAGATAAAACAAGTCTTAAGTAAATTTACCTTTAATTTAAGCCCGACGTTTCGACCGGATTGCACCAGCCGTGGTCGCGGGGAGACTGACGTATTGGAGGTACCGCGACAGCAAAGTGAAGGCGTTTATTCAACTACCCTCACTCATCTTCATAAATGTTAATTAGGGCCGGTTCACACTAGGACAGCACACTACACTAACAGTGTCCGTATATTGAGGCGATTTCACTTGACGAGTACACTTAGTGATTACTGGATTCCAAGCTCCGGACGAAACGTCGGGATTAAATTAAAGGTAAATTCGCGATAAATACCCGTCTTCTTAAGTTTTATAATGAAGTCTAAAGTACTTCTTAGAAAGTTCTGAAATTCACTAAAGTACTTTTGATGCTTACTTTATACAATCTTCTTAGGCGTTTCCCTAACAGAAGTTCTAAATCGTTTTATTAAAATCAAGCATCTGTACTGAAGAGTTTTAATCGTCAGATGCTACCCACTGATTCGGAAATTTGATTTTACTGAACCAATGGAGGGAACTCCAATGTTTTCTTTATGAAAAGACTATATTTGTCGAAGTTAGGAATAGCCAGCGGGTTTGACATACGGTACGATAACTTTCCGTTGCTTGTATTAAGAGGGCTGATACAGAAATTGGACAACATCGCAAATGGCTGTCAAATATTTTGCTGTTTTGCTTAATATGGCAATATTACTGTATGGAAGTGAGAAATGTGGCTAAAACTATGAAGAATATTTAAAATAGTTTGTTAGCCACATTTCTTATTTCCATACAGAGCAATATATACAGGGTTACTGGTAATTCGTCGTATTCCTTGCAGGACGTTATAGTAGGGTTATAATGCAAGAAATTAAGCCACCAAATGTTCTACCGAAATTATCCCAAGAAAAATCCCAGATTAAATCATTTAAAGCCAATTTTAAAACGATTGACGGTGCGAGTGTACTGAAATTTAAGATAATTATGATCATAGCTGATGACGCAGCAAACCTTTTTTAATAATTAAACGTTAAAAAAATCCTAAACTTTTAGCCATAATCACTAATTAAACAATTTTTTTTTGTAGGTTTTGGCATTCCGTCATAAAAAGATGTTGTATAGTGAAAAAGTGAAAAAAAAAACTCGGACGATGGTATCAAAAATTACAAGTCTCTTTAGCCCGACGGAGTATTGGAAAATAATGGACACGTATTTTTTGTTTTTGTGAAGCAATGAATAATGACGATAAAACGCATCAAAACTCAGGAGTGGGGGCTCGTGACGTCAGAACTCACAAAAAATTATACAAAGGCGTGACGTATTAGGAATTTTAAAAGCGTCGTATTTTCGTCAATTTTGGTTAACGTAATGAAAGAAAAAAATACGGGTTTTTTTTTCGTCTACCCTACAACACATACTTAGCAGTCGCATTTGCTGCCTCTAGCCGTGCTGTTATTCTATAAATATCTACCGTCTTATTGCTGTTATTAAGTATCTACCTATAAAGTCGTTAGTCTGCAAACACAGTCACCCGGCTGCAATCGAAATTATTCAAGAGTACCGTCGGCTTCCCATTTCATCAAAAAGCAATCGTAGTGAACGCCCAGTAATGAAAACAACCTGTAATTGCCCTACTTTTGTACAAAGACCTCTTCCCGTACAGATAATCAGCGAGCATTGATCACCGCTCTTGGCTATTGCGTGTTTATGAGCTGAAACGATCAGTCATTTGTTTCTTAGATTTTCTTGGAAAGTAGGTGCGTGATTAATTATCTACCTGCTCTTAATAATCAATCATATTTCCTGACAACTCTAAAGTCTTCAATGAATGAGTATAATTTAATCGTGATCTGCGAAGCATATCTTTTGTTTTCGTACCTACATAAGGGCTGTAGAAAGACTGAACGAAGCCGAACTTTGTATTTATACTTGGTACTTCTTCTCCCCGCCATTGCGATCATTTTTTGTACTTAGTATAAAATGTGAAATATATATTCTGAAAGAACAATGCTACAAAGACGAGATATGAGAAATTTCAAATTTCTATAGAAAACTTATTTTTCTCATAACTCTTGTTTAAATCAGTGTCCAATCAAAACATATTTTTGGGAACCTAGATTCTGTAATCCAATCGAAATAAATACACACTACCTTTAGAATATGTTTGATTTACAAATTATTTTGATATTACGTTTGTATGAACTACGCATGCTCCGCAGGCCTCGTAAACATAACTGGTGGAATGTGGGTGAACTATTTACGTACAGCTTTGCCTACCCCTTCGGGGATTACATTTGTGATGTTTCCCCGCTCACGCCTGCGCCAGTGGACACCAACTGACAGACCTGAGATGCGCTCACGCCTGCGCCAGTGGACACCGACTGACAGATCTGAGATGTATTCGTTTTTGGCAGTTTATGTAATGTTACAGTACTGTATACACGTATTCTTGGTATTCAATCCTTTTCTAACCAAACTTTCTGCACCCAGAAAATAAGAAAGTAAATCTACATATTTGTGTTAAAAAAGAACATAATGAAAACCCTTGTTTCTTCCTTGTTGATAAGTGGATTCGTAAATCTACACTGCCATGGCTATAACACCGGTGTTCTTGCAAAAATAACAATAGAGTATTATCTCAGCTGAAAAGTTCCGTTATGCAGTCTTATTTTTCCACCATCATGCAAGATAGTATAGTTACCGGACGCGCGGCGATAATATAAAACTGAAGAGCTTTAACTTGCACTATGTTTATATGTTATGTTTATAAGTTACATTGTGTTGATCCTTTGTATGGATATCAACCTACATAAAGGCTGTCAGAAAAAGGCATTTGTTTTCCTCGTCATAGCGATATTTTTTTTTTCTAGACCATACCTTCAAGTTCCAACTTTTTTTCGTTTTTTTATATATGTTTTTAATGCAGGATTTTTACTTTAAACACCTGCACGACCCTCGTACTATTCAATCAATCTAAAAGCATAATGTTCTGTTCATTACATTGAGTCTTATCCAAAAACATTATTTTTCACCCCAACAAAAAATAGTTTCCCAGCTATTTTTTTGCGTAAAGTTACTTAGTTTGATGTACAGAATGCTTGGTTGACAGCTTCGTGATGAGGTTGCTTACACCCTGTATATTTACAAAGAAAACATATCCTGACCTACCGAAAGACAATACGACATCATGATCTTGTGATTATGATTATTCATCTGCTTAGCCTTTTCCCAACTATGTTAGGTCGGCGTCCAGTCTACCGAATACCAAATATATTTTACATGGAGTGACTGCTTATCTGACCTCCACAACACAGTTACTACTAGGTAATAGGATACTCTTGAAAATACTGGTTTTAAGATTTTCGGTCCACTGACCATCTGTAACGACTGTCAAAGATCTACAAATGACATTCGGGACTACTACTTTATGGGATAAATTAAATCACTAGACGTTTAGGATCATGTACGCATAAGTGGTTTTATATGTTAGGAAAGTAAATTAAGGAAGACATTTTGAAATATATACATCCCCTTAAAAAGTAAATCGGAGACGAAACTGCCGATGAGAAAATACACTGCTTGTAATAATGTTATTTAGTTTGAATAAAACGATCATTTCGCGCAACAGTGCGGAAACCATTTTGTAATTTCAACGAGTGTAAAATGAAACCATTTGTTTTAATCTGTTTATTGATAAATAATTACGGTTGAAACGTGAACATAAAATTATTGTGAAACCGCAATGTAGATCAGGATATAATGAGAAAATTAGGTGTCACTAGATCCATCATGCATTTAGCCAATGGATCTTCTGAGAATGGTCGGAATTTTCGACTCAATTCGCATTAAGTTTACATTTTCAGCGCTTTATTTTTAAGTGCTTTTGTATTATGCTTTTATAATTTCTGTTGTTGTTCATCAAAATTGTAACTTAGCAGTCGTATATAGTGTAGTGTTCAATAAAGCGATCTCTTTTAATATTTAGTATACATATATTTGAAACGTGTTCTTTTACATTTAAAAAAGCTCAGTTTATGAAGCGCCTCTCCGCGTTTCCTCGTTTCAGCCATCAAACATCATAATCCCCTGATCGCAGCTATCAGCCCTTTACGAACCCTCGCGAACTAGTCAGATCCGCCGCCGCCCAAGGTATACTTTAGTCGATCCGGATGACGCTATTACCCTCCTCCAAAAGAACTGGAAGGAAAGTAGCACGCTCACGAAGCAAAGACACAAACAGGCGTCATTCCGTCCTCGCACACGAGGCCTGTTGCGATGCCCCGATTCAAACCCTCCCCGTCCCTTGCTCGTGCCAGCCCACGTGGCTGAGCCTGTAGTCCAAAATCAGTCCCTAAATAATGACACCACTCAGATCCAGCCTGTCCCCTCGCTGTCCTCTTCCAGCGAAGCCCTAAGCCGAGGCCCGTATCCCGCAGGGGGTGTCCTTAGCGTGTAGTCGCTCAGTTTGTAAGTTGAATGCTCTGGCTGGAGGCCTTAAACTCAAGGCACCCACAGGATAATGCGGTTGAACAGACGACAACCTGTATAAGTTGAACTGCAAGATGCCATACCGAAAAAGAAAAAAAAATACACTCACGGTGGTTTTTCCAATAGATGCACTAAACTTAATTGCAAGTAATGCTGAAAAATTAATAATATTATCATAATGCCAAAGAGACGAAAAACAATTTCATTTAAACAGTTTGATTGTCTGTCTGTTCCCTGAATAAAATAATATAACGTTCCGGTCAAATTCAATTAAAATTGCTGTTAACGAAATAAAGTGTTGCGTGTTTAATTTAAGTCTGCAAGGAATTGTAAATAATATAAGTGAGAACGAATATTTACCAACGCTAAGGTGAATGACCGGCGCACCTAGACAATGTGTTTTGTTTGGGTTTTAAGAGGGTATTATAAAATATTGGCCGACTTCCATATTGAGTGTTTACCTGGGTTCCGCGAATACAATCGAAATGGCCAGGGATTATCTGTTAGGGACACAAATAGTTTGTCCAGTAATTAAGGGGAATTTCCGTCCTTGAGACGGTATTTATCGTTCAATATTAATTTGATGGAGCTATTTATACGCACGTCCGCTATTATTATTTACGCATTGTTGATTGTATTGATAATAGTGGGAGTTTTAACAAGTATTTATGAATCGATATCACACATAGATATAATAAAGAAGAAGAAATGCCCGTTAGAAGAAAATGTATCTATTATGTATTTACTAATTAATAAATTCTTTCCATAATAGTTTCAATGTTTTTAATCAATGTAAGTTGCAGTGACAATCCGATGACATGACATGTAAAAAAGAAATATATAAGAGAATGAATGAAGGTGAAGCAAAGAGGCCACATATATAACAGTATCGGAACCATGTGTCTCCACTTTATCCCTACCACACGGCAACTACTACAAATGCAGTTCATTATAAGCAATATTTAGATACGCAGTCGCGCTCACACCATTTTCTTAAATCAGAACGTAGTACACAATAAATTATAAACCTTAGCCATCAAACACATCGTGTATTTACCAAGCACCGTACTACTTACCCACACAAAAACATCGGTACACAAGTACATCACTAACTCGTCGTAAGAAGTAGCGGCCGCACTACGCGATGCATGTGCTTATTGAACTATCGTTTGGTGATTTTTACATTGCTTGTCCAGTCACTTAGCGACAAACTTAGGTAGTGGTTGAGAAGCATTGTATTTATTGCAAAATAGTATAGCCATTCGCTTATGACTGGCACAAGAGGTCAGGGTAGAGAGGGGTATAGTGCCAGTCGCACGGACACCGACACGCCTCCTTGCAACTTCTCCTGTTTTTTTTTTATATTTCTATGGTATTAATCATTAAAAATAACACCACAGCTGTTATTATTCCAAAGGGTCATACAGAAGAGCACACAGATTATAAAAAAAAAAAACGTAGCCAGTTTGTAAGAACAAAATACATCGAAACCTTGCAGACTGTCTTATAAACCAATCCATAGAATAAATTGTATATTTGTGATGGTACCTAAATATTTATTTGATGCCGCTATGATGAAATTTTGTACGTGTAAACCACATTTTCCGTGAAGAAATACAAATAAGGAAAACATTAACAGATACTATCTGTGAGAATAACGATGGGAACCTGCTTGCACGATCCAATATGACACATATTAGCGCTTCAGTTAGTAAACACGATAGTACGAAATAAGAAATAAAACATTGACACATAACCTAAATACTTAATTATTACTAAATTTATTTCGTTGGTTGAGTGATCGGAAGCACGACTACTGAGCATAAGGTCCTGTGTTCGATTCCCGGTTCGAGCATTGTTAATGGGTTTTTCCATCAGGAATACCTCATTAGCAGCCACTGTGTCTGGAATTCTGGATTTGTGACCGGTTGGGGACGAGGCTATTGCCATCAATAGGCTCGTTCCCTATTACATGGAATTTGAAACATAACTGGCGAATAGTGGTTGTACTATTAATAATAATAAAATCGGACATTAACACACAGCGCCATCTAGTGCCACACTAAGCAAGGCTTGTGTCGTGGACAACAGATAGTTGATATACCACATAATTATATACTTTTTTGTTTGTAAAAACTAACTTATAATACATATAAACATCCATGACTCGGAAGCAAATGTACACAACCACAACACAACACAACATTCTCATCACACAAACATTTGCTCCTATCGGGATTCGAACCCAGGACCCCAAAAACGTAAGGCAGCTTCACTACCACTACGACATTCGGGTCGCCAAATTAGGTACCTACGCCTCTGCCTAACCTCTGTCTATTACAGGCGTCTAGTTAACTGATGTTATGTTATGATCATATTCTATCGAGAACAATCTAGATGTAATCAAATTGAGTTCAAAGTACATCGACAAATTAAAACAATGGTACTTATAAAACGCAGTTTAACAAGAACGTTCATAGCATAAACAGAGTAGCATGCAGATAGGTGTGTTCTCTATTCAAGTGTACATACAAGAAATTGGTTCCACTTAAAGTACTTACGGGATCACAGATTAGACAGATTTGTCTGCTCATAATTAATCAGTTTCGTCCCACCCGCATACCTCTTCAGTATTCCCGCGATCGTGATGCTTGTAAGTACTTTAAGTGTAGTGAAAAACCGTGAAAGTCTAAAACAGTGTAAAAAAAAATATATACTATTAATAATAATTGGTTGTAAATAAACCCTTGTCGACTATTTAAAAAAATGGGACATCGTTGTTCTAGAATACTGGAGGAAAACCTACATAAAGTGTATACTTACCTAAAGACAATTTAATCTAGGTGTAACTTTATTAAAGTTGTAAGTCCTTGGTGTACTGTGTAGATACAGAGGTTCGCTATTTCACGCACGATATGTGCTACTTCTAAAACAAAGCTGACATAAGACGAATGGAGACAGTAATTTATTGAGATAGAGCACGTGTAAGTAAGACGTCATTTTCAGGGATTTTTACTTGTATCTTATTCTCTTTACACTTACAAGTGGTAACAAAACAATATGACCACTTTGAGAAGGACCCATTTTTTTTCTGGTGGAACCAAGAAACTATTTTAATGATTCGCTGTCACTCGGTTATGTATAAGTTACCCGAAAACTACTTAAGGCGCTTAGATGAGCTAAATTAGCAACTCTATTTGTGGTGGTTAAAACTTCGTTTGAAATACTGTTAGAATAAAGTTCTAATCAGCTTGCACTACAAAGTGGTTGTTACGTCAGCCACTGCGGGCCAAATAGCGCGAAATGAGTGGTTCGATCGATTTACAAAAAAAATATTGATTGGATGAAAATACTAAAACAGTATCATGCTAATATATTGCTTGTAGAACTATTTGCCAAAAGAATCGGAATGATCACATGTTTAATAGTATGTTTTTATTGTTTGAAAAATATTTTTAGAGATAACTTCGTGTTTTCTTTTTATCGAGCCAAATTAATTGTATTATGTTTTCAAAACCGTATCATGCTAGCATATATCCTGAAGAATATCATATATTTTTCTGGTGTTGTTTATAGCAGTGAATCATATACTTTTAGTAATTATAAAACTCGCGTTTAGCTCATGTTATCGTCTTAAGTTTCCGCAGTACGTTTACGCGTACGTGTGAAATAATAAAAATTGAAACACAGTTTTGTGACAGTATAAGTTTAGTTTTAAGCCGTAAAAGCTAAAAACAGTGCTTAAACATAAAATGTTGAAATGTTTTGTTTGTTTCGGGGATTAACTAGATTTTTTTTTACATGAATAGTAGTACCTACTATAACATATCTGACTATTAAACATTACCTTATGAAACTTAACCCTATCATCTAAATGTCTTCTTAAAACCTACTTTATTCTCTAAACACAACAATACATCTCATAATATACCAACTAACAAGACAATTTACATGCCAATCCTGCGCCACTATCTCCTGTCCTACAGTGACATACTACTACACGCCGCGGTGCCCTAACTCTGACAAATTAGCCACGCTATCCGACCCCTAGTAACATGACGAGCAATCCCTGCATACACACGGAGATTGATGATCTCTGAAACTGAAAAGAGGATGTTAGATGGAGAAAAATGGGACATCATCTATTCATATCTGAGAAAGTAGGGGAAAATTATAGTGATGTACTTTTCTGAGTGAAGTGGGGAGGATTGCGGAAGTAAGAGGTGGGTATTTGTCGTGATAAATGTGGGTACCTACGTAAAGACACAGTAATCATAATTTTCATTATAATAACAGCCGCTTGGGTCGATCTTTATGTTAAGCCGCGCTTGCCTAGGTTGGCCCCCCGATGACCCATTATACAACGTGTAATGTTAAATGCGCAAACCTGAAAATAGTTTGATCAGAATCACGAGCAGAATCAATTGAACCACTTTTTAACATAGGTCACATTTTTCAAAAAATCTTCATCAAAAATGTTGACCTGTCTATACAGGGTTATTTGTAAAACACCAACAACCTCGCAGGAATAGATTACTGACATCTTAAACAACAACATTTGTTCTACGACTTTTCCGAAAACAGACAAAAAAAAATCAACTCTCCATACATACTCGTATGTCCGAACAGCTGATGGAGTTTTGCATGAGAAGTCAATTTTTTTTTGCCTGTTTTCCCAAAAGTCGTAGAACAAATGTTGTTGTTTATGATGTAAGTAATCTACTCCTGCGAGGTTGTTGGTGTTTTAAAAATAACCCTGTATATTGATTGGTCAAGCCATCACGCTCGCAAACCCGCCAAAATAGGTAAACAAACGAACACAAATGGTGGTCGTCCAATTTAAATTTTCTCATACGCACAATAATAATAGTTCTTGACAGTAAATCTAATTGCCAATAAACTAAAACAGCACATAAAACTTTTTCTCTCAAAATTAGATCAATAAAATTAAAAGTAAAACCGACTTCACACAAAAAAGTGAAAAATAAGATTAGCTTCAGAAGTCGGTTACAAAAAAAAAACTAAATCAATCAAACAAAGGTCACCGACTTCTGAAGCTAATCTTATTTTTCACTTTTTTGTGTGAAGTCGGTTTTATTTTTTGCAAAAAAGTTTTCATTTTTCACTTTTTAGTGGTTCATATGTGCTTACCCTTTCACAGCGTAACGGCGTGATTTTTTGTTATGAACTGGTGTAAACAATAGAGAGACATGAGATTGCAGCGATCCCAGTGCATTTGCTATCATTTATTGAGGAGTTCCCGTCGCCTATCTTCCGATGTTCTTCATCAGATATTTACCAAATTGAAAAGGGATCACTCCAAGAACATACTCTTCCTAAAACTACCCAAATCGCTTCTGGTGTGCCTATAAAATTTAAGGAATTCCCTCTATTTCTCCAGGATCCCATTAAATGGAACTTAACACATCTAACTGTAGAAATCTGGTTGTATTGTACACTTCTGCGTACTCCCTCA
This sequence comes from Xestia c-nigrum, assembly GCA_916618015.1. Classification (NCBI taxonomy): domain Eukaryota; kingdom Metazoa; phylum Arthropoda; class Insecta; order Lepidoptera; family Noctuidae; genus Xestia; species Xestia c-nigrum. The sequence continues at coordinate 12,226,607 of OU745261.1, read as the reverse complement.
GAGCATACAGGCGTGATGTTACGTCACTATGTTACATAAACAATAAACAACCAAGCGATTGCAGCAATTACTGCAGCTTTGCCGTGTATTTTTTAAGAGTTCCATTTATATCCCCGAAGATCAGCGTCAAATCTTAACCAAATTGAAATGGGACCACACAGAAAGGACCAGGTTTCAAATAAAAAAAGAATTATCAAAATCGGTTAACCCGGTCGAAAGTTCAGAGGCAACAAACATTGTCGAAATCTGGGAGTATTGTACACATCTGCGTACCCCCTCAGAGCATACAGGCGTGATGTTACGTCATGATGTAATATGAACAATGAACTTACAAGCGATTGCAGCAATTACTGCAGTTTTCCCGTCTATTTTTGAAGAGTTCCATTGTATATCTCGGAAGATCAGCAAGAGATCTTCAGCAAATTAAAATGGGACCAAACGACAAGCACCAGCTTTCAAATAAAAAAAGAATTATCAAAATCGGTTCACCCAGTCGAAAGTTCTGAGGTAACAAACACAAAAAAAAAAAACATACAGACGAATTGATAACCTCCTCTTTTTGGAAGTCGGTTGAAAATCATTTGGGGTGTTGCGCATTTAACGTTACACGTTGTATACGAGTTTCCTCCGCGGGTCGAAGAGCACGTTAAGCCGTTGGTCCCGGTCGATCAGAAAGTCTAACAACCAGTCGTACCAAGGGGTATCCATATAGCCCAGTGCTAACTGGGTTGTTGATAGGCAGTTGCCCCATGTAAAATACTGATATTCAGTTGGATCCGGTTAGACTGGAAGCCGATTATAACATATTTGGGAAAATTTTAGGCAAATGATTTCAATGGTGATAAATGCAGAAAGTTTTGCTTCCAGTGATAACCTGGAGTTAGATCAAAATGCACCAAGTTATAATGAATGTCAGTCGCCTACAACCAACCCACGCTAACTTTTAATTTACATTAAACTAGCTGACCCACGCAACTTCGTCTGCGTCACATAAGAGAGAAAAACGAAAGAAAAAAAAAACCCGTTTTTGCAACATTTTTCATTCCTGTTCCGCTCCTAATAATCGTAGCGTGATGTTATAATTATAGCCTAAAGCCTTCCTCGATAAATGTACTAACCAACACAAAAAGATTTTTTCAATTCGAGACGGTAGTTCCTGAGATTATCGCGTTCAACCAAACAAACAAACAAACAATCAAACAAATAAACAAACTCTTCTGCTTTATAATATTAGTATAGATTATCTTAATGGGAAAATCAAGTGAACTTATTTATTGAAACAAAGTTTTTATTGCACTTGTTAGCTCAGCACGTACAAAATATGTTAAGCTCGGCTTGTACTTTTTTCTACATATCAGTGCAGAATTACTCGCCACTGAGTGCTCCTTTGATACTCCGCCGCTGTGTTTGTCCACGTTTTTTATGCTCTTAAGTTAATCCGTTGTTTTTATTGGAGGTTGCATATTTATGTATGCACTGGCCTGTGAGAATAATCATATTTAACACATGTCTGTCACTGATTTGAAATTAGTATAGTTACGGTTTCTGTTTAGGTTCTGATACTTAGTAACCGGACTTTGTAACTTGCGTGTAAAAATATTGTCCACGAATGAATATACTCTACCATCCTACCACTGCTCTTATCATTATTCCAATAGGTTATGGGCCCAGGTCCCGGAAGCATAAATGCTAGAGCATAATTTTTTAATTGAGTGGAATATTTATCGTGTGCTTGTGAAACTTACGAAATCTCAATTATGTCAGCTGAAGTTGGCATAAGTGGTATTAAGAAGCTGAAAAATTCGTCCGACTACCCAAACTGGAAATTCCTGGTGCGAAATTATTTGGAGAATAAAAACTGGTGGGGAGTAATTTCTACAGATGTAGTAAATGCTGACGTAGACCGGCAGGCACGAACGACAATATGCTTGTTGTTAGAACCAGAGTGCTTTACCCACGTTTACAATGCGAAGACTGCGAAAGAAGCCTGGAATAGCTTACGGAAAGCGTATGAAGACAAAGGTTGGGGAAGACGTATACATATTCAGCGAGAACTTTTTAACTGTAAGTTAGAGAATTTCGATTCTATGGAAAGCTACATATCCAAAATTACGTTCCTGACACAACAATTGTCCGATATTGATGCTCAAATCCCTGATGATTGGATCATATCGATTTTGCTGGGTGGATTGACCGCTGAGTACAGCCCTCTCATTATGGCTGTAGATAATAGTGGACAAGAAATCACGTTGGAGCAAATTAAAATGAAATTGTTACAAGAAGGAAGTAGACAGAGTAAGTTGAACACAGAGTACGATAAAGTTTTAGTTACACGTAAAGTACAGAACGATGCAAGATCTAACACTAAAACAAATGATCGTAAGCAGAAGTTCGTCTACAAGTGTTTTAAGTGCCACAAGCAAGGACACAAGGCGTCTGAATGCAAGGAGCGGATCAAAACCGCGAATATCTGCCTGAATACGAAGGGGGCGATAAACAAAGATAAGTGGTATTTAGACAGTGGGTGCTCAAATCATATGACCCATGATAAAAACAAATTGTTGTCTTACACACATGTAAAGGGCAACATAAAGATCGCAGTAGCAAACGGAGAGAAGTTATTGGTGAAAGGACGAGGAAATGCTGAGCCACAAGTCAGCGAAAACGAAAAATTAATTTTAGAAAACGTTTTATTTGTTCCTGATTTATCCATGAACCTAATTTCGGTGAGCGATTTGACCAAGAAGAATTATTGCATGAATTTTGACAATGAAGGTTGCATGATTAAAAATAAAAATCAAACTATAGCAAGATGTCAAGAGGTCGGCGGAATCTATGAGTTGTCAGAAACTCAAAATAACGTAGTGAATTTGACATTGTCAAAACGAAATGAAATTATTTCGAATATTTGGCATAAAAGATTAGCTCATTTATCGCGTAATTATATGAATAAAATGAAAGTTTTAGTAAGTGGTATGGAATTTAAGAGTACCGATTTATGCGAGCCGTGTATTTCATGTATCGAAGGAAAGACATGCAAAAGTCCCTTTAAAAAACAAGGTACGAGAGCGAACGAGGTCTTACAGTTGGTTTTTAGCGACGTTTGTGGACCAATTGAGGAGCCGTCGTTCGGTGGTTCGAGGTATGTTCTTATATTTATCGACGATTATACTCGAAAGACTCATGTTTATTTTTTGAAGAACAAAAGTGAAACTTTCGATAAGTTCCGTGAATATAAGGCGGAAGTTGAGAATGAGACAAGTAAATCTATTAAATGTCTAAGATCTGACAATGGCGCAGAGTACTGTAATGGTAAATTTAAATCGTTTTTGAAGTCTGCAGGTATAAAACACCAGACGACTGTACCATACACGCCGGAACAAAATTCTGTCGCAGAAAGAGCGAATCGTACTATAATAGAAAAGGCAAGAACATTACTTTCAGAATCGAATCTAAGCAAGAAGTATTGGGCCGAAGCTGTAAATACTGTTGTTTACTTAAAGAACAGAAGTCCCACGAAAGCATTGAATAATGCGGTACCAGAGAAGCTTTGGACTGGAAAAGATGTGGATGTCAGTCATCTGAAAATCTTTGGCTGCTTGGCATATAGATTGTTACCAAAACAAAAGAGACGCAAACTGGACATGAAGACGGAACCAATGATTTTTATTGGATATCCAGATAATCAGAAGGGTTATCGTCTAATGAATCCCAAGACAGGTGAAGTGACGACTGCGAGAGATGTCAAATTTCTAGAAAACGTCTTTCTACAAAAGGAAAACGTAAAAGAAACGGAAGTAATTATAAACCTGAATACAGATTCTGTTCCTTCCAGTTTACCCAACGGATCTACGAGCAGATCTGAACACTTGGAGGCTCACGATGATATGTATCGTGATACTATAGACGAGAATGCAGAAGTATCGGAGGAGATAAGACCTGTCCCTGTAGTACCAGAGCGAGTACCTGATGACGTATTGACTGAAGAAGAAGTCAGAATACCTGAATCAGTAAGAAGGTATCCTGTAAGAGAACGCAGACAAGTCGATCGGTACGGATGCAATGTTATGTATGCCAAGGAGAGCAATCTTGATGGTGATCCATTGACTATTAATGAAGCGTTGGCGAGACCAGATGGTGATTTATGGCAAAAAGCGATAGATAATGAACTTATGTCACTAAAGGAGAACCAGACTTGGACGTTGGTGGATCTTCCAGCTGATAAGAAGCCTATCCAATGCAAATGGGTATTCAAAATCAAGAAAGATAGCGATGGCAAGGTAACGAAATACAAGGCTAGACTTGTAGCAAAAGGTTTCACACAGGTATGTGGTGTAGATTATACAGAAACTTATTCTCCTGTAGTTAGAAGCTCTACTCTAAGATTATTGTTCTCGCTAGCTGTTGAATACGATTGGTTTATTGATCAGTGGGATATAACTACTGCCTTTTTGTACGGCAAAATTAAAGAGGACATTTTCATGCTCCAACCAAAAGGAGCAGTAGTCAAAGGTCAAGAAACCAAGGTATGCAAACTGCAGCGTTCTTTGTATGGATTGAAACAAGCTTCGAATGCTTGGTTCAAGGAATTGGATAAAGAAATGTTGAATTTAGGCTTTGTACAATCAAAAATAGAACCGTGTTTGTATCAAAAGCAGCTTAAAAACAATAAGAAGTTGATTGTCGTTATTTACGTAGATGACCTTTTTATTTTTGGAAATTGTGCACAAGAAAAGCAAAAGTTAAAAAACGATTTGCTTGACAAGTTTAAAGTGAAGGATTTAGGGCCGGCTAGGCATGTTTTAGGCATGAGGCTGAGAAGAGACAAAGATGTTATTTTTCTAGATCAGCAACAGTTCATTTCAGACATTTTGAATGACTTTAACATGACAGACGCTAAGCCATTTTTGACCCCAATGGAAGTCGGTATGAAATTAGAAAGATCGACAAATTCACATAGTGATCTGCCATATCAAAGCTTGATAGGGTGTCTAAATTACTTGGCCTGTAATACACGACCAGACATAGCACATGCGGTAAGTGTACTTTCACAATTCAATTCGTGCTATGATGAAATACACTTTAAATGTGCGAAACGGGTCTTAAGGTATTTAAAAGGTACGTCTAACCTTTGTCTCACTTTTAGGAAGTCCGGGGATTTAGACTTACGAGGCTACGTTGATGCAGATTGGGGAGGGGCACTTGATAGAAAGTCTTTCACGGGATTAATTTTCAAGATAGGTAAAAATATAGTGTCATGGGAGAGTAGGAAGCAAGCGACAGTATCCTTGTCCACCACAGAGGCAGAGTACGTAGGACTGAGTCAAGCTTCGAAGGAAGCTCTTTATTTACGTAGTTTACTGAACAGTTTGACAGCTGTGGATAGTAAAGCAGTAGTAATTTACAATGACAATCAGTCGGCGCATAAAATTGCAGCTAACAAAATGATGCATAATAGGACAAAGCATATAGATATCAAGTATCATTTTATTCGTGAATGTGTACTGACAAACAAAGTTGAAATAAGGTACATGTCAACTGATAAGATGATAGCGGACATCTTAACCAAAAGTGTTCACAGCCCGAAGCTGAGAGAATTTTTAAAGGATTTATCCCTGGCAAATTATTCTATTAAGGGGGCGACGAATAGTTAAATGTTTGATGTTGTAGGTTTTCTAGAAGTGCTTTGTGTAATAGATAATTTGTAGTTTTGTTATGCATATTTTATTTTGTTAGATTTCTTCTGTTTTTGTACTATACTTTTGAACATAGAAGTGTTAGTGATTTATGTTGTTTTATGTACCGAGTACTGACAAGTACAGAAGTAATCATACGCATGTGTAATAGATTAAGGGGGCGTATTGGAGGTTGCATATTTATGTATGCACTGGCCTGTGAGAATAATCATATTTAACACATGTCTGTCACTGATTTGAAATTAGTATAGTTACGGTTTCTGTTTAGGTTCTGATACTTAGTAACCGGACTTTGTAACTTGCGTGTAAAAATATTGTCCACGAATGAATATACTCTACCATCCTACCACTGCTCTTATCATTATTCCAATAGTTTTAACCTTTTTAAAGAGCATATTCTAACCGTAATCTAGCTTATGAATACCTGAGGGCTTGGAGAAGTGAAGTTCGGTTTCGCGTGGCACTAGATGGCACTGTGTGTAATTTCCAGCGACATTTATGTTTATAGATTTTTTATTGTAGCAGGACGACTGAAAGTGATATGAAAGGTCAGACGCCTACATCAACATTTCCTTGCCCCTATCCGAGTCTTCTAATCTTCTTCTTACATACTTAGGTATTTCTCTATTACTCGTCATCTCATCAGACACAGCCTCCTCTCTTATATATATATATGTCACCGTAAAATTGTCAAATACGTTATATTATAATATAACGTGATTTTTCTCGCGATATTGTAATGTCTCGAATTATTATCAACTGAACATACGTAAGTTGACTACCATCGCATGCATTTCACGAAAAATAATGCGTTTTGTTGTAAGCAGTATGTTCATTTGACAATAATTCGAGACTTTACAATATCGCTAGAGATATTACAATATAACGTAATTGACAATTTTATGGTGACATATACATATCATCATTAACACGTGGGAGTAGAAGAAGACCTCTACTCTTTTATCCATCCACGTTCATACTCAAAACTATTCACACCCCTAAATAAGATATGAAAATAAATTACGAATTTGATTTGAACCTACTACAGCGGGCCCATATGTAAGGGTATTGACCTTAACTTGATCCTGATAATTTAATACTAAACTAATTCTGCAAATCGAGGTCTTTATTTAAATATAGGTAGATTAATCAATTGGGACCTCATACAATCCTTTTTGAACCCTAAAAGGATTAATCCTAATAACGGCAGAGTCCCGGATAATAAACATAGATGGTAGGGGTCATGAATGTTTAATTAAAATAATCAACGCCGACCCGTTTCCACATAGAAACACCGCTGTAGGTTCGCCAAAAGATCCAATTTAAAGATTTATACGCATTCAACCCACATTTGATTCCAATGAACGGAGCTGCTTAAAAGATCAAAAGGGAACATTAATTTATTTTTAATATTAATGTACTTGTCTGTTGAGTAAATGATGCCGTGTTGGAAATATAATTATTATTTGTTGATCTACTATAAAATAAGTATAGATAGAATAATAAATGCGGATACGACCCTAGTCCTTGTCAATTATTTACTGAACTATTAATGTGTCATTATTTATTGTTTTATAGTTGACATAATTAATACAAATTATAAAGTAACATGCTGGCTGTTTAATTTGTGTCTTAGAAATTATTAAGTGGCAACCAAACGACATAAATTATTTTCTAATATTTCGTTTTCTATGGATTAATGTGGTTTAATGGTGAATAGTTTGTTTGATGGTTTTATATTTAGATGGTATTATTTTTAATACCCTTAATTTGTATTATTATCGTGCTTGCTATTTTGTGATCCTCTACTATTATCTCTGTGTCTACTCGTGAGAACCTGTAATTGGCTCTGTGTCGCTTAATCAATATTGTTACTCACTTATTTTAGCTGTTGGTTCTCCTTTTAATAAATAAATAAATATGTAACATACTGAACATGGAGTAAATATGTGTAATATAATAATAATTCTTACTTTTTTCCCGGTTTAAAACCTGCGTTTCCTTGTACTTTACATTATACTATCAATTTACGGTATATGAAAGCTATTCAATATTAAATTAAATGGGTCAAAGGTAAATGCTATAGTGTCAATGTTACACATTTGATTGAGTGCGAAACCCACTCGACAGCGGATTGAGTTTAAATTAACTGTCAAAACTATCGAATATTGGTGTCCATTCAACCGAGTACTACTGGGTAGATGGATATTACGTTCACATAGTTACTTTCACACTTTTACAACGTGTAACAGAAAGGGTATAGTCATATGAAAGGGTGTTCCACAGACCATCAAACTGAATAACTTTTTCTTTGAGACCATTATTGAAATCGCGAAAAAATAATCAGGTGTCTCATACATTTTGTATGGAGCCGTTGATTATTTTTTCGCGATTTCGATGATGGTTCCATGGAGAAAGTTGTTCAGTTTGATGGTCTGTAGCACGTCCTTTCATATGACTATACCCTTTCTGTTACACGTTGCATATTCTATAACTAGTAAATCCTTTTTGTAAAAGTAGGTAATAAAAAAATAAAGTCATCTGAACATTTTTTTTTAACTTTTATTGAATCTCTTTGAGCAAAATTGTTAGAGGTACCTGAATATCTCCGACTTCTTCTTCGGCTATTGAAATAATGCCAAGTATAACTTCAAAAGGGTGTTTTTGTACAGTCGGGAAACTTGGAATATAAATAAAGCACAAAAAATGTACTTAAAATATCAATGATATTGGTTTTATTGTGGTACACGATTAATTTACTCGAAGATAACAGCTGCGGTGGCCACATAAAAACATGAATGACAAAAAAAGACCTGTCAATTAACACCTTTGTCATGATCATTACTTAGAAGATTTTTTGTGTTTTATTTCTATTTCACTCATTACTTATTCCAGAATTTCTTAACACTGTTCTGCCCTCGCTTTTTTCCACCTGAAACGCTCATTATAATTTTTCACAATAAGGATTCAAACAGTGGTTGTTTTGCGACACCAAAAACAAAAGACTGGCGCTCGACAAAGCCACATAACGTTAGGTAAATTAAGATGGATGGAGACGAGAATTAATATTTGTATACAACGCGCTGGTTATGTAGGTATTCAGTATAACACCGCCGTCACTAATGGAACTTGGCATATTATCAACTATGATTAGTAGTTCAGGCAGTTATACTATATTTGGAAGGTAAATTGATTTATCATCGCAGCTGTGAATTACAAAGGAAATTACATGCGTGGGTTTTTTTTTTATTAATATTGTGAAACCCCTTACTTCAGGTACTTGACATTTTGAAATCCACGTCACGACATTCATCATAATTTTAGCCGAATTCATTTGGCCTCCCCCAAATGTCGCCACATTGACTGGTTTCGTGCGTCTTGATCATCCAGCAGCGGTGGCACAGTGGTGGCGGCCCCGACTTACGAACAGAAATTCGTGGATTCGAACCCAGGCAGGCGCATTACTTTGTGTAATTTATTTCATCACCGCTGCTCTCAAAACGGTGAAGGAAAACATCGTGAGGAAACCGGCATGTCCTAGAACCAAAAATTCGAAGGCATGTGACATCTACCAATCCGCACTGGGCCCGCGTGGTAGATTATAGCCCATTCCCTCTCATTGAGAGGAGGCCGTGTCCCAGTAGTGGGAACATTATAGGCTGATGATGATGATGATGATGATCATCCAGTGGATCCCCGCAACCTTGACAATCTATGTCAAATCAACATGTCATTTATTCCCGTCTGCCACCGCAGGTGGTAGTTGCAACTATTTGTCGCACCTACCTCCACTGGTGGCGGTAGTTGCACACTTAAATTAGTGCAATCCTCCACCAGTGGTGGCAGATTTGACGATCAAGCAGCCGTCTGACACCACCAAATACATAATATTTTAAATAAAAAAAACATAAAAAAAAAACATAAATAACAAATAAAAAAAAATACCGTTAGGTTTCTCTATTTTACAGGTTGACAAAAAGACGGAAAATACTCCACTAATACTTGTTATTATGACGATAGCTAACACGGTGCTCCAGGCTGGATAAAAATATCAGTAGTTTGAAAAATGATGTCTAGGCCGCCTACCCGGGGCACGAGGGTCTTATTTTTAAATGTTTCAACTCGTGAGGCTATTTTAAATGCGCATTTTTACTTGATCTTAGAAAATTTTAAATGTTTATCAATCTTTAATTAACCCTTTTTCACGTGTGGGTAATTTAGGTAATACATTGTTCATTTAACCAGAGAAATATCTTGAAAAACAAATTTACTTTTCATCCCTCACGCGTAGTGAAGTTCCGCACGTGCTGGTTTCAAAGAATTATAAACTTCAATTTCCGAGATTCGATTAAATCGTCATAAAGGTAACGTTCCACGTGCAAATCGATTCTAAGAATATTGCTCATACATTATTTCTGGAACCTTTTCCTTTCCTTCTTTCCTTCATGCATTCATCCATATTTGATAAAACATGTCATTTTTATTTCTTTTGCAAATAAAATGAGATAAAACTCGTAGAATAAGTTAAGAGGAATATGACAATAGAACTTTTATTAAGGTTTATTTATAAAGGTTGATTTGATAAAGTTTTGAGTGGGTGTCATAATAAAGTAATGAAAGGAGCTTACGTTGGCTGTCTGTTTAGGTAACAAAAAACCGGCCTCTTGACCTCTTGCTAGGGTTCAGTACAAACTTTTTAAAGGACAAACTTAACTTTGCTGTTCGATCACATCAAACGGGTATTGCACAAACCGCAAATAATAAGTTTGTAATAGTAAAATCGCTGTTTTTGTTATGAAACTACATATTTATGGTTTTCAGATTTTTCCCTTTACATGTATAAGACTATTGCTTCTCGCAAAATTTCGTGATTCTAGGTCAACGGCAACTACCATATAGGTTTTTGACCCAAAACCTATTAGGGCACTTCAGGTTGACCAAGAATTGTCAATTTTGATTTTGGTCAAGGTCTTACAGCACAAGTAAAGGAAAAATTCAGATTTTTTTTTTTGTTGAAAATGGATGTACAAATTTTCGATGTTTAATCTAAATTTGCCCATATATTTTATCGTGTTGATTCAGGATCTTGATTTTGTTATCTGGTATAAATTTCAACTTGATATCTCGACCTATTCCTGAGAAAATCGGTGGTGACATACGGACGGACGGACATGAAATTTATCTTTTAAGGCTTTCATTTTTACCTCTTGAGGTACAGAACCCTAAAAATGGCAAACTGAAAGCATTTATACGGGGTTATTACACGAAACTGGGTTTGAATGATTTGTCACAAGTGGGCGACAAAATCGAATAATATGTATTTGTTATACAAGAGTGCAAAGTTGTTTTTTAACCGCGTGCTCAATTTTGATGACCGAGCAAGCGAAAGATTCCAAAATTGAGTCACGAGCGCAGCGAGTGATTCAAAACTTGGAATCTTGAGCGTTAGCGAGGGAATTAAAAGAGCACGAGGTGAAAAATCTTTGCACTCGAGTGCAACACGTAACTACTTTTCATTCCACCGCAGATCACCACATTCACGCAAAAAAATGCGCATTAGATATTAACAAATTCAGTTAATTCTGTTGGCGTCAAATAAACTTCCTCGTGAGATAGTGAGTGGTCATTTTAGGTTTTTCACTTGTTTTCATGTTGGATTCCTTGTTTTTAACCTAAGGTGATAACAATATGACGAGAAAAAGAAAAAAAGTACACCAAGAAGGTTCCGAGTCTGAGTTCTAAACAAATAAAAAAAAAAGTATGGTAAATTCGGCACCATAGAGGTAGAAGTAAATAGGTTTAATGATGTTTTGAATACACATGCTTAGTGCACACGATATTCTAAATTCAAATTTACTTTACCCTCAAGACGATAAAAACGGCTTTTGCTCTCAGATATCGAAGAGCAAAAATACTCTTTCCGAGATGGGGGGATGAAAAAGTGTATTATTATGTTGGTTCAGAAAATACATTGTCATTGTCATACACTATTTACCTAAGAAGCAACAGCAATACAAAATTCATTCCTTGTTCTTTAACTATGACTACGTTTTACTGAAATTAAATTAAACTAACGGACACTTGTGGAAATTGTTTAAAATCCTACTTTCGGGTTTTGAGGTTATAAAATACATAACATTAATCCGTGCGTGCCTAAGAACTACCAAAAATCACAATGACTACATATAAACAAAGTCTCCCGCCGCGCGTTTGTGCTGTATTCTACCCTATACCCCATTGAAACGATGGATGGACTATGTGAAGAATAATAAGGCAAGAAAGGAGGTGAGTGAGACAGAAGTATGGGGGAAGAAGACATGCTGCACCCACACCAAAAATACGGAATAAGGGGGAGAAAATGATGTTGATGATATTTGCTAGGATCGGGACAATAAACATGACGCCAGTGTCAAAAAAATTGCAAATCTATACTTAATATTATAAAGCAGAAGAGTTTGTTTATTTGGTTGAACGCGCTAATCTCAGGAACTACCGGCTCGAATTGAAAAAATATTTTTGTGTTGGATAGTCCATTTATCGAAGAAGGCTTTAGGCTATATAACATCACTCTACAATCATTAAGAGCGGAGCAGGAATGAAAAATGTCGCAAAAACGGGGACGTTTTTTCCTTTCGTTTTTCTCTCTTATGTGACGTAGACAAAGTTGCGTGGGTCAGCTAGTCTAATATATATGTAGGTCCATGTTCACCAAAAAGAGTACGGTCCGATTATCTGAAAACAGCTGTTTAAAACACATTTTTGTATGGGAACATGTCAGAGTGACAGCTGTTGTTAGATAATCAGACCGTTATCTTTTCGGTGAACATGGACCTTAGTCCCACAGTTAGAGTATTGGAATGGAGGATCTGGTGGCTAAATAATGTCGGGTTGGCTTCCAGTCTAACCAGATGTAACTGAATAACAGTATTTTACACGGAGCGACTGCCTATCTGACCTCCATAACCCAGTTCGTGCTGGGTAATACGAAACCCCTTTTTAAGACTGGTTGTCAGACTTTTTAGGCCACTGACTACCTGTAACGAATATAAAAGATCTACCAACTGACAGCCGGGACCAACAACTTAACGTGCTTTCCGAGGCACGGAGGAAACTCGGTATGTAAGGGTGGTCACCCATGCCGGGGTTGCGGGCCTGTTGCCGGGGTTGCGGGCCTGTCCGAAAGAGATACCGCGGCCCCGGAACGTAAAAAGCGAGGAAGGAACATGGATGGTTTTTAGTCAGTAAGAGTCTGACACTCCCTCCCGCTCCGCCCAGAGTGGGGGGGGTCATTTGATGATTTCCCATCCTTAAAAAAAAAAAAAAAGGGTTGTCACCCATCACAGACCAAACTAGGCAAGCACGGCTTAACCTAAAGATCGATCCGAGCAGCTGTTATTATTTAGCCACGAACTCCTCCTCCTAATGGCTCTCAAGTGTTGGCACTTTTAAATGTATGAAATACCAAACATTTCGTTGAAAAGCAGCAAGCATCTTTGTCCTCAATTTATAATTGGCAGCGAAAATGTGTACATATTCATTCGCATACAATATCAGAAGCTAAATTGAACAAGTTCATACATACTCAAAGGCACAAAGTTAACAAATGAATGTCACATACAATATTGAGAAACCCTAACTTTGTTCTCATGTTATTAATATTTAAAAGTTTATTTGGCTTTCATTAGAGATGTTTACATAGTACATTGAAATAAAATTGCTTGAAGCGTTTATATCTACACTAGCTGACCCACGCAACTTCGTCTGCGTCAAAAGTACTACCTACCTACAACTACCTACTACTACCTACTACGACCTAGCTACTACTACCTACCTACTACTACATAACTACTACTACCTACCTACTACTACATACCTACTACTACCTAACTACTATTACCTACCTACTACTACCTACCTACTACTACCTACCTACTACTACCTACCTACTACTACCTACCTACTACTACCTACCTACTACTACCTACCTACTACTACCTACCTACTACTACCTACCTACTACTACCCACTACCTACCCACTACATACCGACGAAAATAATTAAAAAAAAAAAAAAAAAAAAAGTATCCTATGTCTTTCTCCTGGTTCTAAGCTACCTCCCCACCAATTTTCAGCCAAATCGGTTCAGCCGTTCTTGAGTTATAAATGGTGTAACTAACACGACTTTCTTTTATATATATAGATAGATTATGGAATGCAAATAAATGATTATGAGTATAATAATAATTATAGACTTTACTCACACGTACATACTTTCGAACAAGGCTAAAAACGGTTTGAATTTAAAATGACAAATTATTAAAATTTATTTAATATAAAGAATTGATAAACTTAAGTAGCAGTGGGCAGGGCACATTGCTCGCTGAACGGATGGCCGATGGGGCCGAAAAGTTCTGGAGTGGCGACTGCGAACCAGAAGACGATGCGTTGGTAGTCCGCCCACTAGGTGGACCGATGACCTGGTGAAGGTTGCGGAAATCTGGTGGATGCGAGTCGCAAGGGACCGGTCAATGTGGCGACACTTGGGGGAGGCCTATGTCCAGCAGTGGACGTCTTTCGGCTGAGATGATGATGATGATAAAACTTTATTAGAGTTTACTTGATGTCAAAATGATCATAGTGCAATGATCATAGTGAATTCAAAACATCAATATCCGTTGTTCAAAAATACGTATTTTCTTTATATTTTGAAAATTTCTTTCATATGATATTAATTTTAAATAAATCACCTTGAAGCAAAACCACTCCTCTCCTGTTTTTCTTGTCGTTAATAATACCTTCAGCAACTATTTCAAAGTGTTAATCCCGCTATTATGACAACAAATAAATACAGGGTGTAAACCACCTCATCACAAAGCCGTTAACCAAGCATTCTGTACATCAAACTAAGTAACTTTACGCAAAAATTATTGCTGGGAAACAACTTTTTATTTGAGGTTATAAATCATGTGTTGTGGTAGAACTCAATGTTACGCACTTAAATTATTGTGTTGATGGATTGAGTGAAGGTGTTAAAAAGGTGTCAAAATCAAAATGGTATGGTGTAGAATAAAAAAATATCGCAATGATGGGGAAAACAAGTGCCTTTCGGCTTCGTGAAGAGGTGTTTTACTCCCTTTATTTGTGTATTTAAACTTGGTCTAAGCTGGTGGATAGGTACTATAAATTAAATGAAATCTCCTCAAACAAAATGAAATCTCATTAAACGATTAGCAAGATTTTGTAAGTACCGTTACTTGCTTTCTTTATTGAAATACACAGCGAAAATACAAAATGTTGTAAAACTATACAAATCGCACGTTCAGTATAATTAGAGTGTTATTTTATAAGATTGCTTTCGAACGGTATTAAAAACAAAGGGACTGAGAATCGTAGACTTCGCCTACGGGCTACGCCGTAGACTTCACCTACGCGCTACGCCGTAGACTGCGTCTACGTGAGAAGATTTTTACATGAACTCGTAGGCGTTGAAAAGACTCATTTTTTCCGCTACTATGATATTTGGGTTGACTGGCATTCATTAAAGTTGGGATAATAATATTTGGGTTCTTGAAACTAAAAATAGATGCTGATCTTTTCAGCCCCAAAACTGACAGTGTTTTTATTATTTGACACAAGTTCAATTTCGGTTCCGCGCTTTAAAAACGACGGGGTTTTATAAGTTTGACGTGTCTGTGCATGTGTGTGTGGAACATTCATTATAAAATTCATAACTTCATTGTGATGGGAAGCCTAGCCTGAACATTCAGTCTGCGTTTGGTCCTTGAGCCGGCAAGAAGCTGAAAAATAAAATACATAAATAATTATAATTGCATAAGTTGATAAAAAATGGTTACAAAGAAGGTCTAACATCAAATGTATACAACCTACAACTCCTAGTTACGGCAATATATCAAAAAGAAAACTAGCTTGTCATTGTCTGACATGGGGTGTTATAGGTTTACATAACACTTACATCTCTTTGGTGTTAGGTTTTTTTCGTTAGGTTATTTTCGTTACGGAATTTCTGGATTCGGTCTCCACTTTCAAGAGCCGCATTAGAAGCTATGCAATGCCTTAAAAACAGCGAAACAAAAATTACATAATAAGGATCATAAAATAAATTTTTAAATAGAATTAAAATAGAGGCCAAAATGAGCAAGGTGCTGTAACATTAAAAAAAGTTATGACTGCGTCATGACGCTCTCGTGGACATTAATTATTTATTCTATAGAAACGAGTTTTACCAATTCTGTTAAGGTACCATAGTTAAAAAAACAATTATGATGTCGTAAATTAAGTCACGATGTAATTAAAAAGGAAACATAACGGAGATGGTATTAATGAAAATATAATTTTGGGGATTATATTCCATTCGGAGAAAACGTGAACCTAAAGTAGAGCTAGAACTGAATATTAATACATAGGTAATTAATGTATTATGAAGATTTACTACAGTAAAACTTGATTATTATAAACCAATGTTTTTGACTGCTAAAGATATAGTTTAAAACATGATGAGAGCATGCTCGTAATTATAACATTATTTGACTTGCTCGTTTTCGCATGGCACCAACTATTAGGCTCTAAAGTACGTCATCTTTTAAGTTTGAACCAGCCATAAACATTAACAATGTGATTTTTATACAAATATTAACATATAAAGGTAACTTTGCGCCAGCATGAATTTGAAACTATGCCTCAACTAGCTGACCCACGCAACTTCGTCTGCGTCACATAAGAGAAAAAACCAAAGGAAAAAACCGTCCCCGTTTTTGCAACATTTTTCATTCCTGCTCCACTCCTAATGATTGTAGCATGATGTTTTATAGCCTAAAGCCTTCCTCGATAAATAGACTATCCAACACAAAAAGATTTTTTCATTTCGAGCCGGTAGTTCCTGAGATTACCGCGTTCAACCAAACAAACAAACAAACATACTCTTCTGCTTTATAATATTAGTATAGATTAGCGGCTTAGTACCATCAAATAAAACATATAATCCACACTACTTTAAAACTGCATAATTATTTTCTTTGCTTTGATGATTGCACATATAAATTTATATTTTTTTGTAAATGGGCATTTATTTGAAATAAACCACCAGTTACAAGAAGCAGTGACTGAATAGCAACTTTATTGTAATAACGATAAAGATCATGGTGGTTTTGACAGAAGCACAAAATTGTTAGTTCCAAGAACATTAAAGCCGATTAATAAAATTAAAATTAAAAAAAAACTAATTTTAACTCTGTTTTAGGCTTTCACGGTTTAAAACTAAACTTATATCAATTGAAATAAGGAAGTACAAAAATTTCAATCGAGAGGATGGCTTCAAATTGTCGAGTACGTGGAATCCAGTTTTGAGTATGCTCAAAAGTAGCAGCCGGCATCATACAAAAAACTCCAAAAAACTTGGTGATACTGTGAGTGCGTTTTGTCGTGACTTAGTGTCGAGTTCCAATAGTGCGCGTAGCAAAAGACAAAGAAAGAGGGTAGACAGATTTGTCTGCTCGTAACAATTTAATTTACATCCACCCGCATACTCCAGTCAACCCGCGATCATGGCGCTTGCAACAGCGTCGAAATATCGGGAACTCGAAATAACAAATAATCACGGAAGATATCCCGTAAGTGACAATATAAGTTTAATTTTAACTCAGAAAATAAAATTTACTAATTTAAATAAGGGGATAATAGGGAAAATAAGAGCAATTTCTACATCAAAAATTAAAAAAAAATAATCTCTGCGTTTTATTTATGCAAATAAACTTGTTAGCAGACCTAGCTAAATTTTCCCAATAAACTGTATAAATTCCTGTAATTGTATTTGTGTTTGATTTATCGGATTCGGTAATCGATCTGATATTCGTTCGGAAATTGAAATTATATTTACTCTCCATGAAATGTGTAGGTATACGTTCGTGTTTCGGTTGCGTTCATCCAATTTTGTGAATTCTCGTTACACGGGTATTTGAAGGCATGACAACGGTATTCAACGTTCTCTAAACAAGTGTGTTTGACTTGGGCGGAACAACACGTAGGCATGTTTCAAATCGGTAAACATGCTGTGTAGTAATGAATATTTTTTTGGAAATAATTTGTATGTTATTCTTTAAAAATAATTATCTATTCGTTAAACAAAAGAAAAAATTGTTTTACTTCATTATTTTTGCGTTATTTACTTACATACAATTATAAAATACGTTGAAGCGTCCTATTTCCTGATTTTAAATAAAATTTGAAGAAACATCCACGAGTACACCACAAAATAAGCCGAAGTTTTATTAAACAATAAATATTAAGCTAACCAGCACTGACTAAAACATCGCATTGTTAAAGAATCTACATATTATAATAATTTGCAACTTAAATGATAGAATTTATTGTAATTTACAAGAAACACACGTGCAGACAAGTATAGAATAATTAAATAAATCATTATAAATTATGTTGCGTGAGTTATTATGAGCTCGGTTTATTAATTAGAATTTCTTAGGAGAATAATGTAGGGTGGAATGCAATTTTGTTCTAAAAATAATACTCGTACGATGTAGTTACATTTTGCTGCGAACACTGAACTTTGCACTATGTTCATAGAACGAGAATATTTACAATAACCTCGTTACTCTACTGTACAAATATATGCAGACGTAGAACTACGATACTTTAGAACGATTCAATAAACATAGATTATTATGTTTGAAAAACATAACCAAACAAAGAACTGCTTTTACAATTACTTATGTTATATTGTTTATGTTTTACTGACGATATTTTGGGTGTTTTAATTAGGTACAACTCTGTATAATCCGGAGACAACAGGCGATGTTTATGTTACGTGAACAAAAAAAAAAGCGATTATTAAGAGTGACACCATTTTCCAAAAAATATTACTACTGCCAAATTGTAAAATAGTTTGTTGGAGATGTGTTCTTCTATATTTTACTTTTTTATAAAGAGCAGCGGTGGCCCAGTGGTGGCGGCCCCGACTTACGAACAGTCAGTCGTGGGTTCGAACCCAGGCAGGCGCATTACTTTGTGTAATTTATTTCATCACTGCTGCTCTCAAAACGGTGAAAGAAAACATCGTGAGGAAACTGGCATGTCCTAGAACCAAAAATTCGAAGACGTGTGACATCTACCAACCCGCACTGGGCCCGCGTGGTAGATTATAGCCCATTCCCTCTCATTGAGAGGAGGCCGTGTCCCAGCAGTGGGAACATTATAGGCTGATGATGATGATGATGATGATATTTTACTTGTTCTAATATTATCCTTTCCTAAATATTAAAAACACACAAGATAGTTAAGCGGTTAGTGCCTAACCTGGTGTCAGAGTTTTTATGCGGTCCATGGACCTCTGACTTGGCTTCACATGCCGTCGAGATATGTCTCTCTGGCATTGTGGTTACGTCATGATGTTTTCCTTCACCGAAACAAGTGATCATTATACAATACTCGCATCAACGACTATGTACTGTCGACGGTAAAAAATTGAATCTGTATCCCCAGTAATGCGCTGAATCATTCATTCGTTCATTCACGTGAGAAATCGAATGGCTTTCGGAATCATTGCAGTGAATAATTGATGCATCGATACTATACCATCGGGTATAAGAAAATATGATGATGAGCTAACAAGCCTAATGAATTCAGTTCAACTTTAATGCTATTGGTAATTTAAAGCCGCATCGTTTAAACGCATATATGTGACTACAAATAAAACAAAAAATAATTTAAAAACCCCCGACACATAACTTACTAAGAGTTAAATGGAAATAATTGGGTAATCGATAGGTCATAGGTACCAGTAATCAAATTCACTTTACTCATCTCATTTCATTAGTAAATATTCCTCCTTTCCTTTCAATATAGTATACATTATTGTACTAGTCGATCCCTTTCATTTAAAACCTATATTGAAGGAGTTGTTGAATAAATATGTAATCCGCCATTTTGTGACGACGGCCATTTTTGGACCGATTTTCATCAAACATAGTTAAGAACACTCCCGATTTATTCATACTTCAAAAAAATAATCGGTTCATCCGTTCGGGAGCTACAATGCCGCAGACAGACACACACACAGACACGTCAAACTCATAACACCCCGTCGTTTTAACGTCGAAGAGTGATGGATGAAGAAAGAGAGGAAGGTCAAAGAAAAAACTGGATGATGATGCGAAAAAGAAAGAAGTAAATAATGCCGTGTGTGATACAGGGGAGAATGGGAAAAAAACGACTGACGCCGACTAACAAAAAAAAAAGCGGAAGGTGATTGAATGAGGCAAGGACAGGAAGATGAGGATGATGGTCATGCCGCGGCTACTCCGGGGATTTGTGAGCATTTTGCCGCGTAGTCTGTTCTGTTCTTCTCACTATCTATAGAAATAATTACTAGTATATGGACATGAAAAGGTAGAATAACAAGCACAAACGCAAAAACAAACAAAACGCAAAAGCAAACGTAAAGCATAAACTGGAACGAGCATTTACGGCGTGACCAAGTTAGAACCGCCGCGATAACCGAGTTGCAGGTCATAAGTTCAAACCTACTTACCACCCGCTTTACTTTGTGTACAGTCACGTCTAATAATATGTATACACTTTCCTTAATATTATAGCTATTTTCGCGAGAAATAACGATTGTAACTAGGAGATTGGATCTTTTTTATAAAAATATGAGTTCCAGAATACTATGTACGTAATAAAATTAAATTTTGATCAGTACATTATGAGAAACACAATTTTAAAAATTATGAAGTGTTTACATGTTATTAGACGTGACTGTACATTATTCAATCACTATTAAAACATAATATCACGCCTGTAATCCTCAAATGGTTAAGCAGAGGTGTATCTAAATAGAACACCCAAAATGTTATCAGTTGTTTAATAAGTCCCATCTCATGCCATTCACCAAGCACTGATCCTGTCTTCGTGGATGCTACTGAGAAATCCCTAATGTAAAACCACAATAACACTTTGCCCGACCTGGAAATCAAACCAAGGACCTCACGTTCAGCAGTCCCACTTGCAACCACTAGACCGACGTGGCAGTTTAATCACTGCTGCCCTAAAAAAGATGTGACGTCCACCAACCCACACTGGGCCCACATGAGGCCCACAGAGAGGGAGTAATCCACTTACGACCCTATCCTAAAAGGTCAACAAGTCAACCTCAGCCTAGTCGAAAAAAATGCCAGCGAAATAGTGACTAATGGAATTAATTTATTTGTTGCAGCTAACACCGCAGATCTAGGAGTACTGGACCCGTCCCTGTACAAATCTGACTGTCTTGATGAAGATTTTATGTGGCCAGAAGGACACGTGGTAAGAGAATATAATATAAGTACGAGTTTACTGCTTATGTTTGTCTATTTAATACTTAAAGCACACAAATATCCAGAGGCGGACTTGGGCCCCGTTCCCACTGTGTCGTGGCAAGAGTCAAGGACGACAGTTATTGTGTCGTCTCATATGTGAACACCTCCATTTAAATACATAAGCCACGACACTTAAAACTACACGATTATCTGTCGTCACGACATAGTGGGTCGGGACCTTACAGTAAACTGCAAAGTGCGTTTGACCTATATGAAACAGTTTCTGTGCTTCATCTGTCTGTCAAACAGACAGTGATGGAACCCGTCATGAGAAGATTGAATGAAAAATATATTCTTTTCGTACCTTTTTATGAACAGTGTTCAGTCAATATTTTAAACAAAGATTTTAAAATTTGCTCACATTCTGTAAGGTTATTGTACAGAATAAGCGTTTTACACTTAAGATGACTCATGATATTTTGATATTACAACAAAGTTAATAGGTAAACGCTACATTACACACCTTATGATTTTAACGCAGAAAGGCGGATCTTTCAAAATGATTTGGTTGCAAAACTATATCGGCTGCTAGCTTTTATTTAGCATTAACTTTATTAAGACAGAGCAATTTCTGTGGCTGAAATGGCGAAATTAAATTATTGCCATTTTCGTAAAAAAAGAGAAAGTGAAATGACATTTTTTTTTTTTTTTTTATGTCAGCCTGATTTGTCCCACTGTTGGGCAAAGGCCTCCCCCATAGCTTTCCAATCCTGTTTGCAATATGCCCTTTCTGACTAATCCGTCAAGAACGAGTCCAGATCGTCACGCCAGCGTTTTTAGGCCTGCCTCGGTTACGACGGCCGTCTTCAGGCACCCACTGTGTGACTATCTTCGCCCATCTCCATCCTAGAGACGTGACCCGCCCAGTCCCATTTCAGCTTCGCAGACTTACTGCCAACATCGGCGATACCTGTCTTTGACCGTATTAAGGTGTTACGAATTTGATCGAAGAGTCTAATATTTAGAATGCTACGTTCCATCGCTCTTTGGCAAACGTTGAGTTTGGACTAGGCTTCAGTGAAGGACCAAGTCTGGGCGCCATAGGTTAGGATAGGCAGGATACACATGTCGACGAGCTAGCGCTTTAGTGAAATGGGAAGGTCGCCCTTCATAAATGCTTTCATGGACAATAACAAAACAATAACAAGGATTAGCTGAGGTTTTTTAACAAAACACCACAATGAAAGCGAGATTATTCTAAAGCTTACAAGCTTCAACGGTCACTCATTTAGTCCGCAACTCCAACAAGAGCTTCGTTATATTCCCCTTTTCTCCATGCCCTGTAATAAAACCGTAATTTGAGGCTACAATATTGCATTACGCATTAATTTATTACAAGCTGGTCAGAAAATACAGCCATATTGTGATAGTGACCTATCGTCCTCCGTAATGACCTCTAGTAACTTGAATGAAAGCGCAAACATTGACCAGTCTATGTTTACAGTCGAACCGTGAAATGAAACGATGGATTAAACTTTTAATAAAACCAATAGATTGTTGAAACACAGTTAGCTAAAAAATCTTTCTTGATGGTTGTTTGCACCCCGTGCAGGGCACGCTACGATAGTGGCGATAAGTCCCCTCCAGGACGGACACACACACATTTTACCACTTTGGAAGTGTCTCTCGCGCAAACTATTCAGTTTGGAAAAAAAAATATTAGAAACCTCAATATCATTTTTACAGACCTATCCATAGATACTCCACACGTATGGGATTAATGAAAAAAATGATTTTGAGTTTCATTTCCACGTATGGGTATTCCCCAAACTGTGTTGTTTTTTTTTCTATTTTTGTGTGAAAATCTTAATGCGGTTCACAGAATACTCGTACATCTACTTACTAAGTTTCAACAGCATAGTTCTTATAGTTTTGGAAAACAGTGACTGTGACATACAGACGGACAGACAGACGGATCTCTCACTCATTTTACAGGCCTATTAAACTAACTACTTGCGAGTTTAAGTAATTACTTATGCGTCATTGCTATGCAATAGCTATGAATTTGAACTAACGGCCCCTTAAATCAATTCATTTGAGGTCGTTGCAGCAAGTCTTCTTCTTCCAGAGATCTCTATACGATTACCACACAACTATTCAGTCAGCGGCGCCACTTTCAGACTTCCTCTACCTAATGTAAAAAAAAAAAACATATTATTCCAACAAGTTATATTAAACTAAAAATTTAAAAAACTCCCGATACAATAGGGTTATAATTTCGGCAAACGCCGTATCCTGTTGAAAGTGTGCCGTATCCTGTGTGAAGTATATTATTCTAATGTTCTTCATTCCCTTTCAATTGTATAGTGTACATTATTCTTCTATACCCATATTGAGGGAGTTGTGAAAATTGCTGGTTACATTTTACTAGCAATTTTGTGGCGGCGGCCATCTTGGATTGGAAATTTATTATATAGTATAGTATTCTACTAGTCAAGCCCTTTTATTTGATACCCATATTGAGGGAGTTGTTAAATAAATATGAAATCCGCCATTTTGTGACGGCAGCCATATTGTACTGATTTTTATCAAACATAACTAAAAACACTCCTGACTAATCCACCTTCCGAATAAAAAAACAAAATCAAAATCGGTTCATCCGTTCGGGAGCTACGATGCCACAGACAGACGCAGACACAGGACACGTCAAACTTATTATAACACCCGTCGTTTTTGCGTCTGAGGTTAAAAAGATGATATTTGGCCACATATAAGTATACTAAATTTGATATTTGGCGATATATTATCCTTTATTGTATCCCTATCCTGCAGAGAAGGCTTATCATAAAAGACTATTTGTATATAGGTCCAGTCTCCTTCATAACTCGGTACAGCACCGCGGGGCGCAACCATCGCTAACTTTGTGAAAAGCTGATTAGTTTACCGCTAAATTAGATTACTTTATGTCTAGAATGCAAATACCGTGAATTTCGAGGTAAATGAAACAATTATGTCACTGCTTACAGTGATTTAAAACTTTTTGTTCACAGTTTATTTGCGAATATTTGCACGAAATGGCATTTATTATTAACCTTGCTTAGTGGTTAGGTTATAGGTAATTACTTAATAAGCACAACTATATCGACTAAAGAATTAAATAAATGGATAATTTACCTTATAATTCTAAAAAACACGCTTCATTTCATGGGATTTGATCCAAAACAAAATAACGATTTTCATAGCAGGAGAGCAGTACGTTAATAGAAAACGCCAATGCCCATAATTATAGTCCGGGAGGTATCTACCGCTGCATTTTAAGTAGTTCTTTACGCCGATTGGTTCACACCTTATTCAATAGATCTGGAACGACTGATAAGTAGACCCAGCGTCACATGACGCATCCGCGGTGGGTGTAGGATTGGGAGGTTAGAAAAAAAAGTGATAGTACGCCGGCTGAAACTTGTTTTATAAATAGTTTACATCCTGAGCTTAAAAAAATCTTTAGCTGCATGCTGCTGATCTGCGTCAACCATCGAAGACAATATCAGTCGGCTTACTATTACTTTTTTATTAGCAACGGTAGCTACCGGACTATAAGGTATTCAATTCACACCGAGACGCGACGCGACGCTGCGCGCACATTTTAATAGAGCGACTCAAAATATAACTTTGAATAAAGTACACAAAAAGATACAAATTCGAAATCAGTTCCAGTACCGTTGTGTCGCGTCGCGTCTCGGTGTCAACTGACGCTAACAGTTACGTAGATAACATGAAAACTCATGTTATCGACGAACCAAACCTTCTTCCTTAAATGCTATTCTTAAAAAAAAAACATAATATTGCCAATAATTATGGAAAGCACAAAAGAGGCTTTTTGTACAAAACTTCAGCCAGTAAGAACGCATAAAATGTTAAAAATTCAGAATCATTTACAAATGACCTTTTAAGTAAACGCTTTAACTTTGAAGTACCTAACAAAAAACGTTATTAATAAGCTATTCATAATATTAGCTGTGCAAATGTTTCTGACAACCGTCCTCCAGACAAATCCGCAACTTTATATTAATATTTATGTACTTTGAGTCTAACTTTTACTGTCGTTTTCTCCTCATTCTCAGGAACAACATTAAAATTTATAGCTTCAGGCTATAAAGATTTACTATCTTTGAACGAGACAAGGGCTATTAACGAAGTGATTTTTGATCAACCAGAGGGTTTATTTTTCATGAAATTTTTGGGGACAACTAACTGTTACCCGCAATCTTCGTTTGCGTGAAATTGTTATAAGATAAGATAATTTTTATTTGTTCAAAACATGAGTATACTCTCCTTTACTTCCCCTTTTAGAATTGGATTCAGTTACTATATATTTTTTGCACGGAACTCTATTTTTAAACCCCGACGCAAAAACGACGGGGTGTGTACGTGTGTGTGTGTCTGTGGCATCCCGAACGGATGAACCGATCTTGATTTTGTTTCTTTTTGTGTGAAAGATGAATTGATCGGGAGTGTTTTTAACTCTATTTGATAAAAATCAGTCCAAGATGGTCGCTGTACATATTTGTTCAACGATTCTCTGAATATGGTTATCAAATGAATGGGCCTGACTAGTAGAGTACACGGTATGATAAATTTCAAATCCAAGATGGCCGCTACCACGAAATGGTGTTTTTTTTTTTTCACAACTCTTTCAATATGGGTATCAAATGAAAGGGCTTTACTAGTAGAGTAATGTACACTTTATTGAAAGGGAATGAGGAATATCATTATTATACTACACACACACAGCATACGTCATATCGTAACGTGACGATTTCTACTAAATCGCACTACCCGAAAGCTGCGTTAAGGAAAGTGGTACCAAAAAAAAAAATTGAAATTCTGACCCTATGTGTCCGGGGGTTTTTTTAGTTTTCAGTTTAATTTTACTTGTTCAAAAATAAAAGTAGCCCATGTTAGACATTATAACATCAGCTCTGCCCGTAAAAAATCAGTCCAGCCGTTTCGTAGATTAGCCGGAACAAACAAACAGACAAACGAAAAATAAAAATAAATGTGTTTTTTTATGTGCCGATTATATTTTCATATGCAGTCAGTAAAAAGCTATTATTTAGATATTACAATCTGGCACTTCAATTTTATTTACTTGTAAAGATAAATTAGGCTTAAGCCTGAAGATGTTTAAATCTATTATAATTGTCTATCATTAAATTATTATCCTTTGTAAATATTACATTATAATAGGCAGACTAAACTAACAGATGAATACATGTCTAGCTAATGTTTTATTTGTAAAACAAGACGAAGTTACATAAATCAAATCTACTCAAATAATCTCGCCAAATATACCAACCACGAGAATTCTGGGATTAAGCCAAATTCTTAGAACTGAATTGTATTTTGTTCCATTTACATAGCTCTAGAGTCTAGATATTTCTAAAGCTGCGTCACCTACGTGAAAAGGATGGCCAGGCTAAGCCAGTTTTTGTTAAAATAAATTGGTTGGTATAAATAATTAAGAATGTGTGTCAATATTGATCGATAAGTAAACGTCCACATGGTTTAATTTCGCATAAAAGTGACTCGGTTTTACGACATATTACATAAAGTATACCCGTATTTGATAGCACCTCAAGGAAAGCGTGAATTGTATGTTACATACGGGTACACTGTCTTGTGTAAACTTTCCTCATTCGCCGCTCCAAATAACTCGTACCAATCCGAACGAAAGTTATTTCTTATCTTGTACAAAGTTTTGTTTAAGTACAGAGTTCTGTCGGCAGAAAACAATTTAATTCCATCAAGGAGACAGGCTCTTTTATGTCGTTGAAAAAGTTAATTCAATTAAGGCTCTACAAATATTTTCAATAACGAATTAAATGAGTTCAATCGAACCATCGCTTTCAATTAGTTCGTATTGAATGCTTACATTTATACTAGTATTTTAAAGATATTAAATTAGATTGTAAGTTTCAATTCTGAAAACTTTTTTACTAGCAGAAAGCTACATGATTTGTGAGTGCTATAGACTATAAATTATATTTATATCATCAATGTTGACTGAGCTAGCACGTTTTTGCGGACAAAGTCACGGGCAAGGTGCTAGTCGTCAAATAAAAGCACCAATCGACACGACACAGTCTGTCGCGTAAATCGCGCGACTCATTGAAATGACGTGCCGCTATAACTGACGTTTCTATTTTAATTTCCCTAGGGTCGAGTATGGTTCACTTTGAAATACGAGGCGGGGACTGAACGGCTACAGGTGCATATTATAAAAGCGAAGCACCTTCCTTCACGCACCCCCGCACTGGCTAACGCATGCGACCCCTACATCAGGTAAGTGATTGTCAGTAATGTAATTAATGTTACGCCCTGCCAACGTTTTTAAAATATACGGAGCCAATTTGACATCTTGAGTAACAACAAAGCCTAGCTTTATTTCAGGCATCCTAAGAATACAAACCCCTACGCAGATTGAAAAACATTGACGTAAATTGCGTCTGAATAATAAATTGATTAAACCTCCGACTCTGTAATAAAATCATTCAAATCACGTACCTATCAGTAAGAATAACCGAACCGATATTTCAGCGTGGAAGTTTTTTCAGTACCCATTCGATTCACAAACTCATGAATAATTTATTTTTTTGTGTTATTTCAAGTCAGCACCTAAAAGGTTGTGTATGAGTTGTCATGTTAGTTTTAAGTCCTTGGTTTGAGTCCACAAGCTAACTTGTAAATTAGCTTGTGGACTCAAACCAAGTTGTTGATAACCGTTTGTTTCGGCGGTGTTATTGTTCTGACATTAATTAGAGTTAAACTCCTCAGGATCCAATTGATGCCAGACGAGCGGCGAGTGCTTCAGACTAAACAAAAGAAGAAGACTTGCAACCCCTTCTATGACGAGACCTTTGTTTACCAAGTAAGTAAAAGTACCTTTATTTTATTCTCATTAAATATTGGGTACGTAAGGAAAATTTTAAGAGATTTCTTTTCCCCGAATGTTTTGTTTACAACACTTTGTTTTCAATATTGAAAAGAAACAGCGGGCGATTCATTGTTTTAACAAGTTGTAAAACAAAGATTTTCGTTCCGTGCTTTAATTTGTTTCAGTTTTTATTAAAACAAGTGAATTCAAGTAACAAGAACTGAAATCAAATAACGTTCCCTGTTCAGTGAGCTCTTTCAACGAAGACCGCGAAATTCAAATATTCATTTAATCCATTGTTATAAAACAAATCACTCACGTTTTCATCCCGTTAATTAATTTACTTTTCTTTACATACAATATTCAGGTTCTGGGGTTATTATGAAAGACTTTATTATGAGTTTGCTTCTAGATTATTTCATTAAATATACGGTATTTATTTAGGTTTCTGTTGAACTTTTCGTACGATCAGGGGCACTATTATTATAAATACATTATTAGAGTATTCACGTGGATGGTGTCTTTATTATTTAAAGTCTAATGTTAGAACATAGTGTTATTTTCGAGCTTATACTATTACTATAAAAAATAGACTAGCTTTTTCTCGCGACATCGCTCCCGTTAGGTATGTACGGGAATTGGTCTATAAGACTCAGGGATAATGTAACTTCATATTACTGAATTAGAAGAAAAACAAACTTATGTATTGTCACCTACGGGATATCTTTCGTGATTATTTGTTATTTTGAGCTCCAGATATCTCGATGCCTGTTGCAAGTGCCATGATCGCTGGCACTTGCAACAGCGTTTAAATATCGGACGTCGAAATAGCTCTCACGGTATAAAACTAAACATACATTGTCACTTACGGGATATCTTCCGTGATCCCGAGGTCCCGATATTTCGACGCCTGTTGCAAGTGCCATGATCGCTGGCACTTGCGGCACTTGCTGGATCACGGAACATATCCCGTAAGTGACAATGTATGTTTAGTTTTATACCGTGCGAACTTAGAATTGTGTCTGTTCTAGCTTGTGATTTTGTACATAATTTAGCTACAAGTTCTCATATAAATTAATCAAATGACAGAGTATTGATACATTGAATCTGATATTTGTGAAAGGCAAGCCAGCGCTCACATACTTACTGGTGGACATGTAGAGTAGAATGTCGAGCTCGAAATATATCGGATATCGCATCGCTTTGATGAGGATTTAATTACGTTAATGGAAATTTAAACGATCGCTGGCTGGGAACGGCAATGTAGCGGCATGAAGCTTTTAACATTGGGTTGTAGGTTAGCTATGATATGGGAATACTATTATCTCTGACGTTTTAGTAGCAATATATATATTCTGTTAATTAATCTATATAAGTGTTATTTCATCTCAGCTCATAAAAGGAAAGAGGCAAAGTTCCTAGTGTGTTGGTAAAGCGTGATTTATAGAAGTAGTTATCGGAAAACGAAAATTATTTTAATGAAACAAGATCCAAAGTTTTACTAATAGTTATGACATGATACAGGATGTTAATTATTAATAATTATTCTTTGATAATAACTAGCTGACCCACGCAACTTCGTCTGCGTCACATAAGAGAGAAAAACGAAAGGAAATAAACCGTTTTTGCAACATTTTTCATTCCTGCTCCGCTCCTAATGATTGTAGCGTGATTTTATATAGCCTAAAGCCTTCCTCGACAAATGGACTATCTAACACAAAAAGATTTTTTCAATTTGAATCAGTAGTTCCTGAGATTAGCGCGTTCAACCAAACAAACAAACTCTTCTGCTTTATAATATTAGTATAGATAGTATAGATGAAAAACGAGGCAAAAAGGAGTGTCGATAAAGAATAAAATAAAATGTATTTCGCTGTCTCTTAGGCCACGTTCCCATTATGTCGTGACGACAGATAATCGTGTTTTAAGTGTCGTGGCTTGTGTTTTGAAATGGATGTGTTCACATATAGGACGACACGATTACTGTCATCCATGACTTTTGCCGTCACATTGTAGTGGGAACGAGGCCTTTTCCATTTTATAATGTAACACGTATAAAGGGTGTAAAACACCTCTTCACGGAGCCGAAAGGCACTTGTTTTCCCCATCAATGCGATCATTTTTTTGTTCTACAATATACCTGGGAACCTTCTAGTTACTGAGCTATGGGGGGTCAAAGTTACCACTTACAGACAAGTTTTTTTTTTGTAAAATTTTAACTTTTAACACCTTCACGACCCCGTACTATTCAATCCATCCATAAGCACAATGTTTTAAGTGCGCTACATTGATTTATAACCTAAAAAAAAAAGTTGTGTCCCAGCAATATTTTTTGCGTAAAGTTACTTAGTTATATGTATTGAATGCTTGGTTAACGGCTTTGTGATGAGGTGGTTTACACCCTGTATAAAAGACATACATGTCTAACAAAATCAAAGTTTACCAATTAATTGTCATCCAACACAAACAGTTTGTAGGATAAACTATGAAGGTTGCTGAACAATTACATAATTTGCGACGAAATTTTCATCTCAAACCAACCAAAAACAGACCCCATCCGGTTCTCATACGAACTAGCAACTTCATCGGAAACTCGAAACTTTCCTCATTAATTTTTAATTGTTCTAATTTTCAAGGATACTATGCGCTTTTTTGTTCTTGGATTGAAGTTACAACAAACATACAAAATGCGTATAATTTATCTTTGTTATTATAATTAATTATTTTAAATGTCTCATTTAGACGGTAAAATGAGTATTACTATTTCAACAAATGTTGTGATTGTTACTCGGAACAGAATTAAGGAAATAATATGATTAGTTTCTTCTCTATGGAATTATTTGCTGTCTTGTGATTGTGTAGTGAATTTTGGTCACGCGCCAGAATATCCATGTACGGTCGAACAAGCTAGCGGTTTACAGTTTAACCCACAAATGACTTTGTAAAATTTAAACCAAATAGTTTGTTCGATTGTACAACACTATAATGTTTAATATAAAGGTTGACACGTTTTTTTGTAAGATTTTGACTTTTAACACCTCCACGACTCCTTACTATTCAATCCATCCATCAGCACAATGTTTTAAATGCGTAACATTGAGTTCTATCAGAAAACACGATTTATAACCTCAAAAAAAAAATGATTCTCAGCAACCATTTTTGCGTAAAGTTACTTAGTTTGATGTACAGAATGCTTGGTTAACGACTTTGTGATGAGGTGGTTTACACCCTGTATGATGGTAGTAAGAATTTAACTGTTTTTTTTTTTGGTCAGATTCCACCTGGTAAGATTGAGAGCCTGACGCTGAAGCTGTCAGTCTTGGATATCGGCAGGGTTGGCAAAGGGAAGCAGCTGATTGGCCACATCATTCTGCCCCTGACTGAGCTGGACGGTGTCGCGCCTGACGAGGAACCACAGCTGTACAAACTTGATATTGAGAAGGTGAGTATCTAAACTCAACGTAAAACGTAACGTAAATAAAGTGTGAATTAGCGTGCACTTAGAATAGAAAGGTCAAAATTCAGCAACAATCTAAAGCAATTATTGACTTGACTATCAGTACTACTGATTTTATATTTGATTGGAGTACCAGTTAGAGCAAACAGTGCTGCGTGTGTTTTCATAGTGCAATTCAACGGCTCGCTAAATTCACTAACAAGTTTTAACTGGGTAAATTGACTTGACCTGCGTCAATATGACAGTTTAACACTTTCATCTTCTAGGACATGAGAGGAACACTTGATGTGTGTATTTCCATCGGAGCAAATTAACTCTGCTAATAGATAAAGCTCATTACCAAATGTAAGTTCGTAACTCTAAGGCGCTGTCTCCACGAGCGAGAGAATCGCGACGAGTCCGCCCTTATATCGTCGGATAATCTCCACGAACGAGCGATAATTCCGCCGCGTATCGTCGTGAGTCGTTACGGAATCGGCGATTCCGCGGCGACTCGTAACGGTATCGCCGCGTTTCCTTGACGTCACGTTGCGAAAGAAGGAATTCAGTTACGTGCCAGACGAGAGCGAAATAAGTAGTGTCTCAGTCGATAATATAATTCTGATATAATAGATAAATATACAGGGTGTCTCATTCAAATCGGTCAGTATGGGAAAGTCTGAAACTATAAGACATACGAAGATCTGTTCTGAGGAACCATGTCATCGATTTTAATAACAAGAAAAACTGCATTCATACATTTTAAAAAACATCTGTACGCCGTTCGGGAATCGAACCCGGTTATTTAAAAAAAAAACCTACTCTATTTCTATTTGGATATCGATTGTGTAGGTCTTAAGCAGTAAATGTCTTTATGAAACAAGATGTCTAAAATGAATAAAATGCATTGTTTCCACATACTTTAATTTATTTTAGTAGGTGATTGAAGTGACTACCGTCTTTTTCAATACAACATTCAACACGATATTAGATAATATTATCGCAGATAACAAAACTTCCGGAATGGTTTAATGCAATGCTAATGACATATGTATGTAAAGCGGTGTGTGTATCTAGTTGCAACATCAGCAAAGAGGTACAAACAACCATAGAGTCAATTTTAAACACCAGAACTTGTTTAATATTGTAAACGTGGTCAGTTCAAGCACCTACTAAAATAAATTAAAGTATGTGGAAACAATGCATTTTATTCATTTTAGACATCATGTTTCACACAGACATTTACTGCTTAAGACCTACACGATCGATATCTGAATAGAAACAGAGTAGGTTTTTTTTTTCAAAATAACCGGGTTCGATTCCCGAACGGAGTACAGATGTTTTTTAAAATGTATGAATGCAGTTTTTCTTGTTATTAAAATCGATGACATGGTTCCTCAGAACAGATCTTCGTATGTCTTATAGTTTCAGACTTTCCCATACTGACCGATATGAATGAGACACCCTGTATAGAATAATAATTTGACAGCGCGCCCGCCGCGCGCTCGTCGCGAGAGCGCGCGAGCGCGCGGCTGTCGCGTTGCTAGTCGCAGCGGGCTAACGACGATGTAATGACGTTTTGCGCGCTCGTTGCCACTCGTCGCATCGCGGCGATAATATCGCCGTGTGGAGACGGTTCCATAGAGAGTGTATAGAAAAACGTGGCACGGCGATAATATCGCCGCGATTCTCTCGCTCGTGGAGACAGCGCCTAACAGTCGTTTCTATAGTCACGTTTAAGTCTTAATTAATTGAGTTTAAGTAATCGTGCAAACATTTTTATGCAATAGACAAAAATTTAAACAAAATAAGAACCATCAAGTAAAGTAAAGCTAAGAGTTAAAACTTTTGACAGTTATAACTTCAAGTAATTATTAAATTACGGAATAAAAATCGTATCTCAAATAATAACTTTTTAACAAGTAGGTAATCACTTTAATTTGTTCATCCATACGAGTTGATAAGAACGAAGACAAGTAATCTTTAGTGGCAAAGCACATAATACTAATTAATGATACTCTAGACTAGTGAAAGGGCATGTAGTATTTACTCTTAATGGTATTTACCCTCAATAGCCCCATTCACGAAAATATAATGGGTCGTGAGCCACGGACGTGCCACGTACGATTGTCCATTGTTTTATTTTGTTGGTCTGTTATTCTTGTTTAATCCTCTTTATATTTAAAACGTGCCTTATTTACAACGTCATTGTATAAAGCGCTTTATGCCACTTTATCTTTTTTAATAAAAAAAACATTCTTGATAATTAATTTTACGCATAACACTTTTATGCATAATAAATGCAAATTGATATAAATTATGCTGATAGCGTGTGCCGTTACATACTTGTTTTTCCCTTAGCAGCGTTGAAAGTTATTTAATAATCCTGTCGTCTGCAATATGAAGTACCTAATAGAAACTTCATTTGTTTTATATCTAGCATTTCATGGATACTTCTTTAAAATCCGAATCATCACATTTTAAAGTGTTTACCAACAATTTGGTGTCTTGTCGTTGAGCTCCTTGAGTTATTAGTCAAGTAACACGATAACTGAAAAATACTGACACTGACTGGACAGGTCCACTTAAATCTATGTAGTTCATGCTTCAAAAGACCATCTCAGACACTTATCTGCATAGTCCTGAAGTGACTTGACCAAGATTATATCTGGACTCAAAAGACCTCTGAGTTTGTTTCAGCTGTTTCTTCTCAGAGAAGTCAGCTACGAAATACCGTCCTTATCTAGTTTAAAAAAAAAATTGTGTAAAATGTTTGTTAAAACCTATTTGCATAATAAACGTCATTTAACAATATAATTCAAACCCACAGAGTTCCTTGAAGTACTTTTAGCTCTCATCATGCATGTTATCAAACCACAGTATACCGAATATTTTCTTTAAAATTCAGAGTGCCCAATTTGTACAGTAAGACCAAGGATGAGCACTAAAAAATTCTGCACTAACGAACGGGCTCCGTATAACTCACAAGGGACTAGCATTGCAAACAGAATAAGAACGACTGAGACCAGATGTCAGCAAAATGTTTATTTAAATTTACCTGGCCGGTTGTTTTTATCTCGTTTTCAGGTTTTATCAAATACTAGCTGACCCACGCAACTTCGTCTGCGTCAAAAGTACTACCTACCTACTACTACCTACTACCTACTTACTACTACCTACCTACCTACCTACTACCTACCTACTACTACCTACCTACTACTACCTACCTACCTAACTACTACCTACCTACCTACCTACTACTACCTACCTACTACTACCTACCACTACCTACCTACCTACTACTACCTACCTGCTACTACCTACCTACTACTACCTACCTACT
Organism: Xestia c-nigrum; assembly: GCA_916618015.1. NCBI lineage: Eukaryota > Metazoa > Arthropoda > Insecta > Lepidoptera > Noctuidae > Xestia > Xestia c-nigrum. The sequence goes on along the minus strand of OU745261.1, from coordinate 12,191,873 downwards.
ACTACCTACCTACTACTACCTACCTACTACTACTTAACGGGATAAAAAGTATCCTATGTCCTTCTCCTGGCTCTAAACTACCTCCCTGACAATTTTCAGCTAAATCGGTTCAGCCGTTCTTGAGTTATAAGTGGAGTAACTAACACGACTTTCTTTTATATATATAAGATAAAGTAGGTCAAAGTTTCTGAGTCAAAAAATTATACATTAAAGAAATAGTGAATTTAGAGGATTGTGATTTTTATTCAGTGATTTTTTTTGTGTTGATTTAGTGAATTTGACTATTTTAAACTCAAACAGCACATTTAAAACTGTAAAAGCTGACTGTGTCATCGTTACTGTTGGTAGAATATTGACTCTTATAGCTTCTGGACGTGATTCAGATTATAGTACTGACCGCGTTCAATTTTATTAGTGTATTCGCTTCTAATTATACATATAAATAGGAGTGAATTCGTATTTGGGGGTCAGAAATGTTTCTACACGATTTGAAAGTTCAATTTTCATTGAAATACTATAATGATGTTAATGTTCTATAAATAATAGTGTCTATCCATAAACTTTAGAGACTAGATTTATCGTAAGATCGGTATCACTGAGCTAAACGCGAGTTTTATAATTACTAAAAGTATATGATTCACTGCTATAAACAAGACCAGAAAAATATGATATTCTTCAGGATATGCTAGCATGATACTGTTTTGAAAACATAATACAATTAATTTGGCTCGATAAAAAGAAATCACGAACTTATCTCTTCTCTAAAAATATCTTTCAAACAATAAAATACATACTTATATGCATGCGATCATTCTGATTCTTTGGCAAATAATTCCACAAGCAATATATTAGCATGATAGTGTTTTAGTTTTTTAATCCAATCAATCGTTTTTTTTTTTTAAATCGATCGAATCACTCATTTCGCGCTATTTGGCCCGCAGTAACTGGCGTTTGACACTTGGTCGTGCAAGCTGATTAGAACTTTATTCTAACAGCATTTCAAACGAAGTTTGAACCACCACAAATAGAGTTGCTAATTTAGCTCGTCTAAGCGCATTAATGTAAACGCACGCTGTCAGAGCCGAAGGAAGCAAACGAGCCGAAAGAATCGAATTTTAGAATAAGGTAGATGACATTAAAAATCTAATTAGTCCGTCAGTTAAATTACCAACAAATATTTGAGCCGTAGTTTTTCTTTCGTTACGTAAATCAAAATTGACGAATATACGACACTTTTCAAATTCTCAATACGTCACACTTAGGTATATTTTTTTTGTTGATGCGTTTTATCTTTCCCAATATTCATTGATTTACAGAAACCAAACAACATGTCCATTATTTTCCAATATTCTATCTGACGGACAAAATAGGTTTGTAATTTTTAATACTGTTACTTGTATGAAAGGCTATGAAACCTAGCACACTCATCCACGCCGAATCGGACGAATAAAATTAATGTTAAGGTTTCGTTCGGCGCGATTGTTTCTTTCGGCGCGGACAAGTGTGCGGTTACCTTTATTCGTCCTTTTTTCGCAGTTCTTTTGTTTCGTGTTTGTCCATATCTTCAGAAGCTGTATTTACCGTTAAATATTCAGTATCACTCATTCTTAATGTTTTTCACAGGACCTACAAGAGCCGACATCAGATCTAGGCGAGATCCTTGTCTCCTTACTGTACAATGAAAACCTACATAGGCTTACAGTTACCGTCATAGAAGCTCGAGCACTCAAGGTAAGCCAGTCTAGTATATAATAAAGTCACTTTTCTACCATGTATTGTTTACTTAGTTTTCTAAAGTTCACACTGCATTTTGAAAAGATTACTATGATTTAGAGCAGTTTTGAAGGGGTCCACCCTTTATAGCAGAACTTTTTATGCCATATTATTACTTTGCATAACAGCGGATAGCATAAACTTCATTTCGCAGAAAATCGTTTGGCAGACACGCATTTATCATACATTCAAACTCATAATTTTGTAAGTCAGAATCATCTAAAGGCATAAATTTCATATGCATAAAAATTAAAAGTCGAACCATCTTGTCGCAGATAGTTGGAGGTCAGTATCATCGTTTTGCATAAATTTCATATGCATAAACATTAAACGTTGAACCATCCTATCGCAGAAAGTTTAGGGTTAGAATCATCTATTGGCATAAATTTCATATCAATAGTCATTAAATGGCAGAACTATCACATCTCAGGAAGTTTATAGTTTGAATCATCTTTTCGCATACACTTCTTATGCATAATTATGGAAAGACTATTTTTTTTTTCTATTTTTTTTTTTTTTTTTTTATCGTGGCATCACAGGATAAATAGCATAGTGGGCGCAAATCATGTGGGATTCTATAATATATCGAATCAATTAATAAAAGAAATAAAATACTCAATCATAGAAATTGAAAAACTAAGTACAGGCGCCCCACCACCAGCAAAGAGAAAAAAAGTTTTGAGTAAAAAGTGCCGCATTGAAATTATATTAAATAATCAGTCAGATTACACTGAAACTGGATTTTTAAAGGCAATAGGAGCTAATTTAAGATTAGTTTAACGAAAATTGTCTATATATTTTATTTAACTCAATTAATTATCGTTTTGCATGTATTAATTATTGTTTTTAAGTGATTAACTTATTAGTTAATCACTTTTACCAATTTTACCAATGTTATTAATTTTGTACAATTTTATTGTTTTTTCTTAGTATATTTACGTCACTAATTTTATTACTGTTATGAATTTTATCCATTTCCCTATTTTGTAATTTTTGCATGTATTTTATGAATATATTTTATAAATTTTATACGTTATTCAATTATACCAGTGTTATTAATTTAATAAAATATACAATAATTTTACTTAGTTGGTACTAGTGCAAAATCTTTCGACGATATTATGTGTTTCTTTATGTTTTTCGAGCGTATGGCACTCGTGGCCTGCAGGTGAAAATCATAATATTTTGGGTTTAACGGCTAAATAAACATAATTTTCTTTCTTTCTTTTATTAAAACAGTAGATTGAGATCATGTGGTTTTTATTTTCCTGTAAGAAGCAGGCAGACATGCAAACAAACATACACCATGCATGCAGCAAGCATGCAGCAAACATGCAAACCTGCATACACCATGCATGCAGTAAGCATACAGCAAGCATGCAGCAAGCCTGCAGCAAGCATGCATCAAACGTGCAGCAAGCATGCAGCAAACATGCAAACCCGCATATACCATGCATGCAATGAGCATGCAATAAGCATGCAGTAAGCATGCAGTAAGCATGCAGCAAGCATGCAGCAAGCATGCAGTAAGCATGCAGCAAGCATGCAGTAAGCATGCAGCAAGCATGCAGCAAACGAGAATGCAACATGCAGCAGGCATGGTTTCTGTCACGGCTCCGGCGCTGCGGGGCCCCGGCGTTCCCACGCGAGCTTCTCGTCGCAGATGTGTTTCAACGCTCACCACCGCAGCTTCGGCTTGCTGGCCGGCTAAGCCGGCCAGCCTCAGCCGCGGCGGCGAGTGTTAAAACCACCTGCTCTTCAGCTCGCGGCCCGCCTCGCCCCTCCGCGCCTACGCGATTTTAAATTACACTCTAGGGGTAGGGCAGACAAGACTACGTGGAGTCGGTTTTGGAGCGATTCGTTTCTGTCACTAACTTTTCTAGCACAACATATTGACTTTTTAAGATAATATTTTAATTTTAAATTAAGGTTAAAATGCTATTTTGTGGCATTAAAAAATGGCAATACTGCCAAATAAAATTATTCCAAATGAAATTCTGCAATCTTCATAGTATGCCAAGTGAAATTATATCAAATAATCGTCGTTCTAAATAAACATTATTCTAAACGAAATTATGCGAAATTTGAACAATGCCAAAGGTAATTATGCCAAATAAAAAACTGCCATCTAAAAGTATGCCATTCGAAATTCGGTCATACACACATTCACCCAAACAATAAGTATATTTAAAAAAAAATATGCCTTTAATATATTCGTTTAAAGAAAATTATGCCAAGTGTGTTATGCTAAATGAATTTCGGAGCAACAAGATTCTGCCAGATAGATGGAACCCGTTTTGAAGTGCAATTGTCTTCAGGTGTGATGAGCACTTTTTGGTTGAACAAAAATCATGAAACTCGCGGGACCGTCAACGTTTTGTAGTACTCATCACGACGGCGTAGCACCACTTAGGCGTGCGCGGGGCACAACCCGTAGCAGATATAGATTAAGTACTTAGTTTTCACTTCTGTCGGGTGTCCCCAAAGACTGCCCCGAATGTTGTTTCGGAAAAGCATTTACTTTAATTCCTACATAGAAACATAAAAAACGCCATTTTCATTTTTGGTCATACCCGCACACCGTTTACGAGTACTAGGTATATACCTAACTAACCTAAATACTTGAGCACCAAAACTACTGATACTAAAATATACAAAAAAAAACTATGAACTGAAACAAAGTTTAATTCTGAACTGGCTTCTCGATTTAGCATATAAATTTAGGTTGTTTTGACATGTCACTATAGCGCGACAGGCAGGTCGCTACCTATGAAACTCAAACCGTACCTAGGTAACTAGGATGCAAAATAGTTGGAACTACTAGTAGAATATGCAATTTTCAATCGGTATTCGACCGTGTAGTTGAATAAGATAACACTCCTCCGCTCTCCGGACGGAAATACCAATTTGAATTTGAATTGAACCGAAGTCCGGCCCTCTAAACGTGTTCACAATATACTACTTGAGTGTGTGGCTTTAGAAGTTCCTACGTACATTAGTTGAATATGAATTTACCTAGTTTTAGCCTTAGTAATTGTGTGTGTTAGTTTAGGAAGTTCAGTTATAATGCTTAACATGCAGTTAACGTAGATTTCACTTAAGGACTGAACAAACTAATAAAACAACTGAAAGGCGCCGAGTGGTTGGTCGACTCTTTACGTGACATTAGGGCTGGCCTTTTTGCCATCCAACGTTCCAATGCAATCAGGCAATGCAAATGCCGTCTTAACACTTTTTCTATTGACAACGACGTGGACAAATTTTTTGACGACCTGTTATTCTTTCTCTCTATATCTATTTGTTGTTTGTATATATTGTACATACTGAATTTAAATAAAAATAAAACATACTGAAAGGTGTTGCAGGAATTTCGAGTGGGCGTAATTTACAAAAAGCCAGTAATTACCATACTACGCTTCAAGTTTAGGAAACTGATCTGTTAACGTTAAAAAGAGAAACAAAAATAAGAGTGTGCTTGCAGATGTCCAATTTTCGTAGAATTTTCACAGCAGAATTCCAGAAACCGGAGCAAATCCTCTTTTCAACCATGAACCATTAAAATCCAATAACGACGCAGCAGTAAGAATTATTTATAGAAGAAAACATTCGATGACTTCACCTTTAAGAAAATAAATAATTGTCAATCCGGGAAAAAAATCTTCATCTTAGAAAGCTAAAGAAATAATCAGACTTTTCCCCATAGTTGGATCCCTCATCGAGCAAGAAAGAGATGGTGGTGCGAGTGACGCAAGAGCGTGCCTGCCGGGGTGTGCGCGCGCGCCGCACTGCTGCGGTCGAGGTAGCTGATGACGGCAGCGCCTTTGTCTCCGAGTGCTTCCACTTCAGGCTCAGGGCTGATGAGCTGCATACCACCAGTGTGACGATACAGGCCTTGCAGCCACACTCCGTTTATGCCAAAGGTGAGGGATATTTCGAAAATGAAAAGTTTTTTAGGCGCGTGTCAAATACAAGTGGCGTATGGCGTATGACGGTGGCGCGGGTGCGCGGAGGGCGAGGAAATGGCGCTACTTCCTCGCCCTCCCGCGCACCCGCGCCACCGCCGTACGCCATACGCCACTTGTATATGACCCACGCCTTAGGCGAATTGAGCACTTGATTTTTGTTGGACAAACATAAAAATCTTTCATCATTATTTTACGCAGTACAAGGTCTCGGCCTCTGATATTTTTCATTAAAGTTAGCATAGGGCAGCTTAACGGCTGTTTGACAATGAAGGTTTATTAGTATTTGAATTTTGACGAAGGTTTTGGACTTAAATGCCTTGCTGACAATAGAATAATAAATTTAAGATAGACTTTTTTATTATTCTATTGTCAGCAAGGCAATCGATTGATATCCATATTTAAATACCTTATATTTACGGAATATGTCTAATATAATATCAGAGAATGGGCAGTGTTCTCTGTGCTTTTGTAACAACCGCACTGCGATCATTAAGCCGCCTGCCAAGAGTGGCGGTTATGTCAAAACACCCTACTTTCGGGGAGGCCTATGGCCAGAAGTGTAATGATGTACCCAAGATATTGTAACAATAATTTGATTTAAAAGAGTGTCCATGGATTTTCTTGCCCGTTCTTCTCCATAGAGATCTACGTTAGGGAATGGGCAACTACAGTACTTTCACAGTTTTTATGTCTTGTAACTGGGACTGTAGCTACATTTAATTTTCATCTTTGTTTTGACAATTCAAAAGTGCCTGTTATTGGCCTACTTGAAATAAATGCTTTGATTTTGATTTTGTTTTTGAGTGGACGTCTTTTGGATGCAATGATGGTGATATAATTCATAAATCTCCTAAGAGCTTTGTTCCGTACCGCGGAAAGCACGTTAAGCTGTTGGTCCCGGCTGTCATTTGTAGATCTTTGACAGTCGTTGCACGTAGTCAGTGGCCCAAACAGTCTGACAACCAGTCATACCGAGGGGTATCGTATTACCCAGTACTGACTGAGTTGTGGAGGTCAGATTGGCAGTAGCTTCATGTAAAATACTGGTATTCAGCTGCATCCGGTTAGACTGGAAGCTGACCAAAAGCCGAACCCAACGAAAAAGCAAGGCAAAACGTGATAATGTTTGTTCTCAATACCTATTTATTAAGATGAAATAAAAAGTCCTTAACGTAAACTGGCTTACGAAAAATCGATAAAATATTAATAAAGATAAGTGGATGTAACTTCACTTATTTGCCTTACACAAACCGTGTCATGACCAGACTACGATGAAGCGCTTTCGTCGGCATTATTCTAAGTGAAGTGCTGATGTAAAACTAAACGAGGTTTAACCTAATTCTGCTTAAAGTTCAGTTTGATAGATATGTATGTCTTTTGAAAATTATCTTAAAGTAGCTTTTGCCTGCAAATTGCATTAATTTAGAATTTTACTATCAATTTGACTGACCGATGGACAGAGTTACTTTAGCATTTATAACATTGTGATAGATTTTCGTTGTCGTAAATAGATATAGAGGACCCAGTGGCGGTTGGTAGAAGTTCCCCATCTTCGATTTTTAGTTTCAAGACTTGCTGTTTTCCGCACAAGTGTTTCTTCATTCTTTAGAGAACAGTGGTAGAGCTCGTGGCCAAATAAAAGCAGCTGCTTATGAGGACCATCAGCTACAGCTGCGCCTGTCTAAGTTCATCCGTGGATAGCACGCTCAGGTGCATCTACCTACTGCAATTATACTAATAATACGTTCTTTGTTTCAGATCGACTGCTCGGTAAGTTCGTGTTAGGGTCATACATGTTCGCAAGGGGACGCGCCTTACAACACTGGAATTCATCCCTCGCCGCGCCCATGGAACAAGTCAAACAATGGCACCCGCTCACCAATTAACGACAACCCGGCCAAACTGCAAACACCCGACGACCACTGACCCCACCTAGTTGTGAGTGTATCTCAATTCGGACGTATTATAGGTACCCCATAGGAACGTATATCAAGAAACAGTTCCTTACAACTGATTTATTCGTAAACTCGTTTTTATTCCCGCAACGTACGAACCGTACTTGTGTATAAACTTAGGCTAGATATAGTATAAGAAAATTGTGAAAATATTCTATTTGAATTGAACATCGTGAAAGTAATTTCAAAATATCTAAAATGAATTTAATCATATTTTTGTAACTCCAATTTACACTATAATCCAAGTATTATATTGGAAAGCTCTTGTTTCTTGTCACGCCGAATTACATAGTAATGTTTATTTGCAACGATATTAATATAAATGGAGTTCAAATTATCTTATTGCAACTTTTAAAATTTATCCGAAATTCATAACTATCTCAAATACTTTCACTCTACCTAGATACTTACTGAAACAATTTATGGCTCTGAATAGATAATAATTTTATGAAATAAGTGTATTGCCTATTCAGAATATTTCAATATAAGCTACACCTTATAATATCAATATACTTATTTATAAATGTTTAATATTATAAAATTATTGCCAATATACACGTATGTAGTAGGATATAATTTCAACAAATGTGCAAAATCAATGAAATAAAATGATGTAACGCCAAATTGGCGAAAATTTTGTCTTTCATTTCATTAACCCTATTTTAATACTTCCTTTGACAGACAAAACACAGTTGCAATGACGTTGCTCTTCCTGTTTTTGTTCCAATACACCTCTACACACAAAAATATTGAATGCCTGATTTTTTTCGTGTTATTTATTAAACTACTAGCTTTTGCCAGCGGCTTCGCCCGCGTGAAGTTTGATAATTGTCCCATGGGATTTTACTACCGGGATAAAAAGTATCCTATGTGTTAATCTAGGTTATAAACTGTCTGTGTGCAAAATTTCATCCAAATCCGTTCAGTAGTTTTTGCGTGAAAGAGTAACAAACATACATCTATCCTCACAAACTTTCGCATTTATAATATTAGTAGGAAGTAGGATACAAAGAACTTCGTAAACAGGTATAGTTGATACGATTCATATACATACAAGTATTTACTATAGCCACAAGAAGGTGGGAGCGCTGATAGCACTCATCTTGCACAACATGACTCTTCCATTTGCGACGACTCGAATGGCGTAGTGGTAGTGACGCTGCCTTAAGTTCTTAGGGTCCTGGGTTCGAATCCCGGTAGTGGCAAATGTTTGTGTGATGAGCATGGACATTTGTTTCCGAGTCATGGATGTTTATATTTATAATAAGTATATATTTACAAACAAAAAAAGTATATACCTATGTAGTATATCAACTATGTAGTGTCCACGACACAAGCTTTGCAAAGTGTGGCACTAGGTGGCGCTGTGTGTTAATGTCCAGCGATATTTATTTATTTATTATTTATTTTCATATTTTACAGTGGGCACTTAGATACATACAAGTAAGTACCTAATAGTACAATTTAAACTTCAGTTCCACGGTGCTAAAGTGTTCTGACTGCAATAAACTGGAACAATTTCTGATGCTTTGGGACGATCGTAAAAGCATGAACTTATATGGGCATAAAACCTAGAATTTAACATTGCACTCTTATACTTCGAAGAATATTATAATAGTAATTGTTGGAAACTCAAGGTACTTCTACTTTTAGGTACATGTTATTCCAATATTTAAACCAAAAGAACTTGCGACCCTCCAGGACTTGAATGAGGCGAACGACAAAGCTGTCTAGGTGGCAACGTTCTGGTCGGACAAAATCTGATTCATCGATTCGAGAAGAAGAAAAGGCAGAAGAAACATCAACTCTATTTCTTTAGCTGACTGAACATAACATCACATCACACCTGCTTTCCTCCGAAGGGTTAGCCAAAGTCGTAGTTATACACATATATTCCACCTACATTAGGTGTTAAAAAATTAACTGCAAGAAACTTGAGGAGTTGTTTGTAATCACAAATTAAAAATAAATCAGGATTTTTTTTTATAAGTAACGATCCGTTTCAAAGATAATTATGCAATATTTTCACTGCGCACAAAATTATTGAATATGCGCACTTGACTGTACTGTGACTACACCGTGCAGGGCGCCGCGCGCGTGGTCGTTCACCCCTGCGACAGCGTAAACGTACACAGCTAATTCTAACTTTCCCATCACATTTTGCAGACTTTGGACTGGCAATGTATTTTTTTATGTAAAAACTAAAAATGCTTGAAAAAAGTTTTTATTTATGTATTTATTTTTTGATACCGAGTACGTACACGAAATTCTTGCAGTTGTCATGGAAGCAAGCATACTGCCTCCAACCAGGCACAAAATCAGACTCTGGGTTTGTCTACCCAAACAATAAGTTACTGACTGGATGGCTAATTCTAAAACATGGAATAATTGAGCCCCACAAAATATTCTGCTGAAAAATGCCGCCTACACTCCATACTAGTCTAAACGTAAACCAAAAAAATACAAGAATTGGCTGAAAAATATCAGGTGTCTGGTGGCATTTGAATAAAAATTCTGTCGAAACATGCTTTAATTTTTTTTTCTTTTTAGAGTCAAGGTCAGGTAAAGTTAGGGTCTCATTTTTCTATTCTTTTAAAAAGAATGTAGGAGAGCTCAATTTTATTTCATGTGTATACTAAAACACAGACGTTATGTTACCGGTATTTACAGACTTCAAGGTTTTCTTCACTAACTGAATTAGGTTTAACAGTAAGACAAGCTACATTGCAAGGAATGTTAAAGAGCAGATCGTCCATTAAAAATATTCCAAAATTGGACCAAAGGAAACTTTGTACCTTTGGAAAAAGTTTAATAATTAGTATTAGATTTTTATTATCGAAATGAGGGTACTTGGTAAATTATCACTGAAGTTGTTCTCAACGTACGTCGCGGCCATCCGAACAGTACGATTTTACACCTTGAACTGGATGGAACGTCTCTGTTCTTCGCTTTTATAATCGTGTCTCCAAGCTAATAATTCAATATAATGTACTATTTAGTCCCATCAATAGATTTTTTTGAAAACGCTCGAAACCACTCATTTCGCACTATTCGGCCCGCAGCGACTGACGTAACAACCACTTTGTAGTGCAAGCTGATTAGAACTTTATTTTAACAGTATTTCAACCGAAGTTTGAACCGCCTCAAATAGAGTTGTTCATTTAGCTCATCTTGTCGCCTTAACCCTTTTCCTGTCCCATGAGCCACATATGGTTCAGAGCGATTGTTTAACTATTGTTTCTTTTCGTGGACAGTGAATGTGTTAAGTAAACTTAATAATATTCTTTAGTTTACTTGAAATATTGTCTACATGTTGGGACCAAGAGAAGTTCTCATTTATTTTCATGCCAAGATAGGTAACACAGTCAACTCTTTCAATAGGTTTATATTAAAAGTCCAATAAGTTATAATATTATTAAATGATAGTGGGTTAATAAAGGTGGAGTCACACTATGGGGTCGTAAGTACGGCGAATGAATTAAACTGCCTATCTGTGACGTAGCGTGTGTGCTGCAACTCTTCTGCTGCCCTGGGGTTTGAGACAAGGTGGTGTTAATTTGCTTTCTTGGAGATTGCTTTCTTGGAAACGAACGATTTTTACCTTATTTTGAATTAGGTCACAAGCCACCAGCAATACTTTTTTTAAGAGCTTTGTCAAAACCCGAACAATCACTGTGAAATCTAATTACTACCTCGTTGGTCGAGTCGTCGCAAGCGCATGTTTTGCATGAGGTCCTGGAATGGATTCCCAAATCGGGAAAAATACTATTGGGTATTTTCCATCAGGAATTTCTCAGAAGGAACAACTGAGTGTGGATTTATAGCCTGGTTGTTGGCAATAGACTCATCCCTAATTCGTGGAACTTGAAATGTGGGTGTTCTTTTAGGTATCTCTGCCTTACCCTTCGGGGATTACCGGCGTGATGTTATGTGTATATAATGACTACTACCTACACATTCTAGTAAATTATTTTGTGACGTCAAATTGCCAGTCTACGATTACTAATGGCTGTTTCGAGTTACTAATGATTAAATACCGACTACTCACCAGTATTTTTTGTTGCCAATTAAGATCGCAATAGCGGTCATTAAATCTATGTTGTGCCCGACGGGGTCCATAATTGTGACTATACAGGGTGTAAACCACCTCATCACAAAGCCGTTAACCAAGCATTCTGTACATCAAACTAAGTAACTTTACGCAAAAAATATTGCTGGGAAACAACTTTTTTTTTGAGGTTATAAATCATGTTTTGTGGTAGAACTCAATGTAACGCACTTAAAACATTGTGCTGATGGATGGATTGAAAAGTACGGGGATCGTGGAGGTGTTAAAAGTTAAAAATCTTACAAAAACAATTATGTTTAAAAAAAACTTGTCAAAAAGTTGTAACTTTGACCCCCCATATCTCCGTAACTAGAAGGTTCCCAGGTATGGTGTAGAACAAAAAAAATATCGCAGTGATGGAGAGAACAAGTGCCTTTCGGCTTCGTGAAGAGGTATTTTACACCCTTTATATTATGTTAAGGTTCTTAAGGGGCCGGCGGAGCATGCGTGGTTCATACAAACGTAATACCAAAATAATTTGAAAATCAAACATTTTCTTGAGGGAGTGTGTATTTATTTCGATTAGATTACAGTATACCTATGTTCCCAAATATAAATTTTGAAAGGATAACGATATAAAGAGATTGTAAGGAATTTAAAATTTCCATAGAAAACGTATTCTTCTCATATCTCTTGTTTAAATCAGTGTCCATTCAAAATATATATTTGGGAACCAGATATTCTGTAATACAATCTAAATAAATACACACTACCTTAAGAATATGTTTGATTTATGTTTTATTTTGGTATTATATTTATATGAACTAGTCTTGCACCACAGGCCTCTTAACTTTGAAATTCGATTCAAAATATTCAATATTCATTTAGGAGACAATCAAAAGCATAGCAAACAAAACACAAAATCAATCAACACTTCGCTACCAATAAAAAGGACGCAGGTCGTGAACAGGTATTATAACTGTTACATGTTTTCCATTTTCTAAGGAACCCCTTTTGTTTTATTTGTTTTATGATAAGCAGTATTTTCTTGCATTTTACGAGCGAACATAAAATAATGACAGCATTTTATTACACATTTGATGAAAAAATAATACTTAAATGCGTTATTTTATTATAACTATTACTGTCAAAGTTAGTATTTTGTTTAATATAATATATTTTAATACCAATCGGTTTTTGGGAAGCTAAGGCTGTGGGTCAGAGGGTCAGCTACACAATGTCTGCATATATTTGTATGCTACCTACGGCAGTCACCATATAGATAAAGACAAAAACTTTCGGTTACTAATAACTTACGAACAAAATCGGGTTCCGGGGCCACGGTATCTCTTTCGCACAGTCCCGCCGCTCCGGCGGGCTTCGGCCCTTACGGGCCCCTTCTTTATGCTGATAACTCTTTGAGGCGCGCGTGGAACACAAACACGCCGTCACGTGGTGGGCCCACGTGACCCCCGATGCCCGGTGCATCGGTGAGGACGCCGTGGCGTCTCTCGAGCTACTCACTCACAAAGAGGGTAGACTAGTTGAACCTCAAAGAGTAACTAAGCAGGTAGCTGTGGTACTTGGTGTTACTCATTTTTTTGGGTAATTTTGATTTTTGTGACTTTCATTATTGGTACAGTATTTCTTTTCTTTCACAATGATGAACATATTGCACGTTACAGTAAAGTCTTGAGTTCAATTCCCAATCTATATATTATTCATGACGTCGTGGAAATTGACTTATTCGCCTCGAAAACCCGACCAACTTCCTCGTATTTTTAAATGAACATGCAAATTGAACATAGCTTACAGCTGAGATTATTTAGTCAATATGGACTCAGCTTAATTCCAGTGGTAAACAATGGTTCCCGGGATATATAATAAATTATGTAAATAAGGCTTAAAATTAAACATAAATGTTCATTAGCGCCATTATTTTTTGCGACGGGACGTTCGTGGATATGACCCGGAAAAACGTTTTGGAAATCACAGAAATTACTTAAAAAAGGAATGTAATTACACAGTTGTAAGAATAAATAATTGCGTGAGACTTTATTACGAGTATTTATTTGGCCAAAGAAATAATCTAAACCTATTTGATTCTTTTCATGTCAGTATTTCAATGTAGCTTCCAAATAACTGCGTCGATGGTCAAGTGGTTACAGCGCAATGCTTGAGGTCCTGGGTTCAATTCCGATGTCTGACCTGGCCAAGGTTTCTTGGGTTTGTCTATCAGGAATTTCACAGTGTTTGGTTGATGTCAATAGGCTTGCTTTCTATTGCAACCTAAAGATAATTAATGATATGTAGGTGCACCTCTGCCAACCATTACGGAATATGCATGACAACAGTATAAAAAATTGCAAATCTATTTAGTACATCAGTTAGAATATTGGATAATAATAGACTAGAATTTTTTGTTTATGTTAAACAATTAATAAAATGAATCAAAACTCGGGAGTGATGGCTCGCTAATAAATATACCACGGCGTGAAGTATGGAGAATTTTAAAAGCGTCGTAATTTCGTCAATTTTGGTTTATGTACCTAAGTAACAAAAGAAAAAACATACCTGGGTCAATATTAGTAAATATTAAAGTTACCGATAGCTGTAAATCCCACTTCCAGGAACTAAAGATTTTATTTCTACCCTGTCTCTTTATATTTGTAGTTTGTAAGATCGATTCGTACGTAAGTATTCAGGATTCTTTACAAAAAGACAGGACATACAATCGATTTTTTCAAAGACAAAAATAGGCTAAACTTACCAACATCGCGACTAAAAATGTACTCCAATAGTACCTTGGTCATGTGTATAAAAACTTATAATAAGTTACCCGAAGTTATAAAGAATTCAAATAAATATAACATTTTTATCAATAAATTGAAGCTTTTCCTTGTAGGCAAATGCTACCTACTATAGTCTATGCGAATACTTAAATGATAAATTATTATTTACTATCAAATTGTTTCTACAAATACATAATGTTTAATATCCAGTAAATAAACATAAGAGCGTCCATAAAATAATAAAAAAGCGTAATACACAAAAATAATGAGAAATTAATGAAACAATAATAAACAAGTAAAAAAATAAATCTAAACTAATAATAAAATAAATTGCAATCGTTTCATTTTTGGCCTTCGTAAATATGATCATATCTCTTCTTACCGCTCTCAGCTTAACTGGCTGCCTATCAGACTCAGGAGGTCCCTCAGATCTCTCTGCTTGCTTTTCACCACCATGAATGATCCATGCGCTCCTGAATATTTAAAAACTTATTTCAAGGTGTTGGGTAGTTCTCACAGTCGGAACCTCGAGCTTCCAAAAACCTAATCCATCAAATTCCCTCTCACCGTACTGGTTTTATGTCCTCTTCTTTTGCTATCTCCACTATAAAACTCTGGAACGCGCTACCCCTTGGCATTAAAAAAGCCGAAAACAAATTGGCTTTCAAAAGAGCAGTTCGGAAGTTTTATTTAAAGTCGGTCTAAGTTGTTTACCATATAGTTATTCATAGAGTCGTTGTAATTATATCAAAGTTTTCTCGTATTTCGGACTATTCATATGTATTTTTTATATATTAGTTTATTTTTATTTTTATTGTACTCCACAATGCTGTCTATTTGACCCAATGGTTGACTGGTAGAGAATGCCTTGTGGCATTAAGTCCGCCAATGTACCACTATTGTACATGAAGTTTAAATAAATAAATAAATAAATAAAATAAAGCAGAAGAGTTTGTTTCTTTGTTTGTTTGGTTGAACGCTATAATCTCAGGAACTACCGGCTCGAACAGATTTTTTTTTTGGATAGTCCATTTATCGAGAAAGGCTTTAGGCTATATAACATCACGCTACGATTATTAGGAGCGGAGCAGGAATGAAAAATGTTGCAAAAAAAAAATGGGATATTTTTTCCTTTAGTTTTTCTCTCTTATGTGACGCAGACGAAGTTGCGTGGTCGGCTAGTGGTTTTAAAATATTCTAATAAATAAATCTATATAATTTATACACCGTGACTTTTTAGTCGTCTTACAAAGGCAGTCCAGTTCATGTATCCAACGACTAGTAAACGTTCATAATAATAGTATTTATGAGATTTGAATATTTTTTTAAATAAATTTTTAATTCATTATTATGACGCAAGGCGTAGTTTTGTCACGTTGAAAATGGTGATCGAATGATCTGCTCGACTCGTGCGCTAGGTAGGTATACTCTACAGTTTGATACGTAAACAGTTTTAACAGGGTGTTTCATATTTATAATGTATTATTTATTTTATCTTAATTACTTAATGATAAAAAAATAAAAATCGCGCCTATAGGTATTTTATTTCGGGTACATTGAGTGGACCGTTTTTGTAAGACGACTAAAAAGTCACGGTGTATAACAGTAATAATTATAACTCTTAAATTAATACTGCATTCATAAAACAGTATTATTTACTAAGTGCTATAAACAGCCAGTATTCTTTCTCCTCTCTAAATCTATGCTGTGCCCGGGACTTAATTGAGACTATATTTTTTTTCTTTCCATCTTTATACATTATGGTACGCAATAAAGAATTGAGAATTGAATTGAGAAATATTTGTTGATAATCTAAGCGACGGCGACGGACTGATGATATTTTTTTTGTCGTCTTCTCTATTACAGTCGTGATGTTATCATGATCTGCCTAGGCCTTTTCCCAACTATGTTGGGGTTGGCTTCCAGTCTAACTGGATGCAGCTTAATACCAGTATTTTATATGGAGCGACTGCCTATCTGACCTCCACAACCCAGTTAATACTGGGAAATACGATACCACCTGGCAAGACTGGTGTCAGACTTCTTGGGCGGCTTCGGCCGTCTACGAAACCATAGTTACGTAACTAGTTTCGAAGAAGGAATTATTTTTCCTTGCACGTAACTAGTTTCGATGGAGGAATTATATTTCTTTGTACGAAACCATAGTTACGTACAAGGAATTTTTGCAAAACTATGAAATGTATGTATTTGATATGCAAACCCTTTATTGACTGGCCATACTTTTAGTATCGGACTGATGTCATTGCGGTGACTTAACAACGTTTTTCCGTATATATAGATGCTCTGTGCATTTTTCAGTAATATAATTTGGTATTTATTTTTAATATAACAATAGCATTTTGCATATAATATTTATTTGAAGGTGAAGTGTCGAGTAATCAAAAATTGACAATATTGAAATGGAAATATAAACAACTTCAAAAATTGATAAAGGTGAAATGGAATTCGTTACTACGCGTAGAGGTGGAATTGCCTTGCTGTGCAATGGCCGCAGGTACATACCACCGAAAGAAGTTTTACAGCAATGGTAACACTTTCTGGCTGTTACTATAACAACAACCAACGGTTGTACAGGGAGCGTTACACTTAACGTAAGGAACGAAATAGTAAAAGAAAAACTACAAAACCTACATTCTTGTCACCAGGATTTTGGAAAAAATAAAGTTTTGATAGAATTAAATAAATTAAAGGAAGCTGCAATTTTGAATCAGTTCAAAAACAATATGATGCAATGCTATTAAAGCTTGAAAGTGATGGTATTTTGGTACATAAAATTCCAAAATTCGCAAATGTCAAAAGAGGTCTATACAATGAGCGCAATAAAATAATTGGCGCACCAAGTGAAGTAAAAGTACCAACAAAGTATGAACATTTTTTACTAGCGGATTACAACTGTGAAGAAGGTAACAAAAGGATCATCTTATTTTGCGGAAAAAATGCCAGGAAAAATATTTATAATTTTAAACACATATTTGGCGATAAACTTTCAAATCGTGTCCTATACCCTTCACACAGTTAAACACTCTCCATGGATATAACGAAGAAACGGGCTCCATTATTCCGTATTTTTTTTGTCTGCGGCCTGATAAAAAATTCAAAACCTATGACATAGTTTTTAGGTTACTAAAGTCAGTTTTTATTTCCTGGCAACCAAAAAAAAACAACAGTAGATTATGAGGTTGCGGTAATGAAAGCTATACGATGTGTGTTTCCTAACATCGTATTAAAAGGTTGCTACTTCCACTTTAAAAACAGCTTATTTCGGAAAGCAAAATAACTGAAAATAACATCCTGTGTTAAAAAAAGTCACGTAGCTAGATGCGCTGGTCTAGCTCGTTTGCAAGGTGAATTTATCCAAAGTGGCTACCAGTACATCATGAGCAGGAATCGGACTGGCGAAAACGTTACCTATCAGATTCAACAAATACTTTAAAAGCCAATGGTTAACTAAAACAGAATTTGCTAAAGTTTGCAGCTGCGATAAAGAAAAAATCAGAACCACGAACAATCTGGAAGGTTGGCATAGTGAAATTAACAGATATAATATTGGGAGAAGAAATCCAACCCTTGCTTTAATTACATTGAAATATACGAAGAGATTCAGCAGTCTATAAATGAATTAAAAACAAATAAAATTACTGTTGGCTACTGCCTTGAAATCATATGCCCGTATGCTATTTATGTTTGATTTTGTATACATAGTGTTTTATTTATAAGATAGGTTTGTGCGGTCGTTGGACAATCTTTTGCGACATTAATTTGTTTATTTTTGTCAACGAGCGACTTACACATTTTTGTTCAGTGATAATTTCTGTTTTAGTTATTAAATGCATACTAAAATGAATAATTTTGATACTTTATTAATAGTCTTACCTAGTTTCAATAATTACACGACGAAGGTTTCGTAGACAGACAACGCGTCGACGGGGAATAACACCTCAATCAAAACCAGTTACGTACAAGGAAGAATATTTTCTTTCATCGGAACTTTACCAATAAATTCCTTGTACGTAACCATGGTCCATAACCGTGGTTTCGTACACAGAAAAATAATTCCTCCATCGAAACTAGTTACGTACGAGGAAAAATAATTCCTTCATCGAAACTAGTTACGAAACTACGGTTTCGTAGACGGCCGAAGGGTCTTGGGCTACTGACTACCTGTAACGACTGTCAAAGATTGACAAATGACAGCCGGGACCAAAAGCTTAACGTGCTTTCCGAGCCACGGAGGAAACTCGGTACGTATGGGTGGTCACCCATCCACAGACCAACCTAGGCAAGTATGGCTTAACCTAAAGATCAACTCGAGCGGCTGATATTATTTGGCCACGAGCTTCTCATCATAGTCGTGATGTTATTTATGACGTATTATTTCTATTTAATTCTCTTTTGAAGTCGATAAAGGTTACGCTATCAAAATCGCGATCGTAGCACTATGTATCAACACGCACGTGTGTAACTTTTATTAACAAACTTATAATGTACAAGCCATTAAAAATAATTAATAAAAACTTCGAAGCATTTAACATGCAAGTCTAGAACATAAAGTACAAAGTTTCTTTCCGTTCTACGTTGTAAATAACCTTTCCGTTCTATCTAGACATTTATATACGCCTACTTGAGAATTACCTGCGGCTATTCTTACTACGATGGTATATTTTTACTTTCTTTGTCAGTATACAGGGTGTTCCACGGCTATGCCTTACGGAAGAAAAGTACCTTAAATACTTAATATTATAAAGTGGAAAGATTTTTACCGGACTGCGCCCGAAGGAGGGTTCTGTTTTTAAATAGTATGTGTGTTTGTATGTTTCATTGTATGGCACACTCTGTGGCCTGAACGGCTCGATGGATTTTAGCTTGAGAGGTGTCGTTAGATTCGTATTTACTGTGAGAGTGACACTGGGACTGAGTACATCACAATAAAAAAAAAAACGAACAAAATTTTTGGCGCCAAATTCAAAAGTTTGGCTCGCTTTGCAGCAGCCTGAACACTCGATAAATGCTCATCATCAGGATTTAAATATGGTATATCTAAGTAACTAAACATTGTAAAAAAACAAGTTTAGGAAACAGGACATATTGACTGCAACTGTCAGGTCAGGACCCATTAAATATTCTAGATTAAAATAATTACATCCAATATCCGATTCCCGACCTTAAGATGGTATGTTTTTTTTTGGAAAAACATATACCTCGGTGATTAACCCTTTTGATCTTTATCAAAAATATGTGTTTTTCACATTAAAGGCGGGTTCGATTCAAGTTGTAGGTAGAAGATTATTATAAAATCTTTGCACGCAGTTCTAATTATTTTTTAAATCAAAATGAAGTTTTTTTTCAATAAAACTTTCTGTATACAACATTTCCTTCAGTGTGGCATAGTCGTGTAACACCCTGTATACGTATTGTTAGAACAAGAATAGTGGGCAGTTCTGGCGTCACTTTATTGGAACTTTCATAGAGTGTGTATGTTTATTTTAACTCTACTTACTATTTTTGTCTCATAAAGTTTAAAATAAAATTACACATGATATCATCACGCCTGTTATCCCTAAAGGGTTATACAGAAGTGAACCTAACAGTACAACCACATTTTGCAAGTTATTCTTAAGCCCATAACCACAATTCGTCCCATAGAAAAAGTTGTTCAAAATGATGAGTACAATGACCCCTTTTCGGGTTTAGTATAAACAAAAACTAAGGTTGTATATTAGAACACTACCGTATGAGTTAGTATATATATGTGCATATATGTCCTGTAGGTGAACCTTAAGTAAATAAATAAATAAATAACTCAGTTTATTGCCGTCAAATGGGCACAAATCCAGACTACTTCGCAGCAATTGAAAAAATCTTGATGGTAAACACTTTACCCTAACCGGAAATTGTACCCTTGACCTTTTCGTGCGACTGCTCACCAGTCACTAGTTGCGCTTGCGACCACGTTCACACACAATCCTGAAAATTATATTTATAATAGTTGTATAAAAAAAAAAAAATATCGCTGGACATTTCACACAGTGCCATCTAGTGCCACACTAAGCAGGGCTTGTGTCGTGGTCACCCGACGGTTGATATACTGTATAGAAGCTAATAAACGGAAAGTTCGGTTCCGGTAGAAGTAGACTCCCTTCACGGCGATCTCCCCGAACCGTGCTGCTACGCACCCTAGACCCCTCCTGACACAATTTATTATTTATTTATTTATTATTTACCCCTAAGGAAATGAAATGGGGTGACACAATCTGAAAATCAACATGGGTATTGTTTGTATGGTCTATCGGGTTAGGTGTGTTACATAATGTGTCGTGCGTTAAAAATTTAATGTGGCGGGCCTGAAATAGGTACTATCATCTCCTGTTGGGGTACGATGGGGTTGAAAAGTCTCAAAAATAATATGAGTGTCGATTTCGAGATTAGCAGGTTTGCTGATTACGAATATGGCATTTAATCACGAGCAGAATCAATTGAACAACTTTTTTATCTTACAAAGTGGTTCAATTGATTCTGCTCGTGATTCGTTAAGTTACACGTTGTAGAACTCGAATCTGCAATCTTCTGGATCTCAAAATAAATGCCATATTCGTAATCAATAGAACCACTTTTTTATATTAAAAAGTGGTTCAATTGATTCTGCTCGTGATTCTGATCAAACTACTTTCAGGTTTTGCGTATCGTTAAGTTACACGTTGTAGAACTCGATCGGTCACATTTTTTCTAAAATCTTCATTAAAAATGTTGCCCTGTCTATTTAATAATAGGTGAAGCCATCACGTGCGTACACCCGCCAATATAGGTACACAAATGATTGTCGTCCAATTTAAATTTTCTCATACGCGGGATAATAATAGTTCTTGCCAGCAAAATCTAATTGCCAGTTAACCTTTTTTTTTTTCTTTGTTTTGTTTTTTTTTTAATCTGCCTGATAGAGCCCTTAAAATAATGTAAGCCTTTGTATCTCATAATGAAACGAGAAACGAGGTTTTAAATAAATTATTTTTTATTTCAAAAAGTTTCCTTCGAAAAGTTCTGTTGTTGCGACCGCGAACCGGAAGACGATGTGTTGGAAGACCTCCGACTGGTGGACCAATGACAGGAATCCGTTGAATGCAAGTCGCAAGGGACCGGTCAATGTGGCGACACTTAAAGGAGGCCTCTGTCCAGCAGTGGACGTCTTTCGGCTGAAACGACGATAATGATGATGATGATTTGCCCTTTGTCTAGTTAGTTTGTTTTTTAAAAGGCATTAATATAGCAAGAAAATCATATTTCGAAACAAAATAATATCATAGATATTTAGTAAGCCGTCATGTTGTTTGTTATGAAAGGCAAAGGCGTGCTGAGCAAAGCCATTTACAGTCTACTTTTATTAGCTGCAAAAAAATTGTTTGATAAAAGTTAGAAATTATCTGGCGTACAAAAAAATAACACGTCAAAGCGTAGACGATGAAAAAACGTAATCAATAAACAACACAACTTTTTTGAAATATAAATAAAATCTCTTATCATCATCTGCCTAGCCTTTTCCCAACTATGTTGGGGTCGGCTTCCAGTCTAACTGGATGCAGCTGAATACCAGTATTTTACATAGAGCGACTGCCTATCTTACCTCCACAGCCCAGTTAAGGCGACTACATGAGCTAAACGCGAGTTTTATAATTACTAAAAGTATATGATTCACCGCACCGCTATAAACAAGACCAGAAAAATATATGATATTCTTCAGGATATATGCTAGCATGATACTGTTTTGAAAACATAATACAATTAATTTGGCTCGATAAAAAGAAATCACGAACTTATCTCTAAAAATATCTTTCAAACAATAAAAAACATACTAATATGCATGCGATCATTCTGATTTTCTGGCAAATAAAACAGCAGTATATTAGCATGATACTGTTTCAGTTTTTTAATCCTATCAATCGTTTTTTTGTAAATCGATCGAAAGCACCAATTTCGCGCTATTTGGCCCGCAGTGGCTCACGTAACAACCACTTTGTAGTGCAAGCTGATTAGAACTTTATTCTAACAGCATTTCACACGAAGTTTGAACCACCACAAATAGAGTTGCTAATTTAGCTCGTCTAAGCGCCTTAATACTGGGAAATACGATACCACTTGGTAAGACTGGTGTCAGACTTTTGGGGCCACTGACTACCTGCAACGAATGTCAAAGATGGGCAAATGACAGCCGGGACCAACGGCTTAGCGTGCTTACCGAGGCACGGAAGAAACTCGGTATATAAGGCTGGTCACCCGTCCACAGACCAACCTAGACAAGCATGGCTTAACCTAATGATTGACCCGAGCGGCTGATATTATTTAGCCACGAGCTCTTCTCAAATATAAATAAATCTCTATTCTACAAAAACCACACAACGTGAAATAACTTTTCAGAGTGCTTTTAGAATGAAATGTCGGAGACAAAGTTCGTAACCTAAGCCCGACGCCTACTAGGTTTTAAATCACAGTGCTCCTTGACGCACGATGCTAAACCTAGTTTTCGAACTAGAAAATAAGTTAGACTATCATTTACAGAGTCGACGCAGGAACAATGTTTATAGATAAGACAATCTTGACATTTACTTTATAATTTATCATTTCTCAAGCCAACTTCTATATTTTTTTTGGAGGGAAACATCGTGAGAAAACCAGTATGCCAGAGAGATATTTCTCGACGGCATATAAAGCTAAGTCACAAGCCTATGGGTGGCATAAAAACTGACATCAGGCAAGGAACTAACCACTCGGTAAACAAGAAGAAGGAGGAAAACCTGTATCAAATAGAAAAAAATGTCCAAGTGCACGTTAGACTGCACGATTAAATAAATATATATCGCTGGACATTAACACACAGCGCCATCTAGTGCCACACTAAGCAAGGCTTGTGTAGTGGACACCAGATAGTTGATATACTACATACAGGGTGTAAACCACCTCATCACGAAGCCGTTAACTAAGAATTGTGTACATCAAAATAAGTAACTTTACGCAAAAATGATTGCTGGGAAACAACTTTTTTTTTGGGGTGAAAAAACATGTTTTGTCGTAGAACTCAATGTAACGCACTTAAAACATTGTGCTGATGGATGGATTGAATAGTATGGAGGTCGTGGAAGTAACAAAAGTCAAAATCTTCCAATAAAAACTTGTATTTATAAAAAACCTTGTCAAAAAGTTGTAACTTTGAACCCCCATATCTCCGTAACTAGAAGGTTCCCAGGTATGGTGTGAAACAAAAAAATGATCACAATGACGGGGAGAACAAGTGCCTTTCGGCTTCGTAAAGAGGTGTTTTACACCTATGTATACCTTTTTTTTGTTTGTAAATACATACTTATTAAACATAGTTGATATACTACATCATATACTTTTTTGTTGGATGTTTAATATGTTTATAATATAAACATATTAAACACATACTTTTTTGTTGGATGTTTAATATGTTTATAATATAAACATATTAAACATCCAACAAAAAAGTATATGATGTAGTATATCAACTATCTAGTGTCCACGTCACAAGCTTTGCTTAGTGTGGCACTAGGTGGCGCTATGTGTTAATGTTCAGCGATATTTATTATTTATTTTATCAATGACTCGGAAACAAATGTCCATGCTCATCATACAAACATTTACACCTACCGGGATTCGAACCCAAGACTAGGGTCCTGGGTTCGAATACCGGGAGACCCCATGAATGTAAGGCAGCCTCACTACCACTACGCCATTCGGGTCGTCAACGTTGTATGTATCTATGAGATATACTCGTAGTCACACAGTGCAAAAATGTTTTCGTTTAAAATCTGATATCCGTACAAACGGCCCTGAAGAAATTACAAGGGTCTGTTTTTCTTTATTTCGCAACGAAACCCTCTAAAAATACGCCCTTTACAAAATTATACTTGAATTCTTTTATTAGAACGCGTTATGAAAGGTCTATGTTTGGGTTTTTCTTTTACATTTTCCGCTTCCACCGATGTCCAGTAAGCCCTTTGTTATAAAAAGGAAATATACGGGAATTTGGTCCCGAATTAATAACATCACGTAACCGATTTATTGCGCTGTTATCATCCTTATTTATACCAAATTTGGCCGATTATCTACTTTTCCGATACAGCTACAATATTCGAATTTATCTTTTCAAATGTCTTTTGAAAAATAATTCTGCTGTAGCCTGTCCTAAAACTTTGGCCGTTATATAATCTAATAGGTCTCTAAATACCCTTTTTTGTTTACGAAAATATAAATAAGAAAGTACTTCCTTTCGCACTTTCTTCTAAGAAAAATCATTTTCATGTACGTTTACACCATTCATTCTGGGGTGCAAGTTCAATGCTTTTGTTTTATAAAAGTTTACGTCGTAACTTTTAAGCGTGATTATGCTATGTTGAGCTATAGACAAGCCAGAATCAGCCAACAACGTCCCCACTGCTGGGACACAGACCTCCTCTCATCGAGATAAAGTGTTCTGTAAATACCGGAATGTTAAAGTGCTTTTCTTTTTTCACTAACTCAGCAAAGTCATTGACCGATTGACAGACAATTGCGAATACTTATTCCCTAACCTAAGTTATTAAAGGTTTCCATATCTTTAACCCCAAAGCAAGATCAAAAATATAAAGCAAAAGTAACGTGTAGAGATGTACAATAATCAAATATCAAAGTTCTAGACAGCAAAATTGTAGGTAATAATAGAACATAACAGCAAATGTTCCCAATCTAATCTCTGAATGTGCGGACGTGCAATAATGCTATATATTTAGAAGGTCGTAATAGTAGTACTACTTATAAAAACTTTTTGAGTATACCCTTTGCACTAGCCACAATCAAGTGTATTCGAATTTAAGTGGGGAAGATACACGAGAATATGTTAATATCGCAGTATATTGAATAAAAAAAAATTCTAAGAATTGTAACAACCATACAACCATTATTTTTTTTTAAAGAAAATGTAAATGTTTTTTTGCACGCCATATCAAAGTAAAATTAATCATAGCTTCACCTCGTTAAGCGTCTATATATAGGTTTGACCACACTGCACTTTGACCAACCAAAGTGCGTAATTCAAAAAATTAACTAAACTTTTTTAATGGAGTTAAATGAACTTAAAGAAAGAAAGAATGGAAAAGCATTTATTAGCTCGCACATGACCAAACAAATAAAATTGTAAATTAAAAGAGTAGTGTTGATGATTTTAATGATTATAACTATGTAAACCTATATATATGTGTTTGGGCGCGAATCATATTTTAATTAGAGGCTCAAAAAAATAGGGGGTACGTTCAGATGCCAATGTATACGTTTCTACAATAAACTTCCGACCCATATTCAGGCACTAAGCCTAAATAAATTCAAATTATTTATAAAACGAAAGCTCTGCCTGAAAGCCTTCTATCATGTTAATCACTATCTCGAAGATAAAAAGGCTTGGGATTAAGCTGCTCCAATTTGCTCTGTGAATGTTGAAATTTCGGACTTCGCTTGTTTATTATTGATTCCTTTAACTTTATACACTGTGACATTGAATGATTTGACATGAATACTTAGTTCAGTATTTTTTTTTTTTTTTTTTTTTACTTTACTTATTTTTATTTTTTATGTGTGTGTTTATTTGACATGAATATTTACTTGTGACTGTCATGACATTTAATGATTTGACATGAATACTTAGTTCAGTATTTTATTATTTTTTACTTTATTTTTGTTTATTTTATGTGTTGTATTTGACATTTCGTATTTTTATTGACATTAGTTTTTGTAAATTATTATTTATTTTATTTAATAATTGTGAATGTGAGGACCTTGTGGGTCACTTTTTGTTGTTTTTTTTTCCCCACGACTGTCTGGCAGTTTGAGTACTATAAGCGACCTACCCAAATGTCCTTTCTTTCGTATTGTTCGTCGTTTCGTTGAGCTCCTTGAGTTAAAAGTCGAGCTACACGATAACTGACAAATGCTTGCACTGACTGGACAGGTCCACTCAAATCTGTATGGTTCTTTCTTCAAAAGACCATCTCAGACACTAATCTGCATAGTTCTCATGTAAGTTGAACAAGATTGTCTGGACTTTAAAAGAGACTATGACCTCTGAGTTTGTTTCGGCTGTTTCTTCTCAGAGTAGTCAGGTACGAAACACCGGCCCCATCTAGTTTAAAAAATAAGGACGTGTAAAAGTGTTTGTGAAAACCAATTTGCAAAATAAATATCATTTATCATTTAATTAACATAATAACCTAACACTGACCTTCTTATTGCAAAAAACGCAAGAAAAGGAATCATTAATGAAATAATTGTAAGATTTTTAAGCTTCTAATTGTGAAACATTGGATTGTCAGGCAACATTAGTTTATCTTCTGCCAGCAACTGAGTAATCCGATTGTCTTGTTTATTCAAAGCTTGCATTTGACGATAAGCGTCTTACGTGCTCTTAGTTTCTTTGATCGCGCATGTGTATTTAATTGTGTTGAGATTTCAATTTCAACCCTTTGACATGGAAATCTGCCAGCTCAGTTAATTTCTGCTTTGCCAACTATGGCTGTACATGGACATACAACTTTTGAAAGTTGTGCCAGATAACAGCCGCGTCTCTCTTCAATGAAATAAAAATATTAACTACTCTGGAAATTGTATCTGAATGCCCAAGATAACTATACAAACCTACTCCTGTCGTTTCAGTGTCTATTAACATATTTAACTGCTTATTGTATTATTATATTACGCACTGTCTATACTGTCCCACTGCTAGAGACAGGCCTCCTTGCATTCTTTCCAACGGTCACGATTCTGTGCCACCTCTTTCCAAGTCTCAAGGAATTCATCCAGTTCATTCCGCCATCTCCTTCGTGGTCTGCCGCGACTCAGTGTCACTGTTTCAGGACACCATTCCTGAGCCTTACGGCCACACTTATTGTATTATACTGGGACCAAAACCATGATTATATATTTACTTTATTAGTATATCTCTCAGTGTTATTTTCATAAAGTCAAAAAGATAACATGAGTGATAAGTGTTGTTTGTTGTTTAATAAAGGAATAAAAGGTACTACTCTAAATCCGACAAATCTAAATGGTCTCCAATTATTACCCTCTCGAGGTAGGACAAAGATAAAGTCTCACTACAAAAGGCATGATTCCATATTCCCACGCACACTGAAATTGTTAAATATATCCTATCTAGAATTCTAGAGACTAGGTCTATTCGTAGCGTAAAAAACCCATCTATTACACAAAAGCTTTTTCTTCAATAAACCTTTATTAAAATTCCGAATACTCCTGTGTATTGGTAAGCACCAATATGCTGAAATATTGGCATTTTATTTTTGTTCCCGAAAATAAACTGAGAAGGGTTTAGGGCCGTGTCTACATTACTCCTTTCGTATTAAATTCTGCGTGTACCTTTTTGTGAGATAGGTCTTTTCCACTCCTTGATGGAATATTTTAATTTATTTATTTCTTTTGTTTTCTTATGGCTCAGCTTCCAGTCTAAATGGAATACCAGTATTTAACATGAAGCGACTATCTGACCCCCACAACCCAGTTTATGCTGGGTAAGTTTGGTTGTGTCACTTCCAGGTCTCTGACTATCTGTAACGACTATCAAAGATCTGAAATGGCAGCGGGGACCAAAAGCTTTACTTGCTGAAATGGCGATTTGGCTGGTTGTCTTGTGATTCTAAATTGCCTAACTCAGCGCCATTGTCTCCTAGTTGTAGGTATCCTTGAATGTCTTACTGTTGGTTTCGCCGCCCCATTTCCTTCCAGGTTCTCTTTCCCGCACTACCTCGGGCCAGCCTTCGTAATGTGCGTCCAAGTCATATAGTCACCTATTCGTGGGCTATCTTCGGCGGCACCTTCCATCCTCAGGCACTCATAACGTTGAGAGCCTATACCTATTATGATTTAATTATATTTTAAGGTCATTTTATTCAAACGGTCTTCTTAAAGCTTTTGTGAATATTTAATTTAAGTCAAATTGCACTGAGTTAAAAGTTAATTATCAGAAAATTTTATTTACCTACTTATAAGGGACTTAAAATATTTAATTAATTGTCAACGGGGTCACTCGGCTGGGGTAACTTTTATTAAATTTTATTTATCCTAAAATTTTGTTTGCTTGATAAGCCAAAATTCCTTAACTTGGGAGGTCAGGAACGATTTCATTTACATATTTTTATCTTTCCTGACCTTCCAAGTTTTTTGTACGTAACGCGCTTTTCGTCCGAGGCACCGGAAAACTCGGTATGCAATGGGTAGTCACTCAGCCACGGACCAACCTTTGCAAGTACAATTTATACAATACGTTACGTTTGCAATGATTGTTTTCTTAAAGTAAAATACAGAATTTTAAACTAATCTGGATTAAAAGTCAAAAGCGTCTCTTAATTTTTAACCGACTTCTAAAAAAGGAAGAGGTTCTCAATTCGAATGTATCTATTTTTTTTTATGTTTGTTCGGGCATAACTCCGTCGCTTGCCAACCGATTTGGAAAATTATTTTTTTGTTGGAAAGGGTATTCTTTCCAAATGGTCCCATAGCCACCAACTCGGGATCTGATGATGGAATCTTGGCGAAATCGAGGGAACTCTTCAAATTTTATATGAAAACGTCTTGCGATTTTGGTATTTTCTACAACAAGTGAAGCATTTGCGTTTGATAAGAACCATTCTACCATCAGATCTGATGATGAAGCCAAGAGTCACGGAACTCCATAATGAAACAATGTACCCTAGTCGTGTTTGGGCTTGTTGTAATTGTAACGGTATACACTTTCCATGTATATCAAGCACATGTGAACCACTAAAAAGTGAAAAATAAAAACTATTTTGCAAAAAATAAAACCGACTTCAAAAAAAAATACAAAATAGTGAAAAATAACTTTAGCTTCTGAAGTCGGTGACAAAAAAACTAAAGCAATGAAACAAAGGTCACCGACTTCGGAAGCTAAAGTTATTTTTCACTTTTTTGTTTTTTTTTTATTACGAAGATACACTGTTTGGAAAAATGTGATAAGTAAAGCTTGGAACTGATTTATCAATTACTACTTATTAACTATTACTAATTTATTTTAAGCGCCCATGGGCAATTTCTAACAGCATCAAAGGCAGACACAACAAAGGATTTCACTTGCCTATGTATCACGTACCACGTTCTAATTAGGCTTGAAATTACCTGATCAATTTCCAGGACAGTGACTTTGATAAAATGTTCGTGAAACGCCTGAAGGGATGTCTGACATAACTTAAGCGATAACATAAAGAAAGTCACTTTTATGCCGTAGACTGGATGAGGAAAAAAGAAGGAAGAAAGATCTGGAATAGAAACCTCGGACGGGACGGAGGAATGTCGGAAGACAACCGACTAGGTGGACAAACAATCTCGTAAAGTGGCCGGAAAAAACTGTAAAGCCTGGATAGAGACCTACACTCAGCATTAGCTGACCAAACATAGAATAAACAGGACCAAAGGTTGAAGAAGAATCTTAGGCTTATTGCCATTACCGCGGCACCTCGTGGATGTTAGTAAGAAATTACTGATGCCAATTACCCAAAAAACACTTTGCACACCTCGGGAATCGAAACGAAGACGTCGTGTTTAGCAGTAGCGTTTAAAACCAGCGTAACCAGCGTTTAACTTAATACCTATTTTTCATTATCTCAGCCGAAAGACGCCCACTGCTGGACATAGGCCTAACCCAAGTGTCGCCACATTGACCGGTCCCTTGCGACTCGCATCCATCGGATTCCCGCAACCTTCACCAGGTCATCGGTCCACCTAGTGGGAGGTCTTCCAACGCATCGTCTTCCGTTTCGCGGTCGCCACTCCAGTACTTTTCGGCCCCAAGGGCCGTTCTGCGAGGAATTTGCCCTGCCCACTGCTACTTAAGACTTTAAGCCTTTTTATAACGCCCATTGTGAGCGACTATGTACCTATTTTACCTGGAGTAAAAGTCATAACCCGCAGATTTATCCGCATTGTGTATTTGTTTCCCTATTCTTTTCCTCTGCGTTCTATAAGATGCCACGTATGACATGTCCGAGCCATTTCGAAAGTTCAAATCCTTTTATGTCTTATACTGGCTTTTAAAGAAGAATGAACACGGCTCCACAAAGGCATAAAGGCGCTTCGTTCAACAATGGATTTACGTCATTTTGATAATACGTGAGGCTTCAATTTTGTGTGAAAGACGTGAAATAAAAACTGTTTCGAATAATATTTTAAAGAACAACATGCAAGCTGGTAGAAAATGATTAATGTATGCTCAGGAGTAACTCTTCTAATCAATTTTCGATTGTTTTCTTACCTAATATAGGTGTATTAAATAAATGTCTTAAAAGTATGCCTTAAAACAATAATTTAAATTATTCGGTTATAAATTATAATAGTAATACAGGGTGAATTTTAATTAATGCGACAAAATGAAATTGGAGCTTCAGTTACAGTAACATAGTAATTATAAACAGTTTTTTCTACAATCTAAATCGTAAAAAAAAAATACGCGATTATCGTTTTCAAAAGGTCCATTGATGTTATTATCTTTATTTAAGTACGAATTATCGGTGTTCCATATGCAAAATAAATAAGAAAAATTAAGGCAAAATTAGGTAAATGACCGCTATATTGAGCTCTGCGATGAGTCGGCAAGATTTTTGATACTTTTATTATTTTAACGGTTTTCGTAACAATGATCAATTATTTTTTAATTTTATATTTTATACATTTTCTTGACAACACGTATTATGGTATATTTAAATTTGTCGCATCTATTCAATTTCACCCTGTCTAATTAATTATTATAAAAAAATATTTCATAATTTCATTTATTGGCAATTATCGAGTATTATTTTTAGGTGTCTTGCTTCCTTCGATCTTCAGATATTCGCAAACTTTTAAGCAAGAAACAAAGATTACTATTTACAGTATCAAAACCCTACTAAAATATTTTGATTCATAAATGTATCCATTAAAAAACCGCATCTTAGTAGGCCCACTCATATTTAAATCTAAGTAACTAAAACAGTTACGAAGGAAAATACAATAAAATTATGCCAAATTTTCCATTTAAACTTTAACCTCAGTTTTTGGTGATGGAAAACACAGGCAATGAATGCCAAGTGGCTTAATTATGAAGGCCTCTTCGCGGTACAATTTTAACTTAATTCCGTACTATATAAAGGGTGTAAAACACTTCACGAAGTCAAAAGGCAGTTGTTCTCCCCATCGTTGCGATCATTTTTTTGTTGGAAAGGGTACACCATACCTGGGAACCTTCTAGTTACGGAGTTATGGGGGGTCAAAGTTACAACTTTTTGACAAAGTTTTTTTTAAATACAAGTTTTTTTGTAAGATTTCGACTTTTAACACCTCCACGAACCCCGTTCTATTCAATCCATCCATCAGCACAATGTTTTAAGTGCGTTACATTGAGTTCTACCACAAAACATGATTTATAACCTCAAAAAAAAAGTTGTTTCCCAGCAATCATTTTTGCGGAAAGTTACTTAGTTTGATGTACAGAATGCTTGGTTAACGGGTTTGTGATGAGGTGGTTTACACCCTGTATAGGTAAACTCATCAAGCCTTTCATTCGGCTTTAATAAACGGTTTCAAAGTATTATTATTATGTAGGAATCACAAGTTTTAATGATGACGATCATTAACTTTTAGATTCCATACGTCTATATGTAACGGTGACACACCTCAAGAAATGCTGATCAAATTAAGTAAACTGGTAGCTAGACGGGGAGACAATTAAGTCACCGTAAAATTGTAAAACCTGTTAGATTGTAATCTATCTAGCAAGATTGTAAACTCTCGAAAGATTGTCAAACGAACACACTGCTTACAATTAAACGCGTAATTTTCGGAAGATCATAATCTATCGAAATGAAATTGTGAAATCCATGCGACGACAGTATCTCTTCCCTCATAATCGGGACTTGTGGCACACCGACGTTAGTTAAGTGAGGTTCCTGTAAACCAGACAGAAATAGGGTCTCACGTAGTGAGTGGGGCTCCGTCAACTATGCTTTTTAGTCGAATATAAAGTGTTTTGAGGTTAGACTACTTTAATCGGTCTTCCTCAGGAATAGTGCATTATCTTTTCATGGCAGCAATGGGACCACCCTTCCCTCACCCCCCACACTGCGCGAGTTGAGTTCCGTCGCATACGAACAGCGACAGGTTATAATCTACCGAAAAATAATGCATCATGTTGTAAGCAGTTTGTTCAGTTGACAATATTTCGAGAGATTACTATCTCGCTAGTTTTATTACTCGTACAATATAACGGTTTTTACAACGTGACGCTCACACATATAAAACTAAAATAACTAGGCGACTAACAGACGTAAGTGGCAACGACGCCGGGAGGACTACTACTAGCTTAGGGCCCTAGACGGACATACACTGCTAATTGGTGAAGTTCTTCAGTATGTACATCAAATTAAGGCGACGACATCAGCTAAATAAGCAACTCTATTTGTGGTGGTTCAAACTTCGTTTGAAATAATAATAATAATAATAATAAAAATGTTTATTAATCCAATGAATACACACAGACACAGTTCAGAACAAGATGACAAAAATACAATACGCATATGGTGTAGTTTTTGTGCACAGAAGATTTAAGTCTGCCAAAAATAAGTCTATGCATACAAAATAATGATGAACTCTGCCTCTTAAACTAGGAGACCTGTATCTTAAGAGACAGTGATCGGCCAAAATTGAAATTAAACATATAGAACAATATTTTTTATTCTATATATTCAATATACGAGTAGAACTATAATTTACAAGCGTGAAAGTGAAAGTGTGTCGATTTACTATTTTAAATGTATAATTAATGTTAGTCCTAATCAAATATGTGTGAGTGTTGAGGTGTGTGGTACATGAGTGTGTGTGTGTGAAAGGGAGTGTAGGTGTGTACTGTGGGTGTATGTGTATTTGAGTATTTTGAGGTGTTTTTGTTTTTGATAGGTCAAGCGATGTATGAAAGCAAAGATTCTGTTTTCATATAGTCCTGCTGTAGAAGCCAGTCAGATGTTCTTGATTTGACATTAAATTTATTTAGGTCCATTATGTCTGGTTCTTTCTGAATTTTTTTAAAGACTTTATGGCTTCAGACATAGAATTGGCGTCTGGCAAATGATGTTTTGTACTGTACACCTGGGGGAACATATGTACGCTTGCTTGGATCAGATGGAGGTAAACGGGCGTGTATCCTCAGGGCAGATTGCAGCACAAAGAGCTGCCGAACCGTCAGTACTTTGCAATCAGCGTAGAGTTGCGTTGTAGGGTATCTGTACGGTTTCCTTAACATAACCTTAAGTACAGCCCTTTGAGATCTTTCTGCTCGCATAAGATAAGTTTTCGCAGCTCCACCCCATACAGTTATACAGTAGCCAATAACCGATTGGCATACTGTGAAGTACACCATTTTGAGAATGTCAGCACTGGCGGATTCTCGGAGGGATTTGAAGATGTGAATAAGACGAAGTGTTCGACTAGTTAGTGTATCAAGTTGTTTGTCCCATTTTAGTCCATCGTCAATGTGCACACCCAAGTATTTAACACTAACAGCTCTCGCAATGGTGAGGCAAGAGCACGATATTAACTGATTCTGGCATGAGTGAGCCGTTATCGTAAAACTACTTGTAGGTTTGGTGTTGCACCGGATTGCAAAGGGAACGTAGTAGGTTTTTTTTAGATTGAATGTTAGCAAATTTAAGTCGAGCCAGTTCATCATTGAAGCCAGTGCAAATTCCGCCTTTTGTTTCACATCTTCCCACAAGGTTCCATTTACTAGAATCGCTGTGTCATCAGCATATGCATATATTCTACAAGCTGGTAATGACATTCTACAGAGGTCATCTATGTAGATTTGAAAAAGTGTGGAGCCTAGGATGCTTCCCTGGGGGACACCGTATAGCACAACCTCTTCTTCACTGTAGCTGGAGCCAATCCTTACCAGCTTGGTGCGATTCCTTAAGTAATCTTTGAAAATTTCCAGAGCTATACCACGTACGCCCAAATGCTCCAACTTGGAGATTAGTTTGGGGACAGAAACTGTGTCGAAGGCTTTTGAGAGGTCTAAGAATATACCCAGACACTTTGTTCTCCTGTCCAGGGACTCAGCAATAGATTGCGTTAGATCCAGTACTGCGTCTTCAGTGGAGACACCAGAGCGGAAGCCATACTGGTTATCCGCTATAATCTTATATTTATCGAGAAAGCTTCTAAGATTCTGGTTAAGAATCTTCTCGATGATTTTAGAGAGCGACGACAGTACTGATATAGGCCTATAATTATCGACACAGCCTCTGTCCCCGCTCTTAAAGATTGGATGGACTATGGCTTTCTTCAGAGAATCTGGAAAAACTCCTGTCTCAATGCAAATATTGCAGATATATGTTATCGGCGATACTAGAATATGACGACATGTCTTAATGAGCAAGGAAGATATACCATCCCAGCCTACGGCACAGTCATGGCGCATTTGAAGTATAATACTGTCTATGTCACATTCGTCAACCTTTTTTATAACGAGTGAATTTACAGGCAGCCTCAGTGACTTGTCATTACCAGTATGAATGGTATCGCCGGCAGAAGGGGCTTTATTTAGAATAGAATAGAATAGAATAGAATAATCATTTATTCGCTAATGGACAGCACAACACAAAGAGCAGCACATACATATAGATTATAACAAAAAACAGCTTAACAATTAAATTAAAACAGCTCAACTGCGCTGAACATGCCCATAACGAAAGGGTAGCCAACTCAGCATATGCTGGGTGTAAAACATTCAGCGCTGGTTTTCAGTAGGCCCCCGCAGTGACACACGGATGAGGGTAGTAGGTGGTAAATAAATAATGTTATTATATTAAATGGGCATTTATAAGTGTACGTAATAAAACTAATAGATAAATAGTATACAATAAATGTTTTTGTCACAGAGAAAACCTAACTTTATATTGGTAATAATAAAACACGAAGATACCTGCTAAATAATAAGTACTTATCCGAAAACGAAACACAGTTTATGACATTTCGCACTTCGTGCCGGCCGATGCCGCAACGACCTACGCATTTTTAAATTGCAAAACCGCAATGATATTTCATTGAGAGTGAGACTACGGCCTAGTTAATATTACCTATTGAGCTAAATAAAACAAAACAATTGCTTCCTAGAAAGTGTACAGTGCCCGTAGACGAATATTGCTGAGCATTGAGTTCAAAAACAAAATTAGTTATTACAATGGAATTTGGAATTACAATGGACGTCGGAGCAAAAGGCTGAGTGTACAAATACATAACAGTATGTGTGATTGTACACACACATGGATTCGGCGATCGCAGACAACGGATTTCCAACCGCCGCGAATCTACCCACATTATTCGTCGGTGAGTTTCTATAAAATATATTTGAAATACAAATTAAAAGAATTCACATACCTATATGTGTACACTGTACCTATATACTCATTTAAAATTTGATGATAAATAATTCAAAACAAAAATAATAATTAGATAAAAAGATAATAATTAGATTCATGGATTAGATAAACGATTTGTCAATATTTATATCATTAAATTCAATTTGTGAACGAATTATGAACATCTTAAGCCTTAACTTAAATGTATTTATGTTGTTTAGGTCCCTAATTGGTGGAGGAATATTATTCCAACATTTGGAGGCTGCATACCGGAAGCTTCCTCGAAAGGCTGCGGTTCTGTGATGTGGTGTAGCCAGCTGCTGAGCACAACGCCTGGCCTTGTGCTGCCGGTGGTTATTTATCCACGTAAGCTTTGAGTACAGGTATGACGGACATTTATATTTGATAACTCCAAAAAGAAGACATGCTAAATGCAGCTTACGACGCGATTTCATTTTTAAAATGTTGTGTTTGTTTAAAAATGGTGTTAAATGGCTTCTTGGTGGTACGTCAAAGCAAAACCGTGCGCAGGCATTTTGAACCCGCTGAATAAGTCTTTCGGTGCGTGCTAGTAGTCGTGGACCTACGACGGTATCAACATAATTCAGTTTGGATAAAACTAAGCCTTCAACGAGCTGTTTACGCAGGTCCTCGTTTACGTATGGGCGCATTCTATACAAGACTTTTAGACGGTAAAAACAGTTTCTCACGGAGCTGGCGATGTGAGCTTCGAAATTAAGGCCTTGGTCCATAATCAAACCCAGATTTCTCGCTTCATAAACACGATCAATGTGTTGGCCCATCACAGTCACGTTTGCAAGGTTACTGTTTATTTTACCTAGTTGCCCTTTAGATCCGAAGAGCATAAATTTAGTTTTGGCTGGGTTAAGTAGAAGAGAGTTCTGTTTTGACCAGTCCACAATCCCTGCTAGATCTTCGTTAACTAGTTGTACTGCGCTCTCAATATATATATTTGGGTTGCTAATTATTTCAATATATATTTGGGTTGCTAATTATTTTTGCAGCCATGTTTTTACCTATGTTACTGAAAAAAGAACAGACTTTGTTGAGGGAAGATGCAGGAGTCTCGCATATTTCGAGCAGTTCATCAGGACTACAGCTTATTTTACCTGTATTGGTTATTGCTTTAATGGTTTTCCACAATGCTTTGGGATTATTCTTAGATTTTTCAAGCTCACTCTTCTCGTATGTCCTCTTTAATTTTCGCAGTAGCGTATTGCAGAAATTTCGATAACGAGTATAGGTTACATGTAATATTAAATCATCGGGTGACTTCTTAGATTTTACGTGCAGTTTATCTCGGTGTTTGATACATTTTAAAAGACCTGGAGTTATCCACGGTTTTAAGGTTCTTTGTTTTCTCGGTATGTTGATATGCTTTGTATGTTTTGCTATTGCAGTTGATATTTTTGTAATCAATGTTAGAATAAAGTTCTAATTAGCTTGCACTACAAAGTGGTTGTTACTTCAGTCACTGTGGGCCGAATAGTGCGAAATGAATATTTTCGATCGATTTAAAATGAGAACTTAACTATTTAATAATAAATAATCCATCAGTAGATGTAGTTTAGCATTTGAAATTTTATGTTATATTTTTAAATATAATTATCATTGTCAATAAAGAATAAGCATGTAGACGGTTTCCATAGGGAGGCCAGGCTGAAATTTTGCGCTTGGGTAAAAGATGGGAAATCTCTAAGTGGACCTTCATATGAAGAAATGTGTGATAGCAGGAAATCATTTAAAAAAAAGCTCAAGTGGTGTCAAGATAGACAAGAGCAAATTAAAATGGATATCCTTGCTGCAAATCATGCTAAAAGAGATTTCAAACAGTTTTGGAAGCTAACGGGCAAAATGAGTAGTAAGCCTGGCCTGCCTGTGAGTGTAAATGGCATTTGTGATCACAGTATGATTGCTAACCACTTCAGTGACCACTTCAGGGGGGGACCGCGGCCTGTTGTTGGTATGTCACATCAACTTGTAGGTACTGAGGCTCTCAACCATCAAAGATCGGTTCGTTTTACGGCCAAAGAGATTCGAAAAGTTATCAAAGATATGAGTAGACGCAAGTCTCCGGGGTATGACGGCCTCAGTATCGAACATCTTAAATATGCTGGGGTTCATTTGCCGCGCATACTCTCCATGTTTTATAATTTGTGTTTGTGTCATGGATATTTACCTGAGGAGTTGACTAAAACCATTGTCGTTCCTATAGTAAAAGATAAGACGGGGGATATCTCCGATAAAAATAATTATCGGCCCATATCACTGGCAACCATAATTGCTAAGGTGCTTGACAGTCTGCTTAATAACATTCTACATAAACATATTAGTCTACATGACGCCCAGTTCGGTTTCCGAGCTGGGCTTTCCACTGAGAGTGCGATCGTATGTCTTAAGCAGGCTGTCAGGTACTATACTGATAGGGGAACGCCGGTATACGCGTGCTTCCTAGATTTGTCAAAAGCTTTTGACACAGTTCAATACGACAAGCTGTGGTGCAAGTTGGATAGGGCGGGTGTACCGGCGGAGGTTACAGCCTTACTGAAAGGCTGGTATGGCTCTCAAAGAAACCAGGTGAGATGGGCGTGAGCCTTGTCGGACGAGTTTGGCATGGAGTGTGGTGTGCGGCAGGGGGGACTGACCTCTCCTCTGTTGTTTAACCTGTACGTGAACGACCTAATCGGCGAGCTCAGCAATACGCATACGGGCTGTCACATAGATGACGTAAGTGTAAACAACATAAGTTACGCGGACGACATGGTATTGCTGGGGCCGTCGGTGGGTGCGATCAGAAAATTAGTAGCTATATGTGAGGCATATGCGGCGGAGCATGGACTGAGATATAACTCCTCTAAGTGCGAAGTTCTGATATTTAAGGGTACTAAAAACGCACCGGTCCGTGTTCCGCCTATTATGATAAACGG
Organism: Xestia c-nigrum; assembly: GCA_916618015.1. NCBI lineage: Eukaryota > Metazoa > Arthropoda > Insecta > Lepidoptera > Noctuidae > Xestia > Xestia c-nigrum. The sequence continues at coordinate 12,152,925 of OU745261.1, read as the reverse complement.
AGTTGCTCTGAGGGTGGTGACTAGCTTCAAGTACTTGGGGCACATTGTCAATGAGGACATGACTGATGACGCCGATTTGGAAAGGGAACGAAGGGCATTGGCGGTACGAGGTAATATGCTTGCTCGTAGATTTGCCCGTTGTTCGGTAGAAGTGAAGATCATTCTGTTTAAGGCATACTGCCAATCCTTCTACTCGAGCAGCCTATGGGTGAGTCATACACACCAATATACAATTGTTAAAAATAACTCTACTGCACTTAAATGTATACTTTTGTAATACCTTCTTTTTAAAATAAATTATTCTTATTCTTATTCTTATTCTTATACCCGGCGGGCCGCCAATGTCCTTAGAGTGCAGTACAACAACATATTCAGGATGTTGTTGCGGCTGCCTCGTTACTGCAGTGCATCCGCAATGTTTGCGGAGGCGCGCACTGACGGCTTTCATGCGATTATCCGCAAGAAGGTTGCGTCTATTTTTAAGCGCGTGAGAGGCAGCAGTAACGGTATCCTGAAGATGATTGCGTCACGTGCGGATTGCCCAATGCAAATGAGATGGATGAGCATCATGTTGGGGCGTTAGATTTTGTTGGCTAACTGCTGCCTGGCGGAGGCCTTACAGGGATGTAGGTGAGGTGACGTGTCTGGCTCGCCGATTGATTGTTGTTTTTATTCTTCTTTTATTTTTTTTGTGTGTATTTATTTGACTTGTATTTATGTTGTATTTCATTTTTATATATATATTTTTTTAATTTGATAATTTAATTATTAATAATTGTGTAATATGTTATGATTTCAATGTTATTGTATAGTGATTTTTATATTTTTTTAATTTTTTGTATATTTTATGCTATGGACATTTGTCTGAAATAAACGTTTAATAATAATAATAAATGGCTAAACTGCTTTGAAAGAAAATTAAGAGGTATGTTTGAAGATTTTTTTGGTGCATTAAAGTTTGTCAAATTATGTTTTGAGTTCCATCAGTATATGCAAAAAGGACTTCAAAATATAAAGTTTTTTTTATTTGTCGAAATTTACAGTTTTAGAGATACACTGCTTTTAAAAACCGCCTTTTGGACCGTTTTCAAGAAACCTCCGCCTTAAGTAACCCTACGCAAAAGTTATTGCTGGGAACTGACTTAATATGAAAAACCAAGTTTTACGGTAAAACTAAATGTAACGCACTCAAAACATTGTGCTGGTGGATGGATTGAATAGTGTGGGGGTCGCGAAGGCGTTTAAAGTAAATTTCAAATATAATTAAACACAATAATTAGGTATGTACCTACTAATAAAAAAAAACTTGTAAAATAGTTTGAACTTTGACCCCCAATATCTCCGCAACTAATTGTGTATGCTCTAGAACAAAAAAAAAGATCGCAATGCTGGAGAAAACAAGTGCCTTTCGGCTTCTTAAAGAATCTTTTTACACCCTTTATTTTATTTACTTAGTTTGTTATATCTTAATAAGATATCGATACTCATTACATCTGTGAACTTAAGCTAGCTTAATTAATTTGACCCTGTATGATTAAACCCGGTTACTCGACTTTAATCCGGTAGAAATGTTGTTCAATGTTCACCACACCTGTCAAACAAACTTGATTACTGCGTATTCGTTAACTACATAAGTGTCAGAACTTGTGATCGATTTGCAGGTGATTCTCAGAATCCGAATTAGTTTAATATTGCATGCACGTGTAACTCAGAATAATAATTATTATATTGCTGAGAGCAGCGGAGGCCCAGTGGTGGCGGCCTCAACTTACGAACAGTATGTTGTGGGTTCGAACCCAGGCAGGCGCATTACTTTGTGGAATTTATTTCATCACCACTGCTCTCAAAACGAAATCCTCGTGAGAAAATCGACATGTCCAAGAATCAAAACATTCGAAGACACTATGTGACGTCTACCAATCCGCACTGGGCCCGCGTGGTGGATTATAGCTCATTCCTTCTCATAGAGAGGAGGCCTGCGTACCAGCAGTGGGCACATTAATTGGCTGATGATGATGATGATTGCTTACCTGTCAATAAGGGGACTACAGGAGCTAAATTAGCAACTCTATTTGTGGTGGTTCAAACTTCGTTTGAAATACTGTTAGAATAAAGTTCTAATCAGCTTGCACTACAAAGTGGTTGTAACGGCACTGCGAGCGAAATAATGCGAAATGAGTGGTTTCGATCGATTTACAAAAAAACCTACTGATTGGACAAAAAAATGAAACAAGCTAAAATGCTAATATGTTGCTCTTAGAATTATTTGCCAAAAAATCAGAATAATCGCATCTTTTTGGCATGGTTTTTACTCGTTAAAAATTTTTTTTAGAGAAAAGTCCGTGATTTTTTTTTATCAAGTAATACTAATTATATTATGTTTTTAAATCATACTAACATATATCCTGAAGAATATCACATATTGTTCTGGTTTTCTTTATTGCAGTGTATCATATACTTTCAGGCATTATAATACTCGGGTTTAGCTCCTGGGAAGCATAAACATTAAGTACATCATGGTTGTATTCGTCAAAGGAGTAAGAAATGCCATCGTACACCCACATTTCACTATCGTGATCATCATTCACCTGTCCTTATCCCAACTTATTAGTGGCGCAGTATGTCTTCTTCTTGCATACTTTTCAGCCATGTCATCTTTCACACAGTCCATTCCATTTTTTCTTTGGTCTTCCTCGACTCTTGTAAGACGTATTAAGTTATAGAATTATAATCATCAAAATCATCAATACAACCCTCAAAGTTCATAAAAGTCGAAGAAGGACTTTGACCGTGAAAAATTCGTTCATCGACTCTAATGAACTTGGAGGGTTGTATTGATGATTTTGATATTCTGTTCGCGCTCACTGTCGGTCGCGAACGAATATACGTTATGTTCTATATAGCACCAGACTGCCACGCTGACGTCAGCGGCGATCGAACCGTGTTTTGTTCTCGCTGACTCTGTTCTGTCACGACCGACCGTCAGCGTGACAAGAATTCAGGCCTTATCGCCATCTACATTCATACTCAACATTTTCCGCAGTACATTTTTTTCATTCCTCAGCATCACATGTCACCACGAAAACCGATTACCACACAACTTTTCAGTCACTGGCGCCACTTCCAGACTTCCTCTGATGTAGGAACGCATTATCTTTACAATTTTTTTGACGGTTCTGACTTCGTTCAAACTCTTGTCTATTGCATTATGCGTCTTCGTTCTGACTAGTATAACAATTTAGAATCACCGATAGATATGATTCAAGTTTTAAAACCACGTAAATAAAGGGCGGAAAAAGGCACTTGTTCTGGTCTTTGGCCTATTTTTTTTTGTTCTGGTCCGTATACCTTCCTACCATTCCCTTCCTAACCTAACCTAACTTTCTAGTTACGGGGATGTTGGGGGTCAAAGTTCCAATATTTCCACAAGTTTTTTTTTCTTGAATACAGGTTATTAGTAAAAGATTTTTACTAAAACATCTCCACGACCCCCGTACTATCCAAATCCATCCACCAGCATAATTTTTTGAGCACGGCACATGTGATTTTTCCCCGAAAAAAAAACTAGTTTCTCAGCAATATTTTTTGCGTAAAATTACATAATATAATGAACAGAATGCGTGGTTCACGGCTTTGTTATGAGTCTGTTTACTCCCTGTATTATACCCTAAATTAATATTCCAATTTCAAATTCATTTGAATTTATGTTATGTCCACTACTCGCTAAAACGAAAATTGTTATCATTGAAGTGAGAGTCAGGAGTGGCAAACCTGTTGCTTCACAGTTACTTCAGTTTAATTGTTGCTCTCAAATCGAAATATATCAAGCCAAATGTCGAGGAAAATTCTCCCTTGCATAAATGAGTTTAGAATCAAAATTCGCAAGGCACACACAGGCTAGTCCGGTTAAGCAGACGACAACCTCTTTGGCTGAACTGCGAGATGCCACTTCGAATAAAAAATAAAAGAATCGAATATCGTTCTTAGATCAACTCGGTAACTATAAAAAGACAACATTTGGGTTACCTACTTGCGACTTCCCAAATTAATATCGTATATTTAAAATACCTTTGTTAACACTATATAAAATTTTAAATCTATTACGTCATCTTTGTGATAGCGTCCCTTTTTATACCCCTTTGGAAATCGGATTTCGTCCCTGCTCAGTGGATTCTGTAAAATTGAAACTTGAATGCTTTTTGAAAACCTAAGCACTCCCATTTGAAATATTAAACTAAGAATGTGACCTTTTTAAGAAGTTAATATGAGGAGGAACCTATATCAGGTGCACAAAAAGGACTAAATTGTTACCAAGAAGGACTTAAATGATTTTTGTCTATAAGCGACTAAAGGCTTTATAACCTTTTTTTTTTTAAATGACCCCCCCCCCCCACTCTGGGCGGAGCGGGAGGGAGTGTCAGACTCTTACTGACTAAAAACCATCCATGTTCCTTCCTCGCCTTTTACGTTCCGGGGCCGCGGTATCTCTTTCGAACAGGCCCGCAACCCCGGCAGGCTTCGGCCCTTGCGGGCCCCTCTCTTTTTGCTGACATCTCTTTGAGGCGCGCGTGGAACACGAACGCGCCGTCGACACGGCCTGTCGTCGTCGTTAGACGGCCGGACGGCTAGCTAGCCCATAGCCACCCGCCACAGGCCCGTATCTACGGTGGCCGGTAGCCACCACGTGGCCCCGACGCCCGTTGCGTCTCCCGCGGCGGCCGGGAAGAGAGGATCTCTCCCGCTCTCGTTCCGCCACCTCCTTCGCTAGCATGACTGCTTCGCAGAAGGAGGCGACGGCTTCCCATTCCGTCTCGCTCCGGACCATGTATTGAACCAGGGCCGAACGCGAGAGGTCGCCGCCGCCGATCGCCGCCACGAGGACACGGCGGAGCTCCGCCCACGCAGGGCAGACTTCCACCGTGTGCTCCACCGTGTCCTCAAGGCTTTATCCCCTTAAATTGTGTTCATTCATAATAAAGGCTGTAAAACACGTCTTCACGAAGTCGAAAGGCACTTGTTCTCCCTATCATTGCGATTATTTTTTTGTTCTACACCATACCTGGGAACCTTCTAGTTACGGAGATATGGGGGGTCAAAGTTACAACTTTTTGACACGTTGTTTTTCAAATACCAGTTTTTTTGTAAGATTTTCACTTTTAACACCTCCACGACGCCCGTACTATTAAATCCATCCATCAGCACAATGTTTTAAGTCCGCTACATTGAGTTCTACCACAAAACATGATTTATAACCTCAAAAAAAAAAATGTTTCCCAGCAATAATTTTTGCGTAAAGTTACTTAGTTTGATGTACAGATTGCTTGGTTAACGGCTTTGTGATGAGGTGGTTTACACCCTGTATATATTTGGGAGCGTAGATATTAGAAGCAAATACACTACTTGAATATGTTTGATTTTAAAAAAATATTTTAGTATTAAGTTTGCATGCTCCGCGGGCCTGTTCACCGTCGTGTTTATTCAAAATTAGGTATTTGGTTTAATCAAATGGAATGTTAATTACGTTGAAAGCTTAATTAATACAATTACCTGAGTGGTACTAAGTACATAAATAAACAAACAAAATTGTTTGAACTAGGTATCTATGTTTAATTACTTTTTATTTACCAACATACTTCATGGGGTATTAATGAAGACAGACTATGTTTATTGAAACTTTTTTGCTTGGATTTCAATTTGATTTTAATTTGGAAATTGACTTTATAATTGGTTCTAACAGGTCCATGGTTCTAACGAACAACATGGCGCTGTGTTATTTCAGTCACCAGCGTCAATTTTGCAAAACACAAAAAAACAACAACAACAGAAACTTCGCAACAACAATAATAATAATACCTCACAGTTTTGTTTTTCCGCCTGTAAAATGACAGAATGATGTCCGTTTTGATGGCGTGGCCATAACTTTTTTTTTAAATTATGCCGAGATTTTATAAAAAAAAAAAAAAAAAAGTAGACTCCCAAAACCATACATTTGTCAAAGCTATGGTCAAAAGTTATTAGGGTTTGAACGTGGGCGCGCCATTGAAACGCTCCGACCCGTGCAGCCATGGAGATCTTTAAAACTAAACATTGCAGAGACCTGAAATTTTAGGGATCTGGGACTTTTGCGCGAAAGACATTTGCGCGAAAGACACTTGCGCGAACCCGTTTGCGCGAAAAGACAAATGCGCGAACGGACTTTTGCGCGATTGGACATTTGCGCGAACAGACATTTGCGCGCCAGGACACATGCGCGAATGGACTTTTGCGCGATTGGACTTTTGCGCGAACGGACTTTTGCGCGAAAGGACAATTGCGCGAGTGGAAACTTGCGCGAGAGGACATTTGCGCGACTTAATGGCCACAGAGGTTTACTCTGTGGAGTAAACATAACATTACAATACTTGAAGGGGTTTTTGAAGTGAAACTTCTTTATCGGGGTTGGAAAAAAATTTAGTGTAACATTTTTTCGTTACGCGTCACATTTTTCCGTTACGTGCCATCTTTTTCAATAATAATCTTTGTAGTAATAAGCTAAAATGAAATAATTGTAGAATTTGTATTTATGTCTTGGGGAGGTCGGGAAAAGGATGGGTGGGTTAAGCGACACTTAGAGAGGTCAGAAAAAGGATGGGTGGGGTTAAGTAACATTTGTTGAGGTCGGGAAAAGGATGGGTGGGGTTAAGTAACATTTGTTGAGGTCGGGAAAAGGATGGGTGGGGCTAAGCAACACTAGTTGAAGTTGGGAAAAGGATGGGTTGGTTAAGTAACACTTGGAGAGGTCGGGAAAAGGATGGGTGGGTTAAGCAACACTTGGTGAGGTCGAGTAAAGGATGGGTGGGTTTAAGCAACACGAGGTGAGGACTGGAAAAGGATGGGTGGGTTAAGCAACACTTGGTGAGGTCGGGTAAAGGATGGGTGGGTTTAAGCAACACGAGGTGAGGTCGGGAATAGGATGGGTGGGTTAAGCAACACTTGGTGAGGTCGGGAAAAGGATGGGGGGGTTAAGCAACACTTGGTGAGGTCGGGAATAAGATGAGTGAGTTAAGCAACACTTTGTGAGGTCGGGAAAAGGATGGGTGGGTTAAGCAACTCTTGGTGAGGTCGGGAAAAGAATGGGTGGGTTAAGCAACACTTTGTGAGGTCGGGAAAAGGATGGGTGGGTTAAGCAACACTTGGTGAGGTCGAGTAAAGGATGGGTGGGTTTAAGCAACACGAGGTGAGGACTGGACAAGGATGGGTGGGTTAAGCAACACTTGGTGAGGTCGGGAAAAGGATGGGTGGGGCTAAGCAACACTAGTTGAAGTTGGGAAAAGGATGGGTTGGTTAAGTAACACTTGGAGAGGTCGGGAAAAGGATGGGTTAGGTTAAGCAACATTTGGTGAGGTCGAAACAAGGATGGGTGGGTTTAAGCAACACACATAGTGAGGTCAAGAAAAGGATGGGTGGGTTAAGCAACACTTGGTGAGGTCGAGTAAAGGATGGGTGGGTTTAAGCAACACGAGGTGAGGACTGGACAAGGATGGGTGGGTTAAGCAACACTTGGTGAGGTCGGGTAAAGGATGGGTGGGTTTAAGCAACACGAGGTGAGGTCGGGAATAGGATGGGTGGGTTAAGTAACACTTGGTGAGGTCGGGAAAAGGATGGGGGGGTTAAGCAACATTTGGTGAGGTCGGGAATAAGATGGGTGGGTTAAGCAACACTTTGTGAGGTCAGGAAAAGGATGGGTGGGTTTAAGCAACACGAGGTGAGGTCGGGAATAGGATGGGTGGGTTAAGCAACACGTGGTGAGGTCGGGAAAAGGATGGGGGGGTTAAGCAACACTTAGTGAGGTCGGGAATAAGATGGGTGGGTTAAGCAACACTTTGTGAGGTCAGGAAAAGGATGGGTGGGGCCAAGCAATATTTGGTGTGGTCGAAAAAAGGATGGGATGGGTGGGGTTAAGCAACATTTGGTGTGGTCGAAAAAACGATGGGTGGGTTAAGCAACATTTGGTGAGGTCGGGAAAAGGATGGGTTGGTTAAGCAACATTTGGTGAGGTCGGGAAAAGGATGGGTGGGGTTAAGCAACACACATAGTGAGGTCAAGAAAAGGATGGGTGGGTTAAGCAACACTTGGAGAGGTCAGGAAAAGGATGGGTGGGGTTAAATAACATTTGTTGAGGTCAGGAAAAGGATGGGTGGGGCTAAGCAACACTAGTTGAAGTTGGGAAAAGGATGGGTTGGTTAAGTAACACTTGGAGAGGTCGGGAAAAGGATGGGTTAGATTAAGCAACATTTGGTGAGGTCGAAACAAGCATGTGTGGGGTTAAGCAACACACATAGTGAGGTCAAGAAAATAACTTTACAGATATAGGTTAAATAAAGTTAAATTAGATAAAGTTTAATAAAAGGCTTTTATTATCATAGACAAAAATACAAATTCTACAATTATTTCATTTTAGCTTATTACTACAAAGATTATTATTGAAAAAGATGGCGCGTAACGGAAAAATGTGACGCGTAACGAAAAAATGCTACACTAAATTTTATCCCCATTCTTTTCTTGACCTCACTATGTGTGTTGCTTAACCCCACACATCCTTGTTTCGACCTCACCAAATGTTGCTTAATCTAACCCATCCTTTTCCCGACCTCTCCAAGTGTTACTTAACCAACCCATCCTTTTCCCAGCTTCAACTAGTGTTGCTTAGCCCCATCCATCCTTTTCCCGACCTCAACAAATGTTATTTAACCCCACCCATCCTTTTCCTGACCTCTCCAAGTGTTGCTTAACCCACCCATCTTTTTCTTGACCTCATGGGCGCCATCTTGAATTTTCTTTTTGACCCCATTTTCGTAATCAGCTACCCCAAAAACCATGAAAAGGACACCCATGAAGAAAAACCAAAAAAAACATGGGCACCATTTTGGATTATCTTTTTGACCCCATTTTCATAATCAGCGACCCCAAAAACCATGAAAACGACACCCAAGACAAAAAAAAAACAAAGGGAAAACATGGGCGCCATCTTGGAATTCTTTTTGACTCTATTTTCGTAATCAGCGACCCCAAAAACCATGAAAAGGACACCCATGAAGAAAACCAAAAAAAAACATGGGCACCATTTTGGATTATCTTTTTGACCCCATTTTCGTAATCAGCGACCACAAAAACCATGAAAACGACACCCATGACAAAAAAAAAACAAAAAAAAAACATGGGCGCCATTTTGGATTTTCTTTTCGACCCCATTTTCGTAATCAACGACCTCAAAAACTATGAAAATGACACCCATGATCAAAGTATAAAAAAGAAGTGAAACTTCTTTATGAAGTTATTTTCAAAAAATAATTTACTATATGCAACTTTACAGATATAGGTTAAATAAAGTTAAATTAGATAAAGTTTAATAAAAGGCTTTTATTATCATAGACATAAATACAAATTCTACAATTATTTCATTTTAGCTTATTACTACAAAGATTATTATTGAAAAAGATGGCGCGTAACGGAAAAATGTGACGCGTAACGAAAAAATGTTACACTAATTTTATCCCCATCCTTTTCTTGACCTCACTATGTGTGTTGCTTAACCCCACACATCCTTGTTTCGACCTCACCAAATGTTGCTTAATCTAACCCATCCTTTTCCCGACTTCTCCAAGTGTTACTTAACCAACCCATCCTTTTCCCGACCTCCCCAAGTGTTGCTTAACCCACCCATTCTTTTTTCGACCACACCAAATGTTGCTTAACCTCACCCATCATTTTCCCGACCTCACCAAGTGTTGCTTAACCTACTCATCCTTTTCTTGACCTCACCAAGTGTTGCTTAACCCACCCATCCTTTTCCCGACCTCACCAAATGTTGCTTAACCCACCCATCGTTTTTTCGACCACACCAAATGTTGCTTAACCCCACCCATCCCATCCTTTTTTCGACCACACCAAATATTGCTTGGCCCCACCCATCCTTTTCCTGACCTCACAAAGTGTTGCTTAACCCACCCATCTTATTCCCGACCTCACTAAGTGTTGCTTAACCCCCCCATCCTTTTCCCGACCTCACCAATGGTTGCTTAATCCACCCATACTATTCCCGACCTCACCAAATGTTGCTTAACCAACCCATCCTTTTCCCGACCTCCCCAAGTGTTGCTTAACCCACCCATTCTTTTTTCGACCACACCAAATGTTGCTTAACCTCACCCATCATTTTCCCGACCTCACCAAGTGTTGCTTAACCTACTCATCCTTTTCTTGACCTCACCAAGTGTTGCTTAACCCACCCATCCTTTTCCCGACCTCACCAAATGTTGCTTAACCCACCCATCGTTTTTTCGACCACACCAAATGTTGCTTAACCCCACCCATCCCATCCTTTTTTCGACCACACCAAATATTGCTTAACCAACCCATCCTTTTCCCGACCTCCCCAAGTGTTGCTTAACCCACCCATTCTTTTTTCGACCACACCAAATGTTGCTTAACCTCACCCATAATTTTCCCGACCTCACCAAGTGTTGCTTAACCTACTCATCCTTTTCTTGACCTCACCAAGTGTTGCTTAACCCACCCATCCTTGTTCAGTCCTCACCTCGTGTTGCTTAAACCCACCCATCCTTTACTCGACCTCACCAAGTGTTGCTTAACCCACCCATCCTTTTCTTGACCTCACTATGTGTGTTGCTTAAACCCACCCATCCTTGTTTCGACCTCACCAAATGTTGCTTAACCTAACCCATCCTTTTCCCGACCTCTCCAAGTGTTACTTAACCAACCCATCCTTTTCCCAACTTCAACTAGTGTTGCTTAGCCCCACCCATCCTTTTCCCGACCTCAACAAATGTTACTTAACCCCACCCATCCTTTTCCTGACCTCACCAAGTGTTGCTTAACCCACCCATCCTTTTCCCGACCTCACCAAATGTTGCTTAACCCACCCATCGTTTTTTCGACCACACCAAATGTTGCTTAACCCCACCCATCCCATCCTTTTTTCGACCACACCAAATGTTGCTTAACCTCACACATCATTTTCCCGACCTCACCATGTGTTGCTTAACCCACCCATTCTTTTCCCGACCTCACCAAGTGTTGCTTAACCCACCCATCCATTTCCCGACCTCACCTAGTGTTGCTTAACTCACCCATTCTTTTCCCGACCTCACCAAATATTGCTTGGCCCCACCCATCCTTTTCCTGACCTCACAAAGTGTTGCTTAACCCACCCATCTTATTCCCGACCTCACCAAGTGTTGCTTAACCCCCCCATCCTTTTCCCGACCTCACCAAGTGTTGCTTAACCCACCCATCCTATTCCCGACCTCACCTCGTGTTGACACCCATGACCGAAAAACCATAAAAAACATGGGCGCCATCTTGAATTTTCTTTTTGACCCCATTTTCGTTATCAGCGACCCCAAAAACAATGAAAAAGACAAACATGACAGACAAAACAAAAAAAAAACATGGGCGCCATCTTTGATTTTCCATTCGACCCCATTTTCATAATCAGCGACCCCAAAAACCATGAAAATGATACCCATGATGAAAGAATTAAAAAAAAACCCCTTCAAGTATTGTAATGTTATGTTTACTCCACAGAGTAAACCTCTGTGGCCATTAAGTCGCGCAAATGTCCACTCGCGCAAGTTTCCACTCGCGCAATTGTCCTCTCGCGCAAAAGTCCGTTCGCGCAAAAGTCCAATCGCGCAAAAGTCCATTCGCGCATGTGTCCTGGCGCGCAAATGTCTGTTCGCGCAAATGTCCAATCGCGCAAAAGTCCATTCGCGCATTTGTCTTTTCGCTCAAAAGGGTTCGCGCAAGTGTCTTTCGCGCAAATGTCTTTCGCGCAACTGTCTTGATACCAAATTTTAGTAGGTAACAGATAATTTTACAAAGAATTTGTATTTTTATTATATTTAAAAAAATCCTGGGCTTATATTTTAGGAGCTGTAAGACTAATACGCCACGGCGCCATATAAACCTAGGATTGTTTGTTTTATTTTTACTAGTTTTGACAAATTCAAATCCAGGTTTTGCAAAAAGCTTCAGAGGTTTCACAAGAAATTTCCGTCGTCACGTTGCTTTTTCAGCGAGGTATCAGCGAAAATGTGTTTTAAACATTTGCAATGGCGTGGCGCGCCTATAGTGTATTATTCTTACAGCTCCTAAAATATAAGCCCAGGATTTTTGCTATATTTTTACAAAAAATTTACAAATTGAATCTGTTACTAACAAAAATTGTAGGTCTTTGCAATGCTTACTTTCAAAGATCTCTGTGGCCGCGCGATTTGGAGCGTTTCAATGGCGCGGCCACGTTCAAACCCTTATCTTAACTTTTTAATCACAGCTTTGACAAATTTATGGTTTGGGAGTCTACTTTTACAAACTTTTACAAAATCGTGGCTCAAATTTAAAAAAACAAAACGTCATGGCCGCGCCATCGAAACGGACACATAGAATGTGGGAGGACATTTTCAGCGCGCCGACGTCACTTGCACGCGGTAATTGTGTGCAAATACGTCGGAAGCTGTCAAGCACTCATTTGCCGCTAAATTGCGCTAGTTTACGCTGGAATAGCCTTTTACGTGACGGACATACCACACCGGATTGACTGCACTGACGTGTGTACAACCCTTTTTCTAGGAAAAATACGACTTATAGATGTGACAATTTATTTGAAAGGGTGACATTGCTAAAGATAGAATTATAACATCACTTTTAAACCAGTATTTTCTTCTTTAACTTATCAGAGAGGTTTAATAGGTATAAAATAGTTTACATTTACAACACCTTTAAAATAAACATGGCCGCCATTCTCGGAACATGTATGAATTTCTGAGGATTATTACGAAACAACCTTTGGAGCTATTTCTAAATTCAGGATTTCGAAGTGGTTTAAAGTTCAGTGTGTTGATGGAATATTCAGAGCAGGCGATGCTTTCAACTTTTACTTTTGAATTCCGCGACCTTTGCGTGTTCAAAGCGAGTGTCTCTAACATTCGACAAGGAGAAGTCTTGTGTTTCTGTATTATGGCAACTGGAATTATTTTCGTTTAAATTGCAAAGCTGTTGTTATTGCTTTTTTATTTCTATTTCTAGCATTCAGCATTGGAAGTGTTTTCGAATTGACGGTACTTAATAATTATGTTGTTCGATATTGTGTTGTAGTATATGTATTTTATAGTCAGGAATTATTTCACTGAAAAAAATTAATGCTTAAAGAACTCAATTTTATATTAGCCTGGACTGTCCCACTGCTGGGCCTTCCCCAATTTCTTCCATGTGCTCTTTTCTCGTGAATCAGCCCATGTTCTGGACCGGCCTCGGCACCCATCCGTCTTCCGGCAAACATCGTGTGGGGCGTTTTGCCAAAAGGTCATCGTGTTACAATTTCAATTTTAAAAGTACAGTAAGCGTTCATAAGCGCACAGGCACGTTAAGGATCATATTGCTGTGAACGCACGGGCGAGCGTCCGTGCGGCTGTATGTGTAAGCTGTCTCAATACAGTACCTACGCACACCACAGCCACAGAGTCGCCTACTGTCGCAAGTTGTCGCGTCGCTCTCCACGAAACATAAAGAAATATATTACCGTCTCTTTTGTTATGCACGTAGCAAACGCATGATCGTATTTGCATTCGATAGCTAAATTTCGACCATATTTACCAGGCGTTGATAGCTGTTTAGGTTAAGCAGTGGGTTCACGATCAACGTGTCTTGAGTTCAAATCCCGTTTACATAATATGGGTTTTTTATTTTTTTTTGTAACCACTTTAATTAATATTTGTATTTTATGCAAAAACTATTTACTTAGGTATTTATTTTGAAATGGGTTCATGCTCATTATTTATTTTTATAAGGATTTAAATATAAGTTAATAACCCATCATAACTATTTATGTGATTGTGTAATATTTTATCGGTGTTGGAAGGTGGAAAAAAAGTCGTGCTGACAGATAACAACAATTGTTTTATTCGTTTCATTTATTCATATAATTAACAACTTTAATGAGATTTGTAACGTCACATTCCTACCTAGATATAAGAAGTTCTCTTGTAACCGTTCATAAGATTTATTTGTGTATCTGTATACCCACTTTGAAGTCATTTTTTATTAACATAACAAGGATATTCTAATCACACAAATATAATTGTTGATACCCACTTCTATCTATCGGTATTCAACAGAGCTTACTAAAAACTAATACATAATTTATACTTCGTGAACATGTTTTTTATGTGACGTCACAATAAATGTAACTCATATTGAGGTTATAGTTTAAGTGTTCATTTTCCCGAAGAAAAGAAGATTGAAACTAAACCTCAATTTAGGAATTATTCTGTATTATCTACACTAATATTATAAAGAGGAAAACTTTGTTTGTTTGGTTGTAATGAATAGGCTTAAAAACTACTGGACCGTTTTTAAAAATTCTTCCACCATTCGAAAGCTACATTATCCACGAGTAACATAGGATATATTTTATCCCCGTACTCCCACGGGAACGGGAATTACGCGTGTGAAACCGCGTGACGTCCGCTAGTATTATATATTATTATAGACGTGTTACAAAATGTTTAGTGATATTCACTAAACATTTTGTAAAACGTCTAATTAAAACTAGAACATTAGGATTAATATTTTGTATAACCCCCATTATTTTCAATGCAGTCAAGTAGACGTATGCGCATGGACCCCACAATGTTTCAACATATTTCGGTTCTTCTTAAATTTTCCCACACCTTTATTTAATGGGTTGTTAATTGTGTTATACATCTCTCATCTCGTGTATCCCACCTTTGCACTATCAAACCCCATAGATTTTCTATGGGGGCACTCATTCATCCATAATTCGACCTGAGTCTGTATTAGGGATTACATTTCTATCGGACCAGCGAGTGTTATCCTTGCGCCATAAATGAAGTCTACCCTTTTGACTTGATGTAAAAGTCTTTTCATCAGAAAAAATGGTAGTGATCCCGTCAAAGTCTAAATATTCCCGTGCGAAACGTAATCGTTCTTCTTTATGTCTTTCTGTCAAGAAGGGCATTTTAGCTGATCTTCTGTGATGCAAGCCTTCAGCGTGGAGGGCATGGCGAACAGTTTGCGGTGACTCCGAGTGTGTCGTAGGTGTGAAACCATTGGTTTCATACTCGCCCACCATATGTTGTCGCTGCACTTCGCTAATAAGCGACGACCTTCCACTTCGCTGTCTACTTGCAAAGCTCCCCTCTTCCTCATACCTTTTGATCCAGAGACTTACTGCATTTCTCTAAAACAAAAAAAATATGTAAGGCAGCTGTAATACAGATGCTATAAATCAACACTTCACAATTCACTCTGCAATTGTAAATTCAATAATAAACACTAATTATTTATCTTGCATGATAGATTGAAAATGTGTAAACCACAGGTCACCAAATAAATGGAAAATTTATAATACCCATTCGCTTTTAATTTTTAATGTTTAAGTTACAATTCATAAATAATTATAATACTCACATTCAGTTCTATTAAGGCCACTTTTATGCAGCGCGATAATAGTCGCCCTCGCCTTAATATTAATATTTGCCCGCATTCTAAGAATCACACCAACAACTTTACTGCTATCTATTAAACCACATGTCACTGACCATCAACTACCACATTATATAGTGTATTATGTATACTACAACCAAACGACAAAGTTCATTCCGATCAAGTTAAAATATTCATAAAACTCATGTCTACCTCACAGAAATCTAACTAAATTCTTGACTTATTTTTCTATCTACCTCCTTAACTTTACGAAATGTGTGAACAAAGCAAACAAGTTAAAGAATATAATATTTCTGTAGAGTAAAAACTTACAAAAAGTCTAAAAGTAACTGTGTGGGATTTGAACTCACGGCTTACTGATTCACTCTTAATTCTGGACGGGCCCAACCGCTAGGCCATCATGTCTTAGATATTACCATTGAAATTATGAACTACAACTAGTTGCTGATCTATTTTGTTGAAAGTAGAAGGTCGTAAGTCAAACTAAACGTCAAGCTATTGCTTTGTGCGATTGCCTATCGACTTTTGATCGGCACTGTACCTAAACTATTTATTTTTCATTTACGTTTATGTTTCGGTAAATAAAAAAACCTTTCATTCAGAAATCTAGGTAACGCTAGTTCAGATAATCCAATCCGCACGGAACAACCCTAGTCACATATGGCTTCAAGCGAATGCAATATACTTACTTTATCTTTGTAGCAGAAGGAATTGTGTTCAATATGTAAGAGTAACGGAACGCGGTACCTAATGCACTATAAAAGCACTGATTTTAAAAACTCTCTTAGAAAATCCCAGTTTGTTTTCTTTACACACAATGGATAAAAATTCAAAGGAATAATCGCGTTGAATCGTGCATACCTACTCACTGCTTTCGATACCATACGTGGTTCCTCCTTTTACACACGAATGACTGATTTTAGAAAGAACCTATTCTCTTTTTAAAGAGTCTGTATGTTTAGTTTAGTTCGTGGCTAACTAAAAACAACTGCTCGTGTCGATATTTAGGTTAAGCCGTGCGTGCCAAGGTTGGTCTATAGATGGGTGACACTTTCTTAACGAGTTACCTTCGTGTACGTTAATCTGTTGGTCCCGGCTGTCATTTATATAGATTTTTGACAGTCTACCTGACTGTCAGTGGCCCAAAAAGTCTTATCACTCGGTAATAACCCAGTACTGGGTAATAACCCAGTACTAACTGGGTTGTGGAGGCATGTAAAATCCTGGTAAAACATGCGGTTAAACTGGAAAAACATCCGGTTAAACTGGAAACTGACCCCAACATATTTGGGAAAAGGCTTAGGCAGATAATGTATGTTTTGTTTTTAGAAAACAAACCATGCTCAGAAATTCTAGAGGAAAAAATCATCGAAATGTAATATTATCTAGAAATGCCTGTACGTGTGCGGCCAAAAGTAGTTTCTTATGAGAAAAAAAGAAGAAAACGTTATGTGACTGTGTATTACAGATATATGATTTATTTAAGTACACCACTGTCTAACCCTTCACGGAAAACAAGAGTGAGGTTCATTTTATGCAAAGATTCTTATAGTAATACCGATATAAAAATAAAAATTCGGCCAAGTGCGAGTCGTAGCGCCACACGCCTAGTGCCACACTAAGCAAAGCTTGTGTCGTGGACACTAGATAGTTGATATACTACATATATACTTTTTTGTTTGTAAATACATACTTATTATACATATAAACATACATGACTCGGAAATAAATGTCCGTGTTCATCACACAAACATTTGCTCCTACCGGGATTCGAACCCAGGACCCTAACAACCTAAGGCAGCGTCACTACCACTACGCCAATCGGGTCGTCAAATGTATGTTCCCCGATTACTCGAAGATGGCTGGAGCGATTTGAATTATTTCTTTTTTTGTTTGATAGGGTATACCTGCCAGGTGGTCTCATAATTATCAAGTCAGGATGTGATGATGGAATTCTGGAGAAATTGAGAGGACTCTTCAAATTTTATAGGCACATTTGATGTGATTTGGGTAGATTTTAGAAGAGTAGGTTCTTAAAGTGGTCCCAATTCAATTTGGTGAAGATCTGATTAAGAACTTCGGAGATACGCAACGGAACTTCTCAATAAATGATAGCAAATGGACTGGGATTGCTGAAATCTCATGTCTATCTATTGTTTACACCAGTTCGTAACATAGCATCACGCCGCTACGCTGTGAAGGGCTAAGTACAATTGAACCACTAAAAAGTGATAAATAAAAACTATTTTGCAAAAAAATAAAACCGACTCCAAAAAACACAAAAATGTGAAAAATGACCTTTGTTTGATTGTTTTACTTAGTTTTTTGTCACCGACTTCTGAAGCTAAAGTTATTTTTCACTTTTTTGTGTTTTTTGGAGTCGCTATTTTGATACTTGTTTTTATTGTTATATCTTTTCTTTAAATACCTTCACGAGACGAGACATACAGTCAGTTGCGTCTATTACACCGACGACGCCGATGACGCCACTGGCCGCTTTGCAAAGAGAGCGATGGATGCGCCAACTAAAACGGTCGTTGAGTACAACCTGAAGACGGCCATGCAGCATCGAGATACAGTCGTTGTGGAAGCTTTGCTCAGGCTAGCGAAGTCCCTGATCAGACGACATGATTAACAAACAAACCCCCATCCTAACCCCAAAACCCAAAGCCAATACATCCCACTCCCAAACAACTCTGTTACCAAAAAGAGAATGTAAAACTGCATGGCAAGGTGAGTCTGTCATACTCACGTAAAAACAGTGCCGATGGTGGCGCTGCACATCCGGTCGCTAAGTTCTCTACAAAATGGTTGAGCTAAGCGGCGCGGATGTGCAGGTCATGTCCGTGAACGGGTGCCGACGGTTGCTGCCGGTCGACTCACATTGCCATGCAGTTATGAAACAGCTTGGTGTAGATTTTTGTTAATTTAAATTAGTAATTAAAAAAATAAATAAAAAAATATATATATTTGATGGACTCACGTAGATCTTAAGTTACTAATAATAAGCTTAGTTTAATGTAACGTGTCCAATGATGGAGCACGATCGTAGTTTTAATTATTTCTAAATCAATTAAACAATAAATAAAATGTAAATAAGAGCGCGGACCCCCACGTCTGCGGTAGAAAACTAAATAAAAAAATAAAAAATACCTTCACGAGCGGTTACTATTCAATTAATCCATCAGCACCATGTTCTGAGTGCGTTACATTGATTATACCACAAAAAGTGATTTTTCACCCCAAAAAAAATCGTTTCCCAGCAATAATTTTTGCGTAAAGTTACTTAGTTTGATGTACCTACAGAACGCTAATGACTTCGTGATGAGGTGGTTTACACCCGTATTACCCGTACACCTGTATTTATTTCATTCTTTTGTTATAACGGCAACATATATCACATATCATATGTTAAAAGTTCGACTGTCTAGCTATCACGGTTCATGAGATACAGCCTGATGACAGACAGACTGACAGACGGAGTGGAGACTTAGTAATAGGGGCCCAATATTACCCTGTGGGTACGGAACCCTAGAAACAGAACTTAGTGTCCCAGAGACGGCCATCACAAACAATGTAACGATGCCATTACCCGTTATAACGTGCATGATACAAGCGCATCCAATTTGACCGAATGACGACATTATATACAGGTCAGTGAGGAGACACGTTGTGTGACATAATGTTGAGATTGTGACATAATAATTATACATATACGCACCAAACGTTACCTACAATTACCAGAAAATCTCATGATTGGTACAGGACTTATTTTCAATATTTTAGACCATTCGCCTATAAGTTCGATATAAAACATTACTACCAGTTTAAAAACTGTCGGAATCCGTTCATCTTGCATTGCTGACACAGTTAAATTAAATGTGATACCAAAAATATACTTAGATTCAGACGATATTTTAGTATCTTTGTAAGAGCGGATCATTTTGATCAAGAAAAATTACTTATGTAAAGCGTGGGTGGTTTCGTTTTAAGTTTTGTTTTATTTATAGATTATTTATTATATGTATTATTAGGCAGATGCCATGTTGAAAGTAACAATAATTGTCTTTTCCTGTCTGGAATAACGTGTTTGTGATACATTTTGTAGTACGATCCAAAGCTAAAAATGGGTTTGAGGTCCCCTGGGATTCCAAAAAGGTTGGGACTGTTTGCTAGGAAATATTTAGGTCCCCACAGGTTATGAAAATACCTTTAAGTATAGCGATTTCCTTTTACCATTTTATACCTTTCAAGTATTTAGGATAGTTGTAAAAGATTGTGGATTATTCAGTTTTTATTAAATAAAACTCTGCTTAGTTATGATGGGTTCACTGTATTTTCGAAGCATACAAAAATTAAAAAAAACGACGGTCTTTTTACTATCTGATCAAAATGTAGCATGGTAATGCGAAGCACCTTGAGGTTAACCAGTTTTGAGACCTACTTAATATTAAATAGAGTTCAAAGTGTTAATTTTAGAAACAGTCTTTGGTTTTACAAAGAGCACCCAAATCAAAGGCTTTGTGTTTGTGTGTTATGTAATTACTCCTTACGTAACACACAATCACAAAGCTTTCGATTTGAAGTTGAACCTCATCAAAATTCATTGCGTCGTCGAGCAAACGATATTTTTTTTTCAAATATACGAAGCACGTGGTGTGAGAATTTCCTTCATTTCGGATTGTGATTGAAAGTGTGTTTCGCAATACTCACAAAGTACCTAAAACTGACATCTATCTTTATCAATCCTCGAAATATTTCCAGAAAGTTTTGACATTATTGAAGAAACTTGGGTTATTTATGATATTGGTCACGAAACAAATATAAGGGATATGGGAGAAGTAACAGTTACTGCCCACACGTGAAGTTTTGGCTCGATGACCTTTTCGACGTTAAGTTCTAACTCTAAAACATGATGAAGTTCCTTTCATCAAACTAATTCTATATTCGGCACCAGTGGAGAATAGGTACTTTTAGTGGACCTAACAATTTTGTAAAGTTTCGCTTTAAAAAAATCCCAGGAAATAGAAACTTCAATAAGGTAACACTATAACTAACGATTATACAACGTGTAACAGAAAGGGTAAAGTCATACGAAAGGGTGTGCTACAGACCATCAAACTTTGTTCAGTTTGATGGTCTGTAGGACACTCTTTCTCCATGGAACCATCATCGTAATCGCGAAAAAATAATCAGCTGTCTCATACATTAAATTTGGTCTGTAGCACACCCTTTCGTATGACTTTACCCTTTCTGTTACACGTTGTATTTGTGTTGAAAAGATCACGTCTATCGGCCACTTTCAATAACTCACTGTTCAGTTTCGATAGAGTTTAGTGACAGGTAGGTGAGATTGGATAGGATATTTCAAGCTAATTTTGTTAATAGAAACACCTATAGCTACAGATGAAGGCATATTAACCGACAATTTTCCGTAAGCAAATTATAGATAATGGCTGTTACTGGCAATAAAAGTCGTGAAACAATTACGGATATGACAACGGTAAAGTCAAGCTTAAAGTTGTCAATTCGAAAAATGCAAAAGGAATAAACCGTTATAGACGGATGAAAACCCAATATTTCTTGCAATTCACTTACAAAGTTACCACGGCTAGAAAATACACCTGGCTTTTTTTGCAAAAGTCTTTCTCTAAAATTTTCTCTACCATTATAGTAAGTATACACGTCATGACTTTGCGACGAATAAATATTTTTTCTTTCTTTCTTTCTTTACTACTTATCATAAACCGCAAGGTGTAAGAGTTACAAAAAGTGCTGCTTAGCTCTTCGGGATTCATCGTCTATCTTCGGGGAATAACAAATGCATTATCATCAGATCTTATGTACAGCTATTACATCTACGGAAGTACTCGCTTCGACCTTTACTAACTTAAGACAAAGCGTAATTTAACCACAATCTACATTCATTCACACCACTATGATCTCTGACCGCGAACTGTCTTGTTCTACGAAATTATTCACCTCGGGTTGTTGGCTCTGCGGAGACGTATCAATTACCCGGAACTAACCCTTGCATCAATATTCATGAGATACGTCGTTGGGCCGTAATACGGAATGATGTGAGGACATTACTTGCAGTTGGTTTGGGAGCTTGAGCCTGTTTTGATGGGACCTCTAAAGACTCATCGAGTATTATTAGTGCAGCCATTTTCTTTAGGGTCGGCTGTAGTGTTTGGCTTCAAAGATTAGATGTGGTTGTAAAACACACTATTTCACCTCATATTTTCTTCTAGTAACTCCTTAATAATTTTTCATCCCATCTATTCGAAAAAGACGACTTGGTTCGCCTTTAAGTGCACCCAAAGGTGGTGTTTTCTATAAGAAACTTTTAGCGGGCAGTAATGAGTTTTTAATCCTCTTTATAAGTGCGCCGCAATTATCTTTGCCGCGCACTTTTTGAATTTGGAACATCTTGTGTTCAGCGCCCAAGAAATCGAACGCAAATATTGTTTGAATAAAGACTGGCTGGTGCGACGGCCCATAGTAGCGCCGCGCGCCGGCTGATTACAAAAAAAAAAGAAATAAAATTAAAAACGCGCGAACTATAGCCCGCGTTTTCGTCAATTTTCACGGATTGATAGAAATTCATGATTTTGTTTTGAAAAATGAGTTCTTCAAGTGACAGTGAAAGTATAGAATTAACTCCTGATAGTATTAGAACTGACGCAAGAAATGTGATGGATAATCTACTACCTGCAAAATCCCGGGAGAAATATATGAAAGCTTATGGTAATTTTATTGAATGGAGAAATTCAAGAGGCGCCAAGAATTTTTCAGAATCTGTGTTTTTGGCCTACTTCCAGTACTTAGCCAAAACTAAACAACCTTCCACACTTTGGAGTACCTACTCAATGCTAAAATCAACAGTCAGTTCTAATAACGACGTAAAACTGGACACATATTCGAAATTAATAGCGTATCTGAAGAGGATGTCTGATGGATTTAAACCTAAAAAATCCAAAGTGTTCTCAGTCAAAAACGTGGAGACTTTCCTTAATGAGGCACCCGACAACATCTTTCTTGCCGTAAAAGTAAGTAACTATGTATGTATATATGGTGGATTAGTAAAGTATAACCAGTGTTTTAAAATGCGCATTTTATTGTAACCTGTACTTCGATAGATAGGTACTTGTCTTATTCACATTCGGTTTTGTTACAGGTGGCTTTAATTTTCGGAGTACATGGAGCTTGTCGTGGCAATGAACTTTTAAAAATAACTGTTGATGATGTCGAAAATCACTCGGATAATTTACTGTTAGTAAAGCTGACAGACACAAAAACAAAAATTGACCGATCCTTCGTAATCCGAGGAGAATACAAAACTATTGTACAGAAATAGACTATAGACTGGTAGAAAATGCCTTAGGCATTAAGTCCGCCTTTGTACAGTTTTAATTGTGCATAAAGTTTTAATAAATAAATAAATAAATACCTGGACCTGCGTCCTGCTGATATAAAGACCAATCGGTTTTTCATCCGTTATCAAAATGGCAAGTGCTTCAAACAAGTTATGGGAAAAAATAAAATTTCTTACATGCCACAAGAAATCGCTACTTATTTGAAGTTACCAGATATCAAGCTATATACAGGACATTGTTTTCGTCGCACTTCTGCTACCCTGTTGGCAGATTCTGGAGCGGACTTAACTGTTCTCAAGCGACATGGAGGATGGAAGTCGAGTGCTGTAGCAGAGGGATATATAGAAGATTCCATTGAGAACAAGGCGAAAACATGTGAACGCATCGTGGAAAACATTAAATTGCAACCTTCAGTTAATCCATCCATGCCACTGTCGCCGCGCCCATCTACATCCAAACAAAGAGATTCACCGTCACATTTTCCTCAAAATGAGCCACATTCTGACATTATTTCAAACACGCAGAATAAAATTAAATCTACAACAATCTCTATTCCTAATAAAACTGTAACAATTAATTTTCAAAATTGTGAAAATGTCTCAAATGTAAATATAAGTTTTTAGTTGTTTTATTATTAGATACTATTTAATTTCAATTTAGTTGTTACTCTGTTTCATTAAATATCAATATTACAATAAAATATGAGGCGCCTTTTATTTTCTCATAGTGGGTGATGAAAAGTAGAGTGTATCACTCGGGCGCAAAATATATTTTTGGCTCGGGCGACGTACTTTGAATCCCTCGCTACGTTCAGGATTCTACTAAAGAATCCCTCGCTACGCTCGGGATTCTACTCTAGAATCCCTCACTTCGCTCTGGATTCAAAAAGCGCCCTCGCCGTAAAAATATTATTTTGCTCCCTTATGATACAATCTACTATTCAGCCTATGAATTTTTACCGTATTATTATGCATAAATAGACATACGAACTCGCCGATAGATACCTACTACCATTCCTGAAACGGCTATTTATCAATCTGATTTCACGAACCATCTATATTAATCTATACTAATACTAGCTGACCGGCGCAACTTCGTCTGCGTCTCATAAATTGAAATGTAAGCTATCCTATCTTTCAAGTTGGATCAAACTGCACACGGTGTACAAATTTTATTGAAATCGGTTAAGTAGTTTAGGAGTCCATTGAGGACAAACATTGTGACACGAGGTTTATATATATTAAGATTATAAAGCAGAAGAGTTTGTTTGTTTGGTTGAACGCGCTAATCTCAGGAACTACCGGCTCGAATTGAAAAAATATTTTTGTGTTGGATAGTCCATTTATCGAGGAAGGCTTAAGGCTATATAACATCACGCTTCAATCATTAGGAGCGGACCACGAATGACAAATGTTGCAAAAACGGGGGAAATTTTATTCCCTTTGTGAGCTTTTTCTCTCTTATGTGACGCAGACGAAGTTGCGTGGGTCAGCTAGTCATCAATAATGGGTTTAAAAAGACTTTTCTGAATCATACCTGGGGCCCAATCCTGTAAAATAACCAACTTGTCAATAGTGTGTCTGTAGTGTGTCAGTATATCACATTTGATATTCTACAATTTATGGTCCCTGACTTGCGACTGCAGTGCCATTGAAACGCCATAGTAAGACTGTTGCAATCATTGGTATTCTGCTCCACTATAATAAGTCAATGTCATCACGGTGGTCAATAACTTTCTAGTTACGATATGGGAGATCACAGTCCCAACTTTTTTGAAGTTATTACCTACTTTACTTTAAAATCTCCACGACCACTGTATTATTCAATGCATCCATCACAATATTTTAGGTGCGGGACACGGATGTGAGTTGCCAGCACCCAAAATGAAACTTGTTTCCCAGAACTATTTTTTTTGCTTAAACATATTTTGATGTTCAGAATGCTTGATTCTACAGCTACTTGAAGGTTCTTTTAACACCTTGACGACTCGAATGGCGTAGTGGTAGTGACGCTGCCTTACGTTCTTAGGGTCCCGGGTTCGTATCCCGGTAGGAGCAAATGTTTGTGTGCTGAGCATGGACATTTGTTTCCGAGTCATGGATGTTTATATGTATAATAAGTATGTATTTACAAACAAAAAAGTATATATGTCGTATATCAACTATCTAGTGTCCACGACACAAGCTTTGCTTAGTGTGGTACTAGGTGGCGCTGTGTGTTAATGTCCAGCGATATTTATTTATTTATTTAGCATGTATAATCATTGCATAAGTGACGTGATAAGCACCTGATGAGAATAATGTGAGAAAACACTATCTCACATTATTCTCATCAGTTGCTCAGACACGAGATGAGGACACCACCATCTCGTGTCTGAGTACTTATTACTTATTTTTAATTCCCTATAATTGTATTATTATCGTGGGTGCTATTTGGTGATCCTAAGTTTTCTACTGTCACATCTGTATCTCCTCGTGAGAACCTGTTATTGGTTCTGTGTTACTTATACAATTATTGTTACTTACTTATTTCAGCTGTTGGTTCTTCTTTTGATACATAAAATAAAATATTAGAACGCAAGATATAAGGGCGAGAATATGGGTGTCGATATATCTTCTACATGCGTGTGGGGTTGTAGTTTATGTGGTTCTCACTCTCATAAACAATGAAGTATGGTACCATAGAGCTTTGGTAAGCGATATGTTTTACTTTTTATTTTCTGTTCTCCTTTTAAGACACTTGTGTTAACTCAGACTTCTACACTATCGCTGCGTCGATGGTATCTGCTAACAATGGTGGATATAAAAACGATTAGGTGGGCCATTTTCACATTAAACATTATGAGCTACATAATAGAACCCACAATTTACTAGCTATTAATAACAAGTGCCAAAGTTTCAGCTCCCGGAAGTTCTACGGGCTATAAGTTCGACCTATGTTATCTTGTAGGTGTAACTTATTCATAACCCAGGAGGTTTAGCATGGCCGATGTCAAATAACTGTTTACTTTTGATGTACCATTACAAACATTAAAATTACCAGTAAAAGAGATACATAAAAAAATGGTATTTATAAAGGGTGTAAAACACCTCTTAACGAATACGAAAGGCATTTGTTCTCCTCGTCATTTTAATAATTTTTTTGTTCTACACTATACCTGGGAACCTTCTAGTTACGGAGATATTGGGGGTCAAAGTCGCAAGATTTTGACAAGTTTTTTTTAAAATACCACTTTTTATCGCATGATTTTTACTTTAAATATCACTACTACCCCTGTACTATTCAATCCATCCATCCGTACAATGTTTTGAGTGTGTTACTTTGAGTTATACCACAAAACATGATTTATAACCTCAAAAAAAAAAGTTGTTTCCCAGCAATATTTTTTGCGTAAAGTTACTTAGTTTGATATACAGAATGCTTGGTTAACGGCTTTGTGATGAGGTGAAATACACCCTGTATGTATAATAAGTATGTATTTACAAACAAAAAAAAAAGTATAAGTATGTGTAGAATATCAACTATCTAGTGTTCACGACACAAGCTTTGCTTTGTGTGGCACTAAGTGGCGCTGTGTGTTAATGTCCAGTGATATTTATTTATTTAAAATTAAACTTATATTATAAAGAAGAAAGATTCGATTTTTTATTTGTTTGTTTGTTACGTTTAACTCAAATATTTTACCATAAGAAAGCTATATCTTTACCGAGTAACATAGGCTATAAATTATATTAATATCGTGCAAATTAGCCGAGATATCACAATTTTCGCGGACGAAGTCACGGGCGAAGTGCTAGTATTTTATAACCAACTTTTTCAACATATTCTTAAAATTTAAGCTCATTCAAATATAAACTATGAAATTTTATCATGCAGAATGTTTTTTTCTAGTTAGAATATAATAATTTTCAGACATTTCAATACCAATAATTACGCATAAGCAATCTGCCTTGAATGCTCCCTGCATTAATAATGCACTAGTAATGGCTGAGACACAAATATGCTCTCTATGACAGGGAATGGGCTGAAATCCTACTCGTGGCCCAATGTTGTTTGGTAGATGAGATGAAGTCTAGAAAAGATAACGGTCTGATTATTTAAAAACAGCTGTTACTGTGACTTGTCCCCATACAAAAATGTGTTTTTTACCTGTCCTGTTTACCTACCTATAGATAATCAGACCGTGATCTTTTTGGTGAATATGAACCTAAGTTACTCACAATTAAACATAATTTTGCGCTTCGGTTGCTTGCGTTATTTATGGAAAAAAACTTCCCACTGGTCATCAGCATCATCAGCATCATCATCATCGTCATCATTTCAGCCGCAAGACATCGACTGCCGGACATAGGCCTCCCCCAAGTGTTGCCACATTGACCGGTCTCGTGCGACTCGCATCCAGCGGATTCCCGCAACCTTCACCGGGTCATCGGTCCACCTAGTGGGAGGCCTTCCAACGTCACGTCTTCCAGTTCGCGGTCGCCACTCCAGAACCTTTCGGCCCCATCGATTGGTGTGATACTGATCATTAAACTGAACAACTTTCTCAATAGGACTTACAATGAAATCGCAAAAAAATAACAAGGAAGATGAAAAAAAGGAAGTAGACCGCCAGATGGATTTCCAAAAAATATTGGACACGTATTTTTCCTTTTTTTACATAAACAAAATGAAAACAGTGCGAAAACTCATGTGTCGTCACATTTGGGTACATTTTTACCGGAAAGTGAAGTCACAATCCAACCCCACTCATAATCTTTGACGCGTTTTATCTTCATGAATTTATATTAATAATAAAACAAAAAACATGTTTCCAATATATATTAGAAAATATAACAACCAAACACAATATAAACAAACTAAGCATCTAAATATTTTGCTTATACACACATCAAAAGTGTCTAGGGAACAAACATTTTTATGCGGATTTCTTGAGATTGAGATGTGGCTTTGTAATAAAGGACATTGTCAAAAATGGCCTATGAATCAACACGCATGAAACATTTACTATAATTCATTATTCTTTTAATAATATACATTACAAATATTTCAATAGAACGGACACTTTTTAATTTAAAAAACAGTTTAAAAAGTACCTATAAACTTCCGTCATGATCCTCGGACATGTGAGATGTTATTAACTTATTATTTTTTGGTTCAATTTAGGGTTTTTAATTGGCAAACGTATTATAGCTCATACAGCCTAGTCTTTGTACAGCACTCTTAATAAGAGTTTGACACAGACAAGCGTCAGTATTCTCAACACTTGATATACGATAATGGTTTTTAGTTACAAACAGTCCGCTAGGATTTCGCGGAATAATACGGGTTATCAAAAAACTCGATTGAAAGCGCTGTTTGAAGCAAGCAATAAGAAATAAAAAGCATTTATTAGCCCGTGCAGGACAAAACACATAAAAAAATAACATTATTTACAACTATTGTAAACATAACATAGATAACAAAATTAAAATAAACGAAAGGTCCTGAACGAAGCCAAAAGACCCCTATACCAGTTGTAAATTGACAGATGGCAACAGAACCGAATGTTTTTATTGACGTAAATATAACCTCAAAATCCGAAAGTGTTTTGATTTTTTCCGAATTCTCATAAGTGTCCGTTGTTTTAATTCAGGTTCAATCGAATATATACATTATCTAAAACCCAAAAAGTAAATACACCTCCCTGTTGGATCTTAGGCGAGCCATGTATGGACGACGAGCAATGTCCTTTATGATTTTATAAATTTATATGGATCCTTTTTGGTGCATTTCATAATTTGAATCAGGAACTGTGAATCAAATTCGAGTAAAAGATGAAAATCAGCTGTCAATATTTTCCCTATAAAAACATACAACGCATTGAAGACATTATTAGTGCTACTGTTTCCCTACTACTGATTAAAACCAACGTTATTATGGAGCGGCGACGTCATTTAAGCAGGGAAGAAATGCTCAGAGCCGTGGGAATGATAGAAGCTGGTTCCCGGCAACGTACTGTGGCTTTAGCTCTGAATACAAGTCAGAGTGTTATCAGTCGACTTTGGACACGTTACCGAAGCACTGGTACCGTGGCTGAGCGCCATGGAGGACGGTATCGCTGCACCACACGGAGACAAGACCGATACATTCAAATCTTAACTCGAAGAGCTCCAACAATAACCGCCATGATGTTAGCCGTGAGGCTTCATCACTCTTCAGGGAACTTAATTAGCGACCAAACAGTCAGAAACCGCTTGCATGAAGTGAACCTTCATTCCCGAAGACCGCTACGGGTACCACCTATAGTAATGCACAATCGTAGGATTCGATATCAATGGGCTCTTGAACACAGAAATTGGGCAGAAGAACAATGGCGTTTCGTGTGCTTTTCTGATGAGTCTCGTTTTGGTATGAGACCGGATACAAGACGTATACGACACTGGAGAACCCCTGGACGCCAACAGCGATTAAAATCCTGCCAGGAAGTCCATCCTTATAGTGGTGGAACCATCATGGCATGGGCGGGTATTTGGATCGGCGGAAGAACTGAGTTGATTTGGATCAGAGGCAACCTCAACGCTCAAATTTATGCTGAGACGATTGTATCAGACGTCATCGTTCCTCTACAAGTGCAAATCGGTCCCTTATTTCAGTTAATGCATGATAATGCACGACCGCACACCGCAAGAGTTGTAAGACAGACTCTCACAGCTAACATCAATGTCCTGCCCTGGCCTGCTCAGTCGCCAGACTTGAATCCGATTGAGCATGCATGGGATATTCTACAGAGAAGAGCTCTGCCGAATATGGAGGGTATCCAGTCGCAAGAAGACCTTTTTTTGTTGTTGCAACGAACATGGGCGGCCATTCCACAGCGTGATTTGGATGAACTCATTTTGAGTATGCCAAACCGATGTTCTTGTGTTGTTAGTGTTCGCGGTAGAAACACGGATTATTAATTGTTTAAGTTACCCAATAAAATTTTAAAGAAAACTGTTATTTCAGTCTTTTTTTCGAACTTTTGTGTTAGTGGTTCAAATGTCAAAAATCCCTTTATTAGGAAAATGGCAAATTTCTTTATTAATGCAAAGGTGACTTGGTTTATCGTTACTGTGACAAACGAAAACACTTTATTTGATGAATCCTTAAAGAAAATTTTAATTAATATCAATCAGGAGAAAAGTTATTGCAAAAATATATGTTGATCCCTAGACACTTTTGATGTGTGTATTACCTTCTAAAAAAAAGTTCACTATTGTATGTTTGCCTACCCCTGGTTTAAGTAGTTTTGTATTTTGCTTTGCTTTTATTTAAAAAACCTTACCTAAAAGTCTTTATGCTATAAAAACAAAATAGTATTTTGTCACAAGTATGCTATTACCATGAGTACAATCACAGAGAACGAGGAACACTGGTCCACCGTAATACAGTCTAAAGTCTAAATATACTAGTACGGGGAGCAGAGTGAATCTGTTCTGTGTTAAGGCGCTTAGACGAGCTAAATTAGCAACTCTATTTGTGGTGGTTTAAACTTCATTTAAAGTTCTGTTCGAATAAAGTTCTAATCAGCTTGCACTACAAAGTGGTTGTGACGTCAGCCACTGCGGGCCAAATAGCGCGAAATGAGTTGTTTCGATCGATTTACAAAAAAACTATTTATTGGATTAAAAAACTGAAACAGTATCATGCTAATATATTGCTTGTAGTATCATTTGCCAAAAAATCTGAATGATTGCATGCATATTAGTATGTTTTTTATTGTTTGAAAGATATTTTTAGAGATAAGTTCGTGATTTCTTTTTATCGAGCCAAATTAATTGTACTATGTTTTCAAAACAGTATCATGCTAGCATATATCCTGAAGAATATCATATATATTTCTGGTCTTGTTTATAGCAGTGAATCATATACTTTTAGTAATTATAAAACTCGCGTTTAGCTCATTTAATCGCCTTAACAACACAACATGTTACGTGTCGTTACTTATCTACTATAATTTGTACGCTATTGAAATGTGCAAGGTTGATATTTTTAATTTAGCAAATAAAGCATAATCCAACTGACGGATTAATAATAATCATAATTTTTGTTAGTCAGGAATCATCCCCATCAGTTGTCTCATAGAAAATGTCAAATACAATACCTACCTGACCCATAGCTTATTGTTTTTGCCACCTACAGTTTTTTGACAGTATCGTTTCGCTCGTTTTCCGTGACAAATTGTTCGCCTACCCGATATCTATAAAAGCTACAAACGTGTTTTCAAATTGAAAACTCTCAGATTTCTGTGACGTCAGAGTGAACTACACCCACACTCAGACTGAATAAATTGTGTGGACGTATGACACATGTCATACATGCAAATGAACGTAAATTTAAGTCACCTAATCGGAACTATGTGATGCTTTGAGAACTGTAATCTAATAAGAGTCCTCTGCAATTGTTGCTCACACATAGTTGTCATGTTCCAGAATAATCTAGAAAATAATTTCTTCTTTAATTGTTATGCATCAATGCATGAATAGTTATTTGCCGATGAAATTTTGTATGTACGCCAATAGTAGATTGTACATCAAGTGCATAATAGTATATTTTATAACGACGGACTAAACGAAGCCATTCATCATGGGGTTTAGGTTTCCGCACTTAGTCCTTGAAGTGGACCATTGTGCGTGAGCCATGGTGGCCGATTACTCCAACCAGCCCACCTCCCTCCAGAAGCAGATTAAACTTCCCGGTCTCCTCAGGATATCTGCAAGTGATCCTGGCGTTCCCAGGGTCTCCTCGCGAATCTTGGTAACGCCTGTGCACTCCAGGAGAACATGCGCTACTGTCTCCTCCGCCTCCATGCACGCTCTGCACAGGGGACTGTCGGTGATACCTAGGGTGTGGAAGTGTTTGTTCAGCGAGCAGTGACCAGTGATGGTCCCTGCCACCAGACGCAGGCTATCTCTGTCCAGGTGTAAAAGGCGCCTGGTCAGCTTTGGATCCAAGGATGGCATAGCTTCCTTGGATTGCCTACAGCCTGGTGCCAAGGCCCACCATTTCTCTGCTTGTAATCGGGTGTGATCCTTTAACCAGTTCCTCAGCTGCTTGAAGGGAATGGGCACAATGGGTTCGGGTCCGTAGGGTTTTGTGCTGGATCCTCTTCTGGCAAGTTCATCAGCCGCATCATTGCCGAGTGATCCACTGTGTCCTCTTATCCATTGCAGCGTTACCGTGTTGTGGTTCAGCACCGTGATTCTTTCTAGGGCCCTGTGGCACTCTAGTACTAGTTTCGACGTGATCTGGTTACTTTTTAGGGATTGAAGGACTGAGGCACTGTCGGAGAGTATGCGAATGTTGGTGTCCGTAACCTCCCTGGCCTCTATGGCGTGTGCTGCTTGGATGATGCCTACGCACTCTGCTTGGTAGACAGAGTTGAGCCTTCCGAGAGATCTTGATATTTTAATGTTGAGGTCGTCGGAGAACACCCCGACGCCTGTCCCATCTTTGGTTTTGGATCCATCAGTGTAGATTCTTAGCTCTTTCGTGCCTGAGTAGTCGCACAGCTCCTCTACGAGCACTATATTGTAGTGTTTTTTGAAGCAGTGAGTTTTCAGAGATCTGTCGATAGGTGATGCCATCATCGGCTGATCTCTGATTGAATCTCCTTTGATACGCGTGTGTTTTATTCTGGAGTCGTTGCTTAGGGTGCCGGCTAATTCGAGTCTGAAAATCGCTGCGGCCGCCTCCTCTCTCACGACGAGGTGTAGGGGTGGTAGCCCCAGCATCACCTGTAGGGCAGCAGTTGGTGATGTTCTCATGCTGCCGGTGATTGCCACGCAGGCAAATCTTTGTAGTTTCTCAAGGTCCTTTTGGGTCGTGCTTAGGTTGGTCCTGGGCCACCATACCAAAGACCCATATGTGATAATTGGTCGGATAACTGTGGTGTATAGCCAGTAGGTGATTTTGGGGCTTAGGCCCCAGTTTCTCCCAAGGAGTCTCTTACATTGCCAGAGGGATATACTAGCTTTTGTGGTGATGTAATCCGTGTGTTTTGCCCAGTTTAGCTGTTTGTCCAAATAGATACCCAGGTATTTGGTCTCAATCGAT
Source organism: Xestia c-nigrum (assembly GCA_916618015.1). NCBI lineage: Eukaryota > Metazoa > Arthropoda > Insecta > Lepidoptera > Noctuidae > Xestia > Xestia c-nigrum. The sequence goes on along the minus strand of OU745261.1, from coordinate 12,119,944 downwards.
AGGCTTAGGGTTGCCCCAAAGAAACTTGGTAGGTGCAACGTTGCCAGCTTCCTTTTTCTTGTGAAGAGGACAAGTTCGGTTTTGGTAGGGTTCACTGCTAGCTTGTGTTCGTTGCACCATTCTTCTACTATCCTTAGAGCCTGACGCATGAGGTTGCATAATGTGTTTTCATGTGTCCCATTTATTATTATAGTCAGGTCGTCGGCATAGCCCACCGTGTAGTAGCCTCTGCTATTGAGGCGGTTGATGAGGCTATCTACTACGAGGTTCCACAGTAGTGGCGAGAGGACACCACCTTGGGGGCAGCCCTTCGCCACTATGGCCCTAGTGGTGTCGTTTACTGTAACTTGAACCGCCCTCAGTCGGAGCATATTTGTGATCCAACCTCGCAGGGTTGGGTCCACCCCGTGTTTCTCGAGGGCTGCGTTGATGCTATAGAAGATGGTTTTGTCAAAGGCGCCTTCTATGTCGATGAAGACGGCCAGTGACGAGCATTTGTGTTCCACTGCACATTCGATCCTGGAGATCACATTATGCAGCGCGGATTCTGTTGATTTTCCTGTGGAGTACGCGTGTTGCTGTTTGTGAAGTGGTCTTTCTCTAAGAGGTCCGTCCCGAATGTGTCGGTCGCAGAGTCTCTCGAGAGTTTTCAGTAGGAAGGATGTTAGGCTTATTGGCCTGTACGCCTTGGGTTGTGTGTAGTCTGATTTGCCTGGTTTGGGGATGAAAATTACTTTCACCTCTCGCCATGCAAGTGGTATATATCTCTGTGCTATGCAGGCTTGATAGATGATGGTCAGCCATGGCGTTAAGACGTCCAGTCCCCATTGTAGGAGGGCGGGGAAGATTTCATCTAAGCCTGCAGATTTATATGGTTTGAAAGTTCTTATTGCCCATTTTATTCTTTCTGCTGTTACTATAGTGCGGGCTCTGTCCCAGTCTTGGTCGTTTGGTGTGTGCGTTGGTTCAGTTGCCCAGGTTCTGTCTTCGCAGAGGTCACAGTCTGGAAAACGAAGCCATTATATACCCGAGGTGGTTTGACTCCCGAGCTTGCGAGGGAGGCAATGAAAGCGAGGGTATATTATATTGGCGTTTAGTCTCGAGGTGCAAACTGTACTTTTCACTTCGAGTGCGAGAAAAATAGTCATTTAAAACTGAACAAATTTACACTCGACAAAAATTCTGAACTGAGCGGTCAGTTTTTTCTTCTATCAGGTCAGTCACAGATTAACCATTGAAAACACAACACAAACTCTCAACACAGATAATTAGTACCTACATTACTGCAGCGGCTAGCAACAGAGGCATTGCTTTTCAAAATCAACGATGCACATAAACAACCATAAATTTTTCTCTTGTTGAAGAGTTCATTTGTTTTTTTTTTTCAATAAACCGCTTTCTATTTGCATGCCAATTCGAAATTTAAATAAAACCTTTGACAAGTTACTCTTTTGTAACCATGTTTCAGAGTAAAACATCGTTCCATTTTTAAATTACTTTTTACACCCTAGGGAATAAACGGTCACTTTAATCCCGCTTCGTAGGGCTATAACGGCGTACTTTTAGAGCATGAGAAGTGAAAATCCCATTTACGCGAGACGTTCATGGGTTTTATAGACGAGTTATACTCTACTTTTCACTTCGATTGCGAGGAAATGAAATAGCAACATGTAAAATAATAAATGGACGAAATAAAAAAAAGTTGTTTAGTAAATAGTACTTCGGCTGTTGGTATCCGTGCCTTTTTCTTAGAATACTAACGAAACGAATTAAAATAAAGGGGTTATTCTATACAGTTGAAGTGTGGCTTTAGGACCGATTGCCTTTGTCTTCGACGAAGATTTTACTTAATGCTCTAGAGCATAAAAAGCGACTTTATAACATAAAAAAGAACATTTAGAGCATGAGAAGTGACAATAAAATTCATGCTGGACCTGTAAGGATCAGTTCACACACCGAGACGCAATGTGATTCGACGCTGCGCGTACACTTTAATAAAGCGACTAAAAATATAACTTTATTTACTACATGAAAAGATAAGCATTTAATTGTGGGAATTCAGAATACGTGGCGTGGAGCGATGCACCGATGCATCGCGACGCAGCCTGAGGCCGTCGTGGCTACTTGTCTCATCATTTTCGTGCGCTTGCAAATGGTAGACTCAGCGGGTGGATGCAGCGGTGCGGGTATACGTGGCGAATGTAGACACGTTACGTTGCACCGTGCAGCGAATCGTCGTGCTGCTAACTGTAATGGCAACACTATTTATAAGCTGCCAACCCCAATACAGCTGGCCACACCGCCACTTCCCTTTCCGTGAGAACCCCGATACATCGGAGCTAACATTAAGCACGCACTGTCACGTATTAAACATAATTATAAAAGAAACTAAATAAACCTCGAATACCTCAACATTAATTGTTTTATTAGAATAACAATACATGGCGCAGCCGGTTTAAGAACCAAAAAAGCAAGAATAATAGTAAAACAAAGAAGAAAAAAGGTCCCACGTGCACGACGCGACGTGAAGACGCTGATGGGTGAAGAAGAAAAGAAACAAAATATTATAACGATGGCGAACATAGAATACAGGATGCCTGAACCACTTCTACTAAATACCGTAGAAGATCTACTGCCAAAATGGAAAAAGTTCAAGCAACAATTCCAGGTATTCCTAGCAGCAGCAGGGTTCGAAAGATTATCAGAAACAAGGAAGGCGGCCATTTTGCTAAATTGTATTGGTCAAGAAGCACAAGATTTATATTACAACTTATTGAAAACGGATGAAGATTACACAACAGTAAAATATGACACAGTCATCAAGGAATTTGATAACTACTTCGAGCCGAAACAAAATGAGATTATAAATACTGTCAACTTCCATAGAAGACAACAGGAAGAGTTGGAAACTTTTGATAGTTATTACGCCGATTTACGGAAGATTAGCAAAAATTGCAACTTTACGAACATGGAGGACCGAATGCTCAGAGACAGGATCGTCATGGGGGTGTTTGACAAGAAACTACAACGAAAATTGCTAGAAGTAGGAGATCTCACACTAGACAAGGCGCTCACCATGTGCAGAGCTGCAGAGCTGTCCAAAGAACATGTCAAGATCCTGCAGAAGAACACTGAGGTTACACCATCTGTCAACGTCATTCAAAAGCAGCAGCATCCTAATAACCAAAATAAAGCTAAGTATAATAATTTTACTAGAAATAGAAGTGTTAACAATCATAAGCAAACTCAAAATACTAAACAATTTTACCACTGTCTAAAGTGTGATACAGAACATGGCCCTAGAAGTTGTCCAGCTTATGGTAAAACTTGTAAAAATTGTAATAAAATGAATCACTTAGCAAAATGCTGCTTGAACAAAACAATAAATTGTGTTAGCGAGGATATAGAAGATCCTGATAACAATAATGCAGTACATGACTTATGACTAGTTAAAGTATGTGATAGTATTGGAAACAAGAACTATAAAGAATGTCAAGATTGGTCACACACTTTAACAATATTAAATAAAAATATTAATTTCAAATGTGACACAGGGGCACAAGTGAATGTGCTGTCATTATTAGATTTGAAAAAAATTGTCGATGATGATAATCCTAAATGGTCTGAGACAAAAATAACATTAGAGGTATTCGGGGGTACAAGAATTAAGGCATTAGGGGAAATAACATTAGAAGTCCTTAGTGATGAAAAAGAAAAATTAATGATTGAGTTCATAATTATAAAAGAAAATGTGAGACCAATCCTTGGGTTAAACTCATTGATAAAATTAAAACTGTTAAACATAAATGCTACTGTAAGTAGCATTAATATTAAAAATAAAGAATGTGTTATTAACAGCAACATGGAAATTTTTCAGGGCATTGGAGAATTTAGGAAACCACTAGAACTGCGCATTCAGTCAACAGCTCAGCCAGTGGTAAAACCTCCTCGACGGGTTCCACATGCGCTCATGAATCGTCTCGTAACCAAATTGACAAGCCTCGAGGAACAGCGAGTCATTGTAAAGGTCGAACATCCAAAATCATTTGTGAGTAATCTAGTAATTATAGAAAAAAGTGATGGTAATTTACGCATTTGTCTGGATCCAAAGGAACTAAATAAAGTTTTACTGAGAGAATATCACCTTATTCCAACATTAGAGGAAATTATTACTAAATTATGCAATAAAACGGTATTCTCTGTAGTAGACTTATCAGATGGGTTTTATAATATAAAATTGGCAGAAAACTCTACAGATTTGTGCACCTTCAGTAGTCCTTTTGGTTGTTATAAATTTTTAAGGTTGCCATTTGGATTATCAGTTGCACCTGAAATTTTTCAAAAATACAGTGAAACAATATTTGGAGATATCCCAGGAGTTATAATTTATTGTGATGACTTGCTGATTTGCGGTGAAAATGATGCTGACCATGATCAGATATTACAAAAGGTATTTGAGAGAGCAAAAGAAAATAATGTTCGGTTTAACAAAAGAAAATTCCAATACAAATTAAAGGAAGTCAAATATTTTGGTCATATTTTCTCAAAAGAAGGAATGAAAATAGATCCAGAAAGAGTAAAAGCCATACTAAGTATTAAAAGTCCAACCAATAAAAAAGAACTGCAAATTTTTTTAGGAATGGTTAATTATTTAAGAAAATTCATTAATAACTTGGCAGAGTTAGTAGCACCTTTGCACATTCTCTTACAGAAAAATGTAGGCTGGTTATGGACCGATATCCATGAAAATACCTTCTGTAATATTAAACAATTTATTAGTAATGCACCAGTATTGCAGAATTTCAACAGCTTATTGCCAGTCACCATACAATGTGATGCAAGTAAAGATGGATTAGGATGTTGTTTAATGCAAAATGGCAAACCAGTAAGCTATGCATCAAGAAGCCTAACTAAGGCAGAAAAATCTTTTTCACAAATTGAGAAAGAATTATTAAGTGTAGTTTGGGCAACAAAGAAATTCCACTATTATATCTATGGAAGGAAATGCTTAGTATTAAATGATCACAAGCCACTAGAAAGCATATTAAAAAAGGGCATACATGAAATTCCATCTGTTCGATTACAAAGACTAAAATTAAAGTTATTAAAATATGACATTGATTACAAATACCAGAAGGGCCGCTTGATGCATATTGCTGATTTATTGTCAAGATCATATCTAGAAGAAACAGATGAAGATCAATCGTATTTATATGAAGTCATACACTGTATTGGTTTAGCTTCGTACTTGGAATGCACAGATGAACAAAAACAAGAATTGGTCAAAGAAGTTAATAATGATGAGGAATTAAATGTACTGACCACATACATTCAAACAGGTTGGCCAGACAATAAAAAAACTGTGCCAGATAACCTAAAACGTTATTTCAAACTAAGACAGGACATAACATTAGATCAGCAGTTAATTTTTATGAATCACAGATTAATAGTGCCAAAGTCCTTAAGAATATCATTTTTGAATAAATTACACGAAGGTCATTTAGGAATAACAAAAATGAAACAAACAGCAAGGAATTTATATTATTGGCCTTTAATTGATAATCACATTGAGGAATTTGTAAGAAAATGCTTTGTTTGTCAAACTTACAAAAATAATAATGTAAAAGAACCACTTTTATCTCATGAAGTACCAAAATTACCATTTTCAAAGATTGGGGTAGACATAATGGAGTTTAAAAGAAAAAACTATTTAGTGATGTATGATTACATGTCAAAATGGTTAGAGATAAAACACTTAACCAGCAAGTCTGCTACTGCAATTATTAACACATTAAAAGAATTATTTTCATGTTTTGGCATACCATTGGAAGTAGTATCAGATCATGTACCCTTTGACTCATTACAGTGTAAAAAATTTGCACAGGAATGGGGTTTTAAATTCAGCTATTCCAGTCCAAGATATCCACAATCCAATGGTATGGCAGAGCGGGGAGTGCAAATTGCAAAGAAGATGCTTATTAAATGTTATGAAGATAAAACAGATCTCAGTATAGCTCTACTACAGTATAGAGCGTCACCAGTATCTGGTACACAATTCTCACCATCACAGTTGATGATGAATAGGAATATAAAAACAAAATTACCTACAAACCGTCAACATCTAACACCTAAATTAAATAATAATGTAGATTCAGAATTTGAAAAATGTAGAAATAGAAATGAAAGAAACTATAATAGGACAGCTAGAATAAAAAACAACTTTGAAATAGATCAAAACATTTGGTTTAAAAAAGAACCATTAATAAATAAATGGATTCAAGGTAAAATAGTTAGTAATAATAATTACAGGTCTTATGATGTGACAGACAATAATGGATGCACATATACAAGAACATCATATCATATTCGACCTCAGTGACTCGCTGGGAACTCGAGGGACTGAATGAGTAGTTCATTGGCAGGTACTTATTGTGTTTAAACTTGTAAGTTTATATTATAATCTAAAATTAGTATTGATTAAGTAGCATAAAGTAGGAGTAGTTTATAAATAAGATAACTAATATAATAAGCAATATTTTTTAAGACTAATATAAAAATTGGTTTGCTGAGGGAATAGTTAGTGGAAGAAGATATAATTGACTTCTTCCGATCCCAAGACAATGTCGCAGGGCTAACTAACAATGTCAGTGCAACTCACCATCTTTTATTGATATCTTTTAGTATAAGCTGTTAGGAAATTTACATTATGTTATTTTTTTTAATAGAATAGGTATAACTGTACTTTCTTTATTTTGTAGAAGCAATATCGAGATTTATGTTATGTTATTTTTTTTTCTTCATAGAGTAGATATAAATTCATCTCTATTTTTCACAACAATCTTTCTTTCTTTATTTTGATAGAAGTATCAAAATTTGTCATTTCTGGATTGATTTTTTTTATATACAATTAGCATTAAGATTATAAGTGTAATACAATAAAGGAAAAGGAGAGAGGAAAGTATCAAGTACTTGATAATGTAAAATGAATAAATGCCCACAGTTATGTTAATCAGTTAGTATTGCATGTAATATTGTATACCTAGTATTAATTTTGTTCATTGAAAAGGGGATGATGTAATGGCAACACTATTTATAAGCTGCCAACCCCAATACAGCTGGCCACACCGCCACTTCCCTTTCCGTGAGAACCCCGATACATCGGAGCTAACATTAAGCACGCACTGTCACGTATTAAACATAATTATAAAAGAAACTAAATAAACCTCGAATACCTCAACATTAATTGTTTTATTAGAATAACAATACAAACAATTTTAGGATGCGTTTCGTGACGCGCGACGTGGCGATGCGTCTAAGATAAGAGCCCTCTATAAGTTAAGCTTTCATGTAAAGTTTCATGATGTACATTAGGTATTATGTGGAATAATTCTTATTTTTGTGGCTACATCCGTTAAGATTGAATGCTAACTTATGATAATCATAACGTACCTCCTTTTTGATTAGCACAGGCTGGACAAACCTTAATGTTTATTAATCTTTCCATACCAAAATAAGTAAAACTTTTTGAATCCCTAATAAATAATTATCACGCTCTAGTAAACATGCTTTGAATTTTCCCAAAAGTTGTTACTTAAGATATTTACGAGTATCAATTTCTCAAATAATAAAAGATAAAATCGACGTTCCATTTCATTAGTTCATTAAAGAACATTCCTGTCGAACATAAATAAGTAATTTCAAACATTTTCCAAGTAATTATGAACACCCTCTTAATAATTTCTTTGAAGATCTCAAAGAACTTAAGAATTTATTTAGAAGAGATATTCTAATAAATAATCACATTGGATTGATTTGATTTGTAACAGTAACACGTATGTAGATACATAATTATATGAAAATTAAAATGATGTCTCAAACACTAAGATGAAACAAAATATTATTATCTGCCTAGCCTTTTTAGGGTTCCGTAGCCAAATGGCAAAAACGGAACCCTTATAGATTCGTCATGTCTGTATGTCTGTCCGTCCGTATGTCACAGCCACTTTTTTCGAAACTATAAGAACTATGCTGTAGTGTAGTAACTGTAGTGACTGCCTATCTGACCTCGATAATCTAGTTCGTTCAGTGAAGTTTCTCATGTATAGGTAAATAACTCAAATTAGGTGAAAATCTCGTGGCTAAATAATAACAGCCACTCGGTTCAGTCTTCAGGTTAATCAATCAATCAATTAATAATTTTATTATAAGGCATCCCAAGGTCCATTGATAAAATACACAAAATAACATAACAACATAAAAATATAGTAACACATACAAAATCTAACTGATCTAATGAAGTGGCGGCGTCGTGTTACGCTGTGCGGTGTCACGTACTCTGCCGCGAAAACGTTGGTAGACTACACCCTTCTGCCAAAACTCTTCCTTGAGAAACTTGTCGAGATATTGTGGTGGAACTCGCACCACAAACGACTTGAAGTTGGTGTTGTGACGCGGCTCCAACCTCTCGACCCTCAGGGTCCAGCTGGTCGGCTGGTTATGGTGGTAGGGCTGGTTAAGCCGCGCTTGTTTAGGTTGGTGAATGGGTGACATTACATACTGCGTCTCCCCCGTGTCTCGGAAACCACGTTAAGCCGTTGGCTGTCAATTATAAACTTTTGACAGTCAGTAAGTAGTCACTGGCCCGAAACTCTGACAACCAGTCTTGTCTAGGGGTATCGTATCAACCAGTATTGACTTGGTTGTGATCAGATCAGCAATATTTTATATGAAGCGGCTGCCTAAGGAGTGCTCTATGTAAAATATTGGTGTTCAGCTCTATCTGATTAGACTGGAAGCTCCAACATAGTTGGGAAGAGGTTAGGCAGATGATGAAATATTTAAGTTATTTACACATAAGCATAATCTGGTGAGGGCTGCGGGAATCCGCTGGATGCGAATCGCACGGGACCGGTAAATGTGGCGACATTTGGGGGAGGCCTATGTCCATCAGTGGACGTCTTTCAGCTGAAATGATGATGATGATGATGATAAGCATCTGTGTATCACATTACCTACTTGGTTCACAATATTTTTCCACTCACTCATCGTTCAGAGGAAGGCACTTTGTATCAATTACTCGCAGCGTCGATAAAATCGTGTTAAACCTGCAACATGCTATAACTTCGTTACGCTGCAAATTGAGGGGGATGTTTATGCCTTTGCAGAATATGTTTTATATATTTTTCAAGTTATTGCGAACATTTTGAATACATATCTTTACTTGCCTACACTTTTTCCAGGTACTTTTTGGGTCATCTTTTAATTCAACTGGACGCAGCTGAATAAAAACATATCTGTTCTGCAGATAGTTCACTAAAAATTGATCTTACAGCAGTTGCTTGATGCTCTTGGTTCCAGGGCGAACAATGTCAGGGCGCTGAGCAATGTCCTTTTGACTTTTGTTCAAAAAACCAGTTTCTGAAACAAAAAAATAGAATTTCACCCCACAACCTGGAAACCGGGACCAAAGTTCAGGGAATAAGGGTGAGGACGAGGGCAGAGATACTTCCGTATGTTGGGTTGGGTTAAAACACACTGGTACTGTAAGAACATTAGGTTTTTTCCATTGGCGTGTTGGGTCTAGTACCCCTACCAGACTCAACACGCCGATAGAATAAACCTAAAGCCCCCCGGCTTTAGTGTGTTTTCTCAGTACGAATCGTAGCACAAACAGTTGCCTAACAGTAAGTCCATTTGCATTTTCGTATAATTGTGTGGTGGGATACATAAAGTTCTTCTTTGAAATCACCTTTAGGACAGGTCTTTGGGCTCGCTCCAACTTGAGAAACTTTGTCCTCACACCGTAATGCAATAGGTGATGACGGATTGACAGATAGGTGTATACACCATTCTAATCGTGCTGAGGTCAGCAGATGACCTAAATAGCTTGAATATGTAAATCATTCTTCTAACTCTTGTAGGAGGAAGTCGGTCTTGTCCAGGTTCAGAGTGAGGAGATTTAGTTGCACCCAACCCGTGACAGATCCAAGTGACGTTTCGACAGTGGTTCTAAGTTGCCCCCATTCATTTCCATGAACAATGACTGCAGCCTCATCAGCATAGGTAAATATTTCAGCATTTTTGAGATGTATGCAGCAAACCTCGTTGATATAGACCTGGAAAAGGGTCAGGCCAAGCACTCTTCCCTGCGGAACACCGAAGGTCGTAGTTACCTCTCTACTAACATGGTCACCAACCCTAACACACAGTCTACAGTTAGCGAGATAGCTTGCAAAAAATCAAGAGCCAAGCCGGACGTCCTTCAACTTCGACAGGAGGGTGGGAACAGAGACGGTGTCAAATGCATTTTTTAAATCTAAGAATAGACCTATGTATGCACTTCTGTTTTTCATCAAGCTTCCTAGTTACAAATTCAGTTAAGTCGAGAACTGCATCTTCTGCCAGTACTCCTTTTTTAAAACAAACTAAAGGTACCCATACTTTGTCAGGTCGCACTCGGTTTTAAATAGGTAGTTATAACAATGCTGGACTGAACAAAACCCACATATTTCATTATGATCGCAATTTGGGGTTTTCTAATGTCCTTTAGAATCACTCGGATCTATGAGAAACTATACGTAATATTCGTGGTTATGGTTAGATTATAACCTCAAAATCTGATACTTTTTCTTAAAGTTGTACATGAGCGTTCTTTCTATCTGACCTCTACAATGCAGTCACTGAGTATTACGATAACCTTTTGCAAGTTTGTTTGTAAAGGAGATGGCGGGACAAACTCGACTCTTTTTTCTGTTTGGCCTATAACAACTATAGATAGGGATAAGTGGAGGTACAGAAGAGCCCTTCCACTGCAGTGGGAGACAAATGGCTGATAATAAAATGCAGTAATCAACTAATCCAGATATCTAGATATCTGAAAACTATTTGATTTTATTAATAATGGGAAAACAACATAAAAAAGTTCTTAAGGAGCCGGTGGAGCATGCGTTTTTCATAGAAACGTAATACCAAAATAGTGTGAAAATCAAACATTTTCGGACTACAGAATAACTATCTTCCCAAACAAATATTTTGAAAGGACAATAATATAAAGATATCTGGACTAGCAGTTTATTACTGCATTTGTTTAGACTAAAAGCTAACCCCTAAGTTGGCCAACGTATATTTTTTTTTTTTTTTTTTTTTGGAATGGGCATCTCACAGTTCCTCCTTCCTTAAGGCCTCCAGCCAGGGCGAGAATAACTAAAAACTAAGCGACAGCGCTCTAAGGGCACCCCCTGTGGGGTACGAACCTCGGCTTAGGGCGTCGCTGGGGGCAGCAAAGGGACAGGCTGGATCTGATTGTCATTATTTAGGGACTGATTTATTACTACAGGCTCAGCATCGCGGGCTGGCTCGAGCAAGGGTCGGGGAGGGATTGAACGGGGATTTCGCGCCGGACCTCTGCGGCGAGGTCGGTAGGTTTTCGGTCTGTATTTGTAAGCTCTACGAACTGTACTGGTATCTTTCCTACTCTCTTGCAAGATAGTGATCGGATCGTCGGGGGCGACTAGGGTGTGACGCGGACGTTGGACGGAGCTAAACCGCGATGGGTCGTACCGGGCGGCCGATGCGATTAGGGGATTCCTATGCTTAATAGCAGAGTCGAAGTAACGCTTGGAAAGGCGTTTCATGAACTGCTTAACGGTGGGGATTCTGAGGTCTACGTGAAGACTATCGTTACGGACGTAAGGGGGGGCACCGGTGATCTTACGGAGATATCGGTTCTGCAAGGTCTGCATCGTGTGGATATGACGCGGGTGGGCATGCGCGAATACTATGCAAGCATAGGTCATGATGGGACGGATGACTGCGGTGAAAAGACGCAATTTGCACTTGAGTGACAATTTGCTCTTCCTAGTGATCATGAAGTGGAGCCGGCCCATAGCAAAGGCAGCCCGGTCACGAGCTGCTTTGATGTGGGCCTTGAACGACAGATGGTCGTCCAGAATAACTCCGAGATACTTGGCTTGCCTCTCCCAAGGGATAGGCTTACCGAACATAGTGATGGGGGGACCTGGCGAACGCTTAAGGCGTGCCTTATAGTACAAAACTGCCTGGCTTTTTTCGGGATTAACTTCTATTCTCCACTTACGGAACCAAGCGCCGAGCGAGTCGGCAGCTTTCTGGAGAATGCGGCGGATGTTATCCGGAGAACGGCCGGTGTAGTAGATCGCGGTGTCGTCAGCGAATAGTGCTGTTTGAACCTTCTGGTTCCTCGGAATGTCGCTGGTGTACAGCGTGAACGCGAGGGGAGAGATAACGGAGCCCTGAGGGACTCCGGCGCGAATCGGATGAGGAGAAGATAACGTCTTACCCACACGGTAGCGGAAGGTACGGTTTGACAAAAAGTCTCGTAAGATGAGCACGAGACGGTCGGGCACACCGAGCTGGTATAGCTTGTATATCAGCCCGTTGTGCCAGACCTTGTCAAAGGCTTTCGCGATATCGAAATATATCACCCCCGTCATCGCTCCGCGCTGGAAACCAGCGCTAACGTGTTCGACGATGCGGTGGACTTGATGTATGCAAGAATGTTCGGTCCTGAAGCCGAACTGTTCTTTCGGGATGAGGCCCTTTGTCTCGGCATAATCTCTGAGACGCTTATAAATAAGCCTTTCATAGATTTTGCCAAGAGCACTCAGGAGACTGATCGGCCTGTAGCTGGAGGGCTGGGCTTTCGGTTTCCCAGGTTTGGGAATACCTATAACAGTGGCCTCTTTCCACGTTTGGGGGAAAATATTATTGCTCAGGGCGCCATTGAAGATGGCAGCCAAAAGGACTATGAGCCTAGCGGGGAGGGCTTTAAAAACTCTATTTGTGAAACCGTCGGCGCCTGGGGCTTTCCGAGGCTTTAGCTTATCTATTATATCCTTGACCTCTTCCGGGGACGGGGAGGGGGTCATCAGGATCTTCAAAAGGGGGAAGCGATGCTCTACGTTCAACTTCTGCATCCACCTCATCGAGGTGCTGCTTGTCTACTGGTAGAGTGCTTGGCGAACATTGAGATTCCAAGCTGTCGGCTAGGCATTCTGCTTTTTCAGAGTCGTCAAAAGCGACGCTCTTGTCGGGACGTATGAGGGGTGGAGAAGAGACCTCTTCCGAGGTGCGCAACTTCCTTTGAAGCTGCCAGAAGGCTTGATGAGTGGGCTCGAGTTCGCTAAGCGTCTTGTCCCATTGACTCGAGCGAAACTCACTAGTACGTTTCTTTACAGCACGCTGTAAGGAACGCATGTGAGCTTTGTTCGCATCGCAGGGCCAAGAGCTGTAGGCACGTATGGCCGCGTTCTTCTCGGTTATCAGTTCACGTATATCGTCGGGAAGTATCCAGCGGCGATCACTCACCGCTGGTACTTCACGAGAACAATCCTTCAGTACGGATTGTACGTGTTCTGTAAACGAGTCGATTGCAGCCTCAGTGTCTGCGACTGAGACGATATGGTCGGGGATACCATCTAGAAGTGGTGACGTTTCGGATTTCAGCATATCGCTTACTTTCCTCCAGTCGGTAGTGAGAATAGTGGGAAGGGGCTGGCTGGGGTCAATGATACCCGAGCGAGGAATTAAGTGCATGAGCACTGGGCGGTGATCGGAGTGGAGCTCGTGTAACGTCTCAATCATGTGTAACCGAAGGTTCACATTCTTGAGCAGCGCTATATCGAGAACGTCAGGAAGATGACTGACAGTGTCAGGATAGTGCGTGTGCTCCATAGGAGCGACCGCGTCGAAACTAAGAGTTTGTCCTAGATCGTAGAGGACTTTCCCTCTCGGGTTCGTCGTCCTACTGTTCCAGGCCGGGTGTTTGGCGTTGAGATCGCCCGCGATGATCACGGAGTCACTCAAGCCGAAAAGAAGGGTGAGATCGCTGACCAGGAGGTTATGATCTTCCCATGTATTAGTGGGGGCCAAATAAGCAGAAATTAAATGTACCGGTTGATGACCGGTCATAGCAAGCCGACAGATTGAAACCTCAAGTAGGGACTTTAAAGGAGGGGGATCGATGGGAATACAATGCAATTCCTTGCGAAAGTAAATGAGGGTGCCACCCTTGTGACAACGTAGCCTATCATTGCGAACTATGCGGTAGTTGGCAATCTTGGGGTCGCGGTGGCTGGGTTTGAGGAACGTCTCCTGGATGAGGAGAACGTCAACGTTATGGTCACGGAGGAAGGCGGCGATCTCGTCGCACTGTCCTCTCATGCCATTGGCGTTAAAATAACCTAATCTAAGGGACCGGGGTTGGGTGCAAGAGGGATTTGGTGTGATATCCATTACGGCGCGAAGTTGAGGTTACGAAGGGTTGACTTGATGACTGGGTAGGCATCAATAATGTCGACGACCTGCTGAAGGTCCGTTGCAGCTCTGAGCTCAGCGACCATGCGGTCGGCCTCAGCGGTGCAGAGAGGTTGGAACCTCATCAAGTAATTTAAATTGGATTCCTGTGAAGCAGGAGCGCGGGATGGAGCAACGGGAGCTCGGGTTTGCGGAGGGGCCTGAGGGGCCTGAGGGGCGGCCACAGGAGTGGACGCTGGGACAGGGTTGTCCAAAAGACCGGGCATGGGGGGGTTGGGTTTTCCCTTCGCGAGGGCAGGGAACGCTTGCTGATGGTTCAGCATGTTCCAAGGAGAAGGCCTCTGAGGGCTGAGACGCTCTGGGAGGACTGTTGACGGGACTTTGAAGGAAGAGGGAGCTTCCCTCTGCTGGCGTTGGTTGGCGCGATTCGCCAACTTGCCAGCGGACTGTTTTGGGGCTTTAGGGCAGCCCCTGTAGTTAGCCGGGTGGCCAGACTGTCCGCATAGCACGCAACTAGGCGGCTCTGTGCAGAGACTCCTGTCCTTGGGACGGGTGCAGTCTGCCGTGGCGTGGTCGCCGAGGCACTTTACACACCTATGCGGTGCGTAACAGTACTTTTGGCTGTGGCCATAGAGTTGGCAGCGGTGACACTGACCTACTACCTTGAGTTTCTTGGGCCTCTCGATAATGATGCCCGAGAGCGAACAAACCGATCGGACCTTGAATATTGGGTGGTGCCCTTCAACCGGGTCACATATTACGAGTACCATGTCGTACTCGTCACCCCCTTGGGATCTATTTTTGTGGAGGCGGTGGACCGCCGAAACAGGGATACCCTGGGATGTAAGATCATCCAGGATGTCGGAGGAGGGAATCTCCTTGGGGATCCGCTTTATGACCACTCGGGTCGGCTTCTCCTCAGAGAGGCTATAGGTGTGGAAGGCGACGTTCCTTCCACGAAGAGCGTGTACCAAATTACGGAAATCCGTAGAAGTAGGGGTCTTTACTTTAATACCCTGGAGGGTAGAAGTAGCGTTGGTGTATTGGATCTTGCGATCCACACACATTTTTGAGATCTCCGTCCATCTGGATTTCTCCTGGATGTAAAGAGCGGGTGGCTTCAACTGCTTCTTTGAAGAAGGAGCAGTTGAGGAGGGGGCTGGCTGTGAAGCAGCCGTGGGGCTTGCAGGGCGGCTGACAGGAGCCGCACCTTGCGGTTGCGAAATAGCCATAGGGCTAGTCGGGCGACTGCCCTGGGGGGCAGCTTGAGGAGCGATAGGGACTGACGGGGGCGGGGAGGCTTGAGGAACAAGGGGAGGCGCGTTGAGGGCTGTAACAGCCTTCTTGGCCTTATTGGCCTTAGCCATCCTGCCCTTCTTCCTCTTGCCCTTTTGCACCAGCTGAAAGTCCTCCGATTCAGAGGACGAGGAGTTGGTGCTGGGGGAGTCGGGGGAGCTCTCAGCGGCAGAGGGCGCGGACTCAACAATCTCCATATCGGAGGAGGAGGGTTGAGTGATCGGAGCGGGGGAGGGCGAACGCGACGGACTTTCCCTCGGAGGGGTACGAATGGCCTTGAGGAGGGCCCTAAATCTATCCTCCTTAAAAGGAGTAAGGAGATCGGCGTACTTCTCCTTCATGTAGTCGCTGTCGTCAGTTAATAGCTGCGCTATTAGCTGATCGAGCTGCCTATTTAATATAGCATTACGTTCTTTCGCCATCTTGGCATGGGGAACCTAACCCTAAAAACCTAATTTTGGTAGCCTAACTAGGAGCTAACTACCTAGTCCCGAGGAGACACGTAAAACGTGAGCTCCCCGGGCAGACAGTTCCCCGTTAAAAACGAACCCACCCTTGTGTTTTTCGTAGTGCTAACTGGCAAGAAGAAAAACACAAACAAACTTGCCAGCGACACGACTGTCTGAGAATTGCCTGAAGGGCCTAATCTGAATTCCTATCTAACGATACCAGTACCTAGGTAGGCCAACGTATAAGAGACAAATAGCAGTAAGTACAATTTTCTGTAAAACACACAATACCTATCTAAATGTTCCTTTGTATGATCCCAGTAACGTTTCACAAAAACGTTTTCTAAATATCGAAAGTGATAACTTTGTAATTCTAACCGCAGAAATGGACGCAGATATTGGAAAACTCGTATTACAAACGGAATTAGTAAACCGAAGTGATGCGACGGGATTCGACAGAAACACGGCCTAATATTTACGACAATAATATTATGACACGTGTTCACAGCACAACGACCGTTATTGGGTGTGAATAAAGGCGGTTATTGCTTACATAATTGTGACTAACAGGTTTATTAAAGCTCGAGGTATTTCTCGTACGTGATGTTAATTCGTGGATCGTACAGAGGCGGTAACGGAGCGAGAAATGAGCTGAAAATGTTCTGACGTGGGATGATAGTTTGGACAATTCTTATGAATGTTGTTGTAATGCTAGAATAACGGTTCTTGTAACTTATTATGATATGGGTCGTAATAATGATGAGTAAATGTACTAGAAATGTGCTGATAATAGACGAAGGGGGAAGTTGAAATCACGAATACAAAAATAAATGTTTCAAACATTTCTTTGTTGATCGAGATTTTTAAATTGTGGTAGGTACATTGATATTATATTGAAACCGTCACAATAATTGAATTTGGTTTTGGATACGAACGTGATAACCCATAAATAAGTACTTCATAAAGCACTTTGATGTTATTTGTGAATTTAAAAGCAGATTTGAATGACTCTATTACGCGATGGACCCTTTTAAGCCGTTTTAAAACCAAGTTATATTATATTTACGTCATCAAGAAATCGTTGTGCCACTAGGGAAGCCTTTCTAACAGAACTTTTAATTAAATAACTCGGGGATATTAAGTGTCCGTCGGCTTGGCCGGAGTGGTCAGAACTTTTACCTCTCCGTCTATATCAACACTACGAAAGTAAATAAGCAAGAGAAAGAAAGTTTCTTTTGTCATTTCTTCGTGAGTTACCGTATCAATGAGAATAGTAAATAATTACTTGATTTGTTACCGGATATTATTTTTGTTGGATATATTCTGTTTACTTGGAAGTGGCCTGAATCGAACGAACGTGTGACAGCTTCCGCAAAATTTATAGGTGTATGCTACGTGTAGTGTGTACTTATTACTGGAGAACATTGCATGCAAACGTGCATTTATGTTGCATATCTACACCATATACTTGAAATATACAATGAAAGTACTTTTTTTTGTTTGTCTTTGTTACGATTTAGCTCAAGAACTACTCAACCGATTTTTTAAATTCTTTCACCATTAGAAAGTTACACCTTTACCAAGTAACCTATTCTATAAAGTATATTGATATCATGCAAATTAGCTGAGTTCTCACAATTTTCGCGGACGAAATGCTAGTGCAATATAAAACTGAATTAAGTAAGTCCTTAATACTAAATAGTGTTACTTTTTTATTTACTACGATTAAAGAGCTATTACCTTGCCAAGGTCTGAGGATAAATTGAGGAGACAACCATGTTTCGTGATCCTCTTCGCACCTCACAAAGCACGTTAAGCTGTTGAACCTGGCTGTTATTTTTAGATCTTTGGCAGTTGTGAAGGGTATCGAGAAGCTCAAAGTTTTTACAAGCAACCTTATTATTATTATCAGCTATTTCTTTCCCACTGCAGTGGAAGGCCGTCTCTTCTGTCCTTCCACTTGTCCCTATCTATAGTTGTTATAGGCAAAACATTGAGAAAAGAGTCGAGTTTGTGCCGCCATCTCCTTTACAAACAAATTTGGCAAAGGTTATCGTAATACTCAGTGACTGCATTGTAGAGGTCAGATAGAAAGAAGACTCATGTACAACTTTAAGAAAAAGTATCAGATTTTGAGGTTATAATCGAACCATAACCATGAATATTACGTATAGTTTTTCATAGATCCTAGTGATCCTAAACGATATTAGATAACCCCGAATAACGATCAAAGTGAAATATTTGGGTTTTGTTAAGTCCAGCATTGTTGTAACTGTACCTATTTAAAATCGAGTGCGACATGATAAAGTATGGGTACTTAGTAGGTTTTTAAATGTTATTATACTTTCAGGGAGCAATACAAAATTGAATAGTGATTGTGTGTTAATATGGTGACTTCTATTTGCACTTTTTTCGAAATAACTAAAAATGAGACACAGATTTAAAAAAACTTTTTTGCAAAAAATAAAACCGACTTAAAAAAAAAAACAAAAAAGTGAAAAATAACTTAAGCTTCTGAAGTCGGTGACCTTTGTTTGATTGCTTTAGTTTTTTTGTCACCGACTTCAGAAGCTTAAGTTATTTTTCACTTTTTTGTTTTTTTTTTGAAGTCGGTTTTATTTATTGCAAAAAAGTTTTTATTTTTCACTTTTTAGTGGTTCACATGTGCTTGATAAACCTGGAAAGTGCATACCGTTATAATTACAGCAAGCCCAAACACGACTAGGACACATTGTCTCATTATGGAGTTCCGTGACTCCTGGCTTCATCATCAGATCTGATGGAAGAATGGTTCTTATCGAACGCAAATGCTTCACTTGTTGTAGAAAATACCAAAATCGCAACACGTTTTCATATAAAATTTGAAGAGTTCCCTCGATTTCGCCAAGATTCCATCATCAGATCCCGACTTGGTGGCTATGGGACCATTTGGAAAGAATACCCTTTCCAACAAAAAAAGAATTTTCCAAATCGGTTGGCAAGCGACGGAGTTATGCCCGAACAAACATAAAAAAAAATAAAAAAAAAAATAGAAACATCCGAATTGAGAACCTCCTCCTTTTTTAGAAGTCGGTTAAAAATATGCAACATTCATTCAGAAGTTATTAAAAACTAGCTGCTGACCCGACAGACATTGTTTTCTCGAAAAGTATTGGACTGTGGCAGCCCTCCGAACTTATCTTTCTGGTCAACCATGAGGTATGCAGTCTCAAGGAACTCCAGCACCCTCATGAGTCATGTGTGATGCATAGAATCATAGGCCTTCTTATAATCTATCCAACATGCACACTGATTCTTTTGGGAGTGGCGAACCTGTTGACTAATGGCCATATCAATGAGGAGCAGCTCCTTAGTACCGCGGGACCCGTTCCTACATCCATTCTAAGAGGCAGACATGATAGAATTACTGTCAAGATGTTCGTAGAATTTAGCTCTCAAAATGGATGTAAGAACTTTTTAGACCGTTGATAAACAAGTGATTGGTCTATAGAAAGAAAGAAAAGAAAGAAAAGAAAGAAAAGAAAGAAAAGAAAGAAAAGAAAGAAAAGAAAGAGAAGAAAGAAAAGAAAGAAAAGAAAGAAAAGAAAGAAAAGAAAGAAAAGAAAGAAAAGAAAGAAAAGAAAGAAAAGAAAGAAAAGAAAGATAAGAAAGAAAAGAAAGAAAAGAAAGAAAAGAAAGAAAAGAAAGAAAAGAAAGAAAAGAAAGAACAGAAAGAAAAGAAATTGTGTTTATTTGGCATTAAAATACCTATAATTTATGGGCTCCGCAGTACTACCTGTTTTGTGGAGCAGGTGGGTAAATCCAGTCGTCATGAACTGGGGCAGCGATCCTGAATCTAAGACTGATTGAAACTGGGACGCCAAGCAAGCGTGTGATCTTTGGAACCACTTTATCCAGAAGTAGTTTGTAACATAAACATAACATAACATCGCGCCTGTAATTCCTAAATGGTTAGACAGAGGTGTACCTAATAGTACATCCACATTTCAACAGTTATGTTTAAGGCGATAAGCTAAACGCGAGTTTTCTAATTCACCATCATCATCATCATTTCAGCCGAAACACATCCACTGCTGGACATAGGCCTCCCCCAAGTGTCGCCACATTGACCGGTCCCTTGCGACTCGCATCCAACGGATTCCCACAACCTTCACCAGGTCATCGGTCCACCTAGTGGGAGGTCTTCTGACGCATCGTCTTCTGGTTCGCGGTCGCCTGTGGTCGAGCGTAATTCCCAAGGTCCCTTGCGACTCGCATTCAACGGATTCCCACAACCTTCACCAGGTCATCGGTCCACCTAGTGGGAGGTCTTCTGACGGATCGTCTGCCGGTTCGCGGTCGCCTGTGGTCGAGCGTAATTCCCAAGGTCCCTTGCGACTCGCATTCAACGGATTCCCACAACCTTCACCAGGTCATCGGTCCACCTAGTGGGAGGTCTTCTGACGGATCGTCTGCCGGTTCGCGGTCGCCTGTGGTCGAGCGTAATTCCCAAGGTCCCTTGCGACTCGCATTCAACGGATTCCCACAACCTTCACCAGGTCATCGGTCCACCTAGTGGGAGGTCTTCTGACGGATCGTCTGCCGGTTCGCGGTCGCCTGTGGTCGAGCGTAATTCCCAAGAAAACCGTTTTATTGACAAATTCAAGTTTTTCTTGATGCAATACTATTTTTTCTCTTGATTCAATACTAATGCCTCTTAAGTTAGCAACGATTTGAATTAATGGAACTGGTGCCATAAACACGAACGTTAATGGAAAAAAACACCAATTTAATGCAGTCATAAAACATCGTTTATGACTGCATTAAATCGATTTTCTTTTCGATGTCATGTCAAGGGAATCTCACACCTAAATTATGAAGTAAGCATTATATAAATATACTGAAGAGATTTGTTAAACGTAGCCAATACGTTTGATACGTGTAGTACTCGTGAAAATGAACAACCTTTAGTGTTGAACCGACCATAAAATTACGTAAAAAATATCAGATGCTCCGAGGAAGCCGTGAGGAGTTGGTGGCTAAATAATAGCAGCCACTCGAATACATCTTTAGGTTAACCTTTCAAAACAAAATCAAATATCGCTGTATTGGCTTCCGTTTTCAGAGGTGACCACTGAAAACCGGCGCCGTTTAGTGGGTTCCCCATAGCACAGCATCATGCTGAGTGGTAACCAATTTGTCGCACTCACGACGTGCATTTTTTATTTTTTGCCCGTTTTGTCTTACAATTATTATAATGTTAATGTTGTTGTGTTAATTTTCGGTTTTAGTGTAAATGTTTGTATTAATGCGTTGTATGTTTACTTTATTAATATTGTATGCACGTCATGACCTTGCGACGAATAAATATCTTTTTTCTTTCTTTCTTCTTTCACATACCGACTTTCCTCCTTGCCTCGAAAATTACGTTAAGCAGTTGTTTCCGGCTGTCATTTGTAGATCTTTGACAATCGCTACAAGTGGCCTAAATAGTCTGACCACCGGTCTTACCAAGGGGAACCGATCACTCAGTAAGTCAGTACTAAATGGGTAGAGGAGGTCAGATATATGCAGTCACTACATGTAAAATACTGGTATTCAGCTGCATCTGGTTAGACTGGAAGCTGACCCCAATTTAGTTCTGAAAAGGCTAGTCAGGTGATGATGCTCCAAACATTAATAGTCGTGTAATGTGTTGGCAGCAGGTTTTCTTTTATTATTTAGTAGTTAATCCCATATGATACTGAGAGTTGCTCATATTTATTAATCAATAATTTTATTTTCAGACATCCTAAGGCCCATAGGTGAAATACACAAAATTACATTACAATATAATGTGGGAAACGGAATGTAAGAGTGAGCGAAAGGGATGGATATATCTTGCTAGAGTGAGAAAGAGACTTGAAGAAAAAGATGGCGTAAGACTGTAAAACGACTAAGACATGTGCTAGACTTTATCTTTAAAATAAATTCAGATTGTAAAGTAATTAACTTGTTTTACTCTGAGTTCACAATCCCACAATAATATAAATACACTAATACATACAATATTAACCCTGGATCGAATCAACTGGAAGTCATGGGGAGAGGCCTTTGCCCAGCAGTGGGATGATGCAGGCTGGCAGTAACAGTAATACATACAAAATATAACTTTTAAACTATGACACACGAAGTGATGGCGTCGTGTTACGCTGCGTGGTGTCACGTAGCCTGCCCCGCAAAAAAAGTCGGTAGACAACACCCTTTGGCCAAAACTCTTCCTTGAGAAACTTGCCGAGATATTGTGTCGGAACTTGCACCACAAACGACTTGAAGTTGGTGTTGTGACGCGGCTCCAACTTCTCAACCTTCAAGGTCCAGCTGGTAAAGCGCTCTGTTAAAATATTGCCCAAGTCAAAGCTAGTCGTTTCAGGTTTGTTCTCGCTTAAAGCAAGACTCGTTAGCCAAATGGGCTGACTTAATTTTGATACGCTAAGAAAAACAAATACAGTTTTCTCAGAACGCTGAAACTCAGATTATAATCAAAGAATACTAAACAATAACCACGGAATGATAACACATCTGCACATGAGAAATGAGATAGTAAATCTGATTTGTATCGCGAAGATTGTTTAAACGAGAGAAATATTTCTCGACGAGCTAATGCAATAAGTACAGAACGTATTGCATCTAACCGAGATATAACAGCAGACGTACGGTATTAAAGGTTTGTTTTATCTACGCTTTACTGGAATAAAAGTATTTGCCATTTCTGGAAAAGTCTTAATCGGGGTGGCGCAGGAACGTTGAAATTGAAATTGCTTATTAAAATAATTGAAATACAAAAATGGCACAAAGAGAAGTCTATACCCAGCTTTTGGTAAATATGTGCATATAGTAAGTGCTAAGTTAAGATCGCAATAATAGCGGTCATTGCACTGTTCGTACGATCCAAAACAAATGAACCACGTATCGTTATACATTAGAGAAAATGTTGCAGAGAACTATAATATAACTAGCTGACTCGCGCAACTTCGTCTGCGTCTCATAATTTGAGATTTAAACTATCCTATCTCTCAAGTTGGATCGAACTGCACATGGTGTGCGAATTTTATTATAATCGGTTAAGTGGTTTAGGAGTCCATTGAGGACAAACATTGTGACACGAGATTTATATATATTAAGATATGATCAAGACTTCAACAGGCTTATTTTTGGATTTCAAAGTTAAGAAATGTAGGCGGGACAATGACCGATATTGCGATGTCAACGGGCACTTACTATAGTGATGATAAAGAGCGGTGAAGAGCTCGTGACTAAAATAATGACAGCCGCTCGGATACCACCGTTTTTACCACCGACGACCTTAAGGATGACAAAGATATTGAGAGGAAGCGTAGGGCACTGGCGGTCAAAAGTAACATGCTGGCCCGTAGATTTGCTAGGTGCTCTGACCTAACCCCTGACCTGTGCTCTGGTCTCTCTGTCCTGTCTGATATTAGAATGCTTCCAGGATGTTGTTGCGATTGCCCCGTTTTTGTAGCGCTTCAGAAATGTTTGCTCAGGCCCACATAGATAGCTTTCACACCATTATCCGTAAAAAAACGGCTTCGTTTTTGTGCAGAGTGCGAAGTCGCAACTACTGAGAGCTGTGATGGTGAGTTATACTCCAAATATCGGGAATTTTGTGCGGAGGTTGATTAGGTAGGAGACGTCTTTATGCCTGGTTGTCCTTTGTTTTTTTTATATCATTGTTACTAACACTAGAATGTAAGATGTGTGTAATACTAACAAAATATGGAAAGCACGATAAACCGTTGGTCCTGGCTGTCATTTTTAGTTCTTTCATAGCTGTTACAGTCAGTAGCCCGGAAGTCTTACAACCAGTCTTACCAAGCGGTGTCGTATTACCCAGGACTAACAGCAGTCGCTCCTCGTAAAATACTATGTAGACAGGCACGTATTCAGGGGGGTGGGGGAGTTGGTATTTATCCCGTCCCCCGAAATCTGGCTTATAATAAAAGGGATCAAAACTATGAAGTACATAAAACTACGAAGTACGTAAATTCTAGTACAACGATTACAGCGATTTCTCAGTTCACTTGGTTGTTTCTATGTTTAAGGTCATTGTTGACAAGTGATAGTGGTGTGGGCGACAACGGTGGGGCAGTCGGCCTGAGAACGTGCGCATGAGCGGACAAGCTCACAACCTCTAGCTATTTCACATCGGGGATATTCTTGATTATTGTGTTAAAGTGTAATTTCAAGTAATTTGTTAGTTTATTATAAACAGTGTATCGCATTCAGTGTGTTTTTATTGCACGAAACCCATCTTCTGCCCATATAAGGCTCGAGCCTAACAGAATAAATCTTGATACCCCGACATATTTATTTTTCTTTTCACGAAGACGTCTTTCTGAAAGTTACCACAGTATTTTTAAATGTAAAGGTCAGACCAAGCTACTAGTCGATTTTCCTAGAAATAACATTCATATTCTAGAAAATTATTTTAAGTTTAAATAAATGCAGCTAATATAATATTAAATTTCAATCTTAATATTAGATCTATTTCCAGTAATCTACTTAAATTAACTTACTTAACTAAAGTTTGTCAAATAACTAGTCAAGTGTTAGTTACACTTCTAATGGAACAACAAATAATCTTTAAAAGCAAAGCATAAATCAGCCAAAGAGCATTAACTCTCTTCTGTACAGAAATATTCGACATACTATATAATAATATGTACATATTTATAGGATTTAAAGTAGTAGTTTTTTTTTGTTTTGATAATATATTATGAACGTATTATATGTTTAATTCAAATAGTTGTAAGTAGTTTTGTTTTAAGTTTTAAATTAAAAATTTCGTGTTTGACTTTTCTACACACTGTGTCTACATTTCTTATCCAACCTTTTGATATAAGCAGTACCTTTGTGCTCTTCTATGTAAATACATAAATAAATAGAAAGATCAAACTTCTAATTCCCATCTGTTTCCAAATCATGGGGATAGATAACACGAACATTCCCATTTGTTCCCTATACGGGGACAGACACTTGGTGATAGATGGGAATACTCCTAAATATCTAAAGTACCTATGTTACGTTATGTTAATATGTTTTTATTATAATACAGCACATTTTTTTTTTCAAATTTAATTTTATTATTGAAATATTCAAACCATTTGTACCTTAAACAGACCGTTCACCAATTTTAATACAAACATAGAACATTATATCCCCGAAGTTCAGTTTGCAATTCAATTGGTTACCCTACTGTAGCTTTTGCGTAGGTATTGATATTTGCAATTTAGTTAGCTAGATTAAGTTAATATTGACTTTGTTGGTTTGTACGTGATATTATCCTAGCTAATAAGTAAACTGCCAGCTTTGTTCACTGTTATTATACCGAAGTTTGTGAAAATCTGTATGAATGGTATTGAAAGGTTGTTTCTAAGGTAAGGCCAGTTATTTTAAAACTTGAATGATGTGCAAATTGCAACTTTGACAGTTATGTGAAATAGTGACGTAGTGTCAATATTTATTTATTTAAGGATCTCCAACAAAAGAATACACAAAGCATTTTTAGTTAATAAAATCACAAAGTATTTGTTAGGTGTACTCCTTCACTTATAGGAGACCACAGCATTCACAATATCAATATCGCAGGATAATGGTTTGATTAGCCGTTCAATTAACCGCCTAGGTACTTTAAAGAAACCTAACTAACCTAAGGTCGGGGTGCCCTAACCTCAAAACACTTAATATTCGCCTAAAAAGTATAGCCGACGTGGCCCCGCTTCCGCTACCGACTGTGTGGTCTAGTGGTCCCAAGCGCGACTGCTGGGCATCAGGTCCTGGGTTATATTCCCAAGTCGGGCAAAGTGTTATTGGGTTTTTCAATCAGGAGTTATTCAGTAGATAGATTTGTACCCAGTTGATGAAAATAAGCTGGCGTCCCTTGATATAATTGGCGAAATGTAGATATACATACTTTTAAGTATGTATCGGCCCACTATTTTCAAAACGACCTGAATGGCGTAGTGGTAGTGAAGCTGCCTTACGTTGTTAGGGTCCTGGTTTCGATTCCCGGTGGGATCAAATGTTTGTGTGATGAGCATGGACAGTTGTTTCCGAGATAAGGATGTTTATAATTATGTATAATAAGTATGTATTTACAATCAAAAAAGTATATATGTAGTATATCAACTATCTGGTGTCCACGACACAAGCCTTGCTTAGTGTGGCACTAGATGGCGCTGTGTGTTATAGTCCAGCGATATATTTATTTATTGAAAAGGTGCAATTGGCCCGTGGTTCCAGTTACAAAGTGGACGAGTTACCCACCAACCCTATACAGGGTGTAAACCACTTCATCACAAAGCCGTTAACCAAGCATTCTGTACATCAAACTAAGTAACTTAACGCAAAAATTAATGCTGGGAATAAACTTATTTTTTTGAGGTTATAAATCATGTTTTGTGGTAGAACTCAATGTAACGCACTCAAAACATTGTGCTGATGAATGGATTGAATAGTATGGGGGTCTTGGAGGTGTTAAAAGTTAAAATATTACAAAAAAAACTTGTATTTAAAAAATAACTTGTCAAAAAGTTGTAACTTTGACCCCCTATATCCCCGTAACTAAAAGGTTCCCAGGTATGGTGTGGAACAAAAAATTATCGCAATGATAGGGAAAACAAGTGCCTTTCAGCTTCGTGAAGAGGTGTCTTACACCCTATATGTAGTAAGTATATCAACTTCTGGTGTCCACGACACAAGCCTTGCTTAGTGTGGCACTAGATGGCGCTGTGTGTTATATTTATTTATTTAAAAGGTGCAATTGGCCCCTGGTTCCAGTTACAAAGTGGACGAGTTACCCACTAACAACTTGGCACAACTCTGCCTAACGCTTACGTTCGGGAATTGTAGGTGTGATGTAATGTAATCAAACTCGGATCCAGTACAGTATTACATACCATTGTCTTATTTCTATCTTGTAAGCCTTTATGAGCTAATCAACACCACGGGCAAACCCTAAAGTTATATTCATAGGATTATTACATTAGGGAGTAACTCCTGAGCTTAATAGCAACAATTCTCGCGTAACTTCTCTATAGGTATTGTTATTTATTACGTTGGTAAACTAAACCAACGGTAGTGAGCAGTTATATAACATGATGTTAATAATTTAATTTTCCGAGTAGAGAAAGCAAACATCATTTAATTACAGTTAACCTAAGAGCAAAAGTAAGATTTCAAAGCGATTTGTATTTTTACAGATACGACTATTAACTATATTGGCAGCTCTTTAGTAGCTTGTACAAGGAAAGCTTCCGCATCCTAGTAAAAAATTCTGGAACTTGTCACATAAGACATAAATAATCAATTTTAATTACGATACCTGTGGCTAAATAATGACAGCCGCTCGGGCCGATATTTAGGTAAAGCCGTGCTTGCCTAGGTTGGTCTGTGGATGGGTGACCATCCTCACATACCGAGTTTCCTCCGTGCCTCGGAATGCACCCGTCTTACCAAGGGGTATCGTATTACCCAGTATTAACTGGCAGCTTTGCCATCCACCGTGGCAATACTGCCAGCCTTCTGGGCACATTTCCTGTTGACAGCGACGTGGACGAATTTTTTGACGCATAGTAACCGTTTTGATGCTTGTATATATTATTGTTAAGAGTTATAGTTTGTTTATAGTGTAAATATCTAAAGGAAATAACATGTTCGCAATTTCCTTCAAAATATTTTCAATTGGGATTCTATATTCTATACCCCCCGTGTGTATAATTTCAAACTTCATAAACACCTGCTCTCATCAATCAAGTGCAAAGCTAATAACAGAGTTTTGTAGCGTCACTATTTCCTGCAACCGGAATCCGGTCCGGAACGTACGGAACTACCGACAAACTATTAAAGTTTTATGTCACGGAAATTGACGGTGCAACAGCGAATGTTCTAGAAACTGTACATACGGGAATTCCCGAGTGGGTTGTGCTGTACTCCATGAATTTATTGTTACGAGTAGATTATAAATATCTGTTATATTGAAATTGTTTGTTTGCTTTTTAGTATTTCGCAGGCTCTAATTATCTCGTAAGTTACGAGATAATTATTGTTTTACTACAGTAACTGAAGACAATTTCAGGAAATTATGAAATCGGAACTTCAATCAGTGATGTTCTGGCTATCTGTATTTTACTCAGTTAAAATGTGTTACGAGTCGAAGTGTATTCGTAGTAGTGGCTACGAAAGTGCTACGCCGTAGCTGCTTTGAGAGTTTAATCGTAACATTAAATTAGTTGTGCTTTACAATATAATCTATTTATTCGAATGGTATCCTATTTTATGATGAAGATTAATGTTATCTAGATTAAATAAACACCATGAAAAGAGCAGTTTTTTTTGTGTGTGAAGCAGTATATATATTAGATCAATCTAGAGACAGAACGTGGTTTGTTTTTGGTTTTGTTTGTTAATATTTCTCACCGTATAATTGAGTAAGCGAAATAGTTGTTGTTTTACTGTAGCGTCCCTAGCTACGAGTATAGTGATAAAATTTTATTTAAATAAAAGACTGTGAATCAAGCGTCTTGTTATGTATGCAGCATGATAAATGCAAACCTCAACCATGTAAAACAGCTTGCACGCTGACAGTAATACAGTTGTCGCAAGAAACCAGCGCACCGCAGTCACCCACTGTCTGTATGGTGGATATTATTCTTCACTATTTAATGTGAAAGCGGACGCTTACATAGCCCGATAGCCCGCGAAATAAAAATTTTCTTACTTTTTTTGTCTCCAAGTTAATGAAAGTCATTTATCGACCTTTATGAACTTAAAGAGTTAAGTATATTGAAGACCAATATTTTAATAAATAGCACTGTCCTACAAATTGCCAAAAACGTGAAATATTTTAATTACGCGGGCTACCCTTTTTTTAGGATGGAAAATCATTAAATAACTTCTCCCACTCTGAGTGGAGCGGGAGGGAGTGTCAGACTTTTACTGACTAAAACCCATCCATGTTCCTTCCTCGCCCTTTATGTTCCGGGGCCATGGTATCTCTTTCGAACAGTCCCGCAACCTCGGCGTTCCCCTTCACTTTGCTGACATCTCTTTGAGGCGCGCGTGAAACACGAACGTGCCGCCGACACGGCCTGTTGTCATTACACGGACGGACGGCTAGCTAGCCCATAGCTAACCGTCCATAGGCCCGCGTCTATGGTGGCCGGTAGTCACCACGTGGCCCCCGACGCCAGGTGCGTCCCCCATACTATTCAATCCATCCACTGCTCAAAGTTTTGAGATTTTTCAATTCATTGATTTTTCACCCCAAACTGAAGTTGTTTCCCAGCAATAATTTTTGCGTAAAGTTACTTAGTTTGATGCACGAAATACATGTATATGATTGTGCTGAAGCTGCAAATACTGAAAGCTGATATTACATTTTATTCGTTTTTTTTATTAACTTTACTGTCTCCGTCTATTAGGCCAAAAATACCTTAAATGTCAGTTTAAGGTCAGCATCGAATTCAGACGCCTCATTTATCATATGGATGTGTTAATTAATCAATTTTTAACACGTGTAGCGTCAACACTGATTTTCAGGCAGGTCATACTTCAATATTTATTATTATTAAATGTAACAGTGTGACATCTAAATATTTATGTCAATAATTCAAATGAGTCATAAGATTACTGAACGTCGAGTTGGAATTCCAACGTTGCTATAATATTTAACCGACTTCCAAAAAGGAGGAGGTTCTCTATTCGACTGTATGTATTTTTTTTTTTATGTATGTTCACTGATTACTCGAAGACGCCTGAACCGATTTGAAAAAATCTTTTTTTGTTTGAAAGGGTATACTTCCAAGTTGGTCCCATAGCCACCAAATTGGGATCTGATGATGGAATCTTGGCGAAATCGAGGGAACTCTTCAAATTTTATCTGAAAACGTGTTGCGATTTTGGTATTTTCTACAACAAGTGAAGCATTTGCGTTTGATAAGAACCATTCTACCATCAGATCTGATGATGAAGCCAAGAGTCACGGAACTCCATAATGAGACAATGTACCATAGTCGTGTTTGGGCTTGTTGTAATTGTAACGGTATGCACTTTCCATGTATCAAGCACCCGTGAACCACTAAAAAGTGAAAAATAAAAACTTTTTTGCAAAAAATAAAACCGACTTCAAAAAAAACAAAAAAGTGAAAAATAACTTTAGCTTCTGAAGTCGGTGACAAAATAACTAAAGCAATCAATCAAAGGTCACCGACTTCAGAAGCTAAAGTTATTTTTCACTTTTTGTTTTTTTTGAAGTCGGTTTTATTTTTTGTTAAGTATACGTTTAAGATAAGTTGTAGAATAGCGGTCGTCAAGTCAACACCGCCTGATAATGATGCCGGCTCGGCTTCCAGTCTAACCGGATGCAGCTGAATACTAGTATTTTACATGGAGCGACTGCCTTTCTGACCTCCACATCCCTGTTAGTACCAGGTAATACGGTACTTCTTGGTAAGACTGGTTGTCTGACTTTCGGTTTACTACTACCTGTAACGATTGTCAATGTGATGACAGCTAGGACCAACGACTGCATGCTTTCACAGAGGAAACTGAGTATGTATTGGGTGATCACCCATCCATGGACCAACCTAAGCAAGCACGGCTTAACCTAAAGATTGACCCGAACGGCTATTGTGATTAAGTTAAGAGCACAGATCACTACTTTATTTACGAGTCTTTAAAAAGCCTTGATTTACACGTGTCTACAAACAATTTATTTTAACCTACAACATAATGGAAAGTGTGTTGTTCAATCTCTTAAGTAGGTCACAAGATACAATACTTTCAGATTCAGGAAAGAAATTCCAATTAACGACGCACGGTCGGAAATTGTTATCGAAGAATCATGGTACTAAGTACCTGTACCTGATCAGAATGCTGGGCTGTGAAGAAGATGGATGAAAAACGATTGCATGTAGCGGAGATGAGAATGTTGAGGTGGATGTGTGGAGTGACAAGAATGGATAAAGTAAGGAATGAATATATTAGAGGAAGTTTGAAAGTGGCACCTGTTACTGAAAAATTGAAAGGAAGTCGTTTGGCTTGGTATGGACATGTAATGAGGAGGGATGAAACGCATGTGACTAAAAGAGTGATGGACATAAGTATTGATGGATGGAGAGGGAGAGGAAGGCCAAAGAAAAGATGGATGGATTGTGTAAACACTGATATGAAAGAGAAAGGAGTAAATGATGCCGTGACATCTGACAGGGGAGAATGGAAGAAGAAAACGTGTTGCGCCGACCCCAAATAAAATGGGACAAGGGCAGGAAGATGATGATGGTACTAAGTACCTGTTACAGGTATACCTGTTATAAACGAGTATTATTAAGTATTAATACTCGTTTATTTTTTGATGTTCATGATTTCTATTCTCTTTACCAAAAATATTAACAACTAGGTTATGGCCGCGGCTTAGCTCACTTGGAGGTTGTAATTGTCCCACGGGACTACTGGGATTTAAAGTAATCTCGCTTTAATCCAGGTTTTAAGCTATAATATTTCACCCAAATCCATTCAGTAGTTTATAGAATGAGGAAAAATCATCCATCCCCACAAACTTAGCTCTTTACAATAGAAACCAAAAAGGATATTTTTTACACTATTCCCAAATGAGTTACTTCGAGTACTAATTTCCTTAGTGAAGTAAATTTTATACAAGTCAGTTTTTCTTTCTGTGCAGCAACCCTGTGTACTTTCTCCATCTCGGGCTATTTGTGCCTAGACACACAGCTAGACCTTTCAAGTTCAGTCAAGTAATTCGTTAATTCAACGCATTTCAGCTACACAAAATAAAAAAGCGGCCAAGTGCGAGTCGGACTCGCCCATGAAGGGTTCCGTAGCAGATTGATTGAAAGGTAAATTGCTGTTTACGATTTATGACGTTTTAAAAAAAACTACTGACTAGATCTCGTTCAAACCAATTTCGCGTGGTAGTTTACATGGTAATGTAGGTACAGTAAGCGTTCATAAGCGCACAGGCACGCTAAGGATCATATTGCTGTGAACGCACGGGCGAGCGTCCGTGCGGCTGTATGTGTAAGCTGTCTCAATACAGTACCTACGCACACCACAGCCACAGAGTCGCCTACTGTCGCAAGTTGTCGCGTCGCTCTCCACGAAACATAAAGAAATATATTACCGTCTCTTTTGTTATGCACGCAGCAAACGCATGATCGTATTTGCATTCGATAGCTAAATTTCGACCATATTTACCAGGCGTTGATAGCTGTTTATGTTAAGCAGTGGGTTCACGATCAACGTGTCTTGAGTTCAAATCCCGTTTACATAATATGGGTTTTTTATTTTTTTTTGTAACCACTTTAATTAATATTTGTATTTTATGCAAAAACTATTTACTTAGGTATTTATTTTGAAATGGGTTCATGCTCATTATTTATTTTTATAAGGATTTAAATATAAGTTAATAACCCATCATAACTATTTATGTGATTGTGTAATATTTTTTCGGTGTTGGAAGGTGGAAAAAAAAGTCGTGCTGACAGATAACAACAATTGTTTTATTCGTTTCATTTATTCATATAATTAACAACTTTTATGTGATTTGTAACGTCACATTCCTACCTAGATATAAGAAGTTCTCTTGTAACCGTTCATAAGATTTTTTTGTGTATCTGTATACCCACTTTGAAGTCATTTTTTATTAACATAACAAGGATATTCTAATCACACAAATATAATTGTTTATACCCACTTCTATCTATCGGTATTCAACAGAGCTTACTAAAAACTAATACATAATTTAGACTTCGTGAACATGTTTTTTATGTGACGTCACAATAAATGTAACTCATATTGAGGTTATAGTTTAAGTGTTCATTTTCCCGGAGAAAAGAAGATTGAAACTAAACCTCAATTTAGGAATTATATTATATTATATATTATTATAGACGTGTTACAAAATGTTTAGTGATATTCACTTAACATTTTGTAAAACGTCTAATTAAAACTAGAACATTAGGATTAATATTTTGTATAACCCCCATTATTTTCAATGCAGTCAAGTAGACGTATGCGCATGGACCCCACAATGTTTCAACATATTTCGGTTCTTCTTAAATTTTCCCACACCTTTATGTAATGGGTTGTTAATTTTGTTATACACCTCTCATCTCGTGTATCCCACCTTTGCACTATCAAACCCCATAGATTTTTTATGGGGGCACTCATACATCCATAATTCGACCTGAGTCTGTATTAGGGATTACATTTCTATCGGACCAGCGAGTGTTATCCTTGCGCCATAAATGAAGTCTACCCTTTTGACTTGATGTAAAAGTCTTTTCATCAAAAAAAATGGTAGTGATCCCGTCAAAGTCTAAATATTCCCGTGCGAAACGTAATCGTTCTTCTTTATGTCTTTCTGTCAAGAAGGGCATTTTAGCTGATCTTCTGTGATGCAAGCCTTCAGCGTGGAGGGCATAGCGAACAGTTTGCGGTGACTCCGAGTGTGTCGTAGGTGTGAAACCATTGGTCTCATACTCGCCCACGATATGTTGTCGCTGCGCTTCGCTGCGCTTCGCTAATAAGCGACGACCTTCCACTTCGCTGTCTACTTGCAAAGCTCCCCTCTTCCTCATACCTTTTGATCCAGAGACTTACTGCATTTCTCTAGAACAAAAAAATATATATGTAAGGCAGCTGTAGTACAGATGCTATAAATCAACACTTCACAATTCACTCTGCAATTGTAAATTCAATAATAAACACTAATTATTTATCTTGCATGATAGATTGAAAAAAAAACAACGAATTATGTAAACCACAGGTCACCAAATAAATGGACAATTTATAATACCCATTCGCTTTTAATTTTTAATGTTTAAGTTACAATTCATAAATAATTATAATACTCACATTCAGTTCTATTAAGGCCACTTTTATGCAGCGCGATGATAGTCGCCCTCGCCTTAATATTAATATTTGCCCGCATTTTAAGAATCACATCAACAACAATACTGCTATCTATTAAACCACACGTCACTGACCATCAACTACCACATTATATAGTGTATTATGTATGGCTACAACCAAACGACAAAGTTCATTCCGATCAAGTTAAAATATTCATAAAACTCATGTCTACCTCACAGAAATCTAACTAAACTCTTGACTTATTTTTACAAGTTAAAGAATATAATATTTCTGTAGAGTAAAAACTTACAAAAAGTCTAAAAGTAACTGTGCGGGATTTGAACTCACGGCTTACTGATTCACTCTTAATTCTGGACGGGCCCAACCGCTAGGCCATCATGTCTTAGATATTACCATTGAAATTATGAACTACAACTAGTTGCTGACAATATATATTTTGTTGAAAGTAGAAGGTCGTAAGTCAAACTAAACGTCAAGCTATTGCTTTGTGAGATTGCCTATCGACTTTTGGTCGGCACTGTACATCATATATTTTTTTTCAGTTTTATCATTCTCTTATTTTAGAAGTTACAGGGGGGGACACACTCTTTTTACCTCTTTCGAAGTGTCTCTCGCGCAAACTATTCAGTTTAGAAAAAAATGATATTAGAAAACTAATATCATTTTTGAAGACCTGTCCATAGATACCCCACACATATGGGTTTGATGAAAAAAAAGTTCTTTAGTTTCAGTTATAAGTATGGGGAACCCCCAAAATTTATTGCTTTTTTTTCTATTTTATGGAAAATCTTAATACGGTTCACATAATTATCCATCTACGTACCAAGTTTCAACAGCCTAGTTCTTATAGTTTCGAAAAAAGCGGCTGTGACATACGGATGGACAGACAGACAGACAGACAGACAGACATGACGAAAAGACAGGCAATAGGAAAAGATTGATAAATTTGAAATATCACCTTCTTCCAGATACGTATACCTACTTAAAAACGAACGTTTCCATGAACGGAGCTTCAAGGCCGCCTTACGCAATATTTACTGTGTAGAATGATCATACAGTCCTGCATCCTTCAACAATTACATTCTAATGATAATACTCACGTGTCTTTCGAATCAAGATTATTTAAAGCAGATTACAACCCGAAATTGATGTTAAATTCTAAATTCACGCGAGTAAAGCTGCGGGCAAAGCTTGTTTCTCATAAACATAAGTAAACCGATTCCATTATGCATGTGTAGCCTATTAACCTATTTCCGTCCTTATATTTTTATGAGCGCACATTTATATGCATAAAGGGACGTCTGTTATTGCCCAAAATATAGCTCTTATGTAAAGGTAAACAATATTTCTTGATACAAAACACTGTCACGAGGGAGGCACATTATAACGTTGTAAATCAAAAGTTTTGCACATAAATCTTTTTGGCATATAAATATTTGGGAGGTATTTTGTTGTACGCAAAGCAACAAGTTGTAATAACAATAAATAAGAAATTCTAAATAATATTGTGGAACAATGTTGTACGGTCGAACAAGCTATTTGGTTAACAGTTAAACCCATAAATTACTTAGTAAAATGTAAACCAAATAAATGATAAATGATAAATGATCTTTATTTTGTAAGTAGGTTTTCACAAACACTTTTACACGTCAATTTTTTTTTAAAACTAGATGGGGCCGGTGTTTCGTACCCGACTACTCTGAGAAGAAACAGCCGAAACAAACTCAGAGGTCATAGTCTCTTTTGAAGTCCAGACATAATCTTGCTCAATTCACATGAGGATCATGTAGATATTAGTGTCTGAGATGGTCTTTTGAAGAAAGAACCATACAGATTTGAGTAAACCTGTCCAGTCAGTGCAAGCATTTGTCAGTTATCGTGTAGCTCGACTTATAACACAAGGAGCTCAACGAAACGACGAACAATACCAAAGAAAGGACATTTGGGTAGGTCGCTTATAGAACTCAAACTGTCAGACGGTTGAGGGGTAAAAAAATAAAAAAAAAAACAAATAAAATGTAACCCACATGGTCCTCACATATACGTAGTATTTAAAAAGTAACCGAGTTTTATAAAATGTTAGTGATTTGACCGACCGAATTTCTGGCCTAAGTCAAAACTATAGCTGAAAGTTTAATTAATAACCCTAAGAAAGAAGATTTCTCAACTTTGGTGCAAATGCTGCCCAGGAAGGAGGGGTTCTATGTCTTTAAACGAAATGGTTTTAGAATCTAACTCCAAAAGTACGCTAAAAAAGCCAAGGACAACTGGCTTAAAGTAAATAATTGTGTAGATGTAGTCACGAGAATGAACAAATGATATATAGTATAACTAGCTGACCCACGCAACTTCGTCTGCGTCACATAGGTATATGAGAGAAAAAGCTCAGAAAAGGAATAAATTTTCCCCGTTTTTGTAAGATTTTTCATTTATGGTCCGCTCCTATTGGTCGTAGCGTGATGTTATATAGCCTATAACCTTCCTCGATAAATGGGCTGTCCAACACTAATAGCATGCATGCTTCAATAGCGTACTTTCCCATTGAAAGTCATCTTCTAATGGGCCTCGTCGTTGTTATGAAATTATTTTGTTACGCGAGTTATATTAATTCAGTTATATTTCCTAAGATTTTCATCTAAATGAAATGGTGTTAATGGCAATTTTGATCACAATTAAACGCTAAAGATGACTAACGTATTTATTTTGATAAAGATTAATTCTATGTCTGTAAAAACACCTTCGCAAATGAAGCATTATTTATGACGAAATTTTAAAATCATAAAAATGGTTATTGTGAGTCAATCTTCAAAGATAGACATATGCTGTCGCGACCTTTTTTTAGAACTTTTTAAGAGCAATAATTCCTTAGTACATAATTTTCATGTAACTTGTACTGTTTAAGCAGCGCACGCAACGGAAGCTCTCAAAAAGGAATAATTTTTCCCGTTTTTGCAACATTTTTCATTTATGTTCCGCTCCTATTGGTCATAGCGTGATGATATATAGCCTATAACCTTTCTGGATAAATGGACTACCCAACACAAACAACACACGATTTTTTCAATTCTAACCAGTAGTTCCTGAGATTAGCGCGTTCAAACAAACAAACAAACAAACTCTTCAGCTTTATAATATTAGTATAGTATAGATAAGCATGACGTCAGTATCAAAAAATTACAAATCTATTTAGTCCGTCAGTTAGATTATTGAAAAATAATGGTCACTTATTTTTTATTTTTGTAAATCAATGAGTATTGACAAAGATAAAACGCATCAAAACTCGGGAGAGCTCGTGACGTCAGAACTAGTTAAAAATTATAACGAGGCGTGACGTATTGGGAATTTTAAAAACGTCGTATCTTCGTCAATTTTGATTTACGTAACAAAAGAAAAAATACGGTTCAAATATTTTTTAATAATCTACCTTACAGACTAATTACATTTGTTTTATCGTCTACCCTATTATGGATGTTACTCTCCTGCCCATGCGTCGCTTCTTTAATCGTGGCCTGCAGTTTGTTCAATATAGGTGCTTCGCGCTTGCTGGAAACCTTAGACTTCGCCCAAAACGTCAGCCCATTTTGGCCGAATCCGTAAGGCCTACGTTAAAGCTAGTGTATACACCGGGCTTTAGCGCATTACATTGCAATAGAAAAAAAAGCGTGATACGGCTCGTCAGTAGTGTGCTATGTTTCATAACTTTACAAAAGTGATATGAAAGGACTTTATAATGCGGGGCGGCATCACACCAAATCACCACAATGTGCATCAAATTTTCATGATGGTTTTCGACGTAATAGTTAGGTGTGTTAATTCATTTTGAGATAAAAAAAAATAGATATTAGTGTTTCAAAATGACGGTAAAGCAGAATTAAAACTTTTAAACGTATATTACTCATGGATTCATCTAATAAAAATGTTAAGCAAGTAATGGTTACTTATCATTAAATTATTTCGTTACAAAAAAGAACTTATTTAGATAATTTGCTGGGTTGGAAACGTTTCCTTATTTAGAGGATCTTCCTAATTAACAGCGAAGGTATCTTCGTCCATTTTCCTTGAGCAGGCATTTAATAATGACGTCACAGTTTTAGGTCCGTTCTAAGAGAAATGAAACAATGTTTTCGTTACCAAATTAAGAATTCATTTCGCTGATTCCCGTATCGAAATATTACGAATATACTCGTATTTGTATCGATGAAATCTCATTTCATATTTTGCCGTTTGTATGATTTGGTAACCAATCAATTTCCGAGACCTTTATTTGATTTCGAAATTCATGAAATTTATTTACCTTATTTTACAAATTACGGCAACGTTTAATTCCCGTAGGCTTTATTCACCGTTAAATAACATGTTAAATTATACAACGGTGTTTTATAACTACCATTTGAGTGATAGTGAGACTTAAGTGTAAGAAGATTTATTGGTAAGTATTGAGTATTCATTCGGTTGGACTGGAAGCTGACCCCAACATAGTTTGGGAAAAGCTAGGCAGATGATGATTTTAAAGCTATAATTATAAAGAATGATAACTAAAAAAACAACTTATTCAAATAATATAACGAATTTATTAAATAACTGCCAGCGGTTTCGCCCGCGTGAAGTTTAATAGTTGTCACATGGGATCTTACTACCGGGATATAAAGTAAACTATGTGTTAATCCAGGTTATAAACTATCTGCAAAATTTCATTCAATTCCATTAAGGGGCCGGCGGAGCATGCGTTTTTCATACAAACGTAATACCAAAATAATATTAAAAAAACAAACATATTCTTTAGGTAGTGTGTATATATTCCGATTGTATTATAGAATATCTATGTTCCCAAATAAATATTTTGAAAGGACAATGGAGATAATATGAGGAATTTAAAATTTCCTTGGAAAAATATTTTTTCTCATAACTCTTGTTTACATCAGTGTACACTCAAAATATGTGTTTGGGAACCTATATAGAATATATAGTGTGATGATATTCATATGTGGGTACATTGCTAATGTAAGTGTGGTATGAAGGAACACGAATATACAACAGTCATTACCCGAGCTTGTCGTTTGATTCACGTTCTACATAACCTTACATGGCGCAGCCGGAAATTAGTACCTACAGTAAAATAAAGTACATAATAGAATCTAATAAGCAGTGAGTGAAATAAAGTGAAAAACACGATAAAATAGAACACTTAAATAAAAAACAAAAATGGAAACAGTGCTAACTCCGCCATTACCGTTCAAATTTGATGAGAACTCGATTGATGTGGCATCAGGCAAACTAAGTGATAGTTGGGAAAGATGGAAGAAAGGCTTCACGATATATTTTAACGCGTGTGAGTTGTCGACCAAAACACCAGGGATACAACTCAACATTTTTCTGCATATAGTGGGCGAGCAATGCCGCGAAATATTAGAACAAAGCAAGGAAACTACTTTGGACGGTGCGTGTAAGAAACTAGATGAATATTTTAAAACGAAGAAAAACTTAACGGTGGAACGGCACAGGTTCTTTACAAGAGAACAGCAGGAAAATGAGTCAATAGATCAATATGTGTTTGACTTGCGTAAATTGTCCAAGACTTGTGAGTTTGGAAATTTAAATGATGAGCTCATAAAGGACCGACTAGTGTGTGGAGTGACAAGCCCAGCAATAAGAGAACGATTATTACGTGAAAGTGACCTAACATTGAAAAGATCCTTGGAGATATGCCGAGCAGCGGTAGTATCAAGAATGTATTCAGAGAACATAAAGAAGGAGAATGAAGCAGTTCACAGTATTAAACAGGAAAGTAAAACTCAAGAAGAAAAAAACGAGATATGGGCAGTACGGCGTAATAACAAAATAGGATATGGTGTGACATCGTCTACAAGAACATGGAACGGCAATAAGATGCGAGCACGCGGTGGACACGAACGAGGAGGCGCGGCGTGGCGGGACGGGCGCGGGGGCGCCGCAGACGCCGCTCGTCAGGTGCAGCAGCCGTCAAACAGACCGCGCACGACGCCCCAGTGTGGCAGATGTGGTGGTATGCACGGAAGGAATGCGTGTCCAGCGTATGGTAAGAGGTGCCTACGCTGCTCGAAAATGAACCATTTCGCAAAAGTGTGTGGTGTGTACTATGTGGAGGCTTCAGATGAAAAGGTAATATTTACATTAAATAAAGACTTGAGTGATTGGACTATAGATCTAAAAATAAATGAACATAGCATTAACTTCAAGCTAGATACGGGCGCAGATGTTAATGTGTTACCAATGCATTTCTTGTCTAGATTAGGGATAACCGTTGACAAACTATTGCAAACTAATACTAAATTAAGCGGTTATTCAGGTGATTTAATTGCTGTCTTAGGTAAAACACATTTAAAAGTATATCATAAGAATAAGTTGTATTTATTGGAGTTTAAAGTTGCAGATGTAAATAGCACTCCTATATTGGGACGTCATGCATGTGTAGAAATGAACTTAATTAAGAGGGTTATGTCTGTGCAGCGGTCAGATATCAAATCCAGGATAAAAAAAGATTATAAAGACGTTTTCGAAGGAATAGGTTGTCTACCGGGAGAATACAATATACAACTGAGGGACGACGCTGTCCCCGTTTGCGATAAGTGAGGACGTTAAAAAAAAGTTATTGGAAATGGAGTCACAAGGTATTATAGCGAAAGTTGAGGGTCCATCAGATTGGGTTAGCAGCATGACTGTGGTTAAAAAATCGAACGGTGACTTAAGAATTTGCCTAGATCCAAAAGAATTATATCAGGCTATCAGAAGAGAACATTTCAAGCTCCCAACTATAGATGAAATTGTGTCAAAATTAGCAGGGGCTAAGTATTTCAGCACATTAGATGCTGCTTCAGGGTTTTGGAACGTGAAATTAGGAGATAGTAGTAAATTGTACATTTAATACACCTTTTGGAAGATACAAATTTTTACGAATGCCATATGGCATAAGTTCGGCGTCAGAGGTCTTTCATAAGAAAATATTTGAACATTTCGATGATATACAAGGTGTATGCATGTACATAGATGACTTATTAATATATGCCTCAGATCAAAACAGTTATGATGAAATTTTAAAGAAAGTTCTAGAAAGATGTAAAAAAATTAATTTAAAATTAAACATAAATAAGTGTAAGTTTGGTTTACAGGACATAAAATATTTAGGCCATCGAATTACAAAAGATGGACTGAGCCCTGACGATTCACATTTGTCGGCAATAACAAACATGCAAGTGCCAAAGAATAGGAAAGACGTAGAACGATTTTTAGGATTGATTACGTACGTAGGCTCGTTTGTTCCGAATCTATCAGATAAAACATTACCACTGAGAGAGTTACTTAGAAAAGAAATAGAATGGCATTGGGATGACCGACATGAGCAGTGTTTTGCTTATTTAAAAACATGTTTAATGAAACGGCCAGTTCTTCAATATTATAGTTTGGAAAGCCCAATAGTCCGTGGATCCGTGGATGCCAGCTCCACAGGGTTAGGTGCTTGCTTAATGCAAAATGGGCTTCCGGTTTGTTATGCTTCAAAGGCTTTAACTACTACAGAACAAAGGTATGCACAAATCGAAAAAGAATTGTATGCATCAGTCTTTGCCTGTGAGCGCTTTTATGCATATATTTATGGACGATCGGATATAACGATAGAAACTGATCATAAACCTTTAATCAGTATTATTAAAAAACCAATTGTAGATGCTCCGTCTCGCTTACAGAGGATGCTGTTGAGATTACAGCGCTATACATTTACATTAGTTTACAGACCGGGAAAACACTTGTACATTGCTGACGCGTTATCTCGTGCTTACGAAACGACACCGCAGGTGTGTGAACGAACGTCACAAACCGGTATAGGTAGCGATAAGGAAGAGGTTTGCGTATTGACCGATAGTGTGAAAAATAAATGCGTATATCTTACGGACGCTCAATTCATAAACATACAGAAACAATTAGAAACAGATGAAGAGATGATTGAATTAAATAAACATGTTTTGCAAGGATGGCCTGAAAATAAAGATAGGATAAAAGATAATATAAAACCATACTGGAAATTTAGGGAGGATATAACTATAGCTAATGGGATAATCTGGAAATCGGATAAAATAATTATACCAAAACTAATGAGAAAAGAGTTGTTAAAAAAGATTCATATTGGACATACCTATGGGAATTGAAAAATGCAAATTACGAGCAAGAGAAATAATATTTTGGCCCGGTATTAACAACGATATAGAAAACATGATTAAAAGTTGTAATATTTGTTTAACGCATAGAAAAAATAATCAGAAAGAAGAGCTTAATTGTCATGAAGTTCCTGACAGGCCATGGGCTAAGGTTGGCGTAGATCTATTTCAATATAAGGGCACGGACTACTTGTTGCTAGTTGATTATTATAGTAAATATTTCGAGATAATTAAATTACATAGTACAACTTCTGGGAGCATTATTAATCATTTAAAAAAATCTATTTAGCCGTCAAGGAATACCTAATACAATAATGTCAGACTGTGGTCCACAATTTTCATCTTTCGAATTTAGACAATTTGCACTAGATTGGAATGTTACTCATATAACGTCATCACCTTATTATCTCCAATCGAATGGGCAAATAGAACGCACAGTTCAAACAGTAAAAAATATTATTAAAAAATCAACAGAAGACAACACGGATTATCGTTTAGCATTGTTAGAATGCTTGAATACACCGCTGGGTAGCGATCTAGCATCACCAGCAGAACTTTTACAAAGTCGAAAATTAAGAAGTATTGTCCCGACACCTATAAAATTATTGTCACCAAAGGTACATAATAACATAAAAGATAAATTAGTACACCGGCAAAATAAACAAAAAGGATATTACGATAGAAGTAGTAAGAACTTGACTCCGTTACAAGTTGATCAGAACGTAAGATATTATGATACAATTAAAAACTATTGGGTACCAGGCGTAGTTGAGCGAATTCTGAGAAATAGGTCATACGCAGTGCGTTTACCTAATGGAAAAGTAGTTGTAAGGAATAGAAGGCACATGATAGCAGACCGCTCGCACAGACACAGCCCTCCCCGAGACTATGAGTTTGATTATGAATGCGAAAATTCATTGTGTCACAGAAATACACAACATGAGCCGTCGTCAAATAATAATCATGTTACTCGTTCCGGCAGGACGGTGCGACCGCCGAATAGATGGGGATATTCGTGAAACGCAACGTAAACCGTATTATCAACGGCCACACAATATTGATAAGTACCAATTCAAAATGAATTTAAATGTATAATTATGTTTTGTTAAGAGATAATAATTGAAAATGTGTGAAACAAAAAGAATAAATTAATTATTAAATGGCATAACAACTATGTATTTCTTTCTAACTAAGCAAATGTGAAATTTGAAATACTTAGATTAAGTAAATATATAATTCGGCACTCAAGTTTAGGATACCAACAGTAAACCATGTCACTGTTTACAGTAAACATTGAGATCAATCGATAAGCTTAAGTATACAAAGAGTGCTACTAGATGATTATGCATGTAAAACTACTGTGGTAAAATATATACCTACCAATGTAATCATTATATTTTTTACTTGATAAAGGAATGTAGCAGCATGTTTATTTTAAGAATAAGATATAATTATTTTTTCTGTTTACTTTTTGTTGAAGGAGGAAGATGTGATGATATTCATATGTGGGTACATTGCTAATGTAAGTGTGGTATGAAGGAACACGAATATACAACAGTCATTACCCGAGCTTGTCGTTTGATTCACGTTCTACATAACCTTACATATAGGTTCCCAAACACATATTTTGAGTGAAATAAATACAATCAAAATAAAAACACACTACCGAATATGTTTAATTTACAAATTATTTTGGTATTACGTTTGTATGAAATTCGCATGCTCCGCAGGCCTATCAAGTGGCTTTTGCGTGAAAGAGTAACAAACATCCATCCATCCATCCATCCATACATACATCCATACTTACAAGCTTTCGCATTTATAATATTAGTAGGATTAGTAGG
This sequence comes from Xestia c-nigrum, assembly GCA_916618015.1. Classification (NCBI taxonomy): domain Eukaryota; kingdom Metazoa; phylum Arthropoda; class Insecta; order Lepidoptera; family Noctuidae; genus Xestia; species Xestia c-nigrum. The sequence continues at coordinate 12,075,946 of OU745261.1, read as the reverse complement.
ATAAGTAACTATCAACAATCTAACAAACAGTCATACAGAAACGTGCCCAGGTCAAACTCAGTTATTAATTTTACGGGTATGGCAATAAGCCATCAATAAATAAATAAATATTATCATAAATATTTGCCATCGACACACTAAAAAGAAGAAAATACGCCCCACTGATGGGACCAAAGACCTCCGCTATATTTTCCAGGAGCTCTTTTTCAGCCATGGCAGTGCACGTCCGTCTTTTTAGTGTCGACTTGAAAAGAAAGTTACTGAAAAATGGCAAACTGTGAGAAAATTTGTCAGCAAAGTGATTCTTCATAATATTTTGACGTACGGAATCCTGAAAATTCGTATCACGAAACATCGTTCTCAACATTCAAATGTCGCATTGAATTACAAGAAGCTGCGTTCAACTTCGGAGTCCATTATGTATGAATAAGTAAATAGGTACGTAGGTTCTCCATTAAGATCGTTTGATATGTAAAGACAAAGATAATGCAATTATGTTCTTGTTATAATTAATGCCTACTGAAATATTTATGAGACCCTTGCCTGAGTTCCAAATCAGGATCGGTCATAGTGTTGGAGTTTTCCTACCAGGAAATTCTCAGCAGAAGTCCTGAGTCTACATGGATTCACTATGCAAGGTATACCACGGCCCCTTATTCGCTTTCTGTAGGTACATCAAACTAAGTAACTCTACGCAAAAACTATAGCTGGGAAACGACTTATTTTTTGGTGTTAAAAAATCACATTTTTACGGCAAGACTCAATGTAACGCACTCAGAATATTGTGTGTAGGATGCATTGAATTTTACGGGGTCATGGAGGTATTAAAGTACGATTCCAATTATAGAAAACGAAACGAAATTTTACATACAGTGGCACAATAAATATCTTTTCAAAAATACTATAAGTACTAAAATATAGTTGTAAAATTAAAAATCGTATTCAAAATACTTGTGGAAAAGTTGGCACTTTGACCCTCAATATCTCCGTAACTTGTACTTTAAAAAATACCGCAATAACAGGCACAACAAGTGCCTTTCAGCTTCGTTTAGGTTATTTTTACACCTATTTCGACCTCATTTTGCAATATATTTCTGTGTTACTTCTAAACAGTGCTTTTCTTTCCTTGCTCATCAGTGGCAAGATTAAAACTGGAATAAAATTGAACCATATTGGCAAGCTCAAAAGCTGATTTCTGCACAACACGATAGAAAACTTAATTCAATACCTTGTTGGTCACGTCTACCGTACGTGGGCTATTATCGCATTACGCTCATCGCCCGGAGACAATTGCATTGTGCAAAGGACTTATGTGCATTTCACCTTAAAAAAACACAGCTGCTAAACGACAGTTTAAAATCTACGGTTGGCTAAGTTCTTATTACTTCCCCGAAAGGGGTTCTACCAGCCGATGTTCGATTTCTGGTGATTTAAATTAGGGATGCATCCGATACCGAGACCGATACCGATATATCGGCGATATTTCGGGTATGGCCGATATATCGGTGTAGGCGATATTTAATGGCAGATTCAACGACACTTTTCAAATATCGCGCTTTAAAAATGACGTCTTATACCCAAACTTGAAAAAATGCCGCAGAACTACTTTAGTTTCCAAATGAGTTCTGTCGTATCTGAGAGACTATTTTCCACCACAGGTCTCATTCAAACAGACTTGCGAAATCGCCTTTGCCCGCAAAACAAAAGAATACTTTGTTTTTTAAATAAAAATCTTATAAATGTTAATTTTGATTACTAAAACAATTAATTAATTTGTGTTTTATTTAATTCTACCTTCCTTTATGAATTCAACAAGCGTATCGGTATCAGTGTCGCCGATATTTTTATAACAGTATCGGTATCGGTATCGTATCGGCAAAAAGGCGTATCGAGGCATCCCTAGTTTAAATTCTTCCTTCGAGGCATCCCTAGTTTAAATTCTTCCTGCTCGATTCCCGCACGAAAAAAATATTGGTATTTTGAAGTTTGTTTTCATACTCACGTTTTTGACTCTTATAATCCAAAATTGTAACATACGTTCATTCCAAGTAACTGCATGGCTATTACGTGGAGGTTTAGCAATCCTAGTACCTTCGAATTTGTAATATTTAAAGCTTTTCTATATTTTAGTCTTTTCAATCTTTGTTTACTTTTGTCATGTCAGTTAATGACAATGACGAGCCTAGTTTTCTTTTTAATTTATTGCTGGAGCTAGGAGTTGTAGGTTGTATAGATTTGATGTTAGACCTTCTTCGAAACCATTTTATATTTCTTCGGGCGGCTTCTCTACGAGACTTGGACCCGGAACGTTCATTTTATCACCCTCTATCTTACCTGGGCTTCCCTATGGTATTGTTTGTGATGTCATGTCATTTTTAATGTCGATAAACGCATACGCAACACATACAGGAGAAATTCCTAGAGGCAAAGTTATAAAAAAATGTTTTTAAATTTCGAACCAAGTGTACGTAAAAGTACCTAAAAACCAACTGTACCGAAAAGACACACTCGGGCTAAAAATAAACAAGAGTGAAAAAGTTCTTAAATCCCAACTTTTTCCTGGCCGTAGGTGCCAATAAGATAAAATTATTTTCGCAAATATTCCTTACAGTAATATTCCACAACTTCTCTCGCCTCATCTGTTTTATGTAACGAACAAATAAAAGGTTTGTATTGAGGCACAGAACACAGAATCACCACGCCCGCCGGCAGTGACTAGACACGCCATTGCTAATCGCACAAAGTGGAAATGAATCTGTCGGACACGGAAGTAACTCTACCCCCATAATCGGGACTTGGAGCACCCTCCCGTTAGGTTAGTTAGGTTCTTTTAAACCCTGAACTCGGAAATAAAGGAGAATATAAAGTGTTTTAAGGTTAAGTTATATTAAGCGATATTTATCAGGAATGGTACAGTATCTTTTCATGATTGTGGTACCACTGGGCAAGGGGGACTCCTCCTTCCCTCAACACCGCGTGAGTTGATTACCATCGCATGCACTTCACGAAAAATAATGTGTTTTATTGTAAGCAGTATGTTCATGTGACAATAATTCGATAGTTTACAATATCGCAAGAGAAATTACATATAACGTTTTTGTCAATTTTACGGTGACAGATCCTCCACGAAACTGTCAACCAAGCATTCTGTACCTTTTTTTTTTTTGGTATGGGAAATCATCAAATGACTTCTCCCACTCTGGGCGGAGCGGGAGGGAGTGTCACACTCTTACTGACTAAAACCCATCCATGTTCCTTCCTCGCCCTTTATGTTCCGGTGCCGCGGTATCTCTTTCGAACAGGCCCGCAACCCCGGCAGGCTTCGGTCCTTGCGGCCCCTCCCCTTATGCTGACATCTCTTTGAGGCGCGCGTGGAACACGAACGCGCCGTCGACACGGCCTGTCGTCGTTAGACGAACGGACGGCTAGCTAGCCCATAGCTAACCGTCCACAGGCCCGCATCTACGGTGGAGCATTCTGTACCTCGAACTATCTATATCGTAAAGCTTAGCATTTTGACTTTTCCAAACAGTAACAATTGTTTTTTAACCTTCCATAGCAGCGGCCACTGAGGCGATTCAGTGCTCTGTGGTATATTATATTGTTCTTTCTTTTATTATGTAACTGCTTCCATTGTTCGTCGATATTTTATTCTCTGCGTTAGTCCCTAGGATACTGAAACACGTGCTTCAATACAATAGTATTCCCAAATTAGACATAACGGTATCCTTAGTAGTTAAGTTGGTCTTACGTGGGAGGTACAAATTGATGCCTCAGGGATTTTATTTGCGGGCTTGCTTAGTGATCTTTTAAGAGGATTCTGACATGCAAGATTGTGATAGACAATTGTTTGATTGAGACAAATGTTCTCTAAAACTGTGATAAAATAAAAGGGGTCTCGTTTATTTTAAAATACGGAGTATTTCTCTTTTTCAGCAATGGAGCATCATGTATTCAAACGTTGTTTTAAAGTTTCACGGTTTATAACTAAACCTAAAATTTCACTACGGCATATCTTCTTTTGTAGAATTATATCGGGAGCTCCAAATTAATAAGAATAACGAAAGATATCCCTTTTTTTTTTTTTTTTTTTTTTTAAGGATGGGAAATCATCAAATGACCCCCCCCCCCCCTCTGGGCGGAGCGGGAGGGAGTGTCAGACTCTTACTGACTAAAAACCATCCATGTTCCTTCCTCGCCTTTTACGTTCCGGGGCCGCGGTATCTCTTTCGAACAGGCCCGCAACCCCGGCAGGCTTCGGCCCTTGCGGGCCCCTCTCTTTTTGCTGACATCTCTTTGAGGCGCGCGTGGAACACGAACGCGCCGTCGACACGGCCTGTCGTCGTCGTTAGACGGCCGGACGGCTAGCTAGCCCATAGCCAGCCGTCCACAGGCCCGCATCTACGGTGGCCGGTAGCCACCACGTGGCCCGAAAGATATCCCTTAAGTGACATTTTAAGATCATGACGTATTTATCGCGAAGCGGCGTTTTCTAAGGTTCCTCCTTACATCTTTTCCCTCATACCCATCACTTGCGCACTTGATGACTTATGATCGAGTCAGTAAGCGGAGTTCACGTGGGTCAAACATGTAGCCATATCGTGATTCGTGTCATAGCATTGAATAGTTGGTCAGTAAATGATTCTAGACCCCAAAGCGTTAAAATATTTACGAATCAACCTAATCAAGCGAGGCTTAAGTAAGGATCAACCCGAGTGGGTCCTCATAGCGGCGATCGGCGGCGGCGACCTCTCGCGTCCGGCCCTGGTTCAATCCATGGTCCGGAGCGAGACGGAATGGGAAGCCGTCGCCTCCTTCTGCGAAGCAGTCAAGCTAGCGAAGGAGGTGGCGGAACGAGAGAGGGAGAGATCCTCTCTTCCCGGCCGCCGCGGGAGACGCACCGGGCGTCGGGGGCCACGTGGTGGCTACCGGCCACCGTAGATGCGGGCCTGTGGACGGTTGGCTATGGGCTAGCTAGCCGTCCGTCCGTCTAACGACGACAGGCCATGTCGACGGCGCGTTTGTGTTCCACGCGCGCCTCAAAGAGATGTCAGCATTAGGGGAGGGCCCGCAAGGGCCGAAGCCTGCCGGGGTTGCGGGCCTGTTCGAATGAGATACCGCGGCCCCGGAATATAAAGGGCGAGGAAGGAACATGGATGGGTTTTAGTCAGTAAAAGTCTGACACTCCCTCCCGCTCCGCCCAGAGTGGGAGAAGTCATTTGATGATTTCCCATCCTAAAAAAAAGAAAAAAAAAAAAGGATCAACCCGAGCGGCTGTTATTATATTTCATTTCTCATACTCGGAAAGAAGTGTTTGTTTGATCCAAGTAGCGGGTGGAAAATGCTACTATTTAATAATGCAAAATTACTATGAGTCTTTGAGTATGGGAACCCTTAGGCGGGAAATACTCATGGTAATTGCTAGGCTTCCCTCCCTAGGGCGGGAATAAATTTTAAAAATAGAACTAAATTTTGTTAGGCAATCGGCTGCAGAAAATCTAAGTGAGTCTATAAACAGCCAGTGTGAATTAAAAAAAACTGAGCGGGTCCGCCCCCGTCTGAGAAGCAGTGTGTTCCATAGTTTAAATTTTAAATAGAATATATAATTTGGCGGGATACTAACTCTGTAAGCTGTATCGGAATCAGTAATTCTGAAATGCTGACCCCAGATTCTGTTTAAGGCGAGGCAAATACAATTATCGAAAATCTTTTGCCAGAAATTCAAAAACTACATAGTACAATGACTTTATTCAGAGGCGAGCAGATAAGAAAATAAAACTGCAATTTTTTACTTTCCTTATATTCGAAATGAAAAGTGGTATGCTTACCTCGGATGAAAGACGTGAATGTCTTTCGACCCTCGTGTAACAATCTACAATGTATAGCAACGAGATCCCATCTAAATAATAAAATTTATCTCAAAATAATATTGAAACTAAAATGCGACGCATATTTACGAATAGCATTGCACTTTCATATCTCTCTACAATTTGAACGGATCCAATTTAAAATTCACTTCTCGTAGATGATCTTCCTTTGAGGGATACGATGCGGAGAACTACGAACTTTGACTCGTATTTTGCCGGCTTTATGGGTATATAGGTAAAACAAATACATGGAAAGAAGACCTTGTTGTGAGCTTATAGAAAAAGAAGGTATATAGTTTAAGATCTAATTTTATTTGTATCTTAGGTATTTGCTATTTAAGAATTCTGTGTTTTTTTGGTTTGTACTATGTGGTAAGATCCCAAGGCTAAGCTAATGTTATAAATAGGATTGATTTACTTTTTGTCTGTTTTTTTTTACGATTCAACTCAAGAACTACTAAAGCGATTGTTAAAATTCTTTTTCACTTCTCATGCTCTAAAAGTACGCCATTATAGCCCTACGAAGCGGGATTAAAGTGACCGTTTATTCCCTAGGGAGTAAAAAGTAATTTAAAAATGGAACGATCTTTTACTCTGAAACATGGTCACAAAAAAGTAACTTGTCAAAGGTTTTATTTAAATTTCGAATTGGCTTGCAAATGGAAAGCGGTATATTGAAAAAAAAACAAATGAACTCTTCAACGCGGGAAAATGTATGGTTGTTTGTGTGCATCGTTGATTTTGAAAAAGGATGTGGAATGCCTGTTGCTAGCCGCTGCAGTAATGTAGGTACTATAATATTATCTGTTGAGTGTGGATCATCTTCATTGCGAGAATGTTGAGAGTTTGTGTTGTGTTTTAAATTGTTAATCTGTGACTGACCTGCTAGAAGAAAATCTGACTGCTCAGTTCAGAATTTTAGTCGAGTGTAAATTTGTTCGGTTTTAAATGACTATTTTTCTCGCACTCGAAGTGAAAAGTACAGTTTGCACCTCGAGACTAAACGCCAATGTAATATACCCTCGCTTTCATTGCCTCCCTCGCAAGCCCGGGAGTCAAACCACCTCGGGTATATAATGGCTTCGTTTAGTCCCTCGTTATAAAATATACTATCACTATTTTAAAGCTACATCTGATCGAGTAATAGCCGAGCTATCACAATTCGCGGACGAAGTGCTATTTTCTCATAAACTAAAAGTGTGGCATCAAATAGGAATTGTCATAAATTCTCTCGTGCCGAAGAACAATTTTTCAATATCATTATTTGCTAAAGTTATACTAGTAATACCAAGTAACTTTTCTTAGAGTTTTTCTAAGAAGGTTGTTAAGGAATGCAAACGTTCACAGTACATACTAACACTACCTACTCGTTAATGAGAAAATAAATAATGTCTGGCAGCCCTGGGATCTAGGGGATCTTGGATCGACTCTAACTTCGCAAAAACTGGTGTCCAAACTTGATTGCCTAAGTAATCGAGATACTTCCTTCTCAAGTTTATTTTATAGTAAAATATTTTTATTAAACAAACAAAAGAGTTGATAGGGTCTAAAAATGAGTAAGAATACTCATTTTTAGACCCTATCAACTCTTCGAAACATTTAACAACATTGAAATATTATTTCAACTTCCCGAGTAATCTCAGACAATTTCATGGTTTTAGCCAGCGGTGAAAAGGTATAAATAATTGCATTGCTAAGTGGCGAGCAAGACAAGGGTTGACGTTAGGATAGTCGACCCAATCCCGGATGAGATAAAAACTTACAAGTTTTCTTTGTTTTCTATAAACAAATCAGGCTTTTATGTAATAAAGTTCAATGAATAAAGTATTGTTTCAATGTTCACAACCATATCATCTGTGCCATTATCATCTGTGCCATAAGTCGCAACCCACTGCCGGTGACTGACCTTTCTCTACTAACACTCGCAATAGGTACCCGGAGGGGCTTTCTCATTTAGTATGTTGCAACCTTCTTTTAATCTAGTTGGAGAATAGGGTCCAGTGGCGTAGCTAGTCCAAGTGGGGCCCTGTATATTTTTTATTTGGGGCCCTTTGAACCGGTGTGCGGCGAAGCCCAAAAATGGAGAAAGACACAAATTATTTTTGCAAAACAAAAAAGTAGCACCCTGATTTGCATCGATTTAGATCACATTCATTTTACTTAGGGAATGAGTGAGCTTTTTAAAGGACAAACTTAACTTTGCTGTTCGATCCCATGAAACGGCTATTGCACCAACCGCAAGTAATAAGTTTGTAATAGTGAAATAGTTATTGTTTTACCAAATTACATATTTAAGGTTTTCTGAGTTTTCCCTTTACATGTGCTACAAGCAGTGGCGTAGCTATAGGGTGGCAGGACTGGCAAAATGCCCCGGGCCCCCGATCCAACAGACTGCGAGCTCAAAAGTGACCAAACATTTTTAACAAAATTCAGTAAAACTAAATAATCTTTAATAAGTAAGTACCTGCTTAAAATCAATTAAAGTTAGACCAAATTTCAAATCGATTAAGGTTACATTTGAAGACCATATGCAAATTAAAATAAATAAGTAATTAAGATTTAAACGCATTCATAAGAAAAGGACCGATTTTAGAACGCGTCCATTGGCTACTTTTTTTTTGTCGGGACTTGGGGTACTTAGGTGGAGCAGGTGAGCTCGCGGCGCTCGCTTAGAAGACAGTGATAATCACTAGAATAATATAGAAATGTTTTTCAAAGAAAGATCGATTATAATCGATCTTTCCTTGAAAAACATTTCTATATTATTCTAGTGTAAAACTTTAACGTACACAAAAATTGTTTGTTACTATTGGGTTTAATCTATCTTCTATCTATCTATATATATAAAAATCAATTGCTGTTCGTTAGTCTCACTAAAACTCGAGAACGGCTGGAGCTATTTGGCTCATTTTGGTTTTGAATGATTTCTGGAAGTCCTGGGAAGGTTTAAACGGTAAAAAGTAGTAAGTAGGTAGGTAGAGTAGGTAGATAGTAGTAGGTAGGTAGTAGTAGGAAGGTAGTATTAGGTAGGTAGTAGTAGGTAGGTAGTAGTAGGTAGGTAGTAGTAGGTATGTAGTAGTAGGTATGTAGTAGTAGGTAGGTAGTAGTAGGTAGGTAGGTAGGTAGTACTTTTGACGCAGATGTGTGAAGTTGCGTGGGTCAGCTAGTAAATAAATAAATAAACTACCTCAGTGATTTATTAAAACTAAATCAAAATGTGACGAGTTTTCTTGGGGCCCCATGCAATGGATTTGCCAAGGGCCTCCGATGGTATAGTTACGCCACTGGCTGTCAGACATTACTTTTCGCCAAATTTTGTGATTCAAACTGGAACTACCTTACCCGCCCTAAAACCTATTAAGGGTGGGTTCTAGCTGACCTAGAATTGACAGTTTTGGTTAAAACTAAGTTCTTACAGCACAAGTAAAGGAAAAAATCCGAAAACTAAAAAAGTTGAAAATTAAGTATTAATTACTTAACTGATGAATACATACTTACTTACAAGTTTTCGTGGTTAAGGAACCATACACATCAGTATCTGATATTAATTTCAGTCCACCCGTTCCTGAGAAAATCGGTGGTGACAGACAGACAGACAGATAGACGGACGAAAAAGTGATAAGGTATAAGGGTTCCATTTTTACGACACCTTTTGAGGTACGAAACCCTTAGCAAAAATTAATTTCCCCTTCATTTAAGGGGATGCTCCAAGGTAGCCCGCGAAATTCTAATTTTCTTACGTTTTTTGCAATTTGCAGGTCAGTGCTAAGTTTTATGTTGATTATAAACATATCGGTCGTGATTATAAAACGTATTAAGTGACAGAATTTTATTATTATCATCAAAATCATCAAAACCCTCCAAGTTCATAAGAGTCGATGAACGAATTTTTCACGGTCGAAGTCCTTCTTCGACTTTCATGAACTTTGAGGGTCGTATTGATGATTTTGATGATTATAATTCTGTACCCTAATACGTCTTACAATCGCAACCGATACGTTTATCAACATACAACTTAGCACTGCCCTGCAAATTTCAAAAAACGTAAGCAAATTTGAATTTCGCGGGCTACCTTGGAGCATCCCCTTAAATGAAGAGCTAGAAAGTTACAGCATCCTGAAAACCTGAAAGGGTTTAAGATTTTTTCGGAAAATAGGTTCCTTGTTGGACCACAACTGGTGTAGCCTTCAAAAAAGAGCGAGAGAAACGATCTCGAAATATGAGGGCCTTCTGGACCGCGAATTTTTTCATTTTATATTTTTCAAGAAGAATATTTGAGGATGGGAGAAAGTTTTGTCATTTTTTTCCTCATCAGCGACCCTTGTGCTATGCTATGCTACCATAGCCGATAGATACAACCATGGCCTCCACTCGAGGAGCCGGCTGTTTCATCGGTTATCAAGGAATAGCTTTCGTTGTCGTTAAAATATGTATAATTAAGCCAGTCAAAATATATGTCATAGCCACGGACGGCAACGATGTAGTCGTAACTAAAACTACTTGGGGATTATATTTAAATGCATTTAAAGTAGGGGACTTTAATTGATATAACCCATCCTTTTAACCCATGAATAATTAAAATTAATAACTGTACTTACGCCAATCGACCTTATCAGCATAAAAGTGTATTTTAAAAATATAGGTCGGTTTTTATTTTGTCTCTTGGGGCCATGCTTTATGAATGGTTGTTTTGAGCTATAAAAAGACAACAGGCGGCGACATAAACTGCAAAATGAACAGTATAAAGTTCTTGCATGCAAAAATCTTTGCTGGAATCTGAAAAGTTTTCAAGTCCATGCCCAAACGGGGTTTACGTCGTCATTTTATAAAAATAATAAGGCTATAAATTACCATTAGAGACAGTTTACACAGTGGAAAAATAAAGACTCGTTCATAAAAGTGATCGTTTTTTTTTTTTTGAAAATAGAACCACTCGTTGCAGAAAATTTTCAGCCAGCGCTCCGTGGCATATTTTAAATTTATCGCAGCACAAAGCTACATAAAACCTACTTAACATTTATTTTCTGACAGGAATAAAAGAGCAATTCAAACTAGCATACTTCGTGGTTTCCCTTACACAAATTTTAACAATAGTGGATCGTTTCTTGTATCAAACATTGGAAAACTGTTACCAATAATGTTGTTTGAACTATGCACCACTGCAATACATTATGCAACAATTATGCTTTGTTTATTTCCACTGGGAGTAACCAGTGACCACTCAACGTTTATTAAATATTAAATCGTTATTACTAGACTAGAATAATTACTACAACAGTAGTAATTAACCACTCTCAGTTTGTGAATAAACAAAATTGAAGCATTTGTTTGTAATTTCTGAATAAACGAAAATACAAAAGTAAAAGTATAAGTTAGTGTGTTAATACTTTTCGTTTTAAATAAAATTAAATTATTAATTTTTTGTTTGTTCCGACTAGTCTCCTAAATGGATCTACCGATTTTTACTGGGTGATAGCTGATATAACAAAGTATACATATAGGCCACTTTTATTTCAGATAAAGAATTAGGTTCCGTGCAAAAAAAAACCTTGAAATTGTTATCGCAGTAAAGAAAATTCTCAAATAGGGAAGTTATTTTTACAACAACGTGGGTAATCTTCTAGTATTTTCTGTCTTCAAAAAAGTCAAATCTAGTCTTTTCAATCTTTCGTAAGTCGAAAAGCCATTTGAAGCATGTCTGTGCACTCTGTGTCTACGTGAGAAACCGCTATAATAAACTATTAACCAAGTTAAAATCCATAGCAAAATTAAATGTTTTTAAGTTAGTTCCAAGTTCGTGAGAGACACTTGCGTGAATGTCGCTCACGGCTTTGCTGGCTTTCTGTTTATTGTAGGATACGGCGCTCGGCGTAAGGTGATTTAGCTTTAAGGCAACAAAGGGACTATCTCCGCTTGCGTGCTCACTATGCAGCTTTGTTATAAACCAGGGTGCACCAATCCTAGCTTTCGAGTACTGCTGGTTATTTATACGGTTTTAGAAAACAAAAATAAAGCTTTAATATTATAGATGTCAAAGTAACGAACCGCATCAGAAACCCCATACTTTGTTCCAAAAACCAAATAGCTTATGAACTGGGTTGGCTGGGCAATGGGCAAAAATAACCACTCAGTGAATACCAAAAGGCCAGAAACGACTTTCCGGGCCTGTCCGATATGGAGATGGCGGAAAGATAGCCCCTAAACTCGCATTAGATAACGAAGAGTGGAAGGAGGAATGAAGGGACTTTGCCGTGGGACAAAATAGGCTTATATAATCTATACATATATTTAGCATTCAGAAGTGAAGATGTTTAAAATAAGACAACGAGGTACATAAAGTAATGAATACAACCGTTTATTCTATAACTTGAAACAAAATATCAATTGCTGAAACTATCCATAACCACAACAAATCATAAGGAATTCAATAAACACGTAATTGCTTAGAAAAGTAGCTAGTAAGTACACAAAATAGGAAAATATAAATCTTACAGCCCTTTGAACGATATTCCCAACGAGTCTCCCACGACCAGAGACTAAAGCAAGTTGTCTGTCACGCCTTTCCATAGAAGTAACCTGTGCTACGTACAACCTCATTTCTTCATAATACTACGCGAAACCTCATTTCTTCCTAACAATATAATAAAATCGTTGGGACCAAAAAATCTGTACATTGAAGATTAAAAAAAAAACCGATCAGGGCGACTTATAATAAGTTACTGAACATATTAAAACCAATTTTAAAATTCGTGTTTGTTTGTTTGTTTGACCGCGCATCACGTAAAAACTGCTGGACGGATTTTAATGAAAACTTCACTAATCTATTTAAATAAACTCAGAATAACATTTAGGCTATAGAAATTATGGAAAATTTTGGAAAAAGGGGGTGAAAAGGGGGCTTAAAGTTTGTATGAAAAAAAAAATGAAACATGAAGCTTAGAGTAAAAACTTATTACAAAAAATAAAGAAATACCTGTTCCAGCATTTTAAAAAAAAAACATCCAGAGACGTAAAATAGAGGGTTTTGTGTTTAAAATTAATTAACTTCATACAGCTATAGAATAAAATCCATTGAAGTGGAAACCTTTAAAAGTTGCTGTAAACACTTTAAATCTAATACAGGTCAATTTAATTTCTCAGTTTTCTTGAAATTTGATTTTTGAAGTGAATACGCCCAAAATAGCGGAACTCAAGAAAATCGGCTTTCCTCGGTATAAGAAGTTGGTAATACAGGGTGGAAACGGTAAACGGGACAATAAGTGGAGCTGCAACTACACAAAAATGGTCTTAGGTAAAAATCCGTAATTTTTTAACAAAATGTTTATCCCCATTCACAGTTAGCAAGAAAATTGCTATTTTGCATGAAACAATTTTTTTGGATGCCAATCGATCTTCTTTCCGACACTAATCAAGAAGTCAGAAATCGCAAAAAAATAACTTTCAGCGGGCAGTATAGGGAAAATAGTTAGCCAGAAAATTGCCATTTTACGCAAAACATTTTTTGATGCCGATCATTATTTTTTATTTTACATAAAACATAAAGCCGGAAAAGTTACAAAAACATTACAAACGAGTACAAGTCCTACTATCTATACTATCTACAAATAAAAAACGCTTTGTCCTGAAGTACTATCTAAATAAAGAAATACCTGTTTCATCTTTTAAAAAAAAATACATCCAGCATGAAGGATCAACGCACAGCCTAAACCGCAGATTGTAGAAACCTGAAACTTGGAGGGTGTATTTTTTGTATAACGTAGGCATACGATAAGAAAGCGTTTTTAAATTATACCCCTAAGGGAGTGAAAAAGGGGAGCAAAGATTCCATCGGAACTCCATTGTTTGAATTACCGAATAATCAGGGTTCAAAATGCCTACTTCAAAACGTAAAAACTGAACCCTTATAGAATTACTTTGTTGTCGTTAAGAGCAAAATAACCAAACGATGGTCATTTCCGTGGCTTAATAATAGCAGTCGCTCGGGTCGATCTTGAGGTTAAGCCGTGTTTGCCTAGGTTGGTCTGTGGATAGGTGACCACCCATTACATATCGGGTTTCCTCGGTGCCGCGGAAAACTTGTCAGTGTCCTAAAAAGTTACATGTAGTCAGTGTCCCAAAAAGTTATGAAAGGCCTAGGCAGATGATGGTCATTTCCGATTAAAATATAACAGAGCATAATTTTATAAACTAAATTACGAAGCCGTTATCCAAGCATTCTGTACATCAAACTAAGTAACTTTACGCAAAAAATATTGCAGGGAAATAACTTTGTTTTGAGATGAAAGGCAGGATTTAGGGACATGTTAGAAAGAACAAGTAAGGACATATGAACCTCGTGAAAGCCGAGAAAGATTAGCAGATTCGGTAGCTTACGAGGTTGTGAACTTAATGTCACATAACTTAATGTCACGTAACTTAATGTCACATAACTGAATGTCACATAACTTAATGTCACGTAACTTAATATCACGTAACTTACTGTCACGTAACTTAATGTCACATAACTGAATGTCACGTAAGTTAATGTCACGTAACTTAATGTCACATAACTGAATGTCACATAACTTAATGTCACATAACTGAGTGTCACATGACTTAATGTCACGTAACTTAATGTCACATAACTGAATGTCACATAACTTAATGTCACATAACTGAGTGTCACATAACTTAATGTCACGTAACTTAATGTCACATAACGTAATGTCACATAACGTAATGTCACGTAACTTAATATCACATAACGTAATGTCAAGTAACCTAATGTCACATAACGTAATGTCACATAACGGAATGTCACGTAACTTAATGTCACATAATGTAATGTCACATAACGGAATGTCACGTAACTTGATGTCACATAACGTAATGTCACATAACGGAATGTCACATAACGTAATGTCACGTAACTTAATGTCACATAACGTAATGTCACATAACTTAATGTCACATAACGGAATGTCAAGTAATTTAATGTCACATAACGTAATGTCATGTAACTTAATGTCACATAAAGGAATGTCACGTAACTTAATGTCACATAACGTAATGTCACATAACTTAATGTCACATAACGGAATGTCACATAACGTAATGTCACGTAACTTAATGTCACATAACGGAATGTCACATAACGTAATGTCACATAACGTAATGTCACATAACGGAATGTCACATAACGTAATGTCACGTAACTTAATGTCACAAAATCAAAATCAAAATCAAAGCATTTATTTCAAGTAGGCCAGTTACAGGCGCTTTTGAATTGTCGAAACAAAGATGATAATTAAATGTAGCTACAGTCCCAGTCACAAGACATAAAAACTGTGAAAGTACTGTAGTTGCCCATTCCCTAGCGTAGATCTCTATGGAGAAGAACGGGCAAGAAACTCCATGGACACTCTTTTAAATCATAATGTTGTTACAAAATCTTGGTTACATCATTCCTGTTGAGATGGTGCATTATGTGAGAACAATGTAGCAAGATGTGCACGATAAGTGTCCATAGTTAAAACTAACAAAAACAATTCAAAAGTAAAATAATTAATTAAAAAATAAAACAAAAGCCGTGGCAACCAAGAGCTGACCAGTCCCAACCGACAGCGCCCGTTCACGAACATGACGCATGTATCAGCACCATTCAACTCAACCATTTTGAAGGGAACTAAATGACCCGACACACGCGCCACCATCAGCGGGTCATTTGAGTGAGCATGACATACTCTTAACCGCCAGGGCACATCCAAGTCAAAAAATAAAAATAAAAACGTAGGTTTCCAGCGAATGATAGCATTCAACAATTACACGGCACTCACACAATATGGGATATGAGGTTATATAATACTAAAGATATTGAATTTATACAATGCAAATATAGTTGTACAATCTTCAGCAGCTCCAACAATACCATTTAATGCTATCCATTTATGCGCCCCTGTCCTTGTGGAGCAGGACCGGCATTGAGCCAAGCATTTTTATCAGCGATATAATCGTCCAATTTGTAATATGCTTGCTTACACAGTGTGCGTTTAATGCAAGTTTTAAATTTGGTTTCATTTAGTTCAAGAATGCTTTGTGGAATTTTATTATAGCATTTCAAACAGTACCCCATGAAAGACGAGTCTACTTTAGCGAGTCTGAAGCCAGGCTGAACTAATTGGTCTCTATTTCTAGTACTGTAATTGTGTCTGTCACCTCTTTTACCAAAAAGATGCAGATTTTTTCTGACACACATTATGTTTTCGTAGATGTATTGACAATATACAGTCATGATGTTAATTTCCTTAAACAGTTCCCTTAGAGAATCGCGCCTACGAAGATTGTATATGGCTCTGATGGCTCTTTTCTGCAGAATAAATATAGACTCAATATCAGCAGCCCGTCCCCACAGCAAAATGCCGTAAGACATTATGCTGTGGAAGTAACTAAAATAGACTAGCCTAGCGGTATCTACATCAGTGAATTGACGGATTTTTCTAATGGCATAAGCTGCTGAACTTAAGCGCCCCGCAAGAGATGTTAAATGAGAACCCCATTGAAGCCTTGAATCAAGCGTAAGCCCCAGGAAAACCGTTTTATCTACGAATTCGAGTTTTTCTTTATTCAATATTATCTCACAATCACTACTTTTAACATTCGGTAAAGCAAATCTTATGCATTTCGTTTTTTTTTCATTTAATACCAATGTCACATAACGTAATGTCACATAACGTAATCTCACATAACGTAATCTCACATAACGTAATGTCACATAACGTAATGTCACATAACGGAATGTCACATAACGTAATGTCACGAAACGTAATGTCACATAACTTAATGTCACATAACGTAATGTCACATAACGTTATGTCACATAACGTAATGTCACATAACGTAATGTCACATAACGTAATGTCACATAACGTAATGTCACATAACGTTATGTCACATAACGTAATGTCACATAACGTAATGTCACATAACGTAATGTCACATAACGTAATGTCACATAACGGAATGTCACATAACTTAATGTCACGTAACGTATTGTCACGTTACTTAATGTCACATAACGGAATGTCACATAACGTAATGTCACATAACGTAATGTCACGTAACGGAATGTCACATAACGTAATGTCACGTAACTTAATGTCACATAACGTAATGTCACATAACTTAATGTCACATAACGGAATGTCACATAACGTAATGTCACATAACTTAATGTCACATAACGTAATGTCACGTAACTTAATGTCACATAACGTAATGTCACATAACTTAATGTCACATAACGGAATGTCACATAACGTAATGTCACATAACGTAATGTCCCATAACGTAATGTCACGTAACGCAATGTCACATAACGTAATGTCACATAACGTAATGTCACATAACGGAATGTCACATAACTTAATGTCACATAACGGAATGTCACATAACGTAATGTCACATAACTTAATGTCACATAACGTAATGTCACGTAACTTAATGTCACATAACGTAATGTCACATAACTTAATGTCACATAACGTAATGTCACATAACTTAATGTCACATAACGGAATGTCACATAACGTAATGTCACATAACGTAATGTCACATAACGTAATGTCACGTAACGCAATGTCACATAACGTAATGTCACGTAACTTAACGTCACATAACGTAATGTCATATGACTTAATGTCACATAACGGAATGACACATAACGTAATGTCACATAACGTAATGTCACATAACGTAATGTCACGTAACTTAACGTCACATAACGTAATGTCACATGACTAAATGTCACATAACGGAATGTCACATAACGTAATGTCACATAACGTAATGTCACATAACGGAATGTCACATAACTTAATGTCACATACATCAACCTACAAACAGGTTATGGCATCTGTAACAAAAAGTGTTTGTGATCCTAGTACCACCATTACTATATATGTGTTGGGAATAGTTCAAGGGATAAAAAGGAAGACATCACTAACTATGTTTCAGAGTTGTTAAAGTTAAATTGTAAAAAAGTCATTTTGTGTGCTTTTCCATATTTTGAAAATTTTGGAAACAGAAAAAACAATTATATTCACATGCTAAATAAACACATGCATTTTTTAGTAGGTCACTATAGTGACAAACTTATATTTCTTGATATTAACACTATTATTGATAAACTTAGATCAACGCGGGGTAAAGTGTATCTACCTATTAGTTGTAGACACAAAATAGCTCGGCTATTAGCTTTTAATATTCACACAGACATAAGTAGTATGTCTAAGTTTTGTTCTATTATTGATACTGCGACTATTAGTACTATTACTAATGAACAGGTGGTGACCTTAAATAAATATAGCATTAGTGCTATTGATGTTTACAATCTTTGTACGGAGGAGAATCCATATGTCACCGTGGAAACTTCTCAATTAGCTCTTAGTTATGATAGGATCATGTTGTCTGGCGATGGATCGGGAGTCTCGGGGCTCTCTCCAGATCTTAATCTAAATATATATAATTCAAAGGTGACTGACTGACTGACTGACTGACATAGTGATCTATCAACGCACAGCCCGAACCACTGGACGGATCGGGCTGAAATTTGGCATGCGGGTAGATGTTATGACGTAGGCATCCGCTAAGAAAGGATTTTGATCAATTCTTCCCCCAAGGGGATAAAATAGAGGATGGAAGCTTATATGAAAGTCCGTCAGTTTTAAAGTTAGGATCTTCTAATTTTGTGTTTAGGCTGACGCATGACGATTGAAAATTAATTTATGCGTGTTTCAGCGTTTTTGATAACTCCACCCCGAAGGCTTATAAAGGGGATGAAATTGTATGTGAAAAATCCTTAATTTTCGACGTAAAAAGTACAAAATTTGTTATCTGGGCTTATTATGATTGGAAGCTGACACAACGGCTTTATTAGAATTTAAACCCTTGAGGGGTGAAAAAAGAGCAACATTTTGTTTTTAATTAAAGTTTGTATTTTTTGAGTCACCAAAAAATATCAAAGTTAGTAAGTCGTTGGTTTTTTTATTTCAACCCACAAAGGGGGTATGAAGTTTTGCATGGTGTCACAACAGATTGATTGCTTCAATTGTACACTGAGCGAATTCACACGGGCCGCATTTTGCGCAATTACTACTTTAGTTTGTCAAATTAACTAATTTATTCAAAACATAAATAATTTAACTTTAAATATAACTGCTCTATTGCATTATGTACCTAAACCTGTAATAATAGTTGTATGTGTTGTTTAAATAAATAAATAAAATAAATAAATGAAATAAATAAATAAAATAAATAAATAAAATAAATAAATAAAATAAATAAATAAAATAAATAAATAAAATAAATAAATAAAATAAATAAAATAAATAAAATAAATAAAACAAATAAAATAAATAAAATAAATAAAATAAATAAAATAAATAAATAAATAAATAAAATAAAATAAATAAATAAAATAAATAAAAAAAACAAATAAATAAAATAAATAAATTATTTATAACGAGATAGAATGAGTAATTGTCGATATCGTATTTGATACCAACTAGATTTTTTTATTTTGTAGATTTCTGTTTTTTTTCTCTTCTGCATTTCTGATCTTACTTTTGATGAATGAAGATGAAATCAAAAATGGCACTGACGAAAGTTTTTGGATTTTTAATCATGGGTGTCGTTTCCGTGGTTTTTGGTGTCGCTGATAGTGAAAATGAGGTCAAAATTAACACGGGGAAAAAAGTTAACAGAAGCAAAAAAACAGTTTTGTTTTTTTTTCTACGGCTTCCCCTTATCCCATCAACCGGGCACAAATAATACAATAACACTTAGCCCGTCCCGCAAATCGAATCCAGGACGTCATGCTCAGTAGCGCTTGCGACAACTCGAACAACGATGCAGTCTCACACATGACCCATCAATATTTTCACGCGAACGAAGTCGCGGGCAACAGCTAGTATTAATTTAAACTAGGAAGTGAGACAACAGAAGGTACCATTAACAATATTGTTAATCCTACCAACAGCAAGGTATCTTCTTGCACTCCATTAGGTCGTAAAAAAGGGCCTCAGCAGAACTCTTTAAAATTATTCCACCAAAATATCCAAGGCATTTCTTCCAAATTATTAGAAATTGAATTGTATTTAGAGAAAAGTATGTTTGACATTGTTTGCTTTACTGAACATTGGTTAAAAGATTACCAAATGCTTATTAATTATGAGAATTATATGGTGGGTAGCTGCTTTAACCGTAAATCTATGCTGCGTGTAGGTTCCCTAATATTACTAAAAAATTGTGTTAAATATAAGCAACGTGCTGACATAGTAGGTCTTTCGGTTGAACATTGCGTCGAACTGTCTTGTGTTGAGCTAGATAAGCATGTAATTGTGTGTGTGTACAGACCCTCAAACTATCAAAACTTTGCCTTATTTGAATCAATAATGGAAGATGTCCTGGCAAAACTTACAACCAGTAATAAATCTACAATTATTTGTGGTGACTTCAACATCAATATTTTAGAAGATAATTCAAATAGCAGTCGGTTATTAAATCTTTTTAAGTCTTTTGACTTGACTAACGTTTTTATAGAACCCACTCGAGTCACGCCTTCTTCTGCTACTTGTATAGATAATGTTTTCTGCGATTGTGAATACTTAGATAGAGCCGTAGTAAATAGTCTGCCGTCTGACCATAGCGGACAAACTGTAACTTTCAGGTGTAATACACCATTGCAAAAAGTTGATATTAAATTTAGACCTATAACTTCTAGTAAATTAAAAAGGTACAATATTTCCCTACAGAAC
Organism: Xestia c-nigrum; assembly: GCA_916618015.1. NCBI lineage: Eukaryota > Metazoa > Arthropoda > Insecta > Lepidoptera > Noctuidae > Xestia > Xestia c-nigrum. Next base: position 12,055,287 of record OU745261.1, on the reverse strand, counting down.
AAGTTAAGTGTTATGAGCCATGACGATATTAATAAAAATCAATTCTATGATCATTTCTTTTCAATTGTTCACACTGAATTCAATAAAAATTTTGAAAAGAAGACTAAAAGCATTTGCCCTAAATTTATATTTAGTGATTGGGCAACTAGAGGTATCAGAAAAAGTAGGGAAACACTATTTGAGCTTTATGGCCTTAAGCCTTATGTAAACACTGAAACTTTTAACAACTACGTTGCTCAGTATTCAAAAATTTTTAGAAATTCATTCAAGGTTGCCAAAGCGCTGCACATTAGCAACAAGATTAAAACAGCAGAAAATAAAATTAAGACAGTTTGGAAAGTCATAAATAGCGAGACTAACAGGAAGAAAGTACGTAATACTAGCTATACATTAGATACAGTATGTGGTCCTAAAAGCTCCAATCAGGAAGTAGCTCAGGAATTTGTAAATTTCTTCACCAATATACCGTTAAAAACTACGGAGGCTCTAAATTCCTCTTCTGAAGTCTCAATTAGTTTATTAAAAGCGAATGTATCTGGATGCCAGGCTGAATTTAAATTTAAACATATAAACCCGATGACGGTTATTAAAGCTTTCCGGCAAATAAAAATCAAACTGACCGAAGATCTATGGGGTATGTCTATCAAAGTTTGTACTTCCATACTTGAGACGATAGCTCCATACTTAGCTTTAATTTTTAATGTGTGCGTAGACCAAGGAGTTTTCCCTGATTTAATGAAATACAGTAAAGTCATACCGCTTTTCAAATCCAAAAAAAAAAAAGTAAAGATACTAATAATTATAGACCTGTATCCGTGTTGCCAGTTTTTAGTAAGGTGTTCGAAAAGATAATGCTTAATCAAATGCTCAATCATTTCAACACCAACAGAATCTTACACGATCAACAGTATGGCTTCACCAAGGGACGTTGTACAACTGACGCCGGTGTAACCTTATTAAAGCACATATTCATGGCGTGGGAAGAGTCCCAAGACGCTGTAGGAATATTTTGTGACCTCTCCAAAGCATTTGATTGTGTAAATCACGACACATTGCTTTTGAAACTTGAGCATTACGGACTAGGTAAACTTGCACTTAGTTTGGTAAAATCTTATTTAAGTGATAGACTGCAATATGTCCAAATAAATGGTGTTAATTCACAGGGCTTGAAAGTAAAAATGGGGGTTCCGCAAGGCTCAATATTGGGTCCTTTCCTCTTTTTAGTATATATAAATGATCTACCCTATTTACTGAAAAACCAACCTCAAAATATGGTATTATTTGCCGATGACACTTCCTTAATTTTTAAGATAAATAGACGAGCCCAAAATCTAAATGACGTGAATAATGCCTTACTTGAAGTCCATAATTGGTTCACAGCAAACAACTTGGTATTAAATGAAAAAAAAACGAAATGCATAAGATTTGCTTTACCGAATGTTAAAAGTAGTGATTGTGAGATAATATTGAATAAAGAGAAACTCGAATTCGTAGATAAAACGGTTTTCCTGGGGCTTACGCTTGATTCAAGGCTTCAATGGGGTTCTCATTTAACATCTCTTGCGGGGCGCTTAAGTTCAGCAGCATATGCCATTAGAAAAATCCGTCAATTCACTGATGTAGATACCGCTAGACTAGTCTATTTTAGTTACTTCCACAGCATAATGTCTTACGGCATTTTGCTGTGGGGACGGGCTGCTGATATTGAGTCTATATTTATTCTGCAGAAAAGAGCCATCAGAGCCATATACAATCTTCGTAGGCGCGATTCTCTAAGGGAACTGTTTAAGGAAATTAACATCATGACTGTATATTGTCAATACATCTACGAAAACATAATGTATGTCAGAAAAAATCTGCATCTCTTTGGTAAAAGAGGTGACAGACACAATTACAGTACTAGAAATAGAGACCAATTAGTTCAGCCTGGCTTCAGACTCGCTAAAGTAGACTCGTCTTTCATGGGGTACTGTTTAAAATGCTATAATAAAATTCCACAAAGCATTCTTGAACTAAATGAAACCAAATTTAAAACTTGCATTAAACGCACACTGTGTAAGCAAGCATATTACAAATTGGACGATTATATCGCTGATAAAAATGCTTGGCTCAATGCCGGTCCTGCTCCACAAGGACAGGGGCGCATAAATGGATAGCATTAAATGGTATTTTTGGAGCTGCTGAAGATTGTACAACTATCTTTGCATTGTATAAATTCAATATCTTTAGTATTATATAACCTCATATCCCATATTGTGTGAGTGCCATGTACTAGAATGCTATCATTCGCTGGAAACCTACGTTTTTATTTTTTGACTTGAATGTGCCCTGGCGGTTAAGAGTATGTCATGCTCACTCAAATGTCCCGCTGATGGTGGCGCGTGTGTCGGGTCATTTAGTTCCCTTCAAAATGGTTGAGTTGAATGGTGTCAGAATGTGTTATTTATTATTAGAGTAAACAATATAGATAATAATATATAATATAATTAAATATAAAATGTTAAAATTAATAAATATAAAAACCCAGTATGTTTGTGCTAACCGCAAAACAAAACGCGCGTCTACAAGTTGTAGACGCACGTGTTGAGTGACTCGTCTCTCACGCCACTGAGTAGGCCTATAAAAACGGTTGTAGCACAAGCAAACGGTTCAGTCGAGTTCGAGCGATTACAGAGTGCACAGCTCTGAGTGTAAACATAAAATGTAAGTATTATTTATTTTATTTTCTATAAAGATTGCTGTTATGATTTTGAATGTTCTTTAATTATTACTGAATTCAATATAATTTAATGAAACAAAGTCTCACACATTTATTTATTTCACGCCCCCTTTTATATCCTTAGAATCTTTACGATCCATGCTAATTAAATAAAAGTTAAATAGATAAGGTGGGATTGTCCTGCAAAAACTGCACGACGATCTTACATATCAGAAGCGGGATTCGATAGTGACATTAGTACATGTACTTATGGGTATATATACATCTACATAGATGTGTATATATATACATATACATAAGTATATATATGTGCATATACATAGGTATATATACATTTACATATATATATTTTTTGTTTTTTTTCCTCTTTTGTTTTTTTTTTTTTTTTTTACGGCTAATTCTCCGTAGTCTGCTTCGTTATTTCCTAATTTCCAGACAAAATGGAAAAATTCAATAGTACTGCGGCGGGACAAACACCCTCGCGGTATTCTGCAGCACAGTCAGAAATACATCGATCGCGCAGCCCCGTACATCGCACTCCAAGTCCTATATTGATAATGAGGACACGCAGTGAACGCATAGAGCAGCAGAACAACCACAAAGTACAACCTCGCTGTCGAAACGATGATGAATCACCTCACAGCTGGTGCAGTGACTGGTTGTCTAGCGGCCGATGCAATGAGCAATTGTCTGGCCACCAACACGATCAGTCACCAGGCTTGCGGCGCGATCGTCGGTCACGGTGCAGTCGACGCGATGAGCTGACACTGCGTAGTCGACGCGATGGGCAGTCGCCGCGTAGCCGACGCGATGAGTGGTCGCCGTGTACTCGACGCGATGTGCAGTCACCGCGCAGTCGACGCGATGGGCAGTCGCCGCGCAGTCGACGCGATGGGCAGCCGCCGCGTAGTCGACGCGATGGGCAGTCACCGCGTAGTCGACGCGATGGGCAGTCGCCGCGTAGTCGACGCGATGGGCAGTCGCCGCGTAGTCGACGCGATGGGCAGACGCCGCGTAGTCGACGCGATGGGCAGTCGCCGCGCAGTCGACGCGATGGGCAGCCACCGCGTAGTCGACGCGATGGGCAGTCGCCGCATAGTCAACGCGATGGGCAGTCGCCGCCCAGTCGACGTGATGGGCAGACACCACGCAGTCGACGCGATGGGCAGACGCCGCGCAGTCGACGCGATGGGCAGACGCCGCGCAGTCGACGCGATGAGCAGACGCCGCGCAGTCCACGCGATGGGCAGACGCCGCGCAGTCGACGTGATGGGCGTTCGATGTGCAGCCGAGATGACAGCAGGTCACGCAGTCTACGACGTGGCGGACACTCCTGCAGCCGACGTGACCAGTGGCCTTCTGGAATACACAACCGGCCTTCAGGAGCTCACCAGCCGCTCCGCTATCTTGGTGAGGAGCAGACTCGGAATTCGGGTAAGTCAGCTGCACATTCTTATAAAATTGACGATATTGCTCAAATTTTTCAAATGATAAAAAGTGCAAACCAAACAGATTCGTTAGATAAATTAGGGTCTATGCAAAATGCTATACCAGAATTCGATCCAGGTCGTAAGGAACAGACGATGACCATGTGGTTACACAAAGTAAATGAATGTGCACTCATTTACAGTTTGACTGAAAAACAAATTGTCCACTTCGCGTTACCCAAGTTAAGAGGCGTTGCCAAGAGGTGGTACGAAGGTCTATCGTCTGTCCTTTACTCTTGGAGCGAATGGCAACCGAAGCTTTTGTCTGCATTCCCTCCGGAGGAAAATTACGGACAGATGCTCAGTGACATGTTGGCTAAACGGGCCCGATTTAACGATTCGCTAGAGGAATACTTCTACGAAAAAATAGGTTTGATAAATCGATGTGGCATAGAGGGTACTCGCGCTGTAGAATGCGTTTTGCACGGTATTGATGACCGATCTGTGAGATTAGGCGCCGAAGCTGTTAAGTTTTCAGACCCAGATAAATTATTATCATATTTGCGTAACGTAAGAAATATAAAACCGCTAAACGACCGAAAAAACGTTAAAGGCCCTCTAAATAAAAACGGTGATACGCAGTCTCGAATTCCTGGCAATAACAGGCCATTCCGTTGTTTAAATTGTAAACAAGAAGGTCATCTCGTTGCTCAGTGTCAGCGCCCAATAAAAAAATGCAGTAAATGCAATAAAGTTGGCCATGAAACCGAACAATGCTACTCCAAAATTCCACCTCCAGATAAAACCGTTTTAAAAGTTGCAAGTACCGAAGTAGGGTTATCACCCAATGCACCTGCTTCAATAAAACCAAATCAAAAATATTTTAAGCAGGCTATTGTCAATGGGGTTTGTATGCAGGCTTTTATTGATTTAGGCAGCGAATGCTCTATGATTAAAGATTCAGAGTTCCGAAAGATCAGTAACCAGTTTGACACACATAATTTACCAATTCTGAGAGGTTTCGGTAATTCAGTAGTCAGTGCCATCGGTAGATTCAACGCTCATATTATTGTAGACAGTGCTGCCGGCAATGTAGACTTGCTTATAGTCCCGGATAACGTCATGCCCTTTCCTATTATGATTGGTCAGACGTTTACAGAACAGCCGCACATAATAATTAAAAAAACAAGTGATTGCTTAGATATATCTAGTTTGGGGATACTTGAAAACTATAACCATAAAATAAAATTGTTTTGCAAAAACGGCACTGAAGTATCAGGACTTACTATAGTCGAGGTATACAGTAATGATCCTAGTTTTGATGGGGAAATTTTCGTAGAAGGTAGTGTACGATATAAGGAACACATAAGATACTCGGTTTTATCTGGTATGTATTATGTTCGGAATGGCTTCGGATTTATAGTAATTACTTGTGCTCCCTCTTCGAAATTAACCTTCGAAGCAGACCTTTTAATAGCGCGAGGCCTAGTAGCTCACAAGGAGGAAGAGTTTCACGTTTTAAATGTGGCAAACTGTACAGCTCGTGTGCCTTCGACCTTAACAGAAGCCCAATTAAATATTGCCGAAGATCTATCTATTGAGAATAAAGAAAAACTATTGTCATTATTAAATACATACCGGGAATGTTTTGCTCTTGATTTAACAGAATTAGGTAGTACGTCGGTCGGTAATATGAAAATTGATTTAAATGATGACCAACCTGTGGTTTATAGGCCCTACAGATTGGCAATTACCGAAAAGCAAGTAGTAAGGGAAATGATCAAAGAACTCTTAGATACTAATATAATACGTCCCTCTACTTCATCTTACGCGAGTCCCATAGTCCTCGTTAGAAAGAAAACCGGTGAATTCCGACTTTGCATCGACTATCGAGCGCTTAACAAGAAAACAATTAAAGAAAACTATCCAATGCCACTTATTGACGATCAATTAGATATTTTGGCGGGGAATAAGTTGTTTACAACGTTAGATTTGGCATCTGGGTACTATCAGGTGCCCATTGCGGAAAATGACAAACACAAAACCGCATTTGTTACACCTGATGGGCATTACGAGTTTAATCGCATGCCATTTGGGCTTGCTAATGCACCAGCAACGTTTCAGCGATTAATGAATCAGATATTAGGGAACGCCCGACATGGGGAAGCTTTAGCATACTTGGATGACGTAATCATACCGAGTAAAACTTTTTCTGAAGGTATGGATAGGTTGCAGTCTGTACTAAATCTATTTAAAAGCGCTGGACTTTCCCTTAAACCATCTAAGTGTTTTTTCTTTAAACGCGCGGTAGACTACTTAGGGTTTGAAGTATCCGAAGACGGTATTCGACCGGGTTCCAAAAAAATTGAAGCCGTTGAGCGTTTTCCTGTACCACAAAATCAGCATAACGTCCGACAGTTTTTAGGACTTGCTAGTTTTTTTAGGAGATTTGTCCCCAAGTTTTCTATTTTGGCAAAACCACTCACCCATTTGTTAAAAAAGAATATTTCATGGCAATGGGGACCAGACCAAGAGGCCGCATTTCGAGTGTTGCAAAAAGAATTGTCTCAAAAACCTACTCTGGCATTATACAACCCTAACGCGTCAACAGAATTACATACCGATGCTTGCAAAATAGGCGTAGCTGGAATTCTTTTACAAAGAGATGAAAATTTAGTTCTCAGACCAATTGCCTATTTCAGTAGACAAACTACCCCTGAGGAACAAAATTACTCGTCATATGATTTGGAAACATTAGCGGTTGTGTCCGCTCTACAAAAGTTTCGCGTTTACTTAGTTGGTTTAACGTTTAAAATAGTCACAGACTGCAACTCCTTAAAAGCAACGTTCCAAAAAAGGGATATGCTTCCCCGTGTCGCACGATGGTGGGAACAGATGCAAGAATACAACTTTTCAATTGATTATAGACCAGGCCCATCCATGTCTCACGTTGATGCGCTCAGTAGGAATCCGGTACCTAGTTCGGAAATGGGAGTTTTTCCGGTATCAGAATCTACCTGGTTAACTACTGTGCAAAATGCCGACGATGATATACAAAGAATAATAGGCATTCTTAAAGATCCAAAATTTGATGACTTAGTCGATATAAAATCTAACTTCAAGCTAAAAAATGACAAATTGTTCCGAATAACTGCTGATGGGGATCGATGGGTTGTGCCCAAAGGAGTGCGTTGGCAAATTGTAAAACAAAACCATGACGATATAGGCCATTTTGGTTTTGACAAAACTTTAGATAAAATAAAATCCCATTACTGGTTCCATAAAATGCGACGCTTTATAAAAAAATACGTGGATTCATGCCTAGAATGTGCATATGCAAAATCATCTGGTGGTAAAAAACCTGGTTATCTTAACCCAATTCCAAAAATAGCGGCTCCTTTCGACACAATACATATTGATCACACAGGTCCCTTTGTGCGGAGTAGTAAAGGCAATATGTATATTTTGGTATTAATAGACGCCTTTACTAAATATATTTATTTGAAAGCAGTAAGAAATACTAAGTCTAATACGTCCATTAAAGTACTTAAGGAATATTTTGGCATTTTTGGGCTCCCTAGAAGAATAATTTCTGATAGGGGATCCTCGTTTACGAGTGATAGTTTTAAAGCATTTATTCGTGAAAAGGGAATTAAGCATATACTTAATGCTGTTGCTACCCCCAGAGCGAATGGGCAGGTAGAAAGATATAATAAAACAATTGTAGATTCATTAACGGCTAAAAATATTGGTATGGTTGAAAATAAATGGGACGATCACCTACCTGAGATACAATGGGGAATAAATAACACGTTAAACAAGGGGATTAATCGGACTCCTGCGGAAGCTTTATTTGGCATACGATTAACGGGCAGTAGTGAGAATAAAATTATTTCCGAATTAGAGGGAGATATTACAAAAACGATTGAACAAGATTTAACGGAAATCCGTGAAGAAATCAGTGAGCATATAGCTACCAATCAGGAGAAAGATAAATCTTACTTCGACAAAAAACGTTGCGCCCCAGTAAAATACCAGGAAGGGGATTTAGTGCGGGTTGAGCGTCAGGTGCCTTCTACAGGGCATAGTAGAAAGTTAATACCTAAATTTCAAGGTCCATACAGAATAACAAAAGTATTGGATCACGACCGATATCATGTCGAAGATACACCTCTCACAAAAAAGGGTGGTAGAGGTTATGCTGCGACAGTTGCGGTCGATAAACTAAAGCCATGGTTAAATTTTAATAGACCACATGATAGCGAGAATGATTTATCTAACGAGTCTGACTGACTACCTAGAAAATATTTAAAGGAGACCAACAGGTCTTATTCAACTTATTCAAAAACAGAATGAGAGGAGTATTTGGTTCATGCAATAATTGTGCATCAATATAATCTTTTCTTCCAGATCTAAAATGGTTTATGTTGGCAAAAGTGCCATTTTGTATTGGACGGAAGGGTCCCATTAACTGTACTATTGACAAAGGTGTCATATAGTATTGGACGGAAGGGTCCCATAAAATACATTTTTGACAAAGGTGTCATATTGTACAGGACGGAAGGGTCCTATAAAATACATTTTGACAAAGGTGTCATATTGTACAGGACGGAAGGGTCCTATAAAATACATTTTGACAAAGGTGTCATATTGTACAGGACGGAAGGGTCCTATAAAATACATTTTGACAAAGGTGTCATATTGTACAGGACGGAAGGGTCCTATAAAATACATTTTTGACAAAGGTGTCATATTGTACAGGACGGAAGGGTCCTATTAAATATTTTTTTGGCAATGGTGTCATTTTGTACTGGACGAAAGGGTCCAATCATACAATCTTTTGTAAATGGATGTTATAGGATAAAGGTGTCCTACAATATTATAATTAATTTGTGAATACGAACGGAATGGTTCAATTTTATTTTAATTGTTTGCTACGTTAATAAGCACGAGGTCATGCTTAACAGAGGATGGCCGACTGTCAGAATGTGTTATTTATTATTAGAGTAAACAATATAGATAATAATATATAATATAATTAAATATAAAATGTTAAAATTAATAAATATAAAAACCCAGTATGTTTGTGCTAACCGCAAAACAAAACGCGCGTCTACAAGTTGTAGACGCACGTGTTGAGTGACTCGTCTCTCACGCCACTGAGTAGGCCTATAAAAACGGTTGTAGCACAAGCAAACGGTTCAGTCGAGTTCGAGCGATTACAGAGTGCACAGCTCTGAGTGTAAACATAAAATGTAAGTTTTATTTATTTTATTTTCTATAAAGATTGCTGTTATGATTTTGAATGTTCTTTAATTATTACTGAATTCAATATAATTTAATGAAACAAAGTCTCACACATTTATTTATTTCACGCCCCCTTTTATATCCTTAGAATCTTTACGATCCATGCTAATTAAATAAAAGTTAAATAGATAAGGTGGGATTGTCCTGCAAAAACTGCACGACGATCTTACAATGGTGCTGATACATGCGTCATGTTCGTGAACGGGCGCTGTCGGTTGGGACTGGTCAGCTCTTGGTTGCCACGGCTTTTGTTTTTATTTTTTTATTAATTATTTTACTTTTGAATTGATTTTGTTAGTTTTAACTATGGACACTTTTATCGTGCACATCTTGCTACATTGTTCTCACATAATGCACCATCTCAACAGGAATGATGTAACCAAGATTTTGTAACAACTATATGATTTAAAAGAGTGTGAGTTTCTTGCCCGTTCTTCTCCATAGAGATCTACGCTAGGGAATGGGTAACTACAGTACTTTCACAGTTTTTATGTCTTGTGACTGGGACTGTAGCTACATTTAATTATCATCTTTGTTTCGACAATTCAAAAGCGCCTGTAACTGGCCTACTTAAAATAAATGCTTTGATTGATTTTGATTTTGATTTTTGTCATAACGTAATGTCACATAACGGAATGTCACATAACGTAATGTCACATAACGTAATGTCACATAACGTAATGTCACATAACGGAATGTCACATAACGGAATGTCACATAACTTAATGTCACATAACGGAATGTCACATAACGTAATGTCACGTAACTTAATGTCACATAACGGAATGTCACATAACGGAATGTCACGTAACGCAATGTCACATAACGTATTGTCACGTTACTTAATGTCACATAACGGAATGTCACATAACTAAATGTCACATAACGTAATGTCACGTTACTTAATGTCACATAACGGAATGTCACATAACTAAATGTCACATAACGTAATGTCACGTAACTTAATGTCACATAACGTAATGTCACATAACTTAATGTCACATAACGTAATATCACATAACGGAATGTCACATAACGTAATGTCACATAACGGAATGTCACATAACGGAATGTCACATAACGTAATGTCACGTAACGTAATGTCACGTAACGTAATGTCACATAACGTAATGTCACATAACGTAATGTCACATAACGTAATGTCACATAACGTAATGTCACATAACGTAATGTCACGTAACTTAATGTCACATAACGTAATGTCACATGACTTAATGTCACATAACGGAATGTCACATAACGTAATGTCACATAACTAAATGTCACATAACGTAATGTCACGTAACTTAATGTCACATAACGTAATGTCACATAACTTAATGTCACATAACGGAATGTCACGTAACGCAATGTCACATAACGTATTGTCACGTTACTTAATGTCACATAACGGAATGTCACATAACTAAATGTCACATAACGTAATGTCACGTAACTTAATGTCACATAACGTAATGTCACATAACTTAATGTCACATAACGGAATGTCACGTAACGCAATGTCACATAACGTAATGTCACGTAACTAAACGTCACATAACGTAATGTCACATGACTTAATGTCACATAACGGAATGTCACATAACGTAATGTCACATAACGTAATATCACATAACGGAATGTCACATAACGTGATGTCACATAACGGAATGTCACATAACGGAATGTCACATAACGTAATGTCACGTAACGTAATGTCACGTAACGTAATGTCACACAACGTAATGTCACATAACGTAATGTCACATAACGTAATGTCACATTACGTAATGTCACATAACGTAATGTCACGTAACTTAATGTCACATAACGTAATGTCACATGACTTAATGTCACATAACGGAATGTCACATAACGTAATGTCACATAACGTAATGTCACATAACGTAATGTCACATAACGGAATGTCACATAACGTAATGTCACATAACGTAATGTCACGTAACTTAATGTCACATAACGTAATGTCACATAACTTAATGTCACATAACGGAATGTCACATAACGTAATGTCACATAACGTAATGTCACATAACGGAATGTCACATAACGGAATATCACATAATGTGCGTGACAATGAGAATAGTGCAAGTGCTAAATAGAATCTGATAGGACAGTACATAATGTAAAGTGTTACATAGATTCTAATAAGACAGTACATAGTGGGATAGTGATACATAGACACTTATTTACAGTGAAAAGTTGTATATTAACTTAGTTTGATAGTTTGTTTTCACGTACTTAGTAGACTTAGTGTTAGGATATATAAGTTTTATTATGTTACGTTTTTGTTGATTTTATATTTTTATATGATAGTTCGTGATACATAGATCTCATAAATACATAGTTTTATATACGTTTACATAGAAAAAGTTAGCTAAAAACGTAAATATTGTTACGCGGTCCTCGTTACGGTAAAGTGTCGCGATACTTAAGGTAATGTGCACAATGTTTTCGCGGTTTTTTGCCTTGTTCTGATTGGATATTAGTTTTTCCCGCATTTTTCGTAAATTCTAACTAGATTCTGATTGGTTAATCGCTTAACATTTTTTGTATAAAAGACGAGGCTTTTTTGTGGTTCGACACAGTCGTCGGCAAGCCAGTATTAGGAACACTCTCCTAATAAAGAAGAAGTAGAAGAAAGAAGCAACCAGTGGTTTTATTCTCCACCAACCCAGTATTCAAGTGTGCCCAGTCTGCACATTTAATGGTCCTTCGATCGCCGGATATCGTGGGGAACAGACCTGAAGACTTCACCAGCTAGAAGATTTCTCCAATTGAAGACGTCGTGCTACAGTGAGGACGCCGCCAGTGCTACAGTTACTAGGGAAGAAACTTCTACGGGAAGACTTCGTGCTACAAGTTTCATTGGGAAGATTAGGGAAGAGTGTTCCGAAGACATTCATCAGCTGCCAACATGCCCGTCACACGCTCCGAGGGAAGGGGCCGTAAGCCGCCGGTGGAACAGAAGCCTTCATCGTCCGAGAACACAAACTCGGCGACTGGTACCAGTGCAGAAGCCAGTACGGAAGAATCTACAGCAACAGGGACGACTGCCACGGAGACATCGGAACAAACAGACACCTCCGCGGCGACTGATCCATCCAACGGGACCTCCGTCACCGAAGCTACTGCTACAACCGCCGCCTCAGCCGCAAGCGCCCCCCCCCCCGTCGCACCCCTCTGGCACCGTCGCCCCGTCCGTAACCCCCTCCGCTACGACGACGCTAACTGCGGGAACGAAGGCCAAGCAGCTGATGAAGCCGCCGACTGTCAACATTCGTCAAACAGAAACCGCTACAGTGAAGCAAGTTTCGAGAAGCAACATCGGTCCTCCGAAGACGACCGATCATCAGGACCTCCCCCCCCCCTAGCAAGAAAGGGGTAGGGGGCGGATCAACACACAGTAAAACGAAGCAACTCAAGCTTGCGAAGGCGAAAGAAGATTTACTTCGCCTTCAAGTGGAATTAGCCGCAGCGCGTCTAGCTGCCCTAGAGAAAGAAGACTCCGAGGATGAAGAAGATGACGTCACTCTCTACTCGACGTCAGAAGTTAATGCAAGAGTGGACAATTGGTTGGAGCATCAAGTGACTCGCCCGGTGTTAGCGATCGCCGACGAACCTCACAACCCTCCAGAAGAACCGACCGTCGTCCATATAGAAGAAACAAGGCCAGCGAGGCATGAAGAAACACGTCAGCTACCGGCGGGAGGTCAAACCGACCTAGCCCTACTAGCCGAAGCCATCACCCGGGCCATCGGCGCCACCCAGCGACCCAAGTTCGTCGAGTTACCGTTCTTCAGTGGGTCTCATCAAGAGTGGCTACCCTTTCGCGCCGCCTACTACGAGACCGAAGCAATATTCACCCCAGTTGAAAATACGAATCGACTTAGAAGAAACTTGAAGGGAAAGGCCAGAGAAGCGGTCGAAGGTCTACTTATAACCAACGCGCATCCAGCTGAAGTAATGAAGACTTTGGAGTCAAGATTTGGAAGACCAGAGTCAATAGCCATGCTGGAGATGGAAACACTTCGAAACTTACCCCGCCTCACCGAGTCGCCGAGGGAAATCTGCATATTCGCCACGAAAGTATCCAACGTCGTGGCCACACTGAAAACTTTGGGTTGTTTCAACTACATGTACAACCCGGAACTCGCGAAGACACTGGTGGACAAGCTGACGCCGACTCTACGCTACAGATACTACGACTTCTCAGCCACGCAGCCGCACGAAGATCCTTGCCTCATCAAAATAGAGAAGTTTTTCAAGAGGGAAGCAGAGTTATGCGGACCTTACGCGCTGCCTGAACAGATGGCAGCACCTACTTCGACCACACAACAAAAGAAGACGCAACGGGTCAACAACGTGACTGAGAAGACACAGACATCGAAGTGCGCCGTATGTGACAACACGGGGCACAGCAACGCAACAGAATGTGAACAATTTGAAAAATTGGACGCCAACGCAAGATGGGACATGGCAAAGTCCAAACGCCTCTGCTTCAGATGTCTTCGCTACAGAAGCAAGACACACCACTGCAAACCCAAGCCGTGTGGTGTCAACAGCTGCAAGTACTCTCATAACAAGATGCTGCACTACGAAAAGAAGACTGAAAAAACAGAAGCATCAGAAGATAAAGAAAAAACAGAAGTCATCAATTCAACATGGACAGTCAAGAAGCAGTCCTACTTGAAGATCCTACCGGTCCAGGTGAAGGGACCAAAAGGGGCCATCGACACCTTCGCGTTGATGGACGACGGGTCAACAGTCACGCTCGTCGACGACAGCGTAGTGGCGAGCATCGGAGCAACAGGACCCATAGATCCATTGAAGATAGAAACCATCAACGACATGAAGGCATCGGAATCAACATCAAGAAGAGTCACCATTAACCTGAAGGGGCTCAACGATCACGAAGAGCAAATACAAGCACGCACAGTGAAGAACCTACAAGTCTCATCTCAACGGGTTCCACAAGAACTGGTGGAAGGGTGTCAACACTTGTGCGACCTCCGAAGGCACCTCACATATGCGAATGCGAAACCACGAGTACTAATCGGGCAAGACAACTGGCACCTTCTGCTGACCTCAGAAACAAGAAGAGGGGATAAAAACCACCCAGTGGCATCTCTCACGCCACTAGGTTGGGTACTCCACGGCAGTCAGACACGAACCTTCGGCCAGAAGATCGACTTCGTGTCACACGTCACAGAAGATCCAGAAGACAACATAGAAGATCTCGTGAAGCAATACTTCGAGATGGACGCACTCTGCATCAACCCCAAGAGACCAAAGACTGACCCAGAAGAACAAGCGCTTCGTATTCTGGAGAAGACCACAACTAAAATAGAAGAAGCAAGATTCCAGACCGGTCTTCTCTGGCGCAAAGAAAACGTCAAGTTCCCAGACAACTATGAAAACTCACTGAAGAGGCTTTTCAGCATTGAGAAGAAGATCGATCGTGACCCTACATTGAAGAAAAAATACGTCGAACAGATGGACGCTCTCATCGCAAAGGGGTATGCTGAACCTGCCCCGAAACAGAAGACAGCTGACAAGACCTGGTACCTGCCTCACTTCGCCGTAATCAACCCAATGAAGCCGGACAAACTTCGGGTAGTACACGACGCTGCAGCCAAAACAAAGGGCGTGGCACTCAATGACATGCTGCTCAAAGGCCCTGATCTACTACAGTCGCTGCCAGGCGTCGTCATGCGGTTCCGACAACACATGGTCGCAGTCACAGCGGACATCAAGGAGATGTTCATGCAGGTCAAGCTAAAAACAGAAGATAGAGATGCGCTGCGATACCTATGGCGTGGTGACCGACGAGATGGCCAGCCCCGAGGCATCGAGTTCTCCATCAACAGCAATCTACGTTAAGAACTTGAACGCAAAGCAGCATGAAGAATCTCATCCCGAAGCCGCCGCCGCCATCATACAGAAACATTACGTCGACGACTACTTAGACAGCTTCAGAAGCTTTGAAGACGCCGTGCGCATCACGAAGAGTGTACGAGAAGTACACATGAAAGCCAGCTTCGAGTTAAAACAATGGAAGTCAAACTCAGCGTCGCTCCTAGAAACACTCGGAGAAGACAGTCAGGCAGAAGACATAGAACTCTACAGAACAGAAGAGAAAACTGAACGAGTCCTGGGCGTCATATGGAAGATCAACACCGACGAGCTCAACCTCAACTTAGCAAGAATACCGTCGACACTCATAGAGGGTAAACAGCCAACGAAGAGAGAAGCTCTACGAATAGTTATGTCGCTCTTCGACCCGCTTGGATTCGCCTCACCTGTCACAATCAGGGCGAAGCAACTCCTTCAAGAAGTCTGGCGCCGAGGGACAGCATGGGACGACAAGATAGATGAAGATCTTGCGGAACAGTGGGAAACCTGGATGGCACACCTAAAAGGCCTCCATGATGTAGCAATCCCACGGCAATACTTACACTACAGTGACACCGCCTCATTGGAACTTCACGTCTTCAGCGACGCCAGCGAGTCTGCCTACTCTACGGTCCTCTTCTGGAGAACAATGACAACGGACGGCGAGGTGGCCCTATCTCTTATCATGGCCAAAGCGAAGGTGGCACCGTTGAAGCTGACATCGATACCCAGGTTGGAGCTACAGGCAGCAGTCATGGGCACCAGACTCGCCGAGACAGTGGTCGAAGAGCATGAGAGAAAGCCCGACCGTAAAGTGTTTTGGACAGACAGCAAGACTGTCCTAACCTGGATAAGGACAGGGTCACGTTCCTACAAACCATACGTGGCTCATCGTCTAGCAGCGATAGAAGAGAGTTCCAAGGTCAACGACTGGCGCTGGGTTCCGACTAAGCTGAACGTGGCAGACGACGCCACACGAGACGTACCCGCAACATTCAACAGAGATCATCGGTGGTTCAAAGGGCCTGACTTCTTATACCTGACAGAAGAGTCATGGCCGAGAGAAACCACAAGAACAACAACAGAAGAATCTTACGAAGAGGAGAAGACTCATCACATGAGCGACAAAGGAAGACCGAAGCTTGCAGAGGGTCTGCCTGACCCATCCAAGTTCTCCAGCTGGGACCGACTCCGGTACTCGACAGCACGTGTTCTACAGTTCATTCAACTCTGTAGAATTACCAAACAGAGTGTCAACTTCAGAAGAACAAGGAAAAATAAAGAAGCCGATCCAGCTTGGAAAAAGAACAAGACTACAGTAAAAAGGCAGGCGCCCGCGACGGCAAAGAAGTCGTCACAAGAAAAAAGGAAGCTACTACCGGTCACAGCAGAGCTGCTCAAAACAGCTGAAGAACTCCTGATGCGATCCTCTCAAGAGGAGTCATTTACAGAGGAGATAAAAAGCCTAAACAACGGGAAGCCCACCGACAAAGAAAGCCGCCTTCACCTACTCAGCATTGTGTCCGTAAACGGCGCCATCAGATTAAGAAGTCGTATTCAAGCGGTCAAAGATATGAAGGAAGAGTTCAAGAACCCGCTGGTAATCGACGGTGATCATCCTACAGTCAAGCTCTGGATACTGGGTATTCATCGACAACTACATCACTCAGGCGTAGCAGCCACGGTGAACGAGTGCAGACAACAGTATTGGGTATTAAGATTACGCCCTATCACACGCGCGCTACTACGGCGATGCCTGTTCTGCAGAATGAAGACGCAAGTACCACCGCATCCGAGAACTGGGGACCTACCAGCATGTCGCTTAGCTCATCACAAGCGACTATTCACCTTCACCGGAGTTGACTACTTCGGACCCCTCTCCGTGACTGTCGGACGAACTCGACAGAAGAGATATGTAGCCATCTTCACATGTCTCACGACGCGAGCTATACACCTAGAAGTCGCCGGCTCGCTCAGCGCCGACTCTGCGGTAATGGCGGTCAGAAGGCTGATCACACGACGAGGCTGCCCGACTGAAATCTGGTCGGACAACGGCACCAACCTAAAGGCTGCCGACAAGGAACTACGACAAGCAATCGACACAGCGACTGCAGAGGAAGCGGCGAAGAGAACCATCTCCTGGCGCTACATTCCACCTGGAGCTCCATTCATGGGCGGAGCTTGGGAGCGAATGGTTCGCTCAGTCAAGACAGCGCTCACCGCGACGTTACATGAACGTCATCCAGTTGAAGAAGTTCTCACGACTCTACTCGCAGAAGTAGAGTACACCGTAAATAGTCGTCCGTTGACTCACGTCTCAGTCAGCCCAGAAGATCCGGAAGCCCTCACCCCTAACCACTTCCTGTTGGGGGGACCAGGGCGAGTGCCGCAGCTAGGCACCTTCACCGAGGAAGACACCATCTCACGATCCAGCTGGCGAGCAGCACAAAGGCTCGCTGATGTCTTCTGGCTACGCTGGGTCAAGGAGTATCTCCCTGAACTCCAACACCGGCGGGAGCCCCACGGACGAGGTCAAGCAGTACAGGTCAATGACCTCGTACAGATCGTCGACCCCAACCTGCCTCGCAACACGTGGATCCGAGGAAGAGTCGTCGCTACGTATCCAGGCCCCGACGACATCGTGCGAACAGTGGACGTGCTGACCAGAGGAGGTATCCTGCGCCGGCCTGTGAGAAAGCTGGTGATCCTGCCCCTGTCTACGGACGTCGAGCCCGCACCGGCAGCTGATGCGACGCGGTCGCACGGCGGGAGTGATGTGCGTGACAATGAGAATAGTGCAAGTGCTAAATAGAATCTGATAGGACAGTACATAATGTAAAGTGTTACATAGATTCTAATAAGACAGTACATAGTGGGATAGTGATACATAGACACTTATTTACAGTGAAAAGTTGTATATTAACTTAGTTTGATAGTTTGTTTTCACGTACTTAGTAGACTTAGTGTTAGGATATATAAGTTTTATTATGTTACGTTTTTGTTGATTTTATATTTTTATATGATAGTTCGTGATACATAGATCTCATAAATACATAGTTTTATATACGTTTACATAGAAAAAGTTAGCTAAAAACGTAAATATTGTTACGCGGTCCTCGTTACGGTAAAGTGTCGCGATACTTAAGGTAATGTGCACAATGTTTTCGCGGTTTTTTGCCTTGTTCTGATTGAATATTAGTTTTTCCCGCATTTTTCGTAAATTCTAACTAGATTCTGATTGGTTAATCGCTTAACATTTTTTGTATAAAAGACGAGGCTTTTTTGTGGTTCGACACAGTCGTCGGCAAGCCAGTATTAGGAACACTCTCCTAATAAAGAAGAAGTAGAAGAAAGAAGCAACCAGTGGTTTTATTCTCCACCAACCCAGTATTCAAGTGTGCCCAGTCTGCACACATAACGTAATGTCACATAACGTTATGTCACGTAACGTAATGTCACATAACGTAATGTCACATAACGGAATGTCACATAACTTAATGTCACATAACGGAATGTCACATAACGTAATGTCACGTAACTTAATGTCACATAACGTAATGTCACATAACTTAATGTCACATAACGTAATGTCACATAACTTAATGTCACATAACGTAACGTCACATAACGGAATGTCACATAACTTAATGTCACATAACGGAATGTCACATAACGTAATGTCACGTAACTTAATGTCACATAACGTAATGTCACATAACTTAATGTCACATAACGTAATGTCACGTAACTTAATGTCACATAACGGAATGTCACATAACGTAATGTCACATTACGTAATGTCACATAACGGAATGTCACATAACGGAATGTCACATAACGTAAAGTCACGGAACGTAATGTCACGTAACTTAATGTCACATAACGGAATGTCACATAACGTAATGTCACGTAACTTAATGTCACATAACGTAATGTCAAGTAACTTAATGTCACATAACTTAATGTCACATAACGTAATGTCACGTAACTTAATGTCACATAACGTAATGTCACATAACGTAATGTCACATAACGGAATGTCACATAACGTAATGTCACGTAACTTAATGTCACATAACGTAATGTCACATAACTTAATGTCACATAACGTAACGTCACATAACGGAATGTCACATAACTTAATGTCACATAACGGAATGTCACATAACGTAATGTCACGTAACTTAATGTCACATAACGTAATGTAACATAACTTAATGTCACATAACTTAATGTCACGTAACTTAATGTCACATAACGGAATGTCACATAACGTAATGTCACATTACGTAATGTCACATAACGGAATGTCACATAACGGAATGTCACATAACGTAATGTCACGTAACGGAATGTCACATAACGTAAAGTCACGGAACGTAATGTCACGTAACTTAATGTCACATAACGGAATGTCACATAACGTAATGTCACGTAACTTAATGTCACATAACGTAATGTCACATAACTTAATGTCACGTAACGTAATGTCACGTAACTTAATGTCACATAACGGAATGTCACATAACGTAATGTCACATAACGTAATGTCACATAACGTAATGTCACATAACGTTATGTCACATAACGTAATGTCACATAACGGAATGTCACATAACGTTATGTCACATAACGGAATGTCACATAACGGAATGTCACATAACGGAATGTCACATAACGGAATGTCACATAACTTAATGTCACATAACGGAATGTCACATAACGTAATGTCACATAACGTAATGTCACATAACGGAATGTCACATAACGGAATGTCACATAACGTAATGTCACATAACGTAATGTCACATGACGTAATGTCACATAACGGAATGTCACATAACGTAATGTCACGTAACTTAATGTCAAGGTAAAGTTACTTCACCAAATTGTCCGGAGTGTAATACAGTGGAAGACACTTACCATATTTTAATGGAGTGTGTCCGGAACGAAGCCGAAAGATCTTTAATTATACCCATTTCAATGGATGTCGGTAAATGCAACAGTGTGCTTGCGTCACCTTTGTCAAAGGATGCAAGAAAGTTATATAAATTAGCTAAGATAGGATTTAGATCGTAAGCAATATGTGTTTGTATCGATGAGGGTGGCATAATCAATTGTGATTAAACCCTCTATAAATAAAGAAGAATAAAAAATAAAAATAAACTACATTGTTTGAATTACCGAATAATCAGGGTTCAAAGTTGCCTACTTCAAAACGTAAAAACTGAACCCTTATAGAATTACTTTGTTGTCGTTAAGAGCCAAATAACCAAACGATGGTCATTTCCGTGGCTTAATAATAGCAGTCGCTCGGGTCGATCTTGAGGTTAAGCCGTGTTTGCCTAGGTTGGTCTGTGGATAGGTGACCACCCATTACATATCGGGTTTCCTCGGTGCCGCGGAAAACTTGTCAGTGTCCTAAAAAGTTACATGTAGTCAGTGTCCCAAAAAGTTATGAAAGGCCTAGGCAGATGATGGTCATTTCCGATTAAAATATAACAGAGCATAATTTTGTAAACTAAATTACGAAGCCGTTAACCAAGCATTCTGTACATCAAACTAAGTAACTTTACGCAAAAAATATTGCAGGGAAATAACTTTAATTTGAGATGAAAGGCGGGATTTAGGGACATGTTAGAAAGAACAAGTAAGGACATATGAACCTCGTGAAAGCCGAGAAAGATTAGCAGATTCGGTAGCTTGCGAGGTTGTGAACTTAATGTCACATAACTTAATGTCACGTAACTTAATGTCACATAACTGAATGTCACATAACTTAATGTCACGTAACTTAATGTCACGTAACTTAATATCACGTAACTTAATGTCACGTAACTTAATGTCACATAACTGAATGTCACATAACTTAATGTCACGTAATTTAATGTCACGTAACTTAATGTCACATAACTGAATGTCACATAACTTAATGTCACATAACTGAGTGTCACATAACTTAATGTCACGTAACTTAATGTCACATAACGGAATGTCACATAACGTAATGTCACAAAACTTGATGTCACGTAACGTAATGTCACGTAACTTAATGTCACATAACGTAATGTCACGTGACTTAATGTCACATAACGTAATGTCACGTAACTTAATATCACATAACGTAATGTCACGTAACCTAATGTCACATAATGTAATGTCACATAACGGAATGTCACGTAACTTAATGTCACATAACGTAATGTCACATAACGGAATGTCACATAACGTAATGTCACGTAATGGAATGTCACATAACGTAATGTCACGTAACTTAATGTCACATAACGGAATGTCACATAACGTAATGTCACATAACTTAATGTCACATAACGTAATGTCACATAACGTAATGTCACATAATGTAATGTCACATAACGGAATGTCACATAACGGAATGTCACATAACGTAATGTCACGTAACTTAATGTCACATAACGTTATGTCACATAACGGAATGTCACATAACGTTATGTCACATAACGGAATGTCACATAACGGAATGTCACATAACGGAATGTCACATAACTTAATGTCACATAACGGAATGTCACATAACGTAATGTCACATAACGTAATGTCACATAACATAACTTGATGTCACATAACGTAATGTCACATAACGTAATGTCACGTAACTTAATGTCACATAACGGAATGTCACATAACTTAATGTCACATAACGGAATGTCACATAACGTAATGTCACAAAACTTGATGTCACGTAACGTAATGTCACGTAACTTAATGTCACATTACGGAATGTCACATAACGGAATGTCAAGTAATTTAATATCACATAACGGAATGTCACATAACGTAATGTCACATAACGTAATGTCACATAACGGAATGTCACATAACGTAATGTCACGTAACTTAATGTCACATAACGTTATGTCACATAACGGAATGTCACATAACGTTATGTCACATAACGGAATGTCACATTACGGAATGTCACATAACGGAATGTCACATAACTTAATGTCACATAACGGAATGTCACATAACGTAATGTCACATAACGTAATGTCACATAACGTAATGTCACATAACGTAATGTCACATAACGTAATGTCACATAACGGAATGTCACATAACGTAATGTCACGTAACTTAATGTCAAGGTAAAGTTACTTCACCAAATTGTCCGGAGTGTAATACAGTGGAAGACACTTACCATATTTTAATGGAGTGTGTCCGGAACGAAGCCGAAAGATCTTTAATTATACCCATTTCAATGGATGTCGGTAAATGCAACAGTGTGCTTGCGTCACCTTTGTCAAAGGATGCAAGAAAGTTATATAAATTAGCTAAGATAGGATTTAGATCGTAAGCAATATGTGTTTGTATCGATGAGGGTGGCATAATCAATTGTGATTAAACCCTCTATAAATAAAGAAGAATAAAAAATAAAAATAAACTACATTGTTTGAATTACCGAATAATCAGGGTTCAAAGTTGCCTACTTCAAAACGTAAAAACTGAACCCTTATAGAATTACTTTGTTGTCGTTAAGAGCCAAATAACCAAACGATGGTCATTTCCGTGGCTTAATAATAGCAGTCGCTCGGGTCGATCTTGAGGTTAAGCCGTGTTTGCCTAGGTTGGTCTGTGGATAGGTGACCACCCATTACATATCGGGTTTCCTCGGTGCCGCGGAAAACTTGTCAGTGTCCTAAAAAGTTACATGTAGTCAGTGTCCCAAAAAGTTATGAAAGGCCTAGGCAGATGATGGTCATTTCCGATTAAAATATAACAGAGCATAATTTTGTAAACTAAATTACGAAGCCGTTAACCAAGCATTCTGTACATCAAACTAAGTAACTTTACGCAAAAAATATTGCAGGGAAATAACTTTAATTTGAGATGAAAGGCGGGATTTAGGGACATGTTAGAAAGAACAAGTAAGGACATATGAACCTCGTGAAAGCCGAGAAAGATTAGCAGATTCGGTAGCTTGCGAGGTTGTGAACTTAATGTCACATAACTTAATGTCACGTAACTTAATGTCACATAACTGAATGTCACATAACTTAATGTCACGTAACTTAATGTCACGTAACTTAATATCACGTAACTTAATGTCACGTAACTTAATGTCACATAACTGAATGTCACATAACTTAATGTCACGTAAGTTAATGTCACGTAACTTAATGTCACATAATTGAATGTCACATAACTTAATGTCACATAACTGAGTGTCACATAACTTAATGTCACGTAACTTAATGTCACATAACGGAATGTCACATAACGTAATGTCACAAAACTTGATGTCACGTAACGTAATGTCACGTAACTTAATGTCACATAACGTAATGTCACGTGACTTAATGTCACATAACGTAATGTCACGTAACTTAATATCACATAACGTAATGTCACGTAACCTAATGTCACATAATGTAATGTCACATAACGGAATGTCACGTAACTTAATGTCACATAACGTAATGTCACATAACGGAATGTCACATAACGTAATGTCACGTAATGGAATGTCACATAACGTAATGTCACGTAACTTAATGTCACATAACGGAATGTCACATAACGTAATGTCACATAACTTAATGTCACATAACATAACTTGATGTCACATAACGTAATGTCACATAATGTAATGTCACATAACGGAATGTCACGTAACTTAATGTCACATAACGGAATGTCACATAACGTTATGTCACAAAACTTGATGTCACGTAACGTAATGTCACGTAACTTAATGTCACATTACGGAATGTCACATAACGGGTTGTCAAGTAATTTAATATCACATAACGGAATGTCACATAATGTAATGTCACATAACGGAATGTCACAAAACGGAATGTCACAAAACGGAATGTCACATAGCTTAATATCACATAACATAACTTGATGTCACATAACGTAATGTCACATAACGTAATGTCACGTAACGGAATGTCACATAACGTAATGTCACGTAACTTAATGTCACATAACGGAATGTCACATAACGCAATGTCACATAACTTAATGTCACATAACTTAATGTCACATAACTTAATGTGACATAACTTAATGTCACATAACGTAATGTCATGTAACTTAATGTCACTTAACGGAATGTCACGTAACTTAATGTCACATAACGTAATGTCACATAACGGAATGTACCGTAACTTAATGTCACATAACTTAATGTCACATAAAATAACTTGCTGTCACATAACGTAATGTCACATAACGTAATGTCACGTAACTTAATGTCACATAACGGAATGTCACATAACGGAATGTCACATAACAGAATGTCACATAACGGAATGTCACATAACGTAATGTCACATAACGGAATGTCACATAACGTAATGTAACGTAACTTAATGTCCATTATATATGATCGTTGTAACAAAAATACCGCTCCGGTAAGCTTGAGGCTACATCGGCAGCTTTGACGCTTCGGTACGCCGTCAGCCGGTGGCACGGTGCGTCATGCTTATGGACGCCTTGTCATCTCTAAGAACGTTGCAGCATGCCAAGACATAGTTTCCGACAGTGTGCGCTTGCATGTAGGAATGCCGAAGGATCCCTTTTCTTGCCGATGCCGATAATGAGCGCCAGGCCTTAGGCAGCTGGATCAACGACTTGATTCAGAAAGCGATACTCCTGGACACGACTGGGATAATAAAACCCATTGGTTAGTGCAAACACGCTGGAATAAGCATAACGTGTATCATCATCTGCCTAGCAACACTGACAACACTGAACGAACTAAGATAAAATGCAAATCATCAGAAATTGGATTTTAATGCAAATGATATTGTGTCGCTTTTTGTTCCGCTTTTAAAATTTTGTTAAAAATAATTTGATTAGAGGTCCTTTCTCAGTTATTTTATTTTTCAACTAGCTGACCCACGCAACTTCGTCTGCGTCACATAAGAGGGAAAAAACTACCTACTACTACCTACTACTACCTACCTACTACTACCTACTACTACCTACTACTACCTACCTACCTACTACTACCTACCTACCTACTACTACCTACCTACCTACTACTACCTACCTACTACTACTACCTACCTACCTACTACTACATTTTTTTTTCATAAGAACCTTCTCCTGACAATAACAAACACAACAAAAAAAGAATCAGCCAAATTGGTCAAGCCGTTTTCATGCTATGTCGTGACAACGGAAAACGGGTTTAATTTTTATATATATAGAGTGGAGAAGACAATACATTAAGTCATGTGACATTACTTATGTGACATTACGTTATGTGACATTACGTTATGTGACATTACGTTACGTGACATTAAGTTATGTGACATTAAGTTACGTGACATTACATAATGTGACATAACGTTATGTGACAGTACTTTATGTGACTTTACGTTATGTGACATTAAGTTATGTGACATTAAGTTACGTGATATTAAGTTATGTGACATTCCGTTATGTGACATTAAGTTACGTGACATTAAGTTACGTGACATTACGTTATGTGACATTCCGTTATGTGACATTACGTTATGTGACATTACGTTATGTGACATTAAGTTACGTGACATTACGTTATGTGCCATTAAGTTATGTGACATTACGTTATGTGACATTAAGTTAAGTGACATTACGTTATGTGACATTCCGTTATGTGACATTAAGTTATGTGACATTACGTTATGTGACATTAAGTTACGTGACATTACGTTATGTGACATTCCGTTATGTGACATTACGTTATGTGACATTACGTTATGTAACATTACGTTATGTGACATTAAGTTACGTGACATTACGTTATGTGCCATTAAGTTATGTGACATTACATTATGTGACATTAAGTTACGTGACATTACGTTATGTGACATTCCGTTATGTGACATTAAGTTACGTGACATTACGTTATGTGACATTCCGTTATGTGACATTAAGTTATGTGACATTCCGTTATGTGACATTCCGTTATGTGACATTACGTTATGTGACATTCCGTTTTGTGACATTACGTTATGTGACATTACGTTATGTGACATTACGTTATGTGACATTAAGTTACGTGACATTACGTTATGTGCCATTAAGTTATGTGACATTACGTTATGTGACATTAAGTTAAGTGACATTACGTTATGTGACATTCCGTTATGTGACATTAAGTTATGTGACATTACGTTATGTGACATTAAGTTACGTGACATTACGTTATGTGACATTCCGTTATGTGACATTACGTTATGTGACATTACGTTATGTAACATTACGTTATGTGACATTAAGTTACGTGACATTACGTTATGTGCCATTAAGTTATGTGACATTACATTATGTGACATTAAGTTACGTGACATTACGTTATGTGACATTCCGTTATGTGACATTAAGTTACGTGACATTACGTTATGTGACATTCCGTTATGTGACATTAAGTTACGTGACATTAAGTTATGTGACATTACGTTATGTGACATTAAGTTACGTGACATTACGTTATGTGACATTCCGTTATGTGACATTACGTTATGTGACATTACGTTATGTGACATTACGTTATGTGACATTAAGTTACGTGACATTACGTTATAAGACATTCCGTTATGTGACATTAAGTTATGTGACATTCCGTTATGTGACATTACGTTATGTGACATTACGTTATGTGACATTACGTTATGTGACATTAAGTTACGTGACATTACGTTATGTGACATTCCGTTATGTGACATTCCGTTATGTGACATTCCGCTATGTGACATTCCGTTATGTGACATTACGTTATGTGACATTACGTTATGTGACATTACGTTATGTGACATTAAGTTACGTGACATTACGTTATGTGCCATTAAGTTATGTGACATTACGTTATGTGACATTAAGTTACGTGACATTACGTTATGTGACATTAAGTTATGTGACATTCCGTTATGTGACATTACGTAATGTGACATTACGTTATGTGACATTCCGTTATGTGACATTAAGTTATGTGACATTACGTTATGTGACATTAAGTTACGTGACATTACGTTAATTGACATTCCGTTATGTGACATTACGTTATGTGACATTACGTTATGTGACATTACGTTATGTGACATTAAGTTACGTGACATTACGTTATGTGCCATTAAGTTATGTGACATTACGTTATGTGACATTAAGTTACGTGACATTACGTTATGTGACATTCCGTTATGTGACATTAAGTTACGTGACATTACGTTACGTGACATTAAGTTATGTGACATTACGTTATGTGACATTAAGTTACGTGACATTACGTTATATGACATTCCGTTATGTGACATTACGTTATGTGACATTACGTTATGTGACATTACGTTATGTGACATTAAGTTACGTGACCTTACGTTATAAGACATTCCGTTATGTGACATTACGTTATGTGACATTACGTTATGTGACATTAAGTTACGTGACATTACGTTATGTGACATTAAGTTATGTGACATTCCGTTATGTGACATTACGTAATGTGACATTACGTTATGTGACATTCCGTTATGTGACATTAAGTTATGTGACATTACGTTATGTGACATTAAGTTACGTGACATTACGTTATGTGACATTCCGTTATGTGACATTACGTTATGTGACATTACGTTATGTGACATTACGTTATGTGACATTAAGTTACGTGACATTACGTTACGTGACATTAAGTTATGTGACATTACGTTATGTGACATTAAGTTACGTGACATTACGTTATGTTACATTCCGTTATGTGACATTACGTTATGTGACATTACGTTATGTGACATTACGTTACGTGACATTACGTTATAAGACATTCCGTTATGTGACATTAAGTTATGTGACATTCCGTTATGTGACATTACGTTATGTGTCATTACGTTACGTGACATAACGTTATGTGACATTACGTTATGTGACATTAAGTTACGTGACATTACGTTATAAGACATTCCGTTATGTGACATTCCGTTATGTGACATTACGTTATGTGTCATTACGTTACGTGACATAACGTTATGTGACATTACGTTATGTGATATTCCGTTATGTGACATTCCGTTATGTGACATTACGTTACGTGACATAACGTTATGTGACATTACGTTATGTGACATTACGTTATGTGACATTCCGTTATGTGACATTAAGTTACGTGACATTACGTTATGTGACATTCCGTTATGTGACATTCCGTTATGAGACATTACGTTATGTGACATTACGTTATGTGACATTACGTTATGTGACATTACGTTATGTGACATTCCGTTATGTGACATTAAGTTATGTGACATTAAGTTACGTGATATTAAGTTATGTGACATTCCGTTATGTGACATTAAGTTATGTGACATTCCGTTATGTGACATTACGTTATGTGACATAACGTTATGTGACATTACGTTATGTGACATTACGTTATGTGACATTAAGTTACGTGACATTACGTTATGTGACATTCCGTTATGTGACATTACGTTATGTGACATTACGTTATGTGACATTACGTTATGTGACATTCCGTTATGTGACATTCCGTTATGTGACATTACGTTATGTGACATTACGTTATGTGACATTCCGTTATGTGACATTAAGTTATGTGACATTCCGTTATGTGACATTCCGTTATGTGACATTACGTTATGTGACATTACGTTATGTGACATTCCGTTATGTGACATTCAGTTATGTGACATTCCGTTATGTGACATTACGTTATGTGACATTACGTTATGTGACATTACGTTATGTGACATTACGTTATGTGACATTACGTTATGTGACATTACGTTATGTGACATTACGTTATGTGACATTACGTTATGTGACATTCCGTTATGTGACATTAAGTTATGTGACATTAAGTTACGTGATATTAAGTTATGTGACATTCCGTTATGTGACATTAAGTTATGTGACATTCCGTTATGTGACATTACGTTATGTGACATAACGTTATGTGACATTACGTTATGTGACATTACGTTATGAGACATTACGTTATGTGACATTAAGTTACGTGACATTACGTTATGTGACATTCCGTTATGTGACATTACGTTATGTGACATAACGTTATGTGACATTACGTTATGTGACATTCCGTTATGTGACATTCCGTTATGTGACATTACGTTATGTGACATTACGTTATGTGACATTCCGTTATGTGACATTAAGTTATGTGACATTCCGTTATGTGACATTCCGTTATGTGACATTCCGTTATGTGACATTACGTTATGTGACATTCCGTTATGTGACATTAAGTTATGTGACATTCCGTTATGTGACATTACGTTATGTGACATTCCGTTATGTGACATTACGTTATGTGACATTCCGTTATGTGACATTACGTTATGTGACATTACGTTATGTGACATTCCGTTATGTGACATTACGTTATGTGACATTACGTTATGTGCATTCCGTTATGTGACATTAAGTTATGTGACATTCCGTTATGTGACATTACGTTATGTGACATTACGTTGTGTAAAATCATAGTGCACAACTCAATGAGTTTAGTGTTTTGGTAGCACTTTTTAGCCGCAACCAAACCATCTACTTGAGGAAATACAATTTGAGATATACCTCCTTCGCTAGCATGACTGCTTCGCAGAAGGAGGTGACGGCTTCCCATTCCGTCTCGCTCCGGACCATGGATTGAACCAGGGCCGGATGCGAGAGGTCGCTGCCGCCGATCGCCGCTACGAGGACACGGCGGTGCTCCGCCCACGCAGGGCAGACTTCCATCGTGTGCTCCACCGTGTCTTCCGGTCGATCCTCGCAGTGGAGACACCCGGGCGTTTCCTCCCGCCCGATTCGGTTCAGGTACCTCGCGAAACATCCGTGTCCGGTGAGGACCTACGTCAGGCGGAAGGCGAGGACGCCGTGGCTCCTCTCTAGCCACACCCCAAAGAGGGGACTTACCGCCACTACCGTGGCGTGCCCACCTACGTGCACCCTGAGATCAGAAGTGACCTAATCGTTTGCGTCTTGTGGGAAATAATGAAATTGTTTTCGGTTTTGTTTGTGTTTGCGGAAATAAAAGAGACAAAATGATTGTTTATAGCACGATGTCGTCTCTTTTTAATCCACTATGACGATAGACCCAACTATTGGGAATTGTTTTAGGTATATAACTCAAAACGCCGTAATTTTAAAAGTCCAAATAAATGTGCAAAACATATCTGGGAAGTTGGGAACTGCCGAGATGGCTAACAGAAACTGTACCTATATGCTATTATTTATTTTTTGTCCGTTTAGTCTTACAATATTATGCT
The DNA here is from genome assembly GCA_916618015.1 of Xestia c-nigrum. Lineage (NCBI taxonomy): Eukaryota > Metazoa > Arthropoda > Insecta > Lepidoptera > Noctuidae > Xestia > Xestia c-nigrum. Next base: position 12,024,637 of record OU745261.1, on the reverse strand, counting down.
AATGTTATTGTGTTCATTTTCGGTTTTAGTTTAAATGTTTGTGTTTTGTTTACCTTATTAATATTGTAGGTATGCACGGCATGACTTTGCGACGAATAAATATTTTTTCTTTCTTTCTTCTTTCTATGTGCAGTTATATCTCGGACCGAGTTCGGTCACTTTGGTTCTGACTGTGCGACAGTCGAATCAGATCATATGGATGGATTTTTTTTAACTTGTTTATGTAGAGCAGAGATATTAAGAAATAAGGAGCCTGTTTAACTAAAGCAGTCAAAGTTTCTTTAAAAGTCACTGATTGATTAAAATTCGATTTCAATTTCAGTTTTATTTTGTAACATTAATGAAGAATTTAAAAGTTGATATAACGTTCAAAACTGTTTTATCGCAGACTGACTTTCAGACGAAGAAAACACATGAAAAACAAAAAATGAAGCCTAAAACATCAGTAACCTCTAAAGCTGAAAAGCCCGCACCATGGCGTCGACATCTGAAACAACAGGTACAGATAAAATAAATCAAATCAAATCAAATCATTTATTTCTTTGCAAACATGGGTAATTGGTACATAGATGTTTTCTTATTTAATATAGTCCTCCATATTCTACCGTCTTATAGGCATGCAAATAATATTCAATTCTAAAATCAATTAATTGTATTGATACCGATCAAATTTAGATGTAAAAACATGAGAATTACAAAAAATTAAAATTAAAATGTCAGCAGTAAAAATTAATCAGTATTGTCAAACAGAATGATGCGTATGTCAATAAGAAGGATAAATAAAATGTCAGAATAGTTAAATGTATGTCAATCATAATAATAATAGTTTGTCAATCAGTACAGCGATTTATCATTAAGGAAATCGTCAATGGTGTAATAACATTTCTCAATTAAAATTTGGTTCAGAGCCTTTTTAAACTTTATTACAGTCATATTTTTTATAATATCAGGTACTTTATTATAAATGCGTGGGGCGATACCAAAAAAACTTTTCTGCATTAGTGCGGTTTTACATTTGACTTGACATATTTGGTTTACATATTGACTTCGTATCGGATTTTTTCTAACTGCCGACAGTTTTTCAAATAATTGTGGATTATTTTTTACAAATAGGGCTGTTTCCAAAATGTACAAAGAAGGAAAAGTTAAAATTTTTAAAGATTTGAAATAGGGAAGACAGCTATCAGTTGTTTTAAGACCGCACATTGACCTTATACATCGCTTCTGCATTCTAAATACTAGTTCCTTATCAGTAGACTGTCCCCAGAAAATAACACCATACCGCAAAACAGAGGCAACAAGTCCATGGTAGGCTGCTAAAAGAGCCTGACTGTTGACTTTTTTTGAAAGTTGACGGAGAGCATACGCAGATTTGCTGACTTTTTGGCATACAACTTCAATATGAGGTTTCCAAGTCAGTTTGCTGTCGATCACTATTCCTAAAAACTTCGCCTGATTTTCTTCTGCAATATTGCAGCCTTGGTAAGCAATATTAAGTTTTGGGTTTGGTAATTGGTAAAGCTTTCATACCACGAATCGCTTACATACACAATTTTCTGTTTAGAATAATAACTAAGCTTTTGTCTGCGTCTTAGGTAGAAAGAAAAGTATGAAACTAGAATGTTGTAAAAACATCACCTCGTTCTTTGAAAAATAACGGTAAGGTGAAGCCTGGCAGACGATGAAGCTAATTGGACTTTTTAATCAAATAAGAAATTGTTTGATATTTTTCTTTCAGTAAACTGATCCAATTTACTAGGAAACAGAATATTGCGCAATTGTTTTCAATTAGTTAAAAAGATATTGCCTTCTTTTAGGTTTTCAAAGCTGGGCTCTACGAGGCATCTACGAGTGGACACCAGATATCTAGCTTATTAGCTCAGAGAGTATGCATGTAGTATACATGCATACTCTCTGTTAAAACATACTTATTGTCCATAATAATAATAATTGAGGTCTTGCTTTAAACAAAATATTCTCTCTAATTTTATTTCGTTTAATTCGGAACCGCAAACACTCACATTGGTACCTAACTAAGTACCTTTTTACAGTATAAACGTTTCATCACTACATATTATAAAACAAAGTCTCCCGCACGCGTCTGTCTGTCTCAATGTATGCTTAGATGTTTAAAACAACGCAGTGGATTTTTTTGCGGGTTTTTAATAGATAGTGATTCAAAAGGAAGGTTTTAGTATATCATTATACGCGGGCGAAGCCGCGGGCATTGGCTAGTCAATAATAATCCGTCTTTGAAAGCTAACAGACATAATAATTCTAAGTGTTGTTGGGGTGATTAAAATCCTACAGATCAATACAATAAAGTTTTATTCTATTCTATGGATACTGTACTGCTATATAAAGGGTGTAAAACACCTCTTCACGAAGCCGAAAGGCACTTCTTCAATCTTGCGATCATTTTTTTGTTCTACACCATACCTGGGAACCTTCTAGTTACGGAGATATGGGGGGTAAAAGTTAAATCTTTTTGACAAGAGTTTTTTTAAATACAATTATTTTTTGTAAGATTTTATCTTTTAACACCTCCACGACCCCCGTACTATTCAAACCATCTATTAGCACAATGTTTTAAGTGCGTTAGATTGAGTTCTACGACAAAACATGATTTAAAACCTCAAAAAAAAAGTTGATTCCCAGCAATATTTTTTGCGTAAAGTTACTTAGTTTGATGTACAGAATGCTTGGTTAACGGCTTTGTGATGAGGTGGTTTACACCCTGTAGATACTGTACTGTTATAGACAAATAGATTTAACTCATCATTTTCATCTGCCTAGCCTTTTCTTTTTCTTTTCTTTTTTAGCCAACTATGTTGGGGTCGGCTTCCAGTCTTAACGAATGCAGCTGAATACCAGTAGGTATTTAACATGGAGCGACTGACTATCTGACCTCCACAACCCAGTTAATACCTACTGGGTAATACGACACCACTTGACTTGGTAAGACTAGTTGTCAGACTTCAGTTCTCGTGGCGCGCGCTCGTGAGTGGACGTGTGAGCGATACGCTGTACATAATTGCTACTGTCGCGTTGTCTGTTATACTCGTACACCGTCGTAATAATTATCAAAAATGCAGAAAACGCCAACCAAACACGGATCGGATCCGAACTTAGCGTCGACGAAGGAGAAGGAGTGGGTGACTGCGAGACACGGCAATAAGAAAAGGGAATATGAATCGGACATCGACTCCACACTAATGTCGCAAGATAGTAGGAGATTCAAACCTTGCTGTTCAACAGGTGCCCTGAACGAAACACTTAATGCATTCCGCGAAGAAATGAAGGTCATGCACACCTTGTTGACCACCATGAAACAGCAACAGGATGAGAAATACGCTGCTATTCAGTCCGACATTACGGAGATTAAAAAGGAGGTAGTAGAAATGAAAACAAAGAACTGTGACACGGACAATGCTATCAAGAACTTAGAGAGTAAACACAAGGAATTAGATCAGGCGCATCTAAAACTAAGTGATTCAAACTATAAAAATGAAAATAGGATGAAGGACCTGATACAACGGGGTATATTTCTAGAAAAATATAATAAGTCACTTGAGGATCGTATAGGATGGCTGGAGCAGAAGGAATTGAAACTGAATGTTGAGTTAATTAATATACGTAAACAAGAGGGAGAAAACATTAAAGAGGTTGTAGAGAAGATTGCGAAAGAATTGAAAGTGAGTGTAGACGGCATAGAAAAGGTATGGAGAATCAGAGGTGAGGGAAGTAGCATGCCAGTTATTGTAAAAATGTGTAACGCGGAAACGCGCAATCAATGGCTAAAAAGCAAGAAACAACAGCTGACGAACCATTCCATCTACAATAACAACGATGATACCCGCATCTATATTAACGAAAATCTTACTCGCCAAATGCGCCAATTACTCTGGACAACGAAACAAAAACTAAAGGATGAATTCAAGTTTATATGGATTCAAGGTGGAAAAATTTTAATTAAAAAGAGTGAGGACGAGAAGAAAGTATATAATATCTGCTGTGAAAGCGACATAAATAAATACATATCTACTAATACCGAGAACGGAGAGTAAATATATAAACATAACTTAGTGTAGAATAAAATTTCCTAATTTAAAGTATCCAAATACAAATATGAACTCTGAAGATCTACAGGATATTACATACTCAAAATATGATTCCACAAAGCCTTGGGTAAATTATGTGACACATTCTGAAAATAAATTAAACATCATACACATGAATATCTGTTCGTTAAGGAAGCATTTTAATGAATTTATAGTACTAATAAAAGACTGTTTACCTAAACTGGACCTAATATGCCTAACAGAAATAAATATAAAGGAGGAGGAAGTCTATAATTATGAAATTAAAGGTTACTGTTCATATCACCTAACTAGAACGGAAAGAAGGGGAGGGGGTATAATTATCTATGTACATGAAAATATGGAGTTTGAAATTATAAAGAAATATAACCGAAGCTGTGAACTGATACACGGTCAAATTCTCACGAAATGCAAAAAAATTGACGTAATAACTACTTACAGGCCTCCTCAAATGAACAAATCACACTTTATAAATGAACTCAAGAAATTAATTCAAAATATACCTATTGTAAACGACTTGGTGTTATTGGGTGACTGCAACATAAACATATTGCAAGGCGAAACCGACTCACGCGCCAACGAGTACTTAAACACCCTGAGTGAGTTAGGCATGGAATGCTGCATTCACGACGTTACGCGGGAAGTAGTCCTGTCCGAGCGACGAGTAACATCATGCATTGATCATATTTTTGTGAGAAGTGCACGACCGGTCGGCGAGCTTCACGCCTACGTACTAACGACCACTGTATCTGATCACTACTTAACGGGACTCTCGATCGAAGTGAATAAACAGCTGATGCCTCCTTGTTATCGGACGACTCTCAATAATGAAGCGGTTAAAACTAAGTTATGTAAGGTAGAATGGAATAATCTCATGTGTATTGAAGACCCTATAGAGCTGTATAGCCAATTGTGTAATATTTTTAGCAACATTTACAGTACGTCGGAAACGAAAAAGTTAGTTAAACAGAGGGAATATAACACCTGGGTTGATAAAAAATTGCAAAAAATATTAGAAACTAAAGACGCATTGTTTAGAAAATGGAAAGCAAATCCTAAAAATATGTCGTTAAGATTAGAGTACACAAAATACCGAAATAAAGCAAATAAAGCTGTAAATGTTGCTAGAAATGCACACAGGCGCGAAGAGTTGAAAAACTGTAACGGAGATATGAGAAAAGTGTGGGAGTGTGCGAACAAGTGGCTTGGTAGAAAAAAGTTAAATGTTGATGACGTGATACAAAAGTATTTTGTAAACAGCAACGTGAAATTGGAAAGCGTATGTAATAATTTCTGTAATACTTTTACTAATGAAATTGGTCTTATAAAACAGAACCATTTATGTAACCATTTGTTTAATGAAAGAAGTGAATATGTCAAAGAAAGCGATGTAAGTTTTAGATTTAGAAAGGCCGGCCCTAAAGATATATGTTTAATAATAGATAAGTTAAGCTGCAACAAGTCCCCGGGCCCTGATGGCATTCGAGTGCAGGATTTAAAAACTATTAAGCTCCCAATCAGCCAAGTTCTTGCACATTTCATTAATAAGTGTATAGAACGACAGGTGTACCCTAGTGAGTTAAAGATCTCAAACGTTAGACCAATTTTCAAGGGGGGGAAACACAAAGAGTACACAAATTACAGACCCGTCGCGCTATTGAGTGTAATTAATAAAATTTTTGAAAAAATAATTATAGGACAAATCACAAAGTTTTTGGAAAATAATAATATATTAACAGATATTCAGCACGGTTTTAGGCCAAATAGAAGCACAGCAACGGCATTAAGTAAGTTTACAGATGACATAAACACCTCATTGAATGCAAAAGAGGTGGTCCTATTGACCTTTATTGATTTTAAAAAAGCCTTTGATACCTTGGAGCATGAAGGCCTGCTGCAGGCCATGGACGAGTGTGGAATACGGGGTCCTGTAAAAGGGTGGTTCAGGCAGTACTTAGCTAACAGATATTTAAAAGTTAGGGTTAAAGGAGTAGACAGTAACCTCGGGAAAGTCGATTACGGAGTACCGACCGGTTCGGTTTATGGACCGATAGGATATATTATGCACGTCAATAGTATGGTGAATGTCATTAAAAATTGTAATGCATATATGTATGCAGACGATACATGCTTGACCTACAGCGGTCGGGACTGTGAACTTATCCGGTCGGCAATGCAAGAAGATTTAGATAATGTGGTCAAATGGGCGCACGATAATGGTATCCTTATTAATATTAAAAAAACCAAGTGTATGTTGATATCGTCCCCGTATAACCGCATAGCTAAAAGTGCCTGTATCTCGATAAAAGGCCACTCGTACGAATGCCTGCACGATGGCAATGCAAACTGCCAATGTGAGTGTATTGAGCGTGTGGCGAAATACAAATACCTAGGATTATTAATTGATGAACGATTTACTTGGGACGCACACGTAGACACTGTATGTAACAGACTACGCTCCGTACTGGGGAAACTCAACAATTTAAAATATATAGTTAGTAGGCGGCTAATGTTTATTCTTTACCATGCACTCGCAGAGGCAACAATAAACTACGGTTTGAGTGCTTATGGACTGACGTTTCCCGTACATTTAAATAAAATTAAATTACTGCAAATTAGATTATTAAAATTACTAGTAAATAAGGCAACTAAAGATAGTCTTAATAAGGAGTACGAAAAATTATTTAAAATCTGTAGAATATTACCCATACAGAAAAAAGTAAAAACAACGATAATTTTAGAACAGCACAACAAAAACGAACACAAAGTAAAGAAAGTGTATAACCGCCCAACCCGTAAAGCGACTCAGAGAAACAAGTACTTGGTCCCCAAGGTAAGGAATTATTTTGGTCAAAGAACACGGCAATGGCTGGTTCCAACATTGTTAAACGAATTACCCAAGGAAATTCCTACCGAAAAATCATCTAAGAATGCCTTAAAAAATATTTTGCGTAAGCATTATTTGGGTTTGTGCCCCTAGCACTGGAACCTAAATTGTTAAGGAGCTGCTTCATTTGGCGTATTTTCCCGGACGCTCGCGTTGCCTGGTTTATGGAAAGTATAGCTTAGCTCTATCGAAATAAAGTTCATTTTGGCGGCTGGGTTGGGCGAGTGTCTGTGCGGGTGCGTCGGGTGAAGTGTTACATAGTTAGTATGTAAACAACGCAAGAATGGGTCGGCCATGCTAGCATGCGCGCGCGACGTGCTGCTGGCGGTCGGGCGGCCGCCGTGGTGTCTCACTTGCGCTGGGTAGCTCGTCTCCCACCTGGGGGGGGGGGCTGCGGCGGTGGTCCGGACGCTAGAAGTATGTTATTGTGCTTTTGCCGCGCGTGCTGGGATGGCGGGCATGTCGGTACGAGATGGTGTATAGACGCCAATGTGCACGGATACTCGAGCTATAGATCACTATACTTAATTATGTACCTACGTCTCATTCGAAATAAACACTGTGCAGCTCGAGTATACGTGCAATTAGGCGTATTGTGACGCGTACGTCTGTGTAATAAAACTACTTGTGTTAGCTTACTTTTATAGTGATGCAATATTGTTAAAATAACCAAGAGCTGTCCACGAGAACACTGCCGAAAAACTGTCCTGCAGTTTGGCAGAAGATTTGTAATATATTCTTAAGTAGCTTTTTGTTGTAATAAATAAATAAAAAAAAAAAAAAAAAAAAAAAACTTTTTGGGCCACAAATGACAGCTGGCACCAAGAGGCACGGCGGAAACTCGGTATGTAAGGGTGGTCACCCATCCACAAACCAACCTAGGCCAGCACGACTTAACCAGATAATAATATGTATTAGATACCTAGATTAAACTTATATGTAATATACTAGCTGACCCACGCAACTTCGTCTGCGTCACCTAAGAGAGAAAGAGCTCACTAAGGGAATAAAATTTCCCCCGTTTTTATAACATTTCTCACTGCTCCATTTGTTCATAGCGTGATGTTATATAGCCTATAGCCTTCCTCGATAAATGGACTATCCAACACAAAATGATTTTTTTAATTCGATTCGGTGGTTAATAAGTTAACTTGAGACTAGCGCGTTCAAACAAACAAACAAACTCTTCTGCTTTATAATATTGTAGTATGGATAGTATAGATTAGACAGCAGTGTTGTTCTATCACGCGACAAATAAAAAAAGTTAAGTCAAATATTCGTTGGTCTTTATGAGCGTACACGGTAAACATGATGAAAACTTTTATAAACGAAAAATATTACAATATTAATACGTGACTGTTTATGTTGATAAAATACAGATAATATTTTTTCAAATTCCACGAACTCTAATAACGTCAGATTTGAAAACATATTACTTTTGTTTAACCTACTGCTTCTTTATGAATTTTATTGCAACACTTTTTTTTCACTAAAGGTCAACAAATTACATCTGCCAGTAATTCCTGAAGGGTTATGGAGAGGTGTTCCTAATACTCGTAGTACACCCACATTTTGCCAGTTATGATTATTGTATTGTATTGTACAACGGGCTGGTGTCCGCAACTCCACGTCAAAGCGCGCGTATTTGCGTATGGGCTAATAATCCACCACGCGGGCCCAGTGCGGTTTGGTAGATGTCACATGTCGTAAAATTTTTGGTTTTAGGACATGCCGGTTTCCTCACGATGTTTTCCTTCACCGTTTTGAGAGCAGTGCCCAGTGCCAACTCTCATGAAAAGAGAATGCACCATTCCTGAGAAATACCGATTAATATAACATAACCTTAAAACACTTTATATTCCCCCTACAAAGCGTAGTCGATGGAGCCCCGCTTCACGGGGCTTCTGTTTCCGAGTGCAGGGTTTAAAGGAACCTAACTAACCTAACGGGGGGGTGCCCCAAGTCCCGATTATGGGGGCAGAGATACTTCCGTATGTTTAGTTGATAATAATTCGAGACATTACAATATCGCGAGAAAAAACACGTTATATTGTAATATAACGTGTTTGACAATTTTACGGTGACAAATACATACTTATTATCCATATAAACATCCATGACTCGGAAACAAATGTCCATGCTCATCACACAAACATTTGCTCCTACCGGGTTTCGAACCCAGGAGCATAAGAACGTAAGGCAGCGTCACTACCACTACGCCATTCGAGTCGTCCTGGTGGAAAAATCCAAAAACACTTTGCCCAACCTAGGAATCGAACCCAGGCTCAGTAGTCGACTTGCGACCTCTAGACCAACGAAAATATTCACAAAACAAGGCTAACAAATAACTAAAAAAACAACTATTTGTACTTTATTATTGTATTACATTTTAATTACGTATTTTAAATATTTCTGAACTATATACCTACCAAGAGTTTGGTTTATTTAAAGCATAATATTTTTTAAACTTATATTGTTACTTACGGGATATCTTCCGTGATAATTTGTTATTTATAATTTTAGTTTTACGCCGTGAAAACTTTAAACATTGTTTATTATTTTTTCCAAATGTTTAGTCGTATTTATTTGTTGAGGAATGAGTAAAAATATTAATACGAACGTCTCTTACGCAAACCGGAGAAAGCCCCGAAAGATACTTTTATAAAATGCAAACGCTACATTCATCCTCCATCGGGATTATATTATCATCAATACGTAAAGGAATGGAAGTAAACAGAATTGGGCGTAATGGATTCAATTTGTACAACACTACTTGAGAGCTTGTATGAAAGTTGGGCCCTATCAGAATATCAGCGCTGTGACGTTTTTCTTTTAAATGTTACAGCACCATGCTGAGATAGGAGCCTTTTGGTCTTGTACAGGACAAATTATTTTGTTTGTTTTTTCTTATGATTTCGTTTTTTTTTTATTCTCTCATTATGTTCACTTTAAACTATTGTTATAGTCACAATTTTACCATTTTTATTTTTATTATTTTTATGTGTTGTCCTGTCGGGCTAGTAAATGCTTTTTCTTTCTTTCTTTCTTTCAAAGTAAATACATGTATACTGGTTGAGATTTTTAAGAAACACATTGTTGTCATTCGTACAGTAAAAAGTACGTTCATTTATAACATTGACACATTGTTGAATTGCATTATTCATTCATAAATTAAGTGCTATTCGAGCAAAGGTACTGCCGGGCTCACAGACGATCAACCGCTTTTCGAACTTATAATTCAGGGCATAAGGGTGAAAAGCGAAAACGTGCTTTTTCAACGAGAAGTACTACCCCTGACAGTCGACTACTCTTCTCGGAAAAAACACTTTTCCCTCTTTTAACCAGGGTATATAAACTTTTGTTTGTGTCACTTCAACAAATTAGCTAGAATGTAAATTAAAATGTTTTCCCTGTATTTTGTATCCTCCGTGTAGAGAAAGCTGAAATATATAAAATACAGTTGACTATTTAAAAAAAAAACACTTTTGTATCTTTTGGGACCCATATTAGTGAGGATTTTGTAAATAATGCGGTTCTATTACCAATTGTTGTTACAATTCGTGCCTAATACTGATCCAAGTTTCTTCGAATTATTCAATCAAGTACTGTTTTTTTTTAATCACACGGGACCCTAAGTCCCCGTGCTTGAACCATGTGGAGGTCCATTTTCACTGAACAGATAATGGTCTGATTATCTAAAAACAGCTGTTTAAAGGACATATTCACCTACAAAAAAGTGTTATGAACAGCTGTTTTTAAATAACCAGAACCGTCATCTTTTTGGTGAACATGGACCTAAGTGAATCACGGGTCCGCACCCGATATACCTTCAACTTTGCTTCCAAAACACGGCCAACTAAATCGTTAAATTTTGTACTAGAAAAGAATGAACATAAACACGTACATTTTACTAAATACGCGTATAACTTGAGAACCTTCTCCAATTTGTATAATATACAGTACTTACCATACCTGAAAATGTAATACCGTTCAAAATATTTATTCAACACGTTAACACTGAAAGATTCCCTACTCGAAGGTTAATCCAAGTTTAATTAATATTTTAATAGGAACCTTATAAGCACTCACCTATACAAATAGGTACTAGATACACCCACGCCCCACAGATTTGAGCTCCAAATCCTCCTCTTTAAAGATCTTGAAAACAGCTTTCAGACTTTATAAAACATCTCATTAGTCTCATTATTTATGAACCCTACTCCTTCGATGTCTGTAAATTGTACTTAAGTATTACAGAAGAGCATGTAAAGCTAGAAGACTACCTTTATTAAAATTGTTAATTCAAGAGCAGTACTTACTATAGTCCGCGCCACGAGAGCATTATTTTTTGTAAACAAAGAATTTCTACCAAGATACCCAGCGACAATTCAATCAACAAGAAATACTCCCAAATTCAATCAACTCAAATTATCATACGTGTAATACTAACGAGAATTTTCACTTGGTCGGGTTATATTTTGGCGATATAAAGCGGTGTCGTCTAATGTTTTGTGGTACTGGATCGCATCTGACATCATGGAACGTAAACATTTGGGTCGCCATTTTGAAGTAAGATCACGCTGACGCTGTCATTTTTGCATTTGATCCAAAGGTTGCGAACCCGAATATGTGTTTACAAAAATTATAGCCCCTCGTGGCCGGGACTATACTTGGAAATACACATATCTCCTGCAAAATTGTAGTACCTACGTCTACTCTACAGTTTGTCATAACATAATGTTCCTTGGATAGTGATTTCCAGATCTTATTGTTCTATTGAGACTTATATGAAACGATTGTTTAGATCTTCTTTTTCTTTATCGTCTGGTTAGTGCCTAACCTGCATTTTATTTCACTGCTCTCAAAAACGGTGAAGGAACACATCGTGAGGAAACTGGCAAATCCTAGAACCAACAATTCAAAGACATGTGACATCTACCAACACGGACTGGGCTCGCGTGGTGGATTATAGCCCATACGCAAAATACGCGCTTTGACGTGGAGTAGCGGACACCAGCTCGTCATACAATACAATAGAGTCTAACTTGGTGTCAGAGGCTGTATAAGCCACCTATGGCATTGTTTGGACAACGTCATACCTATTTCCCTGAAGGGTTAGACAATGATGCACACGGAATAGAAAAACCAGTGGCCAGTTAAGTATGTCAGAGTTCTACAGGCGAACTTATTGCTATTAATAGGGCACAAATCCAGAGTTGGGATGCTAGTGATATCTTCCAAATGGAAAAGCTCAATAAAACTTCGTTCGACCTAGGAATCGAACACCGGGCCTCGTGCACAGAAGTCTCCTAAGATTTTTATGGCCCAAGAAGGAGTTCTGTTTAGCTTAGCCTTTCCTGCTATCGATTAGCAACTATGATCCTTTGAAAAATAAACCCAAAAATTAAGATACGAAAGAGTTTAATTGAATATTCCTCCATTATACAACAAATTGGTACCTCTGACCTTTACATGACAAAAATGTTTTTTGTTCTTCCTAAACTAGATCAAAAAGTAGACAAAGTCAAAAGTATAGCTAAAAACTTTACCCCCTAGGATTATAATTACCAAACTTTCTTTTACGTTATAAAGTCGCCAGAACGCTCTACCGTCTGCAAAGTTTATTTCAGTTAAAATTAACTCTTATAAAGTAATTAGCCGCATTTTGCGGCAAAAGAGAATGAATGCTAAAAGGAGGACAAACGACGCGTCCTGCCCGTGAAGGCTGAGCCCGTAACTCAATAACCACGAGGACCGAAGGAAGAAGGTACCTACGATTCAATTATATACTCGAAGGTACCACTGTCCACAATCAAAGCGTCGTCGGTCGGTAGAAATGCCAAGCAATTTTGACATCAAGCAGCATTTTTTAAATTTAAATTGAAGAATCTTAAATTGGAATAAAAGTGCTTTTGCCTTCATCGGGACAATAATGGCTAAGGGCTGAACATATAATTATTATGTACTTATCTGCTTTATATTCAAAGTTTAGAAGTATTGGCAGGATAGACTTATGCCTATTATAGGTGTGTGAATTTGCAAAAATAAATTGGTTAGTTCGTCTACATTTTCTAGACTATGGTTTAAGGATGATTTCGGCTCTTATCTAGAAAAGGAAACCAAATATAATAATATGGATTTTATTCATTTCAGATTTCGAGTAGGTAGGTATTTAGTCGTTTGATTGAGAGTTGTCGATCAATTGATTTTCGATTATTTGGCACGATCTGTAAAAACTGTGCTAGCGTATACATCTAATAGGCAAGTCTGAATACATCTCTATACTTACCTACATTTCCCATAACTATCATCAACACATATATATCAGCCTGGAATCACCCACACACAGGGTATAGGTAGGCCTCCCCTTTTTATTATTTGCCTTTAAAAAAGAAAACCATTTTTAAATCTTTTTTATAGGATAAATTGTTTCCATGTAGGTACAGTGTAGTAAGCACACGATGATTCAAGATTCCTTGTCTTAATACGAAAGTACAACTTTACCTGTTACCTCCAAGCAGCGAGCGAAATAAAACCATAAAAGAAACAATTCCGCAAGTTACTTGCTACTTAGGGAAGTAGGTGAGTAGGTATCTCAGGTGAGCTAACAACTTAGCTGAATAACCTTTAAACTTAATGTCTTACTGGCTGTATGCAAAGTGGTTCAACATAGGTGGAGTGTTTGGAACTGTTGGGGTTCTATTTTAGAAATAGTGTCGTAGTTTCAATTTTTAGCGACTATTGTACCTAGTATGTTTTGATAGGTACTTAATAACGTTTAGTTAGCTTTTGTTTTAAAAGTTCGTATCAAAATAACATGAAAGGAAAATAACATAGGGGCAGAAAAGTTTAGTACCTACCATTCAAATGTAGTACCATTCAAGTGTAGATATAATTAGTTTGTAAAACGCTCAGTGAAATTCATATTATTCTTAATTTAAATCGTAAACTTGAAAGCGTTTCAGTTGCTATGCAAGGTTACCCTCTACCTTTCCTACTAAAACCTACTTGAGCGCGAAGTGGCAGACATAATCTGAATAAAATATAGTCACCATACACAGGTGGCGCTGTTCATAATTAATGTTTGAGATTCTTAATTCAATTCAATTCAATTTCATAAGATCTTATCATTTGAATAAAGTTCATATGTACACACAAAAATTTATACTTATCGCGCCATCTATGAAACGTGTATTTTTGAACACTTTATTAGTGCAAACGGAGCACGCACGTGATTTACCTAAGCATTATTGAAATGTCTTTTACGTTAGAGACCTTAAATAGACTAATAAGAGATGTCACTGCTGTTACATAACCATAATGTCTGTGATGTGTACGGAAACATTACTAAACACCAACATTACAACATTAACAAAATTACTATCGACATTATCAACATTATTAACGACTATCAATTGATCGACACCTATTAATCGAACATCTAAATAATTACGCGATCGTTCATAATATCCATTAGTTGATAAACCGATCTTTTAATTTAAGGTCCCATTATGACCAATAGACTTGAGTTGTACATCGATGGATAGGTCTTTTCAAGAGGTAAAAAAGTTCTTATGGGGTTACATTTTCGGTTTTTTGTCCGATTCGAGATATCGGCTTATAAAAAATGGGTTTTCAGGACATCGGATAGTACGCCAAAAATCAATAAAATACGTATTGTGAAGTGATTACCAAGCCCGAATGTTTTGTTTATTTTATTATAGTTTTTTAGGAGACCGTGGCTAAATAATAACAGCTGCTCGGGTCGATCTTAGCTTTAAGCCGTGCTTGCCTAAGTTGGTTTGTGGATGGGTGACCGGATACCGAGTTCTCTCCGTGCCTCGGAAAGCACCTTAAGCTGTTGGTTATGGTCGTTATTTGTAGATCTATCTTTGACAGTCTAACAGGCAGTCAGTGGCCCAAAAAATCTGACAACCAATCTTACCAAGCCAAGGGGTATCGTATTATTAAAGCGTTCGTGTTCCGCACGCGCCTCAAAGAAATGTCAGCAACTAACACAAAGGGCTGAGAAAGAACATATTAAATGGGTTTTACTTAGTAAAAGTCTGAAACTCCCTTCCGCTCGGCAAAATTTGGGAATATGATCCATTGTCTCTGCCTAACCCTCTCTGAGCAGTCTCTGAAACTAGTCTCGAAGAAATTAATAAAAATCATGCACTTTCTAGCAAAAACTAAATAGCATAAACGCATCGCCTGCTCAACGGAAGCTTTTTTCCCGCTTGCAACATTTCTTGATGCTGCTCCGCTCCTATTAGTCATAGCGTGATGTTATAATATAGCCTATAGCCTTCCTTGATAAATGAACTATTTAACACAAAAAGAATTTTACAATTCGATCCGTTAGTTCCTGGGATTAGCGCGTTCAACCAACCAAACAAACAAACTCTTCTGCTTTATAATGTTAAGTATACAACATTATTTTTTGTTTACACTAAACCCGAAAAGGGGTCATTGTACTCATCATTTTGAACAAGGATCATTTGGAACAGCTGATTTTTTTTTCGCGATTTCGAATCGCGAAAAAAAAATCAGCTGTTCCAAATGATTTTGAACAAGGATCATTTGGAACAGCTGATTTTTTTTTCGCGATTCGAAATCGCGAAAAAGAAATCAGCTGTTCCCTACATTTTGACGAGTTATGCGAACATAAATGTAGGGAACAGCATATTTTTTTTTCGCGATTTCAAGGTTCGTCCCATAGAAAAAGTTGTTCAAAATGATGAGTACAATGACCCCTTTTCGGGTTTAGTGTAAACAAAAAATAATGTTGTAGATGGGACAAGGCTAGGCAGATGATGATAGCCTAGTGGTATGAGCGTCGGACTCCCAAGTCATAGATTTCCAGTTCGAGCCGAAGACACGCACCTCTGATATTTCGGGTTTTTGTACGTATTGTATCTACAATTATCACTTGCTTCGACATGTTTCAGAGATGTTTTTCGATGACATGTAAAGCCAAATCACTATACAGGGTTATTTTTTGTTTACACTAAACCCGAAAAGGGGTCATTGTACTCATCATTTTGAACAACTTTTTCTATGGGACGAACCGTGAAATCGCGAAAAAAAAATCAGCTGTTCCCTACATTTATGTTCGCATAACTCGTCAAAATGTAGGGAACAGCTGATTTTTTTTTCGCGATTTCAAGGTTCGTCCCATAGAAAAAGTTGTTCAAAATGATGAGTACAATGACCCCTTTTCGGGTTTAGTATAAACAAAAAATAATGTTGTATAATACAAGATCGATAGAAATAGAGATAGATGCGCAACTCAGGTTTTCGTTTTTATAACTGTGTACCTATGTTGTTAGATGGCGCTGTTCAACTAACTAAATAAATACAACAAGTAATTCTGACTTGGGAACAAATATTTACAAGGGAACCGCTGTCACCGCTGGGCTATCTACTTCACTGACAAGTTGTCTAAAAAAGCTGTTCTAGATATATGACAGTTGTAAGCTGTCAAACTGTTGAAAAGTTGGTGTCCTTATACACACAGATGGCAGCATTATCTATGAATATTTTGCTTGAAGCCAATGTATGGAAGTTTCCTGTCAGACGCTCATGGGCAGTATAAACACTCTGACACCGGGTAAGGTAATAACTATGCCCTGGCTGGAGGCCTTACACTCAAGGCACCCACAGGATAGTCCGGTTAAGCAGACGACAACCTTTCTAGGTTGAACTGCGAGATGCCATTCCGAAAAAAAAAAAAAAAATAGGTAATAACTTGACGAAAACGAAAGATTGACAACGCCCGTGCGACATCGCTCTTAGGTTGCAAACTGATGTAAGTGTATGAACTTGAGCTCTCTATAGGACCTCGCAGTTCTTCGGAGGATGTTAGAATAAAACAACAATATTTATTTAGTATTAACTATTCATATATTTCAATAGGTATCTTTTATAATTATATACTATTTCCTCTAACGCTCCGCGCTCAATATTTGGTTTAAGTCTAAGTGAAGACGAATCAACAGTTGGTTTCAATCAACTTATAATAATCAACAGTCGAACAAAAATCTAAATGATTACATTTAATAGAAAGGTTTAAATGTAAACTTAGAAGTATGTTAGCGTGTTCCTTCAGTTGAAACGTTACAAATACTGGTTCACTTTAAGGTAATTATTATATAAAAAAAACTCTAAACTATTTAGTGGGGAATGTTAACTTTGGTATAAAATATTAATTATAAACAACAAAACATTATTCAACCTCAATGTACTCGAGAAACGAAACTTATATCCAAGCATAAATTAAAAGAAATACTGTTTAATCAAATAGCCTAAGACCAGTTTAGAATATATTTACAATAACTGGTGAACTTAAATTGTAAACTAATATAGAATAGCCTTACTTTCAACGCTCATACAATAAGTAAAGTTACAGAAATATGTTTATCTCTTTCTAACGTTCTAGATGGAACTAATTGAATAAAGAAGTTGGGCAAATTAGCAAACAGTTCTTATAAGTAATCAGTGTAGTAAGGCTATTGATGTTACAAAGCGAAACGGAACTAAATATACGTAAAATTGCACTAAGCAGTAGAAACGCTACATACAAAATCAAACTGTACTGGGTTATTCTCATACAAATTCAAATATCTAAACGTAGTATAAGAATCGATTTAGTTATATTTTTTTCTCTAATGCACCATAATTATGTATAGGCTTTCTACTAGATAATTCAAGGCTTAGTTTAGTAGGTACCGTTATTTTTGTCATCTAACTCCTAATACGTAAAATTCCGTTTAATGTTGCTACGAACATTGAAGAAATAATATTATCAGTCTATGAATGCTCCTCAAGTTAAATCAAAGTCGTTTAATATTTTTTTAATACACAATACCCTTTGACTATGCATTCATTCATTTATTAAATGTGATGTAATTTATTCACATTTACTTACTTAAGATTAAAAATTAACTTTAATTGTAACTTTTATTCAATCAAAGGGTTTTTTAAAGGTTTCAAAAAGAAGCACTCAAGACTGTGAACAAGGATTCTAAGAGATATATCTCTACAATTATTTACTAATTGAAAAGTAAATAATGATTTTGCGCGAGAAATAACACTCTAAAGAACACAAGCGGTATGATCTACCCGAAATAAATACATACATTTGTGTGAAACATAATAATATAAGATGGGTTTAGAACTATTTGTGTCTCGAATAAGCTAGGTTATCACAACATTTACAAAAAGCGAGTAGCCTAACATTAGACATTAACAATTCAGTTTTGGTATAACAACATATAAAAAGATTCGAATCATATTCTCTCTAATTAACTATAGAATCGTTATATTATGTCGAAGTTTTAGCAATTCTCATTAATAGTCAGTCAAGCCACGACCTAAGAAGTAATTCAATATTACTAATATATGAAACTGGGACATCTCTATACGTAAATAAATATAAGGAAAAGTTTTGCTACTATATATTTATCAATATCTGTATTGCAAAGGACTGTTCAACTTCAGAACTGTGTGAATACCATTATTCAATACGAAGAATTGTCTACAATAAAAATTTAACAATTAAACAATGCCGTTTACCGTATTTGAGATTGCACAGTCGTAATTAAGAACACAATATTGCACATAAACGGTTCTCGCTACAATGTGTATATTAAAGAGAGCAACGTACATAAATATTGAGTAGCGACATCAAGTAACTACTACTAAAACATTCGTTTAGCAAAACCTCCTAAATCCCAGATTACCTTACTTGGTCATTTCAAAAAATCAGATCTCTTCCACAGCAGTCATCAAAAAGTTGCGTACACAAGTACAGGACCTTATTTACAAGGTCATAAAGATCAAGATACGTTTAAGCGGTGGAGTCATGTGAATCGTACGTATACTTTAAATAGGACCTTATTTCAATCCGATAGGATTAATTTTTAAGCGGTGGAATCATGTGTTGAGGGGTTGGGGATGGTGGTGACTTGTTGCTCCCGAAGCCTTCGCATTTCTCTGGACATTGAATTCAGTTCTGCTTGTAGAGACATTTCCTTTTCACGTAGACATTTGATCTCGTTTTGCCAGGTCTGAAAAGGAAAAGTTAAATTATCAGGAATGTTTTTAAATGTTGAGTCGAAATATAGGCGTTTTATGCAATTTTAGCATTTCTGTAATCAGTGTTTTTTTTGCTTGGACCTACATATTTGGTTAGACATACTGAACGCAGTGTTAAAATTAATTGTCCATCTATTTTAAAGGAACCTTACATAACTTTGTTTTACTATTAATTTAACCATATTTTTGTTCTGTGCGGAGTTATAAATACATTTTCTTTCTTTTTCATTAGGTAGTTGATAGTACCCAACCAAGATCATTTATGATTGGTGAACATATTACTGGTTATTGAGCGTTAATTGTTAAGTTAGTGAAAATTAATAAAGCTTTTGTTTAAAGAGTTCTCTTGTTTGTTAGCACTTTTTTCTCGAGCAGTCCATTGATGTCTTATGGACCGACTGGTATTGGTTACTAAGCTCCGTATTCATGGAAAACTAAATTTCAACATCAAACATTTTGTGTTGCGCAACAATGTTACAAACGTATTTCAGCTCAAAGTAATACTTGGCCAGCAAGACCAAATTTTGATTTGCAGCAACATAATTTTGTCCTACTGGCTTTATTTTTAGCACTAAATTGAAACATATTTGGAACAAACATTGTTACTGCAACATGTTTCTCGCAACACAAAATATGTTGCAAAACTTTTGAGTTCCACAAACACGAAACTTGAAGGTGAAGCACACATAATAGCAAAAACCAATAGTACCAGATTACCTACATTACTGGATGAGATTAATATCGAGTCTATGGATCCTTACAATATTCTGTTTGAGTAGGTCGAGCTTGTCGTTCTTGAGGCGGCACACCTCTTGCCGCAACATCTCGGCATCGCGCGGCGTGACCTCGCCCCTGCCGCCCCCGCCCCCCGCGCCGCCCCCCGCCCCCGCGCAGCCCCCGCAGCCCGCCCCCGCCTCTGCCGAGGACATGGACTCCAGCCCGGTGTCACTGTCCACGTACACTCCACCTGGACACACGAAGGCTTTCATTAGTATTGTACTACACTGCTCGTCCTTATAAGTGTCAGAGTTGGTTTTTACTAAATGGTATATACTGTGTTTTTGTTTTGAGCAAAAAAAAAGTGCTTTGTAAAATTATTTTATTTTAGATGATTTTGTTTAGTCTGTTTTTTATTGTTTTATTTATGCAAATTGTAATTATGTGCGAGATTATGAAAATAACAAAACAAGCAATGTCTTCAGGATTTTCATTTAAAAAAAAACGCACAAAACTTAGGACTATTATAGTTGAAGACATCCATTAACTACAAATAAAATATTGCAAAAATAAGATCTTGGTTTAACAAAAACCTAAAAAAGAACACATGCCTCTATATAAAGACGACTGGGTGATATAAAAACATTGACGTACAATTCTACACTACAGGACTAACCTGTTGCACTTTTACCACAACTCAGCCAGTCCTTGTCGTCTATTTGGAAGAAATCACACTATTACTTCACCAAAACTAGGTATACCATAACTTTACTATTGAGTCGATATGAAACGGAGCTGAATTGACCAACATGCTTTATGTGGCAATGAACATAGGGGACTGTACCTAGTGATTTACTTTTGATGAGTGGTAAGTTGCTACATGAAATTCGAAATTAGTCAATCAATGATGGAACGCTAAAAGGTGATAAATACATTTCCACATTCCAGATTCAAATACTAACAATACTGACTGGTGTTTTTGTAACAAAACGGATTGAGTTAAATAGAAAAAGTTTCTTTTTAATTACGCCCTTGGTAAATGGAGATGACTAAATGTAATTCTGTATTATTGTACTGACAAACAGCAAACCTAAAATACTTGGAATTTTTCATCAGAGACTACATCAACTTTCATAACTTGATCCGCAAAAAGTTACCCTATCACTGCACTAGTATTCCTATTCTTGTGGCTGCACATCACGTTAGCAATATCTCTATCAAAAGACTTAAGTGAAAAAATCTATTGAGTCCGTTAGTTAGATTATCAAATAATATTTGACCCGTATTTTTTTATTTGTTATGTAAATCAAAATTTGTCGAAGATACGACTCTTTTAAAATTCTCAATATGTCACGCCGTGGTACAATATTTGGTGCGTTCTGACGTCACGAGCCCCGACTCCCTAGCTTTGATGCGTTTTATCGTTGTCAATATTCATTGATTTCCAAAAAAAAAAATACGTGTCCATTAATTTCCAATACTCTAAAAGTGATGGACTATTGCAATATATTGATGGTGGAAACTAGCCTATTGTAATTAGTCATAAAACTAAGTTAAAATAAAATAGATACTAACCAAGCGGATCCAAATCCACAGAGTTAAGACTGGAGTCGTCGCTGTGGTCGGTGAGGACGGGGCGCGGCGGTGCGGCGCGTGACGTCACGTCGGGGCTGGACTCCCCCGACGCGCCCGCAGACCGCACCGACACGGCTGACGCGGACGATGACGCTACTGATGACTTAGAGCGAGCACTCTGGAAGAACCAAATTATCGTACAGTTAGTAAGTACACCAAACAATTCGAAGACATGTGACATCTACCAATCCGCACTGGGCCTTCGTGGTGGAATATAGCCGGTTCCCTCTCATAGAGAAGCCTGTGTCCCAGCAGTGCGAACTTCAATTAGCTGATGATGATGAACTACCATATAGATAGAATCATGACTTAAATCACCGGAGAGTTGAATAAGCTAAAGACTAAAAAATGTTGTCAGTTCTAACTTCAAGCAATAGATGGCAAAAAAAATCTAATTAGTCCGTCAGTTATATTTTCAAAAAATATTTGATCCGTATTTTTTCTTTTGTTACGTAAATTAAAATTGACGAAGATACGACTCTTTTACTTCGTGTCGTGTTCATGAACGCTAACTCCAACAGTTTTGATGCGTTTTATCTTTTGTCAATATTCATCGATTGATTATTTTCCAATACTCTAAACCTCTAAACCATAGAAATATTAAACTCTAAACTGACGGACTAAATAAAGAAGATCACCTATATTGGGTTATTTTCAAAAGTGCCGTCCAACCAATATAAACTTATTATTTGGATAGAGCATAACATAATGAACCTTTTTTTATTATTACACCCAAGTCGGAAGTAAATTCAGCGAGAAGTTATTCAACCACTTAATATCTGAGAACACCCGTCTTAGGGTATTTTTTTTTTGCCGGTCAACTAAAATAAGCGCAATAAGCGCATTTTTGGGCTTTTGAAAATAAACACTGTTTTAGGCTTTCACGGTTTAAAACTAAACTTATATTGTCACTAACGGAACTTTTTTTTTTTTAAATAGGCCAAAAATGTATGGAAGCTGGCTGATCTCCTTTGCAATTTATTTATGGTGTTTAACTAACCTATTACTAAACTATATACATACTAAAAATCGTCTCTAATAATGTCTTAGTCTCAGTTAACAGTTTTGTCTTGACTATAGATATGGGTAAGACATTAAGATCATCGTGATGGGTGGCTATCATAATACTGTTTCCTAGTACCTTTTAATTTCATAACTTTATTGTTGTATGCAGAGAGTACAGTTGCCATAACCGGCAAACACAGGTGGAAGTCCATTTAAGAACAGCCATAATGTGTCATGCACAGAATTTTAAGCAGAACTTATGCGAATCACATTGTCTCGCAATCATTATAATATTAATTAATGTTTCTGTAGAAATAGCGACTTTCTTTGTGGTATCATTCAATTTAAATTTTAGAATATTAAAGTTAGTTTAATTAGTTAATTTTATAATAGTTAGTTTAATTAGTTAATTTTATAATAGTTAGTTAATTTTATAATAGTTTAATTAGTTAATTTTATAATTTCTCGTTCTCTCTCTCTCTATGTCGTTTGCATAACTATCTATGTTAAGTTCAGTTTTAACTGTCTTTTTTCGTTAAAATCATAGAATAGCGCACTGTTAGATATAACTATTAATATGTTGTGGAAAATTTCGTAGGTTATACATTTATAAACCTTGTATATTTATTACTTAGTTTAAGATTTTAATGTATAGGTAACTGTTTATTTTCCCGAATAAATAAAATAAAAATATCATAGGATAGGAACACAATTTTATAAAAGTGTGTTTAGACCAAATGAAAGCATTATTCATATGATATTCCCGACATTGGAACGTTGGATAGATTGTGTGAGGAATGATAAGAAAGAAAAAGTTATAAATTATAAGAGTGACGGTTGACAGAGGAGAATGGAAGAAAAAACGTGTTGCGCCGACCTCAAGTAACATGGGAAAAGGGCGGCCATCTTGGATTTTTTATTTGTCATAGTGAATAGTATTCTACTAGTCCAGCCTTTTCATTTGATACCCATATTGTGTAATAAAACTGTGATCCGCCATTTTGTGGTGGCGGCCATCTTGAATTATCAAATATAGCTCACACACACACTCCTGACTAATTTTCAAGCAAAAAAAACTAAATCAAATCGGTTCATCCGTTCGCAGAAAAATGATGACTAGGTATTCTCGACCTTTTAGTAAAAAATCACAAAATGATACTCTGTTAGTATATTTTACTTATACAGATATTTTTTCGATTGGTTAAAGAAAGTGCATTTTTGCTCTTAAACTAAATAAAAGTGTTATAGTACTTGGTTCTTTTTTTGTGTAAATTGGTGTATATATCAATGTGCGCAAGACGCGCTGGCAACCGCAACAGCGACGCTGCGCGCGCGACCTCTGCTTGCCCTTGAATGGGCCACTGCTTTAGTTCTACGCCACACATGTACGACGATAGACGCATGTCCTTCGCCTTTATAATTATCCGCACTAAGTCTAATTATTGCGCGCGCGCACCCCTTATAAGGGTAGGAGACAGTACCTACGAACGTTCTGTGTTTGTGATTTGGTGATACCTGGACCACGGAAAATTGTGACCCGTCATCCCGAGGTCGCACCTGATTGTGGAAGTCCCGCTGAAGGCGTCACGTGGGTATGTACAGCCGATTTGCATGAATATAACTGAACTATTTCTCCTGGCCTCCTACTTGGTGAACTTCCCTTCGCTCTCCGCAGAAATTTTGAAAAATCATATCGGATCCAGCACCCGCGTGGTGAAAAATAATTTTGTCAGATTTTTAAATCAAAGAATTATTTCCACCATTTAATGGTCCTTCGACGCCCGGATTTTGATAGTTTTCATAATTTTCATCTTTTTTTTATTATATTTTTACCAATCCGCATCAAAGTCCGCATTTTTTATACTACGAAGGTAGGCAGCCACTTTGTGTGTCGCGCGTCTTATTTCTCATTTTATACCAAAGATATATGTATTAAAAAGAACTCCTTTGGTTACCGCTTTAAAAATATACTTTTCATCACATATTTTATTCTTTTCGCATCGCATTTCATCACATTTCGCTATAACTATAACCACCTACCCACATTGTTTGATATCTATCGGCCCGCTAATAAGTAATAATGCCGTCTAATGAACAGAAGTTAAAAATATTAGAATGCCAACGACAGTTATTTTTCGAACGTATGCAAAATGCATACGATCTTTCGCGTAATTTGAACGATCCTAGTGCAATAGACAGTTTTCTTTGTTCAATTGTTACCCTAGATGAGGTACGCAGTAATTTCCAACAATGCATAACCGACATTAATACGCTTTCGTTAAAAATTGAAAAAGGATCTGAACCTGACTTCAACCAATGGCTGGCGTTTGAGGATTTATATTGTCGCGTCAAACGCAAACATTCTCAGTTAGAACCTAAGTCGAGCTCAAGTATGACGAAACAAAATGTAAACCACGACAGCTCGGCGCCTAACGTCAAGCTAGCTCGCATCGAAATTCCCGAGTTTGATGGTAGTTCGAAAGATTGGCCGCTTTTTTATGCTACGTTTCAAAGTGCTGTGCATAAACACGTCGCTTAATGACACAGAACGCATGTTTTATTTGGCCAGTAAACTTACTGGCAAAGCGAAATCTGTTTACGCTGGATTCATTCCATCTGCGGAGAACTACAGTACGATCTATTCCGCACTCATACATAGGTATCAAGATAAGAGAAACTTAGCTGTCACTTATCTAGATCAGATGTTTTCATTAAAACCTGTTCTTTCCGCTACCGCTAATAATTTAGAGACTTTAATCGATCAATTTTCGAACTCGTATCTCGCATTGAATAATTTAAAATTACCTAACTTATGTGACTTTATAATATTACACGCTTTGTCTCAGCGCTTAGACAAAGAAACCACGCAGCTGTTTGAGATGGAGAACCGAGGTAAAGATATACCTACACTCGATAGCTTAATTTCTTTTGTCCATGACCGTATAAAAGTTTTAAATCGGACAGGTGATAACAACACCAACGCAAATACCTCGTCTGCGAAAGGTAATAAAAACGCGTCAAGTAGCTCGTCGAATAAAGGCACCGCGCGCTCTTTTATGGTAAACAATAGCAAAGCTACTTGCCCATTATGTGAAAACTCGGACCATGATCGACTTTATTCATGTCCGAAATTCAAATCGCTCGCGCCTCGCGAACGTTTTAATTACATTAAAAAACTTCGCGCGTGCGTAAATTGCTTGAGTTTGCAACATAATACACGTTCTTGTGGGTCGAAGTCAACATGTAAACAGTGTGGTTCGAAATTCCACCATTCTTTGTTGCACTTCCCGGACTCGAATGGGTCATTGACCTCAGGCGATAACGCATCGAGTAGTACAGGATCTACAGATCCGATACATAACGCGTCTTCCAACTCGTCTTCGAACTCGGTTTCTAATAACCAAGCAGACAACGCAGTAGCCCTTTGCAGCATGAGTGCCAGCAACAAAAACCCGAGAAAAACAAATAACGTTTTGTTAGGCACCGCCCTCGCTGACGTTAAGTGCAGGGACGGATCGATTGCTCAGGTTAGAATGTTGATCGATAATGGTTCTCAAAACCATTTCATAACCCGCCGCGCTTGTAAACGATTGGGTATTCGCATATTTAATGATTGTTCTGACAGGTCAGTGAACGGATTAGGCAACTGCACTCAGACTATTTCCGGCATCGCTAACATTACTTTGCATTCAAAATATGATAACACATTTAGCTTACCGATTCAACCGCTAGTTCTTAAAACGATTTCTAGTAATTTGCCGAGCTGTCAGTTTGATATTTCGTCTTTGACCTACTTAGGCAATCTACAGCTTGCCGATCCTAACTTCCAGACTCCTGCCGACATAGACCTTTTGTTAGGCGCCGATACTTTCATGGAGATCTTGCGACCTGGAAAATTATTAGGACCGCCTGGAAAGCCTGATGTACTGGAATCCGCCTTCGGCTATTTAGTTTTCGGTTCGATCGCCTCATTACCTTGTCACAATAATAGCCCATCGATTAGCCAAACATTTTTCTCATCCAGTGAGGAATCGATCGAAACTTTAGTCGCAAACTTTTTGCAACTCGAGTCAGTGCCTGTAAAACTCACATTTCTAAAGCCGAACAAGAATGTGAGGATTTTTATGTGTCGAACACACACCGCGACAACGAATCCGGACGTTACGTCACCGCTTTACCCTTTTCGCAACCAACTTCGTTGCTAGGCGATTCTTTAACTATCGCCTCTCGCCGCTATACTAGTCTAGAACGTCGGTTTCAGACAAATACCGCTTTAAAAATTGAATATGATAACGTGATGAGAGACTATCTCGAACGTAACATCATTTCGCTCGCTCCCGCTTCGACAACTGATAAGGACTATTACGTCATACCGCACCATGCAGTTACGCGACCGGACAAACCGGTTCGAATTGTTTTGAACGCGTCTCAGAAGTGCGTCGATTCTAATATATCACTAAACGATTGTTTACATTCTGGCGCGAATTTACAAACAAATCTAACCGCGATTATTTTAAAGTTTCGACTATTTCCTGTTGCACTGACCGCCGACATTAAACAAATGTTTTTAGCCATCGGAATTCGCAAAAAAGACCGCCGCTTTTTGAACATTTTTTATAAATTTGACGAAGACGCAAACGCACAATTGTATCATTTTAACCGCGTTTGCTTTGGTTTGCGTTGCTCGCCGTACCTTGCCATGAGAACAGTAAAGCAGTTAGCTCAAGATGAAACTGATTTACCACTCGCTTCGGAAATCGCTATTAATAATTTGTATATGGACGATTTGGGGGTGTCCGTGGCCTCCGCCGAAGATGGGACTCAGCTCGCCCTAGATTTGATTGAGCTATTTAAACGTGGCAACTTCGACTTAGTCAAATTCGTGAGTAACTCGTCGGAGGTGTTGAAATCAATTCCAATAAACAACCGCTTGTCTTCAAATATTGAATTTGACAAAGAGGACCACCTCAAGTTGTTAGGCCTAATTTGGTCTCCAACTGAAGATGAGTTTTCGATCGCTATTAAATTTAACCCACAGTCTAAATGTACTAAACGACTTATGCTTTCCACGATCGCTAGATTATGGGATATTAATGGTTTTTGTGCCCCCGTAATTTTACACGCAAAACTTTTGATAAAAGCTCTTTGGGCCGCGACACCGAAAATCGATTGGGATGATACACCACCACGCGACATCTGCATGGCGTGGAATCGTTTCCTCACTGAGCTTCCCGCTTTAAAAGGCTTTAAAATACCGCGCTTTCTTGGAGTTGTGCCCGCATCCCGCGTTATTCTGATTGGGTTCGCTGACGCATCAGAAAAGGCGATGGGCGCTGCCGTGTACCTCTGTGTACATTCTACTTCTGGACCAAACGACGTCAACTTGATTGGCGCCAAAAGCAAGGTAGCTCCCCTGCGTAATATAACTTTAGCTCGCCTGGAGCTTTCCGCTCTTTTATTGTTGTCAAAACTGTTTCGATTTGTAATCGATGTAGTTTCTTCCCGCTGTCACATAGACGAAATATTCGCTTTTACTGACTCGACGGTGGCCCTCCACTGGGTGCATTCGTCCCCGCATCGCTTCGATACTTTCGTTGCGAACCGCATCGCTCAAATACAGGACAATCTTAGTTCTAAACATTTTTATCATTGTGAAAGCGCGCAGAACCCCAGCGACTGCATAAGTCGTGGGCTTACCCCCGCTCAATTGTTAGACCATCCACTATGGCTTCACGGCCCCACGTGGGCTCGTGATCCAGTGCACACTTGGCCAATCAGCCGATTCATCTTTGACCCCGCGCAGGACGAAAAGCTTTTAGAGCTCAAAAAACAATCAAATGTTTTTATCACCACTGATGTGCCGGAACCTTTTCTCTGCGCAATATCTAAACGCGTATCTTCTTGGTCTAAGTTTCTTCGCATTGTAGTATACATCTACCGTTTTTTGGGAAAGCTCCCACGTTCCAATAGGATGATGCTTTCACATCTGGACTTTGCGGAGACTGCCGTTATAAAGGCACTTCAACAACAATATTTCGCAAGCGACATCAACGCGCTTTCCAAAAGCCACAAGGTGTCTAAGTCGCTTCTCCCGCTTTCTCCTTTCCTGGAAAGCGATATCCTTCGCGTTGGTGGCCGGCTAGAAAAATCTTCGCTGGAGTTTGATAGCAAGCATCCAATTTTGCTTCCCAAAAGGGATCATATTGTTAATTTGATAATTGATTACTACCACCGAAAATACCTACACGCCGGTCCACAACTATTACTTTCGCTGTTACGACAAAAGTTTTGGATTATCTCTGGACGCAGCACGGTGAAACAACGCTTCCGCTTGTGTAACCGCTGCTTCAAGACTAATCCCCGCACAGAAGCACCTTTTATGGCAGCTCTTCCCGCACCCCGCGTCAATGAAGCTAAGCCCTTTTTTTATTGCGGAGTGGATTATGCGGGTCCAATCAATTGTCTAATAAGTAGGTATCGTGGTGCTCGTAAGGAAAAGGCGTACATATGCCTTTTTACCTGCCTTGTTACTCGAGCTTGCCATATCGAGGTTGCAGTTGGATTGGATTCGAAGTCCTATATTCGCGCCTTACGACGCTTCATATCTCGTCGTGGCAAAATTGTTTCCTTATTTTCCGATAATGGAACTAATTTTATTGGTGCGAAAGCTCAGCTCGATGAGTTAAACGGATTTCTTAAATCTAGAGCCTTCCGTGATTCCTTTGAACAGGAAACACTATATCAAGGTATAACCTGGAATCTGAATCCGCCTACCGCTAGCCACTTCGGTGGTTGCTGGGAAAGTCAAATCCGCGTCGTAAAAAATCATCTCCGCCGTACTATAGGCGACGTTCTCCTCACCTACGAGGAGCTGCTTACTGTCCTCACACAGGTTGAGGCCATGATCAATTCTAGACCGCTAACCGTGCTTAGTTCAGACCCCGCAGAGCCCGAAGCTCTAACACCCGCGCATTTTTTGACCTTTGGTCCGCTAGACTCATTTCATTCAGACCCGCGCTTAGATTCGGTGGATTTGATCCGCAACAAACGCTTACTCGATGCCATAGTTCAGAGATATTGGAATAGGTGGAGGCGTGAGTATCTAAACACTTTACAATCTCGTGTTAAGTGGAATACTAAATCTAATCCGGTTACCAAAGGTACTGTAGTTCTTATAAAAACGGAAAACTCGCCGCCTTTACAATGGCCCATAGGTGTTATCGATGACGTCAAGCCTTCCTCAGATGGAATAGTCAGAGTCGCTACTGTACGCACACGAAATGGCACCTATGTTCGACCTGTAGTAAAACTATGCGTTTTACCCTCTCAATAATATGTAGTTTAATAAATAGTTATTAGATAAGCCATCTAGGCTCCCCTTAGTTATATACCTTAGTTTAATCATTATATTTCCTGTTTTATTATAAAGGTCATCCGTTTAAGCCAACTGGATGTACTTCTACTTTATCCCGCTTTCTACACGCTATAGCTCTCCCTGACTCTTTGGTTCAGGACTTCTTCAAACTCCTGAAGGCCGGGGGGATGGTTCTTTTTTTGTGTAAATTGGTGTATATATCAATGTGCGCAAGACGCGCTGGCAACCGCAACAGCGACGCTGCGCGCGCGACCTCTGCTTGCCCTTGAATGGGCCACTGCTTTAGTTCTACGCCACACATGTACGACGATAGACGCATGTCCTTCGCCTTTATAATTATCCGCACTAAGTCTAATTATTGCGCGCGCGCACCCCTTATAAGGGTAGGAGACAGTACCTACGAACGTTCTGTGTTTGTGATTTGGTGATACCTGGACCACGGAAAATTGTGACCCGTCATCCCGAGGTCGCACCTGATTGTGGAAGTCCCGCTGAAGGCGTCACGTGGGTATGTACAGCCGATTTGCATGAATATAACTGAACTATTTCTCCTGGCCTCCTACTTGGTGAACTTCCCTTCGCTCTCCGCAGAAATTTTGAAAAATCATATCGGATCCAGCACCCGCGTGGTGAAAAATAATTTTGTCAGATTTTTAAATCAAAGAATTATTTCCACCAGTACTTACATTAGGAGTATGAGTTTCATTCGGAACAAACTTATTCTTATTTAGAGCATTCTTGTTGCTATCGCCTGATATATTAGTGTCTACACTTGGTGATCTGAAAATTAAAGAAAAAAATATATCAGAATACGAGTATGAAATGAATAGTAAAAATTGTGACATACTTTCAGCGTATCAGCTGCTTGTTTAACTTGTATTTTAATATCTATTTGCAGAGCTGTATTTGCTTGCGTTGGCTACAAAAGAATGCAATGTGCAAACCGCATATTGCATATACCTTCATCTGTTTACGATTAGACGGGTTACACGATATGTTTTGAATACTTCTACTCCTTGTAATTGGTAAAAAAATAATATTTATTTGTTTTACTCCATAACTGTTGTACTTAATCAGTTAAAACATATTCGACCTTCTATGTTCAATGTTAAGGGTTTTGGTTTCTGCACTTAGTCCTTAAGGACTTGGACCATGTGGACCATTGTGCGTGGTATTTCAATATTAAAAAAAAAAAACTAATTATTGTAACGATGTACAGTCGCCAGCTTAAATTACCACAAACTGTTAAATTTCTCCAAATAAATTGCTGATAGTTAAATTCGAAATCAAATGAGAAAATTTGACAGTTTGTATTAATTTGATGTGCTGGCCGTCTTTGCCTAAACTAAGTAAAAAGAAGCGGCTCAGGCGTTGCATCGATGAACCGTGTAACTCGCCCTACCATGAACAAAGTATACCATGTCCCTTAATAGAAAAACAAGTTATCTAATACACACCTGACTTTAGAAATAAGGGCCTTCTTCACAGTATCAATAAACCTCGCCCCAGGCCCGTCCTGTTTGGGCGTCCCATCAGGTTGCGGGGACACGGCCCCGGGCTCCAACCTCACGCCCGCGCCCAGGAACTCCGTCGTCTTCGTCTTCAAGTCATTCACCAAGTTCTGCAGTAACGAGGCTCTGGTTCTTAACTCCAGTTGAGCGAACTTCTCTGCCTTGTAGCACGCGTTTTCAGCGTTGATGAGCTTCGTGAGGAGGAATTCTTTGAACTCTCGCCCCTTGCGGAATACGGACGGCTGCGGGAGAGTCGGCCCGAAGAATGGTACGTCATCACGAGCGGTGACGGCCACTTTGTACCTGGAAGATAAAACATTGAAATTAAGTTTGATACTTGTCTATTGAAATTACCGCTCGCTAATCCTACTAATACAGAGTGTAAACAACCTCATCATGAAGCCGTCAATAAAGCATTCTGTACATCAAACTAAGTAGCTCAGGGCAAAAATTATTGCAGGGAGACGACTTTTTTTGCGGTGAAAAATCATGTTTTGGAGTAAAAATCATTGTAATACACTCAAAACATTGTGCTGATGATTGTAATGAATAGTACGAGGGACTCGTACATGTGATTAAAGTAAAAATCTTACAATAATAACTCGTATTAAAAAAAGGAACTTGTCAAAAAGTTGGAGTTTTGGCCCCCCAATGTCTCCGTAAGACGGTTTTCAGGTATGGGTTAGAATAAAAAAATATCGCCGTGACGGGGAGAACAAGTGCTTTTCGGCTTCGTTGAGAAGTTTTTACTAAAACAAGGATTTGGATGAAATTTGGCACACAGATAGCTTATGATTTTCACATGGAATCCGTTTTAGTCCGATTGTAAGATCCCATGGCACAAATATCAAACTTGGGGCATAAGCTAGTATGTAATATAGACGAAGATGGTACCACTGACCACAAATAAATGAGGATAAGAGCAGAAGGATAATGTTGAAATCTATCAAACACTAGTGACCTTGAATCCATTCCGAATTCAATTATTTACAAAATTCAATGCTATTAAAATGTTATATCGTCTAATAAAAATAAAAATAAAAATTATGCTTATTGTTCTTACCGCTTTAATTATTGCATTGTATAAAGGGTGTAAAACACCTCTTAACGAATACGAAAGGCACTAGTTCTACTCCTCATTCTGATCATTATTTTGTTCTACACTATACCTGGGAACCTTCTAGTTACGGAGATATTGGGGGTCAAAGTTGCAAGATTTTGACAAGCTTTTTTTTAAATACCACTTTTTATCGCATGATTTTTACTTTAAATATCTCTACGACCCCCGTACTATTCAATCCATCCATCCGCACAATGTTTTGAGTGTGTTACATTGAGTTATACCACAAAACATGATTTATAACCTCAAAAAAAAAAGTTGTTTCCCAGCAATATTTTTTGCGTAAAGTTACTTAGTTTGATATATAGAATGCTTGGTTAACGGCTTTGTGATGAGGTGAAATACACCCTGTATAACATTAAAATGTAACATTACCTAAGGGGTGGAGACCTGGTGTCCTGAAATACAGATGTCAAGTCTAGCTTAGGCACCAGTCTCCCACAGTATAATTATAGCTGTTACGTAATTTGAACTGATACCTGTCTAATGTGCCTATATTGTGGTGAGAAAATAAATCATTATTATTATTATTAATAGGTAATTAAATTCTCTGTGGTTAATGACGGAGTAACCGCAATGAAGACACAAACTAGTTTATTTAGTACCTACTTATACCGATATTACAAATATCATTTACCTGAGCAAAATGTGCTCCAATTAATCACTCATCAACTAGGTATTTTTATCGTATCTATATAAAAGTGTGCTCGATTTCTTGATCAAACTCCCACAAAAGATTTCACATGACCTTTATCAGATTCATCGGCATCTGTAACTGACAGCTCCTTACCTCCCACTAGGTTTTCTAAGTAAGAATTAATGAAGTTATTTCTAATACCCATCTATAAGCAAGTCAACGTGATTACTTGAGTAATCACTCGATTCTTATTCTGTAGTTTAGTAATTGCTTGAAGTTGGAACTGTCAAAAGATTGAATTCTTAGCTTTGCTTTCTTCGACGGTTCTTAGTTCTTACATCATTATTTTTTTTGTTTATTTGCATAGAAATCGTTGCGTTACTAAACTTTGTAAACTCTAAAAGAAGAAAAAGAAAGAAAAAATATAAAATTTTTGTCAGGACACGACGTGCCTCAAAACTCGGCTACTAGTGTTACGAAAAGCGTACGTGACGGTCACGCGAGTTCTATGATTATTGTTCACTCAAAAAGTGCTCAACGCGCCTAAAGAAGTTTTCAGTTCAAACAAAAAAAATACAATAAATATAAAGCGCATAACAAATGTATACTTCTATACTAATACTCGTATTATAAAGCAGAAGAGTTTATTTTTTTGGTTGAACGCGCTAATCTCAGGAACTACCGGCTCGAATTGAAAAGTTATATAGTTTTTGCGTTGGATAGTCCATTTATCGAGGAAGGCTATATAACATCACGCTATGACCAAGAGGAGCGGAGCAGCAATGAAACATGTCACAAAATCGGGGGGAATTACGTAGACGAAGTTGCGTGGGCAGCTAGTAATAATTATAAGGTAATTCCTATAACTTGACTATAGATACGGGCGTAAGACTTCATTACATTTAACCTATAACAAATCTAAGCAACATTAAGACATTCACTGACTCGTCCAGCTAGTGTTTATTCACATAAAAAGCTTCTAATTACCGAGTCCAGGCTTCGTTTGCATATAAATTACTGAGAAAATTTCCATTCTACTTTCCGAGCCATTTTCTCGACTTGCTATGCAAATAATGCCACTGCGCGTTGTTGAGAAGCAACGCAAACTTTATGTTAAACAAGACACTTGACAAGTGGGAAAAAAAGTTACAGAAACTGAAGTTTAAAAATAGAAGACATTCGGCGGCATGAATAAAATAAAAATAAACTTCTATAGACAGTTGAGTGAATTTTATATTCGATGTTTGAATTTTATTCCTCAAAGGAACTCGCTCATAGCTTTATGCGACAGGAATAGAAGCTTTGAGAGTGATACATGTCATGATGTCGTCGATAAAATGCATAACCGTCTCGTGAAACTTATGATTATAGCCTTAATATTGTTAGTCGTCG
The DNA here is from genome assembly GCA_916618015.1 of Xestia c-nigrum. Taxonomy (NCBI): domain Eukaryota; kingdom Metazoa; phylum Arthropoda; class Insecta; order Lepidoptera; family Noctuidae; genus Xestia; species Xestia c-nigrum. The sequence continues at coordinate 11,990,159 of OU745261.1, read as the reverse complement.
TCGTAAAGAAACTAAAGTGACGATTTACTACGATTTTAAAGGAAAATATCTAAGATTGATAGAACATTTTTTTTTTGTTTCGTTTTCGGAATGGCATCGGGCAGTTCAACCTAGAGAGGTTGTCGGCTGCTTAACCGGACTATCCTATGGGCGCCTTGAGTGTTAGGCTTCCAGCCAGGGCAAAACAAAATATTCGTCGATTAGATTTATAATTACCTGGTCTCCCCACCGACAGAATCCAGTTGTGTGACCACGATGAACGCGTGGAGGAAGTGTGATGCTATCATGTCAGGCGTGAAAGGTGTTGCCTTCTCCTGCAAATGGAAACAATGGGGACTTGTTAATTTAGCTCTTAGTTGAAGTAAACAATTCATGAAGAACATAAGTAGAATTTGTCCCGGAACGAATCATTGGAAGTCTTGTGACATCTACCAAACCGCACTGGGCCCATGTGGTCGATTACGAGCAACTTCCTTTTACAAACGAGGCTTGTGTCTATATCAATGGTCTAACTAAACAATGGGAACTTTATAGCTTGATAATGCCTGAACTATCTAATAAACTGCGGAAAATTTCGGCTAGTAAACGCTGCATCAACAAAATTGGTTTGGCAGTTTGAACGTAAACATTATTATCGCAACCCGACAGACACAACGTTTGTTTAAGGAACTTTATATTGAAAGAGATGATTGAAATGGAATAGATCTCAATGCATTGTGCAATAAAAGATTTAACATCGGCCGTTTGTTAGTTTCTTGTAACTACTTACGCAAACTGTGCCATAAACTCGTTAAATTATTGCAGTACTTCGCATAATACAGTCATAAACAATCTACAATGAAAAGCATTTCGGCATTTCTGTTATGTGGCCGAGTCCTGGCTTCACAATGGAATAACATATATTTCGTATCGTTGCAACTCATGCATTAAGTATTACGACAGTTGAGCTCTTATTCAGAAAAGCGAAAATGTGGATCGATTGCGTGGTAGACAATAATTATGGTCTAGACTCTAGAATGAAGAAAACGCTGATTTGGAGATACAAGAAAAAATTTGGAAGAAATATGACAAAGGGGGAAAAATATGGAAGAAGAACAAATAGGTACTTCGGCGGCAAAGGCTGATCAATATAGAAAATATATATATATATCTATAATATATATATAATAGGCTGAGAAAATATAGGACGTATAATTTATCCAGAAACTGTAAAAAGATAAACCGTCAATACTAACCTATCTTTTTCATTTCAAATTTCGAATAATGTCCCTGGCTGGAAAAAAAAGGACTTACAACCAAAATTATCCAATATCCTTACCTGAAAAACAATGGCCACGATATCATTGCCAACGTGCCTCTTCCGCTGCAGTTGCTGCGCGTCGCCGGCAGTGTGTGGCAGTAAGGGCGCCACGTGGAACATGATCTCACGGTTGTGGTACGTTTCGTACACGGCTTCTGTTCCCGTGTGGCCGTTTATTATGTCCAGACCGCCCCGGTAACCTATTAGATGAAACTATTGTTAAGGAATCTGTTTTGATGAATGTAAAATGATTATGTTGGTACTAGATGGAGGAGATTGGCTCAACCAAAGACAAGCCCCAGCAGTAGAGGTGAAGTCGGATTGATTATGGATGATGATGATAAGATGAAGAGGAAATAGAAATTCCTACAAGGCACAGACACATTTCCCCGGTAGCCTGTCTCAAAGGCGCCCATACAATTTTAGCTACATCAGACCAAATTCGTATTATTTTAAACACTTTAAAATAAGCAAATTATATTAAACGCGAAACAACGCGCAATGCAGCTCCTTATATAAAACATGCATCCTCGAAAGTCATATTATTTCCATCAAACTATAGGAAAGTACAGCCGTTCTTGGCGTGGAATTAAGCCCGGAGCGTTGCAAACGCCGAAAATCCTAGGGATAGGCTAGGCTGTAGGCACGCTGCCAGCGGTTATATAGTTCAAAAGGTTACAATGCCAAAGGAAACAAACCTTTGTGGTCCTTCAACTTGATCTTCTGTCCAAGCATGTCTAAGAACTCCTCGAAGGCTGGTGATATTTCGTTGTTGCCGAACAACTGTTCTTCTGTCGTCTGCCCATAAGTCTGATATAGAACTCCAAACTTGAAGCAGTTTACTAAAACATGTTCGTCGTACGCCGCTATCAGGGATGACGCGTTGAGACACATGACCGCCTGGAAGTTGTCGATGTTCACTTGTTCGTTCAGCATTTTCGCCATTTTTAGAGGCGGTGGCATTAATCCTGATCCTGCAAAATAATGGAGTTGAATTGTTTAGCAAAGGAGACTTTTTAAACCAATAATCGTGCCTAATTATTCATGGAGCTAATATTATACCTTTTCCCCATCTCTTATTAGCTTCTGGGTATTCAAATCCGGTCAGCTTTAGTCTTCCCATCATACCCAAATGTAATATTATATCGTAAAGTGTTGTAAACTCACTAGTGGTGGGTATAAGTCCGTGCATGGTTTCCGTGCGAAGCCTCAACAATATCCTAGTGTGGTCCTGACTAGCCATGTGCTCGTTCTTGAGGGACATCACTACTGGGCCGAGATTCTCATCAGATCCAACCAAATTGATGTGTTCCTGTGAATCAAGAGAACCAAAGTTATAATGTGGAAAGTCGAGTTTCGCTACTCAGGAACTACTTGTTCGAACTGAAAAATTCTTGTAGTGGTGGATAGTCCATGTATCGAGGAAATCTATGGCTATATAACATCACGTTACGATCAATAGGAGCGGAGCATCAATGAAAAATGTCGATCCGCTCTTACTAACCCTCACTTCGTCTTATGTGACGCCAAACGAAGTTGCTGGGGTAATATGTATTGAATAGTTGCATTGAATGGAATGTTATAGTCATCGAAACACTGGAACATAATCTTTCCTAGAATAATGTATTTCATTGTGGCCATACGTAAACACACACCAGGCATCGTTTAAAGCGAATTTAATTCAGACCGTGAATACGAATTATTGTGTGTTTCTGGTAAATATCAAATAATGTGGGATTCAAACAAAGCCAACGAAAGTAATGGGATTAAAACGAGTTTCGACAAACACGTGGAGTGAGTTACCAACATGATAATGCAACTGGAATAATGTAACAGGAAAGGTAGAGATAATTAGGAATTAGTATTCCATCACGTTTACATTTTCCAACTGTACCTCTAGCTACAAATTGCCCGCGGCTTTGTCGCAAAAATGTATATAAGTATATTTTATAGCCTTTAACACCCTTGAATAGTGTAGCATTCTGCCAGTGAACAAAATTTTAGAATTGGATCATTAGTTCCGGAGATTACAAACAAATTTTACTCTTTATGACATTTAGTTTGATGTATTTTCCAGGCGACTCATACAAAGCGGATTACGGCTAAAGTCTTTTAATATAGAGGGTGACGCGGCTAGACTGGTGCCATGTGCAGGAAATTAACTGTAACTTAGAATATTCCTACTGAAAACCTGAAAACATTTTGTGTTCAATCGATGGCACACGAGCTTCACCTTCGGAAGCAATCGTTAGGCAGTCAAAAACGAATGTAATAACAAAACCAATATTGGCCTTCAAAGCATTACTAAAATAGCCATCAGTCACAGCCGCACCCCATGAAATACAATAGAAAGGGGATGTTTATAGTCCCACTAGTTATTTTAAGGGTAATGATTCGGCTCGTTAATGGATTTTTTATATCTCTATGTCAATCAATAAGTGGATTCAGAATGTTATTATACCTCCATTATCAAGGAGGTAAAGTTTATCTGCAAATGCTAATGGACGCCTGGATTTAGCTCTGGTCTAGAAACTAAGGTAATAAATTACTTGCGAGTTTGAGATCGATCTTGTGTACTAGGTACTGCTATCTTGACTACTGTAGAGATTACTAGAAATACTGATTATAATGAGGTGTTCTTGCGGTAAATATATGAGACATCGAACGTTGGGAAAAAACTTTCGAGTTGTCTGAGAAGTTTCGTATAGTATGACCTTGTGTACGGCTAGGTACTAAATAGTAGCTATATAGTAGTTATTTTATTACTATACTAAACCACAAACTTCTTCTTCTAGGTAAATCTTAATATTAATAACGGATCAATGTAGGTTCGGGTGGTACCTAAATAAATGTTCTAAGTGTTTTTTTGGGACCAGTCCGCCCCTCTATTCCGAAACCACAGTCACTTTTGAAAGCCACAATGAAGCTCGACAAAGTCTCAGAGAAACAGTTTTTGTCTTGGATCCCGCTACGAAAATAACCAGAAAAGAGTAGCGGAGGAGCAGCAAAAACATAATCTCCACTACAAATATGTAGTGTTAATAAATGCAGGGCCCTAGTGACCTAATACTGCTGATTGAAGACGAGCAAGTTGATCAAATGACATCTGACTTAATGGAGTGCCTCGCAATGATTGGCTGAATCAGAGCATTCAGCGATGATGTCATGATCAATATGCTACGAACTGATTTTCCACACCCACAAGGAAAGAGGAATGAGGTAGTTACACAAACGAAGCATAAATTAATAATTGAATAACCAGATTCCATGTTATATAGGTAAACAAATAGGTTTTAATTCAAAACAGACGATAACAGGTTACTGTATGTTGCTTAATTAGTTCATGTTTATATCGTATTTGTTTCAATATTTTCGAACATAGGAAACTTTATAACAATAATCGTTTAATTAGTCCATGTGTGGTTACAGAACTCTTAATTAAGATAACACGAGAACTAATTATAATGTAAATATGTGACGTTAACATCAAGCAAAAATACTTTATAATGAATCTGTGAAATATAACAATGTAAACATTGAAATACAAAAGTTTACGCAACGTAAAACGCTATACTTTAACCGACTCAAGGTCTGAACAAAAGCTTCATGTTCCATGGGAGTTAATTAAACTACAATACAGTGTCACCATTAACCTTGTCAGACCCTATTTTTATTCCCAAGCATACAACCTTAACGAAGGATAAACACCATTGTCAATAAAACAATGCATTGCCTCAATGAAAACAGTGAAAAATACACAGTACTTAATATAAGTTACGACATAGAATGCATCAATTATAGAAAAACAAGTCTACGTAAACGATACAAGAAAATCTTTTAATCATGCATTGTGCACTTTAGTGCTTAGGTCATTATTTTCGCGATCAATGTCCTAAGTTTGGGCCAGACTGTAAATATTTTTCCAAAATCAATTGGGAGATTTACGATAGCTCGATTAATCTTCTGAAACTTATTTTGGATTAAAAATAAATCTTAATTGCCAGCCGTCGCACACGCCGCAAAAGTTCAATGTAAAAACGTAAACAGCGAACAGTCAAAGGACTCAAGATCATTGACTGGAAAAACCACTAGAAGTGTTCAATAATGTTTTACTTTCCACGCGATTTCGTAAACACATTTTGTATCTTTTCTGAACAGAATTGTGTTTATTTACACGCCTCTGCGTGATTAAAATTATCATTAAACTCTCATCGTTCAAAAAGGCGCTCGTCCATTTTTGGAAAATATCTCGAATTTAATGCATGGCCTTTTTTCACGTTGCCATAAAGACGCAAATTGAAAGCTAAAGATGGTAATTGAAGGGACGAGGGGTTAATGCCCCTTTTCGAACTCGCTGATGGATCACGTCATCTGAGATGGAATCTAACAGTTTTTTTTTTACTTCGATTTGTTGGAAAGTGTGCCTATTCACGGTTCGATCTTGCAGAAAATAAATAAAAATAAATTGTAAGAGAACTAGCACAGTGAGAAAAGGTTTGATATAAATGACTTAATTTGAACTCTTGACATTTTGCCCTCGCTTTTGAGCTTGGGGTGACTAATTGAACGTTTAAGTTATAAAAAATAGAGGTCTTAGAATGTGCAATGCCATTAGTCTTTGAATGCAGTGTATTCTTAGCAAACAAAACTCGTATTTCCAACAAATACCTTACAAGCTCTAGGAACTAGAATCAATTAGTATTTAATAAATCCATAGTCTTTTTAAAAGCTCAATACGAATGCCTTTGTCTATGAACTTATTGGTCGCGCTCTCGTACTCGATGCTCGTACTGAATCAAATTTTTAAAAACAAAAAAAACAAAATTTCAAATAACCGATTTTCCACGAAAATTTCCGAATCAATAAAACGACTCAATGTCCCGTTGGAGTCCAGCTGTTCACCTCAACCGTACTAAAACAGATCTTATATTTTTCATTTTCATCGCCTTTCGATTCACACAGGGTACCTAAAACCCCCCAAGCCCCATCATTTCTTCCCAGAATGAATTGTCCCTAAACCAATTTCGCGTTATGAAAGAAGACATTTGCTTATTGCTTCCATTTTTCTTTTGTCACGGGATGCTGTCATCGTCACTGATTTGAACGAATGGATTGGCGAGCAAATTATCATTTAACGAAATGTTATTAATGATTTCTTTTCACTTTGTACTGTTGTATTGACAGTTAATTTTAATAAAACGTTTTTCTATGCGAACTTAGTTCTTAGAATTGAAAATCTGGCTTGTCATTGAACAGTAACTCGTTCATTTCAATGAAAAGACGATTGAAGAGGTTGATTGATTTTAAATGTCAATTCTTTCTGGTGTTCTCTTTTTAAATATTTTCTCCATGGGTTGATGAAGACACATGAAATTCCCTGAAAGTGATTTTGCAGCGTGTTTGTCAATTACGTGCTCACGATAGGCATAACATTTTATATTGCCGGTGTTAACCCTCTATAGGTTTTATGGCGGGACATGATGGTCCCTGGCAGGACGTATTTACACGTCAGCATGGTACTGGTATCGGCTTAGTGATCGGAGCATCGCATTCATCTAGCCTAACCCTTGCGGTGTCACAATGGCCCATCAGCTTTGCCGGGTTGACGTGTAACGATTGCAATATTTTATGCAAATTGTAGAAGATACGCACTTTGGTCCTAAGCTAAATTATGTTTAAGAATGTTTATTTAATGAGTGTTGTAAATAAACTGTGTTTTATCATCTAATGTAACTTTAAATATCTTAAATGTCACCGTGATTCGCGATTGCAAGACTCAACTTTAACGATACTGTTGCGTACCTGTGTTGGTAGCTGTTGGTATCTGTTTCGACTGTTGGTGACAATGAAAGCTGATTCAAACTGTGGAAACTCCGTAATTTGCAAGTTGCATTAGATATGTCTGCTTTTTTCTTTGTATAACCCTAGCATTAACATGAACGCAATCTTATAAAATCCTTCACCTCAATGTAAAGTATTACATTGAAGCTCCTTCCCTCAGGCTACCAAGCAATAAGTCAAGAAAGAATTCAAATTACTCCATGGTAAAACAACAAAACTGAGTTGGTGTCAGTACATAATTAAATTTAAATTAGCCACGTATAAGTCAAACGAATATTTTCAAAATTCTGTAACAAGGCGTCTGTTAAGATTCGTACGCACGATAAAGCTGAGTAAACACGCGGGTTGAGACTTAAATTGCTCTACAATGCCGTAATCGGCGCAATCTACATGTAGCTGAGAACTTGGCTCACTGGGCGTGAAGCCAAACCGTTCCGCGTTGGTGAGCCCAGACGCTTTTTCCCACTATCGTTCACGAGTTTTTTTTTATGTAATGAGTGTGGTTGGACCCTTAATCGGTGGTTGGCGATGCATTTGTTTTTAATTGGTGGACACAGTTATTTACTCTCATTTGCAGCATATTTTCTCCCACACGTTTATCATGGTTGCACTACTTCTGACAGATGAATGAAAATCTTTTTTTTATTGATCAGCCAAGCGTTTCCATTTAGCTCGTATTAACTTTATTGTAGTTTGGAAAGTTACATGCTTGACCAGTTGATGGAAGAAAGAGTACGTTTTTTTATTTTATTGGAAAGAGAGCTTATATAAAACTAAAAATAGTACGCCATTTTTGGTTTTATGTTGGTCCTTACCTACTCTGAAGAAGAAAATGTAATAAATATCTTAATTTGTGCACAACGTCTGCGATGAACTATCTAGAAATAAATCAGTAAAAAGAAAACTTGGTTCACTTAGGAGTGAGATCATTCTGCAAAATTCTGAAATACTGCATAGTTTTCAAACAATTTTAAAGAAACAGAATAAAAATACGTCAAAACGCGCCAAGCTCCCCCGCCATCTTTAATGTTTACATTCTTTGTTACATTATGAAGCACCTACCACCTGGTGTTAGTCATGAACTCCATGAGACGAAGTGTCGCCTGTGCCCTTAACGGCTGTGGTCACCAACTTTCCCGGCTAACATTATGCACTTACACGATTTGCAATTTAATGTACTCCGTTGTTCTATCTTACATTAAGTACCTACATACTTGAGGCAGCCATGCAATATTACTTTGACATCAACGTCGGTTAGGCTCTTGCGGTTTCGTTTTTTCATGATTTTACTTGCAGAAAGTATCGACAAAATGTCGTCACATTTCAACTACCTCGGCTCTGTTGCATGTATTTATTTCCCGTGCTGTTTACTAATGCCATCGACTCATGTACTGTCTATTGGGTAATCTGTACTGTGGTATTAAGTACTAAGGCTTTGGAATTTGCATTTTGCGTCGTATGCTCATTGCTCAATCAAAAGTTCCTTATTATGAAAATGACATGTGTCATGTATTATAAGATAAGTTTAATCTCTCCAAAGCCAATGAAGAGACGAAAAAATTTGTAATGAAACCGATTATGGTTTTTAAATGTGGGAAAAATACCTCCAGATAGAGAAATGAAAGCGAGCAATTTATTGCGAAAAAACTTAACAATGTAAAGGTAACATGGTAGCATGGGGAGATCTATAAAAGGGAACGCAAATATTTTAAAGATACAAAGACCATTATTTTATTGATCAAAAGAATATAAAACGAATAGTGTCGCATGTTTGAAAGATAGCAATTATGAAGATTCGAAACGTTACAAAAAACGTATAAAAAGTGAGCCTATGGGCGTGGGTATGGGAAAGTTCACACGTGGCAGTAACTGTACCGATGTGGTACGCGTTATGGATTAGGCTGCGGACAAAGGTGAAGCGGAGCGGATGAAAGATATTAGCGAGTTTGATGAAGTTATTTTTTATTTGCTTTAACACATATCAGACGTGGACAACCACATTTTAATGAAGTAAGGTTGCAGCATCAGAAAACTGTAATAGATAAATCACTAAAGCTTATGTTTCATTTTAAAAACGAGAATGCGTCTATGCTTAGTCCTAGCGTTCGAAAAAGTATGCAAGTTATAAAAAAACCGGCCAAGTGCGACTCTGACCAGCGCATGACGGATTCCGTACTATCAACTAATCAAATGAAAAATAAATGGGGGCTCCCATTTTTGTTTTCATTTGATTAGTTGCTATTATAGCGGCAACAGAAATACATCATGCATGAAAATTCAACTGTTTAGCTAGAACGGTTCATGAGATATCGCCTAGTGACAGACAGACAGACGGACAGTAGGGAGTCTTATTATTGGGGTCCCGTTTTTAGCCCTTTGGATACGGACCCCAAAAAAAGCTCTCCTATGCGAACATAAGGGGTCAAGCTAAAGTATCACACTATGTCCGCAGTCTTAGCTGACATTGTACAGTCGTGCTGTGAAATATAGATCGTATATGCTCGGCACGATGTAAAGCCTTTGATAACATTAGTACAGAATGAGAATGATTACAGCCGTGTGAAATAAAACTTTTCAAACAATGGAATAAGGTAATTCGTAAAACGCATAAAGGGTATCTTGGAAAAAGACCTCTATAGCTTTTTTCTCATAAATCCAATTACAGCAATAAGAACTTAATCAGAGTTAAATAAGCAAAAACTGTCAGGAATCTGACAAAAAAAGTATTTATATCTTGGTAGTTAAGTTAGTAAGAAACATTTTACACATGAATAATTCCGCATTATTTTCTTGGACTCGCTAAGTAATTACTGGGGGAGAAATTATAAATAATATGTTGTTCCTGCCCGCATAAAGGCCTTTCGAGAAAGGTCAAGGCGTCAACGGACATCGACATTGACGTGACAACAGCAATATTTCATTTACAATACGATGTCAAGTAAAACGTGATCAAGTGGAAGCGAGCGATGTTTTTAACATACTATTTTTAACTTAAGTGCACCCGAATCGTTTTACACAGGGTGCTTATACACGTCCCGGATTACATACAACTAAGTTCGCGGTGTCGAAATTGTAGTAGTTGCGAAAACTTGCTATCGTTTTAGGGGATCTTAACGTCAAGAAGTCGTGATTACAAGTTCAAAACGGCTCCAGATCCTAATCTGGTCCAGTTTTAGACAGGGTTTGCGTTGAATACCGATGAAGTTGCTTCCATTTTAATAAATAGTTGAGTCATAAGTATGTATAGCATTCGACCAATTGGCACACACCAGTTGGCAACACGCGTTGGTTTTATTTCCCTGGCCGCAGACAGCGTGGCGCGCAAATGTCAGATGGTTTGAATACACGTTTTGTAATGCCACTTTTATTTTCGTCCATTTGAACCACTCGAGCACTCGAAGAAAGTACGCTCTGGTCACGAAAGCAATTAAATCGTGATTTTATTTGTGTATTTTTTATATTGTACAGATTGTACTGCAGCTCCTCGTTATGCCGTAACCTTTGAAACGTGACTTTGTGCACGAAGATCGCAGAGATTGATGTAAGCATTCGTTTCAACTCAATGATATCGGATGCTCTTTACTCCACGTTGTCATATAAATTCAAAGCTTACAAAGTCTTATACTTGTACAATCAAATCGTGCAATTTTTAAACAAAATTTCCATACGAGATCTGCGCTAAAAATGTAAACCGTTCTAGCAAAAGCTTTTACCTTATAGAAATTGAAGATGTAAGTGGACCAGAGCTTCCTTAACTTAATAATACGCTATTTTCTACAACAGCACTTAAGGAGATCGCCTTTTCTTGGTGTTGGCGTGAAGTGTAAAGATCTTTAGGGATATAAGATAAGGTTTCAATTACCTTGCCAAGGAAGAATCGCCTGTAGTACTTGGCGGTGTCGTCGGTGTCAATGTTATGCCGCCTTGTGGCTTGTCGAGGGGTGCCTGGTTGCGCTCGAGTTTCGGCATCTTCGCCTTCGGGGAGTGTATCTTCCATTCCATCTACCCAGTAGCCAACTGGTGGTAAAACTATCGCAGGTGGGGTTCCTGTAAAGATACAAAGAATGGTTAATTTGTGGAATACAATTAGACACAAACATATAATTATGGTCTTGGAGGGATTACCTACTCACGGATGAGTTCAACGATTCAGTTGGGGTCGATTAGTGAAACGAAAAACCTTTTTTACGTTTTTCAACACAGCCATGCAATATTAGCCGAAAATATTTCTTTGTACTTTAAGGAAGTCACGACATTGCCAATTTTTTTTTTAGATTTCGATCTCAGACGCTATGGAAACTTTAAGAAGCCTTGAAGATACAAACCGTGCTTATCCAAGGCTACAACTGTCACTGAATGACTGAATGCAGAGTATTTTATTGTAACAAATTGTAATAATTACTACAACGGCTAATTCATATTTTTTTACGTCTGACATTGTTCGCGGACATGTAAGTCAGGAATTGAGTATGTTTTCATATTTTTTGCTCGATTCGAAACCAGTATTTGTTAGTCATCGCGTCCGGCGTCCGTTGAAATGTATTTAATTCGTGTTTACAGCCGCCAAATTAAGAATGTATTTAATTTTGGAGTTATTTATTTTTGGCAACCCTTTTCAGTTTTTTTTTAAGGTTTTTCCTTATGGGGCTGACTGTTAAAGTAAAACATATTTGCTTTGTAACTTACTTATTTTAAAATGTTTTGGATTCAACGAGAAAATTATTGTCTCTACAGCAGCATTCTCACAACAAAAACAGTATCTATCTGCAAATCACGCCTAATTGAGCCAGCGATAGACAGACGCATCACAAAGAATTAAACGAAAGCTCAGTTACAAAGACTTGTCAATATCAATGATTAGCTGCCTCGCAAACAAGAAAGGGTGGATACTCCCCTCCACTCCTAAGGACCGCATCTAATTTCAAACAAGCCGTTCTGGTCTAGACCGCCTTTTGTGAAGCAGTTTTTTTTTACATGACTCTCAATATAGTCCTGCGAGGCCTCATTGTTCCCACTGTCCTCTTTGAAAGGACGTCCCTGTTACTGGGAGTTGTATGCGAAAACCTTCAGTTCTTTCGGCACAGAATGATATCAAGAAAAGCTTATGTAAAGGATATTTTCTTAGTTTTAGAAAGGTTGTTCTACTTTTAGTAGTCTGTAAGTTTTAGTTCTTCATCGAAGTGTTATTTTAAGGTTTTCAAAGGCTCATCAACTCGCTTAGTTAATGATCATATTAAACTAGGCTTCTCTTTAACAAATGAGTCACAAACTGGAATAGAATACCAATTCACATTACATTTATCAGCGGAAATTACAGTCGTCACTGAAGCCGATTTTGAGTCGAGAGGCGAAACCGCAATTGGCCTGATTTCCCAAGATATAGCCCGTGCAGCAAACTGCGCCATTTCATTTAATTAATGTTTTAATCAGCTAACTAGCGCTGGGAAACTATTTTTAAAATTCAACGGATTGAGGCCTACCTTTGTCACTACCTAAAAACAAAAAAGTTTCACTAAAACGTGTTGGACGAAAATATTTCAAAAGCTTTTTGTTAGCACTCCATTATCGGAATTCATTAATTGACAAATATTTTCTACACAAAACTGGGAGAGATAAATGGTTTCCGATGTCCGTAAAGTAAAAATCCTCCTAAATTAGAACAGACAGACATTGTAAAAACTACGGCTTTTGTTTTAACACAGTAGAACTTTGACAGAATGAACACTGTTGAAACAAAACGTGTAATACTTAATCCTGTAACGAGTCGACGTAAGCATTAGCACGTCTTGCCTTTAAATAATCAAGCAGTTAATCTTAAGCAGAATACTTTACTTTCACACCTCTGTTCTCAACATTTCCTTCACTTTCTCCAAACGGTTTGTAACAATGATGAAAGTTATTCTGTATTACAAAAGCTTCCATTGTAAAATACTCTTGTATTCTATGGCTTTTGGAAATCTCTATAGAAATTATTAGAAACTCGTCATCAATCAATATTTGTAACAATATTTCGGTTCACTTTTTAATTTCGTATGTCGTAAGCATGTGTCTTAGTTTATTATTGTATCTTCCCAGGCTTCTAGAGATCGCTTCCAGCAATTATTCTACATCAAAATACATTTTCACCATCCACTCAAGTCAACGCGAACCATCGTAAATGCATACAAATGCATCTGTGTTGACTTTCCAAAACTTATTTGTATTCGTGAACGTAACCGCTTCCTACAACTTTGTTGTATCACAAACTAGTGCTTTGAATCAACTTTCTTTGACGCGTACAACTGGTTGATAAGAGCACGAACTAATTAAAAGTTTTGACGTACTTCATCACATTTTAAAGCTTTGTAACTCATTTTAATGGCACGTTGCAAAACAGTGTATCTTTAGGATGAAACTGGAATTAACGTGTTTTTTTAGAGCAATTTTGGAGCAAGAGGACCTCAAGTCGAGTAGCTAATTGTGTTACGACCGGGTCAACAGACCTTTTATATGCATTGTGTTCTTGAGAGAATTTTAATAGTTTTAAAGAACTCAGATAACAGAAAGAGATGCGCTTATTCCCTTAATTATAGTGTTATTCTGAAGTTGTAAAGTAAACTAAGAACTTGCAAGCTTAGGTACTATTTTGAGAGGTGCTTAGGAAAAGAGCTATTTTGCTACTCCAAAGTTGAATAACAAGACTTGTGAGAGTATTAAGTTTTTACTATACTTTTTGCATTTAAAGGCGAACTTTTACACTTTAAGGGGGATGCTTCAAGATAGCCCGCGAAATTCATTTTTTTTTTTCGTTTTTTGCAATTTGCAGGGCAGTGCTAAGTTGTATGTTGAAAAGCATATCGGTCGCGATTGTACGACGTTTTAATTACAGAATTATAGTCATCAAAATCATCAATACATAAGTCATCCAAGTTCATAAGAGTCGAAGAAGGACTTTGAGCGTGAAAAATTTGTTCATCGAGTCTTACGAACTTGGAGGGTTGTATTGATGATTTTGATGATTATAATTCTGTAACTTAATACGTCGTACAATCGCGATCGATATGTTTATCAACATAAAACTTAGCACTGCCCTGCAAATTGCAAAAAACGTAAGAAAATTTGAATTTCGCTGTCCGCACTGACGCATTCACCTTTATCATAATTTTCATAAAACTCAGTTTAAAGAAGACGTCGAACGCTTAGAAGCCTAAGTGCGTGGGAAAATTGTTCCATCAGATGTTTTAATAGGAACGTTCTAGTAAGCTCTGTCATTTAGTTAAATCGTCCGGTAACTATGGGTCTAGCGAATGGCGCATACAGTTTGAAAGCAAATCACTATGGTTCAAACACTTCACTGGTCAGCATTCAGATGATCAGCTATTTAAAGACTAAAAGGTCAGACCTTTTACTTTGTATTTATGTGATCAGAAAATCCGTTCACTAAATTGGAAGTTATAAACAGAGGTTACTTTGATGCATTGATAGAAGAGGAAGAATTAGAGTATCTCTGCATACATCGGAATGGCTATAAAATATAAGACCAACCATTTCTAAGCTGTCATGTTTGAGTCAGAAGAAACGACAGCCATGTCTAAAAATTCGATTGAAAAATGACCATAAGCTCAACATAGCCATATTTAGCAGGAGTTCTCTAAATAACTGGCGAGCCAGGAAGCGGCTATAAGTGTCGGCCATTAGAGCTTGCCATCGCCCGTTGTGTGACATAATTTGAAAGAAGATTTATAATTAACAAGGTGCCAGCAAGTTTATGATAGGCGCTCTGGTGGCAAGACGACCTCTGTCGACGTAGTAGGCTAATAAGTATTTAATATTTTCCTTCGCTCCGTCGTTTAAGAATCTAGTGGCCACCAATAGTCGCAATGACCGGTGAAAAACTAACTGTGTACAATTTTTTCTCTTGGAAAAATCTTATCAGTCTCCTGACTTCAAATTAGCCTTTCTATAGACTTGATATTTACTAAATAATTAAAGATATGTTTTAATGCCACATGCATGTATGGGTATGCGTATGCGGTGCGTGGAAATTGGCAGGTAATGTAGACTACATGCGCGGATTTACTCGAGAGCTCTTATTTACACGGTAATTTAACATACTGCATGTAACTTACGCAAAGAATTGTACTTACTATGTTACATACTCCATTTGAAGTACACCGTATAGTGTAGGTATATACCTTAACCTGAGATTATAGTCAAAGTGACATCTTAGCAACAATCAAGGATGATAAAAAGAAAAAAAAATTGAACATCGGAGCTCCGTAAGCTAAAGCCAATCTACACACATCAAAAGTGTCTAGGGATCAAGCATTTTTATGCGGATTTCTTGAGATTGAGATGTGGCTTTGTAATAAATTTATGATTTTATAAATTTATATGGATCCTTTTTGGTGCATTTCATAATTTGAATCAGGAACTGTGAATCAAATTCGAGTAAAAGATGAAAATCAGCTGTCAATATTTTCCCTATAAAAACATACAACGCATTGAAGACATTATTAGTGCTACTGTTTCCCTACTACTGATTAAAACCAACGTTAGTATGGAGCGGCGACGTCATTTAAGCAGGGAAGAAATGCTCAGAGCCGTGGGAATGATAGAAGCTGGTTCCCGGCAACGTACTGTGGCTTTAGCTCTGAATACAAGTCAGAGTGTTATCAGTCGACTTTGGACACGTTACCGAAGCACTGGTACCGTGGCTGAGCGCCATGGAGGACGGTATCGCTGCACCACACGGAGACAAGACCGATACATTCAAATCTTAACTCGAAGAGCTCCAACAATAACCGCCATGATGTTAGCCGTGAGGCTTCATCACTCTTCTGGGAACTTAATTAGCGACCAAACAGTCAGAAACCGCTTGCATGAAGTGAACCTTCATTCCCGAAGACCGCTACGGGTACCACCTATAGTAATGCACAATCGTAGGATTCGATATCAATGGGCTCTTGAACACAGAAATTGGGCAGAAGAACAATGGCGTTTCGTGTGCTTTTCTGATGAGTCTCGTTTTGGTATGAGACCGGATACAAGACGTATACGACACTGGAGAACCCCTGGACGCCAACAGCGATTAAAATCCTGCCAGAAAGTCCATCCTTATAGTGGTGGAACCATCATGGTATGGGCGGGTATTTGGATCGGCGGAAGAACTGAGTTGATTTGGATCAGAGGCAACCTCAACGCTCAAATTTATGCTGAGACGATTGTATCAGACGTCATCGTTCCTCTATAAGTGCAAATCGGTCCCTTATTTCAGTTAATGCATGATAATGCACGACCGCACACCGCAAGAGTTGTAAGACAGACTCTCGCCGCAGCTAACATCAATGTCCTGCCCTGGCCTGCTCAGTCGCCAGACTTGAATCCGATTGAGCATGCATGGGATATGCTACAGAGAAGAGCTCTGCCGAATATGGAGGGTATCCAGTCGCAAGAAGACCTTTTTTTGTTGTTGCAAACGAACATGGGCGGCCATTCCACAGCGTGATTTGGATGAACTCATTTTGAGTATGCCAAACCGATGTTCTTGTGTTGTTAGTGTTCGCGGTAGAAACACGGATTATTAATTGTTTAAGTTACCCAATAAAATTTTAAAGAAAACTGTTATTTCAGTCTTTTTTTCGAACTTTTGTGTTAGTGGTTCAAATGTCAAAAATCCCTTTATTAGGAAAATGGCAAATTTCTTTATTAATGCAAAGGTGACTTGGTTTATCGTTACTGTGACAAACGAAAACACTTTATTTGATGAATCCTTAAAGAAAATTTTAATTAATATCAATCAGGAGAAAAGTTATTGCAAAAATATATGTTGATCCCTAGACACTTTTGATGTGTGTAGTTGCGTTTTTTTAGAAATAATCTGTTGCAATATTTGCTTGGCAATTGTCTAGGTTTTCAGATTAATTTGAAGTCAATATAATGCTGTATAACTTACCACTTTTAGCAAGAGTGTCCTCCAAAAGGCGCCGGCTTGCAAGGCAGGCCGCAGCAACTTTCCGCTGCGCAGCCGCGGCGCCGGGAGAGGGCGGAGGCCCATGGGGCGCCGGCACTCTGCCCTCGGCGTAGGAGTGCCGATCGGCAAGGGTGGCAGTCCCAGCGCCACCAGCTGATACCGAGCGACATTTCTCTGGCCGCCCAACCTGTAAAGAAATCTTGGATTAGTGTCTCGAGTGACAAGCAAATGTTGTTTTTTTGGTAACATCGCGCCCAAAATCTGGATTTGAAGCTGGATTTTCTGGATTTGGAGTAGCTATTTATCACAGATCATCTTTTGTCTCTGAATAATCGCTTTTGTTCCAATGTTGGTCCATACATTAATTAGAACTAGGTAATTCAAATTACTGGGTAAAATCAGAGAATGGTTAAGCTCATTGGATTTGAGAGCAAGTAATTACGCACTGAATTACTATTTGCGAGCATTCAATTTTCTATCGACCACCATCACATTTTCAACGATAATCTAATGAAGCAGTTACCACCCGTATGCAGTTCAAAGGCATTTAATTGACCAGTTTGTTGAACACGTAATGTAAAACGGTAAATCGGTTTAGAATCGTGATTTCTGTTCAATGTTTAGATAAAGTAGTAAAGGCAGCAATAATTCTAATCTTGACGCTACGCAAGTAAGCGTGACGAACGCATCGTCCAATGAACTCACACCGTGGGATCCCATCATTGTAACTTTTCACGCTAACTGTACCGATGCGCATAATTTGCTTCGCGGTAGACCCAACCAAACTATTCGGGAACGCAGTGAGATCCCGGCGAGACCTACAATTTGTGAAACCACAAATTGATAAGATCAAAACGTGACAATCAAAACAGTTTCCAGAGCGGTTAGTAAATAAAAGAAACAGGTGTCTTCAGTGAGCCGAATCGCACTCGTTCACGAAGTGTTCAAATTGATTCTGTAATATTGACGGGGGCATAAATTGTGCCACGCCCGTAAACACCATCAAAAGTTTAAAATTGGAAGCCGACGGAAGCATTAGCTGAGCCGTTGACAGCAACTCGCAACAAGTAGCGTGGAAAATGCTCGGGCCATTTCCACTTTGATCAAATTAATCTGACGTCACAGACGCCATGTTTCTCTCGCACGCAACCACGAGAATCAAATATCTCAACTTTTCTAACACGTACAACGTAAATCTAAAACTATAAACAATTTAGGTGCTAAAAACAAGTTTCGAAATCCGGGAATGTAGTGGAACTTGATGAAAAATTCACTTTGTTCGTGTCGATCGAACTCAACTGAATTTCCAATGAATTCTGATAGGTATCACTTTTTTATTTTCTTGGAAAACTCCATACACATAGTTGTGTAGTGTGTGAAATAGCAGATACAGATACTATGACGGAAATGCTAAATACCGCCATGTTTTATTTCATTCAAATTTATTCAAAACGGAAACACGATATTTCGTTCTATTTCTATATCCTAGGCGACCTATAAACATAGCTTTGTAAATAGTACTTATTTATTTCAGTTGGAACAGAGCCGCACGAATGAACTTTAAAATTTATTTATACAAATAAACATAGAATGAAAATATACGATGTACATATTTGGCCTAAATAATTTCGTAAAGCTGAATTTATATGAATTGATTTACCCAGCTTATTAGCTACTATTTACTGACTATCAATCAATAAAAGCCAACGTAAGCCGTATCCAATTTCGATTGACGGTTAATTGCAATTAAAACTGCTTTTTTTATGTTAATTATTACAATACCAATGTCAGTCAATGTGGAACGGAAAGAAAACTAATGAAATCAAGTAAAAAATGGAATAATTACCTATCGGTGAAGACATTTGTACTGAGTGGTGCGGATTTAGAGTATCAAATATCCGCGTTTGTCGGGTTTCGTTTGTGCCTTGGCTGGTGAATAAGCCTTTTTATGTCATTAAAATCTTTACATAATATTTATGCCAATGTAGTTTCTTTCATAAAGTCAAATATAAAATCTTTACAATATAATCTTTACATCCACCATCGATAAAAAAAGCGATATCGCTATCAGCGATCATCGATTTTCTTATAAAAAGCTCTCAAATATTTCTGTTCAGAGATAACTTTCGTTCGACTTATTAAACACGTCTTTGGTGTCTGTCAGCAAATGTAACAATAAATTTATAATGGTCTCTCCCATTTTAGGATCATTAGACCCACCACACTTAATTACAGCATCTAATACTGAACATATTAACGAATAATTCTCTCTCGCGGCTCATTTAAACCGAGAGACAAACAGTACCGCGGCGGAAGATTATTTGGTAGCACAACATTAAAGTACTAAAGTTAGAATTTGGGGTGATTCTGTAAAGGCGGTTAGAGAAAAATGTAAATGATGCAAAGCATGAGTAAAATAAGTTTATTGTTTGCTGTTAGTAAATTCTAATCCAGAATAATGTTATGGTGTAGGAAACAATTTAATTCATATTTCTGTGCTACATTACCCCAAGAATTCTGTGCATAAAATGTAATGTCATACAGTTACAGTACAAACATCCGTATATACCATAATTTCATTAAGTAGATGCTCCAAGAAACATTTATTCGTTCTAATTACAGTCAAAATTCTGCGGAATAACCGTAAAACACAGTATTCACTCGGGTATGTGAATCCATTACCTCAGGAAGCTTCATAAAACAACCGAAATGTTTTCGCACCTGAAACCCATTTAAACATCGTTTTCTTGTAATTATTCAGTGCAGGGTAAGACAGGGGTAAATGTACTTTTAATTATGTTTTCATTAACACCCGTGTATAACAGAAAACTCGTAAGAAATGAGGCAACAGAAGTGGGCCTGCCCGGCCGGTTGAAAAAAATATTCATTGCGCGAAGTGGGGACAAAAAAACTAATTACGTTAGCAAAAGAAACTTGCTCTTACCAACTGTACATATTTAGTGTGGTATATTTAGGTTTACGCGTACCGTGAAATGTGTAAGTACAGGGATGTATAACATTTTGAAGTAAAATTATGTTGGCAAGGTGCTAATTCACTGGCGAGTGAATAGCTTCGCGTTGAAAGACGAGTGGCGTACAAAAAGATAAGCTGATTTAAATATTGTGCATGCGCTCCTGGCTTTTGAAAAGCGTAGTTTATTTACTTGTGTTGGCAATCCGTACATAAAATGCCTACAAGTATTTCTCGGATTTATTTGTATAGCGTGGTGGAACAACAAAGATAATCTACTGATACTGAAATGCTTTGCGCTAAATCCGTCCATCTAACCCGGGCGGACTGCATCCACAAGTTTAGATCGCTCGTAACATTTCGGTAAAGTATATTTAGAAATCGGTTCTACATATTGGTTTATTTTAAAAATAACCGTCTTCTTTTTCTTTTTTTTGTGCTCTAGTGTTCGTGTTGGTATGTTTGGGAAACCTGCAAAAGATTTATTCATTGCACTTTTTTAATATGAACTCTTAATTATGAATTCATAATTAAATGCACATTAAATATAATATTTATAGTATCAAATTTTCTTTTATTTTAATGCAGCAGTAAATAATGCTTATTTCAGTGCCACATCAAGTTTCACTTCGTAACAAAAACTATCTGGCATGAAATATGTTTAGAAACGCTATTTCTATGGCGATATAAGAATGTCGTCCGTAAAAGGTATGTGACCATAAAGAAAAATTGTCTATTGGATTTAGGAGCGACTCTTGGTAACAAATATTTTCTTTTTTCCATTAGGTATGGGCGAAATATTTGTGAGTATATTATCTACTTTCCTTTACTACACTGCTTTGTAAGTATCTAATTAGGACGCCAGCAAATTTACTTGTGTATCATAAAGATTTCCTTTTTACTTCAAAGAAAATGCTTTTCCTTGAAATTCTCAGTACATTATCTTATTAAAGTAAGTAGTTGGCGGATCAGTAAAATTCAGTCTTCTGGGACAAAGAAATTAACATTAGACGAAGTTACCCCTTAAAGTATTATGAAACCGCAGTACATACTCCAAGTTTAATACTTACTTCAAAATTCTTCGATTTATTGAAGTGGAAAAGCAATCACTCATCAGTCAGGAAATCTACTGACCTATTTACTAAAGGCATCGCAGTCTCGAAATTTGGCACATGTGTTTTTCGCAGCTTGTGGATGCTCATTAAGAATTAACCCCTAAGGGAAATATCTGGTAAGTAATTTAAGTTCCATGCGAGCAAAGTCACGAGCTGACCTCTTTAGATACCCGAGTGAGCTGCTTATATTTTGTTTGATGTTATATGACAGAATATTAAACACTTTTGTTTCGAAATTAAACTAAAAAACACTTCTTGTCAGATATCCAAACTCGATGTTTGTTTTTAAGGCTTAAAGCTCGCACCTTAAAGAGTCACAGTCAAAACTTCTTTTGACCGGTGAAAACTATTTTAACAATTACTTAGAAACTTATTAGGTTGTTAGGTTTTTTGTGACCCTTTGAAAAACAACATGTCATTTTAGGACTAGGTTGAACCTTAATTTACCATGAAAGCGAACAGAAACTAAAAACGGCAGGGTTGGCCCAGTGGCTGAGCGATTGGCACTGCGTGTCACAGGTTCGATATCCGCACGGGACGAATATTTAGAATATACAGATACTGTTTTTCAGGTCTAGCTATTATTGAATGTGACGTACTCAAGATACGAGAGACATTTAAAGCTAGAGAAGGGAGCTCCGGGCCATCTCGTAACTTTCTCGTTTCGACAACTAAACAAAATGGCAGCGTTTAATAAAACAAAACACTGCATAAACAAGCCATCGTCATCATAGCCCTACTCCCTTTTGAGTTATGCTTCCCTGGTCAGCTTAATAAGCTAAGTTAAAACGAAATCACCGACACGAAACATTGCACATACTAAGTACTACCGAATTATAATACAGTTGAATAAAACGTAACAGCTATGTTAGTAAAATTGCATTCACCGTTACCCATTATGTAGTAACATAAAACATTCGTGCTTTTTACTTAGATAGTTATTACTTCCTTATATCACAGTGAATTACATTAAAATATCATTCATCTAGTGGTCAGTATTGCGGCTACCGAGTGTACTATGCTTTTGAATTGAGACCCTAATTACGTAACATTCTTGCTTTTGCAATAACTATATTAGTTTAGCTGCTTTGACAGTTCAATTTTGTCCATTATCTACGATTTGTTCATTGTTACGTTGATTTCAAGAAGAAAAGGGGAAAAACAAAGTTCTATGTATACTTAGTCACGATAGATGACGACATGGAATGGATGCTAAATTATCGTTTTTTGCTTTTTTTTAAAAGTTATCATCATCATCATGTAAATCCACTGCCTAACTCCACCACTGTTAGGTAAGTTGGGTAAGGCGTCTTTCTACTGGCGTGCCTAGGGGGCAACAATATGGTTGGCAGACTGTTCAGAAACCCTAACATCATGAAGAGTGTCATAAGGGCAACCCAAAATTGTAAATAGCGCTGCGCCACTATTTCTATTAGAGGTAGTATTCTATCCGCCTGTGCCCAGTCTCCCCGTTTCTGTGCCAGCCAGCCAGGTTCTAATAATGTAGTAAGAATAAATACTATTTTATCTTAGCTACAATATTAAATAAGTATAAACAAAGCCAACATTGGATTACAGTATTTCATTTGGCAAATGCAGCCTCCATTTAGTTATTGGAAAACTTTATGTAGTTGTATTCTCGTCACATAAATATTACAGTTTATTACTATCTATTCGCGAAATGGAAATGTTGAATGACGTCATTCGTTACGTCACAGTGTTAATTTAATTGGTTTGCTCTAATGGTTGTTTTATGTGTGCTTTTGTTATTAAACACTTAGGGACATAAGTGATTTAATAATTACGGGTGATATTCATATTTTATTACCACTCAATCAGATTATTGTTGTTACCGAAACAATGACAAACTTATGTGAAATAATGTAGAATTCCGGACCAGCTGCGGACTGAACACGGGCAGATAAATCAGTACATGATAGCCAGAGTCCAGTCTACGGAGCCACGTTCGCAATTGCTCCATACTGGTACAAAATTCCGAAGTTCTTTTAACTTTATTTAAGGGGGCTTGTCCTATTTGAAGATGTCGCCTAACCTTGCAAGTTATCAGAAAGAAAGTTATATGGTGTTTTGAAAAGGAAAAAAAAACATATTTATTACAATTAATAAACCACGCCTATCGAGTCCTTATCTACTTACTGATACGAAAAAAAAAAACTATAGAAAGAGAAAGAAAAAGGATGTTTACCCTTTAAAAGCCAACTCCGTTGATATTGCGGCATGGAAGCACTATTTGAGTGTGTCGCCATAGCTCGTGATTGGTTTGCGTTGGAAAGTAAATTGCTTCGATGTGGTCCTCGTTCACACTACATTGTCGGCGAAACATGACGGTAACAGTGAAATTCTATTGAAGCAAGCCTATTGGACAGCTTTATTGAAATGCTGACTAAACTTTGATGGCAAATCTGCCTCTATTTAATCCCTTGATTGAAGGCACGTTCATAAAAGATGCACCAAACTGGCTCGTATTCGAAAATAGAACGCGTGAAATTCAAAATTTAAAAGATATACATTTTTTTTTATTTCACCAACGAGTTTTGATCGCTGAAATTATTCATGCTTAGTTTAATACTTACTCACGATATTTATTCGTGTTTTTTTTTATGGATACTGAAAGCTTAGGCTGTATGACGTATGTGAACTTGATATCTTTGCATTTTTGTAGTGAAAACAAAGTGAATAAAGAAAGGAAAAGGTAATGACACGCGGTTCATTGAACAGTTCAATATTTTCAAAACAATAGTGACGTGATAATGAGAGAATCATGTAACGGTTTCACCTGTTAACACGTGTCAGCACTAAAGCTGAACAGCATTATCTCATTTCAAACAATGATAACAGATAAGCTTAACTGCATTCTCGAGCATTGTTGTCGAGACTCACTCCAATTCTAAGCGATATTTACGTCACAATAGCATTGTGATTCTATCCTTGTGATGTCAGCAAATTATGATTATCGAAGGTTAACAACTTTGTACTGACCATTGTTTTATCTTTTTGATGTAGACATATTTAGATTAAGTAGTAAATTGTTTAATTCCTATTCCGGTATCTTGAAATTAATACTTTCAATCTTATGCTACGTAGATTTTGTTACCTACTATTTACAGAAAATAGATACTAAAATGCTTAACAGGTATTTCACCTGCGAATGTTATAAATAAAATTAATTAAATAAAAGCACGCAGGTAAATCTGTCGTCTGCTCTTTGAAATTGACAACCCCTGGGAGCTGTGAGGTCGTTGACAACCATTTAACAACTATGCGTAGCAAACAATATTTGAAAATGGATCGTTGACATGTTATTTGAAAGGCAAAGGTATTTCGTCGCGCAACCTGTCAACGAAAACATCATTCAAACAACCAAAGAGTTTGAATAGGAGTTGGCGTTATCAACCTAGACAGTGTAACGGGGATATCTTGTGTTCATTAAATAGCGAGGGGATGTCTACTGGTGCCATTGTTCAGCGCCTGATACTAACGATATTGCTGTGCCGGTTACTCGCTTCCGAGATAAAGGTACCTCACACGGCACCCTACAATATCAAATGGAAACATTATTTAATAATTACGTGAACAGTGAATGGCGGCCGCGGTGGTTTGAGAGACTGCAATGTGTCTGAAGCCTTAAAGAGGTTCTATTCAGAATTTCATGGAAAGATAAAGGCGAACTTGTCAGAGCAGCATTGTTCTGTTACACGAGATTTTAAGCTTTGGTGTTTATAGCACTGACATGCTACTTGTAATTGATTGTTTTCTGTTAACCCTATCTTTTTTCTTTAGATCTTCGATACTGTTCTTTCTTCAAAATTCTGAGGTTAGAATGCGACTGCATTAATTCGGCAATTAGTAATACCTTATCAGTTTCGATTGGTTGTCTCTAAATATCGGAAAAACGGTAGAGAAACTCAAACAAATATGACCTCTATTACGTATTTAGTAAATTTCATCTACTATTTTCGTAAAAAGCAATCGTGACTATCATGTTTATATCGAACGTTTGATTACACACTCTTATGTGCGGATACACGTTCCGATAGCGTCAGTTTATGGTTATTGGTTATTTGGCTTCGCTACTTTATGTAATAAAATTATTTAACGACTCGCTGAGAATTTGCTAAATATGGTTATGTAAGAATTTTTGATAAAACCATAAACACGACGTGCGTAGTAACTATATTTCAATTATTTTTTGCATTCATTTTAGGAAAAGGAAGCTGCAAAAGAAGACGTTTGTTACAAAAACGAAAAAAAAATGTAGGTTTAATAGTGACTTAATAAAACGGTTCTTCATTCCATTTTTGAAAACAATCGTTTTGTCAACTTCACCTCGCCGTTCCACAGACAAAATAGGGTAATGAACTAGCCAAGAATATTCACAAAATCAGATTTATAATTCCAAGACGCAGAAGGTAGCTTTAAAAACATGAATGAGAGCGAAAAGAGCTCTTCCTAGATCCCCAGCGAGTAATTGCGTTTATCGGAGCGTTAAATGAGCGTTGCAATCTTTAATCAGTTCGGTCCCCACTTTTTTTTTTAAATTCATTTGACAGCACGAGACAGGCTGTTTGTTTGACAGTTTTTGTTTAATCTTTTTTTAAGCTTAGTTGATGAAATAAGGTTTGTTGTCACTGTTGTCTTGAAAAGAAAAATCTGGAATATAAATTCTACTCTATTTTTATTGAATTGACGAAGACATTCTAGGTTTTGTTATTTCTACAGCGATTCTGAAGATTTTTTCTTGATTCACCAGTTGATTGTAATAGTTTAGTTTTAATTGTCTTCGTAATTATATTATATTCTTTACACCAGCCTTGTTGAATTGTAATTGTGAAATGATTGTAATTTTCTCAACAGCATGCTACGTCTTTCGAAATTCACAATACGAATGGCGTGTGCTATCTTTGTGTGTACAGATATTTCACGTTGCTCTATTATTAACATTGTTTACAAACGGGGCTAATAACGCGTTACTAGAAGATTGGCTATTGTTTCCAATTCTAACGTGTAACAAATACGCCCCATTCTGTCTCAAGGTAAGTAGGTGAAGCTCTGATACCATCGATATTTTGTACCTATCTTCTTAAATGCATATTCGTATGTGAACCCTGATAGCTTTGTTTGGAAATAGGTGGCGGGAAAATTTTCCGGTTCAAAATTTTTGTGGAAAAAGAAATAGACTACAA
Organism: Xestia c-nigrum; assembly: GCA_916618015.1. NCBI lineage: Eukaryota > Metazoa > Arthropoda > Insecta > Lepidoptera > Noctuidae > Xestia > Xestia c-nigrum. Next base: position 11,963,776 of record OU745261.1, on the reverse strand, counting down.
GAATCCTTCCACAATTCTAGATGAAATTTAAATTAGGAACATAGGTTGAATTTACAATTTGTCTTATTTTTCGCCAATGTGCAGTCTTCAAAAGCTGTTTTTTAAGCGACTTCTATATTTCATTAACATGTTTTCCTATCTTTTTTGTATGGCAGTTTTGGTGTAGTAGCTGCAGCCCTGCGTTCACACAGAACAAATATGTTTTTTATGACAGGTCTGGCTGTTTGTATTTGTGAGTTGATTTTTTTTCTAAATGCACCCCCGATGTAAGAGAAATTCCTAGTGCGGGTAAAATAAAAATTAAAGAATTGCCAATTCAAAATGATTCAATTCTATGAAGACTCACTAATTTGATTCTAAATGCTACAATGTAGTTACCCATTACCGTCTGCAGTGACGCAAGTGCGTACCTCGAATGCGCTTGTTATTTTTGCATTGTGTAACTTCTCGTGCGTACTGACATATGAATAATAGATTACTGCTATTGTGATCAATACAGCTCTCAGTTTGTTGCTCGGCCTTCACTCTCCAATTATTGACACCGACACAACTTCGCCGTGTCGATGTCATGTTCAAGCAAAAAAACAAAACACGTCTAGTGGAATGTATATCATTAAAGCGAACGTCACGTAATGAACCACTTCCATGGATGTACACACGTCTACCAGCGAATACGGCTTTATTCAAAAAGTTCACAATCGTGAATGAGAGTATTTCCCTCACAAAGCGAATGCTGAGCTCGGGGATTGCATCATTGTGCTGCACAAAAATGCTGCAGTGCTAATTTCGCATGCACCGCGCTACTCGTGAATGCCATTATAAGCTTACGAAGCTCTAGACCTAGGCACTGTAATGAGTACCCAAATAAAATCTGCATTACATATACATACACGCAAACAAAAAAAAATACATCTAAATACGTAAATTCCATGATTAACTTTCAAAGAAATTTAAAAAAAAATCACTGGAACAAGCCGCCGCGCGCCGGCGCCGCCGCCGCGCGACGTCGAAAAAATCAGAATGGAGAATTAAAAAAAAGTGAAAAATAACTTTAGCTTCTGAAGTCGGTGACCGTTGTTTGATTGCTTTAGTTATTTTGTCACCGACTTCAGAAGCTAAAGTTATTTTTCACTTTTTTGTTTTTTTTGAAGTCGGTTTTATTTTTTGCAAAAAAGTTTTTATTTTTCACTTTTTAGTGGTTCACAGGTGCTTGATACATGGAAAGTGCATACCGTTACAATTACAACAAGCCTAAACACGACTATGGTACATTGTCTCATTATGGAGTTCCGTGACTCTTGGCTTCATCATCAGATCTGATGGTAGAATGGTTCTTATCAAACGCAAATGCTTCACTTGTTGTAGAAAATACCAAAATCGCAACACGTTTTCAGATAAAATTTGAAGAGTTCCCTCGATTTCGCCAAGATTCCATCATCAGATCCCAATTTGGTGGCTATGGGACCAACTTGGAAGTATACCCTTTCAAACAAAAAAAGAATTTTTCAAATCGGTTTAGGCGTCTTCGAGTAATCGGTGAACATACATAAAAAAAAAAAAAAATACATACAGTCGAATAGAGAACCTCCTCCTTTTTGGAAGTCGGTTAAAAAGTTTCTAAATGGAATAGAGCGTGTTCGAAATTCGAATTTGTTGAATCGAAATAGAATTCCTGCAACTACTTCGTGAATTCGTTTTCGGTCTCTCGAGCTTGGCATTTAATTTCATAAAGTAGGACGAATCTGTACGGATATTTATATAAAAAGTTGAATCACAGCACTATCTCATTATCAACCGCTGCTAACTGCTAACATTTAGTGTCACCAATATTTGCATGACACACGAAAAACACAAAACGAAAAAAACATCGCTCGAGACACTAACAGGTTGTCCACGACAGGTACAGTTACAAGACACACATTGTTGGCCCAAAAGCTTTGTTTGTGAAGGGTAAAGGTCGTGGCTCACTTGACAAGCACCGCACCAGCACGGCACCAGCACAGCTCCTGACCGGCGCCGCCTCGAATATAGGCTACGGCGCGCGGCCCGCGCGCCGCAAGCGAGGTGTAAGCACGCGGTGCCCTCGCTTGCAGCGCGCGGTCACCTCGCTTGCGCCGCGCGGGCCGCGCGCGGTCCCCTCGCTTGTGGCGCGCGGTCGCCTCGCTTGCGCCGCGCGGGCCGCGCGCGGTCCCCTCGCTTGCGGCGCGCGGTCACCTCGCTTGCGCCGCGCGGGCCGCGCGCGTTTCCCTCGCCGTCCGCAAGGCGCAAGCTCACAGTCCGCACGCTGGTAGTAATAGTCCAGGAGGTAGCATAGTATTTTAGGGAATTATCTCTAGTAATTATATTTTGTTGACGTGGATTCGTGGTTTAATTTTTATTTTCATTACAGTTTTTTTAATTGAGATTTTTTAAGTTCAGTATATGTAAATTATTTTTAAAAATAGTTTCAGCCGGTGTACTGTAACGATTGGTTACAGACCGACCGACCGACCGACTGATATTGTTGTAATCGAAGGTTGATCTTATAAGATCATGGTCTCCAAGATCTTATAAGATCAACCTTCGATTACAACAGTATCAGTCGGTTTATTAGGGCATTTTTATTTGCACCGCTACCTCCCGGAATAAGAGCTTGCTGTCACCGAGAACACATTGTAAGGCATTTGTGATTGAACACGCGTAGGACTTGCACGCCTTTGGGAATAATCGGATTGGCTCCAGAGCTCTTAAGTAGGTAACTAGTTTGTGCTACTTCGGTGTCAACAAGCTTTCGATTTGTACTGAATTTTACATAACTTAGAAGTCTTATCATAATAGTAATGGTTTTTTTAACAGCGCCACCAGGTTTATGCATTGCAGCATCGCGACCAATTATATATATAGATATTATCTGGGAGTCTAACCGAACTAGGTTTAGTGTCGTGGGCTCTCTAACTAAATTTGTAACTGGTCATACATTAAACAAAGAGTCCCCACGACGTAGAGAAGCACGACGGCGCAATGACGTTGTTTCGCGGGCCACTCGGCGTCCGCGCGCGGTCCCCTCGCTTGCGGCGCGCGGACCACGCGTGGTCCCCTCGATTGCGGCGCGGCATCCACGCGCGGGCTCCTAGCTTGCGGCGCGCGGACGCCGCGCGGACCGCGCGCGGACGCCGCGCCGCCCGCGAGGCGAGGCGTATGGTAGCGGCAAGCGCGTTGACCACCCGCCGTAAGCTTTTTCATATGGACATTAAAAAATATGTTATGCGACACACGATTTAATGCTCTAATTTGAATGGCAAGTAAATTGCTGGGTTGGAGCGGTGCTGGTGCGGTGCTTGTCAAGTGAGCCACGACCTTTATGTTTAAATAATCGTCCGAGGAGAATGTATGAGACAGACTCTCAGCCTGCTTCCATAACGACGTACTTTTTAGAGAACTGTGAAAAATAAGTGTAACAGTACAGCAAGCTCTATTAACTTCACCAGTATGACAATGCGGTACACGGTTGGCTACTTAACGTGTTAAAACGGAACAAGGGGTGCGGCAGGAGAAAGCGTGCAAGAAATGATGCGGCAAAACCTATCCGAGGTGTGCGGATGCGGGATAAAACACGGCAAACAGTACATCAACGCATAATTACGAAGTAATAAGCACATTCGGTGAGCTAACGCGTGCGTCGCGAGCCTGAAGCAAAATTAGCAGTTTAAACCATGTGCAATGATTAAATAGTGATGCTACCGAGCTATGTTCGCTATTCAAAAATAAAAACATTGTATTTTTATTTTTTAAACGAAGAATAAGTTGCCAGTTTCGCTGTATTAAAAAAGTTCTTTCATATTGGCCGTGTCAAGACACGATTGACATCCAATACGAGCCAATGGATTAAAAAATATATATACGTATGATATCAAAATTAATATTCACAGTCTGAGCTCGCTGTTCATTGAAACTTCCTGTCTGTAATACATAATGGGAACCTCAATAGCTCTCCCATTTTAATAACAGAAAGGAATGGGTCGTAATCATCTATGATTAAATTAATTCGAGAGGAAGACAATTAAAACTAAAAAGATATTGATAAAAAGATAATAACACCTCAACGTGCGCTAATCGGTTATAAGAAATTGGCAGTTCTACGGTTCACAGGTTCCAGTTCAATGTCAAAATGTCGTATGTTCAGGTTAATGGCAATGTAAGACTGTAACGTAACCAGTATGAAGCTCGCTCATCCGTCACGGGGCTCTAAGCACGTATAAGTAACGAGTAGCTAAGGAATTTAATATATTCTAAAGACTGCTACACCTTCACGCTCTGCAACCACGATATATACGTCACTGCTTTACTTCTTAACGTAGGTACCAGTATTTATGTTAAGGGGCCGGCGGAGCGTGCGTATTTCATACAAACGTAATACCAAAATAATTTGTAAATCAAACATATTCTAAAGGTAGTGTGTATTAATTTCGATTTGATTACACAATATATAGGTTCCCAAACCCATATTTTGAATGTACACCGATTTAAACAAGAGTTATAAGAAAAATGAATTTTCTATGGAAATTTTAAGTTCCTCATATTATCTCGTCTTTATATCATTGTCCATTCAAAATATTTATTTGGGAACATAGATATTCTACAATACAATCAAAGTATATACAAACTACCTTAAGAATGTGTTTCATTTTCATATTATTTTGGTATTACGTTTGTATGAAAAACGCATGCTCCGCGGGCCCCTTAAGGTTAATATATCAAGGCTTATTATTAGGTCAAAACGGTTAATAATAAATCATGTAGGTATTGATTTTCAGTAAACACTAAACTGCAATATATTGCTGTGATCGCAAATTGGTATTCTGTCAACTGCACACGTTCCGCCAACATGGCCTTTTATTTACTTAGCAGTCGAATTATAAACATATCAACTTAACGTGTAATATGTACAATAGAAAAATAGTGCGACAATAAAGGTGCATGTCGCATTAAATCTATGGAAATCTATGGCTGTTGATCTAAAGTTACGAGCAAGTAGGTTCCATTGCCAAATCTATAAAAGTGGTGTTCCAGATTCAAATCTAGTTTATGTTATGGTTTGTGTTGTCGTTATTGTGATTTAAATGTCGGAAATGAAGAAAATCTATTTCGAATCTCCATGTTGCTTTGCAATTATCATAAATCTCGATAAAAGACTTTATTGGACACTTGAAATGAAATGTGATAATTTAGAGTTAGGTTGACATATCTGCTAATTAATCTGAGATACTAGACAGCGAGCGATTTACGATTTAACTTAAAGACCATTGCTTACTTAAATTCGCTAAAACCACATCGTTTGAAACAAACAGCAGCCGAAAACTCGTATAAAATCAAATTATTTTAAAGCCACGGTTATCCATTCAAATCCATATCATATTTGTGCAGAACTCACAAGTCTAACAAATATTGACAGATGACCACGAAAAAAACAGAGCGATGCAGCTGTTGAAATTGAGTTTTTGTTGTTGAATCAATCAATTGATAAAAATTCGCGGTGTGTTCCAAACAAACCTAGCAAATAGATTCGGTATCAATCTGCTGTGAATTGTCCAAATCCAATCTAACGCCTGTGCCGCGTACACCTCGTTTTGTGAATAAAATATTATTGAAAAACATGAAAGGTCCAGTCCGATAAAAGTGATTGTGTCCATTCTTTTTACTTTAAAATTGAGTGGGAATGGAATTGAACCAGAAATTGACGCTGATGAATACGTTCTATTTTCAAAAAGCTGCGATAGAAACGAATATAAGAACATCCATTGTCTTCACAACTGTCATAATTTCAAAGAAACTGAGTCTACATTGTTTGTTAACAGTTCTATTTTCAAAGAAAAGCTTTCATCGAAGTTGCATAATTCAGCGATAATTATACACTACTGGGAGCACTGAATCATACTTTTTCAGTAAAAGAAATTATGTTAGAAACAGTAAATATTAGTATAATCATAAATATCGAGCATAGAATCAGATTTACTAACCGTGAAGCAGTTTTCGTGAGAAACAATTTTATTATTCACGGCAAGTGTGAAAATTGCTTCCATTCGCTAAATTCATTTACGTTTTCGAATTATGCATGTAAAATACTTCGTTGTTGCGTTTCAAACGAATTTTCCCATAGTTTTCTTTTCTTTGTCTATCGAGTTTTGTTCCATATTAATCGTACTCTTTTATTGTAGGATGTGTTGCAAGTTACTAAAGTAATTAGGCATTTTCATCTTGGAAACACTTTCTCCTATACAGGGTGTAAACCAACTCATCACAAAGCCATCAACCATGCATTCTGTACATCAAACTAAGTAACTTATCGTAAAAAATATTACTATTTTTGGGTGAAAAATACGTTTTGTGGTATAAGTCAATGTAACGCACTTAAAACATTGTGCTGATGGACGGACTGAATAGTACGGGGTTCGGGGTGCGGGGTACTTAAAGTAAAAATCGTACAATAAAAACTTATATTAAATAAAAAACTTGTCAAAAAGTTGTAACTTTGGCCATACTACTAGAAGGTTCCCAGGTATGGTGTGAAACAAAAAAAGATCGCAATGACGAGAATAACAACTGCCTATCGGCTTCGTTATGAGACGTTTTACACCCTCTATGTTTTGAAGGAAACATATGGTGTGTCTGTCTACATGTAACCTTACATAACATTACCTACATCATCATGTTTATTGTAATCCCTATAGGGTTGGACCGAGGTGTACCTAAGGGTGCCTTCCGAGATATGAAATAATCACTCACACCGCCCACATCCGATTTAGTTTTCACAATTATGACAGCTTAGATCTGTCATTAGGTCATTTGACAGCGCTCACGGTGATATTTATTTGGGGCATGGTCGGTGTAATCGCAAGATGGCGCGTGTCATGACGTCATCTATGACGACTCAAGGAACATCGATATCGCATAGTAACTCGGAACGGGTTTATGGACGCTCATATCGTTTACAGCCTATCTCGGAACGCGGCCTAATAGTACACTCACATTTGGCCAGTTAGGTTTAAGTCGCAAGCATTTAGCCGTCAACCTGGTATACTCTGAGGCTGCTACTGAGAGATTCCTGACGGAAGAATCTAATCAAACCTTGTCTGACTTGGTAATCGATCCCAAGACCTCTCGTCCTAGAGGCACTGTGGCCGTATGTTTTCATTTATCAGCATTGCAAGACTACATAAATAAATATCGCTGGACATTAACGCACAGTGCCACCTAGTGCCACACTAAGCAAAGCTTGTGTCATGGACACTAGATAGTTGATATACTACATGTATACTTTTATGTTTGTAAATACATACTTATTATATATAAATAATATAAACATCCATGACTCGGAAACAAATGTCGATGCTCATCACACTAACATTTGCTTCTACTGGGATTCGAACCCAGGACTCTAAGAACGTAAGGCAGCGTCACTACCACTACGCCATTCGGGTCGTCAAATAAACATGATTCTGTTATTTGTATTACCTACTGGCACAAAACAGCTTCAATATTGCAGTAACGAACTTTCAAACTCCGAAATTAATCCAAACGAAATCATATTACTGCATTCAATAACATCAACACTCCTTCGAGGTTCACCACCAACGTAAACAGAATAGGCAATTCTAACCTTTAATAAAATCGGTGTAATAGCTAATATTGTGTGTACTCAGAGTAAATAATCTGCATTGCATTGCTCCCGGCGATGCGCAAGTATTGGAATCGTATTGCGGTCGGATCTAGGTCGTGGGATGAACTTACTCGTAGTCTTGGAACGACAATGGATTCAATCAAACGGCCGATTCATTATGCGGGTGTACTGTTTTGATCTCCTCAATAACAAATTGGTTTCGTACCAAAAACAATTGAGGAGCGAAAATTTCTAACGCTCTAGTTCACACTTCAAATTCTGATGTTCTATTGTTTCAATGGAGAAAGCTAATTTCAGCGATAAACTATGTCAATAACAAACAGGGAACTCAGGCAATCTATCATTGATTGTTATCGTTCAAGTTTTAGCTAATTTCGTTGGAAAGTTTGTGTAACTTCAAAGGTTTCGTTTACCCATCTATAATGGTATTGTTTGAATTTAACAGAATCTTGGTTAGTCTTCTTCTTTTAAATCGTTCCTCGCCCTTAGGGGTGTTCTTCAACAACCTGTCAACAATATGTCTATAGCCTCTGCCAGGGAACGATTCAGTCGTTGGAGAAGACACACAAAGCTCTGCGGGACATAGTCCACTGTCTATCCAGTGGCGAATGTTTGATCAAATCCACCAAGTTTCGGTGACAGGTGAAGTTTCAGCTTTCAACCATTGACAGGTTAGAGACAGTTTCTGGCTTAAATGGCGGCTCGAATACGCTTTTGTATTCGTATATCTTTGTGGATTAGCGTAGTGGCCTGTATTGAATACGATATGAGGATGGCACGAGTAACACAGAAGTGTTCGTGGAAATAATTACTGTTTAGTTTACACATCGTTCAAAGTGCGATGAATAATTTTCATGGTTTGTATTTTAAGTAATTAGCATTGACGTATGTCTGTTACTCTCAAACGAGCGTTTATTCAATAGCTGACAAATTATTTGTTTTTTTTTTTTATGAAAGTCAAAAAAAAATCCGTTAACATTTTGGAAGCCAAAAAATTTCCTCCGCCATTTTTTATTTGTAAACCAAGTTAAATATGACACAACACTCATAAAGAAAATTGTTCACGCAACCATTACTAAACTTAACGATGACAGTTAAGTTTTGACTTTGACAGTTCAAGTTACAAAACAAAATCTGCAAGTAAACGTCGCTCTTCAGTGTAAAACATCATACCGGTGTTCTGATCCGGACTTTCTTTTTCATTACTTGCATAAAAGCCTCCTTTGTCATCGCAGCCTAAAGTCTGGGCTAACGACTAGCGTTTGCAGGTAAGCGGAAGTTATTAGCGGGGTCTTTGACCTTACTGGGCGGCGCGCGCCCGCCCAAACATTGTCGATGTCTATTAAGTTTTTTTTAAGCTAGAAAAAAATCTATGATATTATTTTATAGTCAAAATACGAGATCAGGAGTTTTTAGATACGTTTAATTGTATTTTGATGAATTTGACGTATTTAAAAAAAAAATGAATCTTTTACTAATTTTGCTAGTTTATGAAGTTTATTTAATTATATCAGTGCACGTAGCTTTCCGCACCCCATGATCAATTTGTGCTGTGTTTTAATTTCTAAATAAATGTTTAATTTTCAAAACGAAAAAAAAATCCAACTATCTTTAAAGTTTTAATGTGAGCAACAAATAGCTAACATTACAAGGAAATAAACTGCTCGTCTGGAACCGAGCAATTGAGGCAAGATTGTGCTATAATTGCCTGTACGGAACCCAGCAACGTCTCATTACAACTACACACACGATTACTAAGATTTAGTGTTCAGACAAACTAAGCACGTAGATTATTTCGTCTGTAAGTAAAGCACATCAGTAGGGTTGACCCTTCAATAATTAGAGGAGATTTTTTTCAACTTTAAACTATCAAAATTATATATAAATAAACTGGCTTGCCAGAATATTAATGCCATCTAGCCGGTTTCGGCCAGGTCGTTGGCAAATATTTACTAAACATTTTGGCCCAAAATTCAGCTATACGAACTCCGCTCGAGTGTTCAAGTGTCAGGGCATGTGGCGTAAGAGCTTGGATACACATTTTCAAAAGCTCAAAAATCAACTATAATTAAAAACAAATGTGTTTCCACCAAGCAAATTTAATTAGCTAAGTGAAGTGGTTATACCAGATACAAAACTTAGCAGGAAGAAGCTCAACCCTAGCTTGAAGCTAGTAAACTTAGCCACTAGCGGGTTCGAGCGAGTGCTCGACTGCTCGACGTCGAGCCACGACGCACTAATTGACGACGTTATCGAGCACTACAAGTTTCGAGCTCGAGCGAACTTCGGGCTTTCAAATTCCAATTTTAAACTAGAAATGAGCACGATAGGCGCTGAAGTAAAGTTTTATAATAACTTTGAGTTTTACGTACCACGCCTTTAGGGTATTATTTATTTTGCACAACAGTGCATTACTGCAGTTTTTGTTTATTCTTGTGTGTAAATTACGGATAACCGCATCGGTGAAACTTTTACAGAATTTTCTGGAATGCGTTGAATATCGTTAGATTAGAAGTGGACAAATTTATATCAGAAGTTAGTAATTGGTTTTCATCGTAAGTAAATAACTGTTTATCTTTTAATCTGGTTAAAAAAACATACAGACAAACAAATCCCCTATTATATCCACTTATAACATTTTGTCGTCAAACCCTCAAGAAACTTCATTAACTTTTCAAAACTAGGGGAGACTCTAATACCCCGAAATTAAGCAAATGGCCTCAAATGATAGTGCAATTACAAAGCCATGGATTTACACGACAATTCAGGTCAAGCCATTACACTTTTAGTGAAGCCAACTTTAACGGCCCAGTTATGCCGGCGGTGACCTGTGACATTAAGGCAAGCTTTGGAGGGTAGCTAATATCGAGGCTATTGCTGCTGTTTGTAGGACAATGTATAATGGCACTGCAGTGCCAGAAAATAACACAAAAGCTTGGCTAAACAATGCGGGACCTTGATATTTATTTGCCAAGATATTAAATCAGCTGCTATTGTAACAAACTTTACATAAACAAGCAGTTTGAGGTTGTTATCGTATTTACTAAGTGAATCATTTACTTACTTAATTGATTTAAATCTAAAGTCATATTTTATAGGATTTATGGTTATTTATACACAACAGTCGTTGAGTCTAATTTTATGTCAGCACAACTCATACAAAGTGTCCCACAACATTTTACGAAAATTGCATAGTATATCAAGCGGTAGTAAAACCGATACGCTATGAAATATCTACGGAATTGCTATTTCCCATTTCATTTGACGCGACACCCGATGTTCAGATGAGTGAGCAAAGTGAACCAAAATATTCGAGTATGGAAAAACACGAATCAATCGATGTGGTCGAAAATCGCAACCCACCGGTTTCATGCAGTTTTGAGTGATCAATGATTATTTTATACAAAATGATGGTTTGACTGGCTTGTTGGTCTAGTAGTCGCAGTCGCGACTGTTGAGCATGAAGTCTTTGGTTCGATTCCCAGATTGGGCAGTGTTCTTTTTTCCATCAGGAATTTCTCAGTATCGGGTACGAAGTATAGATTCGCGCCTGTTTGTTGGCAATTAGGCTCGCCCCTATTATATCATAAGTAGCGAAATGTGGGTGTTCTATTAGGTACATCTGTGCCTAACCCTTTAGGGATTTCAAGCGTGATGTTGGTTTGAAGAACTCAATATTCGATTCATGATTCGAAACACTATGTCTAAGCGATTGCCTCGTTGCCTAAGTACAAGATCCACTCAAGACCAACCATTAACGGCCTAAGATATATATGTCCTTGGTCAAGAACATCGACTAGATAATATAATGTATATGCCGAGCACGATTTCAGGTTACGAATGAAAAATGCAGTGCGGAGCGTCGAGGCCACTGAATGAGAGAACGCTGCGAATAGCGATTTTTTTTTCACAGAGCACACAGGAAAGCGGTTACGTTGCCAAACAGAAGGAAACGCTTTCCCATAAAGCGACATTTTTGTTTAAATGTATTTTTTACAAACAACACATCCGTTGTATGCCCAGACGCCTTTGAAATATTGAAATCGACCATGTCTCCAACAAAGAGAATTGCAGCTATTCAAAGAATTAAATGGAAGATCTGTGGTATAAAAAGCTACAGTTTCAAGTAACAAATGACGAGCTACGCGCCTGCTAAGTTTTCTTTCAAAAACGACTTGAAAGTTCTTGAGCACTGGCGGCTCAAGTTTCCCTCTTTTATTACTTGTTCTAAAAGAATGTTAACCAGATATCGGGCAATTCGGAAAAACTGTGACGATTTCATCCGAGCTCGGCTACTATTTGAATTTCAATGGCTGTTTGAAATTCAACGAGACTTTTATGATAATACGCCCCACGGTTTTAGTTTTCTTCACCACATCCCTCTTACCGGTTTTTGAGTGTCCCAAAATACCTGTAACAAAATGAGATCACTTGTTAGAAACATAAAATATTCTCACAGTTTAATATTTGGTGCCTTCAGTTTACAATTGGTCCGTTCCGTTCCTAAGCCGAAGTTACAAGAACATATTTCACACATTACAAAAAGTAAAATAAAAACTTAAAAGATGAAGACAAAAGAAAATTCAACGGAATGTTTTTGTAAAAGGTATTCAAGAGTTATCGCGCGGACGATACCAGGAGCTCATAATAAAGGAGGATATTCAACAATAATGTTTTAATCTGAGGCTCAAAGCAATAGCCAGTGCGAGGCGATAAGCTGGGTCTATCCAGATTACTGAAACCGCGAACGCAGACTATCTCTATGCCTGCAACACGACGGCAAGATTGAGTCATCCTATAGCATAACAAGTATGCCTTATGTGACGTGCACATACGAGCAAAGGCAATTTGGCTATTTATGTCATGAAAGAATCTTTACGTATGGCATAATGTGAATGAATTTTAAGTAAAATATACAACATTATTTTTTGTTTACACTAAACCCGAAAAGGGGTCATTGTACCTACTCATCATTTTGAACAACTTTTTCTATGGGACGAACCTTGAAATCGCGAAAAAAAAATCAACTGTTCCCTACATTTTGACGAGTTATGCGAACATAAATGTAGGGAACAGCTGATTTTTTTTTCGAAAAGTTGTTCAAAATGATAAGTACAATGACCCCTTTTCGGGTTTAGTGTAAACAAAAAATAATGTTGTATATTATTCAGTCAATTCAACACACATTTATTTTGAAACCAAAGCAATAATCTTAAATTATAAGTACTGTTTTTTATTTCAAAGCACTATTCTAATAAATCGCTACAATCTCAGTATCTCCTTCGAGAAAAATTTATGCGGAGACATGAATAAATCGAAGATATGAAGGTAAGGTAGCTTATCTCAAGAGATATTGCCACTATAAAATATCTAAAGCGCGAAATGCTTGCTATACGAGTACTGTTTCAGAAGATAACCCAAGAAAATATTTATAAAACTATATTTATAGCACTACACGAGATAAATAAAAGGTCTAGATGGGTGGTCTCGGAATACGATACGATGTTGCTTTTCATATCCGCTTTTTTTGCGTAGGAAGTAGTTAAGAAAAGCCATTAAAATTACTTATTCGTTTTATCAAGGAACATAAACACTTCAAAAATGTCTCCTGACAAAGCCATCGCATTAATCACGAACATAATGAATAGGTGTTGTTGAACATAAACAACCATATAAATTAAGGAACATCATAAAACCCACATATTTTCCTATCTCCGCCAACTTGTGATATAACTTTCCTGGCAGTGATTTCATGAAAATATACTGTTATACAAGTCTAAAATAGGACAATAAATATCAGAAATATGAAAGAGTATATTTGGAACTCGTTCAAAAACTTGCATGACGGTAAAATAGATTTAGAATGCTTTGGAAAGTTCGACATTGGGCCCACAGGTGCAAGGCTAAGTTTTACGAAGCAATTTTCGCTGTGAAATTAGAAATTCATATTTTATAGACAGGAGTTGAGCAGGACTGGCGAATCGATACGGATTACACTTGAATAACATATGAGGAGCACATTAATTATCCGTTCGATAATGTTCAAAGTTTGCCACTCTATGCATCTTGAATTAAAGCTACCACGGAAGGTGGCCACGTTATCGATCAAGTAGAATCCGGAACCTTTCTTAATTTAGTATTTTGATAAATGAAAGGCGCTAAAGGAGATGATAAAGATCTCTCCGCCTTTGAAGTTTTGGTGTTGGAACTTGAACCTGAGACTCCTGTGTAATTACTCTGCGCATTAAGTCTATAAATAAGTCTTGGCTTAATGTATAAACTAATTACCGTACTGGTTTTTATACCATCTTCAACGTAGTTAGCACGACATCTAAGTACAGGATTCTTAATCTAGATTCTTTTATGAACTGTCTCAAGAATATATGTTGAAGAAATATTTGTGTTACTATCGTAATTAAACAAACACGACACAATAAGTCAAATGTTACGAAACACATTACAGATACGTGACCGAATGCATTAATTTCTTCGAAGACAACAAGATAAGTAGTGAATAAATATGGTTTACTATCATTTCTGTTTGTATGAATGTGTTTGTATTGTACTATGATACTGGACTGTATTAATTTCTGATAGAATGTACTAAATTCATTACCTTTTAATGCCATATTCAAAAGCCATTAGTGCCATATTAAATTTTACAGCTCTAGTAACTTTCAGTAATTGCTTAGACTAAGTCATCATAACTTTATGATCTCGCAAAATCATTTAAGGTATAACGTTTATTGGTAGTGTGTAGCTTGTTAAAATGGTTTCAGCGAACGTTAGAGCAACAAGTCAACTGATAAACCATTGTCATGTCATACCGTACATGTAACTCGAGAGTTTATTTATGGACTGAAAGTGAAATGCATACAATGCTCACAAATATCGATAAGTGATAGTGAAAGTTACCACGACATACAATAATCCTTGTTGCTTCATTTTATCTAGACACAAACAAACACAAAAGTGTCACGAACCCCCATTGTCTTTTGTCAAAGATAAAACTCAGTTTGTGATAAAATCGATTATTGGCATTAGAATCGCCCCTTGAGGCAAATCAGAGGCTAATCTTACTGAATACGTTGAAAATGGGACTCCCAATTGCCATGATAACATCGCGGAACCTTTTAATATAAATGGAGGGAAAATATTCGCCAACCAAATAGAAAGAGAAAATTCTTTTACGAATTTTTGCTCAATAGTTGGTAAAGAAAATATTAAAAGTAAAAATAATGATAAACTTATTATAAAAGGCGTTCCTAATAGTGATAATGGGAAGAAAGTGAAAGCACAACAAATAATGATAGGTAAAGAAAGCGATTTACTAGCCACGATTATGTTACGACACTATCATCGCAGACCGAATGGCGCTTGCTAACCTTTTACGCATAATAAAAACAATTGAAGCCATGTGCCGCGCGATATCAAACGACAGCCGAACGCCAAATCCGATGACAATAGCCGTGTCGAATAGAATAACTGAATAAACACTGCAAAGAGACTGTTTTCTTTTGCTGCCGTGGTATGCAAACTATTGATTTTATTTACTGTTTTTTAGTTTCAAAACTTTTTGTTGAAATATTGTTGATCGATTCTCTTTCGACAACATCAAAGCCAGAATCTATCAAACAATGATATTATTATCGAAATAGTTATACATTTACTGCTTTATAATAATAATGAACACCCATCCTATAAATCAGAACATAAAACGAACAAGAACATAACCACAGTTATTGCGATGAAAGAGACCTTTGAACTATTACGATGTAAAGAGTTGAGACCTAGAAACGAGCGAATTTACGAGCATAATAAAACAAGTTCAGGCAAAAGTTGGCGTGAGCATTGATAAGCATAGTGCTCGCGCAGACGTAGAGGCGCATTCATTAAAGAGTAAGACTGCTACAGACCAATTTGTAGATCCACAAGCGATTAACGGATAAGAAAATGAATTTTGTTTCAGTACTCGAGCCTAATTAGCTAATGAAGACAGAAATTACTAGATTTTTACGCAGACAGATACACTGATGTCTCTGTTGATAAATTACATGAGCGTGTTAAAGCTGGTTCCACTGATTTGGCAACAAATCAAATGTTAAAATATTGTGTCAGATGTTAAAATATTGCTATTGCTGTTGCCATGTTTTGTAATAGATTCATTTCATTGTAAACATCCCAAAATTCATTTTATATGGAGTTTGCATAATAATATTTCAAACGATGTCTACATAATATCCGATTTGAATGGTTTCTTTCGCCAAGATGTCACAACTTATTGCCTAGTTTACCACGACGCGGCCGGTAACGGTCGCCTGAAAAATGAAATCCTATTTTCACAGCCAGTGCACCTGACGACGGAAAATAAGAAAATTCTTTGCGGCTTTTACAATAAGCCGACTTATATCCGAACTGTCGTTAGATAAGAACTTTAGTAGTTGCGAATCAAATACCATGGATTTTTGGGAAATCCTCTTATCTCTGTATCTTGGAAACCGTGAAGCTAGTAAGTTAGTGGAGGGACTTAAAAAGTCAATGTGCATACAGTGTAAGTGAGGATAATAAATATAAGATTCACCAAGAGACATGTTTGCGGCCATTTTAATTTCATCGTGCTCCCATAACTTTGGATTAAAGCGTTCCAGTTTTTCGTATACTTTAAAGATCAACTTGGAAATTTTCTTCATTTCGGTGCAAGACTATACCCGCTGCACTGGATTGTGTCATATTGCGGCGCAGATATTACAAAACTTTATTCACCTACGGAACCTTAAAAGGTGTTTCATAGAGAATACTTTCGTGTTCGTGAAATATTTGTACATACAGCAATTACCGGCGTGCCGTGCCAACATTAAGAGGGCGTAAAACGTTCGGTAGCAGAGGTAAAGGTAGGGAATGTGGAGTATAGGCACACGAGAGCATTCATTAAGGTCGCTGCAATCCCAGCGAACTGTACATTTACTCGTGAAAAACTGCTGGGGACTCGAAATAAAACATAATTTTTATTTGCACTTCTCTATTTCGCGTTTGTTGTTACTGCAACGTTATAATTTTGATAAGCATTTCTACTCAGTTGACGCTTTTCTCTTTTGTGTATGGCATTTTTAACTGCATCCAGTTTTGAGCTGAATGTGTTACAAAATATAGCTCTCTTTAGTTTCTTAAATAAAGAATCTGACTATTAGATGTTGTAACGTAAAAGGTTTCTAGGTTAATTTAGAATCTGCTGCAAGCTAAGTATTACGCTTGATATCCAATTAGTTTCAATTAGTCTATCGAACCATTTCTATACCATCCAGTGGTCTGGTAAAATTAACTTCAATGGAATATTTTAATGAAGGACAGATTGATCATGATTGGTTCACAGATTCTAGGTAGCAAAAAACAGTGACTTCTGCAGAATTTATCAAAGTTGTTCCATGTACAATTGTACAACGTGTATCGGAAGATAAGGACATATTCAAGGGAGAGGTACATACCATACAACTGAATAACTTTCTACATAGGTCCATCATCGGGTTCGCGAAAATATAATCAGCTGCGCCATACAATTCGCTCGATTAGGTATTGAATTTCGTGTGGGTCAATCGGGTCGGTATCTTTATCTTGCCATTTCTTTTCTTTTTATCATCCAGTTACAGCATTCCATCTACTTACAGAAACATTACACCATTTAGTTTCCAGTCGGCTCTGCAACGAAAGCAAGCCGTAACTTACAACGTTACAGTTGAACGATCTCAAATGCACACGTAATTGCTTCAAGACACCGTTTTTACTGCCTTGTTACATACTTGTTAGGTGTTGTATTGATGGAAAGCCGCAGAACAGCCAACTTTGCATTAGATTAGAAACTTGTACAAGAAAGTGCTAAAAAGATGAGTAGTAACTGTACGACTGCAATGTCTAAGTGGATAGTTTGGAGGTAATATTGTCGTTTGAGAGGATTATGGTTGTGTATTCAATTGCAACGCATTTTAAAGTCGCTTAAGTGTCATGACTAAAATAATACTCCAGGTTAAGCCGAGCTAGCCTGGGTTCGTCTGTGGATGGGTGAACAACCATTGCATACCGAGTTTTTTCCATACCTAGGGAATCACACTAATCTGTCTGTTACTGTCTGTCTTTAACTGTCGTTAAATGTAGTGAGTGGCCCTCTAACCAGTCTTACCAAGGAGTACCGTATTACCCAGTATTATTTTCGCCAGGCAGTCGCTCTGTGTAGAATACCAGTATTAAGCTGCATCCGGTTAGACTGGAAGGCGACCCTAACATAGTTGGGAAAAGGCCAGGCCGACGATAAATTTCATTCTCTCTCTGACGTTTTAACGTGTTTTGCAAAAACAGGAACACGTTTTTAAACATCTCGCAGTGTCGCTTGAGTATAGGCGGGTAAGTTTTATAGCTCAAGTAGTAGCCTGAGAGACGTTGAAATAAAGTCGTTCATAAAACTTGAAATGAAGTAGTCACGTAATATCTACTTAGTATCCACCCATAAAATATGTATGAGGCTGACATGTCGACAGTACTTGGTACTTTCTATGTAGGTTGACATTGGTCTATTGGTAAGCGCGTTCGCTGAGCATGAAGTCCTGGCTTCAATTTCCAGGTCGAACAAACTGTTCTTGAGCTTTTTTTTGGAATTTCTGACCGGCAGCCACGAAGTCTGTACGTGTGCTGATTGATAGCAATTGCCTCCCCCCTATTACATGGTATTAGGTACTCTCTACTTAACTCTTCGGAGCTATAGGCATGGGCATGTATTCACCCGTTTTTCAGTCATTGCATTAATCATGTCATTCAACACAATCCTATATTATACGGATAACGAGGTGATCAAAAAAGGTAATTTACTTTTATTTTGTACGAATGGTTCTCAATGGCCATGTGATATGTTACTTTAGATAGACTTCAATACGATTGGAAACTGTACGGACACGTCATTCACGTTCACTCAACCGTTACATGATTTACAACGTTTTAATCCTATTATGTGTATTTGAATTCAAATCCTGATTAAATCTGTGGAAATTGCCACTCGACTGTGGTCCCGAAACACTCGATTTGGACCATATCTTGGGTCCTGAATGACTGGGTCGAAGTAAGATAAAGCCTTGCTTTGTATTCTCTCGGAAGCCATGACACCATTTTCTGTAGCTACCCACGGAAGTAACTGAAGTCTATTAACACTAAAATATGTAATTAAGCCATTATGTATATCTAATGTACATTTTACGTACCAACCTTAATTTGATGAACACATTTAATAATGTTACGCTGAATTCTAATTAATTTGCTCAAATTATTATCATTGCGTATTCGAATCATCAAAAGGTACCTAAATTGAATCATTTGTACAAAATTGTAACATTGTTTATTTACTTTGTGATATCAGAGAGCTTGGAGCTACTTCATTTTTTTTTAAGTTCTTAAGATCCTTTAATTTGTCCGTGGTTAATAAATGCATTACCACATGTAATTAATAGATGAATCAGATTTTTCCGTTCAACCAAACAATAAGATTGAAAAATGCAAACGAAAATTATCTATGTATATTAACTATCTGGTGTCCATAAGCCTCGTTTGTTAGTGTGGCACTAAATAGCGGGGTAGTAATGTCCAGCGATATTTATTTATTTAATTACAGAATCATCATCATCATATTTCTGCCATTTTTCAATTTTATTTAGATTCGGCGCAATACGTTTTCTTCTCCGATTCTCTCATCATTTAGTACTTTGTCTTTCATATCATATCTCACACAAACCATCCAACTTTTCAATGGTCTTCCTCTCTCTCTCCATCCATAATAAATATCCAGTAATATGCGTTTCATCCCTACTCATTACATGTCCATACCAAGGCAGACGACTTGCTTTAAATTTTACTGTAAGACTGAAAACTACAGCTGTAGCTGTAATTATTTTCATCGGTCATAGATCTCATCTCATTACGTTTTAAGAAACTCGGTAATTATTTATCATCAATTCATCGCTCGAATGATCGCAGATTGCATGTAGTGATGTCAATCCACAGTTCGTTGACTGGAATCCTATGTTCAAAGAGTTTTCTTGGAATTTCCAACAATAGGACAGTCGTCAGTCATCAGTGGAGAAAAATTCTTATAGTGCTACAGAACTACAGAAGTGTGTTCAAGAAAGTCACGTCTTGATATAACGCGACGGTTTAAAATTGATACTTGATAGTAAAAAACCGATATTTTTCTTCCATTTTATTTTGGTACAAGGACGGTGTATTGTATATACCTTGAGAAAAATTTGGCAACAGTACAGGTAATGATTAGACTAACAGATTTTATACGTCATTCCCTTTTATATTATTTTTCCAAGACCATCAAGAAAAATCTAACGGAATTTGCTGTCTTATTATATTTTTTTTATAAAAAAAAAAACGGTTCTTACTGCTTTCTCCTCCATTACCTCGAAGTAAATTATGCAAAACATCATTAAATTATTATCAAGATCAATTTCGCACTACTCGCGAGTGCACTGGAAAGTTATATGCAGAAGGAAAGCAGATTTCACAATAATAGACACGTTTTATAATAATTGGCGATCTATAACCAATATAATATGTATTTCGTTTCCATCATTTGGTAACCCGTACAAAAAACGGAAACTTAATTCTTACACTTAATGTGATATTTCAACATCTAAAAAATACCCACTACTTCTACAAAACCAAACCCATTACAGAATTAAACAAAAGAAGTCGAGTACTAAAGCCGCTAAAGAAACCTAAAAAACCCTATGATTAATAAATAAAACTTTAAAACTCAGCTAAACTTGAACAACGGCTGAATGACATTTTCCTGGTTGAGAAATAAAATCCTCGTTCAAACTCCTTCAGTAGGTCACAACACGAAGACTATATTTAGTTCGGTCCCGTCTAATCGATTGGTTGAATGCAGTTTCCAAAAATATACAGACTCGTATTCTTATCTTTGTAACTGTCAGCATTTATTGATTTGTAAACTACACATCCCTGTACAGCCTAACTTGGCATTATGTAACTTTTTATGATAGTTAAAAACAAGCAGAAAAAGTAATTTCATTTAAAATCATGAAATTCACACAAAACAGATTGTTAAAATCAGATACACTTACCTACATTTGGATCAAGATGGTCCTGTTTCTCCATTATAATAAATAACAAAAGTTTTATAACATTAATATCTAATTATAAACACGTTCGCACATAATACACTCGAAACATGACTGCTATAATACAAGGAAATGTCGAAAATATAACGTGCTAGGTTTATTTTAGACGTTATTATATGATGAATAACTCACACAATATCATGTACGTATTAGACTATTTAACTTTGTATTGATTTTGTACTTAACATTTTTATGAGGTAAAATATTACATTAACACTGGATAATGTTATTTATATTACGATACAAAAAGATGTCTTTACTTCGCGAATGTTGATTAACTGTTATGCCGAATGCCGATTGCGTCAATCAATCTGATACCGACATCGACTGTTGGACAAGAGCCTGTTCGAGTCTCTACTAAATCATTGTACTCGTATCTTCACTTTTTTGTCGATGACGTAGGCTATCATAATCGTCGTAATCTGTAATTGCTCAATTAATTTATACCCAAGTCATAACTGTGAATCATAATGGTAAGTAATCGACGGTAGAATTCTTTACAATATTAAAGAAGGTAATTTATCACTTTTGCAAATGCATAAACACCTGCTTACCTCACTTTTGTAAACGATAGTTTTATATTTATTTTGTGTAAGATTGTATTTAATGTTGATACCAAGTACGTTTGCGGCTAGAAGGCATATCTATACTAATATTATAAAGCTCAAGAGTTTGTTTGTTTGTTTGAACGCGCTAATCTCAGGAACTACTGGTTGGAATTGAAAAAATCTTTTTGTGTTTGATAGTCCATTTATCGAGGAAGGTTATAGGCTATATATCATCACGCTATGACCAAAAGAAGCGGAACATAAATGAAAAATGTTGCAAAAACGGGGAAAATGTATTCCTTTGTGAGCTATTTCTCTCATATATATGACGCAGACGAAGTTGCGTGGGTCAGCTAGTTATACATATAGTTTAGTCTGCTGGATTTACACAGGTGCATATTTTTAAAAAGTGTTTACGTGAAATTTCGTTCACGGCTACTAGATCATTTAAAATGAATCCACTTAATATGTTTAAGAAAGAATTCAGTTTAACGTAAATATTGTTAGAGGAAATCAGACTAGATTGAACAGATGTGAAGATTTTCAAGAGCAAATTTTTAGTACCTACCTTTTTATACGTTTTATTTTAGTAGGAGAAACTGAACAAGTTACAAGACAAACCATGTTCAACAAATTTTTCATACCAAAAATAAGAAAAAGAAAGAAAATTTAATAATAAAACTGGTTAAAAATAACAACTTGGTTGCTTTGAACAAAACAAAAGGCAGTTAATTAATTAGCAAACAATATGAAATAAGACATCAAAATAATGAGAACTGCTGTCGAGTAGAAATTAACATTGTGTCGAAATGATTTATTTTGACAGAACAATCCCACAGTTCTAGAAGAATCAGACACTTCATAAGACTAGACAAAACGAGCATTTAATTTGCTTACTGATGGGAACAGGAACTAAAGCATTTGTCTATCATATTCTATTTGCAAACAACGCCACTGTCTCAGGGTATTACACCATCGTGCGCCGATTTATTCAGACTGCAAGACTATTACGTGGGTTACAAACTTATGAGGCGTTTGATAAACGGGCGGCAAACAAATCTGAACTTAATTGCTTTGTGATAAGATTGTGGTTGAGCTTTGTGATCGGTAAGATGATTGGTTTGGCTTCTTGGCAATGATATAATGAGACACCTATGAGTCAGAACCGTGACTGGGGCAGACTTTACCTGCCCCTGGGGCCTCCTGTCATGATAACGTTTGTTCTTTACTGATCTCACAGATTTGTACCTCGACATGAGCAAAATATTGTACAGGTTGTAAATGGACCCTTACCGAAGCCAAAAGGCTCTTGTTCTCCCCGTCATTGCCATATTTTTTTGTTCTGGACCATACCTGGGAACCTACTAGCTACGGAGATGTGATCAATGTTTAAACCTTTACACATTTTTTTTTATACAATCAACTTTTTAAGGTCATATCTTTAAATATCTCCATAACCCGTTGAGTAGAATGCTTTGTTGAAGGCTTCGTGAAGGGTCCGTTTACACCCTGTATTTTCTTATTAATTCGGGCTTATTGAGTCTTATTATGGCTTAATGTGACGACGCTTGGGGGACGTCTATGTCCATCAGTGGACGACTTTCGGCTGAAATGATGATAATGAATAAAGACTTTGATGCAACAGTTTTGTCAGAAGAAAATTAAAAAGTAAAGTTGGTTCCAAGTCTGCACACAATGGAGAAATTAATGAAAAGAAGGCCTGAAACCAATGGTCCAACGAGGAGCAAAGTTTCTACCGCAACTTAACCGCAAAGATCATTTACGTCAAAACTGGACGAAAGGACTGTTTTGTAGAAAGGGAAACTTCGTGAGTCATTATTGAGTCACACCTTTAAATATATACAAATCAAATGGTAAATAGAAAAGTATTTTTTTCATTTCCGCATTTCATAACACATTGTTAAGAAGTGCGTGAAAAACTGAAAGCGAAAGATAAACATATGACGACGCATTCGTGGAATACAATATTATGTATATAGGTTTGAATTAAGAACCAAACAACGAATTCTTTATTTAAAATAGTATCACATCATAAAAAATCTGATTAGGTTACAAAAACTGTAGTGCACCAAAAACGACACCACAAATGCAAATCAGTTTACGTCAAAAGCAAATCATAAAAATTCAGCGACACAAGCGCTTCGATCGCTCATCAAGCAGCGCTTCACAAAGCTACCATTATTCTAGAACCACATCAACACTCTGATTGGCAGTTGTTGCCCTGATTAGTACATTGACACTGAATTAATCGGTCCCATTCACGTGTAATGAAAGACTTGCGTTATTTATGATGCGTGGTTTCGCGTGCACCGCCGTGTAAATTATTTATTGATTTATATGGATTTTGTTTCTAGAGCGTGTAGAACGTGCGTTAGAATGACACTGGATGATCGGTTGAGATTTCACTTAGATCATGACTTTACTTATCCTTCCTACTAATATTATAAATGCGAAAGTTTGTAAGTATGGATGTATGTATGGATGTTTGTTACTCTTTCACGCAAAAACTACTGAACAGATTTGGATGAAATTTTGCACACAGATGGTTTATAACCTGGATTAACACATAGGATACTTTTTATCCCGGTAGTAAGATCCCGTGGGACAATTTCAAACATCACGCGGGCGAAGCCGCTGGCAGAAGCTAGTCACTAATACTTTTATTACTATTTACCCTTTAAATATCACTAATACTATGAGATCTTTCTACATCGTTCTCACATATATGTATAATCTCAACATGAAAGATTTTGTAACAACATTTTTGATTGAAAAGAGTGTCCATGGAGTTTCTTGCCTGTTCTTCTGCATAGAGATCTACACTAGGGAATGGGCAACTACAGTACTTTCTCAAGTTATTATGCCTTGTGTCTGTGACTGTAGCTTCGCTTTTTTTTTCGTTTAATCGACATTCAAAAGTGCCGTAATGGTCTAGTTGAAATTAATGGTTTGAGTTTGAGATAAATTTTATTGGAAGTTCGTATGTAGGTGGTAATCTTCTAAATTACTGATCCGATTCTGAAAATTCTTTCACAAACGGGGAGCCACATTAGCCCCGAGTGTCGTCGACTACGTTTAAGAAGTCCCAGTGGGTTAATTTCCGTACTTATCAGGAGTAACGCCCGCCGTGAGCAAAAGTTAAAATGCAATATTCGACTATGAGATTGTGCCAAGGTAAGGTAATAACTGATGCTAATCATATACTGCTTCTACAAATGCTAGTGCCAACAAAGGTTCTTACAATAAGTAACACTTAACTAAATGCCTAAATAATACTGCAGTATTGAAGTTCGAACTCTCAGCGGTCAGCAGAGAGTTTAATATCATTATAGCGAAAATATCCGCTTTCAAAAGCATTTGTTTAGCAGGTACACATTGTGTTAGTGAAAATGAGTGAACGTTACGATACGTTCGGACATGTGCCAATTAAACACGTCGATTACAAGTGTATTATAAGATTATAACCATAACCTTCTAGTATAAGAAACAATACAGTAGACAAGTGCATAGGTAAAAAAAAATGCAACTGTGAAATGAACCAAATAATGCGTGCTACCGTAAAACTATGCCATGCATGTACTAATTCAAGAATTTAAAGTGTTGGTAATTGAGACTTTATTTCCAGTACATTAAGTCATCGTTTACCATTCTGTGCTATGATATCATTCATATTTGTACATATTAAGACGTAATGTGTGACCTTCTGAGGTAGTCTGAAACACGGTCGCTAAGTAAATAGAGACGGAAAAGAACATCTTATTTTTGTGTGTTTGTTCAGTGCATTCGTGAAGATACTTAATGTATTTAGTAATAAATACCTAACCTGGCTGATTGGGCCAGGGAAGGCAAAACATCGAGAGATTCGGAAACGAATAGAGAAGGCCTTTGCTCAGTAGTGGGACAGAAAAGGACAAAAAATCACCTCATGAACTCATATAGATAATTTTGCACTTTGTCTTAAATCTACACAGATCAAACATTACCTCTTAGGTAAATACTTATAAACCACATAAGATGAACCTTATATAGTCATTTAATTGGTTAATTAAATACTATGTTATTCATGAAAACATCCTCAATCAAATAACTAAAATTAAATATAAACGTGACATCAGATTCTGCAGTAACTAAAATATTGATTTACGTCACAAAAACCACAGTTAAAACTAAAACAGTTACCTTCCCTAAAAGACTAACTGAGCAATTTTAAAACTGGGTTTTTCAAACCAAAAATTTCAAAGAATAGAGCTCAAAAACACACCTTTTCTGTTCATTGAAGTGAACAAAACATATCTATACAATTTCATTCAATAGGTAAAACGGAAACGTAATACACGGAATTTCTGTTAAATTCTCTCTCTCCGACAGAATTCCCCTGGATGCTTAACATCGACACTGAGAACGAGATAAGCATGTTGGAAATAGTCCGGCTTACATGTACTCACAAGCAGTAAGGAAAGAAAATCGACTTTTCCGATCTCCGTCGTGTGAGGCTTATATCGTTTCTTGTAGTTTTAAATGGGAAAAGATGCATGAAATGATGCATGGTGCATGGAATGAGCATATAGAATCTTCTTTGTTTATCGTGTGGTTTCGTTAAGCCTAACCTGGTGTTACAGTTTTTATGCCTTTGACTCGGCTTTAAATGCCGTCGAGAAATATCTCTCAGGCATGCTGGTTTACACCCGAAGTTTTTCTTCACGGAAGCGAGTGATAATTATGCAATAAGCACATGAATCCGAAAAAGTAAAGTGCGTGTCTTGTGTTCGAACTGGAGACCTTATGACTTGGCAGTTCGACGTTCACTCCACTAGACTTCTTATCTTACAAAGTATAAAACAAAATCGCTCCCGCTGTAAATTTTCAGCAATAATAAGGTGGTACTATCCTACACGATCTGTTGAGGGGTCATTGTACTCATAATTTAAAACAATTTTTACTATATACTTACTCTGAATCGCGAAAACAAAATCAGCTGTTCCCTACAATATGTTCGCATGAACTCGTCAAAATGTATGGAACAGCTGTTTTTTTTGTAGTAGTTTTGAAGTATTGAATAATATACGAAAAGTATTTGCAGTTTCAAAGAAATTGTACAGAAAAAAACAACAGACATTTCAACAGTTTGCTTTTATACAAACTGCAGTCTCTGACAGGATAATTTTTCGTAAAATCACGGAGTATTATTTTTATATTTTGTAAGTATTTTCCTACTTATTGTGCACTGATATATAAATTCACCATCCTATTGTTACCTACAATACAATAGTTATCCATATGTGTTTATGGAATACCCAGAACACAATATTGTTTGTTACTAAATCGGTACAATGTGTTATGTTCATTTCTATAATACATTTTGTATATATGTATATCACCGTAAAATTGTCAAACACGTTATATTACAATATAACGTGTTTTTTCTCGCGATATTGTAATGTCTCGAATTATTGTCAACTGAACATACGGAAGTATCTCTGCCCCCATAATCGGGACTTGGGGCACGCCCCCATTAGGTTAGTTAGGTTCCTTTAAACCCTGCACTCGGAAATAGGGCCGCGAAGCGGGGCTCCGTCGACTACGCTTTTTAGGGGGAATATAAAGTGTTTTAAGGTTATGTTATATTAATCGGTATTTCTCAGGAATGGTGCATTATCTTTTCATGAGAGTTGTGCCACTGGGCAAGGGGGACCCCTCCTTCCCTCCACACCGCGTAAGTTGACTACCATCGCATGCATTTCATGAAAAATAATGCGTTTTGTTGTAAGCAATATGTTCATTTGACAATAATTCGAGACTTTACAATATCGCTAGAGATATTACAATATAACGTATTTGACAATTTTACGGTGACATATATAATTGATCGTAAACTACTATTTATAAAATATATTTGTACACAAAACATAACATAACATCACGCCAGTAATCCTCGAAGGGTTGGATAGAGGTGTAGCTAATAGTACACACATATTTCGCCAATTATGTTTAAGTCCCAAGTAATAGTACATGCACATTTCGCCAGTTATGTTTAAGTCCCAAGTAATAGCACACACACATTTCGCCAGTTATGTTTAAGTCCCAAGTAATAGGGGGCGAGCCTACTGCCATCAACTGGGCACAAATCCAGACTCTGTGTCTGCTACTGAGAAAGTCCTGTTGGTAAAACCCTATAAATAAATAAATAAATATCGCTGGACAGTAACACACAGCGCCATCTAGTGCCACACTAAGCAAGGCTTGTGTCGTGGACACTAGGTAGTTGATATACTACATATATACTTTTTTGTTTGTAAATACATAATTATCTTCTATCTATATCTATCTTCTATCTATACTTATAATAAATCTGTAGAGAGGTCAATTCTGTACATGAAATATATTTACAAAATAACTATCGGGGGGTGATTAGTGATCGATACTGATGCCAAAAATGCAATCAGTAAAATTTTTGTCTGTCTGTCTGTCTGTCTTTCTGTCTGTCTGTCTGTCTGTCTGTATGTTATTTATAGAAAAAAAAACTACTCGACGGATTTTAACGAAACTTGGTACAATTATTCTACATACTCCTGAGCAGGTAATAGTATACTTTTCATCACGCTACCATTAATAGGAGCAGAGCAGTGAAAGGAAATGTTGGGAAAACGGGAGAAGTTACTTGGTTTTTTTAGCTTCCGTCGCGTGTGCAGCCTTAATGGTTAAAGCTACATAGAAATCATGTATAACGGAAATATTCCACATAAAATTATATAAAAAATATCCCAAGACAGCATATGTCTATCTTTTATAGTTGACTCACAATAACACGTGTAACTCCCGATAGCTTAGCAGTTCGGAGATTTGTTATTATTATATTTGTTTACTCTTACGTTTATAATATTCTCACTCAACCCCAATTTTGAAACTTCACGCGGGCGAAGCCGCTGGCAGAAGCTAGTTATACATATAAAGATCTATGACTCGGAAAAAATGTCCATGCTCTTCACACAAACTTTTGCTCCAAACGGGATTCGAACCCAGGACTCTAAAACGTAAGGCAGCCCCACTACCGCTACGCCATTCGGGTCGTCAACACGTATCACTGCCTGAACCGGGAATCGAACCCAGGACCTCATGCTCAGCAGTGGCGATTGCGACAACTAGACCTACGAGGCAATCAAAAAATGTATGTATTAACGGGTAACTCGGAGAAGACCAATTAAGGAAGCCAAAATGATACTTTTGAATTCCTCCTACGTAATTGAATTTTAATACAGTTCATTTCAGACGCTCAGGTAGGTTTCAGTTATATTCATTACTGTTCCAAGAATAATTTGAATAACCAGTTCCAGAGAGAGCCCTATTATTTTTGTTCTTTTAAGTTTTCCGCGTTCTAAAAAAAGTACTTTTGCCTGCTATCCACAAATATAAACAGCCAGGATTTTTTTTAAAGTTCGAACTGTTGTTTATTTTTCACTGACTCATTGAATTATTTTAGTATCTTTACCAGAAATCTGTAAGCTAACCCCAATGTAGAAATATACTATAGGCATCTAACTGCCCAGCCCTTCCAAAACATGGCTTCAATTACCTCGGTGACTCAGGCTTTTAGACAGTATGCCTCATATTGTATAGAAGGCCAATAAGTACTAACTGTTCGGCCCTTTGCAAGACTTCCCATTGTGTGCCACGCACGTGAAATACCAACCTAAAGAAAAAACTAAAGACTCTATTTAAATTCCATTCAATGTAAATTTTCCTGAATAGTTTATCTACAAACTAATAATATTTCTCAGATAAAATTTGCTCACAATAAGTCGCTGATAATTTGTCATTGATTTATTTAAATATTTTCAATACAATACAAACAGCTTTGCATGGCAATAATCGATTTGGTTAATGTAAATTATTGTGACGATATTTCAGTGGTATTTAATTAGATGTTTTTGGTAAGACAGAAGAGTTCTTAACACGTAAGAAGTAGACTGAATGATGGACGAATAAAAACGTCAAAGATTGTTATTTATTCGTACTTCACCGTTCACATTTAGGCCAAACGTCATGAGACTGGCCTGAAAAAAAAATGTAAAAAAAGAAAGACTTCATTTAAACGGATTGACATTTGTATTGTGTTTTTTGTACAATGTAAATATGTACCCTATCTGAGGATAATGTTGTAAATAGGTAAATGTATAATAATGTCTGGTAAAGTATAAAGGTTCGTGTATTTTTCATACGCAGGTTATTTATCGTAAAAGTACGTATCGATAAAACTGCTAGTAATTTGTATGATAATTACATCATTATCGTCACGAACGCTTTGTCTTGTTCGTTTTAGGTCGATGTTGACTTCCACGACATGCTTATTTTTTGTACCTATACGTAGGGACTACTAGCTGACCCACGCAATTTCGTCTGCGTGAGAAAAAGCTCGCAAAGGGAATAACTTTCCCCCGTTTTTGCAACATTTTTCATTTATGCTGCGCTCCTATTGGTCGTAGCGTGATGTTGTTTGTATAAAGCCTTCCTCGATAAATGGACTATGAAACACAAAAAGAATCTAGAGATTAGCGCGTTCAAACAAACAAACTCTTCAGCTTTATAATATTTACTTTATTAGTATATATGAGCTTTGAATTGTACTTAGAAATATATGTCTCTATTGGCTGCTGACAAACTGTACCCCTCAACCCCTGTATGGCAAGAGATTACGTACTTTTGCCCGGATGATGGCGAAAGGGTCGCCCCTATTACATGGGACTTAAACATAACTGGCGAAACGTAGGTGTACTATTATATACTCGTCTGCCTACCCCTTTGCAGATTACAGGCTGCCTTACGTTTTAGGGTCCTGGGTTCGAATCCCGGTAGGAGCAAAAGTTTGTGTGAGCATGGACATTTTTTCCGAGTCATGGATGTTTATATGTTTAATAAGTGTATTATTTACAAACAAAAAAGTATATATGTAGTATATCAACTATCTGGTGTCCACGTCACAAGCCTTGCTTAGTATGGCACTAGATGGCGCTATGTGTTATTGTCCAGCGATATTTATTTATTTATTTATTTATAGGGTTATACCAACAGGACTTTCTCAGTAGCAGACACAGAGTCTGGATTTGTGCCCAGTTGATGGCAATAGGTTCGCCCCCTATTACTTGGGACTTAAACATAACTGGCGAAATGTGTGTGTACTATTAGCTACACCTCTATCCAACCCTTCGGGGATTACTGGCGTGATGTTATGTTATCTTTTGTGTACAAATATATTTTTATAAATAGTAGTTTACGATCAATTATATATACAAAATGTATTATAGAAATGGACATAACACATTGTACCGATTTAGTAACGAACAATATTGTGTTCTGGGTATTCCATAAACACATATGGATAACTATTGTATTGTAGGTAACAATGGGGTGGTGAATTTATATATCAGTGCACAATAAGTAGGAAAATACTTACAAAATATAAAAATAATACTCCGTGATTTTACGAAAATTTATCCTGTCAGAGACTGCATTTTGTATAAAAGCAAACTGTTGAAATGTCCGTTGTTTTTTTCTTTTTTTCAATTTCCTTAAAACTGCAAATACTTTTCGTATATTATTCAATACTTCAAAACTACTACTTACTTTGTAAGATAAGAAGTCTAGTGGAGTGAACGTCGAACTGCCAAGTCATAAGGTCTCCAGTTCGAACACAAGACACGCACTTTAATTTTTCGGATTCATGTGCTTATTGCATAATTATCACTCGCTTCCGTGAAGGAAAACTTCGGGTGTAAACCAGCATGCCTGAGAGATATCTCTCGACGCCATTTAAAGCCGACTCAAAGGCATAAAAACTGTAACACCAGGTTAGGCTCAACGAAACAACACGATAAACAAAGAAGATTCTTTAAGCTCATTCCATGCACCATGCATTATTTCATGCATCTTTTCCCATTTCTAACTACAAGAAACGGTATAAGCCTCACACGACGGAGATCGGAAAAGTCGATTTTCTTTCCTTACTGCTTGTGAGTACATGTAAGCCGGACTATTTCTGAATATATCGCGCTCTGCTTAGGCTATTTCCAACATGCTTATCTCGTTCTCAGTGTCGATGTTAAGCATCCAGGGGAATTCTGTCGGAGAGAGAGAATTTAACAGAAATTCCGTGTAGTACGTTTCCGTTTTACCTATTGAATGAAATTGTATAGATATGTTTTGTTCACTTCAGTGAACAGAAAAGGTGTGTTTTTGAGCTCTATTCTTTGAAATTTTTGGTTTGAAAAACCCAGTTTTAAAATTGCTCAGTTAGTATTTTAGGGAAGGTAACTGCTTTAGTTTTAACTGTGGTTTTTGTGACGTAAATCAATATTTTAGTTACTGCAGAATCTGATGTCACGTTTATATTTAATTTTAGTTATTTGATTGAGGATGTTTTCATGAATAACATAGGTAGTATTTAATTAACCAATTAAATGACTATATAAGGTTCATCTTATTTGGTTTATAAGTATTTACCTAAGAGGTAATGTTTGATCTGTGTAGATTTAAGACAAAGTGCAAAATTATCTATATGAGTTCATGAGGTGATTTTTTGTCCTTTTCTGTCCCACTACTGAGCAAAGGCCTTCTCTATTCGTTTCCGAATCTCTCGATGTTTTGCCTTCCCTGGCCCAATCAGCCAGGTTAGGTATTTATTACTAAATACATAAAGTATCTTCACGAATGCACTGAACAAACACACAATAGTATGATGTTTCCGTCTCTATTTACTTAGCGACCGTGTTTCAGACTACCTCAGAAGGTCACACATTACGTCTTAATATGTGCAAATATGAATGATATCATAGCACAGAATGATAAACGAGGACTTAATGTACTGGAAATAAAGTCTCAATTACCAACACTTTAAATTCTTGAATTAGTACATGCATGGCATAGTTTTACGGTAGCACGCATTATTTGGTTCATTTCACAGTTGCTTTTTTTTTACCTGTGCACTTGTCTACTGTATTGTTTCTAATACTAGAAGGTTATGGTTATAATCTAATAATAAATCTTATAATCGACCTGTTTAATTGGCACATGTCCTGACGTATCGTAACGTTCACCCATTTTCACTAACACAAAGTGTACCTGCTTTTGAAAGCGTATACTTCAGCTGTTATGTTATTAAACTCTGTGCTGACCGTTCGAAAGTTCGAATTTCAATAATGCAGTATTATTTAGGCATTTAGTTAAGTGTCACTTAATGTAAGAACCTTTGTTGGCACTAGCATTTGTAGAAGCAGTATATGATTAGCATCAGTTATTACCTTACCTTGGCACAATCTCATAGTCGAATATTGCATTCTAACTTTTGCTTACGGCGTTACTCCTGATAAGTACGGAAATTAACCCACGGGAACTTTTTAAACGTAGTCGACGACACTCGGGGCTAATGTGGCTCCCCGTTTGTGAAAGAATATTCGGAATCGGATCAGTAATTTCGAAGATTACCACCTACATACGAACTTCCAATAAAATTTATCTCAAACTCAAACCATTTATTTCAACTAGACCATTACGGCACGTTTGAATGTCGATTAAACGAAAAAGAAGCGAAGCTACAGTCACAGACACAAGGCATAATAACTTGAGAAAGTACTGTAGTTGTCCATTCCCTAGCGTAGATCTTTATGGAGAAGAACGGGCAAGAAACTCCATGGACACTCTTTCAATCAAAAATGTTGTTACAAAATCTTTCATGTTGAGATTATACATATTATTATATGTGAGAACGATGTAGAAAGACTCATAGTATTAGTGATATTTAAAGGGTACTATGCATAGGCCGACTAATATTTCAGTAAAGTCATGATCTAAGTGAAATCTCAACCGATCATCCAGTGTCATTCTAACGCACGTTCTACACGCTCTAGAAACAAAATCCATATAAATCAATAAATAATTTACACGGCGGTGCACGCGAAACCACGCATCATAAATAACGCAAGTCTTTCATTACACGTGAATGGGACCGATTAATTCGGTGTCAATGTACTAATCAGGGCAACAACTGCCAATCAGAGTGTTGATGTGGTTCTAGAATAATGGTAGCTTTGTGAAGCGCTGCTTAATGAGCGATTGAAGCGCTTTTGTCGCTGAATTTTTATGATTTGCTTTTGACGTAATCTGATTTGCATTTGTGGTGTCGTTTTGGTGCACTACAGTTAATTTTTTATCTAACCTAATCAGATTTTTTAAGATGTGGTACTATTTTAACCTCTTGTATGCCGTAATCATAGAAACAATTAAAAAGCTATTGTGTCTCGCGTGGATCTACGTTCATGAAGGTTTAAATAAAGAATTCGTTGTTCTGTTCTTAATTCAAACCTATATACATAAAATTGTATTCCACGAATGCGTCGTCATATGTTTATCTTTCGCTTTCAGTTTTTCACGCACTTCTTAACAATGTGTTATGAAATGCGGAAATGAAAAAAATACTTTTCTATTTATCATTTCATTTGTATATATTTAAAGGAGTGACTCAATAATGACTCACGAAGTTTCCCTTTCTACAAAACGGTCCTTTCGGCCAGTTTTGACGTAAATGATCTTTGCGGTTAAGTTGCGGTAGAAACTTTGCTCTTCATTGGACCATTGGTTTCAGGCCTTCTTTTCATTAATTTCTCCATTGTGTGCAGACTTGGAACCAACTTTACATTGACCAAGTAAACGATTTCTTTTGGTTTTCTTCTGACAAAACTGTTGCAGTCTCACATTAACAAGAATATACAGCATACCAAGCATTCTAGTCAATGGTTTATGGAATATTTAAAGTATAGTTATGACCTTAAAAATGGTATTTGAAAAAAAACCTTGTAAAAGTCAGAAAATTGACCATATATCTCCGTAGCTAGTTCCCAGGTATGGTCCAGAACAAAAAAATATCGCAATGACTATTTACACCCTTTATAATATTTTGTTCGCGTTGAGGTACAATTCTGTGAGATCAGTAAAGAACAGACGTTATCATGACAGGAGGCCCCAGGGGCAGGTAAAGTCTGCCCCAGTCACGGTTCTGACTCATAGGTGTCTCATTGTATCATTGCCAAGAAGCCAAACCAATCATCTTACCGATCACAGAGCTCACCCACAATCTTATCACAAAGCAATTAAGTTCAGATTTATTTGCCGCCCGTTTATCTAACGCCTCATAAGTTTGTAACCCACGTAATAGTCTTGCAGTCTGAATAAATCGGCGCACGATGGTGTAATACCCTGAGACAGTGGCGTTGTTTGCAAATAGAATATGCAATGAGACTTTGCAATACTTTTTCTACTGGCATTTTCATATTGTTTGCTAATTAATTAACTGCCTTTTGTTTTGTTCAAAGCAACCAAGTTGTTATTTTTAAACAGTTTTATTATTAAATTTTCTTTCTTTTTTCTTATTTTTGGTATGAAAAATTTGTTGAACATGGTTTGTCTTGTAACTTGTTCAGTTTCTCCTACTAAAATAAAACGTATATAATAGGTAGGTACTAAAAATTTGCTCTTGAAAATCTTCACATCTGTTCAATCTAGTCTGATTTCCTCTAACAATATTTACGTTAAACTGAATTCTTTCTTAAACATATTAAGTGGATTCATTTTAAATGATCTACTAGCCGTGAACGAAAGTTCACGTAAACACTTTTTAAAAATATGCACCTGTGTACATCCAGCAGACTAAACGATATGTATAATATGCCTCCTAGCCGCAAACGTACTTGGTATCAACATTAAATACAATCTTACACAAAATAAATATAAAACTATCGTTTACAAAAGTGAGGTAAGCAGGTGTTTATGCATTTGCAAAAGTGATAAATTACCTTCTTTAATATTGTAAAGAATTCTACCGTCGATTACTTACCATTATGATTCACGGTTATGACTTGGGTATAAATTAATTGAGCAATTACAGATTACGACGATTATGATGGCCTACGTCATCGACAAAAAAGTGAAGATACGAGTACAATGATTTAGTAGAGACTCGAACAGGCTCTTGTCCAACAGTCGATGTCGGTATCAGATTGATTGACGCAATCGGCATTCGGCATAACAGTTCAAAATAACATTATCCAGTGTTAATGTAATATTTTACCTCATAAAAATGTTAAGTACAAAATCAATACAAAGTAAAATAGTCTAATACGTACATGATATTGTGTGAGTTATTAATCATATAATATAACGTCTAAAATAAACCTAGCACGCTATGTTTTCGACATTTCCTTGTATTATAGCAGTCATGTTTCGAGTGTATTATGTGCGAACGTGTTTATAATTAGATATTAATGTTATAAAACTTTTGTTATTTATTATAATGGAGAAACAGGACCATCTTGATCCAAATGTAGGTAAGTGTATCTGAGTCTAACAATCTGTTTTGTTTGAATTTAATTATTTTAAATGAGATTACTTTTTCTGCTTGTTTTGAACTGTCATAAAAAGTTACATAATGCCAAGTTAGGCTGTACAGGGATGTGTAGTTTACAAATCAATAAATGCTGACAGTTACAAAGATAAGAATACGAGTCTGTATAATTTTGGAAACTGCATTCAACCGATCGATTAGACGGGACCGAACTAAATATAGTCTTCGTGTTGTGACCTACTGAAGGAGTTTGAACGAGGATTTTATTTCTCAACCAGGAAAATCTCACCACAGACAGTTTATGCTTCAAATATTGGATACAGATAAAAATAGATCAATTTTTCAGTGAACAATCTAGAGACGTACTCACCTACATGATAATTATAATGAAAAAAGTTTCCGAAGCTATCAGAAGTACCTGTGATGGAAACACGCATATATCCTTAGTTGGGATCGATAAACACTGAGTCAAAATGTCGAGTTCATCGCCATACGATACGGCTGATGTATTACAAGGTCGGGCATAACCTTCGCGCTTTCGGTGTACACTCGACTAAAAAGTTTGGTGTACAGGATAAATCTTAACTTCTTTCGAATATTTAGTAAACTTTACGTAACTAGGTATAAGGGTAAGGGAAACTATGGATGGGCTGTGTGGAAGATAAAATTAAAAGACAATGACAATGAAATAAACGAAATTGACAAAAACGAATCACGAAAAACGAATTGTCACTGACATAGAGAAGGGCATGAGAATGATAACGATGGTTGCATACTGCATGGTAACTTTAATCTGAAGACTTATTCACAAGAGCTACGTCAAATTCTTGACTACTAAGCACACCGATCCGACTCGGCTGGGCAGGGTTCGGGAAGCTGCGCGGTATCTTCTTGTCCAGCTTACCGCAGTTTCTCAAGACGAAAGTCTATGACCAGTGCGTGTTGCCAGTGATTACATACGGGACCGAGACGTGGTCGCTCACAATGGGCCTTATCAAAAGGCTTAAAGTTACCTAAAGGGCAATGGAGAGGGCTATGCTCGGAGTTTCCTTGCGTGATCGAATCAGAAATGAAGACATCCGCAAGAGAACCAAGGTCACCGACGTAGCCCGAAGAATTGCCAAACTTAACTGGCAATGGGCAGGTCACATTCCAAGGCCTATGTCCAGCAGTGGATGTCTTTCGGCTGAAATGATGATGATGATGAAGCACGCAAAACATTGATTAATAGTACCTATTTTGCGGCCTGCACACCTATTAATTTAGTTGACTGTATCAACACGATAAAGGGTGCCGGAGTTCTAATCCTTTTGCGTTCTCATGTCTATTGGTATTGTCTACATAACAACTGTTACGATGACATCATGTGAATGGAAATGAGGGCTCACCTTGCCATGGTAGGTAGGTACTATATCGGTCGCAATTAAGTGAAAAACTAGATTGTTCGTCGTCAGTGAAATTGTTTATGGAAAATTGAAATGTACGTCTTTTAGGCAACTAAAATTGGGTCGATTTTTTTATGGTTAGAAAAATATCTAAAGCATAATATGACACTGTGACAGCTTTTGTACTGAAGATAAATGTAATGTCAAACTGTTATATTTATTCTCCAGATAAAATTTTGCTCTTATTAGAATTAATGTTTATTTCGTTCACAAGATTTCGGCTTCAGTATTTCAGTAGGCGTGAATAGCATTTTAAACCTAATAGGAAAGAGCTACCTACATTAATCTAGTCGAAAATGAATTGAACTAACCTTGACTCCAAGCAGCGACATTTTATTACCATTACGAATCCTCTCGGGTCTTGAACTAGACTCACGGGCGCGTCCGAATTAATATTGACTCATTTTTATTAGCTGACAACCCTGACGTTGACCGAATGAATTGTTTATTTTGAAAAAGGATGACAATTAATGACAGCAACCATTACTGATTAGTTTATCAAAATAATCAATCGTTGACATGGTTTAGATTAAGGAGATAAGAATAATTAAGTGTGCATTTTCAAGCTGATTGCTTTTAACCACTTCATGTTAAATACTGATGATATTCGACTGCATCCGGTAAGACTGGAAGCCTGGCTGGATAACTGCTAGCCTAGCTGACCAACTGATAAATAATCCAGAAGTCTTCCGATGAAGATACGTTTTTCGTTTAAGTCTAGGCCGGATTTAAGTAGTACGGAGGGTACATGAAGGTGAAGACTAGCTGGACCTTGAGGGTCGAGAGATTAGAGCCGCGTCACAACACCAACTTCAAGTCGTTTGTGGTGCGAGTTCCGACACAATATCTCGACATGTTTTTCAAGGAAGAGTTTTGGCCGAAGGGTGTTGTCTACCGACGTTTTCGCGGCAGGCTACATGACACCGCACAGCGTAACACGACGCCGCCACTTCGTGTGAGATAGTTCATAGCTTATAAGTTAGATTTCATATGTGTTAGTTTATTTTTATGTTGTTTATTTTGTGTATTTTATCTATGGGCCTTAAGATGCCTGATAATAAAAATTATTGATTGATTGATTGATTGATTATGCACTCATTATTAATTTGTACTACTTGTTTGAAGACAATATTGAAATGTTGCATTATTTATTAATGTTATCCTACACTTAATCAAATATTAACAAACTTTTTACATTTTTAAATATTAATATAAAAATATACCATATACTTAAAAACATTTATTTTTATTAATGTTATTATTATGTCAATACAAATCAATTATATTTTTTCAATAACATGTCAATGAGAAAAATAAATACGTTGATAGTTCACACTCCAATTCATTACACTTCCGTTCATAACAATCGGGTACCTAGTTCTCATTAATAAAATGAGTTAAATATTTTGCAAATTCCCATTATGTCTTGTGGTTGGTAAATACTAATTAATAGGTCATTAATAAGTTGTTTGCGGACCGTTTCTTTGATAAGACACCATTATTGACGTCATAACGTGCCCTAACAGGATAAAATCAATAAAAATCCTATACTTGTGCCTTCCGATGATCTAATTTTGGTTCAGGAATATTATGAAAGCTTGTGAATTAGGTACTTATATGGTGATCGTGAACTTGACTAAATCATATTACCTACTGTCAAGCCAAAATCCTTTTTGATCAAAACCTCACCGTACTACTATACCTATACAGTACAAAGTGCGATGCATAGCAAACAGCATATTTGGGTGAAGAAACCATCGTGAGGAAACCAGCAGTCCAGCATACCTGAGAGATATTTCTCGACGGCATGTTAAGCTAAGTCAGAGGCCCATGGGCGGCATAAAAACTCTTGACACCAGGTTAGATTCAAGATTCAAGATCCTTTATTTGCATGAAATATGGTACGTTACATGATGGTCTTATAAATTCAAAGGTTTCACATATTACGCTGACTTCATCAGCATGCAAACTTAAAAATTAAAATATCTAACACATTTTACTCGTAATGTACGTAGTTCTAAATTTTACAAAACATCTAAAAAGTTATAGAATGACAATTTATCTTTCACAATAGTATTATTTTAGAATTAAAAAGACTCATGTGTAGAATAAAATAAAATAAAAAAAAAACAATACAAGGCAAGAAAAAATAATAAAGTTAAAATATTAAGATCAATAAAATAGGAATATAAGCTATTTACCCATTACAAATGGGTTTGTCAAAAACTCGTTTATTGTGTAGAACACGTTTTGGTAATTGTTTCGGTATTTTATTGAAAATTTTGACCGTGAATTAAAAAATTGTGGTTAATGCCTAAATAATTAACCACACGATAAAGAAGAAGAATGAATGCCATTTAAAGAAAACAAACACGCAGAAGAAAATAATATAAAGTAAAGCAATAAAAAAACTAAAATTATTCAAAAGAACAACTACAAAATAAAGTCCAGTTGTATTCGGATAACCAGAAATATAACTCGTGTTTAACACATGACGCTAGAATCTTATCAATCAGCACACGAAACTTAAAACCAAAAAATGGGGTGATACCGTATTATAAGCCAATAACAGCTGTTCGTAGGCACCTGCGCATGGGCATGGCAACTGTCGTTGCTATAGCAACAATGACCAAGCCATATGGCCGGAACGTTATAAAGAAAGTAAAACGACTGCGGTGATACGGTACAACCAAGCATGTGTCAAAACGGTTTTGTGCATTTGAGGTGAATACACTGAAATACTACTTCTACTACTGAACAGCTCCAGATTTAGGGGCACTTGCCCCGGGCTTCCACAAAGAAGGGGGCTCCAAAAAGAGTTTTTTTTAAGTAAGAAAAAAATACATTCTTTGTGTCTACGACCAGGCTCATAGTCCGAGACGATGAGAAGATGTACGACACCTTGAATACATATTGTTTTCGTCTGTTCCAAAAAAAAAATCCGTGTCCTTTTTTTTATTGTCTCAGGCCCTCCGTACTACTTAAATCCGGCCTAGACTTAAACGAAAAACGTATCTTCATCGGAAGACTTCTGGATTATTTATCAGTTGGTCAGCTAGGCTAGCAGTTATCCAGCCAGGCTTCCAGTCTTACCGGATGCAGTCGAATATCATCAGTATTTAACATGAAGTGGTTAAAAGCAATCAGCTTGAAAATGCACACTTAATTATTCTTATCTCCTTAATCTAAACCATGTCAACGATTGATTATTTTGATAAACTAATCAGTAATGGTTGCTGTCATTAATTGTCATCCTTTTTCAAAATAAACAATTCATTCGGTCAACGTCAGGGTTGTCAGCTAATAAAAATGAGTCAATATTAATTCGGACGCGCCCGTGAGTCTAGTTCAAGACCCGAGAGGATTCGTAATGGTAATAAAATGTCGCTGCTTGGAGTCAAGGTTAGTTCAATTCATTTTCGACTAGATTAATGTAGGTAGCTCTTTCCTATTAGGTTTAAAATGCTATTCACGCCTACTGAAATACTGAAGCCGAAATCTTGTGAACGAAATAAACATTAATTCTAATAAGAGCAAAATTTTATCTGGAGAATAAATATAACAGTTTGACATTACATTTATCTTCAGTACAAAAGCTGTCACAGTGTCATATTATGCTTTAGATATTTTTCTAACCATAAAAAAATCGACCCAATTTTAGTTGCCTAAAAGACGTACATTTCAATTTTCCATAAACAATTTCACTGACGACGAACAATCTAGTTTTTCACTTAATTGCGACCGATATAGTACCTACCTACCATGGCAAGGTGAGCCCTCATTTCCATTCACATGATGTCATCGTAACAGTTGTTATGTAGACAATACCAATAGACATGAGAACGCAAAAGGATTAGAACTCCGGCACCCTTTATCGTGTTGATACAGTCAACTAAATTAATAGGTGTGCAGGCCGCAAAATAGGTACTATTAATCAATGTTTTGCGTGCTTCATCATCATCATCATTTCAGCCGAAAGACATCCACTGCTGGACATAGGCCTTGGAATGTGACCTGCCCATTGCCAGTTAAGTTTGGCAATTCTTCGGGCTACGTCGGTGACCTTGGTTCTCTTGCGGATGTCTTCATTTCTGATTCGATCACGCAAGGAAACTCCGAGCATAGCCCTCTCCATTGCCCTTTAGGTAACTTTAAGCCTTTTGATAAGGCCCATTGTGAGCGACCACGTCTCGGTCCCGTATGTAATCACTGGCAACACGCACTGGTCATAGACTTTCGTCTTGAGAAACTGCGGTAAGCTGGACAAGAAGATACCGCGCAGCTTCCCGAACCCTGCCCAGCCGAGTCGGATCGGTGTGCTTAGTAGTCAAGAATTTGACGTAGCTCTTGTGAATAAGTCTTCAGATTAAAGTTACCATGCAGTATGCAACCATCGTTATCATTCTCATGCCCTTCTCTATGTCAGTGACAATTCGTTTTTCGTGATTCGTTTTTGTCAATTTCGTTTATTTCATTGTCATTGTCTTTTAATTTTATCTTCCACACAGCCCATCCATAGTTTCCCTTACCCTTATACCTAGTTACGTAAAGTTTACTAAATATTCGAAAGAAGTTAAGATTTATCCTGTACACCAAACTTTTTAGTCGAGTGTACACCGAAAGCGCGAAGGTTATGCCCGACCTTGTAATACATCAGCCGTATCGTATGGCGATGAACTCGACATTTTGACTCAGTGTTTATCGATCCCAACTAAGGATATATGCGTGTTTCCATCACAGGTACTTCTGATAGCTTCGGAAACTTTTTTCATTATAATTATCATGTAGGTGAGTACGTCTCTAGATTGTTCACTGAAAAATTGATCTATTTTTATCTGTATCCAATATTTGAAGCATAAACTGTCTGTGGCTGATGCAAAAAGCCTTATCAGGCATCAAATTTATGGCGCGTGTATGGGGCTGTCTAATATAGTTTCTATTGAAAGCCAAAGTCATGGTATTTGTAACCTCTAATATTAATTAGATTTATGATACGTATTAGATAATACAATTAATAAAACAGAACTATACCTTTAATTAAATTATTGTAACTAAATATAGATTTTGTTATTAATATCATGATTGATAAGTTTAATCGTAATATATTATAACGCAACAGACGCAATTCAATGCCTAGTACTTTTGTGCGTCAATAATTAATATATTGTGGAGTATTGTATTGCCATATAGTCAGGTTAAAAACCTTGTGCCACGTTTTACGATTGTCTACTATTGTGACCATAATTAGTACTACACATTTGAAAACACAAAAACCTTAATTATTTTTCTAATTTTGATACTTATGACAAGTTTTGTTAACAAACAAAAGTACAGTACCTACACGAAGTATTCGTTAATTAACAATTTCGAAGTTTCATAATACCGTGAACAAGTTGGCAGTATTTTAACGTAATTTACGACACTTTAAAAATGTATTGAGAATGCGCGATAAGCGTCGGAACCTTACTCGTTTTCGCAAGAGTTCGCATACAAATACGTAGAAGCATCCGGTGTTTAGGAGTTACCTAATTAGATATACTTGAGCATACTTCTAGTACACGACTTAACATAGTGAAAATTAATAGATGCTAAATCAAATTTGACAACCCTGACGCAGTGTGCCAAATCTTCGATGCGCGGGCGCCGTTTGTAAATAATGCTCTTGGCAGGTGGCCTCCACATCTGCCAAAACACTTATTGATAAAGCGACATCTCAATTTAGTCGACTAGTAATGAAAAGTACACAAACAAACTTAATTTTACTGCAGCTCGTATTCATAGAGGCCTTATTAAATACCAATAACAAATGAATTTTATCTCATCAATGCCAAAGCAGGCTATTTCGTAACGTGATATTATAAAGCCCAAATCATGACTGTAATCAGGCGTCGATAACATTGGCGGATTTTCAAGGCCAAACGAACGTTTTTACGCGTTAATATTTACACAACAATATTTATTAAAGAAAACAAAAATAACAAAAAAATAAATACCTCGTCGGACAGAGGTGAGGCTAGAGGAGAATCTCTTGATCCCCTCCTCTTTGATAGAACCCTCTCTACCAAAGTATTCAACGAAAGTCTCCTGTTCGTATGATACATTTTTCTCACAGGAACTACCAAATAGGGCAAAAACTAATTGAGCCCGTAAGTCCCATTGCTTTTTAAAACGTCCAGTCTAAGCACTTTCTAAAAAACGTCTGAAAAATACACTGATAAAAAATAATAATCGCACTACCGAATTAAAACGTTCCTGAAACAATACGTACGCTCAGACTGAATTGACAGAGGAAAATGGTGGCACGAAAACTGTGGCATAGTGTTGACGAGAATATAACTCGACCGATAGTAAGTGCCTACCAGGAAAATAGGTGTGATAACGGGAACATTTGCATATACTACTCACCTAGGTCGCTTCAGATATGTTTCTATTAAATTGTTCTATGAAATATTAGAAAACGTTGCTGTTTTTTTAACGCAAAAAAGTGTAATATAAGCATACACTAATGTCGATTGTGCGGATCTCAAATTCCGGCTAAGACTGAAATTAATTTATTTAATATACAAAACACAATAATTGCTTGGCTTTGTACGTAATTGAGTTCGTTCTTCTTTCATAAGCAAAAACAAAACACTCAAAAAATTACTTCGTATAAATCTTGTTCATAATAAACACCGTCTAAATACATCAGAGTACAATCACAAACATCGTAAAAATAAACTCCCTCATTATCTGTCCAATTTAAACCATCCTGGAACCGCTTTGAGAACGATCTCGTTGCAAAGTAAACCATGGCCGAGTAAAAA
The DNA here is from genome assembly GCA_916618015.1 of Xestia c-nigrum. Lineage (NCBI taxonomy): Eukaryota > Metazoa > Arthropoda > Insecta > Lepidoptera > Noctuidae > Xestia > Xestia c-nigrum. Next base: position 11,919,729 of record OU745261.1, on the reverse strand, counting down.
TTAAGTTCAGATTCAATCTAGGATTTCGAGAGGAAAAGCTACACACGGACTTCCACTTGTCTCCAGAAAAGTTAATGAATACCTAAAGGAAAGTCCGACCACGAGGTTATTTGAAACAAAAGACAAACGTTTCAAGTTGAGACATAAACAATGGTTGAATGTTTCGTTTGTACCAAATGACCTCTTTGGCGGAATGCGAACAAAAAATGTAAAGAGCAAAGTCTTTGTAAAGAAGAAAGTGTTGGTTTTTAACTAGTAGGCACTATGTGAAAATGCGGACAACGCATTTGTAAACAGGTAGACACTTAACATCATAGTAACAAGGTTTCAAATGTTTCACTGTGGGAAAATTGCTTTGAAAACGTTTCTTAATCTTTGAGTTTATGGAACACCAATGAAAGTGATGATACAAACGCGTAAATAAACGTGAAAATGCTTTTGAATTTGTCCTCATTTTTTCGAAGATACACGAGCTGCGAATGAAAATCTATCACACTGAACTGTATGAAAATATTACAAAAAATCTACTCAAATATGTCCGTTTTTGTAACAGAAATGTGCCTTCAGAAGCTATGCCTGGAGACTGAAAAAACCATGCATACTTTAGTCCTATAAAGATCTCAAGTTTATAAGGGTCTCAGTATACAGAATATGAAATAAAGAGGTAAGTGTACATACGGTACAGTCCTTTTATTTTACACCTTTTCGTTTCAATATTACAGGACCGAGACAGGCAAGTAATGAATAATACATAACTTATATCATTTCATTATTTCCGCCCAAATTATAGTCCCGAAGGATCTTACGGAGATAGATCGAAGTTACTATGAGTTGCTGCATATTATATTAGTTACAGCACATGTGGGAATATTGAAAATTACATTATGTGTTCCTGACTCGATACAAAAGTAGTTAATTATTGCTGGAATTTCGCTCGTTCTGCGAAACAGCAAAAGATTAAACTAAATCACTGCTGAGCGAAGTTTCTTGTGTATTCGTTGCGAAATAATTGTGAATATGAATAATATACCTACGATACTAAATGGATTTCAAAGCATTGCACTAGTGTGGGGTCACTGCCTCTCAGGCAAATAAGAAACATTAAATACCTGCGTTGTAAATGTCCTAAACTATTAAATGAGCAATATTTTGTATATCTATTTGTAAACACGTTCTCGAAAACGGCTCTTACGATTTCTATGGAAGTTGCAAGTTGCAACACTTATGTGGTTATACGAAAAATCGATCTAGATAGATCTCATATAAAAATTGTTTTCTCTATTTTCACCTGAGCAAAGCTTGGTCAGCAAGGTAACTAAGGTCCATGTTCACCAAAAAGATGACGGACGATTATCTAAAAACAGCTGTTTAAAACAAATTTTTATATGGGAATATGTCACATTGACAGCTGTTTTTAGATAATCAGACTGTTATCTTCTCGGTGAACATGGACCTAAGTTTCATAAGAATTCATATTTTGAAAAATCAATGTGTGTCTTTCAGACATAATACATACACATAGTAATTTTCAAATTATTTTAAATAGTTATGTAAACATTTTCAATATGGCAAAATTCTAATATATCAAGGGTCATTGGCATTACGTGTCCGAATTAATCCATCAGACTTGTCTAATTGGTCATTTAAATAATAAAATTACACGAGCAATATTTGATTTGAACAAAACTTAATTGACCTGCAAATAGATACGAAATAGCACTGAATTGATAAAAATGTTTTATCTGAATGACAATATCATCTAGAAATGCGAATAGTTTTCCGCACAAGTTTCGAAAAAAGATTTTTAAACTTCGGGTCAAAGCTTTGTTTCTACATTGTCTGTTGTTCGAGCAATTTGGTTACCAAAATAGGGGATGGAGAGTACGAACTCTCAAAGGATAAACTTGCCCCACTGGAAAGTGGTGCGATTGAAAAGTTTCCAAGCGGAGGCCCTTAGCCCAAGTGCTCCGATGCACTTGTTTTTTTGTTCGCATTTTAAACTTATTACACTTTATCTTGAGACGAAATATAACGAAGAGGGCTGAGACAAGCTAAGTATAAGTTTATTAATTTAGACATCTTCGTGAGCGAAGTCTGCTTAAGTTCCTTAGTAAGTTCTTTCGTTATTGGCTTTTTACGCGTTTTATTCGCAGCATCAATTTCTTTTCAGCAGTTTCTTACATGTTTAAGATGTTCAAGGAATAAAAATAGTAATTACGAAGGGAGGTAGGTGATTGGTAATTTTGTTGTGACAACATTATTAATTTGTTGATTCAATGCCAAGCAGTGGCGCCAGTAATATTTCCAGTTTCTAGTGATTACAATAACTCAATTGGTTTGTTTAAATAACAAGGCGTCTGTGTACAGTAACAGAAAATAATAAATATCTCTGGAATTATTTATTTAGCGTTGGTTTGCAGTTTAGTTAAGCTTAAGATTTACATAAACGTAACATTGTTTAAGGCAATATTGAATAATATTGCTTTCTCACCGTTCTGTAATATAGATACAAATCTATTTGGTATTTTATAGCCAAGCGAATTTATAATGATGATAACTCCTTGTTTCAATTGTTGTAGGATTACTTACAACAATTGAAACCCCCCTTCCCTCTCATTGAGAGGAGGCCGTGTCCCAGCAGTGGGAACATTATAGGCTGATGATGATGATGAGGATTACTTAAAAAAAAACATAAAATAAAATGACAAGCAAAGCATCATATTTTATCTAAGAGGCAATAAACGATTGCCTGTCCAATTGCATTATGGTCATAAAGATATTGGAAAAAGAACCATCGGAGAGTGCACCTTAAGAAATTGTCAGATTTGCATGGCTTATCTACTTTTGTCAAAATATTGGGAAGAAACTCCTACTTATTATTGATGTTTTCGAGCATCGTGAATTCGTGACGTGACATTTACTTCATAAAATTACGTGGGTGGGTGTCTGGTTCAATGATTTGTTTAACCCTTAAAAGCTAAATGAACCATTTAAATAGTGTGAAGTTCAACCATGTAGATCTAAAATAATAACAAAGTAACTCGGTCGGAAATTCTCGACCTTTCCGTAGTAAAGCGATAAAAATAGGGTCCAATAAAAAGAAGAAAAATATTCCTGGCTAGGTTATCAAATCAAATGATGAGGCTATAGGCCAAAGTTGGCCCGCGTTCAAATACTGATCTCAATTTGCGCAGTCCCCTTTGCTTGAAATATTGTACCGACCGTGCATCGGACCATAATTTAGATACTGGCTCATAAACAGTCGCCGTTTAGGGTTAAATTTATTCACCGTCGTTTTACCTACATGGGAGTTATTGAATGGTTATTTTTCTAATTTATTATACTGAGATAGTTGCTTAACAGTTCTGCGAGAAAATAAGAAAAGCTGTCATGTAACTCAATCTCAGTAAATTTTGCCTTTACACGAGTTTAGCAGTTTTTTTTCTAGGTTTTTTTTAGTCATGCTCGTCTTGTGTTGACGTGTAACAAAAAAGTTGTCATATCTATTCAACGTTGTGTCATCTTAACTGATGTTTGAAGGTTATGTAAACGACGATGTCCAAGGTCCACTATACTTTTCATCTTTATACAACATCTTTAGATACCTAATTCACATCAAAATTTAGCAGTAGCGTGAAGAAATTATTTTAAACTGATTTATCAGATTATACGTACATAAAGATGCAAATAGATCTTTATTTATGTTTTAACCGACAAGGAAGTAAGCAGCTAAATCATTTATTTTCTTGTCTTTCCTATCACACGCACTCATAAATAAATGGAGCACCTCCACCATGTAGATATACCTCAAGAGACGTATGAGGGACTGCAAGATTTATGTAAGGTCTGATGCTAGCTAAAAATGAGTACAACACCATCTATTTTTCTACGGAATCCATTTGCTGACAAGGGTCAGTCATGTTATTGCCACCGGATCGCGGGCCTGGTCCGAATTTCAGCACAATCTTTACTCAAGTCTCATACATATTAATGAGGGTCCAAGAACACAGAAGAATAGGATTGAACATTCCCAGATTTACTAAGATTATCCGTAAGTTACGCACCTTCGGTTGTCGGGTCGGTTGCGACGATTGGAGATTTATGTTTATTCCTTTCGGGTTCCACAACTTAGTAATCGGTGGACACCCTAAGTATCTAATTCGTTTACATCCTTATATTGTTTGATAACAGCGAAATTTGGGAAGGTACAGTAACGTCAACAATGTCTGATAGACTCATTAAAATAGACACTAATTAAGTGTTTAAGCAAAAAAACTATACAAATTAGAAAGTAATATCTTAATGAGCTAAGTATGTACTGTAATAAATAACTTCGCGGTAAACAGCGAGATATTATCCGCTTTTTTCATACATTAGTACGAGATCAGACGTTTGTAACAGAGCATGGCTGGCGGCCGATATAGAAGTCATTATAAAGTCAATATTATTACTAACAGATACAGATTAATGGTGATCTATTCCATCGATAACCTAACTGTTCATTCGTTATAATGAAGTATCGTAAAATACAATCGATTAAGGTAGGGCTTTGACAACTGGGCTTGAATTATTTGGCACTTCTAGAACTATATCCTAATCCTTACTAATATTATAAACGCGTAAAAAGTTAGTTACCTTTTCACGCTTGAACCACGAAACCGATCATCATATAAGTTGCAGGTGTACAATAAACGGACATACACCTTTCATCCCGAATAAAGTTTAGTTCCCGAGAAAAATAACAATACCGACGACATAATAATATATGGCGCTACGTATCTTTCTAATCATGATTAAAATATTTTATTACAAGCAGAATAATCCGAATTAATCGTCAAATTGTTATTTAGTTGTGATTTTAATTTTATTATGATGTTGATTTTAATTTGATTTGACTCTGATTTGGTCCAACTTTAATTTGATTTAATTTTTTTAATAATTTTAATTTCAATGATGATTTTAATTGTGATCTTGGTTTTAATTCCATTGAGCTTTTGATTTAGTAATTTTTAATATACCTATGATCCAATGTTGATTGAGATAAATAAATAATAATAATAAAATTCTAAATTACCGCGATCGATGCCGTATAAAGTGAGGATCTAAAGTGTTTCTTAGTCTTCGTGATAATAATTAACAGCGGCATCCAAAACAAAGCACCTTTCCTTCAAATTCAATCACGCAAAAGTACAACGCTTGAACGAACTTTTATCGAGCGAGGGGCAGAAATAAAGATCTCTTTCGCAACCGACCCAGGCTTTCGGACAACTGGTTTCGTAAAATGAATCTGTGTACTTAGACGTATTACTTCAAACAACTGATTAATTTACAGATGCCTCATTTAAACGAATAAGGTCGGAATGAATTGGAGTATTAAAATGTACAACGCAAAGCCGGGAGAGTTTCAAATCTATTCGCTTGAAGAATTTGGTTTAGTAAAGATTCAGCAGCGATTCTCTTTGTTTCAAGTTCCCTTTGACAGCACCAGGTTCAAGTTTTTTGTTTGTCTTCATGTAGATAGGTGACCTTTTCATCGTCGGAGACTTTATAGCAGTCAAAGGCCGAAATGTCATTCAGCTAGGGATGTTCGCAAAGTAATCCATTGATGGAGATACAAATCTATGAAGTGACATATTTCGTGCTTGGCATGCCCAAAATGAATACTATACATGGCTGTCTTGAACCGAACAAAATGTTTTAACTTTTGAATTTGCATGTTGATTCCCATGAATGGACTTACAAAGCTTTTGTTAAAATCAACTAAGTACAAATTGTTTTGCGTATTTAACTCTTCCATACACAAGTACGTATTATCTGCAAATAAATATTCAGCCTACAAATCGGTAGCAAATGCTCTTACTAGACACTCTATTCACAGAGTGATTTAGTAATACTTGTAAATCATGATCAAGATAATCAGAATCTGTTTATAAGCAGATGACAATCCACTTGCTCCATTACTTTCTAATAACTGTTTGAATTACACTTTCGCTGTTACCAACTGAGAAGAGAAAACAGAAAATGGCGCGTTTTTGTTTGAAAATGGAACGTGACCGAACACATTATTATGTGTGATTATGTTATAATGTGACCATGAACGGTTAAGCTATAGAGCTTTCTAGTTATTATAATTATAGTAAGCGAAGTCTTTATTAAACAAATACACAATCTTTTTTTTTATTAGACCTTTTTACGATCAGATCTTGTTTGCGGGGTAAGCATGGCCAGAGATCGCACAAAATAGAGAGGTTTGGAAGAAGGGGAGAACATAGCCCAACAGTGGGGGACTTAATGAAAATAAAAAAGCCTTTTGATTCCTGTACTTTTCACAAATAAAATTACAAAATCATTTAAATTAATAACACTGACTGAGTCATGCTAAATTAAGCTAACCCTATTATTATTTATTTGTTAATTTAAAGTTTTTTTTATTTTAATTAATCACATTTCTATTAAGTAGATAATAATGCTGCTAACGAAAAAAGGTGGTTTGGCAGTCATGTTTTTTCCCAGTTTCCTGATCAGAGATTTACAACTCATAAAGGATGATACAAATAAAGCTGACACGATATTTACCTGTCCTTCATACCAATATCAATATTGGCAGGACGGATATGCCGTTGCTTCGTAAAAACAAAGTGCTCAATGGATGAGGTGTCAAAAATGTGATGAGATGTAAGTGATCTGCCCAATTTACGCTAGAATAGGGTATGAGATGGGACTGACCATGCGAAAATGTCTTCAAGAATTTTTGATACCCATCTATCCGTCTCTTTTTACGAAAAACATTCGCCTGTAACAATGAAGATGTAGAAAAACCATTATAAAATATTTTAGCCTCTGCTGTCCCAATTGAAGATAGAAACTCCCATTTTCTTTTTATAAAAATCTAATTAGAATGTGATTAAGTCCTGACAAATAAAATCTCTCACAATTCAGCTCAAATATTAAAACATATTGACATTAATATCGAAAGCTTTGAAGATTTTCATAATACCTGCCCGTAATTAGCTGTCATGGAAAAATGAAATGTTTTAATGAATGAAATTAATATCGAAAACGACTTAAAGCTCATACAAAATGCTTCACAGCGCTTCAGCACTAAATATTTGCGTGGAAGAGAATTTATTGCTTCGATAAATCAGTGCAATGATTTTGAAATGTTTGAAACAGAAATCTATATCATTAGGAAGTGAAATATTGTGTTTCGTCTTTCGTAAAGGGTGTGTATTTATGTGAGGTTGTTATGAAATGCTTGTCTGTTGGTTAAATTATAAATATAAATATTTCCTTCAAAAATACTGCAGTTAAATATTATTGAACGCGTTACTTGAATAGAAAATGGATGCCTGATTTCATAAATTTATTTGTTTTGTGCAACTAAACTTTTCACTCTGTGAGTTTTCAGACTTTTGCCAACATTTGAAACATTTATAATACTATAATAAAACTTTTTATAAGTTACTTAACTAAAGTCATTCACTCGAAATAATTGAGGGACGTGAACTATATGAAAACTTTAAAATGGAACAATTTATGAAATATCTAAGTGATATGAATTGGTTTATTAATATTAAACCTGTCTTTTTTCGTCAGGAATTTTTCAGAAGCAGCGACGGAGTTTAGGTATATGCCCAAATGATGGCAATAGGCTCACCCCCTTAAACATCAAATTATATGGGATTAAAAAAAAACTGCCGAAATCTTTTGTTAAATTATCAACCAATTAAGCACCAATTTGCTAGGCAAAGGGGACAGTTTTATGTACAACTCAGTTAAAATAAGACATAAAACCTACTTACATCAGGCAGACACATCAAGTCGACGTAACGGCGTCGACCTTCACCCAGCGAAGCTACATGACGGAAATAATTGCACGAACATGGCAACTTTTTTGTTTATTTCATAAGTTTTTGTTAAATTAGTTTTTTATTGTGTACTGTATATCAACACACTAGATCTTAAGGAAATGTTTATTTTTCTTTTATCTATGCAAAAATAAAAACATTAATCAAAACAAAACGGAATCTATTGTGGCCATTTCTAGTGTTATCTTCGTAAAGGCACGCGAATCAAAACATTTTGTTCGCTTTACTCGTTTTTTGCAACAGTTTATCAAAATATTATCGTAATTGTATAGTGTTTTAACAACACCAATAAAACATAGTTGCCATGAAAATTGCTCAGTAATTTCTAGATTGTACCTGGTAATATGGCTACTGAAGAAATTGCGTGCTTTTATATATGTGCACGTCATATCGCGTGTCTTACTGACCGGAATATTGGTGTGTTCAGTCTTCGACAATATAACAGCATCTGATGAGGAGCCACGCAATTTTCAACTTTACTGCCATTGTTTTAATAGCGAAATTAGTAAATGGACAATTAACTATAGAGGAATTTTTATATTTAAATAATTTAGAAAGCAGGTTGTGAGGAAAATTTAACAAAGAAAGGTAAAATTAACAAGAAGGTTTATATTTTTTTAGGATTGTAAGTTTGTTTGTAGGGGGATAATCTTCGGAACTAATGAGCCATGTCCATATTTTTTTTCAACGATAGAAAGCTACATTATTCGTGAGTGATATTTACTATATTTTTTATGAATATTATGCATTACAGCAGAGCTATCATAATTATTGCGAAAAAAGTTGCGGGCGTAATGCTAGTATAACACAACGGGCTCCTGAATTCACACTTTCACAGCTACAGTATTGGAGAAAAACATGGAAACTAGAAGAGATATAAGTTTGTTTTTCCCCCTTTACAATCTTTATGATCATAAATTTTTATGGAAATGTTTTTACGTCGTGATAAGGGGAGATGGTATCTGTCGGCTTGAAATGGGTTGTGACTTCGTAGGAGCAATAGGGATCAATGAAATATTGCTCAAAATGTATGGAATTATTCGGAAAGAAATCATATTGACAATTGACATACCCTAGTCTTCTGTGTTCGAAATTGATTTATGGCTGCTGACAAATGGAAAGAAATATACCTGAAACAAAAAACATTAAAATTATAATTTTTATTTTTGAAATAACCACACGTTCTGGAGCACTGACACAGGCAAAGTCGACGTGGTAGAAAGCGGGATGGACTGGACCAAACCAACGATCAGTGGTCCACATTGGCCCATGATGGAAAGGAATTGGAAGTCATGGGTCTCCGGATGACACAGGCTGACAGTAACAGTTTATTTTCAGACGTTACCTAATAATATCTAATTTTAATCATAAATAATTAATATGCATAAAATTAATGCAGTTTTAATTCTAACCTACTTATTTTTAGAATGACGCACATAATCGCGTCCATTTTAGCATTTTATATCATTGTCTGTACCTACCTGCCTATAATACAGGTAAACAAAAACCGCAGCTATTTGTTACTATGGAAAGAGATAAGCATATAAAAATATAGCTGACCACACAAAGAACAAATTATTCCATAAGTAATATAAAATCATGAGAATAACCTACTGCAAATATTGTCCTGTGTAAATTCCATGCGACATTCCTGGAAATCTGGAGGATTTCCTGCGAGACTTAACTTTTATGAAATACTAGGTTATGCCTGCGGCTTCGCTTGCGTGGAGTTAGATAATATCCCAAGGGGTCGTAATATCGGAATAAAAAGTCCTATGTTTTATCAGTTATAAACTATGTGTAACTATGTGTGCCAAATTTTATCCAAATCCGATCAGTAGGTACCTAGTTTTTGCGTAAAAGAGTAGTTAAACATCCATCTACCACACAAACTTTTGGATATTTGATATTTATTATAAGTATTTATTAGTTCGACTCTCACAATTGTAATTTCAGAATTATTTAAACATACAAGAAGAATTTTCCGCAGCGTTGGTTAAAATAAAAGAAAATTTGAAATACCGAAATAAGAGTTTACATTTACATTACGAGCAATGTAATCCTGAAATTCTCTGTATCCATTCTGTATTGTGAATAAAGAGAAATTGTTAAGCTTTTTGTTATTTATATGGAAATATACGTTTAAAGCAAACAGTAAAATAAATCCGAGATAAAACAAAGTAGAACGACCGTAGCAGTAATTTTTGTTTAGGCTCAGTAACAATTGAAGGATTTACTGATAAACAAGAACGAGCGAGTTTTACTGAAGTTTTATTTGTTTCACAAAGGCTACAATGTTAAATTGAAATATCGTTTACCGATATCGATATTGTAAACGTTCAATTTCAAACGGAACAATCTAAACGTGTTATTTTTTTTATGAATCATAACTTTATTTCCGACACATAAAGTTAAGATCCCAATACACGAGACATTTAAGGGCTGGCCACAGCGCCAGCTAGCGAGCGAGCCGAGCGGGCATCATTTCATCGCTTTTCATACTTTGGTTCACATCGCGAACTACAGAGCTCAGCTACGGCAAATAGAAACCCAACCGATATATCCGATGATGCCAGCGATGTTATTCGTTCACCTCGACCACCTCGCCCGATGCACCTGCCGCTCGCTCTCTCACCCAGATAGTTTAGCTCGCCTAAGCTTCGCTTAGTTTATATCGCTTCCCTCGCCTCGCTTCGGCCGCCACCTCGCTTGCTAGCTCGCGGTGTGGCCGGTGCTTTAAGGTTCACACCATAAAACTAACACTTGTAAACGTCGTCTCATAATCTCGAGATGTCCCACTTTCAACATAAAAAACAAACACGCATCGTAAAGTTACCATAACATATTATGGGACAATGTGGTGCCGTTGCGAAAGTGGAACTGTGTTCCACAGACTACAGAGTAGGATCGGAACCCGTATTGTTTGGAGATGCATGACAAAAGTACATCTGTATTGCACTTGTATATTTTGTTATGGCACATGTACGGTAATTTGTGGGAGTGAGCGCAGGGTTTTATTTTTATGAAATTGTTTAGTGGAAATGTTAGATGCTTTTCGGAGAGTTTTGGTAGAGGAACTAAAGATGTTCCAGCGCAGGAAAAAACATACATTCTATAATAATAAAAAACCAGAGAATAGGTATTTGCCCTACTTCTTTGAAGGACGTAAAAATATGATATAATTATGTTGAATGGGTCTCTTGAGGCTACATGCTTCAAAGCAGCAGATAGTGTCAACATAAAAATATGGCTGTTGCAGATAAAAAGTGTTATTTTTTTTAAAAGCCTGAACAGATTCATAATTATGATGGTTCATGCATGTTGGTGTTGCAAGCACCAGACCTTCCTTCACATTTTAAACAAAAGACGATCAAGATAGCTAGATTTTCTCGATAAAGTACGCCGCACATTGATGTCTTATATTACCAAGAACTTTTCTTTCCTTAAAGATTACTGGATATTCAAGCCACGTCTTCAAGATCTCTAGAACACACAATAGGCCGTCGTGTTTCTCGGTAGTGACGTTTAATTCCATTTCCACTTGTATTTTCCTAACCAAGTATGGCTTACCCCGTGAAGGTATGTGTTTCGCACCAGTGAACACCCCTGGCGCACTTTTATTAGCATTAGCTGACTAAGCATGTTTTACTGGAATCGTTGTAAGGCAAGTAGGCACTGAACTGAGATCTTCAGTTTATTTGAAAAAAGAATGCGTATATTTTGTAACGTTTGTACGCTTTAGGTTGGTATTTGTTACAGACATAGCATAGCATCACGCCTGTGATTAAAGACGGTTTAAATTAAGGTGTAACTAAAAGAACACCCACATTTTGCCATTTATGTTTAAGTCCCATGTATTAGAAGGCGAGCCTATTGGCATCAACCGGGTATGAATACAAACTACGCAGATTCTTGATGAAAAACCCAATAACACTTTGGCCGACCCGGGGAACGAAACAAACTTCAAATTCAGCAGTCGAGCTTACGACCACTCAACATCAGATTTGTAATAGTGCTGCACGTTAACAAGTATCGGCAGTATCGGTGAATGGGTTAGTAGGTACTATAAAAAGCAGAGTAGGAAGTGTCTTGTAATAAATCAAATAACCTATTAGTATCCACAGCTGGTCCTCAAGTCTCAGACAACCTCATTAGAGTAATTGATATCACCTTCAATTCCAATAAGTATGATGATGATTAAGGTTCTAGATTCTTTACAACAAAATATTGACGGTAGAGGTTATTTTTAACAATGACTAAGCTAATCACTTAACACCAACGTCACTTGAACAAGTCGTCAGATCAACGGTTGTAGATTTAATATAGGTACATATTATTATGAAACTGAACTGCAAACAACCTTACACTGTACTATGAAATTTCATCAAAATCATCATATAACAGTTCACTACTGGACATAGGCCTTTTCAATCCCACGCCAGTCAACTCGATTCCCAGCAACTGTCATCCACCATGCGGAGATCGTCGCTCGACCGAGCCTGAGGGTGTACCACCTTACATTTGCCTATTTGCGGTCTCCACTCAAGAACAGGTCTACCCTAACGGTCATCGATTCTTCCCCCAATAAGACTGATCCAAAGCCACTTCAGCTTACTTATTCTATGGGCTATGTCGGCCACTCAATGAAAAATAGAATGAAATAAAGTGCCCAATAATTCAAACTATTTGAATTTACAAGTCCAAATACGTCTACACGCATTCACAAGTTATTTGTTCATTATTCAATTGAAGTTTGTTTCGAAATACAAGTAATTCTGAATACTGCGTCAAAGCAAAGTGTTTAACCACTGAACATAGTTAAATTGGATGTTTTCCAAAAGGTTTTTGAAGTGAATAGAGGGAGCTGTCAAACTTATAACGAGCAACTTCAAGCTATGAATGCTGACCTGACCCTGGCTTTCGTGACCTTTTCTCAAGCCTCTTGGAGCGTGTCGTTAGCAGCATTTTATGCCAAAAACTAAAGATGCACCGACCTTGAAAAAAACACATTTGAGCATTTGATTTAAACAGCGGTTAACGACCAGACACTTTGACCTATTGAATCCTTTAAGCTGTGTTAGGCATTAGTTTAATTTATAATGGTAGAGCATCTACAGATCTCAACGTCCAGAGTTCAATGTTCAGATAAATTTCTTGGATATTATTAGCAATTTTGAAGGGCGACGTTTCTTGAACCCTTCAGATAATAATAATATAAATAGACTATACCACATAAATTCTACTTCGAATGGGATCGAATATATTATATAGAGACGATTGATTTGAGTATTATTTTTTGACATTATATCGTCCCAAAAAATAAATAGCCTAAAGAGACCATTGATAAATTGAAAAAGTAAAACATATCGTGGCTCATAAAGAGAATAACTAAAGATCATCATGAAATCATCACAGTCATCAACTAAGAAATTTTATTTATTCGTAAACTTGATAAATGGATATTATCACAGACATACGGACCATACGGTGCAGTAATGCAAAACGAATCAAGTCCAATTTTTAACAATACGTCATGTACTGTACGCCCAGTTAAGTTTATGATAGCCAATTAAAATAGCTCATAAATCTTTTACATATTGCGTATGACAGTGTAATTGCTCAATCAATACAACTTCTAATAAGTATTTTTACGATTTTACAATCCTGCATAACGATTCAACTGGAGCATAACATAAAACATAAGTAGGTACATCTGTAATTATTATATCTAAAGGGTGTAACCGAACGGCACTCACTGGTTTTGCCTGTCATTGCGAACATGTTTTTGTTTAACACTATACCTGGAAACCATAAGCACAATGTTTTGAGTGCGTTACATTGTTTGTTGTGCGTTCTACCACAAAACATGATTTTTCACCCCAAAAAAAAAAGTCGTTTCTCAGGAATCCTTTTTGCGAAAAGTCACTTCGCTTCGTGATGAGGTAGTTTACATCCTGTATGTAGTACGAAACTAAGTCGCATTTACTGTATACCTCCTGTATCAATCCATCCAAACGGTAACACCGTTTGGATGGATTGGATATTTCAGCCAACAAAATAGGTTTGATACAGTTTCCACCACCATACAGAACATACATTCGAGAAAGTTTGTGTTTCATCACCTGTCTAGCCTTATCCCAACTATTTTGGTATGTCTTACCGAATGCTGCTAAACACCAGTATTTTACATGGAGCAAAAGCCCGTTCTCCTCTGACGCCCATAACCCGGTATGTACTGGGTAATACGATACCCCGGGGTAAGACTGGATGTCAGACTTTCGAGCCACTGACTACCCATACCGGCTGCCAAAGATCTACAAATGACAGCCAGAGCCAACGGCTGAACGCGATTTCCGTGGCGCGTAGAAAACTCGGTATGCAATAGGTGGTCCCATCTACGAACCAACCTAAATTATGTATTACATTAATATTTGAATAAAGCACAGAAATACAAATCTTTTATCCGACCGAAGCAGAGGAGGATCGCCACTAAAACGGAGTTTACAAAAAAACACAGAACATTCCATCATAAGAGACGATTGCTCTTAAACCCAATTGTAATTGCAGACAAAAAGCGAAAGAACTATTGGAAAACTGAATCCCACGACGTTTTTCTTTGTCGTGGCAAGATGTTAGCTCTCTAATTAGTTTTGCATGACTAAGACGGCTAAATAAAAACCACTGGGTTTCACATTCGAAAGCGCTGCATATGAAATATGCTTTACAAAGGAATATTAACATTCAGATTATATATTTATAGTTTCATATTGACCTAGATTACCACATAATGTTTGTTGTATACCTCCATTATAGGTGTTTTGATATCCACGAGTATTGTTGTATTTTGTAATCATTTTTATCGTGCATTGACCTTTTAATCAACGACCCTTTCGATACGCGTATTTGAATAAAAGTATTGGAAAAGCAATGAGTGATTGGAAATAATTCTAGGAATACCTATGTTACGAACCACTTATTTGATAATTCAGTATATTTACTTAGAATAAGGATAGGAACTAAGTTTAATGTACCTTTATATTGAATTGATTTTTCCCTGAGTTTTACCTCTCTATGCGACATTCTGCGTGACTGATGAAACGTAGGTGCACCTATATATAATTTATATACCAAATTACTAATAACCGACTAGAAAAGAAATATGAATGTTTTAAAAACTCTTTCCTTTAATTTTAGTACAAGTCTTTCCTTTTCAGTTGGTTGCTGCGGAAAAGTTTTTCTAATTTAGCGTTAATATTACAACATTTCAGTTTTCATTATTTTAATTTTAATTAATTAACAATTACTGTTATTTAAGAAATCTCATTTTTTGTTCTAAGTAAGACGCGATACTGCACGTTACTTATCAACAATATTAACAAAAGAAAAATGGTATTGAAACCGTAATTGGGGAGACCATTAAATTCTCAAAGACTTTTCTACTTGCGTAACCGTTAACGAGATTTATGTAACATTATAAACTTAAGAGTTTTCACACCCAATTTTGATAAAAAATGGCCGCTGTGCATTTCTTTTTATTAAATTCCTCCTGGAAACATTATCGTGGATTTAAGCTTTGTAACTCAAAGAATGAAGATTAAAAGAAAATTGTTTATGCTTCAGGAAAAAAGCTTTGTTGAGAAAAGAAAGATGTAGAATTACTTAAGTACAGAAAAATGATATAAATATTGAAGAGATAATCGCGATCTAATACTATTTAGGTTTTTAACTGCCTTCCCATAAAATAAAAACAACAAAAACGCCTATATAAACTTTATTTCCAATAAAATAAACCACAAACGAATATCAATTTTCCTCCATTAAAACAATCAACGAAAACACGAGTTTCGAACGCTTGTCCGCAAACGTTACCCAAGTCTTAAGGAATCAAAACTTTTTGGAACAATCAGCGAACATCAAAAGTTGTGTAATACTAACTGAAAGCGTTGCTTTGTGACAGAATAAGGGCCGGACTCTACCCACGCCGAGACGAGACGAGGAGAAGAGATGGGTTGTAAATCACCAATAGAATTTCGTTATTTAAATATTTACAATTTGTCCTCTCCGCTTAGCTTTAGTGGAAACTGTTGAACAGAGAGGAGAGGAGATATTTGTGGACCGTTGGGTCCACTCCATGAATGCACAAGAAAAGCCACAGTTCGGGAGGAATGGCGTCGAATTTTGAAGATTTCCATCATCCCTGATGTGACGGCCACGACCACTCTGCCAAGAGTGTGAAGATAACGACGAATAAGCAGAATTGTTTAAAGCCAGCCACTGCACTTGGCGGCCATGCAGACAGCGGAGACAAAAAGAGACGTAAGCGGTGTAATGTTTGCGGTGTGCTGGCTGTGAGCAGCGTGCTCTGCTGTTCTCTCTCTCCACTTCGCACATCTCCGCACAGCTTTGGTACATCCTAGCTCTTACGCATCTCCTCTCCTCTCGCTTTGCTTTCGTGCTTTGGTGGAATCCGTGTCTAAAGGAGGAAAACTCGAATACAAGGTAGTATTGCTTTTAGTTTAAAGTTTCAGCAAAATATCTCCGATAAGAGTGCTCAGGAACTTTGAAAGGTCCAAATGTCTGTTAACTTACTTTTGACATTTCCATCGTCGATTTCGCTGTTGGTTATTTGTTTCATTTTCAGGGTTTTGTTGATGTGGTTCTTTTGGATTGCTATCTGTACCTTTTTGTTCATGTTTATTGAGATATGGTATGAAGACTATAGATAGAATTATAGCGTTGTGGACTGCGGTCGACCAAGATTTTGAGTTTACATTTTAACATGCAAATTACATTGTAAAATATAAACCAAATAGCTTGGTCGACCGTACAATGTTTTGCAGTAATTTTATGTTGCAAAAACAGGAGCACGTCAACAGGGAAAAGCACAATGTTATGGGTTCCTTATCTGCCATGTATGTTTACATAATTAAAATTATGTTAGTGCCTAAGCGTACCTAATTAAAATAAGTAAGAGATAAAACAGAACATGATAAATATATTTTGCCCTGTACCTACTGAGGAAAAACATCAGGTAATTGATAAAGTTTAAACGGAAAACAAAATAATAATACTTGGACAATCAACCAAAAATAACTTCAGAACACCAGGAAAATAATCTCATTAGTTAAATTAATTAATATCAAAATGTTACTTATTTAATGGAAATAAATAATTTAAAATACCTAGGATTTACAACAACTTTATAAGTTACACGTGTCTACACGACCTATAATAATCTTAGTAGTCAAAAATTCAAAATTAATTATTCAATATGAATTTTGTTTGAAATTTAAACAAAGTTCTCACAAAAGCTTGTATGTCAAAACTCATAATAAAAGACATCAAAACGTAATTAACAAATGTGTATCATCTGAAGAAATACGTGTAAAGAGGACACATTATAAAGAACAGGATACACGTGCTGTCTTACAAGTACAGTTAAGCCGACACGACATGTCCGTATTCAATGATTCAGTGTACACTCTGAGCATAGCACGAAAGTCGTGACGACCAATAAATGCTTTCAGACTATCACATCCAACACGCCGTCACAGAATAGATACGTGGTACACAGAGGCTCAACTTCATAGCGAATAGCGATCAAAACCACACATACACATAGCGAACGTACGAAGAAACAAAGAAATTCTTTCGCGACTGCGCTTGCACTCACTGTACGTTAAGCGTGTCAATGTGTGCGTGCGTTTACACTCGTTGAATGAAACAAACCTTCTTATTCCAATCTATTCTTTGACACCATTGTAAGTACAACACTCGTTATGGTCCATTTATTTGATATCAAGTGTACGGACGGACTTACATACATTTTCATACGTAACGGATTTTAATTGTGCGTAGACAATAAACATTTGATTGATGGCTAGGAAATACAATTAGTAGTTAATATTTTGGTAGATACCGCAAAAGCAGCGTAATGTGAAATTAATTGGCATAGCTGATTTTATGTTTGTGGGGGTAGTTAGTAACTTCAGTTTATTCATTGCTATGTAATGAAAATGGAGTTTCATCCTCAACACCAGCGACAGTGTTTGTTTTGTTTTGGATCAGTATTTTTTCTCATTGTTCCGATTGTCCGTCCATGCACTTGATAACCAAGGAGTCCTTTTCTTAACTTAATACTATTGTTTTGATTTTCATTCAGACAACACCTATTTTTGGATTAATACCGAGATAACCCACATTATTTCGTTACACGACTTCCAACCTTATCCCCCACCGATAAGAACATCCACAAGTCTTAAAACAAAAGCAACAAATGAACATTGACGGCGGCGAAACGAGCTTGATTTACCGCTGAAAGATCGTAAAACCGCGCCGTCAACTCAGTACCATTCATCATCTTACTGTCAATGATATCTAAGAAGTTTTTATTCCATTTAACGCAGAACGTTAACCTCCTTGGATGAACTCCGATACGGATGACTGACCACACGTGTGCTACGTGAGGGTTTTCTGATGTTAAGTAATATACTTCCATGACCTCATTATTTACATTGCATGCCAAATGGACGAGCCGTGACAAATCCAAAAGAAATTCTACATCGACGCACCGTAAAAATACGTACGAACGGTGTCGAAAGTTATCACGATTGTGAGAAACGCTTCGATTAAATTCCTGAAGTTTTGTAATATCTAGCGTGACTTTGTTAGTATTACGGGAACGTGCTGCTAAAATATCCGGGGACTTTATTGAGGAAACATAACTCATTAGAAATCGGCATATAAAATTAATCGGCACAGACGCCGCAACTGCCCGTAGCTGCATTTAGCAGAATAGCTCTGTTTTGTACTAATTTCTTCCTAGTTATAAACTTGATGAGGAGTATAAAGCTACTGACCGGGTCGACAACACAGGACAAATGCCGCAGAATAGTTGTCAGCGTGCCAACTAAGGGTTTGGTCGCATTACGCAACGATGCGCGGGCGCCGCTCCCTACAATAAATAGCGTTAAATGGACGGTAACGATAAGTGCTAAGACTACACGTAGGTAATGTCATAATGATAATGGCTCTCATTCTTCATGAGAGCAGTCTTGTCTACTTCAAAATACATAGCCAATCTACGGAACTTGCATCCTTAATCGATCCATTTGCCAAAAGAAGGCTTCTCCATGTTTTCCCGCGGGTAAACTCGCGTGGTCTGGCAATCAGGCCTGCAATTGTGGAAATCATCACGTTATCTACTCGTGATCTCGTGAGTTACACTGAAGCCTAGATCGTCCAAATTATATCTGTAAAATTGAAACTCACGTTTGACCCACTTTGAAACTGCATTCGTCATAATGCAGTATCTGGCAGTCGGGGTAATATAAAGTAGCCATTAAGTTGGCGTCGCTGACTAACTGAAAATGTCAAACTACCCTTACTGACCTGGAGAGATACCAAGAAATTACTACTACACATATCGTTCCTTTGTATACCATTATTACTTATAATAGGCACATATTTCATAGAGTTGGCAATAGCGCACGATATATTATCACAATAGACTCAACTTAAATGCTATGTACTTGAGTTTATAGTACCTAGTCGTGGTTACAAACTACATTATTATGAGGTAATGTCGTTAGTTATTTGTCAATGTACTTGTAATTCTTAATGAAGTAGTCTTACTCGTTTAGATTGAAGTTAGACTAAGTTTTAATGTCAAAATACTGCACGCTTTATATGCTATCTGAATACAAATGGCTTAAATCGCAGTTAATACCGTGTTGTAGTCCAGTCAAAACTAGTCCTAATAATAAATGACAGACAAATGGAATTGTCACTCCAATTCTCTAAATATACCGCTGCATTCATGCACCGGGTAACATTATGATATTTCCTAAGCGGATGAAACCGCACGCACACAAAATAAACAGCAGCGACAGAACTGCAGTTTTATACGGAAGTAAAAGCATGCAATTTTTGTAAGAGAATGGAATGTCACGATAAAAGATATTAGAGACAGGATTTGTATATAAACCACACTACCAACACATGCACATAATATTCCAATAGAATTAAATCAGAATAGGAAACAAAAACGAATCAGACACCGACTGCATAATAGATTCCACAAGATTTGATATCCCCAGATACAATCGGGCCGCACACAAAATATTTACCAAGGACTAGACAAAACACACCACCTTTTCTCCTCACTAAATATCATGGTGTTTCTGAGACAATTACACCATAAATGCCAGGCTAACAAATAAACGGAGACACTTTGTATTAAGCAAGCAAATCTCGGTGGAGGCTTACGTAGATAAAATCTTAGCTTGTGCTAATATAATTTCATCTCGGATGTGTCAGTCGGGCCTCGTCACATCTATGGTAATAACTTGAGGGTTGGCGGGTTCAGGGAAAGTAGGAAAGATAAAATATTGTTCACACAAAACAGAAGAAAGGTTGTCTGTCAAGAAAAACTGGCCAAGTGCGAGTCTTACTCGCGCATAAAGGATTCCGTACCATCGTGGTATAGTCTCCTTTATTTTTTTATTTATTTTGATGCTGTTATAGCGGTAACAGAAATACACATTCTGTGAAAATTTCAGCTGCAATTTTTGCCTATTATAGATAATGAGAGCCCGCTAACATGTCATGTAGAAAATATTAGTTTTGCTTACGAAATATAAGCCCATGAGAAAATTGGACCATACCCTACACGTGCAAAAGTTTGATCTTTCATTCATCAATAAAATATTCCTATCTCTGACGCAATCGCATTGTAATAGAAAGTGTTGGCTTTATCTAACAAGAAAGTTATCTTGCTGATACAGAAGCGACACTCATTTGTTATCAGACATCGTTACACTTGATTATACATGTCCCGACGAATATCGATTGGCGATTATTTTGTTTTGTTTATCAAATTCATGTCTGACGAGTCTGGCCTACTAATCTGTGACAAACAATATTGTTAAACTGAAATATGTAGTACCTAGGGTTGTAAGGGGCATTGACATCTAAATTGTCATTCAGAACTAGATTCTGTAATCCTACCTAGCATATAAATCTTTCGTATGCTTTTCTAGAAAAAAAAATCTAACTTAAGTGGCAGTGAGAGAGTGCGAGAACGGATAGCCGATGAGGACGAAATGATCTGGAGTGGCGACCGGGAACCGGAAGACCTTGCGTTGGTAGGCCTGTAGGTGGACCAAAGACCTGGTGAAGGTTGCGGGGATCCGCTGGATACGAGACGTACGGGACCTGTCAAAGTGGCGACATTTAGCCCCCCTAAAGGGGGGCCTATGTCCAGCAGTGGACCGATGACCTTAACACCCAATATCCAATAAACCAAATAACAGTTCAGGTTGTTTTTCTAATTAAGAAAATACTTAACATAAAATAAATTATTCCTCAGATACTCTAATTCTAAGTAGAGACACAGCACACGTACACTCGAATGGTCTATACATATTAATTGCACGCGGCATTAATGTACTACTTTAATTAGAATCTTTTTTATCACTACATGTACGTGATGACCCTGGTAATATCCTCAATTCCTCAACTGAAGTAATTGAAGTGAGAGATATACATATATTTGACGGTATATAAGATGAAGATGGTACGATTTTTCTGACGGCCTCTTTTCACCGAATTCTGTGATGTCATGAGACTTTGATCATTCAGGATCTGCATAATATATTGAAGAAGGTATGTCATGTTTTCTCACATTACTTCAGAAATGGGTCGAACGAATTGTTTCTGAAGTGGTTTCGTGCAAAAATGTTTTGTAGGTTATTTATTTGTGTTTAAGTAGAATTGTGACACAAGCATCACGTATGTTTATTGCGGTCAATAGCTGCTCGAAATACTCGCAATATTCTTTCATTAACGTGTGGCTACTACTGAGAGCCTGGACGCTGTCGGCCCTGAAAAGGCATTTACTATTACTACTGAGAACCTGGACACTGACAGCGGATAACCCTTGTCTCTCGAACCCTCAGCCCTGGGGTAGCATCTGTACCCAGGGAGTTGGCCAGCGAGTCTGACACATCAGCGAGCGGCTTCTGCCAGCTGCGAGCTTTGGATCTTGATCATTATCGTACCAGCTTCGTATCGGTTGCTCTAGTCTTAATAAAATAACCTCATCACTTGCCATTTTTCTTTTACACTTTACCCAATGCGACCTTACATTTTCCTGTCCAGGAAACTGTAACGTTACACCTGGTGTCAGTGTTTTTATGCCGACCATGGGTGTCTGACTTGGGTTTACTTGGCCGTCAAGAAATATCTCCCAAGCATGCTGGTTTCTTTCACCTTTTCATATTTACAGTACTAGGTATACTTATTTTAAAGCTTTACTACATAAATCAGCGACGGCTTCTTCTTGTAAATCTAAACCCAGTATTTCACTATTCAGCAAACATTCTTATATTCCGAGAAAATCCTATTTCCCACGACTCTCAGTATATTTTTTTCAGCGCTTCATTCGTCGAAGCATCGAAGATTCTCGCTTGCATATGTATGGAGTTTAATCCGTACCCTATACATATACATCGAGGGGTAAATAACACATACATCGGCACCATTGATTTTGCTCAATGGGTACTGGGAAGCCAGTATTTGACTTGCATACTGAAGGCAAGGCCAGTCAATGAATTGACGGACGTGTATAAACAAATGAACTTCACACTCTTTTACAAGGCTAGTTATCTCTATTAGTGATTAGTTACTTCTATATTCAACTTTCTTAGAATAAAACGATAAGGAGTCATCTCTTTGTCACGATTGGTATCGACATTCATTTATTTTGTTAGGATTTTTTTTTGAGTAAGTAATGTTTGTTTTTTTCATTAATTTGAGATGTTTTAGGTTTGTAACACGTTTGTGATATTATTAGGCTTTAAATTACATGGGATTTCAGTTGTATGTTTATTTTAATCGCTCTTTTGTTCTGGGAAACATTTTATAGTTTCTTTAGAGTAAATAAGAAATCTAGGTGATGTTTTTGTATGTTGTTCATTCTCATTTATTAAATCAAAATAAAGATGTTTGTAACCAAATATAAGATTTCGTTAAAAAGTGCCCCTTCCACAATCAAGTCAAATTAAATCCTTAATTTCCCCTCGATTAACTCCCGAATGTAACACAATTTCCCAAAAAAGCAAATTGTTACAACCAAAGTGGTTGTTCCGCCCAATAAATCTTCCCGCGGCCCATTCGCTTATTAAGTCTCAAGGAAGGCTGTAATTTTTCATTAGGAAACCCCGTTTGAGCCGACATCAGGGAAAATGAGGGACCCCTACCTGGGATACGTTGCGATGTGGGTCTCACAGACCTCAGGTAAGTAGGTATGCGCTTTAATAATAAATACTTCTATTACCGGGTTAAGTTAGCGACGTTGGCGTCCAGTCTGTAGGGATTAGCCAGAGAAATGAGAAACCGTATTGTATCTAAAATAGTTTTGTTATTGCTGGATACGGAAAAAAAAAATTAACATTATCTCTCTCTATTGTTAACAAAGCTGTCATTATTTTATGCTACCCGTACCATAACAACGAGGTTTTATCTGAGCTTACTGCAAGGTGATGTCCTCAATAATGTTGTGAAACAATAAATCAATTTCAATAAATACTAATTAACGTAACACTGCGTATTAACAAACGAGGAAATATGTTGTATTGAAATTGGATTAAAGGATTTACCCGTAGTCTGCCAGACACACATAACACCTATAGAATATAGGTAGGTACTGGTGGAGTAGATTAATAAAGTCTAATAAGAATTGATTGGAAAATGTCCATTACATATTCACTAAATGAGGTCATTATTATCAGTGTGAATTACGGAATGATTTTCCAAATTTAATATAAAGGTTGACACAAATTTAAAAAGAAATGTCATAAACCTAAAAATAGACACAACCTCTGCAAAAGAATGTCAGTACCGCAAAAAAAAAAATCTAATCAATTCGACATTCAAAATCTGCTAAAACATTGACCTACTACACTTTGGGTGGGTTGCGCAACGACAAAACCGTTAGTCAAAAATTGGTGACACAAAAAAAAATCGTCACATTTCACAAAGCCGATAATGAAGACAAATAAACTTTTCGGATATGACCCAGACCAATATGTATTTTCTCTATTCGTCACCTGTTTACATAATGTATGAGTGAATCATAAGACAACTTGCCTAACCAGTTAATTCAGTGTTAGTAATGTTTGTGATCTTGTAAAAAATAACGTCATCAGCTGTCAGCGGAAAATTTGTTGCAATATGGGAATACACTGTGTACATGGTTTTATTAGTCACCTGATTTATTAATGGGGTTAAACAAAACTTGGTAATACGGGTATAGTATTTACTTTGTTAGGTATATTGTAGGTTATTCTTGCAATAAACTTTGTTCTTTAGGTCAGCCGGGACCAACAGCTTAACGTGCTTTCCGAGGCACGGAGGAAACTCGGGGATGTAAGGGTGGACACATCCACCGACCAACCCAGGCAAGCACGGCTTGAAACGGGTGAAGACGATGAAAAAACGTCCTTTGCTAACCCCAAATAAATTGAGATAAGGGTTAGAGAATGAGAACTAACTTACCATAGCAACAAAACAATCGTAAAATAAACAGCATTAATGAAATAATGCAATACTCAAGCGACTAATACCGACTCAAGTAGGTACTTACATCCTCTTAATAAACTATCGACCAACCAAGTTGCTTGTGCTTGAACAATCACTCGACGACCCAAATGGCGTAGTGGTAGTAACGCTGCCTTACGTTCTTAGGGTCCTGGGTTCGAATCCCGGCAGGAGCTAATGTTTGTGTGATGAGCATGGTCATTTGTTTCCGAGTCATGGATGTTTATATGTATTATAAGTACCTATGTATTTACAAACAAAAAGTATATCAACTGTCTGGTGACCACGACACAAGCCTTGCTTAGTGTGGCACTAGATGGCGCTGTGTGTAATGTCCAGCGAATATTTATTATTTATTTACTTATTTACATTTACTTTCGTTATCATAATCGTCTAGTTTTGTTACGCAGCCAAATCAAAGCGACTCCATGTAAACTTATCAACACAACAAGGGCCCAATTACCTCAGAATCAACGATTCAACGGATTTATTTGTGTAACAATCGTGTTTTACGACCAAAATATACCTACACTAAAAATAACAGCAAAGCCTACAAAGATATTGTTGTTATCGAAAACCTTAAATCGAATAATTTATTATTTGATTACACCTATACACTATGATTCAACTATAATTTACAAAATGTAAGCCTATTCGTGTAAGATAGCATCGCCGATGACGTAATGGTTTGTAATGGAGTGTCCTAACTGTAATGTATACTTATTTTGTAATGTATTCACCTCTTTTTGTTCAGTAGGTGTGGCAGTCCTGACTCCTGTCAGGTCTTTCCACCGGAGCACCCCCATGACAGCGTGCCGGACCCACGACCCTCGCCTGCCAGTTCTCCCGTTCGACAGTTCATCCACCACACCGCACAACACTGAGTTCACCACCAGCTTCCCAGTTCCATCCTTATCACTCTTAAGCGCCACTTCGCTACTTATCGGCAACGACCTTCTTTCCCTCATAAAGCTAGAAAAATAAATCGCCGCCAGCTCTCTATTCAGGTTTCCCAAAACGCATCCTCACAAGGCACTCACTATTAATCATCCTAAGATATCGTACTTCAAAGACGATATAAATCTTCCAGTAAATCGTTTATTTTTATTACAGTTTTCGGGTCACCCAGCTGCGATCTTTCCCATAAGCGCTCGGAAGTTTTTCAATTATTCTTTTAGCTATAAAAGAAAACTCTTAAACGATCTTCTGCTGAATGAAATTGTCTCCTAAATGGCTTTGAGAGTCCAAACACAGCAGTCATGCACGAAAACAGTAGGCTTTAACTTTCTCTTTGGATGCTTCTTCGTCGCCCTGGATGTAGGTTAGACGTCTTTCTCTGCAGGTTCTCCAAGAAAACGTCAACACTGTCGCAGACTATTAAATTCATTCACGAATTCTCCAAGATGCAGTTTTAAAACTTTTTTACACACTTATTACACTGTCCACACTTTTAAAACACGTCCGATAACAAATACAGTAAATCCAAACAATATTTCAAAAAATATTAGAAGTTCCGAATTTCGGAGTTGTCAAAACACGATCGTAGTGCGATTATTTGAATGTCGAAGACAGCACAACGTCCACACCGGTTTACGTTCGGAAACCGAATGGAGCGGCGCGTGCCACATGCTTCTACTGACAAAGGCGCTACGAAGAATTCTCGTCTCTTTCTTCGCTGCATTATTGCTATATTGTAGACAGGGACAAGTAGCGAAACCAACCTTCACACTCGATGCATTGGAGACAAGACAGGTGAATGTAACAGCCGGAGAAGACAACAAAAACTTTTCAAACGTTTCTAGTGCGATTTTCTATTGTACCAATGCGACATTCAACTTGGTAGAAAAATGGTACAGCACAAGATTAATGTAACGATAGAAAGTTACATAAATATGATTTTTTACGCAAATATTTGGGATCAGAAAATTTTGGAAATACATACTTTACTTATAAATAGTTTATAAACAATTTAAGGAAAATCAAATTACTGGGAAACATTTTGAGTCAACAAATTTTCATAATGCATTACGAGGAAATTATTATCAACCATTAATTATTTTGTTATCCTCATAACGAATCTAACGATGCACCAACTTTATTGTACTCCAGTTTTTCCCATAGCATATAAGTGCACGTTGCAAAAGTCCCATCGAATTTAGGCGTGGATGCGTTTGCGTGGGAACATCCGGCTCCAACGTTCCACATCGAAGCTCCCTCCTCAAACAAAGGACCAACAGGTGCTCCTTGCACTTGGTCCTTACTTCCGAAGCCAAAGGCAAGGACTTTCGAGACTGAAGCCGATGCCTGACTACGATGAATATAAGAAGGATATTAATGGTAATATAACCATCATTCAAAACCTAAATGAATATTAATGATAATAGTATCAAAACTAAGTTCTGTCAAAAAACAAAACAATTTGTTTGGGAATGTGGATTCAGAAAAGCCACTTGTTCTCCCCGTCATTGCGATCATTTTTTGTTTTACACCATACCTGTAACTCACCCTTCTAGTCGCTGAGATATTAAGAGTCAAAGTTCCAATATTTTGTCAAGTTTTTGATCAAGATTCTTACTTTAAACACCTCCACGAACCCCATACTATTCAATCCATACATTAGCACAATGATTTGAGTGCGTTACATTGAGTTATATCACAAAACATGATGTTTCACCCCAGAAAAAGAAATCGTTTCCCAGAAATCTACTTTAGCGTAAAGTTACTTGGTACAGCAAGATTGGTTGACGGCTTCATGATAAGTCTGTTTACATGTATGTTTGCCATCATTTTATACCATTCCATTGTTTATATTGGCTAGTTCTTTGAGCCATAAGCCAAGGACTTTGAAGCGGAAACAGATACCTTATAAATAAAGGAAGGATGTGGTGTTGTCAGTCGAGTGATAGAAGCTCCCAAAATGTATGAATATTACTTCTAACCGCAAGTGTTTGCATTTAATGGAAGGGGAATTTTTTCAACTCCTTTCTTCCGATAAGTTAAAAAAACGCATCCGATATCTTAGTAACAAAGGATGGATGTTCGAATGATCGAGTAAAACCTTCTGTGGGACTTTTAAAAATTACGCATTCAGTTTAAAAAAAATGAGAATTAAATATTGAACACAATATTGGTCAATCAAAAGTCATACGTAGTCGGTCAAGAGTTCTACGAAAAAAAAACAGCGTAAATAATGTTTTATCGGTCCAATTAAATCTCACATTTATTTATTGCAACGAAAGGTATTTTTTCATGTAACAAAATTTCCACTTTCCGACACGAAAAAATATAGACGCAACATAAATAACCCAGTATTTTATAATTCATAGATGTAGATTGGTTACATCACATAATTAATGCATGCGGTGCATGTCCGCATATGTAGTGCATTGGATGACTCGATCATATATCAATCAGCGAAAAAAAGTGGGAAAGAGTAACGCCTACAATTATTAATCAGTTAATCCACTGAAACACAATAAATCTGTCTAGAGTTAATTATTGTAACCTCAAATCCGACTGCATTTGCAAATTGCGTTTCCATGTCACGTCATGTGGTCCTGCGGTACTGTTTTAAACATTTGGCTAACCGCGGGGCATCCCAATGGGATACAAATATATTTGTCACACAAAAAAGGGTCAAATTACTATAGCGGGACAAGAAAATAAAATGTTTTTTGGTAAACACGGAGCGAAGTGGGAGTTCGAGACTTGGAAACAACCACTCCATTGAGATATTGATAAAACAATAGTCCCTGGATAGCGGTACTTGAACGTTCTGGTTCAATTGATAAGTCTATAAATACTCAGGATAAACAAAAGGCAAAATAGTGCTTCGTTATTCCTACTCAATAATACTTTTTAATTACGGCATCCAGCTGAATACAAACAATTGAGTACTAATTAAGTAATTACAGAAGCTAAATCCCATAACAGAATTTAACGACGTACCTAAATATCCAATTAAATAATTTTAGCACCCTAACGATGTAATCAAACAAACTCCCTAGCGAAATCATTAGTGTCCTAACTGTGGTTGTACGTACTCATATATCTTCAAACATCCAATTATCATTAGGCGTGTTTTTCGACCATAAACATCATGCGGATATTTGAAATCAGAATATTTTGTAAGCGAACCTAAAGCACCAGGAATAGACGTGACTGATTGGGCCAGAGGAATCGCTAGGGATGCGATTCTGCATACCGAAGATCACGTTTGAATAGTGCTGTGCTATGAGTTTATCGATGAAATTTTTTAAACGGCTTAAGAGTTACGTTTTAGTTTACGTTCCTTTTATCTTTGTTAGCTAACTGCATTAGCGATAAGACTAATTGAAAAAAGAATTATTATGTGCACTTATAAAAATAATAATTAAGTAGAAATGAAAAATGCAATCTTTATCAGTCTGTGCGCAATACTATGGTATAACGCTGAAGTAATATTATATCATGAAGTTACGTTATTCATGTGAAACTGTTATAAGTAACTTGTTGAAGGAAAACTAACGGAAGGAACCATATCAGAATTTTATGTAATCTATTTCATTCTCATAACTAAAACAAAGCCAGCTACAGAATCGTTTTCAAAAGTGCATATTTTCGCACGTCGACTAAAAATAAACGCAGTTAACCTAACATGGTTCGTCACTACGTGATGATTACGCAAGCAGAACATCACTTATGCAAGTGCATGCGCCTCATTTGACGGTCGTTAGAGCTTAGCCCACGCAGATCTGAAATGTAGCCAGCCTGCCAGCCCGAAGGCAAGGGCTAAAACACTGCGATTCGATACACCTAGCGATACTAAGGTACTGTGAAATCGACGAACATCGTGTGAAGTTTGGTCGAGAATCTTATTAGTACGGTAAATCTGAACGCTGTTTTCGTTTATAATATGCATTAGCCTACATTATTGCCTAAATATTATTGCGTTTATGTCATTTCATGTCTCAACTTTAAACCGAGGATTGGGAATCTTGGTATAAACGGACACACATCATCTGCCCTTTTCGATCTACGCTTCTTCAGGGTCCGCTTCAAGTCTAACCGGATGTAGCAGAATATTCATGGAGCGACTGCCTATCTGAACTCCACAACTCAGTAAGTACTGGGTAATACGGAATACCGTTACGTTATATTATATCCTTTGTTAAGACTGATTGTCAGAATTTCGAGTCACTGACTACCTGTAACGACTGTCCAGGATCTGCAAATGGTAGTTGAAACGGACATAAGAACCTTAAAACGATACACATGCTTAGATCGATCATTAATCATAAATCTTCTGAAATATTTTGAAAGAACCATCACGGCTACGAAAATGAAGAAACCGTTTAGTAATTTAGACGGACAAAAAGTCACACATTCAATTCCAGTGAAAAAGTTCAATTAGCACTGCAGAGACTTTTTCAATTTCAGTTAACTTTGGTCTCAATGAACTCTGTAAGCTCCTTGAGTTAAGTAGAAAGCTCTTGAAATAGCTTAATCTCGATAGGTAATAAAGATATGACGTACATGAGTGCTACTAGTTATTTAATCTTATCTTTTAAATCTTGGAAACGTGATTGAATTTCTGATGAATGCGTGTGAAATGGTTCATTCTCTGATTTGATAAGTAGTTCTTCACTTTTATCTCTTCTTTCATCATTGGTGGGGAAGGACCATTGATAAAATTTCAGTAGATATGTTACCGGTCCAACTTGTTTATCCTAGGTCAAACCGGTATACTGGTTTATCGTGTCAAAATACACTAACAAAGCAATTACAATGCGCCTAACTTGGACATGGCGCTCGCCGTCCGCTGCGTGACACCGCTCTCTGCGCTCGCTCGGCTCGCGCGTGTTTGGCCACAGTTCTAACCTATCCCATTTAGACGCGATGCTCTATGACCATCCTTTTGTGATGTGCCCTAGTTTATCCTGAAATCGGGTGTGAGCGGCCACAAATATTATGTTACAGTCCTACAAAAATTGTTATTATCAGCATCAGATTTGATATATGGATTGTGGATTGCAGTTGGTTTCTTTTCAAAATAATTTTACAAGTATCTACTGTTTTAACAAAGTTTAACGTTTTAACGACACCCATGTGTTATAAAGATAGCCTGTAATATCAGAATTCAACAGTAAGAATAAAGCTATCAAATTTACTGACATAATATTTCATTTTTATATCGAATGCATGCGAAACCTTGCTGCTTTTAGTATTTGTATTTGGCGCACGTACACCACAAACTAGTTTGCTCACATAACCTTTTTAATCTTATAAACAGATCGGTAGTGGTTGCCAGCAGATAATTCACTACCTTTCGTGCAAAAAATTCGAGTAGCTTCTGCCAACTTTTAACGCATAATGTTGGAGGATTTAGGTGAGCCGCATTGTGTTATATTAACTGCAGTTTGGATAGATATATTTCATTTTTTATTCACAGGCATATGTTCGCGGCTGCGCCTGCGTGGTGTTCGGTAATTGTCCCACGAGATCGTACTACCCCGGGATAAAAACTCTTTTGTGTTACGAGTATAAACTATCATTGTGCAAAATTTTCATCCAAATCCGGTCAGTAGTTTTCGCGATCCATCCATCCTCCAGCCTTTCATAATACTTGTAAGAAGTAGGATTAAGAGCATTGATTCCGGTACTAAGCAACCCCGATAAAACCACTATTCGTTAGATGTAAACTCATAGAAGCCCGATAATTTCTCCAAAATCACAATCTATTTTCACACCGTACGCGTTATTTATGGTCGATAAGAAACTATTTCTGAACTAAATATTCCAACATAATTTACCACCTACGAGCGCCCATTTTCATTACTTTGTGAGACCGAAAAATGTCTAAACAATACAGCCTCATGTCCATTACGGTGCCCTTAACCGCGCCGAAAGTAAACATTGCTCCATCGAAATTCACGATTCTTCCATTAGGTATCAGGCCGGCTATAAAGCGGTTTGCTCATTGCTCCAGCATCCAAGGTCGGTCTTTATGAGACCGCAGCCGCTCACAACGCATAGCCTTGTTACGACAAAGCTCTATGGAGCGGTCAAATAATACATGGAAATTCGTCCCAGACGTATTGTATAGAAGAATAATGAACAAAAATTCCGAATCGGACCTCTTTTTTACGAAGTCTGTTAAGGGAACTCAGTAAAACCTAATTTGGAAGAGACAGGCTATGAGGGTTTTCCTCGTTTCATGTAGAAATATTTCCAGAAAGTATCTAAATTGAATATTTTAGCGTATTTTCGCAGGTCCCTTTGAAACCAGAATATTTTCACAGTCTACAGATTGTGGTTTTGTAATTTTCACTACTGAAGCCTTTTGTAAAATAATAACGCTTTAAACATGTAAGTACAGAACTTAAGAATCTATTTCATGAGTCAAATATAAACTTCAGTTAACCAAATTAATGTTGTTGCTGGTCAACCTATTTCAAAATGTCAACAAGAGTGTAAGTATAACTTTGTTACTCATGTTATAGAAATTATACGACACATTCGTTATACAGGTCAAATAAATGTCAAAGCAATTGGGGTTAGATATAAAACTGATTCAGTAATGTTCATAGTTATAAACTCATGTGCGTCAGAAGCCAGGCATAATTACGATACCAGCGTCAAAGCTCTAGATAAACCTTTAAAATAATTGATCAGTAGTTCTAAAAGAATCGGTAAACGAAAGTAGAATCGAGTGTCAAGCAGAAATAGCCGGGAGTCTATTTATGGCTTGGCTTTTAACTTGAATAATAACAATCGACAATGCTATATATTTGAAACGTGATAGTAGGTAGCGGACGGAAATAGCCCCAACGAAAATAGAACAGCCTACTAAGAAATGTAGTATGCGGACTTTATAGAAAAAATATCAAAGGAACTTACATTCGTGTCAAAACTTTAGAATGCTTCTTTCATTTTGAAAATAGAAGTAGAAAGATAGTAAGCCCATCAGCAGGACTATGTAAGAGGATGTGATAAGATATAATACATTAACTATCTATCTAGCAATGCTAAGCACTATCTCGGATATATTGGTTTAATCAGCATACTGAGCAATTAGTCGTATCTGGTCCCGCAGTTAGATGTAATCTGACTATAGTTAAATGTTGCTGGCCATGCACCTGATATTGACATAGAGGAAAATTAAATTGTCATTAACAATACCACGGACCATGATGATGATTGGTGAAACTTCTTCAAAAGTATAACCAGAAATATCACAGAAATGTCTTTCAAAGTTTACAATAGCTGTATACTTTACTGTAAATTAAAGTAAAATAACAAATTTCATTTCTGAGTCATCTGTTTGTAACGTCCGTTCCGGTAAACAGGGATTCGGAGAATATATTCTTTCCATTACGTAAATATAATGTAAGCACCGAAAAGACTTCAAAATTCGCAGCATCGTTTAAGTTTAATACTTGAAATTCTGTTTTGCTTTTATTCAATTCTTGTTTTTCTTTTCAACTGTATTATATTTCTTTCATCTGTTAGTTTTTCATTGTTTGCATTTCAATATTCAATTACTTATCTTTGAAGTCGATAGTCAGTGCAATAGTAATGAGGACAAACTATACTAGTTTCGACGTTGACTAAGCCATTGTTCGATTAAACAGTAGTTCCGAAACAAGCTTGTTCATGAGCCCCTGACATAATTTAACTACTGCATTGAGGTTGCACTACGGTTCTAAGAACTTAATTTAACATACATGACACTTTCAGTTGGTAGAAGCAGATCTTAAATTACCTCTTGAACTATGGCATTCGATTTTGAGTGAGGAAGTGTAAAAGCCCTGGCAGGTGTTTGCAGAAATTAAAAAAGCGCTGCACGCTGCCTGCAAGACGCTTAATATTTAATCGAACTCATTTTTCAAGCCAGTGGTAGTATATTTCAAAATAAATAAGCTAAAACTTAGTGCTTGGAAGAAATTGACGTCAACAATACTTTTCCTACAAATATTTGTTTAACACTTTCAGTTATCCATCATATTGCGCAAGTCGACAGAATGAATAGACACGACGTCCGTATTGTACGAGCTAATATTTTGCTCTTCAGTGATCTGATTGCAGTAACCACTGCAACACTGCAATCTTTCAACCGCTATTGTTATTCTAAGTTACGCAAAGTAGTCAATATCTCACATATGGTTATCTCCTTACCTATTGTAGACAAGGATTCTAGTACGCTTATTCATGTTCAAAGGTTTTTCATCCTTCTATAAATCGTCTGATTGCATAATGTTCAAGAAATTTTATATTTATGTTTCGTTTTCCTTTACATCTTGTTCATCCTGCACTATATTTGTACTTGTTCTTAATGTTGTACATTGTTGATTGTATGTCAGGTTACGAGAGTCAAGTTAAAGTGTATTTCCGACATATCTGCGTCATTGAACACGCCAGTTATTGGAAATTTCTAAGAACATGATATGTTCTATCCTAGTCATTTGTATTATTAGTAATTTAGTACTTAACTTGTTAAATGAATGCTAAGTTTATAGAATAAGTTCAAAGGTTTGAAAACTTTTCAGTAAAATTTATAGTAGGTACTAGGTTGTTCAATGGAAAGAGTATATTATAATTTATGTAACTGGCTAATATAAACTAGTAAAAGATTAGTTTCTGAAAAAAGAAACAAGTTATATTTTACGCTGTGACGGAACGAACAGGCCAAACGATTTTGAAGTTAAACAATTTGCCAACAATAAAAAAAAACATTTTACGGCAGCTGATTAGATTAGTATTTGAAACGGTTAATTTTATACGAGTGAGTAGGTCGGATTTTTCAAAACCGTTTTATATCTGCAGTATCTTCAAGGCAGACTAGAACTTCTACATTTACTTTCTTAAGTTGCTAGTTGTAGGTATGTTGTGCAAAAATTAATAGATTTTAAGCCTTGATGAAACTATTTGCCAATTTAGTTAAAAAAGTTATTTTATCATTCTCCGCACAGTTCATCG
The DNA here is from genome assembly GCA_916618015.1 of Xestia c-nigrum. Taxonomy (NCBI): domain Eukaryota; kingdom Metazoa; phylum Arthropoda; class Insecta; order Lepidoptera; family Noctuidae; genus Xestia; species Xestia c-nigrum. The sequence goes on along the minus strand of OU745261.1, from coordinate 11,885,305 downwards.
TATAAATTATAACGCTTTTAAATTTGAACTTTAAAGAGGTAAGTATGTTAGTAAGTATGTTAGGCTACTTTAAAATTTTGTCAGTTACTTAGTATACTAGTTTATTTATAAGCCCCTCGTCATCATGGTCTAACTCAAACTTCGGTGCTTCGTTCCCTCTCATGAAAAAAGAACTTATATTACAGCACTTAGCACGACCTAGGACATGAACCTCAGACAACACGCCCGAGAGACGCACCGCAGTAACACGGCAGTCAATTAAGTCGCCATTCTAATTATTTGTATATTAATAGACTATACAATCTAGCACCTACCTATGACTAACGACTCTATCAATTAGTAAACAACAGAGCAATTAACTAATTGCCACTCGAGTAAATGTTTACTTCTCAATTATATTCTCACCATTCACCAACATTCTACCACAATTAGAAATCAAGTCGTAAACATGACCAAATTGAAACAATACCTACATTAGTTTCGTGTGACATTTCGAGATTTGGTAATTCTATAATTATCTTGCATTCTTTAGATTTTGTAATTCTATTTTTGAACAGCGTTGCTCAAAAAGCCGCTTAGCTGAAGTAGGACTTTATTGGCCATATTTACCGTATGCCCGACGGGAGAGGGCCAAAATAACTACGATGTGGCCTCGACAAGCCAGAAACCGACGCCGTTGACCTCACAGGAGATGGCGGGACGAGCTGGATCACAGCGACCAGTGGTCTACATTAGCCCTCGAAGCATTTGAATTTCATGGGGAGTGGCCTATGCCCAGCAGTGGAATGACACAGACTAACAGTAAATAATGGTGACTCTTCAAAATATATAATACAAATTTATTGCAGTGACCAAAATGTGGTGACACTGATGGAACAGAATAATATTTTGGAATCAACGATTCGGTAAACGGACATCTACAAAAATATTTTTAGGAATATCTTTGGTAAAGATCACATCAAAACGTTCAATCAGGAAATTGAAAAGCGTAACCGTCAGAATAAGCTTGTCGCTTCATAAACAATCTCAGTGTATTTTATTCATAGCTCGATTTTAAAGCAACGTTCTCGGAACTAAAGACAAAGGATAGAAGCTCATTTCTAAGCTAATGCACATTTCCGCCCGAAGACATTATTTGACAGAAACAAACATTAAAAAATATACTAATATCAGAAGAGAAGGTGTATTTGATTTTTCCCGTTGACCCCACCACTGGTTCGTCCCACTAGTGGGGTCAACGGGAAATATCAAAACTGTAATTTCGTTGACCCCACTAGCCTACCCTACTGGTGGGGTAAACGGGAAGTTTGCAATTTTGTAATCTCCAAAAATTTTGCAACTGTCTAATTGCATAACTATCTTCGAAATAGTGAATTATCAGACATTATAGTCTTGAATCTTTTTTGGATTATATAGAGCATTTTGATATGTATCTGGTAGGGACGGGGACCGCCATGGTCCTTTGTAACTTTTACGTTTAACGTTTTAATGGTCAGACCACAAAACGCCAAGCTACTCAAAATACCTCAAACTTCTATTTAACAAAGTAATGATTGTGCTTACAGTATTTTGAGTGAATTTCTGCTTGTGTAAGACAAAAACAAGGCAGTGACGTCATTAGCATTAGCAAATCGAGGGATGCTATACCTAAACCAAAAGAAATTAAGATTTTGTAATACGTAGGCCGAATCAGAATACATTTTCAGTATTCATACTTGCGTAAAGATATTACATTAAACATTCAGACAAGATATTTTTAAAAGTATAATTACCAGAAAATATTCAATATAATAGCCAACAGAAACGTTTGTTCTTCATGAATATGCAGTGGATGTTAATCTGAGGGGAAGAAAAATATTGAGACCGCTTTTGTTTTAATATTACTTGGTTAATTAAAACGTCGTAACAGATTAGCTTGGCTGCCATGTTGAGTGAAACATTTCAGATAAAGATTAGATTGTTTCGAATAATAAGTATGTAAATGTAACAAGGGTATGGGAAAAAATGAGGAGCTACAATTTTACCGTGCGCTGGGTGTTTGGTTACCCAAAGAGGATGTCAGCTAGCACAGTATTTGGGTCAAGAAAGGAACAAAGCTGATAATAATAATAATAATAATAATAATAAATAATAATAATAAATTTATTTCAGTAGCTATAAAACTTCTACAATGTACAATCATACATAGAGACCTCCTTTTAAGTATAAAAATACCTGTATTAGGAGACCCCGCTCTTCTAAAACAAAAACAATTATAATGTAGGAGTATACATACAAACGAATTTAACTTATATCTAGGAAGGCATGCATATGTGTGTGTGTGTGTTTTGTGTATGTGTGTGTGTGTGTGTGTGTGTGTGTGTGTGTGTGATTGTGTGTATGTGTGTGTCGGTTTTCATAAAATTATCGCATGATATTTTGTAAAAGAGCTTCAATGTCATCATAACTCTTGCTTTTTAACCAGTCTGTTAAATATTTCTTACAATCTCCATAAGTCATGGGGTAAATCTTTAAAATTTTGTTCAGTTGGTTGTAGAGAGAAGCGGATTGTCTGATGAACTGCCTTTTTGCATATGAAGTTTTGACCGGGACTTCTGGAGCAACAAGATATTTTCTCCTTTTTTTGTTCAGGCTAGTATTATACGGAAGAGATTTATGTACTTTCAAAACCGCATGGAGAACATATAATTTCCTGACTGTAAGAAGGCCACTTAGTGAGTAAAGGTTACCAGTAGGGAATCTATACGATTTGAAATACATAACCTTCAAGAGAGACCTTTGCGCTCTTTCTAGCTCCAAGAATTTGATTTTAGTGGCACCGCCCCAAACCGGTATACAGTACCCTAGAACTGACTGGGCCAAAGATACGTATATTTGGTTTAATAGGGTTTTTGATGTTATATGCCTTAGAGTCTTGAAAATCCAGATGAGCTTTCTAGTTCGAGACATGACCATATCCGTGTGTAAGTGCCAAGATAATCGTTGATCGACCATAATACCTAAATATTTTATATCGGTCACTTTCGATATTAAGTATTCTTCTCCATTGATATCGAAACATCTCTCAATTCGTTGAGTGAATATTGTGATCTATCTAGAATATTCTCCACTAAATTCCTTGTTTGATTGAACTCGTAACCTTTTTAAAACATTTTTCGGAAAACTCCTTCTGAATTTCTAAATTGGGTGCTTTACAGTATTATTGAATTTCCTTTGAGTTTGTAATATTAAATCGCTAGCTTTTGCTCACGCAATATAGTTTACAGTATATTTTAATACTTGGATTATTATGTTACGACCCAAGTATTTTTATAGCACTACGAGCAATATAATTAGACCCTTAAAATAGTTTCCTATTTTGTATGTTAATCACGTTTACGCAATACTATTAAATTATGAATTATGGAACAGATTTGTGATTCATTTTCATGTTTGTTCGGGGTGCAAGGTCGTAGGTAGTATTAAAGCACAGTTTGGATTTGGTTACAACGAGTTTATTAAAAGTTCTTCAAGATTTATGTTAAAATGTCTTAAAGTAAAATGTTATGTTGAATGTTAATGTTATGAATGCACCCGGTCCGTTTGATGTCTCGTAATGCACTGATGTTAAAGTATTAATAAAATTGTCACATAGCGACAAGTATTACGATTGTTGTATATTGCTGCGTTAGCAAGTGTTCGGTTGCTTAGACCGAACATATTCCGGGGCGGCAAAGATGCAGTTGAGATGAGTTGATGATAGTACAATCATGTTAGCTAAGATGATAGTAACCTAATGTTAGTAGTGATTCTTAAGATAATAAGAAACAATAGCGTTTAGAGAAGTACTTAGGGTATAATCTTAATGTCTCTAGTTTATGTTTAAGATTGGCGAACACGATTTATTTTGTTTTTTAACTACGCACACTTGCACTGCACTTTGAGCACTGGGCTGACGATCAGCCTTGTTATGTAGTCGCGCACAAACACTAGCACTCGCGTCGTTTACACTTTGTAGCTCGATGTCTGGGGAGATAAGCACGCGTCGCATGCGGCGTCGTCGCCACCGCCACAGGAGCACGGCCGTGCCCGCAGCCGCCACCAGCACGAGGGTGTAGATTACCACGTAGTGATGGATGTCATGTGGTGACAACATCTCATCTAGTTCTACGTCGCTGTTTTTCATCTGCTTGATTTGTTTATAGATTTTGAGCAAGTCGTCATCTATTTCGTCTTCCTCAGTTTTGTTGTCATGAGCCTTTGACTCCATCGGTATGCTCACATTGATAATGTTGTTTAGTTGGTCAATCTTGGGTACGTAAATATTTGACTGAACCGTTATGTTGGTGTCAAATTTTGTGTTTGCATGCAAGGTAAAATCTTGCCCTTTGATAACACAACCTTGTCCGAGGTATATTAATCCTGCTTGGTTAAGTTGTTCGACTGTGATATGCTCTCCACAAATGATTTTAATGGAATAGTTGTTACAGCAATGATATAAATGCTCAGAAGGATCATTCAACGGTACCCACATGTTTGAACATAAAGTTTGTTCAACTTTACATTGGTTAGTCTCATGATTGAGGTTGCAGTAATTGTTGTTGTCACTGCCTAGATGGTAAACAGGCTTCTTTAGCATACACATGTATGTCTCTTCCTGAGTTAGGCATGTTGAAAGCTCGTCGTTGTTTATTGGTATGTAAGAGTCCTTCTTTAGATTCACTGCCATGTATTGTGATTTTGGCAGGATGCTTGTCATATTCTTACCGAATTGTTTGGGAATCGGTATCACTCTGTATAATTTGTATCGATCTCTGCTGATTAATGGGAATGTTATTTGGAATATGAAATATTTTTCAGTGGTCCGTGCTTTTATTTGTAATAGATGATACAGTTTTGTTACATCAGTTTGATCGACAGGTAACATTAGATCATCCGTAAGTTGGCCAGCAATGACGTTGAGTTCTTGTTGTAGTTGTTTAGGCGTTAATAAATGTATGTTGAACTGACCATGGCGAATGTCCGTCAAAGTATCTAGTAAAGTATCTTGATTCCTCCTTAATGTTTCAAGCAAAGTATTTGCAGTCAATGCAATTACGATCTGTCCTTGAATCGCACTCATGTTACTCATTGCTAGTTGTACTCCATTTGTTATTCTGTCCAATGTATCTAAATGTTGATTTATAGTTTTATGTTGTTTATGTATAATCCTTTCAGTTCGTTTCAGAATGTTGTATTCTGACTCTACAACTGATGTTTGATTCTTCCAAAGTTTAGCCAAATGATTTTGATTTCGCTTTATAAGTTCTATGTCCTTAGTGTATTGTTCAGCGAAACGCTCATCCAATACGCCGAAGAGATAACTCGCCGCATAACCTATCCCATTGATAAGCCCACGACGCTGTCTGGAGTGAGTAATGAATTGTTGTGTCAGCAGGAGCGTGTTGTAGTATCTTAGTTCGAGAAACTCATGCTGCAGTTGTGGCACTATCATGTTACAAACACCGCTGTTTATATTAGTACACGTGGTATCTAAATGAGTTAATAGTTTTTCTAGCGCCGCCGTGAAATGTTATTTGATGTGCTTCGTCGATGAGCATCTCCGCCAACCGACACTTATGTGGTATGATTATCGGGTGCCGCATCTCCTTACTTATGTTAGCGTTTTTCAATCGCCCCCCAACACGTAACAATCCGTTATGATCAATAATCGGATCTAATTTTAATAATTGGCTTTTTAAGCCAACGCTACCATGTTTGCGCATGTGTTCTATTTCCGTCGCAAATTCCTTATTTTGCACATGTTTTATAATAATTGTTTTAGCTTTGCGCAACTCTTGTAATGTGAGATAGCTCGGCAAATGTTTACGGCAACGTGCAGGTGTTATCGCTCTATATATCCATGCTAATATATGTGTTATTTTCTTTGTACTGTTGTATTGTTCTAAAAAGCGATCGATGATATTTGGGCATTCTTGCACGATGTTAACTTGTTCTTTAACTGTTTTGACCTCCTCGTTGATGATAAATATTTGTTTTTCAGTTTCATCTTCTGGTGTCCATGTTTTCAGCCATTGGGGGCCTTGCCACCATAATGTATGTTGTTTCAACTGCGACGCTAACATCCCACGGCTGGCACAATCCGCTGGATTATCCGTTGATTTAACATAACGCCAGCAGTCAGGAGGCATTGTTTCTGTGAGCTTGGCAACCCTATTTGCGACGAACGCCTTCCAACGGTTAGGCTCACCCTGTATCCAGCTGAGTGTTACCATCGAATCCGTCCATCCAAATATTTCTAGTTTATTTGTTAAGGCATTCTGTATTTTATTTATTAGTTTAGAGAGTAAGTATGCGCCACTAAGTTCCAGTTTTGGCAACGTAAGGGTTTTCTTATGAGGCACGAGTTTTGATTTTGCGGCGATGAGTATTACGTCCGATTGATGTTTTATGCGCGCATAAACTACGCATGCATAAGCTTTCATGGATGCGTCACAGAACCCATGAACTTCGATGATGTCATCACTGTTATTCCTCAGCCACCTTGGTACCTCGCAGCCTTTTATGTTGTCTAGGTCTGCCTTTATTTTGGCCCAATCGTTGAAGACGTCATCGGACACTTCCTCATCCCAATGTAAATTGTTTTCCCATAGTTTTTGGAACAGTAATTTTAGTTTAGTTGATAATGGTGTTAACCAGCCTAACGGATCGAACAATTTCGATATTTCCGATAGTAGGTTGCGTTTGGTTGGCCTTGAACACTGTTTAGAAAAATTACAACGAAAGAAGAATTTATCACTGTTTGTGTTCCAACACAGACCCAGTGTTTTCGAGGTTGCCTCCGATTTCGAGTTGAATACAATGTTTGTGTCAGGATTTTGATGACTTGTTATGTCGTTGATTAATGTAGGTTCGTTAGAGGCCCATTTACGTAAGTTAAAACCTCCTGAATGTAGTAAGGTCATCAAATCAGATATGAGTTTCTTACCCTGTTCAATAGAATGACATCCGTGAACAAGGTCATCCATGTAAAAATCGTTGGCTAACACCTGAGCCGCGTCAGGATAATGTTTCTGTTCATCTGCTGCTAGTTTCTTTAGTGTCATTAAAGCTAAAAATGGAGCCGCCTTTGTTCCATATGTTACTGTTGTGAGTTGATAAGCTTGTACAGGACATTGAGCATTGTTGCGCCAAATTATTTTTTGTAGAGGTTGATCCAATTCGTGTACTTGGATCTGCCTATACATCTTCTCAATGTCTGCTGTGTAAGCGTATTGGTATTGCCTCCATTTTAGCAATAATAGTTGCAGATCTTGTTGAAGGTTGGGTCCTTTATGCATCGAATCGTTAAGGCTGTATCCTGAAGTTGTTATCGCAGATGCATTAAACACAACCCTGTATTTTGTTGTAGTCGATTCCTCTCGTAGTACACCGTGGTGAGGTAAATAACACTCCGGAGTCATGTTACTTGGCAGAGCTAGCTTCATATGTTTTAGTTGTAAATATTCATCCATGAACATTTTGTAGTGTAGCGCTAGAGTTTCGTGTTTCTGAAACTTGCGCTCCAAATTTCGAAATTGAGCTAAAGCCATTTGTTTTGAGGAACCCAACTTGTTTTCTATGTTATCCTTTATTGGTAGCCTGACTTCGTAGTGCCCGTTTTCTTTCCTAGTTGTGGTATTTAAGTAAAACGTAATGCATTTCTGATCCTCGACAGATAGGTTTGGTTGTTCTGTTATGTCCTCTATTTCCCAGAATTTATGCATGTCTTCCAAGTTGTGCAGAGCTACATTACATTGAAATGTTTTTGTTGAGCCTCCACACAATATCCACCCCAGGTGGGTTTGCTGAGCGATAGGCTGTGTTGTGTTAGTCCCCTTGATAATTCCCTCCATGATGATGTTAGCGTAGACTTCTGCTCCAAGCAGCAAGTCAACTGGCCTACTAATGTAATACTCCGGATCCGCCAAAGTAATGTTTTCTGTGAATGACCATGAAGGTTTCGACAATGTTTGGTTGGGGAGATTTTTAAGTAAATTGTTCATAATCATGGCTTCTGTTGAAAAAGTGTAGTCACTGTTTATAGACCTGCATGTTATGTGTACTAACCCTTTACAATTGTTCTCCTTTGCGCCTACGCCTAGAACAACCCCTTTGCATTTTTGGCGTTTTATCTTCAACAACTGAGCGGCCTTTTCGGTTATTAAAGATATCTGCGAACCCTGATCGATAAGAGCACGCATGTTGTGATAAGTCCCGTCGGCTGCCATAACCTTCACGAGAGCAGTTGCAAGCAGAATCTCTGCATTTCCGTCCTGTGATGCATTAGAGACTCTGACTGTCGGTTCAGTATGTTTAGAAACTTGAGAGGCCGTCGGCCCTACAAAGGCGTCATGTAATATCGTGCTATGGTTAGCTGTACATTTGCGGCATCGTTTTGTTGAAGTGCACTGGTTGCCGTTATGGCTAAACAAGCAATTAATGCACACTTGCAGTTTTTGCGTAGTTGCAAGCTTTTGTTCAGTGGGCATTTCCAGGAAAGTTTTGCAATTGTAGAGGCCATGTTCTCCATTGCATTGTGGACATTTGAACTTCAACACGTGTAGTGTCTTTTTCAAGGTTCCATTATTCCCACTGTAGTTATGTTTTTTGAAGCCTGTTGAGGAATGTTGTTGGTTGTTAGGCCCCTTTTGTTGGACGTTGTCTTGTTTGCGACGAGCTGACTCCAAATTGATGAATTTGGTCTCCAGGAAATCCAGAAATTCTTGAAGTACGGGTAGCTCCCGCGAATTTTTTAAAGACTCTATGTAATCGGTATACGTGTCAGAGTCTAGTTTTTGGGATAGGATGTGTACCACCATAGGATCCCACGATGTTGTATCAATGTCTAAATTGCGGACAGCATTTAGACATTCTAATGTTGTGTCATGCAGTTTTTTGATTTGTTGTAAGGACTGCTGTTGCATGTTGGGCAATCCTAGAAGAATGTTCATGTGAGAAGAGAATATAGCCCTTTTGTTATTGTATCTATGATGCAGAATATCCCAGCATATGGAATAGTTGTCCGCGCTGATTGGTAAATGTTGGATGAGCCGTTCCGCTTCGCCTTTGACTTTTCCTTTTAAAAACTGCATTTTTTGGGCACTTGATATCGACGGATTGTTATGTATTGCTTCTTGAAACAAATCTTTGAAGCACGTCCACTGGTTATAATTACCGCTAAAAACGGGTATTTCGAGTGTAGGTGTAGTTTTTTCTCTATGAGCCACAGACCACATTTTTGTATTAATTGCCTTCTTCAGACTGTTGTATTGTTTTTCATGGCTTAAGAATGTTTTTTCATACTCTCCATTTTCTTCACTTAATTCAGAATCGATTTCCCAATGTAGAGTATCAACTGCTATCCACCTAGATTGCAGTGTTTTGAGGACATCTTCAAATTCCCATTTGTCGGAAATAAGTTCCAAGTTGATGGTAGAGACTGTTCTACGGAAAGCCTTAAAATTAGCTACCTGCTTGCGAAGCATTTCGTCGAGTTTGCTGTTTGTACCCTGATTTACCATCCAAGCACGACGAGCTTCTTGACCCAACTCCGAGGGTTGACTATGTTCTCCCGGCTGCTGTTCCTCTGCAGACTCCTGTTCATCACTTTTAGATGGAGCCTGCAGGAGTTGTTGATGCATCTGGTTGATTAGCGTTTTTACAGCTTGGTACGACTTACTTGTTTTCTCATGCTCTTGTTTTGTAAAGTATGCATGCGACATACTTACTTCCGTTAAAAGACGTTCGTGGTTAAATTGATACTCATTCCAGTATTTTTCTAAATTGTTCAAACAGTTTTTTAAGTACTCGAAGGTTCGCCTTTGTACACTGGTCTTCTTCAAATTAACCCCGATCTTTTCGATGTTGATGGCGAGCGCCAGTTGGACGTCATAGAGCTCAGCCATTTCGCCCGATGTTTAAGAATGTAAAATCTCCCAAGGTGTAGAAAATAATGGAAAGATCTTACTTGTTGTCTGCTGTTATACCACCGTTGATGTTCTCCTTGGATCAGGAGCGTAATCCAGTCACCAAACAGTTCAGAATACCACCTTAGTCTACAACACACCGAATTGTTGTTTACGCAGCACTCGCGATTACTTTTCGAAACGCGCGCGATCCGGCTCGAAGGACCAATATGTTCGGGGTGCAAGGTCGTAGGTAGTATTAAAGCACAGTTTGGATTTGGTTACAACGAGTTTATTAAAAGTTCTTCAAGATTTATGTTAAAATGTCTTAAAGTAAAATGTTATGTTGAATGTTAATGTTATGAATGCACCCGGTCCGTTTGATGTCTCGTAATGCACTGATGTTAAAGTATTAATAAAATTGTCACATAGCGACAAGTATTACGATTGTTGTATATTGCTGCGTTAGCAAGTGTTCGGTTGCTTAGACCGAACAATGTTTTTTCGGAGTTTTTATGACGTCTATAAAAATACAAGCCTGTACTTTAGTTCCAACGTTTATGCATAAAATCATTATTATCACGCCATTCTGTGGGTTCAAAAACCACAGAGCTCCACTTCCTTCCTTCATACCCCAAAACGCTACATTACCTCCTATTTTTTTGTTGGTATATAGGACTAAACTCATGAATATTTTCTAGGTAAGTACTTTCTGGTATGGCTTTTAAGAAAGGCTAGTCACAAGAGCAGCATACGACAGGTTTACAACAAATGGTATAAGAAACAAATCATAATCCCGTAAAAAAAAAAACTTAGGGAGAATGTATGTTCTTGTATGTCTGATGCATTTTTTTTAATATTTGCTGTTTCTTCGCTTCCTGAATGCTAATCTGGTGTCCACCTAACATATTTAGAAACAAAAGTGCCTGTAACTGGCCTAATAGTCCGGTAGCGCTAGGTTTTGAGGTTTCAAAAATATTAAAGTTGTTTATTTTTTGCATATAGTTTCCGGACCATTTACCCGACCTACTATATAAATTTGTGTCATTTTAGGCACTAGCGTTTGGAGAAATTTAGCAATTTGTCTTTTTAATCACTATCACACGAAAAGAAAATTATAGTTGAAAATTTTACTTCCATTATTATAACGAAGTAGTAACTGATATACATAGGCATTTTGTGTCATCTCTGTCCACGGGAATCCTTCTAATTAACAAGTACCTAACACGTCGCCCAACTAGCTTTATCTATCTATCTATCTATATTTTTTTGAAGCTTTTGTAGCTTGAAAAACAAAATAGTTAAATAACTTTAAATTCCGTGGTCTTATTTGGCACAAATTTGTATAATAAGCTTATGTTGGCCATCTGAGAAAGAAAATAGTTATTTCATAAACTGTACTTTTTTTTAAGTACTGTTTTTACGTACTGACCCTATTGCCAGTTTGCACTGGATGAAAATGACACAAACTGGGTTTGCACACTCCACAGACTATCCTAGATAAGATATCATGATTATTTTAAACTTTAAATCAATTTTGGCAATTTTAATTTGATTAAAAATATTCAACCACAAAACATCGAATTACTGAAAATGCTATGGTCAGATATGACACAAAATGCAATAGTAAGCTCCGTAGGTACGACTGTATCTACAGGCAAAAAATAATAAACTTTAGAATTTTTGAAACTTAGGTATTGCATCAAAATTGCCTAGCGCTATCGGACTATTTAATAAGCAGATTATTTGAAATAAATGCTTTTATTTTTTATTAAGAGCAGTCTGACTTCGAAATTCAAAACGAACCAAAAGACCAAAAACAAAAGAGAGAATTTTCGAATAAAGAACAGTATTTGGACAAGTGCAACTCATATCTTGGAGTCACGATCCGTGACCCAGTGGTTTTTCTCCGACATGGTCTGCTTGCCACCCCTGCAAGGCATCCGGCTGCCCGCCTTCTCTTTATCGCTTCATAGTCTTGCTTCCGTCGATTATTTTCTACGGTGTACGGAGGTAACGAACTGAGTGCCCACTGACCCTTAAAATGTAATGGTCTACGCCTTTTGACTGTGCCATGAACTTCATCTACCTCCTTAAGTTATTAAAATATTTTTTTTGAAACGAAATTGGGAAACTGACAGTTAGAAACATTGTCTCGCTTTTTGTCCTGAAATGCCTAACTACTTAGCAGAACGAAGAGATCTCATTCATGGTGGAATATTGAACCTCTTAATAAATTATTTCTAATTCGAAAATTTCAAGTATATCTTTTGATAACCTGATTGGCTATCAAAATAAATAAAATTTTCAGCGAAAGAAAACAAACGTAGTGACTAATTTTAATGAGAACTAACTGACCCTCGCAACTTCGTCGGCGTCACATAAAAGAGAAAAAGCCCACAAAAGGAATAAATATTCCCCGTCTTTGCAACAGTTTTCATTTATGCTCCGCTCCTATTGGTTGTAGCGTTCTCGTTCCTCGATAAATGGACTATCCAACACAAAAAGGTTTTTTCAATTTCAAACAGGAGTTCTTGAGATTAGCGCGTTCAAACAAACAAACAAACTCTACAGCTTTAAAATATTATTAAAAATTAAATAGTATAGATTATTAATACGTGGGTATAAATATGTTAGGTACCACCATATTAATATCTCCTCCTTCTGAGTAGGCCCAATAATCTAAAAAATACTTGAAAATCACGACGCATTAATGTGCACACTGTGTAAGTACCTACCTATTCGTATTAGGTACCTACATAACTTCATGTGATAAATATTAAAAACAATCTTCCTTGTAAAGTTATTCTAGGTAGGTACTATGCAATGGCTCATCAACTCAATGAGGATAAAGCATAGAACTTACCTGAGAAAAATACGGCGGCAGTACAGCCCTCTGGTCGTCTAACCGAGAACATTGTACTCGTTCCAGTAACTCGAACAACTCGTGTTGAGCGCGAGTGCCCCCTGTCGACGTTGCTGTGGAGCTCCATGGCGCCGACACGTGCTGCCGCCTGTTGGACAAATGAGGAACTATTACATTTACTTGACTTTGAGTTAGTTCGAGTTGTTTAGACAGATGGCGCTGTATTTGTTTCTAGAGTTTTATTATAGATGGCGCTGTAAGTAGAGGGTCCTAATTTAGGAACAGAAATTTTTTCTACGCATTTCTGGACACAAGTTTTTTTTATAATACAACAAAATTATTTGTTTGAAATTGTTTACCTTAAGAAAATACACGCCTACATTATTATGAGTAAATACATACACAATTGACTCGTGTGCGTTTCTAAACAGACAAAACATATAACAAATACCTACATAGGTACCAATTAAAGAATTTTTTGGCATAACATCATAAAATACAGTAGGTATTTTAAAGTGTGGATCTATAATAAATTACACGCTAAGTAAAGATTTTTATAATTTACAAAATAAAATTGTTAACCAGCTCTGTACCTAAGATTAATTAAGATTTTGTTATCAACCATTGTAATTTATTGGCCATTCACTTTTTAATAAAAAAGAGTAATGGCGAGTAGTGCAGCGCAATGCGGAGCAATGATGTTAGTTTATTGCTACTGTTGCTGAGGCAATGAGCACAGCCAACCAAGATTTAACACAATCTGAATTGATGTGTGTGGTATAGGTAGGTAGTTGAGTAAATGATCAGAAATTAAAGTTAATTATGCACTTTATTTTTAAACTCAATAATGCCGATAATAATCGTTTACGTCAAGTGGCTCTTGAAGATGATTGCTACAATTACTTCGTGTGAAGTGTGTAAAAAACGTGAGTGCTGCCAATTTGGGTGTGTGGAACAACGATAAGTACATTAAACAGAAAAGAATAGGAGTCAATATTATTTATTTATTTATTAAAACTTTATGCACAATTAAAACTGTACAAAGGCGGACTTAATGCCTAAGGCATTTTCTACCAGTCTACCTTATTATCATAAAAACTGATAATTTTATCTAAAACATGATAAACTTGAAATAATCAAGCATCCTTTTTTCGAATGCTTTCTGTTGACGCTCTCAATCAACATCAATCAATGCCAGGACCTTTTAATTTTTATGCGACGTTCTTATAGGTTTCACTGTGCAATAAACTCTATACGCTATAGTAGACTGCTTCACAATAGAGCTCGTTACTGTGGCCGTCCAACTCAGGATTAAGTTATGCAAAGATTTTCCTTTTTCTTTTTACTGAATAAACTTTGCTTGAAGCGTGACGGGAAGGTATCATAAATCGCTACACTGGGAACGATGCTCAAATTCTTTTGCTTTTGTGAATAAGAAATAGAACAAATTTGATTACGTTGCGGTGATGTTTACGAATTTCTTTTTGTCTTCTCATAATAAGATTGCCGAAAGTCACTGCATAACATTTTGTTCTGTTAGCAGAACAATTTTAACTTTGAATAAAAACGTAAGTATCACAAAGATAATCTGATTATAAATCATGCTTGGCTATCTGCCTCTGTTATTTAAATTGAATAGTACTCTGATTACAGTCATTTAACGGCACGAGACCGAGAGGAATTTTATTCAAAAAATTCAATAGCGTGTAATATACGATGACAGCAAAACTTAAATTTCGAGAGAACCGGTTATGCACAATTTACTGCTATCAAAATTATATAAACAAAAGTGCACGCGACAATGACCCCATCTGTTGTCCGACAACGGAACTGTGCAAGTTATAATGGATCGTGTCTGTGATTTATGCGTCAATTAACTGACCATTCTCTGCGCCCTTCGTACGGCCCTCGCGCAGCGTTATGACCAAGATAATGGTTTTCCAAATTAAATCTCCCCCTACATTAAATCGTTGGTATAACCGGTATTCAGCGACTCAATCAAGGAATGTTTGTTTTTCGACTTAGCCTAATTTTGCTGTGTTGAAGGGTGGCATTGTTGTTCGCGCATGTAATAAATTTGATTGGCAGATGTTTCTGGTCTGGACTGACAATAAAAGTTTGTTGATTTTCAATTTGCTGTCATAAGTGAATATTTTTTGTTTCTTCAAAGCGTGTTATGCAGACAAAAAATAAGGTCCTTAATCTGCTGTTATATTTTTGAGGTATGAAAGAGGAGAATGATCAAGGAAATACCGGTATTTATTTTTGAACTATTGGATGTTAAGCTCATAACTAAAACGAATAGGTAGGAATATGTTTGATTTACAAATTATTTTGGTATTACGTTTGTATGAAATACGCATGCTCCGCCGGCCCCTTAATTGCTCATTTTCTAATTCAAGTAGGTACGTCTAGATAAGACAAACAAATTATAAGTTCCGTCCTTCATACTAACTTGAAATAGGTACAGTTCTTACAAAATATTCAATAGGCTCTGAGCATATTTTGGCCTGTATGATTCATCCCATGGAAACACGTGTTCGCATACAGCAATTGTATTCAGTCAGGAATATTTTATGTGCGCCCGGTGCAGGCATGTCGCTTATAAATACAATATGTATGGTGATCTTGGGGGCGCGTCGGTATACCTACCAACATAAATATATATGTAATGTTATGTTATACATTGCTTGGCTCTTAAAGTAATTGAAATAAAAGTGATTTTTGAACAACTTTTACAATTTTAGAAAATTTTCAATCCAACAAAACTCCTCTGCTTTTATTACATCTTGCACATCCTTTACCTAAAAAATATTAAAAAAATATACCTCTTTTTTAGACGCTCGGGACCCGTCACTGTGGCGACAATTGTTGGAGGCATAGGTACAGCAGTGGACGACTTTCGGCTGAAATAATGATGATAATGAATACAGGGTGTAAACAACCTCATCACGAAGCCGTCAACCAAGCATTCTGAAGTTTATGGAAAAAATATTACCGGGAAACTACTTTTTTTTTGGGGTGGAAATCGTGCTAATGATAGAATTTATTGTAACGCACTTAAAACATTGTTCTGATGGATGGATTGAATACTGTGGGGGTCGTAGAAGTGTTTAAAAATATTACAATATCATTTAAAAAACTTGGAACTTTGACTTTATGATGTAAGTTTAACAAAAAAAAATGTTCGTAATATCGAGAAAAACAAGTAAATGTCGGCTTCGTTAAGAGGTGTTTTACACCCTCTTGTTACCTATTGTCTTTCTTCAGTGTTTTTTTGCTTTGCTCACCTAACCAGTGATCTTAGGTAGGGTAACCTCTTATTGCAGACGCATGGCTGTGTGGCTTACTGTCAGAATGTATATTCTGACAGCCAGCCACTCAGCCATGCGTCATCGTCACTCACAACTTCACAAGTCACACCATTGACTCCGACAGTACTGTTTAATCGGAATCACGCCCCGACATCCGCAACAATTAGGGTTACCAGGATTCCGCTGTCAGTTCATCTTTATCGCAATAATTTCTATCTTTCGTCGGCACAGAAACTATCACGCGAAAACAATAAATTACAAAATGGTCGACACATTGCGTGCTTATAACGACGAGGTTATTGATGTTATTCTACCAACGGTGCAATACACTGTAAACAAACCGAGATTGCCGTAATTTAGCGTTCGGTTCCTTCCGAGTCCAACTTTATGGATCTAGGTGCAACGTTGCCCAGCTGGTGGTAAAAATGTTTGATAATAAGGTTCATTTCGCGATACTAAAGGATATTGTCTAGACAATCCAGGCAATCTACCTATAGCGCATTTATAAGAGAATCGATAAATGCATTTTGAACTGAACAAGTCTTCAATAGAAACTGTTGAAAACCCGATGGTCGATGGAGAAAACGAGTCCTGGAGTGAGATAGCGTATTGGTAAACGTAGCGAGGGACGCCTCTTAACTCGATGGAGCAACGACTTTGAAAAGGTGGCCAAAAAGCTGACGGTCTGATTATCTAAAACAGCTGTTTAAAACACATTTTTGTATGGGAACATGTCACAGTGACAGCTGGTTTTAGATGTCTGTTATTTTTTCGGTGAACTTGGACCGAAGTGTTGTGTTGTAAGTTGGAAGAGTAACAGTGGACAGCAATAGGCTGGGATTTGAGTTGGACTAGAACTAGGGCTTTCAATCCGATCCAGTAACTCCATATCTGACCGTGGCACCACTTTCACGACGTTTTTTTAATGTTACAGCACCATGCTGAGATGGGGCCTTTTGGCCTCGTTCAGGACCAGTTTCGTTTCTTTTTTATTATCTTATATGTGTTTCATTTTCATTCATTTCATCATGTAGGTAAATATTGTTAATTTTTGTGTGTTTTGTTCTGTACGGGATAATAAATGCTTTTTCTTTCTTTCTTTCTTTCTTTCTAACTTCTTTTCCACCCGTAGAATGCAATGGTAAACAACATATTAACCTAGGACATTATTTATCAAACAGTGAGTTCTGATCTAGTTCAATTAAACGAAACTTTCTCATGCGTGTAAAATAAAAAGTAGTAAAGCAACGAGCGGGGACCGTGAAATAAGCAATAATATGTCATATCCGTGGTATAAATCAAGTTAATTGTATCAGACCATACATCTGCCTTGTATGGGACGTGTGAATAATTGTTTGTATGTCTTATTGTTTCTTTCAATCGGAAGTGTCTGTAAGTAGAGAGATAGTGTATGGCAGTGAACTTTATGGGAACTTCAAAAAGAAAATGGTTATTACGATCCGATAGAAATCTTTGATAATATAACAATGATTTTTATACGAAAGTTACACTCCCTATTAAGATGAACTTTAACATCAAACTCAAACCTTCATATTGTTTCCACTATACATAATCATTATTACTTACTGTGGGTAATAATGTCTCTTAGAACCTACCCCTAACTTTATTCTTCTGGTTTGTTGTCAAAATCCAACCACAAAAACTCATTTCTTAGCTTGTATTTTACTTGATTAATATTTTAATTTTTACTAGCGTTACTAGAAACTTACAGCAGCTGGTCCAAATTCTATGAACATAAATTGATATTGTACCGAAACTTCAGAAAACGACTTCCAAATAAGTTGAAACTTGAGAAAGGGTCTTCCTTTTCCAATCGTCACACGAAGTTTTTGTGACCTAAAAGCTATTTAATGGTATATCAACTGGGGAGATGAACACATGTTTTATGTATCAATCGATGAGTCACTTATGAGTACACGTATGATGAATATTATCACCCAGAGAGATTCCTTTTGTAAATTAATACCAGAAATCATGTTCGGTGAATCAAAAATATTGATAAAAGGAGTAGGTAATTTCCCTGACTGTATCTACAATGACGACTGGTTTTTGAACATCAGGAAAAAAATTATACTTGATATTATAAAGCAGAAGAGTTTGTTTGTTTGTTTGTTTGTTTGGTTGAAAGCGCTAATCTCAGGAAGTACCG
Organism: Xestia c-nigrum; assembly: GCA_916618015.1. Classification (NCBI taxonomy): domain Eukaryota; kingdom Metazoa; phylum Arthropoda; class Insecta; order Lepidoptera; family Noctuidae; genus Xestia; species Xestia c-nigrum. The sequence goes on along the minus strand of OU745261.1, from coordinate 11,867,029 downwards.
GCTCGATTTAAAAAAATATTTTTGCGTTGGATAGTCCATTTATCGAGGAAGGCTATAGGCTATATATTATCACGCTATGACCAATAGGAGCAGAGCAGCAATAAGAAATGTTGCAAGTGGGAAAATCACGCGAACGAAGTCGCGGGCAGAAGCTAGTAAAAAATAAACTTGTTTATTTTTCTACAGAAGAACCGTAATGTGGAAAATCTCGTCGACCAAACATTTAATTACTTACATGTTGACAAATTCAAGCACTTGACTATTTTTTTTTTGTTACAACACTAAAGTAACAACTGCAATCAAAGTCAGCATACAAAATCAATTAAACAAACGTTTGGAGCAATGTGTGTCACTGACACGGATACAGGAATCATAAAACCTTAGACTAAATGACAGCTGGACGAGTATCTAAACGAGCGTGGCAAGAGACAGAAGCATTATCTCATGTAATCTTTGCAAAGCGAAAATGGCTTGAATATTATACAGGGTGTATTATACAGGGTTTTTTTTGAGGTTATAAATCATGTTTTGTGGTAGAACTCAATGTAACGCACTTAAAACATTGTGCTGATGGATGGATTGAATAGTACGAGGGTCGTGGAGGTGTTAAAAGTTCAAATCTTACAGAAAAAACTTAATCTACTTACTCTTTAAAAAAAAACTTGTCAAAAAGTTGTAACTTTGACCCCCCCATATCTCCGTAACTAGAAGGTTCCCAGGTATAGTGTAGAACAAAAAAATTATCGCAATGATGAGGAGAACAAGTGTCTTTCGGCTTCGTGAAGATTTGTTTTACACCCTTTATGTATTTCAAAGAAACTCAGAAAGTTAAAGAAAGAACATATAAGGGCCTGTAGTTTTAGCAGATACGATACTTGATGAGTCGTTTGGTAAAGCAACTCTTATTCTTCCATATTCTCTATTCCTCGTCATCTCAGCAGTCACCCTTTTCTGGCCATATGATCCATATCAGTCTTCACACAGTTCATTCATCGTTTTTTTGACCCGATTTTATATTCTCATCATCATTCTCGTACCCTTGTACCAATTTATTTAGGGTCGACTCAGCAACAGCATGTCGTCTTTTTCCATAATATACAGGATGGTCCAGGCCAGATGGGTATAACATTTTTTTTTACGTAGTCGGATTAGGGACCTGTTTGTTACCTATTTTACAGGAAAAAAATCGCTTGTGACCCGCTTACAAGATATGTTTTTTTTTTCTTTTATTTTAGAAATAGCACCACTTTTAATGCACATTTTTTTTATTTAATTTTAAAATGAAAAATTATTTATTATTTATTTTAGGTGCTTACTTTAGACATTGCACTCTCTCAGAATAAAATTCAGACTGATCTGCGAAGTGCATTTAATTTCATATCAATGCAAGAATAATAACTTTCCTTGAAATCAACAGATTTTTCGTAAAGTCCAATTAAAAACTAAAAAGCGATTTTTATCCTGGCACCGGGTACCTACAAATAGGTCCCTAAGCCGACTACCTAAAAAAAAATTTATATCCATCTGGCTTGGACCACTCTGTATACTTCTCTATTAAGTAATCGTCATCTCTGCCGTGGCCTCTTTTCTTTTCTCTGTTCTTCTCTCTCCATAAGTTCATACAGTCCATACAAAGTTTCTTTGAGACGGCTTCATATAATGACAATTAATTTTACCAAATGCAAGCGTGATATCGGCATTAATGAAGTAGCAAAATTTCCACAAGTCAATGATAAAAGTTTCAGGTGTAGTCTGCCATGGCTACATACAATTATATACTTAGTTATTAATTTTCACAGTCCAATGCGCTGTTCTTTCTTTAAAGTTTGTGAAAGATGCAGTGGGCACTAAAAACATAGTTCCTAATTTAAGTTTCAGAGTCCCGAATAAAACTTGTACATTCTTCGACAAAAGACTGTAAATATGTACATAAAATAACTTGGTTGAATAGTCCATAAACATACAGTCTTTTGGTATGACCTTGAGGTCATCGATGCGTTGCCGACCTTGTGGGTCGTATGTAGAATACTGTGTCTTACATGTATCTTTGTGTTGCGTTCGGTAACCACAATATGTAAACACACAGATACCTAGATCAAGGTTGACAATCTTGTCTCATCTTAAGACTAATACATAATATGTTCGATTCTTTTCTATGCCTACAGTATTGGAAAATGTATACATAATGTATCAACGGCTTATTAGGATTTCAAAAGACAGTTGCAAATCAAGAAACGCTGGTGTGATGATATATGGAGTCGTCCTTAACGGATTGATCGAAGAAAGTAAATTGTAACCTAAATTGGAAAGCCATGGCAGAGGCAGATGCCTTTGTCCAGTAGTGAGACAGATCAGACTAATATAAACAATAACGAATTCGAATATGTATAGAAAAATAGGGCTAACTCCGATGACTACAAGTGCTTTTGCGTGTAATAAACAAGTTATTACATCTAGGAATACATTATTATTTAATTAAAGCATTTTTATACAGTTTTTGAATTTTCCCACTGCCCGAGATTGAAACTTTGTCCCACGGTTGGTATTTAGATTTTACTATTCATTCACAACCATCGTTTACATTCGCAAACATAAAACTCAAGGAGTCAGAATGTTAATCGAAATAGATAAAGTCACCAAGACACTTCACTCCAGATTAGTTAAGAATGAATCAATCCTTCATTTTCAATGAGATTAACAATAAATTGTGCTTGTGTTAATAAATTAAAGACGCAGATAGTTTTAATTGCTGTCAATCCTGCGTCTTTGCGTGCGATAAAATCTCCAAGGTAGCATCGGAAACGGATATGTTGACCTAGTATTCTCTTGAGAACAGTCTATGAAGCCGTTTAGCCATTGGAGTTGCCCACAGCAAACATTTCAATAGGCTTTTGTCCTGAAAAAATCGAATAACTCCGTCAGTTATATTAAAAAATATTTGACACGTATTTGTTGTTTTGTTACGTAAACCAAAATTGTCGAAGATACAACATTTTTAAAATTCGCAATACGTCACGCCGCCGCCGTGGTATACACGAGTCCCCCACTCCCCAGTTTTTTATGCGTTTTATCTTTGGCAGTATTTATTGATTTACAAAAAAAACACGTGTCCATTATTTTCCAATACTCTTGGACTAATTGGATTTATTGATGGTGGAAAGTAGCCTATTAATCTCAGTGTCAATCTGACAAAAATACTCGTTACTGGGAAAACATAGTTTCGTATGTTTACGTGAAGGAAATGTAGGACACATATTGTATTGGCATTGTGGATAAGAACATTGTTATTACACGCCATCCTGGCAGATTCAGTTACGAGATCTATGTCGGTCACATGCGTTTGCACATGGCAGATACATGACACTGATGTCCTCGACTGTACCGGCACGTAATAAGATTAAAAGATGTTCCAGAAGTTTTCATCTTGTACTGTCGAGAACATTACTGACTTTTGTTGGCGAAAACACTCGATATTCTAAAAATTGAAACTTCACAAAAGTTTGATACATCGGTTTTTTAAAAATCGACCTTCACGTGTAAGAGAATTCATTCAAATCTTAGGTTGGTAGTAATTAGGCTGTCTGTTTTGTACATTAAAATTAAAAACAAAACACCAACGTATTTCGTCCAGAACTTGTTTTCTGGGTTCGAAAATCAAAAACTGTTATTTCTGCATTCTTTTGTTTTCAACGCGTTGGCTTCAAGTGGCCCTCTTGCATAGCTTCATTGATTAATCATTCCCGAACTACTTCAAAATGTACTTCTACCCAGTGATGTGTAAATGATTGCGTGAGAAATGTCGTTCACAAACAATTCAATAATCAATTGATCATAATCGATTTAAATACAAAATGAATAGAGATGACTATTAGCTTGTGGTCAGTAAGCAATTAGTGAGTGATGTATGCGTGCGACATTGAAGCCGATTATCGATTTAGGTCCAAGGAAAATCGATTTCTCGCGGATTTTTTTGTTTATGGTGATCATTTAGAAGTTCGACGCAGGATGCTCGGTGTTTAGCATGTTAAGTGTAGAATTTAAATAATTTTGTAGTAATTTTGTTGTAATTTTGTAGCTAAATTACAGAAACCTTTGCATGTCTTAGATGGTGAAATAATGATGAAATTGATGAAACCAAAGAAGCCTCTGCTACTAAACCGACCAAAGTTCAAATGGTTTTTAAGCTATCTTAAAAACCGGCCCACCACAAAGAGAAGGCGTGATGTAGAAAAAATATCAACTTGGCACTGAAGGAAGCCGTCTGCCTACCTCCCATACGCACTATATGCCACAAGTGACAGTAACACTTAAAAGCATGACAAAAGCCTTTTAAAAAGTGTCTGGCGAACGTGTGAATCACAACAAAGAGTGGTTTCCTGATGCACACAACCCCTCTTCAACCCCCGGGGAGAGGCAGGGGGTATTTTAGGGGAGATGTCTACGTACATGAGATAATTTACCATGAAATGCTTTTGAAAGGATTTTCCGCCGTGAAATACCGTGGATCCGTGAATATTCATTTTCAGGAGAGTTGGAGCTAAGTCTAACTTGAGTAGGTTTTGGAGATATTTCGAACCGCGAAATTGGGTTTTAAAGGAAGGGAATTAAGGCCTTATATCCTAAAGGATTGCTTTCAATTTCCAAAGACGAGAGCTGTTCTATGAATTCAATGCCGAACGAAAGTGTTTAAAACTCGTGTGACCTTGCGGAGAATAACGTAGTACCCATATACTTAAAAATGTAATAAAAAGGATACGATTAGACATGACATCACTGTGTCAATAAAAGCAAAAATCTATCAAGGAAAATTTCCAAACAGAAGCCAATAATCGAATCCACAACAAAAAAACACAATCATAAAACAAGGCAATTAATTAGAACCCACACGCCTCCTATCAAAGTAATTACAAATCAAAATGAGTGGATAATTTTCGCCATAATCCTGTCATCTTTGATGTATTCCGAGTTAAGTTCAAACCAATCGTATCTCGATTCTCGGCTCAATGGGAACTTGGTCTATTTTTGTCGATGACAAGAAAATGAGATGACGATTCAAGATTACTTGTACGAATTCTTTGAACGACGTGCCCATTGTTAAGAAACCTTTAATCTCTTAACATTTGTAATAAGTCCAAGTAACATGTTTCAGGTATGGAATTGCAGACAAAAAAGCAAGACCGTGACGAAGTAAAATAATACTTGGACTTATGAGCGCAGATATTATAAAAGTTATTAAAAATTCATGTTGAAAAATCATCCCAAAAGTATCAGTAGCGGGCCACCCAGTAGGTATGTCCTAGAACAAAAAACCAAAGACATGTGACACCTACCAACCCACACTGGGCCCACGTGATGTGATAATATTATGTGTTTTCAAAAATAGCTCAAAAAAACAAATTACTGTAAGTGTCTGTAGTGTGTGTAACTTTGCTCCTCAGCACGCAATATAAAAACAAAAGAAGCCCTTCAGAAGGACAGACCTAGATAGTAAATAGTCGAATTATAAATAGACGTCACATAAACTAGGTCTAAAATGAGACCGGTCCTAACTTCCCTGTTGTGCTGTAACTTTGCCGCAGTATTGGATTAAGTTCCGTCTGCATGTTAATGACGCTTATTGGGGTAGCGTTCGATATCGGCACTAAGCTAATCAAGTTACGAGTAGGTACTTAACTCCATTATTATTATGACTACGTTCATGAATAGCCTCAATTATGCTTTTATCCAAAATTATGTTATTGTAATTGCGTAACACACTCACAAGCTCACAATCGTAATGGCTTTCATTTACGGCCATTTTCTATAACATACTGACAGGTATCGGTAGCTTGCTATCTCTGTCTGTTTGACTTTTAGCTTACGGACCGATAGAAAAAAAACGTCACAGAAATGCTTTCTTCAATTTTTCTTTGAATCAACTGACAGGTAGGTGACGCGGATAGGATATTTCAAGCTGACTTTGTTTATAGGAACACCGATAGCTACGAGACATAGGCAATAGGTATATTAGCTGATAGTTATACGTTAGTAAGTTATATAAAACGGCCTTTAGTCAATTTGTACAGTTCGAAATTTTTCAAATATGAAATGAAAATCGAAGTGCGAATGTTTTTCTTATTTGCGTTTAATTTTTTTAGTACAATAAAATAGTAAAATAAAAACACTCGAGTTATTTTATGAAAATTAGTAAGGTTAAGTTTTTTTTCTGTTTTGCCAAAAGTTTGAAATCCCCTCCCCACACTCACTAGTTTTTGTGTATAATCCAAATTCAAAACCGAATAGCAGTGTGAGAAAATAGACATTTTATCGAAGACTTCAACAATAAGTCCCAGGCATGGAAGTTAACTGAAACATTAGCAGGCAAGTCAATAAGCTATACCTTATGCAGTTTACCTGGGAAACTTTGTGATGCCGGAAACTAGATTATACTATGATATCAGGTGTTGGAGTATTATGGTGAAGTACTTAGAAATGGGTTTGAATATAGGGTAAGTGCACTTTCGGGGGCTATTTTTGAGGTTCTTTAAACTGTTCATTAGGAAGCCATATGGATAATTCGTTGAGTGAAACTCAAGTTTGACTGTCTTGTTGGTTTAGTGGTCGCAAGAGCAACTTCTGAGCATGGGACCTGGGTTGGATTCCCAGGTCAAGTAAATTAGTGTTATTGAGTTTTTCCATCAGGACTTTCTCAACAGCCACGGAGCCTGGATTTGGGCCCGGTTGATGGCAATGGGCTCGCCCCAATTACATAAGACTTAAACATTGCTGGCGAAATGTAGGTGTACTAATGGGTACACGTGTGCCTTACCTTTCGGTGATAACAGGCGAAAAAAATAATTATAAATTGCTAAATCAAAAATAACACAAAAAAAACTAAACTAAACAACTAAACTATACTTAAATAAACTATTATTTCTGGGATGACATGGCAGCAAACTCCAAAAGATTTGAGAAAATTCTGCTAGCTATCCCGAAACTACAAAAGACAAAAAACTTACACTGGCCGAGACTCCGCATTTAGGTTAAATAAGATCGTGTCCCAGCCAGCGTCAGTTTAATCTGGAAGTGCTAAACCCGTAAGTACAAAACAAACGACTTTAACAAAGAGCTTTGAGCAAAATGTACGTACGAAATACGGCTTTACCAGGGCACACAACCCCTGTGATCCCAAATGCAGCCATGGCCCCATTACCGAGTTACCTACATTGTCGCACGTTCATGAGCTACCATTATACAACGCTTAAATTCCCGTTTCGGGCTTTCAGAATTGTTTGGAAATTTCTGAAAGCTTGATCCGTAAATTCTGGAATTATTTCATGAAAAACCCGTTGTTGTGTTCGTACAAAAGACTAGCTGTTGCCCGGGACTCCGTTCGCGTGGAAATTTTGATGTGTATGAAACAATAATAGTCTACTTACGGCCTATTCGAGATCTACCAATTATACACAAAAATAAACATAAAAATCGGTCAAGCCGTTTTGGAGGAGATCGACAAATACTGTGAGACGAGATTTTTTTTATGTTAGATTACTTCCCTTTTTAATCGGGTTTTATTTTTTTTGCACGGAATTCTAATTATCTAGACCTTAAGCTAGACCTTATAAAATCAGTTAACTGCCGGTAAAAATCTCGTCAAATCGGTCAAGCCGATTCGTATACTAGTATTAGCCGTAACAAAGACACTAACAGACAGACATACACTCAAACAGACAAGAACTGTATATATTTTCATAAGCGTAACAGTAGCCAAATCTAACAACCAGTCTTACCAAGTGGTCAGTCTTATCAGATAGGCAGCCGTTCTATGTAAAATACTGGTATTCAACTTTGTAGAAGCCTGGGGTCGGCTAGTTCAGATAAGGCTAGGCAGATGATGATATATTTTCAGAAGCATTAAGTAAAAAGCTGTTATTTTGGTATCACACACATACTTTTCAATTTAATTTTTTAGATGTAACTAGTTAATATACATAGGTAATAAATGTAAAAGGCAACTTAGGCAACATACATTATTTGTACATTATAAAGTACGAAACGAAATTAGAAATAATGTATTTTCCCCGTAGGTATGTGATACAATGTGGTTTAGGGTAAATCCACGGAACGGTTTGAAGAAAATACCTAAGTTTAACTTGGTCTGAGAGCTTCATTTTGATTTCACAGCCGAAAGAGATGAACAGTTTACACAACCAGCCAATGACTCATTTCACACTTAAATCTTTCAAGTACTAAGCAATCTTAAGCACGAGTTGATACTCCATTTGAAAAGCGTTGGAAGCAATATTATAGTATCTCAACACTTTTATACAATCGACGAGTCTTTTAGTCGAGAATTTTTGAAAAATTACCACGATTTGATCTCTTGGCCTTAGATATATTTTAAAGGATAATACTGAACTCGCAATACCGTTTTGGTTTCTCACTTTATTTTTGTTTCAATTCTATCTCAGATGGGTTCCCTTTTTGAATAATATTATCAAAGAGTTCATAAAGAGAAAGAAATGGGTTTTATTGAAACGAAAATGTTAACAAAAACAAAGGAATGATCAAATTGGCTGACGCCTGATAGAGATATTATAATAGGAGGTCAGAAAAAAAAACCATTCTGTGCCGATCACACAGGTAAATCCTCGATAAGCATGACAAAAAATTGCTAATCTATGTAGTCAGTTAGATTATTGGAAAATCATGGACACGTATTTTTTGTTTTTGTACTTAAATTAATGAACATTGACAAAGATAAAACGCATCAAAACTCGGGAGTCGGAACTATCTAAAAATAATACCTAGGCGTGACGTATTGAGAATTTTAAAAGCGTCGTATCTTCGTCAATTTTGGCCAACAAAAGAAAAAATACGGTTCAAATATTTTTTGATAATCTAAGTGACGGACTAATTAGTTTTATTTTGCTGTCTACCCTATTCAGTGCCGATCGCAAATAATTAAGGATATAGCAAAGAGGATGTTGGACGTTCAGCATAGTGAGTTTAATGAACATTCAATTGAATTTATTTAAACAAAAATTAAATACTTTATTATGTCGTCTTAAACCATCATGGTTTATCAAATCAAATAAATTTATTTGCTACAAAACCTTGATACAATTTTGACCTTAGCATAGGTATATTTATGTCTATAAAAGGTGTAAAAAAACCTCTTCACGAAGCCGAAAGGCACTTGTTCTCCACATCATTGAGATCATTTTTTTGTTCTACACCATACATGGGAACCTTCTAGTTACGGAGATATGGTGGTCAAAGTTACACTTTTTGACAAGTTTTTTTTTTAATACCTACAAGTTTTTTTTTTGTAATATTTTAACTTTTAACACCTCCCCGTACTATTCAATCCATCCATCAGCACAATTTTATAAGTGCGTTGCATTGAGTTCTACCACAAAATATGATTTATAACCTCAAAAAAAAAAGTTGTATCCCAGCAATATTTTTTGCGAAAAGTTACTTAGTTTGATGTACAGAATGCTTGATTAACGGCTTTATGATGAGGTGGTTTACACCCTGTACATGATACTTAGTCATAATAATGTGACATGCAAACATTTCGGTTTATAATTATTACTAATTTAACAATACTAACATCAATAAAACTTAGAAATAAGTAGTAAAAAGTTCAAATTAAAGTCGCAATCCCATCACAGCAACGATCGGTGTCAAATGAATGTCAAAAAGTAAATAAACGTTTTTTTGTAAAAATTCTCAAAAACACGAGAATTACAGCTTTGACTAATAAACAAATGCCTTACAAATCCTAGAAGAAACGAAAACCTTCTAGTATCAGGATCTTAATCCGTTCATTTTAGAGTTCACTAACAAGAGAGAGAAACGTTTTCGTGACCGGATCATAACATAAGTCACCCAGGAGTTGTCATGGTGGAATTTAGTGTAATAGCCCCTAGGTTCCGTACACAGTTCGACAGCGGGGTAATGGAAATGGAGAACGAATTAGGAATTAACCCCTTATTTGTCGATATTTATTGGAGTCCAAGGATCAAGTTGCTGTGGTATTTCGTTTCACAACTATTTTAGCGATTTTTCTAGTTTTAACCGACGTCTAAAAAGGAGGAGTTTCTTAATTCGGATGTTTCTATTTTTTTTATCTTTGTTCGCGCATAACTCCGTCGCTTGCCAACCGATTTGAAAAAATATTTTTTTGGTGGAAAGGGTACACTTTCCAAATGGTCCCATAGTGATAAAGTGAAAAATATAAAAATGTTTGCAAAAAATAAAACCGACTTATAAAAAAAGTGTAAAATAACTTTGGCGTCTGAAGTCGGTGACAAAAAAAAAATCAAACAAAGGTCAACGAGTTTTGTTCTTTTAAGTCGGTTTTATTTTTTGCAAAAAAGTTTTATAAAAAAAAAAGAATTGACATGAATGTTTAATCGCAAAACTTTATTGTGGGACATTAGCAAAAGTAAATTCACTAACATAATAGTAGAAATAATCGACGACCTGATTGGCACAGCGGCTACTGCCGCTCGCTGTGCCGTTTGGGTCGCCTTAGTGTCCCGGGTTCAAATCCCGGTAGGAGCAAATGTTTGTGTGATAAGCATGGACATTTATTTCCGAGTCATGGGTGTTAATATGTATGTATGTACTTAATAAGTATGTATTTACAAACAAAAAAAGTGTTCACGACACAAGCATCGTTGATTAGTGTGGCACAAGCTGGCGCTGTGTGTAAAGTCCAGCGATATTTATTTACTGAAATAAATGTGTTCAAACCAAGCGATTAATATGGCGAAGCTTACTAGATAGGCGGTTCTATGATTGGTCCAAAACAGACCATCTGTGAGAAATGGAAGGAGTGGATAGTATTTTTATCATAATCAAATTATAATCAGAGTGGTTTTCAGTCACAACTGACAACTATCATGTGTGACATAATTATGGGATAAAACACAGGGATAATAATGCATCCCGTATTTCAAATTATTAGTTTCATAATGTCCTTTTAGTAGCATACCCCAATATTGCACTAAAATTATAGCAAATAAAATTATACATCTGAATAAAATATCGATTCAAATCGGAATAAGACTGCATTTAAGTTTACATTTGGAATACAATTATGGAAAATGTGTGTTGTACAATATAAATAATTTACAACAGAGATGTTATTGGCCTACAGATTGGAAATTCCTATGAAATATGAATATCTACTTAATAAATATTAATAATCTGTCATTGTTCAAACCTTTACCACTAAAATCATACTTCATAATAGTTATCATTAATTCCCCCTATCTTCATTATTCGCTCTAAATACCTCGGCTTACATTAAAAGGCTAATTACGCATGCGTTAGAAAAAAAACATAATAAAAATTGATCTTAATAACAGGCACGAGAGCATACAAAACATTCTATGCTGTGAAAGGTATAATCATAATATTTCTAACACCATGTATTATGTGAATAATCGGCTATAATCGGATATTATCGGCTATAATCGGCCGTACGTAATCGCAGGTGCGCCGACGCCGTTACTCGATGGCATTTTGATGTGCGCACGCGCCGGTAACACATTGCAAATTGACGGTTTAAGTCTATCTACAACAGAAATGGGGATCACGATTCTTTGTTTGTTTGGGATAGTGAAATCTACTCGAGTTGTTGCTTTGCTGTATGGTTTTGTTCGGGTTTCGTATAGTTGTTTTCCTTTTTACATCATCATTATTCTCTTGGCCTTATCTCAATTCATTCGGGGTCATGTCTTCCTCCTCCGTACTTCTCTATAGCTCATAATTTTATCAGACACCTTCTTTCGTGCCATATTATCCTTCACAAAGTTCATCCATTGTTTCTTTGGTCTTCCTCTACTCCTAAACAAATCTACATTCATACTACTCAAAACTTTCCACATGCGAAAATTTCCTCATTTCCAGACCACGAGGTCCGATTACCACACAACTTTTCAGTCACCGGGGCTACTTTCCGACTTCCTCTTATGTACCTACTTATTTCTTATATGTATATCCATTCGCGTTACAGCAAACGTTTCCGTTTTCACATAATTCCTGAATAATCTGACTTAAGTGACACGTCTTGTTTAAATTACAGGTAGATCATCGGTTTTAGTTTACACTAGTCAAACAAAACGAGTAAGAATCAATTATAATCTACAGCGTCAGTTGTTTTTAAAGATACTTACAAGAAACAAACCCATGGACGCCTGTGTTTATTTTAAATAATGTTTAACAAAAGCAGCTGTTTCACAGTTCTAGTAAGGTCAGATAGAATGCCATATTTAATAACATAGTGCAAAACAAAAGATACAATAATTATAAAACGTTTCAACATCGTAGGATCACGACAACGGAAATCAAACTAAACGAAAACATAAGTGTTGAAATGGACAGATTAGAAATCGAAATACAGATTTATTGGCTATTGGTGGATGCTGGATTAATAGTTTTGACAACAAGGTCAGGATAAACAGAATTTAAGAAATCTATCAACACTGTTCTAACCAGACATAAAATTAATACTTATTAAAGCTTTTTAGGGTTCCGTAGCCAAATGGCAAAAAACGAAACACTTATGGATTCGTCATGTGTCTGTCTATCTGTCTGTTCGTCCGTATGTCACAGCTACTTTTTTCCGAAACTATAAGAACTATGCTATTGAAACTTGGTAAGTACGTGTATTCTGTGAACCGCACACAAAAATAGAAAGATAGGTTCCCCATACTTAGAACTGAAACTCATTTTGTTTTCATCAAACCCATACGTGTGGTATCTATGGATAATTCTTCAAAAATGATATTGAGGTTTCTAATGTATTTTTTTTCTAAACTGAGTAGTTTGCGCGAGAGACACTTCCAAAGTGTATGTACATTACCATGTAAACTTCCACCGAAAATTGGTTTGAACGAAATCTAGTGATAGTAATTTTTTAATACGTCATAAATCGTAAACCACAATTTACCTTTAATTCAATCAACTAAGTAACAACGAACTACAAGATTTTTTATTTTGTGTTACGTGCTGCTACGGAACCCTTTATGGGCGAGTCCAACTCGCACTTGGCCGGTTTTTTTTAATGGCATCTCTCAGGTCAAGTTATGAAGCTGACCCAAACTACCCTGTGGGTGCCTTGAGTACAATGCCTCCAGCCAGAAGCAAATAACTTATAAACTAAGCTTTTAAAATCTTTCATACTTTTCAATGTTTATATTGAAATCGGTTACGTAGTCGATTTAAATGTTAACAACTTTGTCCCCCTTACACTGACTAATATATTCCTTCTAAGGTGTCAGACCTTGAGAATGTGCGGAGTCTTAAGAATTTACGGTGTTTACCAACAAAGCTATTTCTTCACCACTATAAACCACACCTGAATGCTTTACGTGTTTTAAAGCAGCACGCAATTCAATATTTTAATTAGGCTACCCACTGGCTACATTTTACTTCATTAGTAATAAATAATAATATTATTTAGAGCAACCACAACATAACCTGGCATTTTCCTTGTTGCGCCGCCATTGTCTGTAACGTGATGTTCAGTGCGTCATCAAAAACAAATCTATTTTGAAGAAGATGGGATCATAAAGCTGTCGGTAATGAGGTCTGTGCTGTAAGGTTAAATTAATACACACGAAATTTTCAACAATGTATTCTGTTGCCCTTCTCTCAATTGATTTTGGGTCTTCTTCTATACTTCTCTATTACTCGTCATCTCAGCAGACACCTTCTAGCCATATCATCATTTACACAGTCCATCCGTAGTTTCTGACGCAGCATGTCTTCTTCTTCCATACCTACTCCTCTGTTACTCCTCATCTTATCAGACACCTCCTTTCTTGCCATATCATTTACACAGTCCATCCATAGTTTCTGACGCAGCATGTCTTCTTCTTCCATACCTACTCCTCTATTACTCTTCATCTTATCAGACACCTCCTTTCTTGCCATATCATTTACACAGTCCATCCATCGTTTCTGACGCAGCATGTCTTCGTCTTCCATACCTACTCCTCTATTACTCCTCATCTTATCAGACACCTCCTTTCTTGCCATATCATCATTTACACAGTCCATCCATAGTTTCTGACGCAGCATATCTTCTTCTTCCATACCTACTCCTCTATTACTCTTCATCTCATCAGACACCTCCTTTCTTGCCATATCATCATTTACACAGTCCATCCATAGTTTCTGACGCAGCATGTCTTCTTCTTCCACACCGACTCCTCTATTACTACTCATCTCATCAGACACTTCCTTTCTAGCATATCATCATTTACACAGTCCATCCGTAGTTTCTGACGCAGCATGTCTTCTTCTTCCATACCTACTCCTCTATTACTCCTCATCTTATCAGACACCTCCTTTCTTGCGAAATCATCATTTACACAGTCCATCCATCGTTTCTGACGCAGCACGTCTGCTTCTTCCACACCTACTCCTCTATTACTACTCATCCCATCAGACACCTCCTTTCTTGCCATTATCATCATTTACACAGTCCATCCATAGATTCTGACACAGCATGTCTTCTTCTTCCATACCTACTCCGCTACTACTCTTCATCTTATCAGACACCTCCTTTCTTGCCATATCATCATTTATACACTTCTTCCATGGTTTCTTTGGGCACTGAAGTATTCAAGCAATACGTATATTTAGCCTATTAGTGTTCCCACAGCTGGAACACGAAGTGGACTGTAATCCACATAAGCCGTGAACACACGGCTTATGTTACATCAAGCTATAAATTTCCAGTATAACATGGCCTCGCTTTGTATAGATTTTCCATACATTCGAGAGATTTACAACTAGTTTGTATAGGTTTCGTCATCGTGTGTGCGAGTTGGTGGATGTCACATATTACGTTAGATTTTTTGGTTCTAGGACACGTTAGTCCTCTAATTATGTTGTCCTTCATCGTTTTAAGAGTAGTGTGCTTGCCTGGGTTCGAACCCACCACGCCTTGATTTTACTACTGGACTACCACTCGCTGTCAATATAAGTTGCATGAACATCATTGTGATAATCAACAATAAGAATTCAGCAATAGTAGCTACTAATACTTTTGTGCAAGTTATAGTCAAGTATGTGGTGAGGTGATATACCATGGCTACACATAAAACTTTCATCTATCACAATGAAGTATCGCAACATAACGGGAGCCTGGCAGTAGTGGTAGTACTTGTTGAACCACATTACTGTCATTGTGAAAGCGTGCTTCATAATGATCAGGAATTTATTGTACATCGTATTTCATAGAACCGTGGCTAGGGCTAAATGTATTAGGTAGGTACGTATCGACACAGTTGATATCTTAGACCAGTGGTTGATGAAATGGTAGAAATAAAATTGTAACAGGGAAGAAATTATAATAAATAATGAATTGACGTAACGGGCAAGGAGAATGTTAAAATGGATCGAAAAGTAACACACGTTTGTTTAAAAGACCAAAAAAGAAGTAGAGCAAGACTATACAGAATAAATGAATTATTTATAGTAAAAAAATATGCGTTTATAAATACAAATATATGAATTATTTAAAGAATGTACCTATTATTTAAATTCCACCACCAAAATATTCAGTAAAAAATGAAATGTTTTGCGTGCTCCAAACCCACACGCAAAGTGCTATTTGCTATTGTGATTTTCATTTGAACTAATTTTATGACCCCTTTGTTCTCAACAATTACGTCTTTTAATTAAAAGTAAAATATAAATGCAGTCGTCATACGTACATTAATTTTTTCATGTATCTTCTTCTCGCTGAGAGCAAAGTGTACGTTTCCTTTTGCCCGCCCGTGGGCAAATATTTTCCAACCTTCGACTTCATTCGACAAATTCCCACTCACAGTTCTAAACTATCTAATCGCTAATCGCTGATATGTTCACAATTTTCTTTTCACGTGTTTTTCCCGTCTCCGCCAAACCAAACTGCTCCTAAAATAGAGAAAGAAGTTTGAAGGAATATATGTACAGTACAGGGAAGCGACTACTTGGAACTACAGTAAGCAACTAACAGGGAAGCCGACACTGTAAAACTGGTTAGCAAAATGATTCATGCAATTAATAATAATTAACGTGCCAAAGTAAGGAAAAATAAGCTTGTCGATAAACCTAAATAAACGTATGAAACCATAGAACAAATCAACTATACACATAGTGATGAAAATGAAATAGTCATTATGAACGTTGATACACTAGGATAGATAGCACTAAACATGATAATTATAAACAGTAGATAATTTTTCTAGTTTCATGCAGCACATGCTTCCTTCCCACTTCCTTTACCAAGAACAGCTTATCGTAACACTAATTATCAATTGTTTAATTGTACCGCAATAACATAATCGATACTACTACAGTACTACACTATAGTACATTTGTTCTCTCAATAGTTGCAATTCTACCAGGTAAGTGTGATGTGTCATTCAGAAGTCATTGAAAATTATAGCGAATTCGATCCAATACTAAACGTAATTTATAGAACTTAATGACGAGCTAAAGTAAGGAATAAGGAGAAATGGCAAATCAAATGTGCAGATTACACATTTCGCTTTCCTTCATCGTAGCAAACCGTGCTTGTAGCGGATATAATACAGACGGTAACTTCCTCCATAAGAAGTAATAGTACTTATGAAGTATTAATGAACGGTAACTCGATGCTATAATTAACTATCGTTACAAAGCATAATTCTTCAACTCATATCGGCATGACTTTGATAATCTTAATCTAATCTAACTTTGTAATTTGGGTTTCATACAAAGATTTTTGATTTGATCTCTCTTGCGAAGTAATTGTTTTTGTAGCTTTAGTTGCATCGTGTTCATCTGATGCTGTCAGTGATCATTGACTACATGGCGTAACTGTACAATTTCTTACAAACAAACCTTTAATAATGAACCTTATGTACTTGTATGTATCGTTTAAGTATGTGTTTATTTCGAGAAAATGAGTAATTATTAGTTTTTATGGGAATCTATCGTGAAGCTACTAAAACAACACAAGTTCAGATTTATGATTGTTATAAAATACAACATAAAACGATAATCGCATTTAAACAACGGAAGCCTAGGGGGGTTCATTTTCCATAAGTACCGTGCTTATCTTAAATAAAAGATAACTCTTAGAGTAAAATCATAAACTTTGACTTAAAACTCTGCATCAAAACGTAAAACTTTTACACCTCAACATTACATTTAATCCATACTTTAAACACACTCATGTAAAATTTTATGAGATATAATATTCCCAAAATGACAATAAACTCATTGTTTTAATTTCAACAGTCGTTAAAATTTGAGATGATATAGCTGGAAAAGAAAACGAGTGCAGAAGTGTAACATGAAGAGAAATTATGAATAATCTTACCATAGATTTGAATGAATGGGATCAAAACAAAGACGAAGACTTAATTTGTATGAGAATAAGGCGTGGCGTAAAATACAACCGTTAGCACATACACAAAAAGAAAACAATATAAAAAGTATATTAAAGCCGTGAGAGGGGAACTTAGTTGATGTACTTGTTAACTAGATTGATAAAGATTATGATTTGGTTTTAAGAGTGTACTGCGTGCGTTGTACCTAGGCAGTTCACCAACATTGGAAGATTTTAGTTTATGACACAATAGCAAATCTACGAACCAACTCTAGATGCTAATGCTAGGAATGATTTCCTAGCACTCATTAATAGACGGTACAGTAATAATTACGAAACATGTTCGTTAATATAATATCTGATTGGTGAATGCAAAAACTTAACAACACTACAAGGATACAAAGAATGTGACTATAATTAAACAAACAGTGATTGACAGGGGCGTAATTATCATTTTGATAATAAAGCGGTCCTCTATTCGTATAATGCAACAGCCCAAGCCGTATTTCTAATCACATTATGAATAGATACCAAAAATGTTGCAACTACTAATGCAATTTTGCTTTAGGCTACCGATGCAATGTGTTATCCTAACGACTTTATCGAAAATGGTAGCTATTGTTAAGCTTTCGTTAACACCTACACACAACTAAATACAGAACAGAAAAAAGCGTGATTAATAGCAGATCAAAGCTGGCGATTTGACAGACATTTTGAATTGAGATGTGGGTTATACAATTTAAACTGAGGTCATCGACAAGATTCATGTTAACAATGGTGCTAAAACCGAGATTAAAATCAACTGCAATGTTTGATTCGATAAGATTGTAAATGATGAAATTATTGGTATTGACCAACAAAAAATGAATAAGGCTAAGATGCTAAGTTAAGTTCTTCCTGTTAGCGACAAAAGCAATTACATAGCAAACAAAGTAACCGTCAAATCTAATCATATTTTGAAAGAAAACGTTTACGTAAAAGACGTCTATAAGGAAGTTATTGTCTTTAACATGGCATTATAAAATCATTAGACTACTGACGATGCGACGACCAGTTCAGTATAACAAAAAAACGTGGGTAGACCATCCGTAAAGGCACCATTAATTTGACTTTACAACAAAACTATAAAAGGACATGCTTGTTGATCTATTACGAAACTGTCTTGTTAGCCTTTTGTTACGATTATATCTAGAAGATTGAGTCAACGAATGTTGTCATAGTCATGATGGCATTAAATTGTTGTGCCGATTTCTTTGTCGACATACTAATTTGTTGTTTGATACACATACTCAACGATTTTAGGATGTTGGGATTGTGAAGTAACTTGTTTTTTTTACGGTAAATTACAAAATATACACGAGTGACCAACCCTTCCTACTGAATTTTCCACCAACAATACGGATAATTATGTATGAGATTTTTTTAAATAGACGTACGTATTCCTGTGCCTGTTATGAATAAAATGTACGCACGTTGAAGCCTCTAAATTGACAATAATTTAATGACTCATTGTCGAAGTTAACATTTTAAGGTGAAAGCCAAGATTTTTTTAGTTTCAGAAGTAATTAAAAGCTACCAGTCTCATCGGAAAACGTTGCATATTTCATAAGCGCATTTTGTGCAGGCGTTCACGGCTTCCAGAAACTTTAAACACAACAAACAGCGCTGATGCAAATTCTGCTCAAACGTTTGCTAAGTGCAACTGGGGACTACTTTTGGGTACGGTTTGCTTTTACCTCTTTGAGTATTTTCTCCTACTTTACTTTGAAATATGTTACGTGTCAGATTTCACGCTTCTTTTGTTTGAAAAAGCTTGGAAATATTTTAATATACACGGTTTAAATCGACAAAATGACAAAAGACATTCTTACAACGACAACGACATCGATGATGATTATTTCATATAAGATAATGATGTTATTGAAAATCCAAATTGAAATAAAGGCTGGTTGTCCGACTTTCATGCTACTGACGACCTTTAACGATTGGCAACGATCTAAAAATTACAGCCGGGAGTCAGGACCAACAGCTTATCGTGCTTCCTGAGGTAAGTAGGAAATTCGATATGTAATGGGCGGTCACCTATCCACGCAACCACTTAGGCATGCGCGCTGAACCTAAACAAATAAATGAATTGTATTGAAAATGAAAAACAAAAATGACGTCAATAATTTCTTCATATCTGAACCATCGGCTAAAACTGTTAAAGATCAATTTGGCAAACCAACCACTGATTTTCTAATAGAACAATTACAGTACTTGGAAGTTGTTAAATGACCACCACATACCACTAACTACGTGCCGCAAATCAACAGTACGGATAGGCGCATTATATTTATTTATTGCGTTTCCTTGCGTCAATTATTCAATAAATGACGCCTGCATAGTTCTCCGTGATAATCGGCCCTGTAACCATAACTTAGCCAGTTGTTCTAGCCTGACACACTTCTTGACGCCCCCAGGATTAGGTCATTAGAAAGCCCACGCCAAGGGTAGCGTTAAGTGGAAATGCTGTTTTATGAGTTTTTACAAGTAATCAGCAATAATTGGCCAGCACTATCTATAATCTATGGCATGTTGATGGTAGGAGAGAGAGGAAGACCAAAGAAAAGATGGGTGGATTGAGTGAGGAGTGATATAAAGTTATGAAGGAAAAACAGTAAATGATAGCGGGACGGTTGACAAGGGAGAATAGAAGAAAAATAAGTGTAGCACTGACCTCAATTAACATGAGACAACAGCAAGAAGATGATGACAATCTAAAGCATCTCGCTAACATTATAAATATTTCTGAACAATATTCGCAATGGAAAATAATTCTCGTTTCGTAAATCCGTGGATCGCATTTCTGAAATATATTGCTCAATTCACTAGAGTAAATAGATTATATTTTCTGAGATAAAACATTCCGTATTCCAAACTACCTTTGTGTCGGAAATAAAACTAGCTCGGTAATAAAGATTTGTCTTGTAAGGAATAGCTTCATGAAAGAACATTATTATGGTAATCGTCTTGAAGAATTACGTCGTACTAACACAGCCGATTGCAAATAGCGTTGTTTAGTGCATCATAATTCACACAAAGTCATCGCTTCGGGGAAAGTTACGATTTAGAGCCAAGAACGTCTGCTTTGCATTTCATTTGTAACTTTCATTTCGTACTTTCTTAATAACTGTTCTACAAAAATTAATTTAATTATAATTAGAGCAATTTAGAAGTAATTAAGTCATCTCAATAATTGCATGTTTATTGCCCATTTTGACATTCCTAATATCATAATCTTATTCGGGCGCATTAAAACACATGTTTTCATTATATAAGCTGGTACTCAAAGAAATATGCGCATACAATTAGCATAAATAAACTCGGGATGAGATATCTGCTGAAATATTTAAATATTTTGATAATAATTGTAATTAATGCAGAAGCAGTAATGTGAACCGCGATGGTCATAAAATAGGCAGAGATTTGTTCACTTACTGAATAAATTTTCCACCATTTTTACAAATAAATTACTTAGGAGTAACATAGGACACAGGCAAAAAAATTATGATGACGAGGAGAAAAAAGTGTTTTTTTTTCTCCTCTGTCAACAGCTACGCCATCATTTACTCTTTTACCTTTAATATCATTCCCCACACAACCCATCCATAGTTTCTTTAGTGTTCCTCTCCTTCTCCATCCATCAACATAAATTAATACGTATAGCTGCAGTACAAGTACGTAGGATTCGATAGGACTCGCTTACATGAATTTGACAGTTATTCTCGATAAAATTTGTATTTTTGGCTCCACAAAAACTGATTTAAAAAAAAAATGTTGTATCGAAATTTATCGATTCTTTAGCAAGCGTAAACAAACTTAGAGCTTCATTAAAGTCTGCAATATTTAACCGAAGAAATAAATCTATCCCCTTCAAAGTAACGCCCAAGGGTTTGGCCCATAGAAAATTTATATCCAAAATGCTATCCATTATAATTTTCAATATGCCATTCGGTATTGATTACGATAAAAGAGGTAAGCTTACACCTTGTTGAAATTTATTGACAGCATAAATTGAATAACTTAATGCGTTATGAGTTGTTTGACACTTACCTCATAAAATACAATTTGGTATGTATATTGTATAATATAGGTAGGCAGTATAAATATTAATATGAACTTCGTAGTCAACCGATTCGATTTGGTATTCGTAGATCGAGAAACATGCATGAAACCCGCACCAAAGAACGGAAAAAGTGTGTGGAGATGGCATTGATAATTGAAAAGACGTATTTACAAAAATACATTCTATTAAATGAATTAATCCATGTACAGATTCGAACTAGCAAAGCAACAAGAACAGTCATCCTAAACACAGCTACATCATAATTTCTGAATCAGCAGATATTTCATAAGGTACGTAGGATAACTACAATTGTTATAAATTGTTTGTCAAACGTGTCGGTTCATGGTTTTATTGACTAATTTATTATCCAAGTGGAATATATACAGGCACAAGGCTAACAGCTCCTACGCGAAGCAACCATCGTAAATCTAGGACTTGTCTAGACAGTATTCAACGAGCGAACTTAGATAACCGTATTAAGTGCCAAAAACGACCCGTGGGTGCAGCGGCCAAGACACTAATCGAAAATTATGAAACAGTCTTGCTTTTAAAAGGATCGTATGACTTGACCTCTAGAGGTTACAATAAAGATAGAAGTGTAAGTGTAATTTGACGTCATTTAGTGGTTCATGCCTATTAGTGGAAAACCTGCTTACCATGAGAATTCGTTTACAGGTTATACAATATTATACACACATACTTGGCAATGGATATCATCTTCTGATACCGAAGAAAAACATCAATATGATTAGGTTAAATGTGTGATGACACCACTTCTTTAATTCTGTCTAGCATTTAAGCTAGGTGTTTCGCAATAGATCAAGTTCTGATGATAACTCTATCATCGTAACGCGAAATCGAATTAGCTTATCTTTGACAGCTGCCATGATTCTTCGAAACAACCAAAGCCGTCCTGGAGATCAACCATCAGATAGCGCACTCACTTCTCGCCATTGCCCAATCTTCCGGGCCAATGCATTTGAAGCAAATGGCGCAAATCAAAATCACACTTAATTGGACAAGACAACGTAACAAAATCAGTGTCACGTTTAGCATCGTTCAGAGCTCGTTTAGTCACAAACAAGTAATAATATAGAAGTACTATTAGCGTAGCGAAATTTGCTCCGTTTTGTGCTTTCGCTTCAACGTCGTGAGTTACAAAATTGTCTGAAGGAGAGGTTATTTACGCTATAATTTTATAATCAGTCATGCCCTTATTTGCTCAGAACTTAGGACTATTGGAAGACATAATTTTCTTACAGTGATTCCTGGACAGATTACAGCCCGGAGCCAGCAATCTGATAACATCATGATAGGTGTTTCCTTCGCGGCTGTAGAATGTTATTGAAACGCATTTGCTGGCTATAGCAGAGTCATTAACGATTTAATTAAACACAAATGGATGATACAGCGACGCTTTTACCCGTTTCTTAGGGCAACCAGATCATGCTGAAACCAGTTCAACAAAACTAGTTGTTCATGTTACCAATTAGCGTCAATCAGATATAATATATGCTCATCAGGTGAGAATTTAATGTGATTTCTGTGGCACACGAGGCTCTCCTTAATTGTTATTCTGTTTCAAACAGAATCCTCGTGAATATTTAAATTTATAATCAAGCAGAAGTGAGTTAACAACAAAGTAAAAGGTCACATAACCCTTGATGGAAATGCCGTGTACGGCAATGTTAATGTAAGTGAAGACAGACAGAACATGGCAACCGTACAAACTAATTAATGAAACCCACATCAGAAGTTCATGCAGTCATGTGGCCTTAATAAGGTTCAAAAGTAAAGAATAATGCTTTCTTTTCATGGTAATTAAAATAATACTGCACGACACCATTTCTGCGGAAATAATATCACATTAGTAAACAATGATTCAATTCCAATAAACTTTATCGTTTGTGCACTGAGGTTTTGTATTGCGTCAATGAAACCACAAAACGACGGGTCGCATAATTATTGAACTCTGCACTTTACAAAACATCAAATATAAAAAAGTACTAATAAAATTAGGAAGGCGCACCCATTTCATTGCTAAGTAAATAAATTAAGTATATGGGATGTATAATTTCCAATGCTGTGTCAATATGCTGAATAGAATTATTTTAGTAGAAGTTTGGTTTTCGTTTTTAGGGTTCCGTAGCCAAATGGCAAAAACGGAACCCTTATAGATTCGTCATGCCTGTCTGTCCGTCCGTATGTCACAGCCAGTTTTTTCCGAAACTATAAGAACTATGCTGTTGAAACTTGGTGGGTAGATGTATTCTGTGAACCGCATTAAGATTTTCACACAAAAATAGAAAAAAAAACAATAAATTTTAGGAGTTCCTCATACTTAGAACTGAAAGTCAAAAAAAAAATGTTTCGTCAAACCCATACGTGTGGGGTATCTATGGATAGGTCTTTAAAAATGGTATAGAGGTTACTTAAATCATTTTTTTCTAAACTGAATAGTTTGCGCAAGACACACTCCCAAAGTGTTAAAATGTGCCCCCCCCCCTGTAACTTCTAAAATAAGAGAATGATAAAACTAAAAAAATATATGATGTCCATTACCATGTAAACTTCCATCGAAAATTGGTTTGAACGAGATCTAGTAAGTAGTTTTTTTTTTTAATACGTCTTAAATCGTAAACAGCAATTTACCTTTCATTCAATCTGCTACGGAACCCTTCATGGGCGAGTCCGACTCGCACTTGGCCCATTTTTTTTTCCTTTCCTTAGAACTGGTCACCAACACTACAAATACACCCAAAGTATACCAGACTCCCCTCTAAGAAGCTGCACTTCAGTTCCCAACTTGCAACTCAAACTTCTCAATTGCAAACCAGTAAAGTGAAGCATTTCTAACTTGCTCAGTTTCACTGTAAATAATAACACTTGTAAATAGTTCCGCTGCATACTCGGACCGGCTATTACCTGCCACCATTACAGTCTTTATGTTGGCTATTTAATATAAATTTCGAAGAACCGCCCAGAACGCACAACTAAACACTGCAAATTTTAAGCCCATTTCGCAACACTTTTCTTATTGCGTGGTTAAGAATTCATAGGAGCAATATTTCAAGAAATATTCATCGTGACAAATGAAAGTAGCCATTAGCAAATTGTGGTACTCAGACATTAAACTGAGGTGTCCCCCAAGGGCCTACAGCGTCGCCGTTATGAACAGGTTTCCTTTAAACTTGACATTTTTAAATCAATACTGGTTTCACAGGCTACCTAAAAATAAATATCTCTTGAAAACAACTTTCCTTGTCCGTTGCCAACTATTTTCTCCGCCTATAAATCTCACTAAGCACCGACATCTAATCTATAGCCCACCGGTAGAATAAAAGCTTTTGCTCGTGTTTATGTAGGACTAGGCAATTACTTCTTGGTTAAGCTACATTTAATTACTATTACACAACTGTTTGTAGTTTTAACAGCAATTAGTTAAAGCAGTGTTGCCGGGGACTGTTTTCGGAATCTGTTACAAATTGCTAAAACATATTGCGGGGGAAATTCAATCTATATCGATATTAGATTTTGGTTTTGAGATGAGGAAAGTCTTGAATTTAATTAAGAATTACCAATATTCCGAATTAATTAATGACGTGTGTGAAGAAGTGAAACCACACAATAAAAGTAATCATTTTCCCATCAAAGTTCTAATTACGGAAGAAAAGAACTCATTTAACAGAGATGATGATAAGTTGCATTTTATTTGTAGAGTTGGTAATAAAGCAAAACCAATTTAAAACATAAATAGAAATAAATCGTTTTACTACTAATAAACCCCGTTTTAATGCGTAGGATACACATTAATTGTATGGCAAGCGATTATATGCAAATTTTATTTAGATCATGATGCGGAACTTAGGCGCCTGTGATAAACCGGTCCAGTTCAAATCAGACCATACACATGTCATACATGTACCATACATGGACATCAACCATTAGTAATCTACAAGTAATTGTTTTGACTAAAGACGAATGATCACAATTAACGTGATTGAGACTTCCTGATCTGATTTTATCATCCAATTTAGTTGACGTAACCGATACTTTAAAAGATACTGCAAAAAATATCGATACAGGCCCCTAGTTCTAGTTGTCTGACAAGTAGGTAACACATATTAAAATAAATGGTAGTGATATGTTTGAGATTGTTAGTAAAACGATGCCGCGATGGACACAAATGATTTGTGTTGTAATTTTATTGATTTGACATTCAAAGACGTTTGAAGAATAGTTGATACGGAAGAAAATAATGGCTCTTGTCTTGTTACTACGAGCAAAGATGATGGCGTTGTGAAACTTGAAAAAAGTGACGGCCCAGTTTTGAACTGTGATTCACCAAGTTGAGCAGATCATAATAACATTACTTAAGTAATGAAAGACGTATCATATAATGAGGAATAGTTTTTTCGACAATTGAGAACGAAAGGAGCGAATCGTATGAATATGTATGCGTTCCGCAGTTCACTTTCGTACAATTGCATGTCTTGCCTTGCTGGTGCACGCTACAGCTACTGTCGATATCTTAGATGAAATTATGAACGCTGTGTTATTGTTTCACGACACAATCTGATGTGGTGTACGCAATATACTTAGATCCAAAATGAGTTGAGTCTAAAGACAGAGGTGATTAAAAACGAGGTTTTACATTTTTTTCTGGTCTCAGCGAACCTTGTTTGTTTCAATAAAGTTAAATTATTACTTGCTTAAGACTGTAACTTGTTGATATCCCAATAACTTTACAAAAATGGCGATACGAATCAGAGACATTCAATATTTACATTTATTTTTAGAATTTATTTGCTTTTCGAACCACTGTTCGGTGGTGGTCCGTGAAATTCTATATCCGATTATCCAAATATAAACGATGCACACTGTAAACAGTGTCTGTAAAGTCATAAATTCTAATCGATGAATCGATTAGAAAACACATCGATGACTCATAACGAAATATCGATTAATCGCGTGGGCCATGCTGTGAAATTGCAAAACTGCTTTAGTTAAATCCCGGAACTAATCACTTGTTCTGTACTAAAATGACGGATTTGTAGGCCCGCCTAATGAACCGTAAAGGTATTATTTATTTCTATGGAATACAACACGGAATTCGTTGAAAAAGTCTTTACTTAATGCTAAATGCGAATGTCTTTACACGTAATAGACTCTTTACACACATCGAAACGTTTTATTAGGTCTTGTGTCCGAACTTTTTGCGTAGGAAAGTAGTAGTACAGTTAGAAACAAGGAAAAAGTTATATGGAACACATTTCCTAAGTACGTTTCTTGTGACCATTTGGGCCTCGTCTATTAAATGCAAGTTTCAAAATGTTTATTGCAGACAAATATGGGAAGAGAAATGAGTGGTATTTGAGCTCTAGACCACTATGATACAAGGTAGTAGAACCAATGAATATTGAATGAGCATATTTGTCTACGAAATATGACGGTACTTGAACCGCATGATATTTAAGGTTCCAATAACAATAAATTACGTAACAGTGTTCTAGACAAGTAGCTGTCAACGAAGATTTTATCTGAAATCCATTCAAATTCGCGTTTTGAAAACAATGAAACTTCTATTGTGCTCCTTAAGAGGACGTGAGCAAGAATAGTTGAAGTGCCAACAGGGGTTCAGATACAATGGTTGACGCTTCGCTAAAATTCTTTGCGCTCGAGGATGGTATTTAAATATGTCATGCTTCTCTTACGCCTATAATAGGCATACCTAGCTGAGAAATAAAATTAAGATTTTAAAGAATTTTGCAATGCTTTCTTTGTATTGGAATTCAGCTCTGTGTGTTCAGAACAATCGTTGTGTCTGATAAATATTTCTAGTGTTAGTGAAAGTGCTTGCAAATTTAACTCACTCACAGGTATGTTGTTTAAAACTAGGTTTTCAAATAATGATACCAGAACAAATATTCTCATGTCCTTAATTCTACATCAGCTTATACGCATACTACAAAATCTATCTAAATAATAAGGCAATATTGGGAAACAAAACAAGACTGTTAAATTAAAATTTTATCTACAAATTGTCTATCACGATATAAACTTATAGTAGAGAAACAGGACAACAAAATGCAACAGGCTCTCGTATTATAATAACGATAATTTTCTATCAAAATATATGGGTTAACATGGACTATTACTCGCCCACGTATCCCACTGAAACTATGGCGGACATAATTATTGTTTATTTTGAAAACAGAAGGTAGAACAAACCGCCACAAACACTGTCGGTCATTCATCCAACTAACTTACTGTACTTATATCCGGCCTTTTTGTCGGTATAGAAAAACTTTTCTATTCTAAATCCAATTCCGATGTCGGTTATTTTTGCCGCCTTGTACAAGCTAACTTCTTACTGAAAACAACGGTATGAATATCAACGTTATTTTTGTCAACTTTAATTATTTTTGAAGTTCATCTACTAGTTTATTTGTACTGCGGCAAAAAAAAAAGTATAAATCAAAACTCAACTGACAGGACCACACCCCTTTTTCGAAAACTTTCCGTTTTTTACCAGATTTATAAAAACGGAAAAAGGAATTCCTGTTTCAAGTTTGTTTTCAAACGAAGAACATAAATCATAGGGTAATAATAGTGGCTGATTAGCGATATAAAACCACGAGAAACGCCGTGGGGTGCAGTGTTAGTTACCGATATGTCATTGGGGCCGTAAAACGGTAATACAGAAGAGTTATAGTATTGCAGATAGTCATCTCGTTTTATTAGATATATTAATGTCTTTAAATGAGTGGCCATTTATTAGTTGTTTATACCAGTATTGCAGGCTTTCCGTCTTTTTACAATATGACAATCTTGTACCTGTAGTTTGGCTCGGATAAGCATAAGTATGTGTATCCAGAATATGAACTATGTTTGTGGCAAAATGTCAAACAAACCTGTTTACAAGTTTTTGCGTGAAAAAGTAACAAACAAACAAACATACATACATTCATCCTCACATTCTTTGTGCATTAATAGTAAAGTTGCTCGCAGAACGGATGGCCGATGAGGCCGGAAAGTTCAGAAGTGGCAACCGCGAAGCGGAAGACCTTTAACTAGGTGGACCGATGACCTGGTGAAGGTTGCGGGAATCCGTTGGATGCGAGTCGCACGGGACCGGTCAATGTGACTACACTTGGGCCTATATCCAGCAGTGGACGTCTTTCGGCTGAAATGATGATGATGATGATGATGATGATGATGAATAGTAAAGTACTAGGATTAGTACTTTGTTGTTGTTTTCGATGTACTATAAAACTGTTAACAGATAGTTATCTTGTGCCTCAAGCGTGTTGCGATTACATTTATTGCTTATGCAATTGTTCTAACATCACTCATTCTTTTGCTCTATGAGGTGTCTTTTGATTTTATATAGAAACTGTCAATCAGCAAGTTATTGGTTTTATCATACTAATATGGACCAATATTCAATTGAATTTTTTTTTATGCTCTTCCGTTCATAAATGCCTAGATAAAATTATACCAAGCAAGAATATTGCACCGGTGAGCTACATTCCGCCTTCATAGTCATCCATTTGTATTTTACTGGCCTACCGCACTTCTAACTACCTATACCAGTATAGAATTCTAGACTAAAATGTCCATTGCACTGTTGGGTTTGAAAATATTATTATAAATCAGAATATTTTACGAGGAACACAATAAAGGTACAGCAGAAGGACCACTACTCCAACATAACAAATTTGAATCAAACACGCTTGGTAGTTGTACCCTTCAAATACGATTGCTGAATTACTTATACATTTGGTCATAGAAAGGCGCAATACGGTGAGATGTTTCTACAGCATCAGTATCTGGTTAAGAATTTCACTGTGACATGTGAAATCATAAGCAATTTCACCGTCCAGACCCCGTATTCACAAACGTTCGACTCGTTTCCGATTCGACAACTCGTATATCTGTCTTCTTCAGGCATTACTAAAACGACCGAGTTAGATATACGACTTTCCGAATCGGAAGCGAATCGAAGCGTTGTGAATACGGGGGCTGGTTGATTTCATGCGAGATCTTCAATTCTGAAGAGTAAGCCTTTTTGCTTCCCTTGTTATAGGCGACAGCCTACGCGATTCTACAAAATTTTCAATTAATTGTTGATTTGTTGATCACTTATAACACGAAAATAATCATAACTAATTTATGATTGAGACGTTATTCAAATTTTTTACTTTTAATATATGTCTAATTTAAAATCATAGTGTCATACATCAATCGTGATTGATGTATTATTTTAATCAGCAGTCGTTAGTTTACAAAATGTTACCCAATGCTGAATGGGACCATAGTTATTGTGTTATTTTAAAGTGCTCTGTAAAATTATGGATTATTAAAACCACGGTCGATATACAAAAAGGGTGAAATTATAAATGTTTTGTTGGATAATTGAATTAATTTTGTAGATAAAAAACGATCTTTACATATCTGATGCCTGATTTTCGACGGGACAGAACTTTAAGTTATCAGATGCTCAACTGTTAAGTTGAGCTTCTGTAAACTTCACAGTGGTTCAAACCCACACGGTTGGGCAGGCGGTTCCCATACAAAAGCACGGTGGGTAGGGCCCAACTTCCCGGATCGTGGTCAGGGGGTCACCGATGCCTGATGGATGGGACCGTAACTACGCATTACTGATTGTGGAATTTGTGAAGCTTATTTTATAATGGCTATCGTGGAAGATACGTTATTGGGTTGTTATAGGTTCAATAAGATTTCAAGTTAAAGATACAGTCTCAAACAACGTGGATTGCTTTAAATAGAGTAAAACCCGTAACACATTGAAATTATTATAATAAATATTTTTTGATGTTATTAACTCGTTGAGAAAACTATGAAAAACCCATTCAAATCTCTGCTTTAAGATAACAAGGTCGTGTCATTTTGTATAATGATAACAAATTATCAGTTTGTGTATCCTCCCAACAAAAAATACTATTGGTTTTTCCATACAAATTGCTAAGACTTGGTAGCATTTTGCATTGCACACGAGTCCTCCAATGAAGCTGAATCATTATGATTGTTATCAGAAACCTTTCCAAAGGGACTCCTGTCCCGTTGGTCATTACATTCCTTTAATTATGCTCCACCAAGTGCCCGGTAACCAGGCCGATTCATTTCCAAATTGACAGGAGTACCCTTGGAATTCCTTCCTGCATATCTTTGAAGCCTTTCTAAAGATTACTGGATGAAGTTTATCATAGATGCATTTAACGATTTACCGTTGCGATAGATATGTACAGAGTGCCAGACATTCTATCAGACTGATACAACCAAGAATTCGTATACCGACACAAACTGGTCTCAGAAAATCTTGACGGACGTTCTTCAAAGGAAATGCTCGTATTATCTTAACAGTATTTTAAACATAATTAAAGGACACATGAAAGTCGTAGTTTAGATAGAGCAACTTCAAATTATAATTTACTGTTCGGAAGTCTGGCACCCGATTCGCGCTGACCTTTCCGTTTCGATAAGATAGTGAAGTTACACAATTGTTACTTATAAATAAAATATGTAGGTTAGGCAAAGTGAAAGAAAATAATTGATAACATGACAGTTTTGTGTTATTTTTCCGAGTTAGTTATGCAAGTTTCAACGAGTCTCTATGATAATGATTGAGTGATCCCTGTATTACATCAACCTTTGACCTTGTCCTATATTTGCTGTTTAGATAATATAAAAAATAATGTGACTAAACGTGTGAGCTTTTGTCATTATTTGCCTAGCCTTTTTCCAACTATGGTGGGGAAAAGGCTAGGCCGTTTATCTGACCTCCACAACCCAGTTGGTACTAGGTAATACGTTGCCCCTTGGTAAGACTGGTTGCCAGACTTTTTAGCCACTGGCTACATGTAGCAATTGTTAAAGGTATGTAATGGGTTGTCACCTTGTCACCCATCCACAGACCAACTTAGGTAACCGCGGCTTAACCTGAGGTTTGATACGAGTGGCTGTTATTATTTAGCTCCGCGACTAAATGAGCTAAATTAGCAACTCTATCTGTGGTGGTTCAAACTTCGTTTGAAAAGCAAGACAATAAAGTTCAAATCAGCTTGCACTACAAAGTGGTTGTTAGGTGAGTTACTGCGGGCCAAATAGTACGAAATGAGTAGTTTCGATCGATTTACAAAAAATCTATTGATTGGATTAAAAAACTAAAACACTATAATGCTAATATAGTGCTTGTAGAATTATTTGCCAAAACATAAAAATGCTCACATGTATTTTAGTATGATTTTTTTTGGTTGAAATAATTTTTTAGAGATAAGTTCATGATTATATTTTATCGAGTCAAATTAATTATTTATTATGTTTTCAAAACACTATCATACTAGCATAATTATATCCTGAAGAATATCATATATTTTTCTGGTTTTGTTTATTGCCGTGAATCATATACTTTTAGGCATTATAAAACACATGTTAAGCTCATGTAGTCGCCTTAAATAATAAAATAAAACCCAGTTTGTCACGTCAAAGGGATGCTAATCCAAAAGTAAATTTTAGGGAAATACGTGACTCTTTTAGCATCACTGTTGTGGTATTGATTTCTAATCAATTAAATATCATTAGGGCACAATCAATTACGTCCAAACATTACAATACGACCGAATTAGTATTTAGTGATGCGTAAACCGCTCGTGGCCCACCGTGCGGACAAACAAAGTCCAAGCGAATAACACGATTACTTCCGATTAACTTGATTCGAATCGAATGAGACCGACATTTTTTTTTTCAAATCGATTTATAACAATCCGATCATCTACCGTTAAAAAGATACCGTAAGCCGGAGGAATTCCGATTTATCGAAAATCTATATTAGGGTTGTTGCTGCAAACAATTGCTTGATTCAATCAATGTGTATTGGCTGTCGAGGTCGGGGCAAAATTGTTTCATTGCTGGCAAAATTCAGTGTTCAATTATTACTTCCAAATCTACCTACCTACCTAGAGTAATTTAGTTTAATCAAATTAATTAAAGAAGGTACCGATTCATTACATAACTCATCACAACAAAAACTGTACTAAGTAATTCTTTATAAAGTCATAATGTGATGGACCAATTAGGAACGATACGATCAACAATACACACCTACAAATTATTTTAATTACAGTTACTAATTTGTCGGTTGCTGAATTTAATAGAAGTTGAAAACCTTTCAAATTCTGGTAAACTTTAGCAGTATTTACAGTACAGTACAGGGGTACAGTTTTTGCGTATCTTTCATTATACGGGAAATCTTTACAAAGTGAAGTTATAAGGTGATTCCTTCGAAATTCAAATTTTCGAAGTCAATTAAAATACAGAAGGCATTCGTTGAGCAAATAACAGCATAGTTAACAAGCGACAACCCTACAGAACTATTGCAACAACGCATCGATCTTATCACAACAATAGGGTTGGCTGTCATTCCATATCTCTCTCAATATCGCCCTAAAAACTTACAATACACAATCAGTATGATTTTTGTTCATCAGTCATGCAGCACGCGACTTACATCAGTCCTCAATTAAAACTGGAGTGGCTAATTAACGTTTAAAAAAAGCATTGGTAACACGCTAAGATCAGAAACCGCTTCGTTAGTTTAAGTATCATCGATGTGTTTTAAGTTTCGAATAATTCATTTGCTGAGTCATTCGGGTACGCTCGGGTTTTAAACGATGGATTGAGATTGGATTAATTTATTTGGGTAATTTTTGAGTTATCAATTTGGAGAGATTTGAATATTTCTTTTTGTTAGTTTTTTTTTTACTTTTATTTTTTTTTGGTTAGGGACTTACTTAGTTTCAAATTAACAATTTTGTTGGAGCTTTTAATTTTTTTTCTTAAATGTGGTCAATCGCAATCGTTACCAGTAAAAAACAAAAATAGTATCAAAAGGGGAGATCCAAAAACACCCTAACACCAAAACGTCTACAAAAAAGACCATTGTTACTTTTTATCCAAAAAAAAACCCAAAACATCGTAAAAAGACACGATAAGCTCAATAATATTTTAATTATGTCCCTGTAGCTTCCGATGGGTCCAAAAAGGTTGTCCCGGTCTATCCAGCCAGATGACCGGAATGATCCGGTAACTACGGATGACGGTGGTCACCCCACCTTATCAAAACAAAGACCACATATTCACAAAATAGCGGGATTTCGTAAAATATTCATAATTTTCCCCACAATGAAGTAATACGACTCCCCTTACCTAATGAATAACAATAATATGATGGGTTTTGTCCAAAGCAGCGACCCCTAAAAAAATTCGTGTTCTATTATGTATGGGTTCTTATGTTTAGTTATTAATTGTATGCATAACTTATTGTGCGATCGACTGGACAGCTTGAATGAGCTTAAAATGGTGCAGTCTTGTTGTGCTTTTGAATGTGAATATCTCATTTAATATTATTTGTTTGACCTGTAACCACCTGGTTGGTATATTTAACTACAAGTACTCACCAATGATTTTGATTAGAGCAAAACACCTAATTATTATTTTTTTAAGAAGCCAGGGAAATTTTGCTTACTTGAATTTATTACATTAGGTACATTTCTGCCGAACCCTACTGGGATTACTGGCGTGATGTTATAGTTTCTTTATTTTATGTTTAAGAAATAGGTTGAAATAAATTATTCTTTCCTCTAGCTGTAGGTGCAAAATCGAACGGCAGAGCTTCTAGTAACCTACTTTGACTTTTATTTCTTTAAAAAATAAATAAAGCGGAAAGTACTGACCTATTACATAACGGCTCTATTGTCGTGCCGAAGAATAGGAAGTCCTAAAAATTACAGCGAAATTTTATTTTCAAATTTTCATCTAAAACGAAATTCATAACATTTGAAATCTTTTCATTAATATTTTTAAAGAGATATGCTCTTAAAATCGTTAATATGATGAAATGTGTTAAGTCAAAAATATTTAATTGTCCATCAGTAAATAAAGTGTATCTTCTGCGTGAAAATCAATGTTCCTTCGATTATTTCTGTAGAGAAGTCAGCATTGTTTTGAATGATTTGCTGTGAAACAATTATACACATACACCTAATTATAAAATATAAATAAGCATCGCCAATAACAATTTGCATATAATCAACACAATACAGATCAGCAACCGGTTAACCGGTTCAGAATACCTAGTGGTTTTTATAATTATACGGGTAGACACAGCATAAATACTGTACTTGTATGTATTTAAAGTCTGCTATTAAACGACCACTGAGATTTTATAGTTTTATATTCAGGTTCATTGCACTAATAGTAATACTTATGCTCTTATACAGGTTAAACACAGTCATGTAAGGAAATAGTTAGTAATTAATTGCAAATGCTATTCCTATATGTATCATCACTAATTGAAAGGAAGTTTCAGTCTGTCTGTCCGTCTGTATGCTCATTAAGACGACCAGCCAAGTAATTGAATCTAATTTCTGAAGTATATTTGCTTTAAAGGCTAACTTGCACGGTAAAACTGGACTTCTGGGTGTAGTTTTAAAACAAGAGAATGGCAAAAATGCAGTTTTAAAAATGAATAGCATTGCTTAAACTTTCCTTGTAGACTAGGAAAAGAACCATATGGGTCCCGCGAGATTTTCGCATGGTTTACGACAACCAGTACCACGTGGAAAGACTTGTACTGTATAGTATGTAATTGACATTGAACACAACAGCAGCAAACATAATAATTTTGAACGTGACATTAGTTACTAACGAGTCATACAAATTGTGCCCGGGAAGCATCAGGCTTCTACGATAACGTTTAAACTATCTACAATTATTAGCCAAAGAAAGGAGATCAATTTAGCAACGATCAATCATAAAATTGAATCAGAAACACTTATGAAAAGCAAAAAATAAAATTTTTCTGCAACAAGGCTGGTTAACCGTCTATGAAATAACGAGGAATCGAGACCATAACCAATCTCACAAATCATCTAAAATATAGAGCAATCAATATTTTGAAGCGGACAAAGTGTAGTTTTTTCAAAGCGGAGCAAAAACTCCTTCGATGCTGCTATTAATTTTATCTCGTACAGTCATCTTTACAGCAAAAACGTAATCAAAATACAAACCGCCTGATACTTGTTATAAAAACGAAACACGTGGTCATTGTTGTAAAATGTTTTAGACTAAACTATGTAATGTGTAAAAGGACATATACAGATATTATGGCAAGTTATAAAATCAAGATTATTTATGAAGTGGGCTGACTGATAGTGATCTTGACAAATAAATGGCCGAGCAATCATAAGTTACTGTGTGACACTAGCGTTAGTAGCAAATAGTTTCGCTTATAAAGACGATTTCATGTTTCCTAAAATGCAGGAGATTCTATGTTCGGTTATATTTTTGCTGCACGTGTGTTTATTGATATTTCAATCATTATTAAGGACCGATTTACGTTATGCTTGGCAAAAACTCGATGAAACCAATAAGTCACCGACTTGCGTAAGAAAGGTTATTTTCCGCTTTTCCGTGTTTTGTTTTTTGGAAGTCTCGTTGTTTTTTGACATTCGTTTGCTGTGTATGTCAAACTAATACAAGTTTAAGTTGTAATTTTTCTACGAATTCAGGTGATCAGAAATAATTCCAATCAATATTAATTTCTTGCATACCATACATAAAACGTTTGTTGTTGATTTTATGTCATTTTTATTGCATCCACTTATAATGGGATCTTCTGGTGAAGTATCGAAACATTTAATATGTTGCATGGTCGCCGCGTCCGGACGTTGCAATGAATCACATCACATGTGCGATGTGATATATGACCAGTGAACGTGTTTGGCGACATCGTTGTCGTATTAGACTGCGTTTGCACCATAGGTATTGAAAATGTTGAGATATACTTAATGTTCTGAGAGAATTAAGTCGGAGTTTAACTTAGTTCATTTTTTTTCAGAAATAATCCCAAAATCATCGGTTATGAATATCATTCTACTGATAAAAGTCAGGTAATACGATAACAAAAATATTAGAGAATGTAGTTGAATTTGTCTAAATACTAACGCATTTAATTAACGCAACGAAATTGCTTTCTTTGTACCATTCCATCCATACGTATTAAAACTTCGACAACCCTAGGATTAACGAGCAACTAACAAAGGATACATTGACTGACAACCCGGGGACAGATCCCCTCTCATGACAAAATAAACTTAGTCGTAAACCGAACCCCTTATGGCCGATTTTAGTACTCGACTAATAAATAAACTTATAGGATTGTGGGGAGAAAAGTCGAACAAAAAACGCACCGGAATTCAATAATAACTATATTACTATCACGCGTGCGCAGAAATACTATTTATCGGTTCCTATTTCCAACAATAATAGAAGAACTTTGCGCAATTGTGTACGGGAATACCAACGAGGCTAACCTACGATTATTGAGTGTAATGATTGAATCCCTCAATGACAGATGGTAACACAATGGAGCTTGTAGAATGCGTTATTGTTGGGCCAATTTCGATTGATCCCGTATTGGGGGCATTTTTGCGTATTCATGTGGCGTTTGCGGAAATTCATAATATTTCATACATAACGATGACAGTTCCTGATTTACTTTGAATAGTGTTGATTATGACATGATTAATAAGGGTGTTGATGAAAGCCCCAATAAAGATATAGCAGCTAGTGAAAAGATCTCTAAACAAATAGATTCACATTGAGACCAAACAAAGAAGGATGTCAAAACTAACACTTCGTATGATTTATCACCTATGGCGGAACAAGACTACGACTAATGAATGTATCGAATAGCAAATTACATTTAATTGCCACGTATTACTTTACCGCCGTACAAAGTATAACAGAGTCGGCGTAGAAAGCATAACTATCTATTCTTAAGGTGAAATCAATGAGAATGAAGAAAATACCGACTCCACGGCTGCAGTGTTGCGTGATGGTCTAGTCTAAATGATGGGTTGTAGAGATAAATTGTTGATTAATTGTTCTACTTATAACAATGAAATGTAAAAAAACATTGAGTGAAAAGAAGTGATAAAGAAATTTTCGCTCAATGATTGCAGGGATTCCAAACAATTATCGTACGGTATTGGTTTCGCCTGGCAACGGACGTAATTAACGGTTCTGATTGTAATTACAATCAATCCTGAATACATTATCACTGTGTACATCGATATATCTTGCATTAATATTTGATGTTTGGAGAACAACCGGGACTGACCTGAAAACTTAATGGAAACTGCCAACTATATACTTATATATATTATAAACAGAAGATGCCCTTGAGATAAATGATACAATGAACAAATAATTTAGAATATATTGTGCCAATATTCGAAGACATGTGGTGACATCGACCAACCTGCTCAAGCGGAAACCATCAAGGGGAATGTTTTGATAAATCTAATTTGGCCTTCCTAGGCTTTCGGACGAAGAGCTGCTTTATAAATACCACCAATTTCTAAAGCTACTGTTCCCGTATTCATTTCTAATGCCATGTCTTGCATGAAAAGGTGATGTCAATAACTCTTGGATTACAAAATCGTTACGACCATTTAGTCACGATCATTGTTCGTTCACAGATCAAATAACATAATACTCATTTCCATACTGTTAGCGTGATGACGGTGCGTTACTTTCCCTTCGACTTGTGTTGGTAGAATAGTTATGGCATGCGGGACTAATATTTTACAAATATCTGTTTTCTCTGCTCAATCAGGTATGATGATTAATTTACTGGTTGGAATAGGGTTTTTTGCATGTGACGCATTAGAAATTATTTTATTACTTTCAGGCTCGTTTTTTTTGGGATGAGAAAAGATGTCAAACATTTTGCACATACCTACAGCTATAGAAGTACCTGCATGGGTAAGATGTTGGTAAAGCTTGCTTGCAGTCTCTCACAAAACGACAACGACGTGTGGAGTTTTAGCGTTTGTAGAAAATAACCGCTTTTGAAACAGTTTTCATAAACATTTTGACCCGGAATCTGTTAAAAATAAGTACAATGTACAATCAGTATGGTGTCCGATACGCATACGCACCTCAGTCCCATGGATCGACAGTGATCGTTCGGTCGTGGTCACGACACATACTGGTGTAAGAACTTCTCTGTGTTTTTTAAGTTTAAAATTAAGTGGTATACATATATGTCACCGTAAAATTGTCAAATACGTTATATTGTAATATCTCTAGCGATATTGTAAAATCTCGAAATATTGTCAAATGAACATACTGCTTACAACAAAACGCATTATTTTTCGTGATATGCATGCGATGGTAGTCAACTTACGCGGTGTGGAGGGAGGTGACATATATAGGTACTTCTATAAATTTCAATATTAGATTTAATTCCAACTTAAAAACCTGCACTATATTAGACACAAGAATATGAAGAAAATGGTTGTAAAAATAATCTCGTTAAAAATGATTGATGAATGGCGGAAACACATTAAACACAAATTACGGCGATGACAATCACCATATTTAATGTTGTGGTAAATAAGTGCGGTAACGCGAGTTTCTAAGTACCTTGCGGTAGACCGTGCTAAATTGTCGAAACGACGTCGATTCACTATGAAAGTGAAGTCTGTACTTTCATCAACATCCACTAGTGCGAATAGTGCGATAATCTAATTTCGCTCATATGTGAATTTTTGGATTTTAGTCGACTCATTTTTAATTGGGATAGTCATTACACCAAGAGAAAACGTAGGTAATGCTCGCAAACTTCTCGTTATTATTTTAACGGACCCCTTTACAGCTCTTTGCATACCTAAGTGGGGATCAAATGGAAACAGAAATGTGACACTAGGGACCTAGGATAGTGGAAGGTGATGACGGGTTACGAAATGCAAATTACTTATGCTAATAAGCGACAATTCGCAAAGTAGAACAGGCAACTTTCACTAGCTAGTGCAAATCCCTAAGGATGTTCAGTGAGAATCTCATTACGCGTGCGTGACCCAATTCACTACAATTTTCTAATGCAAAACAGGATGGAGGAACCGGTA
The DNA here is from genome assembly GCA_916618015.1 of Xestia c-nigrum. Classification (NCBI taxonomy): domain Eukaryota; kingdom Metazoa; phylum Arthropoda; class Insecta; order Lepidoptera; family Noctuidae; genus Xestia; species Xestia c-nigrum. The sequence goes on along the minus strand of OU745261.1, from coordinate 11,827,557 downwards.
TCAGAGCTAGTTGAAAACCTGTTGCATGAAGCGGTACTTCTTCCTTTTTTATACCATCTTGATGACATGGATGTCAGTCTGCTTTAACTGTTAAGGTGATAGTAAAAGTTGTTAGAATTGTCACATAATTTGTCTACTTGATTTGTGGAGTACCTAATATTGTTAGCGTGAATCACTATCACCAACTAACAAGATTTAATCTAAAATATATGCAAATATGCGGACTGTACAAGATTTATGTCTAGAGCTGGAGGAAGATTAAGCTACTTAATCGTTCTTAGTGAAGCTTTCGACAAACTCCGTGATAAATTCAATTAACTCTGGATCCTACGAACACACAGGAAAATATACAGGAGTTTGAATTTGTTTCTCAATATAATCAAGTCAAAATTCATCTCAAGTCAAGTAGTTGCAGTGAATGACCTCGGGGTTGAAGATATTAAGCAGAGAAGAAATGATCCTTATACTTATGAGACTAAGGTCTATATGGCGAGAAGTAATTTATCGGTAAATGAGTTAGGAGCACTTTGAGAGGTAAATATGCCCGTGGGCGAGGACATGCTACGTGATTCATTGCACACTGACGTCCCACTCTCGAATATCAGTAGGGACAAAAAGCGCAATGATTTATTATTTTCTTAAAGTGGTAATTTTTCTTTGATCACTTTCGTCGCTTGAGAACAAGTTTTTGGCTTGATTACAGTCCCGGAAAAAAATAATGCTATAGGAATTTTGACAAATTATACTCCATCTGCTTAAGCTTCAGAAGTAATGGATGCTCATGGAGTTATTTAAATGCAAGCAGTCGTTATGCGTAAGTGGTGTTCGTTTCTAGAAAAAGTAAGACAAGACAACCATAAACAGAACTTTTTTTAAATTAAATGCGATGTTTATGATGAGTAATTTGTGCTTACTCTGTTTTTCAGGTTAATGTTCAAACTTGAGAATGTTATTTTATCTGTTCGCATTTCGCCTTGTTTGGTTGTACTGTTTAGTTTTTTCCGTTCTCTTCTCTTGTTAATATACCTACCTACCCACTTTTACTAGCTTCTGTGTTTCGCATACCTATTTAATTTATTTGATATGATAATAGCTTTATTGTTCTAGACTTTCGCTGAGAATTAATGGTTAGCTTGACTGTATTTATTAACTAATGTTAAGCCAACAAAGTGAGGCGGTTTACATTAGTTGTCTACTGCTATGCATTAAGTAGGTAGGTCAGTACCTACTACATAAATATAGACAGATTATGTGTTATCAAAAATCATAAATTATCTATTGCTTCACGCCTTTAGTGTTATCTAAATTACTAATAATATTAACTCAGGTAATTCCTTATCTCCAAAGTTATTCCCAAAGCCGTGGCTTCTAAATGAGCAAAGACATAAGACGAAATCCCACATCGGTTCAAGCCGGTTGACTACGTCCACGAGTGCCTAATCAATCATCCACTTATTAATGTTTATATTGGCACACTAATGGTCGATATCTATGTCGTTGATACATCGCCCAATAGACAAACACTCGGTAACGAGAGGGAACTGCGATTATGCGTGGAAGTGCACAGCTGGTCGGACCATGCACATGCATATTCAAAGATCAGTCAGTTTCCATTTTGCGTGCGTAATCGGAAACGCATCGAAACGTTTGTTTCTCTGCTGCCAATCAAATAGAAGCTTTAAATTCGAACGCTGAACTTTTGAAATTGATTGTTAACAAAACATTGATAATGATTTATTCATTTCTAAATTACTCTGGTGAGGAAGAGGTAGGCCGCAGTAAGGGGAGAAAAAAGGCGCAAATTGAACACAACACAGTATTGCAGGCGTCAGAGTATGACGGTGATACGGGTACGCTTTGCGGAAGAGCGTGATGGATGCATGTCACACGACATGATACTGTCAGGTGCGCTTATATAAATGTTGGTTACTGAGCTACCGTGTCGAATCGGGGAACGTTGATGACCCCTGGGAATAACGGGCTAGCTTCGTGATATACCTATCTACTGACTTACGATATCTACTTACGATGAGACGGATTACTTCCTTGGAAAGTAACTTTATAAGTTAGACGCAGACCTGCAGAATTGGTAATCAAATGAATCATTACTTAATGTCTACCTGGTATCGTGTGTGAGGTCATGGTCTTGATTACCAATATTTGGAATTCCAAAATACCAGTTAGGTGCATGACTGTGTCATAAAAAGAAAGAAACAAGGTCAACGCATCCGCTTACTTAATTAACTATTAATTTGATTGTTCTTAAAATATTCATCGATAAACAGCTACTTAAGATTCGAATATGAGTTTGCCTGAATCGTTAAATAAAATCTATTGGTTAGCACGAACCTGTTGATAGCAAGCAAGTACTAAAAATGCTCATTAGGTATTGTACTTATCTACAGTAATTCTAGGTAGGTACCTATGCGTGGGAGTGGAGAATCGAATTCATTCTACACAACAAAGTGGGTAGTCCTGACTTAATGTTTCTATCAAATTGTACATAGTCAAGTACATACCAATCAATACATAATAAGATTACAGAGCTGATTGAGCGTGACGAAAAATGCATTGTCTTCCGGTGCACATTGCCCATATTAAGACATAGGTATTTACCTAACCTACCCCCACCCACTTTATTAGCGTAATTTGTTGCACTTGATTAGAATCAAGACAATGCAATACATAAACATTATACGAGCTTACATCTAAAAATATTAGCCAAGAATATAATAAAATTAAGTCACACACAAAACCATGCCACACATAATTTTATCATAATGAAATCAAAACTTTTACTAACCTGTTAAAAACACTAACGATCACCATAGTAAACAATCCAGCAATATAATATTTTCAACCGCAAATACTGCTAACAGTATTATCGTTTAAATCCATTAACACAACAGAGTCGCAATAGAAATCGAGCACATTCTCACTGAAATGCACATTATTTTCGAGTCAACATTCGGTATTTGAATTTTAAAATTGAGTTCGATGTTCGAACGGTCACATCACGAGCACCGACACTACCACACACGACGGGTGACGAATAGCAACTGAGGCGCTGATTGGTCCGCGGCCGACACTCGGCTGTGTTCGGCACGCCGGAGATGCAGCGCAGCGCGTGCGCATGCACCGAAACAAATGAAAATGAACACGACCATCCATTTAGTTTATCAAATCTCGATTACTTTACGGATATGATTGTTTAGTATTTCTTTTTTATTCGACTATTGAGGTTTTGGAAAGACAAGGACCATTAATTTGATTAATTAAACTTTGATTCTAAGGTTTAAAGGAAGTTCAAAAAGTAACAAGTTTTAGGTTTCATTAATTTTAAAAACATACAAGACATTTTACTCACTAAAACCCCTGTTCTAAGGAGATATTTTTAGCCGTTCCTCGCAAATATCTAAGTAACAACTCCAGAAACTCCAGTATTCATACAAATGTAACAAACACGAAAAGCTTTTACCCAGCCATACTAGATAATGTATTCCAACTGTTCACAAGGGCACCATTTTTCAGTGTGTTAGTCACCTGTGTCTTATAGATGCTACAAGCCTCTTCACTCAGTCTGCGACGCATACAAATGTAGCTTTTCGTCTACGTACGAGAATTATACATCACACACAGTGCATTTAGACATACAGCAATACAAATGGCAGGCAATATGTTAAGGTAATGCAAGGGCTTATGACAAAACGTTTGTAATTATTGCCAGAGTGGAAACGTGGTTGGAGTATCTAACTATTAATGTTGCCTAAACTGCTGTCACAATCATGGCTTTATCATTATTCGTCATTGTCGGTTGATAGCTTAAAGTTTTAAGCAAACGAACATTTAATTTCCAATATCGAAACCTACAGATTTGACTTCATCACTTAAAAAACAGAAATTAAATGATCATCTTCGATAAACTAAGCTTTAATTAAAGGTAATACTTTAGCTTATCATATGTAACGTCATTGGCTAAGTAAGTACCCAACCTGTGCTGGCATGCATGCAATTTTGATGTAGCTTTATCAGATTTTACGGCTTCCCTAGTAATACTAAGAAGGTATTTTCATTTCCAGGGCCACATGGGCTGAATGTTGCAGTAAAACTCAGTTTAATAGCAAAACAATCTATTAAATCATGTGGTATGAGTGCTTAGTTATAAATTACATAGGCATCATTAAAATTGCGCCAGTACAACAGTCCTATCCCTTTCATTCATTTGTTCTATGCAATTTTCGCTTGAATGCTTGACAAAAGCTCGCGCAACCTTAATTGCAACAAGGCTTGTTCAGTTGTTCACGCCTTTATCGCGAGATCTCAGCTTCCTAATTTAGGAGAGAGATGGAGAGATTATCGACAAAGAACGGGAGGGGGTCCCGCTGTGGGAGAAACGGGGTCACTGTGCTAGTATGCAACCACCTGTAATAAACTAGGGAGTGGTTCGGGAACAAGTATTGCTCGATGAGACAATAATTTAACCATAAACCTTCTATGGTGCCGCAAAATATGATTAAAAGGGCCTCCACGATTGACGATATGGCAATGAAAATTATTGTCTAGCGCCCTTTGCATGACAGTCGGTCCTGTTTCGAAGTCAATATAACATAACATCACATTTGTAATCCTTGAAAAAATTTTGGCAGATGTGTAGTAGTAGATGTGTAGAATAGTACATCCACATTTCACCAGATTTGTTTTAAAACCCATGTTATAAGAGGCGAGCCTATTGCCATCAACGAACCACAAATACAGACTCCATAGCTGCTACTGAGAAATTCCCCATTACCACTTAGCCCGACACGGGTATCGAACCTGGGACCTCATGCTAAGCAGTTTCGCTTGCGACCACTCGACCAACAAAGCAGTCGTTTCTAAGTCATAAGTAAGTACTGACTGTTTAATCTTAATAGATAGAGTTAATGCCGCTCGGCGCCGATGGATAAGCGCAATATAAAATAAATATTGAGACCATCATTGCAGACGATGTCGAAATAAGTCTTGACATGGTTAAATGCAGATGTCATAATACAATATTGAAGCTGATGTAAGAACCGCAAAATCAAACAAGGTTTTACTAAAACAGCAAAGAAAAAGTAATAAAAGTCGCATTTAAAAAAGAAGAAATGACTTGACCGCCGTCTGAACTTCTTGAAATCGCTCATTCGTCATCGATATAAAATGCATAAAACTTAACACGTAAACTTGTAGAAGACTAACATCGTTCAATGCTATGCGCGTACGCAAGACTGAGTCAGACGTCATCAGACATGCAACAGTGCGCGTGTCCGTGGAACGATCCCTATGGGCCATCTCCGGAAGATCACATACTACGATAAACTTCATGATCCATATATACTTGAAGATAATATCGAACGTGACGGACTTGTATAACCGATCAAAACAATAACAACAGCTGATAAACATATTGTATTGTTAGAAGGCAGGTGTTTATTACGCAAGTGTCCAAAGAAATCGCATCGAGCCAAAAGGGTCTCGTAGTTATGTGCCATGAATCCTGGATATCGTTTATGTGAAAAAATCAAAGGGTCTAGTTCAAAAGCAGGTTTTGACGAATGTTAAAAGTTTTATTACGTTAAGTATTAAAGATAATACTTTACAATACAAAAAAAATACAAAATTGACTACATCAATAGCGTAATTATTAAGATTAGCTATCAATAAAAGTTAACAAACAAGAATCACGTCAAGTGTATATATTAAAAAGCAAAGGACAAAAGTATGCAGTCAAAGACCATTAAATATGACGGTACTTACTACTCGCGACACAAAATCCTCCTGTGAATATTCTTTGCCTGTCATTAGCAGAAGTCATCGACCTCGCTATGTTTCTTAAATAACCATTTAGAGTCCCTTTACAAAAGGTCCATTTCAAAGGGTCATGGTCCAGTCCAACCCATAATTAACTCACTATGGAACTTCAATCGTTTTCAAATACCATTCGGATGTCGGTAACCGTTTAAATGTACCGTTTACCCTCTTGACATTCTAATATTAGTAAGATTATGGTCATAACGTAAAGGGCCAATTTTGAAGTCAAATACTGCGTACTTACTGACAAGGAGTGAGAAGATCTTAATAACAGCTTACCTGAAATGAGAAATTGCAATTAGATCAAGCCTCGGAATGAAGAAAACTAGATTTGGCAATCTAGATGAAATGCTTATTTGAGCGTGACCGTCCCTAATTCATTCATTTGGCGTGGTGATCTGAAGTAAGATGGGGCTTGTAAAATTGAATGTGCAACAGATTGGTCGTGTTTTACTATTTGTGAAGAAATGTAAAAACTACCTGACGAACATAAATTAAATATTTCTACGTAAGAAACTACGCTCTCCACAAATAAAAGGATCCATAATTTTAAAATGAGGATAGTAGATGTAATGATATGATTTTTCCATCCAAGTAAAATACGCAAATTGATCACCTGCATAAAAACCCTATAACATGATATATTACAGCAAAAATGCAAATAATTAGAATCCTCTAACCCTTTACGACCGTCCTGGGTATGTGAACCTGAATCTCCATAAATCTTCGTTTTATGAGGTAGTAAACTAGTAAATGCAAGCATCAACAAGTCATAAAACGATTTAAAAAAATACTATCTAGTACAGTCTCATGCAAAAGCACGGCAAAGTTCCCAGTCTTATGATTTTCTAATGCAGCCGCCATAACGACAATTATCATAAGAAATTATTCATACAGTATCAAGGTATGCATCAAGTTGCACAGCCGGTTTCTGCAAGAGGTCATCCCTCCAACACCTGTGATCTTCAATTGTTATCTTTGCAACCAGTTCCAAAATCTCGTTTCAGTTCACGATTCCGATGAGAGCGTGATCGAGTTTGACCTGAACGATTTTAATTTGCATCTGATTGCCATTTGGCGTTCGAAAAGTGGATTAAAAATTTTGGAGCAGGTCTGAGGAATTGAATAGATTGACCGACTGTGTGAGAATTATTACTTTTGTTACCATCACTGTTTGCTAACTTGAAATAAATACAATTATAGAAAGTAGACCACATCAAGTTGATGTAACGTAGCCGAAAGCTACTCCTTTTGATGTTACAGTAGTAATTTGGATAATGTGTTTATATCAAATAAGTGGTTGGCATCATTCAAAAACGCAAGTTTACAGTTCAACATACCGCATACCGCACAAATAACCACCGAAGCTAATAACAATAAATCACATGATAAACTCTTGCATCGAACTTTCTAAAACCAATTTACGGAGTCACGTAAGTGGGCAATAATTCGGTGTAAGCCCTAAGTTGCCCTGAAGCTAAACAGCAATTTTGTATACGCCTCTCATGGAGTGGAATGAGCCAATAAACGCAATAATTATACACTTAAGAAATGCGCAATGGACGATACAAGGGAAAGTAAATGGGAGATCATACTGGCCGCAAGAAAGATTGGTAACAAAGAACTAGGAACTAAAGTTACAGATTGTATGGTTGATGCGTTTGATTTTCGGTCAAATTCTAGGGGTAAAGTAGGGCAAACATGGTTGGTTAACAATGTCTTATCGATGGTGAACGAACTCCACGAACTATTGATTCGTGTCTATTTTCCGATTTCCCATTGAATAATCAAGACAGTACCGTGGAAGTTGTTGTTACTAATAAAAGATTCAGATTTAGGATCCGACATAGTGGTCGTATTGGTAATAATTGGAAAACAACATTTGTTAAATACCTCCACGAGCCTCGCACTATTCAATCCTTGCATCCGCACAATGTTTTGAGTGCGTTACATTGAGTTTAGACCATGAAACGTGATATTTCACCCAAAAAAAAAATATTCCCAGCAATATTTTTTGCCTAAAGATACTTAGTTTGATGTTCAGAATGCTTGGTTGTCGGCTTCGTGATGAGGTGGTTTACACTCTGTATAATAACATAGACTACGTAGCCAGAATTTCAGTTTTCAAGTCAGACTCATTACCCATTCTAGTATCAATTTCCATTTAAGGACGCTGTTACTTTTTTCCACGAATATTAGTGTTTTTCAGGTACCATTTTAATGTACAAGCTGTCACAAATGTGAAAATTTCATGGTCTTAATTTAAAGATAATATATTAATCTCCAGATAATCCTCAGAAAAAATCTATGACGTCATACAAAATTTTCGCACAAATACGTTTTTCCCATCACAAGAATCGCAGAAAATTAAAAAAAAGGGGTCAGAATAGGTACCAAATTAGGTCATTTTAAAGCATATTTTATCTTAATAATTAATAAGAAATTGCGGTAAATATAGTCCTTTACTGGAAATCCATTTTTTTTGTATTCAAATCGCAACATTTTCCAATTACTAGCCAAAGTATAAACATTTGGCGAATTCTTCATACATTTTTCACTCGCGGTTCGTCAATCTGCGCTGAGACGCGCTCGTCAACGGACGGGTGTATCGCTCTGTCGCAAAAAATAAATACGATTTTATTACTAAAAAATATTGTAGTGTGCATGCGTGTGAGTAGGTACCCCCGGTTGTATAGCGTATTCGGAATGAGTTGAAACTTTTTCCAACGACATTAAAGTAAGTACTTACGAGTTCCTACTTTTATTATTAAAGTGTGGTTTAGAAAATATGTTGGGTAAAATCGGGATTTGTGAAATGGATGGGTGGCGTTAAGCAACTCTTAGTAAGGTTAGGATTTGGATGGGTAAGGCCAAGCTGTTCACGATGAGGTTCGGAAGTGGATGGGGAGGAGAGTTATGATTTTAACTTTTTTTTTTTAGGTGTGTATGTACGAATATGGGGACAAAATCAAAAATGGTGCGCATAGAAAACTGGAACGAGCAGACTTCTATAGACTCTGGTCCAAGAGGCGTTGTTGGTACTAGGATACTCATATCATTTGTCGTGTTTGATGCTTTGCAATTACCGAAGCTCATGGAAATCGCGAAAAAAAAAGAGAAAAAAATAGTACCTACTTTTTGTAAATCAAATTCTTCATTTCTGATTATTATATCATCAACTAAAGCTAAAGCTAAAGCTGAGGGCTGTATACTTCTTATACACTTAATGATAAATATAAACGTAATCTTCACGACTATAATCCTTAGAGGGGTAAGCACACATGTTCTTCGCACGCCAGATTACACAATTGCTCGCAATAGTTATTACGAGTTGAAAACAATCTGTTTGCTAACAACAAACATACATCCTCACAAACTTTCGCATTTATAATATTAGTAGGAAGTAGGATAGGATAGGATTGGATAGGATTCAATTAAATGTTCCATATAATTAATAACAAAATGTTCAATCGGAACCCTTACAGATACGTCATGTCTGACTGTCTGTCTGTCTGTCCGTATGTCACAGCCACTTTTTTCCGAAACTTTAAGAACTATGCTGTTGAAACTTGGTACGTAGATATATTCTGTGAACCGCATTAAGATTTATACACAAAAATATAAAAAAAAGAATTCATTTTTTTTTTCTAAACTCAGAGACACTTCCAATGTGGTAAAATGTGTCCCCCCCCCCCCTTTTAATTCTTGTGACCGGGCGTGTGTTCCGTGCGACACTGAGATGATGATTTTCTTTACGGTAGTCGGTGTCGGTACTGTTGTTTTTAGTTTTTGAACATGGGGCAGGTTTTTTATGTTGGTACCATATTAGGTGTACATATTCTGTTACCCTTAACAGGCGTGATTTTATGTTATGAAAATCGCGAAGAAAAAGATACTATTGATAGGGGTCAAGCACCTTCTTTTTTTGCAGTTGGTTGAAAATACTAACCTATTATCACGACAACGGTACTAAGTAATAGTAACCAAACGCATTTTCAAAGGTCCATGTAGGTATTCTTCCGGAGTTAATTTCAATAACATTACAAAATAAAACCAAGGAGCTAAATTATTTAGGTGAAGTATAAAATCGAGCGCTCGGAGTTGTTGAATGTGTGCGTAGTGCGTACGCGTGATGTTGCTGTGTGCGGCATTGAATACCTAAATTTGAGTTCAACGAAAACGGTGCAGCGTCCTTAACTACATCTAACTAATTAACCCCAAAACTTTGCACCTACATTTCAGGTAGAACAACAGTTTAAGCAATTTCCACGGTGTCTCGGCCTACATTTATACTGGGAAATGGGAATAACGTTCCTTCTAACGACTCCTGGGTTACCTCAGGGCTTTGTGGTGGCACTTAGTGCTATCTACTGACGTTGATTGGAACTAATCCCATTTAGTTTAAGCTCTTAGTTCAGATTGTGATTATTTTGACTGAAGAGGATCTTTAACTAACCAGGATAATGCTTAGAATATTGCGGTGTCATGATTTTGTCAGGTGAATAAGGTCTTGTGAAAAGATGATAATTATTACAAAGAAAAGAGAATAATTTATTTTAATGCAACCTGGTTACATGTAAAGCATGACATTATTATTTCTGCAAGTTTCTTTCTCTAAGAAAAAAAGAAAGAAGAGGTCTAGCGGAGTAAAAACAGAATTGTTCGAAGCGTTGCATACGGATTGAGAAAGTTTACGGCTTTACGCATACGATTAGGGACAAAAGAATAAATATTCAGAGAGAAACTGACCGTTTACCTTTTACGATGCAATTCATACTCGTCTAATAAAAAGGGGTGCTTATTTGACTGCTTAATACGTTTCGGACAATACGAGTAACAATAGATCTTTTATTTTCTAAGGTGACCCAGTGGCATCAAGAAAATATTCTCACAAAACTACAATGGGGTACAAAAGGATGCTGTTATTCACACAGTTAATTCTTTATATTAGAGATTAGACTATTTTACTAGTTAATGTGTGGATCACTATTTTTTGTAATTTGTATACAGCGTGATTTTTAAACAGAATTTTATTTTCAATAAGGAAGAGAAATCTCTAACCAAATCAAAATAAACAACGTAGATAAAAATGCAATAGGTCAAGGTAATCCAATATTCAGCCGATTTGATTGCGAAAGCACTCGGGGATTGAATTGGTTTATCCAATCAGAGAAAACAGACCTTGACATTGCACGGATTTTTCCGCATTTGAAATACATATTGCATTAGTCGACACACGGAATACTTTTCCAGTTTTGCGAGAATATGGGAATAGAGCCAATTCTACTTATGAATTAACATGACATAACCGTGACATCGTACGTATTCTCCTGAGAAGATGCAGAGGCTTCGGGAATCACTAATTCAGTGTACCTTGCCAATGTTGTCTTCAATTAGTTTATTACCACTGATCATCAAATATACATTGACCGACTGAATAAGGAACTGAGAGACACGTTCAAATAGAATGTCTCAACGTCTAACAGAAATGCTACAATTATTTCGACTTACACACAAGTCAAAAGCAACACTGCAAACTGGTAAAAAAATCACCCTGTAGGTAATAAAATCTAGTTCACAAAGCAAGGTGGAACGACTTACAAGTGTGTAACAAAGCTTATAAAGGGACAAAGAGCTAAACAACGACGTGTGGAAACCACCCTTACGTCTCAGGTAGGTCAATGACCCCGCACTTATTCACCCCGTTCTTGTTTCAGATTATTTTCAAAAGAGTGCTGCTGTGGTTTGAATATTGATGTGGGGATATCAATCTTGGCTATAATTCTTGAGATATCGCTTATTTCATCATTGCTTTATAATTTAAGGGAAGCAGGAATATTTGTTTTAGGCTTTACGATTTAATTAGGAGTAGAGGAAGATCAAATAAACGACTGTGTGAAGGATGAGAAGGCAAGAAAAAAGGTGACTGATGAGATGACGAGTAATAGAGCAGTATGGAAGAAGAAGAAGATAATGCTGCGACAACCCCAAATAATTAATTAATTGGACAGGAGATCGATGTAGTTTCTGTATCGTTAATATCTATACTAATATTATAAAGCAGAAGAGTTTGTTTGTTTGAACGCGCTAATCTCAGGAACTACTGGTTCAAATTGAAAAAATCTTTTTGTGGTGGATAGTCCATTTATCGAGGAAGGCTTAAGGCTACGACGGATTAGGAGCGGAGCAGGAATGAAAAATGTTGCAAAAACGGGGGAAACCTTTCGTTTTTCTCCCTTATGTGACGCAGACGAAGATGCGTGGGTCAACTAGTTTATTATATACTGAATGTATAAACTTCTAAACTTAAGTGGCAGTGGGCAGGGGCACATTGCTCGCAGAACAAATGGCCGATGGGGCCGAAAAGTTCTAGAATTGCGACCGCGAACCGGAAGACGATGCGTTGGAAGACCTCCCACTAGGTGGACCGATAACCTGGTGAAGGTTGCGGGAATCCGTTGGATGCGAGTTGCATGGGACCAGTCAATGTGGCGACACTTGGAGGAGGCCTATGTCCAGCAGTGGCCCTCTTTTGGCTGAAATGGTGATGATGATGATGATAAACGTCTTTAAAATGTGGTGAGGACAAGGGGTAGTTATTATAATCACGACTTTGCCCTCTTGAATCGGCTTGTACTGGACTTCCTCAATGAGAAAGTCGTATCAAGCATGGTATTGCCAAAGTATAATCCTTTTTTTTCAATTAGGCCATCTAAAGACACTTATATTACACCCAAAATGATTTTTTTTTTTTTTTTTTTTTTTTGGATATGGCATCTCGCAGTTCAGTCTGAGAAGACTGGCTTCTGCTTAACCGGGCTAATCCTGTGGATGCCTTGAATCTAAGCCCTCCAGCCAGGGCGAAAATAACTATAAACTAAGCGACAGCGCTCTAAGGGCACCCCCTGTGGGGTACGAACCTCGGCTTAGGGCGTCGCTGGGGGCAGCAAAGGGACAGGCTGGATCTGATTGTCCTTATTTAGGGACTGATTTAATACTACAGGCTCAGCGTCGCGGGCTGGCTCGAGCAAGGGTCGGGGAGGGATTGATCGGGGATTTCGCGCCGGACCTCTGCGGCGAGGTCGGTATGTTTTCGGTCTGTATTTGTACGCTCTGCGAACCGTACTGGTATCTTTCCTACTCTCTTGCAAGATAGTGATCGGATCGTCGGGGGCGACTAGGGTGTGACGCGGACGTTGGACGGAGCTAATACGCGATGGGTCGTACCGGGCGGCCGATGCGATTAGGGGATTCCTATGCTTAATAGCAGAGTCGAAGTAACGCTTGGAAAGGCGTTTCATGAACTGCTTAACGGTGGGGATTCTGAGGTCTACGTGAAGACTATCGTTACGGACGTAAGGAGGGGCACCGGTGATCTTACGGAGATATCGGTTCTGCAAGGTCTGCATCGTGTGGATATGACGCGGGTGGGCATGCGCGAATACTATGCAAGCATAGGTCATGATGGGGCGGATGACTGCGGTGAAAAGACGCAATTTGCACTTGAGTGACAATTTGCTCTTCCTAGTGATCATGAAGTGGAGCCGGCCCATAGCAAAGGCAGCCCGGTCGCGAGCTGCTTTGATGTGGGCCTTGAACGACAGATGGTCGTCCAGAATAACTCCGAGATACTTGGCTTGCCTCTCCCAAGGGATAGGCTTACCGAACATAGTGATGGGGGGACCTGGCGAACGCTTAAGGCGTGCCTTATAGTATAAAACTGCCTGGCTTTTTTCGGGATTAACTTCTATTCTCCACTTACGGAACCAAGCGCCGAGCGAGTCGGCAGCTTTCTGGAGAATGCGGCGGATGTTATCCGGAGAACGGCCGGTGTAATAAATCGCGGTGTCGTCAGCGAAAAGTGCTGTTTGAACCTTCTGGTTCCTCGGAATGTCGCTGGTGTACAGCGTGAACGCGAGGGGAGAGATAACGGAGCCCTGAGGGACTCCGGCGCGAATCGGATGAGGAGAAGATAACGTCTTACCCACACGGTAGCGGAAGGTACGGTTTGACAAAAAGTCTCGTAAGATGAGCACGAGACGGTCGGGCACACCGAGCTGGTATAGCTTGTATATCAGCCCGTTGTGCCAGACCTTGTCAAAGGCTTTCGCGATATCGAAATACATCACCCCCGTCATCGCTCCGCGCTGGAAACCAGCGCTAACGTGTTCGACGATGCGGTGGACTTGATCTATGCAAGAATGTTCGGTCCTGAAGCCGAACTGTTCTTTCGGGATGAGGCCCTTTGTCTCGGCATAATCTCTGAGACGCTTATAAATAAGCCTTTCATAGATTTTGCCGAGAGCACTCAGGAGACTGATCGGCCTGTAGCTGGAGGGCTGGGCTTTCGGTTTCCCAGGTTTGGGAATACCTATAACAGTGGCCTCTTTCCACGTTTGGGGGAAAATATTATTGCTCAGGGCGCCATTGAAGATGGCAGCCAAAAGGACTATGAGCCTAGCGGGGAGGGCTTTAAAAACTCTATTCGTGAAACCGTCGGCGCCTGGGGCTTTCCGAGGCTTAAGCTTATCTATAATATCCTTGACCTCTTCCAGGGTGATGGCGGGGAGGGGGTCATCGGGATCTTCAAAAGGGGGAAGCGATGCTCTACGTTCAACTTCTGCATCCACCTCATCGAGATGCTGCTTGTCTACTGGTAGAGTGCTTGGCGAACATTGAGATTCCAAGCTGTCGGCTAGGCATTCTGCTTTTTCAGAGTCGTCAAAAGCGACGCTCTTGTCGGGACGTATGAGGGGTGGAGAAGAGACCTCTTCCGAGGTGCGCAACTTCCTTTGAAGCTGCCAGAAGGCTTGATGAGTGGGCTCGAGTTCGCTAAGCGTCTTGTCCCATTGACTCGAGCGAAACTCACTAGTGCGTTTCTTTACAGCACGCTGTAAGGAACGCATGTGAGCTTTGTTCGCATCGCAGGGCCAGGAGCTGTAGGCACGTATGGCCGCGTTCTTCTCGGTTATCAGTTCACGTATATCGTCGGGAAGTATCCAGCGGCGATCACTCACCGCTGGTACTTCACGAGAACAATCCTTCAGTACGGATTGTACGTGTTCTGTAAACGAGTCACACCCAAAATGAGAAAATAGAATAGATTCTATACTTCTGTTCTTCAACTCCTTCAATAGCAATCATACCAGTTGCTTCATCCTTTGCACAAATCTCATGCCCAAATAAATTAGACCTGCAATCGAGGCGCACACATCTGTGAGCCATACAAGTGTTTATCCTGATGCGTATCGAATCTGCAACCCGAGTACACAAGGCGGAGTAGCTGCTGCGTCAATTGGGTTGTCAAAACATAATACTGTAACCATAATAGACTACGCAAAAGTAAACAAGAAACAAAGAAAGTTAAGATATAACATTCAATGCGTGACGTGTTTTGTTTATTTTTTTTGATGCTGCCACTCGCAATTCATACTGCCAATCGGACTATCCTGTGGTGACCTCAAATGAAATGTCCCCAGTCAGGGCTTGTTCTTTTGGGTATCCACGGAGGGCGTATTACAGGATT
Source organism: Xestia c-nigrum (assembly GCA_916618015.1). Lineage (NCBI taxonomy): Eukaryota > Metazoa > Arthropoda > Insecta > Lepidoptera > Noctuidae > Xestia > Xestia c-nigrum. The sequence continues at coordinate 11,812,199 of OU745261.1, read as the reverse complement.
TCTCGTAATTTAAGTTCATTGTATTTCTATTTTCATCCTTCAATATCTCAAATTATTTGGAGTCTATGCTTCATTCTGCATGTTTTCTTCTTCACGTGAGTTTTGCTAACCGTCAACTACGTGGTCACTAGTCTGGAAAATTATCCTATGTGTACTAGCATTATTATTAGGGGAAAACCTCTTTTCATCTTTCAATATTTTAAATTATTTGGAGTCAGTGCTGCATCCTGCATGTTTTCTTCTTCTTCACGTGAGTTTTGCTAACCATCATCTACGTGGTCACTAGTCTGGAAAATTATCCTATGTGTACTTGCATTATTATTAGGGGAAAACCTCTCAATGCTTTTTGTCTCCTAAGCAACGTTCGCTTTTTACTGAAATGTGCAGATACACTTAGAACAAAGTTTTTAGCGTCAACTGCAAATTCACCTACTTCGGCGTAGTAGGCTAGTATATAGAAGCTAACAAGTCCACACAAAGATACAAGAGGCATCATAACTAAAGCAATCACCTATAGATTCATCTATCTGGGTCCAAAGCGGTTCTTGAAAGACATTCCTCGACCACAAAGAGAGGTGAAAATGGAAGGTATTAAACCAGACCAGACACGCTCCAACAATAGACCTTTTAAAGCCTTTGTCTGATCTGACTTCGCTGAGATGAATACGGATCTCTGAGACCACGACGTTTATTCGTTTTTCAATGATTTATGGTGATCTTGTTAAGGAATCTTATGTATTAACTCTCGTTTAGCAATGAATAAGAATACATAATATGGAATTGACGTAACGAAGGATAACTCTCTACGACCCGCAAGCTCTTATTAACCGACTTCTAAAAAAGGAGGAGGTTCTCAATTCGGATGTTTCTATTTTTTTTTTTTTAATGTTTGTTCGGGCATAACTCCGTCGCTTGCCAACCGATTTCGAAAATTCTTTTTTTGTTGGAAAGGGTATTCTTTTCAAATGGTCCCATAGCCACCAAGTCGGGATCTGATGATGGAATCTTGGCGAAATCGAGGGAACTCTTCAAATTTTATTTGAAAACGTGTTGCGATTTTGCTATTTTCTACAACAAGTGAAGCATTTGCGTTTGATAAGAACCATTTTACCATCAGATCTGATGATGAAGCCAAGAGTCACGGAACTCCATAACGAGACAATGTACCATAGTCGTGTTTGGGCTTGTTGTAATTGTAACGGTATGCAGTTTATGTATCAAGCACATGTGAACCTCTAAAAAGTGAAAAATAAAAACTTTTTTGCAAAAAATAAAACCGACTTCAAAAAAAAAACAAAAAACTGCAAAAAAAATTTAGCTTCTGAAGTCGGTGACAAAACAACTAAAGCAATCAAACAAAGGTCTCCGACTTCAGATGCTAAAGCTATTTTTCAGTTTTTTGTTTTTTTAATGGTCGAAATGAAAACGAGGCAAAAAAATATATACATCTATACAAAAAAATTAAATCTAAGTGTCTGTTTATAATTTCAAAATAAATTAATACTTTTTACTTAAAAAGCTGTTATTTAAAACTGTACTTCTATATTTTTATTTTATAAAAAATGCTCCGTTCAAAAAATGAATACCATTGAAATGACTAAGTAACAAAATTAGATTGGAATAAAGTAATATTTTATAATAATCTGACGCGGACGAAGGACGCGAGGCAACAGCTAGTTCAAAATAAACTCGTGAAGCTTCGAAGTAAATAGGAAATATTCTTGTTTACTTCTGAGAATATAAGCAAACAAAGTTCTAAGCGATTCAAAGTGGAGTTTGTTGATGCCACTTAAAATATTCGTGGAAAAACGATTACATCATCTTGATATTCAGGAAGGAAAATGGCAAGTGGAAAAATACTGAAACGAAATTATTTTTGAACAAATTGGAAAACACTTTCCCAAAATGATATTCTTAAAACGTGTGAAGGTTTCAAACCTCTGTTGCTCGCAATTCAAATCAATCTCTTCAACATTAAAGGCCAGTCTGACGCCTTAAACAATTTTTTTTATACAAGCTTAAGCACCAGGCTAGGTTTATTTTTTTATCGTGTTGTTAGAATCTGATGCCAGAGATTTTATACCGCTTATGGCATCTGACTTGGTTTAACACGCCGTCGACAAATATCTCTCAGGCATGCTGGTATCCTTTTTTTTTCATCAAATGACTTCTCCCACTCTGGGCGGAGCGGGAGGGAGTGTCAGACTCTTACTGACTAAAACCCATCCATGTTCCTTCCTCGCCCTTTATGTTCCGGGGCCGCGGTATCTCTTTCGAACAGTCCCGCAGCCCCGGCAGGCATGGTCCTCACGATGTTTTAGTTTTCGAAACAAGTGATAATCATTCGCACATGAATCCGAAACATCAGATCAAGACGACCACTATTGGACATAGGCCTCCCCGAAAGGAGGAGTATTGTTATAATCGCCACGCTTGGCAGGCTTTGGCAGGCTGGTTGGTGATCGCAGTACGGTTGTTACAAAATCAAAATGAACGCTGCTGCCCATTATCTCCCTTGGTTGCCTCTTACGTTACCCCTGGCTTGGTTACTGTGGGTTATTTGCAAGTTTGCAAACAAAAACTGCATTCACCAGCCACCTTTTTGGCTAACCAAAAAAAGCTTTAATGGTCAAAGACACTGTTTAGTGTTTATTGAGTACCGTTACGCCAATGAGACCGTTATAAATGCGACGATAACTATCAAGAAAAGATAAAATATTTCACTTGTTGAAAATATTTTTCTGTAGACAAAACGTAGTGTATTATTCTGTGTATTCGAGTAACGGAAAGGTGATTGAATCTTTTCCCTCGAAGAAGGAATGTGCACCGGTTTCATTCGATTCCCAAATGCAGGTCAGAGCAAATTGCGCTGCGAACTGAATCTCTTGAAACGGATTCGGTGCAACGTTCTACATTTAAGTTTAGGAGTAAGTTTTAATTGGAGCTGTTAATAGTTTAGTCGGACGGTTTAGAGTAAATAATACAGTGAAATGTACATTTTTACTTTCTAGTGTCATTCGGAGTCGAAGACGTTGTGTCATAAAAATGCATTGTGTCAAAAACAAATTGATTTCCCTATGTACAGTCAGCAAAACAGTTAGGTTTACAGGCTAGCAATCTTCTTACTACTATTAAAAATGGAAATGGGTTATAATCAATCTGTTTGCAATTTTATCCAAATCCTTTCAGTAGTTTCTGTGTGAAAGTATAACAAAAATCGATCTTTACAGACTTTTACATTTATAATAGTCGTAAGAACATTGCTAGCCTGCATACCTAACTGTTTTGCTGACTGTACCTACCAGTTCGGATTTCTGGTTAAAGTAGACGTAGACATCGTCATTCTGTTGCTCTTATCCCACTTATTTGGGGTCTACGCCACATGTCTTCTTCTTCCACATTTCTTTATTACCTACTCGTCATCGTAGCAGTCACCACCTTTCTTACCATATTATCCTTCACACAGTCCATCCATCGTTACTTTGCTCTTCCTCCGTTCTTATAGCCATCTATCACATTCATAGGACTCACATTTTCCTCACTTTTCATTTTTTTTATTTTATTTTATGTGTGTGAATTTGACATGAATATTTACTTGTGACTGTGACATTTAATGATTTGACATGAATATCTAGTTCAGTACCTATTTTATTATTATTTACTTTATTTTTGTTTATTTTATGTGTGTAGGTATTTGACATATTGTACTTTTATTGACATTCTTTTTGCAAATTATTTTTTATTTTATTTAATACCTAATTGTGAATGTGAGGACCATGTGGGTCACATTTTGTTTTTCTTTTCCACATCTGTCTGGCAGTTTGAGTACTATAAGCGACCTACCCAAATGTCCTTTCTTTGGTATTGTTCGTCGTTTCGTTGAGCTCCTTGAGTTATAAGTCGAGCACTCAAATCTGTGTGGTTCTTTCTTCAAAAGACCATCTCAGACACTAATCTGCATAGTCCTCATGTGAATGTAAGATTGTCTGGACTTCAAAAGAGACTATGACCTCTGAGTTTGTTTAGGCTGTTTCTTCTCAGAGTAGTCAGGTACGAAACACCGGCCCCATCTAGTTTAAAAAAAAATTACGTGTAAAAGTGTTTGAGAAAACCTACTTGCTGAATAAAATAATATCATTTATCACTAAAGTAGACGTATTCAGTATAAGAGTTTTGACAGTATTTGTTTAACATAAAAATAGAAACAACTCTTATTAATCATTTAGAATTAGAATATTTTTTCAAAAACAGCAGCACACTGCTTCAGAGAATTTATTCCAAAGAGTTACGAGTATTCAATCATGCAGCTACCAGTCCACCAACCGCTAATGCCATCAAAAATTTACATGCCATACGTTTTAATACGTTATATTTTTGGTAAAGTATTATGTTACACTGACCATCGCCAGTACCTTCGAGGGCTCTTGAATCTCAATACGCGTTAGAATAGGGTTGCGCTCTATACCGTCCTTCGGTTCCAAACAATGAACCACGTCGCATTATTATAAGTTAAAACCCGGATTACACGGGTTTTAGTGTAAACTTAAAAAACCCTTTGGTGAAATTATGCAAAGTGCAGAAAAAAGTATTTGCAATTGTAATGAGGATTTATTCTATTGAGTTATTTCGATCGTCACATTACACCCTATGTTGGGGGTTTTGGGGTTTGGGGTGTGATAAATCTCGATAAAATAGATAAAATCGTAAACTCCTACAAATCCTACTAAATAAAATAAATAAATCAAAATAAAAATAACCTTTATTTTTCTCTGACCTTCGTACACAGTATTTAAGTACTAATTTGGAAAAATAAAAAAAAGGTATATCTAAACTTAAATTATACATTTTTCCTTTAATTGTTCTTTTCATCAGCTGCCAGGTCAGGCTGTGCGAGATAGGCCTCCTCAAGTTCCTTCCATCCTAATAATCCTACTACAATAAATTATAAATGGGAAACATTGTGAGAATGTCTGGATGTTTGTTACTCTTTCACGCAAACACCATGGACGAGATTTGAATAAAGTTTGACAAACAAATACCTAGTTTATAACCTTGATTAACACATAGGATACTTTATCCCGGTAGTACGACTTAGGTAATTGTCTGTCGGAATTGACTCACAAACGAAAACTCGTCTCACTCAAATGACTATTTTATTGTTATTAAAATAAAGTTGACAATTCACAACCAATTATTTGCTTTTTGCAGTAATAGGCAGCAAGAAAGTTTGGAGTAGGTTAGTAAAGGTATTACTCCGAACTTTCTGATTAATCGCTCTTTATTTTTTTAAGCCTTCACACCCCACGTTTAGCGCAGGAGAAAATTCTGCATAAAGATACATAAAATTATTATTATGATTGACTACCGATCGAAGCAAAAACATCCATCAAAGTAAACACTTATGAAAGCTTAATATGCAATAAATCACGCGAAGTAATTAAAAACGCTGATTTAAAGGGGAGATAACGTGGATTTCCTAATGCAATTAGCATGTTATTAGTAGGGTTTACAATCAAGAATTTATTATGATCATCCATGTTGAAAACTCATTAAAATTTTGACATGTCATCTAGAAAGCATCATTGACTTTGAGTTGGTATATTAGGAGTAATAAAAAACCAATGTGGTGTATAAAAGTTTTATGATATTTCTAAGTAGTTTATATTACTAATATTGATAGAAATCACAGACGTGCAACGTGATTGATATCGGTATTTTAAAGCAATAAAAATCGCTTTTTATGAAAGTAACAAACACCGTTTAGTTATATATTTTTTTCTTTAGCCTATGCTGTACCACTGCTGGGCAAATGCCTTCCCTTTAGCCTTCCACCCTGTCTTCTGGCCACGCAGTGGATACTGCGTGGCGAGAGTCGCCACACAGTCCTGATCCTGATGCATTCTGCAGACATGGCCTGCCCTATTCCACTTCAACCCAGCAGTCTTGTTGGCCACATTAGTGATTCGCAGTTTTTAGCGTAGAGAATTCTCTATAGAGCCTTACTGCCTATGAGCTTTATTTAATTCACTATGTTCCATCTCCCTTTGGGAAACCTATAAGTAAAAAATATTTGAAAAGTTTGTTAGATGTTTTCTGCGCTTACTAACAAACACCATTAAGTCAGCATCATGGCAGCTGACAAAACAACACGCCTAACCCTTTAGGGTTTTCTAATGCATCATAAAGTCAATTGCAAACCGTCAACGGCAAAATTTGCAACAAACCATTGTTCGAATAGAAACATTTATTAATTCGAGATGTTATTACAAAAATTACCATAATCGAAGCAACCAGCCGTAAAGACATTGTGAACGGCCCAAAGGGTGGCCGGCAATCAACAATCGGGAGTTTAGAGGAAAACAATAATCGAAAGCTATTTTCTAACTTATTTCAAAGCAGAAAGGTTTAGTTTTCCGTTTATTGTTTCCCGTGATATGCTGGTATTTTTGGGTATTGTAAACTTATGCAGAATTTAAAGGGTTAGTTCAATGACCCGATTGAAGTGTCACGATAACGTTTTAAGGTGTTAATTTGTGTTAGTTGCTTTATCAGGAGTTTCAATCAATTTTTTTGAAGCTCAAAGAGTTCCCCTACCTTTAGCAAGGCTCGTTAGACGAGTTAAATATTAGGGAGCAAAGGAACCGGATGTGTTTAATGATTTTCTTAAAAATTGAGTTAAGAAATTCTATAATTGTAGACATTCTTGGCTTTAAGTAGTCCCGTGATTTAAAACTATCAAAAATTGAAATAAACGAGCGTGGAACATCCTGGGGAAACTTAATTAAGATATCCATAGCGAAAACGTCGAATTATTACAAGGACGTCGAATTATTACACACATAGACCACATCAACGCTACATCAGTACATCTAGTTTGTATAGCTGTATAAATTTTATGACTCATAAAATAGTTTTAACATAAGCATCGTCCACAACCGTGAACAAATTCCCCTTTTGAGTACAATGACATTGCAAAAAACATACTTATACCTCCATCGTAAAATAACGTCCGAAATTGTGCGTGCTCTAGCAATAAAAATGGCAATAATTTTCCTGTACATAATAAAACAACTGAGTCCAAATTGAAAGAGGGCGACATTTTTATAGAGCGATAAAATATGGTCGAAGTAAGTACATCGTAGGGATTCAAGGGTCATCGGAATTTTGACTTTTCAACAAATCGTAGCAATGGCAATATGTCAGACATTATTCGTTTGAATTATAACAGAGAACTTGCGATTTTTTATAGATATAATGGAATGCAATATACTTTAGATTGAGTGGCAAAACTTCCTATTAAGGGCAATTGAACATAACCAAAATTTTAATCGAATAAGAACAAGCAATACTAGGAGGTGTTAAACAAAGGCAAAACAGAAATAAACGTTTTGAAAATAAACCAAGAGAAATGGATATAAAACCTGTCAAGAAAGGAAAAGTTATGAAAGGTGTCAAGAGAAACGAAAGTAAAGAAGATAAGACAAACAACTGAAATGGATTTACCGATAAAATATGCAAAGGATACTATTTATTCTCAGATTGTATTCAAATAACGAAAACCGGTAACAAAAGCTGTCAGGCACTCAGGCTTGTTTTGCAATAAAAAGCTCATACAAACAGTTGTACCTCATCTCACTAATTTCATTAAAAGAACAAATTATTCATTTGGACATAATGTCAACAAAATATTCGCGTTTATTTGTGTTACAGCTGACTGGTTTTATGGTTTTCAATGTCCAGGAATACCAGTTTTGCACAGAATTTGTTTGCACAAATCTTCATGTTTATTTTGTGTAGCACACAAAATAAACATGAAGATTTGTGCACGAAAAATATAATTTTATTCAAGGGGTTCGTTATTGTAACATGAGTGTCCCACTTCAAATTGCGATTCATTGTCATCATGCCTTTTATTATCTGCGACCTTTTTTGCGATGTTAGAAAAACAAACTTTTTGTTTGTCTATCGTTAGCAAACTTGTCTGTTACACTTCTGTTGCAGCACCCGCTTTATCAAGTCAAAGTATTCTTTACCTTCCATCTTCTACAATAGAGTTTAAAACTGTACGGCAGCGTTCCCACTACGCCGGACCGGCAGATCTGCCGGAAACCGGACACCGGACCGAGTGTTCACATTACATCGGATCCCGGAAGAAATTCAGACAGTCAAGTACTTACCTCAGTTGAATTTGGACCTGCGCGCACAATGGACGACGAAATTGTTGTGTTGTGGTGGTATCTTAATAGAAGGCAAAATAATAGAAAACATTGGGTACACCCTATTTTAAACATTAATGGGTGAACTTAGAAGAGACGAATCAAAGAATTTCTGCTTGAATATCCATGCTAAACGTCTACTTTTACCAGAAAATGCGAGCCGAATGACGTGAGTGGAACACGGGCGGGGCGAGGGGAGCACGAGCGGGGGACATATACCGGCACACCGGCACAAACTCGTTCACATTACTCTGGGCCCGGTCGTTCTACCGGCAATTCGTAGTGACAAAACGCTCGGTAAAAATGCCGGGCTCGGCAAAAATGCCGGACCCGGGATAATGTGAATAGCTTCATACAAATTGTACAGCCACTAGCCCTTGCGGCAGATTTACCGGCGCGGCAGTTCTGCCGGTCCGGCGTAGTGGGAACCCTGCCTACGTTGCAATAATCTATAACATCGTTAGTAATTCAATATCCTTTGAAACAAAAAACACAGTCGCATTAACACTCTCTATGGGATCATTGGGAACAGATGGTGGTGTTACCATAAGTGGTATATCTTATCGACTCGGCGATTATATCATCGATGTACTACAGCGCTAATTGATTCGTTCATTAATGATCAATTTATTTAACACCAGTATTACCCTGAACCCCATCTGCTTCTTATCTGAGGACAGTTTACAAAATTTCATTTGGGAACATATTTATTCCATTACCCTGGTTTCTTTTTTGTTCCTCTTTTGGTGTTCCGAGGTCTGGGTGGAATAGAAAGGCGTTAGTTGTATCAGCTGCTTTCCTGCATGTCGTTAAATCAATAGAAATGGGTAGACTGGTATAAATCCTGTGCTGGCAAAAAAAAACAACTGCAGAAAACACATTAATTTTAATGTCTATCTTATTACTTTAATGGCACCATTATTTAAACTGATAATTAAATGTATCAGCAACAAAAACCAAACAAAAACTGAAATTGCTCTGTAAATAATCTTTCGAGCAAAACTGACCTGAAAGTGTCAGAGCCGTACTCAGTAATGCATTTTTTAGTAGTGGACCGCTACCGGACAGCTTATCGATAGCCTTAAATTGAATTTCTCCGTACCACTAAATATTCCTTGAATTTCTCGACACTGGGTTAACCCATTGGACTTTTTAATAACTATTTTAACCAGCGAGTCAATCCCTTGACGAACGTTTGTCGCGACTTGACAATAATAATATATCGGCTTCTTTGCCTCCATAACGTAATTCAACTTTCGAAATAAGACTGAAAGCCATAAAGAAATCTTTTGCGTAATTAGAACGTGGTCACAAAGACCGATACGAGAAATTGACTTTGTTTCTTTGTTCTAAATACTAACTACACATAGATTAGTTCTTTTGAAGTGTACGGTCGATCAAGCTAATTGGTTTACAGTTTAACCCACAAATTACATTGTAAAGTGTAAACCAAATAGCTTGTTCGACCGTACATACATGTGGTGCTGTTCCAAAAACTATAGGGCACTTGAAATCGTGTCCTGCGTGTCCTGTTGTTTGTTCATTACAGGAACTGCGGGCCTAAAATGGTAGCTTTAGCAGAACATAATATGAATCACGGTAAAAAAATGGACTATAGAGTCATTAAAATAGTCCATTTCAAAAATTCAAAATTTTTAAAGTGATTCATAATAATTATGAATAACTTTAAAAAATTTGAATTTTTGAAATGGACCTGAAACCTTTTTAAAATAGTCCATTTCAAAAATTCTAAATTTTTAAAGTGATTCATAATAATTATGAATAACTTTAAAAAATTTGAATTTTTGAAATGGACCTGAAACCTTTTTAAAATAGTCCATTTCAAAAATTCTAAATTTTTAAAGTGATTCATAATAATTATGAATAACTTTAAAAAATTTGAATTTTTGAAATGGACTATTTTAATGACTCTAGAGTCCATTTATGATGTTCTGCTAAAGCTTCCATTTTAGACCCCTTGATGGACGTTACTGAAGGTGCCTATCTCGTGGCTTAGTTCTGGGTCATCAATATTTAGACTGCCATCTACATTCTACAGGCTAAAGAAAAAGCTCTTTCGACACAATCTCTTACATTTTATGTGCTTAGGAACATTTCCTCCAGGTTGGTCAGCCTAATTATTATTAGTATTTTTTTCAATGGTAATAATTTCTACATCTGCTTCCGACATTTGAATTAAAGCAATAGAATAATACATTATTCAATGTTACATTGATTGTATGACTAGAGTGACCGGATGTCCATTTCTTTTATTCGTTTGAGCTCCACCTTTTCTACGATAATTTCTTAATGGGCATTCGTATTCAGGACATTCTTAAATGTATTGAATAACACCGCGTTAACTAGTTCTGCCAACTCCATGATTAAAACTCAGACAGACTGTATAACGTTTTTACGACCTTTGATTTGAAATAGCCATAAAAAACATGAACATTATTCTCCATTACATCGCCAACGAGAAAGTGAAATTACTGAAATGTTGTTTTTTTGTCTCATAAATTGTGCTTTAGCTGGAGTAATAAAATTCGGTCTCTCTGTTATTTTCTTTAGATAAATAGGTCGTTTTTATAAATTACACTTAACCTAAAAGAGTGGGTACAGAGAAGTCACAAAAACTTTTTTTAATCCATCCATATTTATAATTTTCTTCGTTATAAATTATAATGAGCGTAATTATAATAATGTAGTGAATAAAATGAATCATGGCTTTCTAAGTTGTTTATCATGCAACTTGATACAATTTACGACTTTAAGCATTACAGGGAAAAAATATGACACAATTTATAAGAAATGAAACAGGCACTCCAAACTCCAAAAGATAATAAAAAGGGAGAATGATAAAACGATAAAAGAAAAAAAGAGCTTTTTCGGACGGAAACAATTAAGAAATTTTGAAAAATTCGTTACCGTTTAATTAAATCAGTACAAGAGTCAGACGTAACGAAGCGAAAAGTCACGCGGGGCGCACAAACGAACCTTACTATGGAGCGTTATGACTGTAAGTATATGAGTACAAACTAATCAGTTTTGGGGCCCTATTGGATGAACTACATCATTATAATCACGTAGGAATAGTTATTTTTTTTACTAAAGGACGTCCGGCTTTAAAGCTACAATAAAATTCAGGGCTATGTGAGTAAAAGTCAAATAGTTTTACCTTTTTCAATTTAGGTACCTATCTGGACGACATAGGTTTCATAATATTAAAATCAGATTTCATGAGTTCATGACATGACACATCGATGGAAAAAGACAGAAGAAGAAACGAAAGAATTCCTTTTTTAAATTAACCATCAATTCTAAGAAAACACAACAAATTATATACCAATGACCTAATTTTATACAGACACAGCTAAGAATAACTTAGACGCAGTGACTGACCTTCTATCTAATTCAAGGTGCCTCAGAGATGATCATGTCACCCCTGCTAACCGATAGAAAAATAGAAATGAACTCTGAAATAGAAGCGAGGCGGGACCTCTCCGCTAATGAACGACTGTGGAAGCTGAAATAGAATAATATTTCTATGATATAATAAGAATACCCGTAGGCGGGTAGATGGAGTGGATGATTGGATAAAGGTTTCTCAAGTAGGTAAACTAACTATTTATCTACTCAGCCTCATCTCTTATGTTTTTTACATTTACAATGTAGTACCTATAGAAACTCTGCCAAATTCCGGGTCACCTGCACTGATAAATTTCCGACGACCCGTACCCAGATCTTTGATGATCCTGGAAATCGAATTGGTACTCATGTTCGGTCATTAGTAGCGATCTCTGATTTTTCGAATTCATGTGCGTATTGTACAATATTATCACTTGATTGGGTGAAGGAAGACATCGTGAGGAAAACAGCATGCCTGAGAGATATTTCTCGCCGGCTAAGCCAAGAACAGGGATTGAAGACGGTACCAAAATACCGATATAATACCGGTACCAATAGGTACCAATACAGGAACCTGAACTTACATTGGAACCTTTTTTTTACCGGTTCTTAGGCAAAGCGATCAAAACTTCGGGTGACAAGGAACCGGTATATCGGTACCCGAACCGGAACCGTACCGAAAAGAGGAACCTTTACAAGAACCAGAAAATTAAGAACCAGAACGAAATTGGTACCGGTTTTCAATCTCTGGCAAAGAGACCCATGGGCGGCATACAAACTCGGACACCAGATTAGTCACTAACCACAGGATAAAGGAGAAGATTAGTATAGCGCTTGCGACTACATCAACAAGATAGAATTAATTCCTCCATAACCAAGTTATCTTTCATCGTCTAGAAATACATCTCCTAAATTTCTCATCATTGTGAAGTCAATAACTTCTTGACGACAAATTAAGTCACTTTACTTATGCGTGGCTAACATGAAAGCTACTTTTAAAATAAGCACTTTCATTTGCTTCCCTCTAAAGGAGATCAAAGTCAAGGTAACGAGGTCGCCGAGCCCGTGAACAGAGTTCAGAGCTTTCAGTGTCGCTTTCATTAAACCATTCGGAAATAACTTTTACCATAGAATTGGCTACGGAGCAGGGACAATTTTAATGCTGAATTTGGCTTGTTTCATTAAGATGAGGATGGTTTTGCACAATTTCGAATTCTAACTTTCATGTGTTTTTTTTTGTAACAATTTTTTGTGCGCCATTTTAGGACACTAACAAATGAATCCTGATGTCCAAAATATCGATCGAGTCGTCTTTTTTTGTCTTTTTCGCGTGATTAGTGCCTATCCTGGTGTTAGAGTTTTTATGCTGGTTTTACATGCCGTCGAGAAATATCTCTCGGACATGCTCGTTTCCTCACGATGTTTTCCTTCGCCAAAGCCATCACTGGCTATTATACAATACACACATGATTCCGAAAAATCAGAGGTCTTGAGTGTGAACTCGAGATGTATGACTTGGAAAGTTGGAAGTCCTGGTGGTGGTCCGCTACTAGACTATCACTGGCATATACCTATCCTATCTTTCAGCTAAAATAAACAATCAAACACAATTGTTTTTCGCTAGCTTCTGCATGGATATAAAATAAAACTTTATCCGTAGCACCAACGTGCAATGTAGTGTACAATCAGGATGTTTTTAAATTGGCATCACCTAGAGCGTTCCTAATGCACGTTTTCCAGCAGCAAACACTCCAATATTTGGAACCTGATTCTAGCTCTGATGTTACACAGTGCGACAACTGAGCTGTATGTGTGTGTACTTCAAAACGGCCACTAACAAAGCTACGCGACACTGCGGTCGACATGTCGCAATTTACGTTGTAGCGTCCCGTTCGCTTTGTGAAAAATATGGATCTATTTTTTACCGAGTACGAGTAACGATAAACTGCAAACGATATAAATTGACGCCTTTTGTCGGTGTAAAGTGACTGCTATCAGAGTTTCGGCAGTTTTGAACGAACGATGTTTCCCACCAACCACTTAATTATTACTGCAACAGCCTACGTGTGCCGAGAATCATTAAAAATACAGGACACTTTAACGAATGCAGCATCCATACAAAATGGGCACCCGATACGAATTCCCGTTATACACGATGTGTGATGTTAATTTCAAATCAGTCACAACCCGACATTTCAAAGATAATACAATTTATTGTACTGCAGATCCGAACACGCGTCCCCGTAAAAAAGGTTCGAAATTAAAATTAAAACTCCGAATTCCTTTGTAATTTATAACAATGGACGTAAAAATTCCAAATTCAAGTATCTAAGTTCATTGACAAACACGCGTACGACAAAATTAATTAGTTCCATCAATCATTGGTTGAATGGTGTCAGTCTAACACCGGCCCACTGGTTTGAAAAAGACCAACTATCGAAAAAAAATGTAACGTGATTCGACCATTGTGTTAACCCTTCTATCGCTGGGTTGATAAAAAGTTGTGACGCTTGTGCGGGGCTCGCATAGCGTTTGGGCGGAGATATACTGGGACAATATTTTGAATGCGTTCGAGATATGATAAGTGAAGATTTATTTTCGGGTCGGCGAGCTATGCAAGTGTGTGATGTGGAGTGATTACATAATTTTGATAACTAAGTACCTACTTAATTACGATAAAATAATGTGAACTTTTAAGATACGATACGATGTTTACTACAATTAGTGTTGCTAGGTTATTAAAATTAAATAACAGTTGTTGTCAATAACATTTAATCTACGTATTATTAAATACTGTTTACTATAACAAATAATGTATTATTCTCATACACCAATATGGTTACCTTCTATTTATTTACTAAACAGTAACATTGTTGATGTCTACTGACCGTTCGTTTTGACGTCGTTGTCTTTGAGCCAAGTTTGTGTAAGTTAGTGGTTTCGCTTTTTCAACAATTAACATAGATACAATACACTTTTAAGCACGACAATTAGAAATAAATGAACTACCTATTGCATTCGTATGCTAGATTTGCTATTCTTATCAATGATGAACATTATTCTATAATTTAATATTTACCCATCTGACGAAAGCAAAGCTAAAACCACCTTGGGGACTACGTGCAAAGCTTAGTTCAATAACGGATTAAGTGCTATTTGCTCATTATTTATTAACCATTAAATAGCTTAAGCTTCAACCCCTTTTTTGATATCGATCAGTTATCAATCACCAAATGAAGGGAGATACATGTCAATCAACCGGCTCTTTGTGATCTATTTATTGTTAAAACTACAATATGATATGATACCGAAATTGATAAACTATTTACACTGCAAAAAATATGGGAAGAATTTCCATTAGGACATGACAAATTGGGTCGAAATAAACGTTATTTTTTTATATTATTTAGTTCGGTTCGTGCCCTCTGAAATATATTTGTGACAATACGAGACCGTCGAGAAGATAATTTACATATCTATAGGTGATACTTTGAATATGACAGCAATCTATCATACACGGTGACAATGCGCGCGCGCCCTCTGTCGACCTTTCGACGTATTTCGGAACGGTTCGGCGAAAACTGTAGGGTTGTCACGCAAGTATTATTATTTATTATTTACGAATTAACGATAAAATTATTTGTAATTGACACCTGAACATTTATATATGTTTTTTGTTTTACATGTATTTATCTTCACCAAATTGAAATGGGACCACTTTAAGAAAGTACTCTTCCAAAAACTACCCAAATCAAGTGTGCCTATGCAATTTGAAGAGTTCTCTCAATTTCTCCAGGATCCCATCATCAGATCCCGATTTGATGATTATGGGACCACTTTTCAAACAAAACAAGAATACTTGAAATCGCTCCAGCCATCTTCGAGTAATCGGGGAACATACATAAAAAATACATAAAAAAGGTTCCGACGAATTGAGAACGTCGTCCTTTTTGAAGTCGGTTAAAAGGCAAGTCATTCGTTACTTTATAAAAGTAGGCAAATAAGACTTCACCAAGGTTTGGTTACCCATACGTCAAACTACAAAAATTAACGGCACACGCAATGAGAGAAGTTTTCCTACAAAAATATTCAACTAAAGGCAATTGTTTTGGTAGTACATGAGTAATAGTGCCATAACGCAGGAATAACACAAACATTTTGTGGGCTCGACGTTCATTATCATTGTCATTTGGTGCCGCGAGGGAACGCAATTGGCATAACAATGCTGCGTCGGCGCATCTTTTTCTAATAAAAAAAGCTGATTTGCATTATGACATTTGTTATTGTCTGTGACTGACAGCTAGTGTCAAAGTCAAAAGTATTATTTTTGTTATTTTTATTAATTTACATCATAAAAGATTCAATGAAGGGTTGAATATTGATTGGGTATAGTATTATTTTATTATAACTTTAATAGTTTTACACTTTTGAAAGCTAGGATTCACAAAAATTTGTTCACGAGGAAATTAACTGAAATTTGTGCTTTTTTATATCGCCCAAAAAATTACAGCTACGAAACAGTTTTTTTTTGTCATACGATCGTTATTTTTAAAGTCAACGTACTTTTTCACTATTAAAGGAACGAATAAGACATTATTTTATTTCAATGGCCTAAAGCTAAAAAGCTTTAAAGAATAACTTACAATTCGCCATTATTCTGTATCCTTTATTCGTTCCACGTAAAATAAGTGTTAAAAACAAAAGCAAGAAACCCTTACAATCGACTTATTAACTTTTGTTTAGATTGTGAGAAAAAAATACCCCTAAATTAAAGTTACTCTTTATTAATTTGTACTCATTTGCATAAAGGTGGAGTTTTTTTAAACACTGTTTTGTATTATAAAAGTGTTACTTGTTTTGTAATTATAAGCTGTGTGTTTTTGAAACATCATGCTGTGTTTTATGAGCAAACAATGCGGTGAAACTGGTATTTAGCAAGCTTTTATAGTTCACAATTTGTGAGTAGGTATGTGTAAACAATTAAACATAGTGGATGAATGAAATGCCAGGGTTCAGCCAGCTGAAAAACGTTTTTGAATCCGACTGCTAAAGACCGTCCAAGCCTGTTATTTTTTTACTTGCATTCGGATCATAAGCCAAACCTATTCGGAAATAAATCGGAAATACAAAATATTAATGGAAAAACTACCATTGAGTTCCCATTTTTTTTTCTAAACCCAAATCGCATGTGAGCTCCTGCAATTCGAAACATGGTATCGTTTAGCCTAAAAACACAAATAACTCAATTTTACAATAAAAAAAAAACTATCGAAACCGTACGGTACACAGCCTCAGCGCGCGTAGCCTCAGGTAAAACCAACAGCACACAATTCTATTGTCTGCGGTCGCAAATCTATTGATGTTAGCAAAAAACTTGTAAATTCTTTTTTTTATCGCCGCCATCGAAAACTAGCCCCTTTTATGAATGGAGTACGTGAGCCGGCAAATCAAACAGAGCTTGGTTTAGTATTTATTTGTATTCGTATTGTTTCGGTCCAAGTATTCCGCAGCACGCCGCAGACGATGTGCGAATCGGGAAAAAAATATTGAAAAATAGGTTGCATAGGTATTTTATTTATGGAAAACATAATTCGTTAATCATTTTGTACAAATATTTTGCGATATTTTCGATATTTTGTCCATACCTACTTATTGAGGTAGTGGAGTGGCGAGTCTTGGAAGCCGTTTTTTTCGGATGGGAAATCATCAAATAACTTCTCTCACTTTGGGCGAAGCGAGAGGGAGTGTCAGACTTTTACTGACTAAAACCCATCCATGTTCCTTCCTCGCCCTTTATGTTCCGGGGCCGCGGTATCTCTTTCGAACAGTCCCGCAGCCCCGGCAAGGTCATAAGCCTAAGGCCTACAGACTGTTCATAAACCCTTACATCATGAAGAGTAGTAGTTTATAAGAGTAAGCCAAGCTAGTAGTGTAGTATTCATACTACACTACTAGCTTGGTTCGGAGAATCGATTAAAATTACGGCAGCAGCGGCATGATGAAAATGTTCTTGGAGGTAGAATTTGCTCACAATTGTTTAATGGTCCCAAGTGTTATATGATAAAATACAGTATTTTACACACCTTAATGTTCTGTACTTTCCTTAAAACCTGTTGCCATAAATACATCTTCAACCTCATTAGGTATTCTCAAACAAAAACAAGGATAAAGTAAGAAAAAACTACCTTCGTCGAATAACGCTAAGTAACTTGATACCATTAACCTAGTCCTTTGTTTATCTCAGCTCCCTTTGTTCATGTATGCGTCCACTAATTAAAAATCTCTATGCAAAACATCTCCTTGTTACTGTGATTTAGAGTCCAAAATAATGTTTTTTGTTTCTTGTTTCGACCGCACCCATGCATCTAATGAATAAATTGGGCCCATCCAATTTGCATACATTGTTACAATGTTTGTTATGAAAAATAATTTTAATAAAAAATGAAAAATTGTTTACATAATCACCGCACCTTTCTGTTACGGGTTTTTTTTACAAAATGTAGCTTGTACCTACCGAAATTAAAGCTGGAAACACTAAGGTCACTCACACCTTTGACACCATCTCGTCACTGTAAAAAGCTTTTACAAAGTAGACTTTGTCAGTTTCTGTTGCATTGGGTTAGATTGGTATGGGAAGAATAATTAAACCTAGAAGAATTAAACTCAGATTACTCGATCAAAACACCAAGCAGTTGACTAACA
The DNA here is from genome assembly GCA_916618015.1 of Xestia c-nigrum. Taxonomy (NCBI): domain Eukaryota; kingdom Metazoa; phylum Arthropoda; class Insecta; order Lepidoptera; family Noctuidae; genus Xestia; species Xestia c-nigrum. Next base: position 11,793,873 of record OU745261.1, on the reverse strand, counting down.
CAAGAAGACAAGAACAAAACCCTAAAAGTTAACAATACTTTTTCCACATCCAAAATTTAATTTCCGATGATAATTCGCAGGAGCAGTTACGCTAACGCGATAAACCGATAGTGAAATATAAATGGTGCGTGAAAATTGTGCATTATCGTAAATAAAGAAACGGAATTGACAACAAAAGAGCTCTTCATATAACAATAACAGCATGTTTTTAAAACCCTTTTACGCTCTGAATTAAATGCAATAAATCTTGCTCCAAATCTGACATTATTCTGCGGCTCTTCCGATTTTAAAAGGATAAAAACTTTTATCGTTAAAGTTGCGATAAAGTTTAATAAAAATAAATAAAAAAAGTTAGCTAAACGTGCTGTGCATGCTCCATATAATTTTCTAGTTTATGGTGCAATTTCTATGGCTGCTCGGAACTTTTTTATGGATTTCTATTTTACGGAATAAATTCTGCTTTTGAAACACGGTTTTAAAGTTATTCACTGTGTCTCAAATAACTGCTTCCAATCCGACTTTTGTATGATTAGAAATGGTAGAACTTTTTTCAACACGTCTGTATTTTATTCATTTCTGTATAGAAAAGTAGAAACCCGGTTTTTTTTTATTGAATTACCAAACCTTAATCTTATCTGCGAGATTGTCTATTATATTTTTTCAATACTTATTATTAAACGGTTATTTTTTGGCAATTGCTAAACCTGGTTCATATTTCCGTTCTATATTCGAAATTCGAAGCATTTATGAAAAAGCGTTACTTTATGCGACTTCAAACATCTGGCAACCAGTCCGTTCTAACTTGAACATAATTCACCGGTGTACAGTATTATTTAAAACAACAAAAACTTGTTATAACTACGTCACAGTACTTGAACACACACAATCGGACATCCGACACGCGCCTCCTTATTAAATTATAAAGAAAATAAACCGGTAAAGTTGGCAACCCTAACACTTTAAAGAGCCCGTCTTTGTCTCTTGTATCTTGTTTCATTGAAGTATTTTAAAATTGGTCGATTAATAGCTAGGGGAATCTACCGGAAAGGGCCCGCCACGCGCCTAACCAGGTGGGTGTGATTTTTTTCTTCGCCCTTATTGAAAAAGGAAATGACTTTTTAAGCCAATTTCTTTTAAGGGTTTCGAGAATTATTTAAGAGGGAACAGGCCTTGCGAGGAATTTCAAATATTGGTATTTGAAGAAACTATTTGCCGTCGCGCTGCGTCAAGCCTGTCCCCGTAGGGTGCGACAAGGACAGCTGCAGCTTAGACCTTTATATCACAAAAATGTTAGCGAGATTGACGTTTTACATTCATCTTTTTCTACTCGAAAAATGAGCCGATTCCGTTATTTTGGTTATCAAAAATTTAAGTCAGAGTATGTCTAGGTTCCTATCAATTTCGTTTTTAAAAACTTTACTGTTAATTTGATTGGCAGTCCTCTAATCACGACCATAAACAAATTCTTTTTTTATTTGTTACAAATTAAAAGGAAATGACAGGGACGTTTCTACAGTAGCCCTGGGTTTAATGAAATAAAATGCTCTAGAGGCATTATTCAAGAAGAAAAAGGGTAACCCAAACCGTCGATTTTGTAAAAAAAAAAGTTTGAAGAAATCCTGCCCCATTCCCCTCTTAACACAGGATGAAATTAATGGCGTTTCACTTATAATTGTTTTGAGCTGTCAAGTTTATACTGACAGTTAATTATGTTATATTCCTAAAAACCCGTGACTTATAATTTCTGATTTGTAATTATTAATTCATTAACTGTATTGGCTAGTTGTCCGACCAGTCATATTGTATTGACACAAATTTTTGATTAATTCAAATTGGCACTAATCTAGCTAATTTCATAATGTAAGGTAGGATTTATTTGTCAACGCTTGGATTGTGTTCTGGCACAACAAGAATTTCAATTACTTACAGAATATAAAACGTAATTATCATTATCGCAGTAGGTACTACAAGAAACATGTAGTGAATTAGTTGTTTTCTTTTAAGAATTTACTGTTTTAATAAGATTATTATTTTATAACAGTTACTTGTAATAAGCACGTAAAAAAGAATATACTAATCTGAAAAAAAAACAAATCGAAATAAGTTGCATAAACAATATAAATAACCAAGTGTGATGAACTGATGACAGTTCAACTTAATTAAGAATTTGTAATAGATGCTTGTAGGTGTAGGTACCACCTACCGAATTCACTGAGGGATGACCACTTTCAACCTTATGGTTTAAGGCATAAGAGTGATAAGTGGCAGACCGTCAGAAAAGTTGGTACCCATATAGTAGGTACTTACCACTACCGAATAAGGTGTTAGTAATCGAAACTCAGTTTGTGGGGGTCGACTGGAGAGGGCTAGGCATCAACGTCAATGGCGAGTACATCACTCACCTTCGGTTTGCCGACGGTATTGTGGTCATGGCTGAGACCATGGAGGACCTCAGTACAATGCTCGATGACCTCAGTAGAGCCTCCAAAAGAGTGGGTCTAAAAATGAACATGGACAAGACGAAGGTCATGTTGAATGCCCATGTCACACCCATTCCTATCAAGATCGGAGACTCTACACTCGAAATTGTAGACGATTATGTATACCTAGGACAAACGGTCCAGTTAGGTAGGTCTAACTTCGAGAAAGAGGTCAATCGTCGAATCCGACTCGGCTGGGCAGCGTTCGGGAAGCTGCGCGGTATCTTCTCGTCCAACTTACCGCAGTGTCTCAAGACGAAAGTCTATGACCAGTGTGTGTTGCCAGTGATTACATACGGGACCGAAACGTGGTCGCTCACAATAGGCCTTATCAAAAGGCTTAAAGTCACCCAAAGGGCAATGGAGAGGGCTATGCTCGGAGTTTCCTTGCGTGATCGAATCAGAAATGAAGAGATCCGCAAGAGAACCAAGGTCACCGACGTAGCCCGAAGAATTGCTAAACTTAAGTGGCAGTGGGCAGGGCACATTGCTCGCAGAACGGATGGCCGATGGGGCCGAAAAGTTCTGGAGTGGCGACCCCGAACCGGAAGACGATCCGTTGGAAGACCTCCCACTAGGTGGACCGATAACCTGGTGAAGGTTGCGGGAATCCGGTGGATGCGAGTAGCAAGGGACCGGTCAATGTGGCGACACTTGGGGGAGGCCTATGTCCAGCAGTGGACGTCTTTCGGCTGAGATGATGATGATGATGCTGATGACTGCCTCTCTGACCTCCACAACCCAGTTAATACTGGGTGATACGATACCACATGGTGAGACTTTTTGCGCCACTGTGACGTCAACCCCTTTATTGAACATAATTACATTTTGACAAAATTGAAGGGTGCCATCAATAATATTATTACAAGAATGTATAAGAAACAGTCGCGCAGATGTCAACTTTCTTTAACAAACCGAAACCGTATCCATTCTCGTAACTAAATGAGCCATAACGTGTGAATTTCTTCGTTCCGTTACGTTGAAGTTAACGGCTTGAGCATATTACTCCCGGTCAGTGCGTACTTAAGTTTATATGACGACATAATAAAATAATAAGATACCTACGCAGTAATGCTTCCTTTGAAGAGGTGAATTTGCCTTCAGTCTGGTTAGACTGAAGGCAAATTCACCTCTAAAATGAACGCGCTCAGCACAGGTAAACCACGTTTAAAAGTTGTCACATTGGGATTGGTGGTCCGATGACCTGGTGAAGGTTGCGTGAATCAGCTGGACGCGAGTCGCACGGGACTGTTCGGTGTGGCAACACTTGGGGGAGACCTATGCCCAGCAGTGGACGTCTTTCGGCTGATGATGATGACAATAGCAATATTCAATAGGTCGTGATACTGACTGCTCTTGAACACAGTTTACATTTGCGGATTGCGTTCTCAACCCTGTTGGTACTGGGTAATACTATTTCCCTTGGTAAGGGGTACAGTATTTTGGGAAGCCACCTCTTCGGGGAGGCCTATGTCCAGCAGTGAAATGATGATAATGAATGATGGTAAGAATGTTTGTCAGACTTTTAGGCCACTGACTATCTGAACGACTACCAAAGATCTACAAATGACAGCTGGAACCGACGGAGGGAACTCGGTATGTAGGTAATGGGTAGTCCCCAACCACGCACTAACAGTCTTATCAAGCGTGGCTGAACCTGAAAGTCGTCCCAAATGTGGTTATTATTTTAGAATAAAATACCTTAAGGAAATTAAAACGATTTAATGATATGTGTTACAGATGATGATATGCCTTAATTATGGTGGATGCTCCAGGGTAGACCCCAACTTTTTTTTTTTTTAATTTTGATTGAATGGCTTTTTCAATCGACTTTCACGAACTTGGAGGGTTGTATTGATAATTATAATGCTGTAACTACTTACAGAACTGTAATTATCAAATCAAATTAATTGTCGATTGAAAAATACCTGATGAAGGTTGCGGGAATCCGTTGGATGCGAGTCGCAAGGGACGTGTCAATGTGGCGGCACTTGGGGGAGGCCTATGTCCAGCAGTGGACGTCTTTCGGCTGAAATGATGATGATGATGAACTACACACGTCTTACAGCCGCGAATCATATTTTACTCAACATACAACCTAGCAGTGGCCTACAAATTGCAAAAAGCGTAAGAAACTTTTAATGTTGCGGGCCACCTTGGAGAATATTAAACACCTTATGGAGACGCTGAGATGAGGAGTACAGTTATTAGAGAAGTATGAAAGAAGACAATGCTGCGAACTCAAATAAATATCAATAAAGGCAGAAGAAGGATGGACTATTCAGTCAATCATAGACAAAATTCTGACATAAATAAATGCTTAATTAAATTAAATGAGTTCTATATGTCAAAGCGAACAAAGGGATAAATTGACCTACTTTCTTCAAAACCCACAGAGCCTATTCCCATCCTTCCCCTCGCAATCAAAACCATGTAAGTTAAGGTTAAAGCTTTATTCAATGTACGAGAAACTAATAAGGTTCAAGTCAGGGGTGTACTTAGTAGAACAGGAGTCACGTTAATTAATTAAAACGTTTCCCTTAGATGAGTTTTACGCTTGGGAGATAGCAATGAGACAAAGCTTTGAAGATTTTTTCGCTATCTTAAATAATATAGAATGTGTTTACTTTGTTTTGTGGATCAAGCATATCTTCGTGTCCGTCTGAATGAACGGAATTCAATAAAATTAAAGAAAAAATAAGTTGCCTTTTAAACTTGATTCAAAATTTCAAAAGCATCAACATTTGTCTGCTATTGTCTCATTATACTTGGGGTTGGTCGTCGCTACACGTTTTTTTCGTCCATTATCCCATCAGACGTCTTCATTAACATTCCTCACTCCATGCATCTTTTCTTTTCATAATTCAAAATGAGGTCCTTATTAGAACTTCTAATGCTATTAAGTCGTAGTAAGTACTTCAATTCTGAAAGTTAAACCCTGTAAATGGCTAGACGATTTTATCTAACTATCTCCCAAGGTAAATTACTAAACCACTGGATTGTTAGTAAAATTTAAAGCAGGCAAGTAATGTCGCATAAATAACCCCAAGTTACCGCGAGCATATCGTTTCACGCAAATCCACAAAACTCCGAGACAGAAACAAACTTTTGAGCATTATCCAAGTCCCATGTTGGTAATTAATCCAATGCTAATACGTGGTTAAAACGCGATTAAACTATACAGCCCGGTTAAAGTGGGTTTAAGTTCGGTTTGACGAAGGTAGACTTATTTGCTAGTGGAGTTACTTAGTAAAGGGGAATATATGAACAAACGCATTATGAAATGAGCACTACACAAGAAAAAAACATTTTGCAAAACACTGTTTAAAAATTAAAACTTATATTAATTTAGAATAACGCTATCTAGCGGAAAGTAGCTAAACTTGATGTTCCAACATCGATTCTATTGAACTTACACGCTACTAGCTGTAACACTAGTGTAGAATAGTTACCGGTAGATGGCATTGGCTGAATATTAAAATGTTCTGTATGTTCTTATCTTGTATGTTTTAAGCGTTAAGGCCGACATAGACCCGTTATATTTAACTTGCTTGAGTGCATATAACTATCAGTTAATATGCCTTGTTTCGTAGCTATCGGTGTTTTTATACCTAAACAAAGTTAGCTTGAAATATCCTATCCGCGTCACCTCAGCCCTGTCACTTTAAACATAAAAAAAATCAAAAAAAGCTTTTCTGTGTCGTTTTGTTTCTGACCGTCTCGGTCAGTAAAATGTCAAACAGACAGCAACCTACCGAAGCCGAAGACCATAAAGGATTGGTGGTAGATGCGACAAATAGTTGCAACTGCCACCAGTGGTGGCGGACCGGTGGTGGCAGCCGGGAATAAATTAAACCTAGTTCTACTACCTATTATCACGAATACTGTGGCGATATTCCAGCTGGAATTTGACTACTGATGCTACTAGTTTTACAAAAGTTCGATATTGTAAATCGCTTGACGGAATTCAAATAAAATTGGGTGGGACACCTAGCAAGGCGCAATGATGACAGGTGGAAAAGCTGTCTGCGAATGGTGTCCAAGAACTGGCAAAAGGAACTTCAGTGAATTGTTTGGCGGCGATATGGGCAGACGACGACATAGTTGCCGTCGGGGGAAAAACCTGGATGAGGCCGGCCGGCACAGGACCGTGGAGATTTTTTGGTGGTCCGGCTGCGCTGGATGGGTCGCGAATGTCCTGCAGTTCTCGCGGCTCCTCCAACAAGGCGACAGTAGGCACACGGCGGTGTTTTATAGTGGGTGCAAGCCCCACATAACAAAACCGTCTGGCGTCTCCCCGGACGGTGCGGTATGACCGTGGAGATTGGCCCAAGAAAAGAGAGGCCAATACCAAGTAGTGGGTAGGTTCAGGCTATGGATAATGATGAGTTTTACCTAGAAACTCCAACAGGGCAGATCTTAGGGGATATACATTTTAATTCACCCGAGAGATTTTACAACAACTAGGCCAGATAAAGCCAGACAATGTAATTATATGGCTACACCTAATTCAAAGCGCGCTAAGCCGAGCTCGTTACATTCTAATTTCATTTGGATGTAATTTTTGAGCTAAAATAATCCGTTTAGACTTCGCTTTGTCTAAAGTTGGGTCCGGCTACTTTTGAACTAATTCTCTTTTGTTTTAAACATTAGGCCACGGTATAATGAGGTCTTTACGATTTTCTGAGTACAATTAGGGTTTTTCTACGTAAAAGGATCTATGATATTGTTGGTTGTGCGCAACATACAACAATACCATCATAGTTGTTAAGTTCGACGTGTCTGTGTGTGTCTGTCTGTGGTATTGTAGCTCTCGAACGGATGAACCGATTTTGTTTTCTTTGGTTTGAAAGGTGTATTAGTCGGGAGTGTTCTTAGCTATGTTTGATAGAAATCAGTTCAAGATGGTCGCCGGCCCAAAATGGCGGATTACATATTTATTCAACAACTCACTCAATATGGGTATCAAATGAAAGGGTTTGTCATCCGTAAGTAGGGTTGCCAACTTTTTTTACAAGAAATAAAGTATATTCAGGTCTATGAAGAATATTAAACAGTATTTTGGACAAATTAACAGTATAATATTATTTATTTATTATTTTAAATACATGTTTTTTAGAGCTTCTCGCACAACTTATTAATATACAATCTTTTTTAAAAACTTCATACGCCTCACCACAATTATAACAAAAATTAAAATAAATGAGGAGCTAATTTTTTATTAAATTTATAGATGCTCTATTAATTCTATCCTCCCGCCACTACTGAAAAAACTCTTTCAGTAAATGCTGAGGTGGCGAAATTTCTGTGAGCTTCTAAATATAACACATAATAATGTGTTTGCATTTTGATGCTGAAAACAGTATTTTGTATAAGTACTTTCTTTTTGTTCAACTGTAAAAAGTATAATTTGGTTAAAAACAGTAAGTATAATACTGTTTAAAACAGTACAGTTGGCAACCCTATCCGTAAGCCGCTTTAAAAAAAAATACCAACCAATTATGACACTATGTGTCGTGGGTTGTTACTTGTTCCTATTGCTGGTACTAGCTTACCTATGCACCACGCGAGTCGTACCTACTGGTCCCGCGCCCGGTTGACAGATGTAACAAAAGTCAATGTCTTCAAATTGATTGAACAAAATAATAATTGGACCTTCACTTACTGAGTATGTGAAAATAAATATATGAATTTAGGTAAGTACAATAAAGGGTCCTGCCGGGGCTGCGGGACTGTTCCTGCCGGGGCTGTGGGACTGTTCGAAAGAGATACCGTGGCCCCGTAACATAAAGGGCGAAGAAAGAACATGGATGGTTTTAGTCAGTAAAAGTTTGACACTCCCTCCCGCTCCACTTAGAGCGGGAGGGAGTGTCCGACTTTTACTGACTAAAACACATCCATGTTCCTTCGTCGCCCTTTATGTTTATGTTTCGGGGCCACGATATCTCTTTCGAACAGTCCTGCCCACCCCGGAAACTTAATTTAGGCTATTGCTGTCTTTGACTACGAGGCAGTGCGAGAAAAGGACAGAACTAATTTAGAGATGTCAAACTAGTTTATGCCTTGCGCTTCACCGTGTTTTTAGTCGACATGTTTTTACGGTGCACCCTTCATTTGTATGGAAATTATAAGTTCCTATTAAATTTGACAGCTCTAAATTACTTCCGTCTCTTTCTCGTTTTATTAGAGAGAAAAAGATAGCAATAGCTTAAATTAAGTTTAGTCTGTGCACAACAGAATCGGCACCATTCGTTCTATAGGTTGAAACTAAAATTAAAATACCTCCATGACCCGTTTGATATTCAATGCATATCAACACAATGTTTTGTGTGAGACATTCAGTTCTACCGCAAAACGTAATCTTTTAGATTTTGATGTACAGAACTTGGTTGATGGCTTAGACAATGTATATGTCACCGTAAAATTGTCAAACACGTTATATTACAATATAACGTGTTTCTCTCTAGCGATATTGTAATATCTCGATTTATTGTCAACTGAACATACGGAAGTATCTCTGCCCCCATAATCGGGACTTGGGGCACCCCCAGTTAGGTTAGTTAGGTTCCTTTAAACCCTGCACACGGAAATAGGGACTCCGTCGACTACGCTTTTTAGGGGAATATAAAGTGTTTTAAGGTTAGGTTATAATAATAGGAGCGTTTTACCTTACAATAAAACGCTTATTAAATACTTACCTTATTTGAAGCTTACTAGTTTGAGATAGGCCCTTTCCGTTTCCGCTTATATTTGCCTCTCTTTCTATATCCGCTACATCTATCTCGCTCGCACATCCCTACCACCCCCACCAGGTGCCTCGAGTCATCGGAGCTCGGAGGCGTTTGTCATTGTGTCGAAAACACCAGGCAGAAATTAAATGTAAGCTTCAAATAAGGTAAGTATTTAATAAGCGTTTTATTGTAAGGTAAAACGCTCCTATTAAATTCTTGACCGTTATTTGAAGCTTACTAGTTTGAGACGTGTTTGTTATCGCCTGGTGGGGTGGACGCCAATGTGAAGAGTTTAGAAGCTATGTAAATCGAAATCCCTGTATACCTACTTTAGTGGATTTTTCCTGAATAGTTAAAAACCTTATGCTATATTAGTAGGCATATAAGTGGCTAGGTAAAGATGTACCTAGTTACTGATTAGGTAAGAATTTGAACTAGACTAGTTACTCATTTATGCAGGTAGGTATGTACTTGTTTAAGTATGGGATGTGCGAATAGAAATATGTTATATTTCTCCCTAAGATCACATGATGCATAGTAGTAGGAAAAGTAAGTATCTATGTACTACGGGTTGTATGAAAAGGTAAATACCAATAAGACATATCTTTAGAGGTTACAAAAAAGTACTTAAGTATATTATAATCAAGCAAATAGTCATACAATATTGTGACACAATACATAGCAATGTATATATTATGGTATCTTAATTAATGCATATTGTACCTAAATGTATAAATATGATGTAAATAAAGCAGAAAATCATCATAAAAAACAACATTGTCAGAATGGACTAATCAAATAATTTTATAGCACAAATCGATAATTAGTAGATTTCTAAGAGTGCTACTATGGGTACTTGTACTATGGATGTTGTCAATTAATTGGATTGAACAACCTTGTAATGCTATTGCTGACAGAAGCTGGCTTAACTTCACGTTTATAAAATCGCGAAAAGGTGTTGCTAGAACGCCAATTACCTCTGGCTAAAATTTCGTCTAAAGGAAAGTTATTGTCCCAATTTTTTGAAGCTACTGCAGAACGTAAACTGCCGGCCGAAGAAAAAATACCAGCTTCTGACAGGACAGCCTTGACCCATCCAGCAATTATCATGCGTGACGCGGCCTTGTTCTGACCTCTTATGTTTACAAACAAATTATTACATTTGGCCAATTTGCGTCTAGAATCTAAAACCGAAATCGTCTGCCTTATCCAGAAAACTGGGTCCAGATTCTTATTATTGTTATTGCAAAGTAATTTCCACCCAGACTGTCTGTACGTGGCACTATCGGTTTTCGAACCAAATATAGGCCATAAAACAATAGAATCATTAGAGTCAGTAAGGTGGTCTTGATCTATGGCTAGTAATGTCAAGTCATGCACTCTTCTTCCAGAACACAAGAGCAAGAGTGTTGCCGTATGACTACACGTTGCAAAACTATTATTCTCGTTAACGTTTCTTTGCTCCAAGAAGGATGACAAAACATCTATATTCCAAATAGGAGGCTTATGAGCTACAGGGTTTTTGATGGAAATAGATTTCAATACATTTTTAACCAGTGTATGTGAGCTTAACAGTCCAGCATTCTCAACATTAGATAAGGTGGCAACTACCGACTTATGTAGTAAAACTGTGTTGTATGACAATTTGTACACTAAGTGTAAGTCTGCAAGAAACCTAGCTACTATTGAGCCGGTAGGCCTACAAGGATCAGCCATCTATTCCAGGCTACTTTATACACCTTACGGGTAGATGGCCGCCATGCAGATCGTAACAACTCTAGCTGAGCTTCATTCCATCCCATTAAACTCCCTGACCACCCCCAATTCTCCATACTTCCAGTGTCATTTCTTGGACACGAGGAGGTGGGTGGCCCGTCGCTAGATCGATCAGATTGCGGTTCAGATGGTGGAGAGTGAGAGGGGCTGCTGTCGCTCGAGTTTTCAGATCTGCGCGCCAGAATACGCGATCCCATCTGGGAACTACTACCAGGTAAACTCCGATCGCACAGTTGAGGTGGGAGAGCACCTTGGGAATTAGATAAGGTGGAGGAAAAACCCATGCCAGTGGGTAGTCCCACATTCGGGAGAACGCATTGTGATACAGAGCTCGATGGTCGTTCAGATCCATCGACACATAGTTGTGAACTACATGCGCTCTTTCTGATGCGAAGAGGTCGATCATGGGAGTTCCGAACTTCCTGAAAACCTTCTCTGTACACGCTGGTAGCAGATGCCACTCTGGTGGAATGTTGTGACGCGATAGATGGTCTGCGTGGCTGTTGTATTTGCCGGGCATGTAAAAGGGAGCCAGATGTATCTGATGTCTGTGCAAGAGATCGAAAATTTGGATTGTTATATCCAGCAAGGGGAGGGACCTTGTTCCGCCCTCGTTCCTCAGATAAGCCACGGCCGTGCGATTGTCGCACTGTACTAGAACTGTGGATTGATACATGAGATCGCCATGAACCTGGAGAACCTTCAAGACGGCTATCATTTCTTTGGCATTGCAATGTAGGTTCTTTTCGTGATCGTCCCATGTTCCCGACATCGACTTGCCGTCTAGTTGCGCACCCCAAGCTATATCGGACGCATCCGTGGTGAGAAAATGAGTTGGTGGCGCAAAGTGGATCGGCGAGCACAGGTGACAATTTTGCTGCCACCATGTCAGCTCCTCATGGGCCTTTTTCGGAAGACAAAATTCCTTTATCGGGGGCGCATCGAGAAGAGAGTTCAGAAATAAAAGAAGATTTCGAAAATGTAGCCTGCCCTGGGGTATTGCAAAACTTACAAAATTCATAAGACCAACTAGACTCTGTAGTTCTTTCAGGCAGGTCTTGCCTTTCTGGGCCATTGACGTTATTTTGTCCATCAGTCGGACAATTTTCTCGCCTGGTAAAGACTTTTCGTTTGTCCACGGGTTCCAATGAATCCCCAAAAAGGTTATGGTCTTTTGAGGAATCACTAGAGACTTTTCGTGATTGACTTGCCAACCCAGATCTTGCAACCGGTCTAATAAAATTTGAACATGAGTCTGCAGAATGCGTCGGTCCTGGTGTACAAGCAGAAAATCGTCCAGGTAAACGATTATCCGCAGGCCTTGTTCCCTTAGTGTTTGAGCCACCCAGTTGGTCAAAGAGGCAAAAACTCTTGGTGCTGTGCTGAGGCCAAAGGGAAGACAAGTCATTTGGAGTAGTTCTCCTTCGTATACCAGACGCAAAAACCGCCTGTGACCTTGAGCTATTGGCAGGTTGAAGTAAGCCTGCGAGAGGTCCACTTTGCAGAGCCAAGAATTCTGGCACTCTGAATACATTTATCAGCTTGAACGGTTCGGTGATGACATATTCGTTTAGTGCTCTTAGATTGAAAATGGGCCGGTTCGAGCCATCGCTTTTGGGCACAAGGAACATTTTTGACAGAAAGCTTGGAGACCGCGGGGCATCCTCCAAGACTCCCTGCTCCTTCATTTGCGTGACTATTGCAGACATTGATGCGGATTTCTCCGTGTGAAACATATTTGTCATCGCCAAGTTGGGGATGACTAGAGGGGGCTTTTGTCGAAAAGGTATGCGATACCCCTTTATTATTTTCAACAAAAATCTTGGAGCTCCTATCTTTTTCCAGCGCAAAAGGAATTCTGCTAACCGGCCCGCTTTGAAATTCTTCGAGTCAAAATTTTCGTTTTTTGTTGGAATTGTTTTCCAAGGCATTTCCTGGGCGTTTTCGGTTTCCCTTACCTTGGTCCGAGGGTCTGTTGCCCTGACGACCACCTCGGGAACGAAAAGTTCCTCTTGAATTGTGAACCGTGCGACGGTCCGAGTTGTTCTGACCGAAACCCTGCGAGGGTCGGTTATTGTGACAGCAACCCTGCGAGGGTTGATGGTTTTGCTGACGTGAATGATGAGGCACTTGGGCGCAACATCCATGATTAGCACCCTGCGAGGGACCAGAATAAATGGCCGACCCCTGCGGGGGGTGGCGCGAAGTCTTGTAAGATCCTGTTTGCGAAACAGGTCCACTGTTAGACTTCAGGGGCAAAAAGGCTTTTTTGACCCCTCCTGCTTTCTCCAAAGCAGTCGTGAAAGCCTCTTGACTAAACAGATGTCTGTTAGAAGGAGGCACTTTTCTCAAGGCAGATTTGACAAGAGGGTCACGCACCATGTTGGTAATGCCATCCCGGCGCATTTGGATCACTTCGGCGCGGTGGCCGCAGACCATTTGCAATAAATCAGACGAAACTTTTGAAAACTCACCTTTAGAAAACAATTCTAATAATTTTTCGTGCATCCCTTCAACATTCAACTCGTTTTGATTACGGGCCCAAATCAGCAACTCACGCAGACTGCTCTGGAGTGCATCCCTTTGTTTTAATACGCAAAAGGTTAGGGCAGCATAAGCCTTGTCTGCATAAGAGAGGTGACGTAATGAGTCATAGGCTTTGACCTCTTCGTTGACCTCTAGATCCACGAAGCCAGGTGAATGGTTGTAAGATTTTTGAACCTCGGCGTATCGCACCTCACACCATTCGCTTTTCTCAAAGTATTGAATATCCTGAAGGGTATTTAGCATATTTTCTGGTGCCCTGGGCACTGCTGGTTCTTTGAGTTTTGTTTCTATGCCAAAATCAAAGCTAAGTTGTGACTCACTCATTTCATTATCCCGGCTCTCATCATTATACAAAATACCACTGACACTGTCATCGATAATATCACCATCTAAAGCAGGACACTGATCAATAGGGGCACAACTAACGTTAGAACAATGACCGTTATGTGCATTAGAGTTGTCAGTGGAATTTTCATAATATGTAATTTGTTTTCGCAAATCACTAACCTGTCGAGACAATTTATCCAATTGCTCATCATTTCGGCGGGTGCGCTTGCCTTTTTTGTTGCGATGCCGGCGTGAGTGCTTCCTCTTCCTGGACCTGGAGTCTGAAGAACTCGTGGAGGAGCTGCTGCTGGTACTCGAGCTGCTACTACTGGACGAGCTGAGAGCTCGTACCCGCCGTCGCCGAGTATTCGAGGCCGCGGGCGGTGGCGGTGCAGATGCTGAACCCGCACCGTCTTCCTCACTCACTTGTTTTTCGGTATTTGTTTTGTAAGAATCCATCGTGTACACGAACTTATCAGTTCTTTGTTACTGATTAATCACAACACTTTTAAATTTATAAACCGTTATTTGTAAAAATATACGTGAAAGTGCACAATTTTTGTACCACTTTTTAAATAAGAATATTGTAACGGAATTTTTTAAATGTTATCACACTTTTTTAAAAGGTGACTGTTCGCGGCGGAAAACAAGACGCCAATGACAAACGCCTCCGAGCTCCGATGACTCGAGGCACCTGGTGGGGGTGGTAGGGATGTGCGAGCGAGATAGATGTAGCGGATATAGAAAGAGAGGCAAATATAAGCGGAAACGGAAAGGGCCTATCTCAAACTAGTAAGCTTCAAATAACGGTCAAGAATTTAATCGGTATTTCTCAGGAATGGTAGGTACAATATCTTTTCATGAGAGTTGTACCACTGGGCAAGGAGGACCCCTCCTTCCCTCCACACCACATGAGTTGACTACCATCGCATGCATTTCACGAAAAATAATGCGTTCTGTTGTAAGCAGTATGTTCATTTGTCAATATTTCGAGATTTTACAATATCGCTAGAGATATTACAATATAACGTTTTTGACAATTTTACGGTGACATATATTACAACTAGCTAACCCATGCAACTTCGTATGCGCCATATACAAGAGAAAAAACCCACTAAAGGAATAATATTCCCTGTTTTTGCAACAATTTTCATTTATGCTCCGCTCCTATTGGTTCTAGCATGATGTTATACAGCCTATAACCTTCCTCTACAAATAGATTATCCAACACAAAAAGATTTTTCAATTTCAATTTGTTCCTGAGATTAGCGCGTTCAAAGAAACTAACAAACTCTTCAGCTTTATAATATTACTTAGTATAGATAGTACAGATGTAAAGTACATAATCGATATTCTCGGGGAATTTTCCTGTAACCTAATCTTTTGCCAATCTACGGAAAGTTTCGCCAGTATCTACTTACCTACATCTAATTGTGATTTAGTCTTAATACCTGGGTATTTGTGGTCGGCTAAATTGTTCCCAGAGCCGCCATTTGTTTGTGTTTGTATCCTCGATAGATTTGTGTTCGTTGACCCTCACCTCTGAGGTTAACGGGGAGCCTGATTAATAAAATTATGTGGGTCGTGTGTTACGTATAGCCAACCTCGTAACTGCTTTACCATTTTTGACTGGAAGACTGTGTTCGACTAGGTACTCTGAGGAAAAATTGCCAAAACAAAACTCAAAGCATAATTCTCTTTTGAGATCCAAACATTGTCTTGGTCAACTCAGATGAGGACTATGCAGATTAGTGTCCAAGTTGATCTTTTGAAGAAAGTCTTTTTTACAATATTAGGTAAGTACTTAATCTCTTTTTCATCGCTGTCATAATCACCGGGAGTTTTGTTCTCGTTATAATAGGGGTCGTGTGGAGTGGCTGGCATTGACAACTTTGTCAATTAACAAACATCTTTATACTCGTTACTATAAGGGCGATATTAGTTTGCTGCCATTAGTAGTAAATGACTGCAAAGGTCCGGATTATTAAAATTTCAATAAAGTTGAAATTATCTAAACTATTTCATAGACAAATAGGCCTTGTTTGTTGTTTTATGATTATGACATGCAAATGACAGTCAACCATAGTGGTAATACAATTATGTGGTTGAATTTACCTGCCCATAAGTAGGTAGCTATGGGTAAGATTTTATGATATGAAACCCGAACCTTTTTGCCTTCATTTCTGATATTGGAGCAATAATATGTTTTGAAAGAGTTTGTAATATCTATGACATGGATACCCTTTGCTGGTTTTATTAATCATACAAAATGTTATTGACGGAAGAAAAACTTGGGGCTCTGATGTATAAAGGGCGCCTGCCTAAGTGCCTACCTACGTAGGTCCGATATATGATAGGTAGGATTTGTAAAAGAATAGGTATACATATTTGGTTCGTTTTCCAAATTTTCACTCCAATTTCTAAATCAAAAAGAACTTTAATGGTAAGAATAGTATTTATTCCTAAAATTATAGTATTAAAATATTGCTTAGGTACTAAGAACAGATTTTATTTTAAGAAATTTTATTTTTATAAGGATTTTAAAAATCGCCCTCATGAGGATTATAGCCACTTAACAATCCATAGTTTCACAAAACGCAATGAAATGAAAGTTGAAACTAACATTTCGTAAATCGCACTTTTGGTTTCATCAGAGAAACAAAAATATAATTAAGCCCATAATTATAAAACTTAACGTCAACACTATGCAATGTTTTGTAACCGTCATTAGCTTATTACATTTTTTAATAACACTGAGCACGCACCAAAAATAATCGTGAGTTCTTTCACAATAATTTGTGATCAAGAAGAAAGAAACAGGAATTCATATCTGAGGTCTGGTAGACCGCACGTCAGCGCGAATGGGATCAACCTTGAGCCAGTCTAGCTTAATGCGGAGTTTCAATAGAACAAGAAACCAATAATTGATTGTTAACTAACTTATGTTTTAGAGGACGTAAAGGATAGATCACTGGTTCCCAACCTGTGGTCCGCAGGAGCCTCGACTACGGTCCGCGAAAGATTAAAATGTTATTCGTACTGTTTAACACAGAAGATGAAAGCTCAACCCAACCTAATTGAACCTATCAGAGGCAACATTACTAAATGATTGCTAAATTTTTCGAGCTCAATTCGATCGCTTTTGTCCAATTTTTAACCGACTTCCAAAAAGGAGGAGGTTCTCTATTCGACTGTATGTATTTTTTTTTTTTATGTATGTTCACCGATTACTCGAAGACGCCTGAACCGATTTGAAAAATTCTTTTTTTGTTTGAAAGGGTATACTTCCAAGTTGGTCCCATAGCCACCAAATTGGGATCTGATGATGGAATCTTGGCGAAATCGAGGGAACTCTTCAAATTTTATCTGAAAACGTGTTGCGATTTTGGTATTTTCTACAACAAGTGAAGCATTTGCGTTTGATAAGAACCATTCTACCATCAGATCTGATGATGAAGCCAAAAGTCACGGAACTCCATAATGAGACAATGTACCATAGTCGTGTTTGGGCTTGTTGTAATTGTAACGGTCTTTCCATGTATCAAGCACCTGTGAACCACTAAAAAGTGAAAAATAAAAACTTTTTTGCAAAAAATAAAACCGACTTCAAAAAAAACAAAAAAGTGAAAAATAACTTTAGCTTCTGAAGTCGGTGACAAAATAACTAAAGCATTCAAACAAAGGTCACCGACTTCAGAAGCTAAAGTTATTTTTCACTGACGTCAGACAGGGGAGGATTGGAGGAGAAAATGTGTTGCGCCGACCCTAAATAGAATGAATGGAATAAGGGCAGGAAGATTTCTTATAGTACGTACTAACTGGGTTGTGGAGGTCAGATAGGTAGTCTCTTTATGTGAAATACCAGTATTCAACTTCATTCGTTTAGCATCGGAGCCCACCAAACATATTGGGAAAAGGCTAGGAAATATGATGATGATGATATTTGTTAATTGATTTTTCCGCAACAAAATGTTACAAATCTATCACAAACCGATCTTTGAAAAGTATTAGATAAAGGTTAATAATAATAAGGTTCATAGGGGCTGTCTTTTGTGGGAACTTTTAATTAAAACCCCAAGTGCTGTAGACTTTTAACGAACTTGGGCCAACGTTGCCATTATTCACCAACGAGAAAAAAACGATAGTTTTTAAACGAAAAATATTGGTTTAAAGTTGAACTTAAAATTATGTACTGGCTAGTTTTTCTACGGTTTTTTGTTGAAGGTTTTTGTTTTTAAATAAAACATTTGGATTTTAAACGGAACGAAATCGGTATTAGAAGAACCAAATATAGGATGCCTGGCAATAAGTGTACGATACTTAAACAATTGATTGTACTCGCGACTACAAACAAATTTCTTTCAGTACATTTTGATCAGTTAGGCCATCAGAAGTCGAAGTGTACTACAGCAGTTTTTTTTCGGGATTTCACCCTATATGAACTTGGCCTTTCATTCTATTTGTGTGGATAATAATTTTGAGAGTTCCACGTTGTGGCCGTCTGCCTTTATTGCTGAATATGCATTCCTGGGTTCGCTTCCCGGGCCGGGTAAATGATTATTGGGTTTTTTCATCAGAAATCTTTCAGGATCCCGTTTGTGTTCGGTTGATGGCATAGGCTTGCCGCTGATCACATGGGAAATTAAAATTGACTGGCAAACTGTGGTTCCAACTGCCATTAGGCACACCTCTGCCTAACCCTGTGTGGATTGCAGGTGTGATGTTATAATAATAATAATAATAATTGTTTATTTCAGGCATTAACCCATATAACTCAGTTTACATAATTATTACATAGATTACATTAAAATGTAAATCACATTACTTTATAAAAATTACAATCAAAGTTAAAATCCACATCTAAATCAAATTAAATTCAATCAGAATTCAAGTCAACATTAAAATCAGTATCACAATCAAAATTAAAAACCAAAATTAACATTAAAATAAAAGTCCAATTAAAATTCAATCATATTAAATTAAAATTAAGTTTTTTTTTAAAATAAATCAATAAAATTATTCGATAAAAAAAATCACAATAATTATAATGTTATTTTCATCCACATAGCATTAAAATAATTATAATGCTATGTGGATGTTGAAGTCTTCTCGGAAGACCTCAACATCCACATAGCCACACCTCTGGGGGCCCACAACACGGTATTTCAGGCAGAATGCATGGGCATTTCCCTGGCGGCATCGGCCATCATAGCCAGGAACGTTGTGGGCCACTCAATCCATATACTGTCGGACAGCATGGCGGTGCTGCTGGCCCTAAACAACCAAACAACACAGTGCACTCCGGGTTAATACACGAGTGTCATCAACGCCTGAACCAGGTTGGTAATCTCAATAACATAACCATCCAATGGATCAAAGGACACAGCGATTCCCGCGGCAATGACGCGGCGGATGAACTCGCTAGAAGGGGATCGAGCATGGCAGCGGTGGGACCAGAACCCATCGCACCACTCCCTTTCGGATACCTACGCACACTGGTAAGGAAACGAACTAGTGAAATACACCACAAGTTGTGGCTTGACCACGGCGAGTGTAGGCAAGCCAAAGAGGCACTTCCTGCCATCGACGGCCGCTTCACCAAACGGGCGCTTAGGCTAACCAAGCCACAGCTGCGCACAATTACAGCCGCCATCACCGGTCACGGCTCTTTTAACAAACACCTCTTTGTCATAGGAGTCACAGACAGCCCCCTGTGCCGCGCATGCATGGAGGAAGACGAGACAGCAGCCCACGTGCTTCTACACTGCCCAGTGGTTGCAACATATAGGGCAAAGTACTTTGGTGGTTTAGGTACTCTCCGCGAGATTGTCGGCGACATCGGGGCGCTGCTGGCCTTCTTTGGGGAGCTAGGATGGATCGAGTGAAGTTCCCACCCGTACGCAAAATACGCGCCTTGACGTGGAATTGCGGACATCAGCCCGTTATACAATACAATACAACAATACTCGTACAATGTAGTTTTAATGTTATGTTATGATAAAAAAATTATGAACTTTGAAGAAAGTTCTGGTTACATTAAAAGCAATATTAATAAGTTTTACTTTATTCGCACATACCACCATTTTACTTAGTAGCACACCTGGTTTTGAGAACAAGCCATCTAAACAAGTTATCTTATGATATCCAATAGATAGGCAAACTTATTTCGGTATAATAGGACCAGTATCACTTGAGCCATACAGTCCCTAGAGGCGAAGAAAACCAGTTGAAATCCAAGAACAATTCAGTTGATCAGGGGTCTAGTAAAAGTGTGTATTTTCTTGTAAGCGATATTTTCGTCGACCTCCGTGGAGGGATAAAGTGACGCTGTAACGAGACGTTGGCTTTGACAAGTTATACCTTTGTCGCAGGTGACAAAGGAAATTACAGGAGGGACGCAAAATATGGCGTTATAACACTGTTATGATCTACCTAAATGAAATGGTCGCTTACTCAGCTCCTTAGATCAAAATTTTGTTGTTAGTCCTGTCAATATCAAGCAAGAGCAGGAGATCCTATTTTATACCAACATTTATTTTGATTTTTGGGTCATCCAGGTAGTTTATATTTTAATTTTACCAGGATTTAGAATAATTAAATAAATAATGCTAAAATTATTTATTTAATTATTATCACTTAGATTTGTAATTTAAATAATAATTATTTTATTTATATTATTATTAATACAATTTAGTCCTATCATCATCATTATTACGAGTATCATCTCAGCTGAAAGACGTCCACTGCTGGACATAGGCCTCCCCAAATGTCGCCATTGACCGGTCCTGTGCGACTCGCATCCGAAGGATTCCAACCTTCACCACCAGGTCATCGGTCCACCAAGTGAGAGGTCTTCCGAGGCATCGTCTTCAGGTTCGCGGTCTCCGCTCCTCAACTTTTCGGCCTCATCGGCCATCCGTTCTGCAAGCAATGTGCCCTGCCCACTGCCACTTAAGTTTGGCAAGTCTTCGGGCTACGTCGGTGACCTTGGTTCTCTTGCGGATGTCAAAAGTCCTATACAGGTAAACAACCTCATCACGAAACCGTCAACCAACCGCAAAAACTATTGCTGGGAAACGACTTTTTTGGGTGAAAAATTAAGTTTTTTTTTCATAACTCAATGTAACGCACTCAAAACATTATGCTGATGGATGGATTGAATAGTACAACCCTGTACTATTCAATCCATCCATCCATGGAGGTGTTTAGAATAAAAATCTTACAATAATAACTTGTAATCCCCAATATCTCTGTAACTAGAAGGTTCCCAGGTATAATAATAAATAAATAATAATAATAATAATATAATCCTATCCGTTTTCCTAACCACTGTCTAGTTTTTAAAACTATTTTAACACAACTTGCCTTTGTCTATTTTATCGTCACTATCCATAATACATTAGGGTTTACGAGAAAGGTCTACACACCATCACCCGAGGATTATACCGGAGTACTTTTGCTATGACCCCCGTCATAGTGCTATTAAAACTTTCCCAAAACATAGGCAGAATTCCTTCATCGTTGACACACACCTGCATCATTTGGAAAGGATTAAGCCCTGCTAGCTCTGTAAGGTGTACCTCTGGGAGGACCCAAGTTAAAATGAAAATACAGGAGGGCCACCTGTGCCCTTCCCATGTATGTGCTATATAAACTACGTACCTGTATAATAAATACGCTCGTGTAAGCGCTGTGGTTTTTTTTATTAAGCCTTTTGGTTTGGAAAACAAGAGTAATGGTTCTGTAAAATCACAACGTTTTTCTGGGAACCAGTTTGCATGTATTTATTTCGATGTTTTTTTTTATTGTACAGATTGGTTGTGCTGGCCAAATTGAGCTACTAAAATTTGTCAAATTTCTTTATCGCTTAACAATTAGGTTCAAAACTGATTGGTAAAATTTGATAGTTTCCGGTAGCTTGATATGCTGGCGTTTGTACAATGATGTGTGGACACTAGACATTCTGTCATTCATAGACATAACGACAGTATCAAAAAAATGCAAATCTATTTAGTCCGTCAGTTAGAGTATAAGAAAATAATAGACACGTATTTTTTGTTTTTGTATATCAATGAATATTGACAAAGATTAAATGCACCCAAACTCTGGAGTGGGGATACGTGACGTCAGACATCGCTAAAAATTATACCAATGCGTGATGTATTGAGAATTTTAAAAGCGTCGTACGTTCGTCAATATCGGTTTATGTAGCAAAAGAAAGAATACAGGTCAAATATTATTTGTCGTTGTTATTCGTATTGTTTTGTCGTCTACCCTATTAATAAGAAATATACGGCAAATAAAACGTAAAATGTAAACAGAAAAAAGGTACAGAATACTTGTTGGTATATCATCCAACTAGTAACCCAGCCAGCAAAAGGTTTTCGCAAAGAGGACTACCGTTGGCCGCAGATGGTCTTACTCAGCGGAAGGAGAGCACTTGGGGCGCTCCAGGGCAATAGGGATACAACTGGGTCAAGGGCCCAGGAATGTACACTCGTCCGTTTAACTCGTTAACTCTGTATTGGAACGACGAGATTCGGAAAACTAGGGAGTAAACATTGAATACAAATGAATGTAGAAATTGTTAAAGCAACAGTGCTAGTCTGATAAGTGTGCAGTCCCGGACAATTCAATAGGAAAGAGTTACGGTGCATTTGATCTAAAGAATTTGTAAACTACATTTTTCCAACCATGTTGGGGTCGGCTTCCAGTCTATCCGGATTCAGCTGAATGCCAGTATTTTTCATCGAGCGGTTGCCAATCTAATAATAATACCCCTTGGTAAAACTGTTTGTCAGACTTCAGGCCACTGACTACCTGTAACGACTGTCAAAGATCTAGAAATGACAGCCTGGTCAAGTCTTGAATCTATCGTGATTTTCAACATTTTTCCTTAAGGAAAAAGATACATGGTTCATTTTGCTTTGGGTCTCACGAAGAGATATTAGGAAAAGGGCAATGACCTTTATTGTCATCTTAACTGTAAGCAACTATAAAATATGAAGTACTTAATTTACTTCTCTCCAATACTTTTGACGGAATAGTCTTTACATTCATTTCGAATCCCGAGAACGACGACAGACAACGCCAACTGTCAAGCTAGTGCCATGTTCAAGCTCAGTGTACGCTAGAGATTCTACGAGGTAATTGGCACTGAATTGACAATTAATGCTAGAATTTGAAATGCAATATGGGTGTCAGATACGGCCGTATATAACTTACACTAGCCGACCCACGCAACTTCGAATGCGTCACATAAGAGAGAACAACTAAAGGAATAAAAATCCCCGATTTTGCAACATTTTTCATTCCTACTCCGCTCCTAATAATCGTAGCGTGATGTTATATAGCCTAAAGCCTTCCTCGATAAATGGACTATCCAACACAAAAATAACTTTTCAGTTCGAGCCGGTAGTTCCTCAGATTAGCGCGTACAACCCAAACAAACAAACTATTCTGCCTTTACAGTATTAGGATAGATCCCTTTATGCAATCTTGATTTATGTTCATCCAGTGATGGCATTGATATACTAATACGATCAACTTTTTAACTCACATAAAACATAAAAACGTTTTAGTTTTTATAACAATAATCATAAACAATAGGGTTGTTACCACCATCAATAAATTACAAATCTATTTAGCCCGACAGTTAGAGCATTGGAAAATATGGACACATATTTATTTTTTCAAATCAATGAATATTGACAAAGATGAAACGCCTCAAACCTTGGGAGTTGGAGCTCGTGACGTCAGAACGCACTAAAAATTGTACCACGACGTGACGTATAGAGAATTTTAATAGCGTCGTATCTTCGTAAATTTTGGTTTATTTAACAAAACAAAAAATTCGGGTCAAATATTTTTTGATAATCTAACTGACGGAATTTTTTCATTTTATTTATTAGAGTAATCATTATTTACAATATATACACACTAACATTATAATAGAAAGAAAAAATATGTACAAATATCAAAAAAGGGTTACAGGGCATCGAAAAATTCGTCCACATCGCTGCCAACAGGAAAAGTGCCCAGAAGGCTGGCAGCATTGCCATTATTACTGACGGAATAATTAGCTTTTTTGAGACGTTCTGAACTTCTGAGACACTACATGTCTCAGAAGTTCAGAACGTCTCAACTGCATTTTGACTCACTATAAAAAATTGGTTATTATTTGTGATTACTATAGTAGAGTGACACATCAAGTTTCTACAATTTAACATATTTAGATTTCCAAATTAAACGCTAAAGCTTTAGGTTGAAGGTTGAAAAGAAAATTTTACAGTATCGAGTTGCTTGATGTGTCTGTACTAACCTTACCGCATGATGAACTAAATTCCACAAAATGTTTACACACTAAGTAATTTCCATCCTTGCAAAGGTACTTTGTTCGTGTCTCGTTTTAGGCTTTGGTTTAGCTTTGGCATGCTGCATCATCGATCACCCTTTAACCTACGTTCCGTGTTGTACAAGTCAGTTGAGAGAAACATGGCACATCCCAGTGTTTGCTGAGGTCAGGTTAGCTAGCACACGGTCATTATTTGCACGCCATTGCAAACGTGCAATGTGCATTTGAGCTACTGTATAATCGTGCGTTGATGTCATTAAAAGGTTCGATTGCCTTGTTTCAGTATTATGACTTACTGAAATAACTTGATCAAGTGTTCAAGAATAAGCTTTTTTTAACGATCTTGTATGCATCATTATAAGTTTTACCCATTATTCTGGCCAAGTCAGATCCTCAATGATCTGCGCTGGATAAATTTAATAATCGGAAGACTAGTATTTATAATCGGTCCATGTAAGACTGGCTACGTTTGGCACACACACTATGAGCTGTGGGCCATAATAGCCAATTTCTGGAGCCCAGATACAGCCAGAAGGCATCGCGGCGGACCTCGTAGAAAATGGGGGGACAAAACCCTGGATCGAAACAATTAGAAGTTATGGGGAGAGGCATTAGCCCAGCAGTGGAATTACGCAGGCTAGCATTATCAATATCAACGTTCTATTATTTAATGAAAACAAAGAAATCGATTATTCAATTTATATGCGTGATATTCTCACTCGCTTACCAAACAACTTTCGTCAACAATTTACCTGTCATGTGCCTATCATATAGAAAATTCTGTTCCCAACAAAAACACTTCACATTAATGACAGTACCCGCTATCTAACAATTTATTATTCATCAAAAACACTTATAATATAACACAGTGTGAGAAAAAATAAAATAAAGTCACAGTCATCAAGACCACGGCTTTTCCTTTCTCCATTTCACACCATTAGAAAACAGATTTCCCTCTATGTTTACTTTGTGGAAATCATTATGAAGGCTTGTGTTTCTCACCGTTATTATTTAAGGCCCCTTACAGGTTATTTTGGGGTACAGCTGTACCCCGGGGTAGGTAGAGTTTCCGAGATCCAAGGGTCCATGTTTGGGATTAGTGTGGTAGATTTCGGCGTTCATAAGCGGGTCGGGTTGAGTAAATTGAGTTCATTTATGTTTGAACTTTGTGCGGTATGTGTTTAGTGGTAGTTACTTGTTGAACCTTTTGGGAAGATGTTGTATGACTTACAGCTGTATATAGAACGAAGCAATAATATGTTTACCCTACCCAGCTCATATAGTGATTCATGAGTGTTGTGTCTGTTTTGCGGTCAGTGTAACTGTCTAAAGTTGAAATTGGTACCCGTTTTAATTAGAGCAAGCATCAAACTATCAGTATACATGGTGTAAACAACCTCATCACGAAGCCGTCAACCAAGCATTTTGTTCAAAAAATATAACTGGGAATAAACTTTTTTTCGGTGAAAAAATATATTTTCTGGTATATCAATGTAACGCACTCAAAACATTGTGCTGAGATTGAATAGTGCGGGGGTCGTAGAGTGTTTAAAGTAAAAATCTTACAATAAAAACTACAGTATAAAGAAAAACTTGACAAAAAGTTGCATTTCGGCACCCAATTTCTCCGTAATGAGAGGGTACCCTCTCATTACGGAGAAAGTGTGAGAAAGTATGGTATGGTGTAGAACAAAAATATAATCGCAATGACAGGGAGAACAAGTGCCTTTCGGCTTCGTTAAGAGGTATTTTACACCATTTATATGTATTGCCTTGTATACTTCTATTCATAGCTGGCTAACATAACTACACTAGGCTACAAACAACAAAACAAATATTTGTGATCACATATTGTTATTATCGCAACGTTAGCAAGCGTACGAGAATTGTTTACAGAACAACACCTCATCCTTTTCTTTTACCGATGACACGAATAACCTTTTGTTTGCTGACATGGCAACGAAGTTGAGTAAATAGTAACATTGTTGTTTGATTAGACTCATTCTCAACTCCTGTTGTCTGCGACCATCCACCAAATTATTGTATAAATATAATTTCCCCATTTGAATCGGACTTTGTTAATAATTCGAACCACCAGATTTAGCAACAACGGCATAAAAATCACATTTGGTTGCCAAAATTAGTAAATGTCACCAACATTGATCCCCATTTTATCCACCAATTAATTTGTTTAGTTAATGACCAAAAATTGAACTATTATGCTCTTGCATCCCAGTCGAGGAAGACCCAGTCGACAGAAACCCCTCTACGCGGGGCTCCTACTTTTGAATGGTTTATAAAAATAACTACGAAGGGTATGGCGGGGTCTATTCGCTCGCTTCGCTTGCTCATTCGACCGCGCCATACCCTTCTAACCTAATCTATCCGTGTCGGGCTGCCCCAAGTCGGCCTAAGCAAAACTAGTTTGTCATCAAATACCTCATTAAAATCTGGTGATCAATTTACTAAATTTGGTGATCTATTGATATTTTGGGTGACAGATGTCAGTGGCCAGAAAATTAATTTCAGTGGTCATTGGATTTTCCCCATCAATAATTTTAAGGGTTATAATATTTTTGCACGGAACCCGAATACTTATTCTAAAATAAAAGTAACATTTATCATTTTATTTGCATTTTTTTTAATTTTATTATTATTTTTTTTTTTTTGACGTGATAACGTCTTATAAATTGATAATACCAGCAACACTCATGAAAAATAGTAACGTTCCATGTTCCATAGTAACGTTCCACCGTTCCACGTGTTTTATTACATAACTAGCTTCTGCCAGCGGCTTCGCCCGCGTGAAGTTTGATTATTGTCCCATGGGATCTTACTACCGGAATAAAATGTATCCTATGTTTTATGTGGGTCATAGCGTGATGATATAAACGTAAGAGTAAACAAATATAATAATAACAAATCTCCGAACTGCTAAGCTATCGGGAGTTACACGTGTTATTGTGAGTCAACTATAAAAGATAGACATATGCTGTCTTGGGATATTTTTTATGTAATTTTATGTGGAATATTTCCGTTATACATGATTTCTATGTAGCTTTAACCATTAAGGCTGCACACGCGACGGAAGCTAAAAAAACCAAGTAACTTCTCCCGTTTTCCCAACATTTCCTTTCACTGCTCTGCTCCTATTAATGGTAGCGTGATGAAAAGTATACTATTACCTGCTCAGGAGTATGTAGAATAATTGTACCAAGTTTCGTTAAAATCCGTCGAGTAGTTTTTTTTTCTATAAATAACATACAGACAGACAGACAGACAGACAGACAGACAGACAAAAATTTTACTGATTGCATTTTTGGCATCAGTATCGATCACTAATCACCCCCCGATAGTTATTTTGTAAATATATTTCATGTACAGAATTGACCTCTCTACAGATTTATTATAAGTATAGAAATATAGAAATAATGATTATGACGTTTTTTGATAAATGATAAATGATAAATGATAAATGATAAATGATAAATGATAAATGATAAATGATAAATGATAAATGATAAATGATAAATGATAAATGATAAATGATAAATGATAAATGATAAATGATAAATGATAAATGATAAATGATAAATGATAAATGATAAATGATAAATGATAAATGATAAATGATAAATGATAAATGATAAATGATAAATGATAAATGATAAATGATAAATGATAAATGATATATGATAAATGATATTTATTCAGCAAGTAGGTTTTCTCAAACACTTTTACACGTCATTTTGACGTGATAACGTCTTATAAATTGATAATACCAGCAACACTCATGAAAAATAGTAACGTTCCATAGTAACGTTCCACCGTTCCACGTGTTTTATTACATAAAATAATGATTATGACGTTATCACGTAAATCTATCGTCCGTAAACCGACTTTACAGACAACAAATTTTTTTTTATGTATTTTTGTTTATCTGCCTGTAAAAGTCCCGTCCAGCCGTTTTGGAGATTAACCTGGATAAACAGACAGACAGAGAAAAAAATGTTGTAAGTACCGTACAAAAGCTGTTATTTTGAAATTACAAACAGACACTTATTTGTTTTATTTGTACAGATCATAAAAAAGTTCTTAAAAAACCAATTAAAATATTTAACAACAAAAGCAGTAAAGACTAATACCAGACATTGTTCCGGTTATATTATCGATGCGTGTTCGTCTATATATACTCTATACAAAACATAAATAAAGGCTGAGTACACATGATTGCTTTTTCTAGTTTCTAGCATCATATATCACGGCTCGTTGCCCCGTACGGAATATCGGTGGCATACACCGTTGTGTAACAGCGGTAACCGCACGTTAATTGCACGCTGGTATACAACCGACTTAATTGTGTGAATGGTATGCCTGGTTTAATGAGTCGTTCGGCGATAGAAAATTGAAATCAATAGCCTTCGGGCTGTGCTCGACGTAACTGATATTGTGGATGAGTGTTTCACTTTACTTATAATGAGACTTTGCAAGGTTGGAGAGAGGAGGGATCTTGGAGGTCGGAACAATGTTTTTGCGTCATTCAGTTTAAGTATTGGTACTTGGCCTTATAATATGATGCCTATGTCTTGCAGTTGACTTTATAGGGTAATTAGATGGTAGTGGACGTTTAATTAATCTGAGTAATTAAATCATGTTGTGGCACCGAGTTGCAGTATCTGGTATACCACTGTTAAACCTACGATGGCTTGTGTGGTATTTTTATGTGTTGTAAAACAAATATAAACAGTGTTTTTGAAATAACAAAGGTTTGAAAAAATAAATGCCTTACAGAACTAGAATTCAGGTTCGGAAAAATAAATTGTAGTATGTCTCTAAATATAGTGGTATTCAGCTGCATCCGGTTAGACTGGAAGCCGACCCCAACGTAGTTGGGAAAAGGCAAGGCAGATGATGATGAGTATGCCTCTTACTCACTCTATACTGTTACTAAAAGAATACTGTTCTGGTGTTGTTATATTTGCAAAATTTCTATGAAAAAACGATTGTAGGGCTAAGATAAATGATCACATTTGACACCTTATCAAAAAACAACAACGTAGCCAACGGCTAGAATAAATATTATTTTTTCTATTTCGATTACTTATTATTTATTGTAATAATGCCAAAAAAGGTAACCTTTACTTAAAACTGATTGTTGTCAAATGTGATCTATTAAATTGGTCCTACTATAAATAATAATTAATTAATTTGATATGAGTGTCGATACAAAATAAGAATAAGTACACAAACCTTTCAATCTGCAATTCCAAATCTTTTTTTTGTCCATTACTTCTGAATAAGTTTATAACACACTAAACATTAATCTTATAATAAACAACAGTAATCATAGCTAATTCACGATTTCTCTAACAATTTTATATCTTTTATTATGCAAAAATAAACATGAACTTGGATGTCTACAATACAATAATAAACTGTCAATAAAACCGTCATTACTAGAAGAGTACTATTTTAAATCATGTCAAAATAATTTTACATCTACCCTCATTATCAATGCAAATCTCATTTTATTTTATGAATGAGTTCTAGATCTCACTATCAAAGTTTTCGTACGATTTGGAAAGATAGCCAAGTTTTTAATTGATTTAATTGAGTGTCCGTATATACTCAAGAAACCAGTAGGGGGATCTGGTATATAAATTTCCCCTGTACTATATCGATATGTTTCTTTAGAAGGCATTACTTATTAGTAAAAGGTATTCTAAAGAACTTCCCGCTATAGTACCTTTGTGCGTTGCGAAAGTCTGGCAATATTTATATATTTGAGCTGTGCGATAGCCGAACGCCTAACTGAGTATATGATTTGACACTTTTGTATTAAATTTTGCTAAATATAATTTTGCTAAATAATATTAAATTTTGCTTTGTTAAAAGCTTTATAAAAGAATATGAAATGTTTTGTAAAAGTTAAAAAAAAAAAACAAAAAACTTTAAAATAATAAAACACAAAAAGAAAAACACTTCTTGAGGTTCGAATCCACGACTGCTTACACGTTCACGTTCACTTAGTGATACCTAGCATCGTCATTTCGTTTATATTGTGTTCGAATTTGTTGCAAAAAGTAAAAGTGGCCGTGGGTTCGAACACCAGCAACAATGTTATATTTTGGTTTCTTTTACCTTTTGTTTTTCTGTATTTCTTGTGTTAAACAATCAAAATAATTGTAGCAACTTTATTCAACAAAACTAGCTGAAAAAGCTCACAAAAGGAATAAATTGTCATTTTTCACTAATGCTCCGCTCCTATTGGTCGTAGCGTGACGTAATATAGCATATAACCTTCCTCGATAAATGGACTGTCCAACACAATTTTTTCAATTCCAACCAGTAGTTTCTGAGATTAACGCGTTCGACCAAACAAACAAACTCTTCAGCTTTATAACATTCGTATTGTAAGACTAACTTCTGCTCAACCAAATGCTACAGGTATACTCCCCGTTCATGTTAATATTTGTCTCCTGAAAGTAATTTTGGCTCCAAGCCATGCCTAACGCTTCCCTTTTGTAGGAAAACTCTATTACAATATACGAGTGCGTTATAACTTATAATCCCGAGGCGTTTCTTTCATGGTGGGGCCGTGAAACATGCTGTTGAATTTGTTTTGTCGACGGACGCGGGCGACACAGCGACGTCGCGTCGCACTGTCGCCGACCGCTATGTTTTCATTTAGTTTTTACGAGCGCAAACAATGTTCCCCGCTCGCTTCTTGCTGTTAGGGTGTGGTTGAATTGAAAATGTATGGAGTGGAAGGTTCCGTATCGCATTTTGTGGCACCTGAAAATTATTAATAAGTAACTGTGGATCTCTTGGCGCGTGCTCTCAAATGGAAGTAACACCGCTAACTGGTTTTTGTAGTGCATATCCGGTCAGTGGGTGGTGGGTGGTGGGATTTAAACTAATTTAAATAGAAAAAAACGTTTTATTCATTGATTACAATTATTTTAATTCATCATCATTTCAGCCGAAAGACGTCCACTGCTGGACATAGGCCTCCCCCAAGTGTCGCCACATTTTATTTCACTTTATGTTTAATTACAATATTTCTTGAATTCATTTTTCCACACTCTGTTTCACGATAACCTGACCATTTGCCTGTAAATCTGTAATGTAATAATAATTCAAGATTCTATTTTATACAGAAAAAAAAATATTACTGTTAAATAACAGGCGAATGCTCCCAGGCCGGGAGCAAGCAAAATTCAATTTGAGGTATGTTGAACGTCTTTTGTTTTGGTTATAAATCGTGTGGCCAAAGAACCAACAAGACATGTTGACGATAACATCATGCATTATGATTGTATTAGATATTCACAGGAGAAAATACGTTGATCGAAAAGAAGACTGTAGTCTACGTGGATTAAGATAGGATCGCAAAAAATGGCCTGCAATGCTCGAAGATACTTAAGCCCAAAACACTTAAAATTCTTTCGTCAAAAGAAATTTATTCATAGTAACTATAACAAGTACTTAGCAAATGATGTGAAGTCGCTCTCTTATGGTATGGGATTGCTCCAAACCTGGACCATGGCACATATAACCAATTTATTTACTTTATCTAACAGGAGAAGACATCCCTACAAATCGCCTTCAATAAAACCCTCTCATTCCCTGTTCGTAGGTATAATTTTATTAATTTGTTTGTCGTGTCCGCGACAAATGGTCGTCACAACCTGTCGGATGACCCGGTAGAAAACAACGATCTGTGATGTCCCAATAAAAAGTTATTTGCGAAATTATGCCGGCGCCACCGGGACGCTTATTTCAACAGAAATCGATATCTTGATACTATGGAAATAGAAAGTAGGTGAATTGTCCTGAACGGGGAAGCCACTTACATTATTTAGAAGCTTGTTCGGGGAAGTTTGCGGTTTGGTCGAGTATTTCATTTGACGAGGTTATATCGCCAGTAACATAGTATATATATCTCATGTAATACCTAAAAGGCTGGTTAGGTGTATTTAATATTACACCAACATTTCACTAGTTATGATAAGGTTCCATGTAGGGGGTGAGACTGTTCCCGTTTTTGTTAAAATCTTTAATAGATGCCACTAGTGTCTATAGGCATTAAACTGGCTGATCAATAGTCGCTCTTAGGCTGGCAATGACGATATTTATTTAGCTTATTTAAATTCTGTTTATTCTGAATGTTCTTGGCCTTTTTTGAATTTACCTTATGAAGGTATCCAATCCCACACAGCTGCTTCGACTTACTGCAGATATACCTACGCGCTATAAAGTCTATCTCCAGGGGCACCTAAGTTTCAATTTATTTTCAAGTGACAAACGTTACTTGAACCTATCGTTCTCATTGATATGCTTTTCGATAGATTTAGGATTACTCATCAATCACCATTTCAGCCGAAAGACGTCTACTGCTGGACAAAGGCCTCCCCCAAGTGTCGCCACATTGACCGGTGCCGTGCGACTCGCATCCAGCAAATTCCTGCAACCTTCTCCAGGTCATCGGTCCACCTAGTGAGAGATCTTCCATCGCAATGTCTTCCGCTTCGAGGATTACTACCTAATCTTATACGGCGTGCTACCGCAAATGTTAACTCAGAATTATAAAGGGTGTAAAACACCTCTTCACGAAGCCGAAAGGCACTTGTTCTCCCCATCATTGCGATCATTTTTTTGTTCTACACCATACCTGGGAACCTTCTAGTTACGGAGATATGGGGGGTCAAAGTTACAACTTTTTGACAAGTTTTTTTTTTAATACAAGTTTTTTTTGTAAGATTTTGACTTTTAACACCTCCACGACCCCCGTACTATTCAATCCATCCATCAGCACAATGTTTTAAGTGCGTTACATTGAGTTAAACCACAAAACATGATTTATAACCTCAAAAAAAAGTTGTTTCCCAGCAATATTTTTTACGTAAAGTTACTTAGTTTGATGTACAGAATCCTTGGTTAACGGCTTTGTGATGAGGTGGTTTACACCCTGTATTTGCAGGTTAATATTACAATCTAAGGTTAATGATTCCGAACGCCCCACTGATCATGGCGTCAACGGGAACAATTTTTAATTACGTTAATCAATTCCGGCTGACCACACCAGTGGGGCGGCAAGCAGCGGGAATACACCCTTATAACCTAAGCCGGATACTATCAATGACTGACCACGACCTACCGGTTAAGAATGTTAGGCAACTTAAAATTATTCTTATACTAAAAACTCACCCATTAGTCTGCGGCTCCTGATTTTCATCAGCATCATTACTGACGATGGATTCTAACATTTGTATCTTCAACATTGTAGTGCGTCACATGACAGTGAACTCACGCTTTTGCACTTGAAACACTGAACAACACTCTGTGACATTCACTGATTAACTTGTATCACAATTAACACTGATGGGGTCCGTCTGGATTTGTTTGTTGATGACCTGAAACAAAACAACGGTATGTTAGTTTTGCGAGAATAAAGTTCACTAGATTCATAATATACATAAGTAGCTTTGACCGAGGAAGTCGTAAATTATTCGACTGGAACAAACTCATCAACAACTGCCTAGCCTTTTCCCAACTATGTCAAGGTCGGCTTCCAGTCTAACCAGAAGCTAAACTCTAGTATTTTACGTGGAGAGCCTGGCTATTTGACCTCCACAACCCAGTTGATTTTGGGTAATACGATACCTACAGTACCCTATGGCAGAACGGGTTGTCAGATTTTCGGGCCACTCGATCTACAAATGGCAGCCGGGACCAACAGCTAAACGTAGTTTCCGAGGCATATAGGAAACTCGGTATAAAATGGCAATGGTCACCACAGACATATTAAAAACATCGACAGACCAACCTAGGTAAGCACGGTTTTACCAGAAGATCAATCCGAGCAGCTGTTATTCACAAGCTCCTCCCCAGTGGAACGTACTACGGGGATATGATAATCCTACTCGTATGTCTTAACCTCAGATCATAGAAAGGTCTTAGCCCAGTCCGCTTAGCATGAGCACCGGAGAAACGAGAGAGACTCGACAAATCTTTTGTTCATCTGTCATTGAATCGACAAAATGACAGATGAGCAAAAGGTTTGTCGACTCTCTGTCGTGTCTACGATGCCGATGGTCATGCTACCCGCGGGCAGGTCCCTTTTTTTTGTTTTTTGGGATGGGAAATCATCAAAAATCTTCTCCCACTCTGGGCAGAGCGGGAGGGAGTGTCAGACTTTTACTGACTAAAACCCATCCATCTTCCTTCCTCGCCCTTTATGTTCCGGGGCCACGGTATCTCTTTCGAACAGTCCCGCATCTCCGGAACCCAGGTCCCTAAGCTTAAATAAAAATCTCAAAAAAATCACCACTACAGCCGAAAGACACCATTAGTGCTGGAGCATAGGCCTCCCCTAAGCTTCATCACTGCTTTGGTTGCGTAGTCCAATTCAAACTTAAGTTATACCCCATCTCCCATTCTTCGTACCATACTTCAGTTATGTCGGCCTCAGTTCCAACTTGCACTGCCAGTAGGAAACTTCACCAATAACAGCGCAAGTGAGAAAATTAAAACCATCCTATACAGAGTTCTAAAGAAGTCTCACAACTGTGTATACCTTTTGAAACTTTAAGCTCTTAGCTTTCTTAGAGTTATGATATCCTTTGATCATTGTAATTAATTAGATTAGTTTTAAACTGGTCTCGGTGACAGCGTTTGAGTGTCGTTAGCGAGGTTTTTCACGAGAATCTTGGAGTCGGATTCTTGTTTTAAAGGTTTAGTTAAATCAGTTTATCACAGACAGGTTCAATAAATTCTTGTTTAAGAATTTGTTCTCGTATCATGTGAGACACTGATCATAGACAAAACAAAAAAGTCTTGTGCTTTGGTGGCGACAAGTGCCATTCCCAAATAACACAATCGCATCTATAAACGGACTATTAGATATCTAATAGAATTTAATTTAATTGTCTACCATAAGAGTAAAATATCTCCCTAGTAGTAATCAAGAACGCTTATAGACACAGTTTAGTACAAGTGGGCACAACCTTATCCGTTCTCATAAGAATGAGTTAAGAAAACATGAATAGAACGAGATAAGAGTTGTAAATTCTCAAATTGTCTGTAGAGAATTTTCTAGTACCTCACTAAACTGTTTATAGACCACAATTTTTACTAGTAGATAGTTTATAGATAAAGTTGAGACCTTTAAAGAAGTTTTTACTCGTCAAGTTTTTAACCAAAATTAACTCAAGACTATCAACTTTAAGTTACATTTGATTTGTAATAGACAACGGCACATAATGGCGCAGAACTTACAAGAGTTATTTAAACTTATAATTGAATTGCATCATGGCGTAACAAATTTCTTATTTTACTTGTGTTTTAGCTAGTTGATAATGGGTAAACAAGCAAATCTATATGCGATTGACATTCTATCGTTGAATAATATGTAAAACTCTCTTAAAATAAGAGCGCCCGCTGTAAATGCAAGATTTAATTTTTTTTTACCACATATGAGTATTTTTTTTTAATGAGTATTTTTTTTAAATTGCTTTTAAATGCTTAAAATATTCATTTTATTAGAAATATAGTTATTTACAACATATTAAATGTTTAATTAGAGATAATTTAATAATTAAAACATAAAAATAAGCATTAGAATATGTATCGAAAATCATTTGAAGCAAAAGTAGATCATATAAATGGCGTCATGATAAAATTTACTAGAAAAACGAATTTAATAGAACAAACACTCTAGCGAATTTTCTGTAGTATGGCTCTAGCACTATGACAAGAATAATTTCACTTGCTACTTACTAAACTATCTAGTGAAATAATAAACCGATTTATGAATAGTTTAAGATTACCTAGTAACTGTCATCTATGTATTCCTTTTTATCTTCTCACAGTATTTCTAGACGTTCATCAGTGAATAGGTAATTTGATGTGTTGTGAACGGCAGACCATTTTATGCAATAGCAGAGCAATTTAATTAATCAATTCAAGAGGGTAAGTAAAAGATATTTCTGTTTTATCTATAGACAATGTGTAAAATAGCAGGACAATACCAGAATTCAACTTTCGAGCTTTTATACGTCGGTAGTCCATCAATGTTAACATCGATTGTCACTATTTTGTTCTCTGTCAAATTTTGAAAATATCTTGTGAGATTAATCTTCAGCCCGTGATGCCAGTATTCGCCATTACCGATTTTTTTCATTTCAATCGTTCTTGGAGTCTGGAGCAATGTTCTCGGATCCTTTGGTAGAGTAGCAGGTTGAAAATTATTTATTATTTGAAATAAGTACTTCAAGGCTATGTGAGTTATAGCATGAATTGCTGACCACTGGCGCGCAGATCACTTTTGAGGCAAGTGGATCGAATTTCGTCGTCGTCATTTGGATTGTTTTCATCCGAGTCTGACTGCTCACTAACGTAATTTTGTAATGTTCTAGGAGACACTTCAAATTCAGTTGTATCTTCTGTCTCAGAACAATTTCTTGCGTTTTGGAGGAAGTTACGAGAAAATTCCGATTCGGAATCTGAATTATCTTGAATCTCTTCTTCTTTTTTTTTCTTTTTAAATATTTGCCGATTTTTCGAAGAAAGCCACCAGACCTTTTAATTTTTTTCACTGTCTCCATTGCATAAAATCATCCAATTCAAATATTTAAGTAATACAAATGCACTTAACTAAGCCATTTTTAGGAATAAAACCACTAAATACACGTTTTCACTATCACTTTTTTAGACAAACTAAAAAATATCTATTAAAGTATTTTATCAAGACTTAAGTGACTTTATATACAAAGATAAGAGTACCAATAGCTAAATAATAGAGAAAATAGAATGTTTTATCTTAAAATATACCATCTTTTCTATAAGATTACTTCAAGTTAGGTACCTGTAGGCTTTATTAACTATTTGTAGAGCATTTTATCCTAAAACATTCAATATACCTATAGACATACTTGAAATAGGTGTGCTATAGAACAAGTGTTCTAAAAATAATCGAGCTTGGGAAAAAAAAACTCTATAAGTATACATTTTCTTTATTGAAACCATCTTTAGAAAGCCCCTATCTAAAGATTAACCATGAATAGACTGTCAGTAGACAGATTAAAATTTGTTTTAAACCTCCTAGACTGTGTTACTTGGGATTCATTCGGGCAAAATCTATTGAATGAGCTTCAACGCCAAAACGCTATATTTTACATTTATTCAGTCTTTGTTCAAGATAATGACTTTACAATTATCGGTTTGCACCTCAAATTACTAACCTTACATAATATTAACAGTTTGAATACCTGGTGTAAGTGACAGCTTTCATTAAAGTCTACAAATTATCGCAATTACTTACGGCCGGTAACAGAGCATGCCAAATGGACGATGTTACGCGGAAGCCAACAATTATTGTTGTGGGGAAAAAGTCTTGAAAGTGAGAATGTCTGATCGTGAAATGGAGTACAAATAAGAAAATTAAGTATTATCTGACTTTTATGTAGGTAAGTACTGTCGAGGAGAGCTGGTGAAAATTGAAAAAATAAATGGTGTAAAACACGTCTTAACGAAGCCCAAAAGGCACTTGCTTTCCTCGTCATTGCGATCATGTTTTTGTTATATACGCCAAACCTGGGAACCTTCTTGTTACGGAGATATTGGGGGTCAAAGTTTCAACTTTTCGACAAGTTTTTTTTTTAATACCTACTTACAAGTTTTTATGTAAGATTTTTACATTAAACGACTCCGCGCCCCCCGTACTATTCAATTCATCTATCAGCACAATATTTTAAGTGCATTACATTGAGTTCTACCACAAAACATGATTTTTCACCCCAAAAAAAAATGCGCCAAGTTACTTAGTTTGATGTACAGAATGCTTGGTTGACGACGTCGTGATAAGGTTGCCTACACCCTGTATAGTCTCTGAAATCACCATATGGATGTGGAATCGCCACTTTTATTGCTCAATCGAAATAAATACACACTACCTTAAAAATATGTATTTACGAATTATTTTGGTATTACGTTTGTATGAAATACGCATGCTCCGCGGGCCTCTTAACCAAGGAAAAGTAGTCTGAGCAGACTAAATGTTTGGTTTATGTTTATTAGTTAACAATGTTACCGACTCGCACTGATGTAATTAGCTACTTTTAAAATGGCACAGCCATAAAACAAAAGAACATGTATCTGCGTCATTTCTTGATTACACGAGACGTGAACATTGTGTTTAGCGTGTATGTCAATCAAGCTAACACCAACGTGTTAGCTACGCAATTAGTACTTCACTCTGGACCTAGTTGTACCCGTTTATTACTTAAGCTTTAATATTATATTCCTGAATTATACAGTGTTTGGCTACCGGTTAGCGATACTTTAAGGGCATATTATTTACTAATTTGTATCGGCGTATGAACTAATAGTCCATATACATATAAGACGTTTATAAATGTTCCTAAACACCCCGCGAATGGCAGCCATTTTGTTTTTCTAATCGGCTGTTCTGGGGTATCTTTCATGGAATGCTAATATCTTTGAAATTAAGAGGCCAAACACCCTATATAAGTAGTATTTTAACCACGAGAAAATTTCTAATCCACGTATTTTGCGTGAAATTATGAATTCAAAAGTTTAAAAATTATTTTTGTAACTTAATAATTTTGAATTCAATTCTTATTTTTTTGTTTTGATACGAGTACTACATAGAAATTAAAAATGATTTGTTTCTAAATGAATTTTTAATTTTGTAAAGACAAATTATTGTTCTTATGCCTAGTTTTACATACTGCATACATTAGCAATTACTGTTAATAGTGATGTCAATGTACCTAATCGATTTAACAGGCGTTTATAGTCACGCTTGAACTTTAAGCATAAGATCGTAGCGTGTTACTTTTGCGCCTTTACCTATTATATTGTACTTGTCTTAAATCTCTTTTATTTATTTATTTATGTATATTAAGTTGGAAGAGCACAAAGCGATGCCCCCAAACAAGAACTCGGTAATGTACTATTACGAGGTTTATGCTGTTATGTCAAATTCGGCATCTATGGACTGGAATACACCTTCTCAATTTTTTTCAGATTTTTCCTATTGATATTTACAAAGAAATCATGACACACGTGTTTATTGTTGGGAATTTAGACACAATAATATTTCGGCAAAAAACCTGTTATAGGTCTGTACGAAAAAACTATTTATTTTTTATTTTGGTAAGTTGCGATTACCGGGTTATTGGCGTAAATCATTTTCATGAAATTTTTGGTAAACGTGTTTATTGGGGTTTTTGTTGAAATAATTTTAAAATACGTGTTCCGTAATATTCACTAACAATGTTATTTAAGTTTGGTATTGGCTCATTAATGTACGTAATATTTCAATACGGTAAATTTATTCCAAATTTTAATACACCTAGCTCTGTTCTGGATATTACTGTATTTGTCTAGCCGTGCAATAGTTTGTAAAGAGTGGTTGTCTCATTCTTTTAGTTGCTGATAGACAGTGATAGATATATGCCACGCCCCCAACAAGTGTACTTGGCCACGGCCCGGTGCGTAAAGTTTGTTTACGTAAACAGTTGCATTCAGATCTCTGCATTTCAGATTTTCCTTCGTCCACTGTAGGGACAGAAGTGGTTAAATCGTCCATGTACAGCTCATGAGACGCCACATCAGCGGCTCGCGGAAAACGATCGCGTTCGTCGATCGCTAGCTGTCGCACAGTGCGCATAGCTAAGAAAGGGCTGCATTTTAAACCGAACGCGACTCGATTAAACTGCGCGCAAAGCGGAATAAAATCTTTTGATATTTGCGGTGATCAGATTGAAGAAGAATTCTGAGATACATTTGTTTTATGTCTGCAGCTAACGCTATCGCAAACAAGCGGAAATTAAGTAGCAAAACAAAAATGTCAGCCTGGAGATTCGGCCCTGTATGAAGAATATCATTGAGCGAAATACCGTTATGACATTTAGCACTAGCGTCGTCACAATCAAACCGCGGTCCTGCAGCCTCGGCAGTGGAACAACACATTAATAATAACAATCCGAAACATAACCGCCTGCGCAATACCTACCAATCACAGACGTTTATTACGAGTGAAAGCAAGGGGGTTGAGTCTTGTTTAATGTGTAACAAGTCTGATCATCAGCAGTTATACAAATGTCCCACATTTAAATCGCTTCCCGCCAAAAGTCGTTTCGATTTCGTTAAATCCAAACGAGGATGTATAAACTGCCTAAGTTTATCGCTACCGCTTCGCATTGTAACTCCACTTACACATGCAAATCCTGTAAAAAGGCCCATCATACTTTGTTGCATTTAGATAGTAATAATAATAATAACGCGCCGTCATTGCAACAACCACCTAATCAGCCCGCGCCCGCGACCGTGCATTTCGCGCAATCGCTTGGCGCTGCGGCCGCCGACGCTGCAACACAACTCAAGTCCTTAGGAATTTACAGCTGTGCAATATTACCGAAGAGCAAATTCTGCAAATAGAGGAAGCAACAAGAGAGCAAACATCCAGGATTATATGGCATAATGAAAGAAAAAACGCCTGCTAGCAATTTTCACACCATTTGTCACTTAAAAGAATCTACAATGGAGAGTTTTGCATACCAGTTGCAACAAAAGCAACCTTTCCTATCCAGAGCTACCAGTCATGGTACAATAAATGAAAAAATTGCTCTAAAACAATATAGTGAGACAAACGATCTTATCATTGAACCATGTGGACTATTTGTTAGCAAGGAACGACCTTTTCTTGCAGCTTCTCCAGATGCCTTATTAGGTCCTGAAACCATCATTGAGGTAAAATGCCCATATGCAAGCAGATTAAAAAAAATTGATACCACAACCGTACCATATCTTAATACAGTCAATGGGGAGCTGAGTTTGAAAACTAGCTCACCTTACTATTACCAAATACAGGGGCAATTGTACTGCACTGGCAGGAATTATTGTAATTTTATTGTATATGTTACGGCTAATACCCGAAGTGCGGCTGCACCTAGTTTTAGCCGGTTAGAACTAGGTGTAGCCACTTACTCTTGGTTAAACCTAGTACGAGCCGATTGTTTTCGGGTAAAACTAGGTCTATCCTTCATCATGCTGGCTACAACTAGGTTCGGCCATTCCCTGTTGGATAAAACTAGGTCTATCCGATATCATTCCGGCTAGAACTAGGTCCAGACAATCCCTGTTGGATAAAACTTAGATGCGTGTCCCGCCAAGCCTTCCGCCCCGCGTCACACTCATGACTCACCGCATCTGCAGCAGCGGCGCGGGGTGGAGGGCATAGCGAGGCACGCATCTAAGTTTCTCTGTAGTATGTGAGCGCCAGGTGCTGCTGATCTACTGCAGGTCTACTAGCGAGTGTGACTCACAGCGTCTGCAGCAGCAGCGCGTGTCTTAGTTTTCAGTTTTATCTAACAGGGATTGGCTGTACATAGTTAGAAAACATTTCTGAAGAAGAATTAAATTGAAGAGTTTATGTAGCTCAAAGTTGATTACAAGATTTGATTTTTATTGGATTATTTTTATTAATGAATGTTCACGTCGAACTAAAGTGTTAAATTACTTTCTGTGATTATAATAAATAATAAAATTACTTATAATCGAAATTATTGTATTTTTTCGTTTATTATCTTCAAATATTACATTTAAATTTAAAAATGGTATCGAGTGGTAACAATAACACTGTTTTTATAATTTTCCTCTTAATAACAATGTTATTTATTAATACCTTTTTTTAAATTACTTGACATTACCACAATAACTCCGTACAAACAAGTTATCTATCAGCCATAAAATAAAAAATAACGCCGTAGAAGCCCATAATGTAATGTTATGAAATATTTTATTTCATAAATTTACTGCAATAACCCCGTAAGTAGTATTACTGTAATATTGTATGTATAAAATTTCAGGTATTATTTATTTTCATAAATAACTAGGTTTTGAATAAAAGGATTTTTATATCAATGGCACAGGTAGACTTCGCAAAAAAATAGCTTTAATTTAATACATCAATGACTTCAATAGTCCCACTCGTTGAAAAGATATTTAACAAAATCAGTAAATCTTTTCTCCTGTAAAATTTTGATTTTTCGATTACCGGGTTATTGCTTGGAGGCGTCGAAAGATACTTCTCATTTTATAAGAAACTTCTTCTGCGAGAGGAATATTGGATTAGAAGTACAGTGTTTAGTGTGTGTGTTTAATATAAATAAGAAATTAAATAAAAAATATATCAATACATAATGGGTCTAAGAAACCTCTTAACGAAGCCGAAAGGCACTCGCTTTCCCAGTCATTGCGAACTTTTTTTTTTCTACACCATACCTGGGAACCTTCTTGTTACGTAGATATTGCGGGTCAAAATTCCAACATTTTAACAAGAATTTCTTAAATACAAGTTATTATTGAAAAAAAAATACTATGAACAACTCTACGTTCCCCGTACTATTTAATCCATCCGTCAACACTGTTTTGAGTGCGTAACATTGAGTTTTATTACCACAGAACATGATTTTTCTCCCAATGATTTACTTAGTTAGATGTATAGAATGCTTGGTTCAGGCCTTCGTGATGAGGTTGTTTACACCCTGTATAAAAATAACTATTTAGTTAGAATCAGTCACTAAGTAAAAATTATTGACACAATAACGAC
Organism: Xestia c-nigrum; assembly: GCA_916618015.1. Lineage (NCBI taxonomy): Eukaryota > Metazoa > Arthropoda > Insecta > Lepidoptera > Noctuidae > Xestia > Xestia c-nigrum. The sequence continues at coordinate 11,751,018 of OU745261.1, read as the reverse complement.
AGGAACACAACCGAATTTGAGCACTCACTGGAATCAGCCTAGTGACAAAATAAAATTATTTACTTAATTCAATGTAGGGCATCGCGAATTTATTTCCGAAAATAACTTCATTAAACTTTTGCTTTGAATAATGATCGTGGAAATTCTTTACTAATTGCTTTAAAACTTTATTTCTTTTCGCCAGAAAAGCTTTAGAAAAGTTTTTATAACTTTTAATTAGAGCCCGAATTTTCGCTTTGTTTCTAGCAATAAGTAGTTTGGTAGTATCGCTTCTATTAAGTTTTTTTTTTCTGAATATTAAAGAAGGATTTTTTATAAACCATCATTTTGGTCTTACTGATTTCATTCGCCTAAAAGGGTGATTTTTTATGTTCGTATTTGTATCTTCATTGGATTGGATCTCCCGATCGTGTCTGTCAGTCAGACAATCAACCATTCTGTCGATCAGTAACGGAACTACTTTTAACACATTAAAAAAAGTAACAGATGGGGTGCGAAATATGACGTCATCTTGGTAGTCGAACGTGGTTGCGTCCTTTTTTTTTCTGATTCCAAGTACCTGCCCCCGCCTTTTGTACACAATCTTCCCCGAGCATTAGAAATTCTTCGAAATAGATTTTTTTTCTATGAAGTTCTACATCTCGCAAGCAAAGTTTTCGGGCTTTCTGGGATAGATAGACATTTTGGCTTCGTCTAGTAGAGGAGTCCGTTTCTACACGGTAAGTGTGTCCTTTGAATGGCACACAACCCATTTGGAATGCCGTGGAGTACGAAAGTACGAAGCGGAAGCATCAAATGCTGAACAGCGATGGCTGATTGGCTGTAGCTGATGCGGCTGAGACGTATACGCTGTGGCTGAAAGTCTGTGGCTGTAAGGCGGTGGCTCGGAAGGTTGTGGCTAGAAGGCATTTGGTGCAGAAAGGGATGTGCTTAGCACTCAAAACCACCGATGTAGACAATTTGACTTCTCTTTTGCATTCGAGGGAGCTGGTTTAAATTAATTATCTAGATAGACATACAGCATAGAAAATAAACGGAAGCTCGAATAATCATAACCAAAATGGCCTATTACTGTCCCACTACTTTTTAATCTGAAGTATGCCCTTACTTGAAAGTGGTGAATAAAATCACAGTAATCGTAAAAATTATTTAATAGCAACAAAACACTTTTGCAAAAATGTGGTTTCTTGAAATTTTAACAAACAGAAAGCATTTTTAATTCTATGTTATCATCAAAGACATCTGTTAAATAACCATCTTTGATTGCGGGATTTGTGTATATTATGTATGTTGCTAACATAAAGCTCACTTGAATGAAAGTAAAAGATAAAGTTCTAGACGTTTGTTTGTCGCAGGTGCGCAATTTAGTAATATGTACTTGAATAATACAACCACTCTTATCTGCCAAAAGTACGAACAAGATAAGGAATGTTTTACACGAAATATCTATGTTACGAGTACGTTCCAGACTACGAAACAAAAGTGAGACTTCAGGCACACTTTAGGTACGTACTTGGTATACCTATTATACAACATTATTTTTTGTTTACACTAAACCCGAAAAAGGGTCATTGTACTCATCATTTTGAACAACTTTTTCTATGGGACGAACCTTGAAATCGCGAAAAAAAATCAGCTGTTCCCTACATTTTGACGAGATAAGCGAACATAAATGTAGGGAACAGCTGATTTTTTTTTCGCGATTTCAAGGATATAATTATCTACTGCGCTTTTATGTAGTTTTTTGATAAAAATAACGAGCAATTTGGATACCAAAATGAAAATTTAATTAAATTAGCACTGATTAAAATGTGACGACAATAAATAAAGGGTGTAAAAAACTCTTAACGAAGCCGAAAGGCACTTGTTATCCCCGCTATTGCGATCATGTTTTTGCTAGACCATAAGTACTTTCTGGTTACGGAGATATTAGGGCTCAAAGTTCGAACTTTTTCTAAAAAAAATGTTTTTAATGAAAGATTTTTACTTTAAACACCTTTACTATTATTCAATAGCCCGAAGAATTGCCAAACTTAAGTGGCAGTGGGAAGGTCACATTACTCGCAGAACGGATGGCCGATGGGGCCGAAAAGTTCTGGAGTGGCGACCGCGAACCGGAAGACGTTGCGTTGGAAGACCTCCCACTAGGTAGACCGATGACCTGATGAAGGTGGAGATTTTTTCTTTTCTTTTTTTGAGTGAAATCGTAACAAATAAAAAAACAAATCTTTCCTCTATTTAATATTACGTTTAGATTTTTGTAGATACGAGTATTATGATAAAAAATAAAAAACTTCATCAAAAAGGTGTCAATGTTACTCTTCTGCGGTGGATTCGAGAACAGAACTCTGAACTCCAATCTCTCTAGGACCATGGGAGAAAGTCCGGCCCATACCTCTCCCAGGGCCCCTTTAAATCTGCCGAGGCAGGCAACCACACAAAGTACAAATTTAGAACTGCGCATGGCACAGGTTTTCGATCGGGACTTTTTCAAACATCAATGTCTCACGTTACATGTTAAATGCAACTACCCGAGAAGAGCTGGACACCTAATGAACTTATTTTTCTAGTTTACGTATGAAAAAAATCATGAGAATGTTGATATCGCGATCAATAACTTCACATAATTATATAAATTTTATGACTGGTTCCGTTCTGTATGCGGTTGATTTTACAATCAGGCAAAACTTTTCTTCCCGTATATTTCAAATTAAGGTTTAAAAAACATCATTAGACGCAACACTGGCAAAATTAATCAAATATAGAACACATACGAGTTCATAACGACATCTATTATGAATAATTAGAAAATAATTTTGTAATTTAATTTGTAGGGTAGTTGGATAATTTTTGATAGTTTGACAGCTTGTGATATCTTGTTTACATTGTTCATGTACCCGATACCGCAGAACTAATAAAGTTAATCAATGGAATATTTTTGCTTTTACCCTTTGCAAACCGTGCAATAATGGACAATTAAGAAATTATCCTGCTCGCTTTGTGTCCATACATCGTAAAAGTACTTATGAAAATTGAAAGTGTTTTATACGTATTGTGTTACTAAGTGGTACGTACCTATTACTGGTAGTGTAATAAAGTGTGTATTCGTTAATAGCTTTTTTTCCCCGTAATTAGTGGTTGAAAAATAAGGTGCTTTTCTTGGTGGATATCTTTGTACGTGGTGGATATAATTTGTCAATATCGTTGATGTAAATTGAAACAGGTTGGAACCTACTGTAATCTAACTTGATGTGAAAGTGTGTACCTAGTCACAGACATTATAATATAATACTTCGTACCTGGTGTTACTTGGGTTATTATATCATAAGAATAAAAGTTACGGGTTGGTCAAATTGAATACCTAATGTATGAAAGAGTTGTGGGCAAATAATGTCGTCAGCCGAATTAAAAACGGAACAATTTATTATTACCTAGCTGATGCCCGCGGGTTTGCCTGCATACAAATTATATTCTAAAACCTTCATCGAGTAATATTACTAATTTTTAACTTGTTTAATTTCAGTTTCAAGAGTGTAAATAATTCTTTAAGAAGAGCTAAGAAAGTATATGATGAGATAAGAAGATATTTTTTATTTAGAAAATAAATTCATCCCTACTATTAAAAATGGCGCCTATATTTTAGGTAGGTATTTCTGTTATTCTTAACTAACTAATACTTCTGCTCGCGGTATCGCCGCGTGAAGTTTGTTAATGACATGACGACTGCAGTATCAAAAAATTGCAAAATCTATTTAGGTCCATGTTCACCGAGAAGATAACAGTCTGATTATCTAAAAACAGCTGTCAATGTGACATGTTCCCATACAAAAATGTGTTTTAAACAGCTGTTTTTAGATAATCGTCCGTCATCTTTTTGGTGAACATGGACCTTAGTCCGTCACTGTTAGAGTATTGGAAAATAATGGACATGTATATTTTGTTTTTGTAAATCAACGAATTTTGACAAAGATAAAACGTATCATAACTCGGGAATGGGGGGCCGTGACGTCAGTTCGCTAAAAATTATACCAAAGCGTGACGTAGGTATTGAGAATTTTAAAAGCAATGTAAAGCGTATCTTCGTCAATTTTGGTTTATGTAACAAAAGAAAAATACGGGTCAAATATTTGTTGTTAATCTAACTGACGGACTATGTAATTATTATTTTTTGTCGTCTACCTTTATACCTTATCGTCCCATTGACATCTTACTACGTTTACTTACGTTTTGAATATGAATGCGGATGGGTATTTGAGTAGAGGAAGACCAAAGATACGATGAATGGTCTGTGTTAAGACGGATATGGTATGAAGAGAAGTGTCTGATGAGATGACGAAAAATAGAGGAGTATGGAAGAAGAAGACATGCTGCGCCGACCCCAAATAAATTGGGATAAGGGCAAGAGAATGATGATGATGATGATGATATTATGTTAATGTGAATTTGTCCCAAATATAATCTAGTGTGGGTACAAAAACATAAAATAAATACAAAGATATTTATAAAATTAAATATAGCGAAAACGTCGGCTTACGAACGACCATTTTTATTCGTTTATGACCACCAGCGAGCTGGTTGGCGACCACTATTTTAAAATGAAAAATATGCCATTAAAACAATTATAAATGCTTTAAAAATATTTTAAGTGTTGCCTTTTAATAAAAACAATTGGTGTAATGTTTTCTTCTACTTAAAATGTCCAAAAGGCGCTCTTTAATTTTTGGGTTTCTGCAGTTTACTGCCTAGTCTTTTTCGAGCTCCATCTAAAAGAAAAATTTAAATAAAAGAATTAATTTATGTTTTTATTTTCTGTTAGCGGCCGTTATGTCTCTCATACTAAATGTTGGTGGCCGGAAACCAATGTCTTTATTTCGATTATTTTGGTTTACGACCACTGTTTTGTATGTAAATTAAACAAAGTTATCTCAAAGAAACTGGTGGTCGCATACCAAAGAACTACAAAGAAAAGCTTTTACCATGCTACATTCCAAATTGTAACAGTCATGTATGAAGCCTAAGGATCATATTAATCAAAACAAAATTATGTGGTTCTCGTCAGTTTGCGACCATGTGTTTGCAAAAATATCGATACGATAAATATCGATATATTTTTATTCACTTGCCCATCCCTACTGAGTAATTTTTTTTCGGCCAAATATTAACATTTATTTGTTTCCAACTGTGTAAATTCTTATTTCCTAATTATTTATACATAAAGCACGTTCAATTTATTTTTTATTAATGTCACCTCTGTCCTCTACAAATACCTACTCTTATCTTGATTTAAAGACAAATGGTCGCCTACTGAAGGTGGTCCCGATACCGGCGAAACGACCCTATATAGGTATAAACTTTTGCCATAATACAAGTGTCACAGTGAATACGCTGTGAACCGGCTCACACCGGCGCGGGAGCAGAGGGGAGCCGCGGGCAGCGGGAGCGCCGCGCCTGCACACCGCTACAAGCTCCGACGCGAGACTACGTCTCAGTGATCGAACATAACTATCCATTTTAAAAACTATGCAGAACGAAGAATAAATTATTAACTAGTTGTATACCGAAACACGTTGTTTATCTGAAGAAGACCCTACCCCAAGAGCTGAACATAAACATCAGCCCCAACACTTAATGTGATAGGTAAGTTTCCTAGACGTACAGTTAAGGGTTATTTATACATTCGCCGCAAAATTTCTTTCTTCTATTTTTAAAGTATCATGTGAAATTATTTATTTAAATTAATTATTTTTTTCGTGTGGTGTTATGAAGTATTTTTATTTACTAACCCTAAAGTTATAGAATTTTAGTCACATTCTGTAAACTCCACACATTGAAAGTGCATGCAATGCATAAAAAAATATGTGTAAATTCGTTACAAGTCCAGTACATAACCCTTTAGGAATAAGACTACACGTAATTATTAATGTGTGCTAGTGTATGTGTATGTATGTGTTTTGTTTTTGTTTGTTTGTTGTTTTGTGTACCTTTCGTACTACAACCTTTAAATAAATAAATAAATAACGTCATCCGTCACCCGTCGTCGTCGTCGTCTTTAGTTGTGTTGTGTATCTGGAGAATGGACACATGGCTTATTTTACCACCAGCGACAACACTGACAAAATTTATTTGCGACATTCGCAAGCGATCAAGTTGCAACAGCATTCCTTGACTCAGAGTTGCCGAGATGTCTTGTATATCAGTACCGCATCATCAAAAAAAAACAAAGTCGGAAACAGGGAAAACCTGTTCCTGGATACCTACGTGAATATACCTACGTAAAATATGTTCAACCATTTGTCAATATTCGAGACCTAATTTCATTTCAACATTTACGAACTGTTGATGGTAAATTATGTGGCGTAAGAAAATGATGCTCATTGGCATTAAACTCTCAATGATGCTGTTACATTAATTTTTCACAAGCTCATCAAATACGAACATTGTTTTCTTTAAATTTCAAGATATACCTAGATAAAGTACAAAATGAATAGAACAGGAAAACCAAAATTACCAGTCAATGAAGAAAAACAACGAAGCGTTAGTATCGGTGATCATAATGTTGCGAAACATCAATCAGCTGCGTCTCTGGCTGTAATGGCAAAGGGCTAGCTGTGAAAAACTCCACAACCTGATCGGAACCATCCTGGAGGGAAAGTATAAAGAAGACGTTTAGATTTTTGAATTTCGACCACTATTTTTTTTGTTTTTTTTTTTTCGGATGGGAAATCATCAAATGACTTCTCCCACTCTGGGCAGAGCGGAAGGGATTGTGAGACTCTTACTGACTAAAACCCATCCATGTTCCTTCCTCGCCCTTTATGTTCCGGGGCCGCGGTATCTCTTTTGAACAGGCCCGCAACCCCGGCAGGAATTCGACCACTGTAGTTTCCTTTTTAAAATCAAGAGTTTCGTTTGAAAAAAAAAAAAAACGATAGAAAAGTTTAATTGCAAATTGTTTGTTGTTCGGTATAACCTAGGTAGGTTTTTTTATCATCATCTGCTTGCCTTTTCCCAACCATGTTGGGGTCGACTTCCAGTCTAACCGGATGCAGCTAATCAGTATATATCAGTAACTATTTAATTTTGATAGTTAAAGTGCTTACTCTGAAGCCCGTATTTTTTTTGTTTTGTTTAAATTAGCAGGTGTAGCCGTGCTGTATAGTGTCACAAATTTATCTGTTCTGCTGACCATAACTTAAAACTAAAGGTGTCATCACAAAATATTGTGCACATCCAAGGCAGCACCATCAACAGACCTTGACCAGAAAGATACGTTCGGAGGACTGCCACAGTCCAATACTTTTCGACAGAACAACGTCTGTCGGGTCAGCTAGTAAATAAATAAATAAATAAATAACAAATCTTCATGAAATCATATTAAAAACATCGCCTTTTTTGAGTTGTTTAGTGAATGATGTTTGCATAAGATTATGCAAATACAACAGTCCTGAAATAAACCAAAGTAGATCGTTCAGACTCAACCTAAATGAGCTTTATGTCCTAGAATCGAAAGCTTACATTTAAACTTACACTACCTAAATAAATTAACTACTTAAAGTAGGTAGGTACCTATCGACAGGCAAATAATTTTAAGCAAGTTACTCGGAAAGTATAGTGAGGAAACCGGCCCTAGCTGTTTAAGATGTAATTATAATATCTGAGGAATCATAAAATATATTCTAAGTATAAAATAGTGTCCATTAAATTGCCATCTTTATGGAACCAAAAAATCATTTTCATGTCCTAAAATGAAATATCAGAGATTTTTCCACGTAAGTTCTTTATTAGTGATCGATGATGTAAAGGGATCTAATCAGTTCTCGATTTTCGTCGTCAACTTTTTTGTGTCATTTTTAAAGTAAATATTGATCGTGTAATACATTTAAATAACCTGACATAAACAAGACGAACAATAAACCAACAGTATAAAAGAATCTTAAAAACTTTTGAAATTCAATTTAAGGTGACGTTACTCCAAAGAAGACTTTTTCGTTCCTGACAAAGAATAAGGACACCCCTATCTACCGCTGGGTGACGTAAAAGGCGAGTTAGGGATTACGCGGCACAGGCGTCTGAGGCGTCTTCCTGTCTGCTAGTAATAACATTATCGAGATCGATAAACCGTCTGCTAAGCAACTAGATTAGAACTGAGTTTTGTCATGACCACGCCAGATGAAGCTATAATTTTTGTAAACAAAGAATTTCTACAAAGATACGTAGCGACAATTCAATCAACAAGAAATACTCCCAAATTCAATCAACTCAAATTATCATATAAGCGTGTAATATGAATTTCACTTGGTCGGGTTATATTTTGGCGATATAAAGCGCTGTCGTCTAATGTTTTGTGATACAGGAACTAATTGACATCATGGAACGTAAACATTTGGGTCGCCATTTTGAAATAAGTTCACACTGACGCTGTCATTTATGAATTTGATCAAAAGGTTGCGAATCCAAATGTGTGTTTACTACATTTATAGTTTATCGTGGCGGGGACTACAAATCAGTGTAGAACCCATGAGTAATAAAGAGGCCAACATTGGCATGCAAAAAGATGTACTGGTCCTGGGAATTGCGGGCTAACCCGGCCAAGTCATGAAGTCAGCATAAAGCGTTTACACTTATTAACTCCCGACGCAAAAATGACGGGGTGTTATAAGTTTGACGTGTCCGTGTGACAGTGTGTCTGTATGTGTAGGGGTTTCTTTAAATTTTTAATTTAATGAAACTTGTTTTTACGTTTGATAGAGATCATTAATTACTTATTTTTGTAAAGTTATTTTTAGTAAAGTAGATGATTGTTTATTTGAACAAAATTCGTCCTGAAAAGAGGAAATTTTAATGAAAAAAAAAAACGTTTTTATCTGAACGACAACAAAACCTGGGTCTACTGAAGTAATATCAAAGCAACGTGTCACTTCATACGATCAGAGATGTCGGAATCATGAGCGTTTGTTTAGACCTGTGTGTCTGTCTCACTATGATAAGTCAGAAAACTAACTACTAGTAAAGGATGCGTGGTTTGACAAAGCTTTGCTGTACTGGAAATTAATCCGTGCCGCAGAAAACAAATGCTGTTTTGTAGCACTTCGTAGGTCAATACAGAATGTAAACAACCTCATCACGAATCCGTCAACCAATACTCTATGCCGTCAACCAAGCGTTATGTACATCAAACTAAATGTTGGGAAACGACTGTTTTTGCTCGGGTGTTTATGTTTAGTGGTAGAACTCAATGTGACTCAAAACATTCTGCTGATGGATAGATGTAATAGTAAGGGGGTCGTGAAGGTCTTTCATGCAAAAATCTTACTATAAAAACTTGTGTTAAAAAAACTTGTCAAAAAGTTGGGACTTTGACCCCCAATATCTCCGTAATTCGATTTGTTCCAGGTATGGTGTAGAACAAAAAAAATAACACAATGACGGGGAGAAAAAGTGCCTTTTGGATTCATTAACAGGTTTTTTACACCGTTTATAATAATTGCTCACTATTCCTGATGATTTTTGCAGCTGATATGGCTTAATTGTGTGATGTCCAAAAGCTGTTGGATTTAAATTTGAGAATCTCCGCTCCACAATTCCGAAGCGTCTTGAAAAATAAAATATAAGTTTGTGTTTGAAAATCTCTCACTCACAGATATAAAATATTATTGGTAAGTATTACGATTTCTAACACAAAAAAGGCGTCAAATTTTTCTTCGTGATTGGTTTTAAGACCGTCTCGTATGCACTTAGTGCCAAGTACTAGACTGAAATCTAAGAGGTAGTTTCACTGGGAAAAGTGTAGGAAGGCATTGTTGCCAACCCAGGGTTTATTTACAGGACTTAGGTCAGCTCCAGTCAACTGATTCAATGCGAAGAAACGGACGCCCATAGAAAGGGCTTCAAATGTTGTATCGATCCAAAAACGCTAGAAAATGTTGCTTGTGCGATGCAGACTATTACCTGCAAATTTTTTTGGACAATAGAATAGTTTTTGGGTGCACTATTGTATTCCTATCGGTATCGTATCGGTCCCTAACAGTATTGTGTTGCGCTCTCGCATTGCCAGTGACGTCATCAACCTTTTAAAAATGGAACTACTGACAAATAGCTTTTTTTTCGGTTGGGAACTCATCAAATGACTCATCACTCTAGGCGGAGCGGGAGGGAGGGTCAGACTTTTACTGACTAAAACCCATCAATGTTCCTGGGCCACGGTATCTCTTTCGAACAGTCCCGCAACCCCACTGACAAATAGCTGCACTTTCGTTTAACAGTAGGGAAAAGGAGATAGTTTTTTGTGGGCCCACCTGGTCGTTGCATTTATTATTCATAATAACACCAAAAAATAGTAACCCTTTTACTATGGTATTAAACGAAATATTACGTAGAAATGAAAACGGAATCCTAAAATCATAATAAATAAGCTATGTTATGATATCTTTTTGCGAGTCAAATCATTCCTGTTGTGGTCAATGTCAGTTGACAGCAAATACTTACGTGAATAGGGGCGTTTTTTTCTGCTTACTGAAAAAAGTACGGTACATACCCGTTGGTAATCATATGTGCTATAATTAATATAGAATCAGAAAGGATGTAAAAATAAATATTATTTAAACTGTGAGCATTTTTAATGCTATTTCTAAAGGTTTACACTAAAATCGCATAGATGGTTAAAACAATCAACGTGGCACGGAACGTCATAAACCCACTTTTTAGTGATTGACAGACAACTTCATTATTTTGACATTTACTTTTTTCTGTTTATTTTGGTTTTCGTAAGTGTTTTTGCAGATTTTTCGCATTTATTCCGGTTAGACAATGCTTAGCTAATTTAACCACTGGAATCTAGAGCTTATAAGGAAGAAATCAATGTAAGTTTCATTATTAAATGCTACAATTTATGTGGGTGGCCTAATCCTCGAACAAAAAAAATTGTCTCCTTTGATAGATCACATTTGACACTTCGTCAAAATACAACAACGGAGCCTTAAATCGGCTGGCATAAAATACATATTATTTATTTTTTCGAAATTGAAACTGCACAATTGCTTAATTTTTCAATTACGATTAAATGTTTATTGTAATAATGACAAAAGAGAAAACCTTTACTTAAAACTAACAGATGTCAATAGTTAAATATTAAATTGGCTCTACTGTAATTGAAATATGAGTTAATTTTAACTGAAACGTAGTAAATTTTTAGTTTAGCATTTCGTTACTGGCGTTTGTGATAAACACAGAAAAAAGCAATATCACTTTATTTTATATAAAATAACAAATATTAAACGTTTCTAACAGTTGCAATGTAATTTAGTTTCAAAGTGAGGATGCTCGTTGAAAAATTTATAACCGTCATAACGGAGGATATTGCCAACGTCAGCATTATTTTACCGGATAGAACGGAAGCTGAGAAATAAGGATCTTTATGGCAGAGCAAGTTCAGTCAAGTAATATTAAGGGTATATTGTTATTAACTCCTTCTATTCAGTAAATAGCGCAAATTAGCAGCTAGAGCAAATTTCCGTGCGTTCAAGCGTTTTTGCCTAATATTGGAATCAAATGTAACAGCTCACAACTTAGGACCCATTAATGTTATATTACGTGTGACCCATATTTATCCGTGGTGCTAGGCAACTGGGCCTATCCCAGTTGTAAACGTCCCTTTGTGCCTTTTGAAGTGGAATTACGGTTTTTTCCTACTCCTCCGCTATACTTTCTGATAAATTTTGTTGCGGGATCCAAGACAGTTAAATTCAGTCTCTGGAACTTCGTCGAGCATCATTGTCTCGGCGCTTTTCTGGTGATCGCCACTGTCGATGCTGGCTTTCAGGAGTTACAGTGGTTTGGGAATAGTGCGGCGGGCTTGTCCCAATAAAACAAAAATCAGTAAATAGCTAACTGATTTGTTTAATATTATAGGCTACTGACATGAGTCAGCAGTGTCAGTATTTAGCCTTAGCATCTTAGTTATGATAGCTGAGATGTGACGTGATTCATAAATTCATTACAGTTTTGGAATTCTACATTTATGTATTTAAAAAGAGGAAACAAGAAAACCATAGATATATCTTTGTTTCTTTAAACTAACTTAATAATGATTGCCAAAAAATCAAGAATTCACGAGTGTGTTGTCGTCGAGATAATCACTATGGTCGTTGTGCAAACTGCATTATTTGTTATTTCCAGAACTCAAATTACTGATGTAGCTCAAAAAGCCGCAAAACTGAAATGGTATGGGCAGGCCATGTCTGCCAGACAGCCAGCAAAGCTGTGGGCCCGCATATCACAAAACGGGTCGAGGCTGACAGAAGAGAAGATGGCGGGACGCCTTGGATGACTGCTTCGTTAAAGGCGAGAAGAGGCGCAACCCCAAGAAAAGTGGAATGAATGGCGGGAGGCCTTAGCCCAGGAGTGGGACAGCTCAGGCTACTAAAAACAAACGAGTATACAGGGTAGGGCCGACAATCCGACAGTAAATATAAATTGAACTGAGTCGGTATACCTCATGACTTTCTGAACTTAGTCTGTGAACTGGTATTACCATAGTGTTTTCATTTATGGTCGTGCCGGCGCGGCGCCGTGTATTATCAATGATCATCATCTTGTCTAGTGTTTGTGGAGCGACTGCCTATCTGACCTTCACAACCCAGTTAGTAATGGGTAATACGATACCCCTTGGGAAGACTGGTTGTCAGACGTTTTGACCCACTGCCTACCTATAACGGCTGTCTAAGATCTACGAATGATTGCAGGGACCAACTGCTTAACGTGCTTCCCGACGCACGGATGAAACTCTTCATGTAATGGGTATCTATACTTCTAGTCTATACTTAATATTATAAAGCAGAAGAGTTTGTTTGTTCGCTTATCTCAGGAACTCCCGACTCGTATTGGAAAATTATTTTTGCATTGGATAGTCCATTTTGATTGCATATTTGCCGATCGTAGTGAACAGACGTATACGTATCGAACAATTATTGCAATAAACAAATAATCACTTGCGAAATTGTGACCTAGTTAAAAATAGCCAGTACTAACGCATACTTGTACAGTACATTTGTGAAAGGTATATTACTCGAAGAAATGACCGGTGATTAACAGGAACAATATATCCTGGTTCATAATGGAGGACAGTCCATTCAACCGGAGTAGTAAATGTGTTCGCTCCCCGCCTTCTACACCTGTGCCCGGCGCCTGTGCACCTCTGCCCGTGATCGTACCCACCTCTACCCCTGTGCCCGTTGCCGTACCCGCCTCTACCCCTCAAGCGCCTATCCAAAGGAAAGATGCCCCTGAAGTTGTTTCGACACCAGAAATCCAGTCCTGGATGGCTAATATTGAACAGAACCTGAACGAGGTGTGCGCTATTGCAAGTGAGGGAAAGCTTAATGTGGAGCAGAAAACAAATATCATCAAGTTAACCCGGAAGATTAGTTACGGAACCTCGCAGATGGCTGTCATGTACCAGTCCGCCAAAGCCAAAGTCCTCCAATCGAGCTACGTCATTAGAACTCTGGAAAACCAACTCGATCTTTCGCAACAGCTCAAGAGCCTTAAGATGAGTATAGAAGATTCGACGAAACCTGCCGAGGGACCTTCTTTTGCTGATATGGTAAAGAAAGGTGCCAACAATTTTATCCACCCAAGTCCCGTAAGTTCTGTAGCCATCTATCCTAGTGACAAATTGAAGACCAGTGATGAAACAAAAACCCTTGTCCAGAAAATTATCTGCCCTGAAGAAATGAAGCTCCACGTGAGAGGCCTGCGCAAGACGAAGAACGGCGGTGTTATCATCAGCACGGAGACGAAGGACGACATTGAGAAGCTGAAACAGTCGGTGCAGCTTACGAGATCAGGCCTAACAGTCGACGAGCCCCATAAAAGAAAGCCAAGGGTTGTGATCATAGGAGTGCCGACATCCATGCAGGAAAATGAGGTTTTTACTTGTGTGTACAATCAGAATCTAGCCGAAAAACTTCAGGATTGCACGCTTGAGACGTTTTTAAGCCTCATTAAATTAAGTCATAAATCTGGCAAGAAAGACTCTGAAACATGTAACTATATTGTTGAGGTATCTGCAGTCATACGCAAAGCCCTGATATCGCAAGACCGAGTTTTTGTAAATTGGTCATCATGCCCTGTGAGAGACTTTACTTTGGTCACACGATGCTATAAGTGTCAGCAGTATGGACATGCGGCCAAGTCATGTCGACAGACGTCGTATACCTGCGGTCACTGTGGTGATCAGGGTCACTCAGTTAAAGAATGTCCAAAAAAGGCTAATGAACCAAAATGCGCTACTTGCTTGCATTTCAAAAAACCAGACAAGCATACCACAGGTGCTGCTGACTGCCCGGCGAAACTAATGGCTGAAAAAAGGTACATCAATTCTGTAGCTTATGGAGGCGCCTAAGAGCGCCGTTTATTAGTTATTTTTCTGACTTTTTTATTTTTATTGTTTTTATTTTATTTTTTTATAGTTTAGCATTATGATAAGTAGTTTAATTAGTGATTTAGATAATTTCTCTGTATCCGAGTCCAAAGTTTGTGAAGCTGAAAACTGCAAACAATATCTATCCGGCTACAAATCTCCACTAACCATATTAACGCAAAATATTCGCAGTGTTTTTAAGAATTTTGATAACTTTGGAACATTTCAGCAACGGCTAAACATTAATTGTGACGTTATTGTGTTAACCGAATGCTGGCTTGCCAAACAGTATAACATACCACTAATCCCGGGATATAATATGTATAGAAGTACCATAAATTACAACCAAAATGATGGTGTGATAGTTTATGCAAGAAATCATCTGAACGTATCAGTTGAGGAACCTGATATGTACGACTGTAACAGATTGTTAGTTAAAATTGGCTCAGATTTTGCGATATTAGCAGTATATCGACCTCCGTCTTTTAAAAACACTACCAATTTTTACTGACTCTCTGAATAAGACCTTGCAGAACCTGTCATCCATCAAAAACACGATTGTAATTGGGGACATTAACATCAATATTCTTCCAGGAAGTACTGATGCCTCTGCTCAGGACTACCTTAACCTGTGCGCCTTTCATGGCCTGCTCCCAGCGCACAGCTTTCCTACACATCACAGTGGCTCCTGTTTGGATCATATTATGCTTAAATCAAATTTCCCTTCGCTTGCACTAGTTGTCAACTCAACAATAACCGATCACAATGCTGCCCTACTAACCCTAAATTGTAAATTACCTAAACAAGGCACTCGCAAAATTTCAAAATTAAATATAAATAGACTTGAAGAAGATTTACGCGTCATCGATTTTGATCCAGTTTATAATTCCGCTGATCCGCAGTTTTGTATGTTGTTTGTAATTGAAATCTTACGTAATGCAATTCAGAAAAACACAGTTGTATCGCAGTTGAGCAACAAAAATCACAACATAAAACCATGGATCACGTCAGGTCTTATTCGCTGTATGAAACATAGGGATAAACTGCATATGAAAGCTAAATCAAATCCAGAAAACGGTTTATTGCAACTTTCGTACAAAAGATATCGAAATTTCTGTAACGATCTTCTTAGAAAAATTAAAAGCAACTACGACAAAATGGTTTTGGAAAAGGCGGGAACAAATAGTAAAAAGATCTGGAAATATATAAAAGACGTAACGTATACTACAAAACAATATGAGTCATCTTCAAGTTTATTACAAGCACACTCGTCACCGGTGGAATCCGCTAACATAGCAAATAATTTCTTTGTTAATGTGGGTAAGTGCCTGGCGGAAAAAAATCTGGGTCAATCCCAAAACCTGACGAGCACTCCATTAACTTCTAACGCTGCTTTATCATCCTTCGTGCTACTAGATACTGACGAGACTGAGGTAGAAAGTATAATCATGACCTTGAAAGAAGACTGTGCAGTTGGCTGGGACAACATTTCGAATAAAATTATTAAAAGATTCAAGGACATTTTGATACCACCACTGACTTATATTTTCCGCATTTGTTTGTCTTCAGGTCAATTTCCAGAGTGTCTCAAAAAAGCTGTAATTATCCCTGTCTATAAATCAGGTAGCAAAGAGCATGTGACAAATTATAGACCTATTTCTTTACTACCCTCTTTGTCGAAAATATTGGAGAAAATAATAAACAAAAGGTTGTTGAAATATTTGGAAGATAAATCTATTCTGTCTGAAAGGCAGTTTGGATTTAGACCTAAAGTTTCAACCGCCGATGCAGTACATCATCTGACTGACTATCTAGCGCATGAACTTGACAAGGGTAACCACACAGTAGGAATTTTCCTGGACCTCGCCAAAGCTTTTGACACAGTTTCCATTCCAACCCTATTGCGCAAGCTTGAGATCATGGGTGTAAGAGGCGCCCAACTGAAAATATTCCAAAGTTATTTAGAAGATCGTTCCCAGTGCGTAAAGATTGGTGATGTCCTCAGCGCTGTTAAAAAAAACACATGTTTTGGTGTTCCCCAGGGAAGTATTCTAGGGCCTACCTTGTTTTTGATCTACATAAATGACCTTTGCAATCTAAAGCTAGAGCATGGCACTATCATAACTTACGCTGACGACACTGCCTTACTTTTTTCTGCTGAATCAGAAAATAAAGTCTACAAGCTTGCGCAACACGGATTTAATATTGTTAATAAATGGCTTCAAAATAACTCACTAACTTTAAATGCAGAGAAGACAAATTACATTAAGTTTTCGATGCGCAAGCAGATATCCAATATCCCCTCAGAGTTGCATGCTCATTGTTGCCCAATCCCGGCTGATAGCCAGTGTAAGTGTCCTAATATTAAGAAAACTAACAAAATAAAATACCTGGGTATTATAATAGATGAAACCCTTTCCTTCAAACAACATATGGAAGCTCTTAATAATAGAATTCGTAAGCTAATATTCGTATTCAAAAAGCTGCGATTAATTACAGATCCAAAAATAATTAGGCAAGTATATTTTGCTCTTTGTCAGTCAATTCTGACCTATTGCATTACCTCATGGGGTGGGGCGAATAAAACTTTGTTATTGCCCATTGAAAGAGCTCAAAGAGCTATTCTCAAGGTGGCTTCTTGCCGCCCTTTCCTTTTCCCCACTAACCTCCTGTATAAATCTTGCGAAGTACTAACAGTTCGACAGTTATTTATTATGAGCACTGTACTAAAACAACACGCAGCACTTCCATATAGTTTGCCCTCAAAAAAGTACAAAACATGCTTTCACGGGCAAGTTTTATATGTTCCTCGGACCGCTACTCTATAACAGGCTAAATGAAAAAGTAAACATCTATTCTTTAAATGGCAATAATTGCAAGAAAATCCTTATGGAAGCTCTTCAAACTATGTCCTATGAAGATGCAGAGAATTTATTACTTGTGCTAAAGTAAGCATTGTTCATAGAATTGTTATTTTTTAAACTAGTTAACTAAGTTAAGATAGTATTATTCTATATACCTTTTCATATTAGTACCGATAATCTTATTATCATATTATGTGATTATTAAATCAATTAATTTTACCTGAAATTGCCTGAAACACAGGATTACCTAGTTCAGGCTCAAAACATAGTGTGAACTTGACATAGATTTAAGAAAAACTGTAAACGTTTACCTTATATTTTTTGAATAAATTTTATTATTATTATTTCCTTTATTCATTTTGTAACAAAGTCTTTACATTTTTAAATATTAATATAAAAAATATATAAAAAACATTTAAAAATATAAAAAATTGTAGCCCACCGGTATCGGGAACAGGGTCCAAGCTACCGGCGGTCAGGGCTCCAGAGAGAGGAACCTCCTAACAATACGGGCCGTGTCCAGGAGTACCGCTTTCTGAATCAAGCCCTTGATCCAGCTGCCTAACGAGAGCCTCCTCAGGTGTTGGTCGAGGCTCTTGGCAATTAAGCCATGCGCTGACACGACTATCGGCACAATGATTGCTGAGTCCACTTCCCACATGTCGACAACCTCGCGAGCCAAGTCAAGATACTTGATTTGTTTATCTTTCTCGGCTTTCACGAGGTTCTCATCATGCGGGACCGTTATGTCAACAATCATTGCGCGCCGCTCTGATCGATCCATCACCACTATATCAGGTCTATTAGCTATAACAGTCCTGTCAGTGATGATGGATTGATCCCAGTACAGTGTGATACTGCCATTAACGAGAACTGGGTCGGGCACATACCTATAGTACGGCACTTCCGATTCCACAAGATTGTATTTTAGAGCAAGTTGCTGATGGATAATCCTGGCTACAAGGTTGTGTCTATGCAAGTACTCTCCGTTAGCTAGACGAGAACATCCGGAGATAATGTGACGGATTGATTCGCCTGGACGGTGGCATGCCCGACATATGTCAACCGTACCGTCCTTCACAATAAATCTCCGGTAGTTATTCGTCATCATAACTTCATCCATAATTGCACAGACAAAACCTTCGGTTTCTCCGAAGAGGTCCCCGGAACGTAACCAAGACACGGACGCTAGAAAATCTACGTCGGGCCCATGAAGAGCCCGGTAAAAGCGCCCGTGAAGCTCCTTGCCCTGCCATTCTTTCCTGCGGTCATCAGTAGTAAGTATTATAGGTTTGCGCCATCATTAATCATTATTATTATTATTATTATTATTATATTATTATATTATTATTTATCTAGGAAGGCTATATAATATAACGTCACGCTGTGACCAACAGGAGCGGAGCAGCAATATGAAAAAAGCAAGCGGGAAAAAAAGCTTCCGTTGAGCAGGCGATGCGTTGCGATGTCAAAACTTCACGCGAACAAATCAAATAAATAAGGCAATAGCCATTTAAAACCAACAACAATAACAAACATTGCATGTCGTAATCCTACTTATTCGTCATGGCGCATAATATTCACACCCACATACAGATCTGTTCCGGGATGAACAGAATTACACATGAGATCATCATAACTAATTAGGATTGGGTACGCTGTCTGCTGCTAAGATATTGTTTGTATCTGTATCTATTATTTATCTCAAATTTCAATCTTGTGATCTATGAGTGTTCGCAGATCTGACGAGGCGGTCTTTTTTGCACATCATCAGCCTATTATTGTTCCCACTGCTGGGACACAGGCTTTCTCTTTATGAGAGGGAATGGGCTAAATCCATCACGCGGGTCCAGTGCGGATTGGTAGATGTCACACTTCTTCGATTTTTTTGATTCTAGGAAATTGAAATGAAAATAAAATCTTTATTTGTAGACATAGGTTGTACATGTACATAGGTGTTACAAATAAATATTATGATAATATAGCGAGTCCATCTACGTCTTGCGTTGAAGCGTACAAATATGTATAAATCCATGCATAATAATCAATTATCAGTTTATATGCAAATACAATTT
Organism: Xestia c-nigrum; assembly: GCA_916618015.1. NCBI lineage: Eukaryota > Metazoa > Arthropoda > Insecta > Lepidoptera > Noctuidae > Xestia > Xestia c-nigrum. Next base: position 11,731,660 of record OU745261.1, on the reverse strand, counting down.
ACTATCAGAAGAGATGTCACTGTCGGAGTAATCCATATAACTATAAAATTGATAAAAAAAGACAGGACATGACGGTTTCATCACGATGTTTTCCTTCACCGTTTTTTTTTGCACTAGCCTTGTCTTTCCCATGTGAATTTGGGACTATAACATTTAATGCTAAGGCTTGCATTTTACCAAAACTCGGCTGATGTGAAGCTTTGATGCGGCTTTGGATGGAGCCCGCTTTCTTAGAAGAAATCGATTCACTCAAACTTTGAAGAGATTTATAGACTACTAGCTGACCCACGCAACTTCGTCTGCGTCACATAAGAGGGAAAAAGCTGCCTACTACTACTACATTTTTTTTCATAAGAACCTTCTCCTGACAATAACAAACACAACAAAAAAAGAATCAGCCAAATCGGTCAATCCGTTTTCATGCTATGTCGTGACAACGGAAAACGGGTTTCATTTTTATAATATAGAAGATTATGGGTATGCGTGCAAGCATTACTATCTTTATGCCTAAGCCCGATAAACTGGTTATCACGGCTTCTGGTAGCTCCTCTGGGTCCTCCAGTTGATCTCTCTTCAAGGCCGGCCATTAATTCATGGTAAATATTTATTTAAGGAACAAATAAAAATGGAAAAATAAAAAAAGACGTGTTGCACTCGAGGACTGCCGCGGTAAAGCTATTGCATAGCATTTTATCCGTAACTAGGAGTTGTAGGCTGTATACATTTGATGTTAGACCTGATTTGTAACCATTTTTTATCAACTTATGCAATTATAATTATGAATTTTATAATGATGGTTCCACACACACATACACAGACACGTCAAACTTAAAACACCCCGTCGTTTTTGCAGCGTCCGAGCGCGATCCGCACGCCGCAAGCCGTGTGCGTTTCATGGTGATGGGAAGCCGAGCCTGAACATTCAGTCTGCGTTTGGTCCTCGAGCCGGCAACAAGCGGAAAAATAAATTAAATAAATAATTATAATTGCATAAGTTGATAAAAAATGGTTACAAATAAGGTCTAACATCAAATGTATACAACCTACAACTCCTAGTTACGGCAATATATTAAAAAGAAAACTAGAAAGAAAGAAAGAAAGAAAAAGCACTTATTAGCCCGACAGGACAACACATAAATTTAGGGTTTTAGGTTATTTTCGTTACGGAATTTCTGGATTCGGTCTCCACGCTCAAGACCCGCGATAGAATATACAATAGTTTTAAACCTTTTTCGCAAAAAAAAACCGACTTGTAAACGCAGTCTTTTGTTTTTACCTTTTTTTAGAAAAAAATTGTATTCAGTAAAAACGTAAAAGTAACCCTAAGCCACTAAAAATCCCATCTTTTTTTTTTCGGATTGGAATATCGCCGGACATTACACACAGCACCATCTAGAGCCACACTAAGCCAGGCTTGGGTCGTGGACACCAGATAGTTGATATACTACATATACATATTATACCTGTTTTGTTTGTAAATACATACTTATTATACATATAAACAGCCATGACTCGGAAACAAATTAATGTCCACGGTCTTTCTTTCGTTGTGGTGTGGTTAGTGCCAAACATGTTGTCTGTGTTTTTATGCTGCCCATTAACCGAATACCATGACTATCGAAATGGGAAAGTTTCGAGAGAGGACGTACCCGCGCAAAGACCCCTTTTTTTTTTTTTTTTTTTTTTTAGGATGGGAAATCATCAAATGACTTCTCCCACTCTGGGCGGAGCGGGAGGGAGTGTCAGACTCTTACTGACTAAAACCCATCCATGTTCCTTCCTCGCCCTTTATGTTCCGGGGCCGCGGTATCTCTTTCGAACAGGCCCGCAACCCCGGCAGGCTTCGGCCCTTGCGGGCCCCTCTCCTTTTGCTGACATCTCTTTGAGGCGCGCGTGGAACACGAACGCGCCGTCGACACGGCCTGTCGTCGTCGTTAGACGGCCGGACGGCCAGCTATTGCCCATAGCCAGCCGTCCACAGGCCCGCATCTACGGTGGCCGGTAGCCACCACGTGGCCCCCGACGCCCGTTGCGTCTCCCGCGGCGGCCGGGAAGAGAGGATCTCTCCCTCTCTCGTTCCGCCACCTCCTTCGCTAGCATGACTGCTTCGCAGAAGGAGGCGACGGCTTCCCATTCCGTCTCGCTCCGGACCATGGATTGAACCAGGGCCGGACGCGAGAGGTCGCCGCCGCCGATCGCCGCCCCGAGGACACGGCGGAGCTCCGCCCACGCAGGGCAGACTTCCACCGTGTGCTCCACCGTGTCCTCCGGTCGATCCTCGCAGTGGAGACACCCGGGCGATTCCTCCCGCCCGATTCGGTGCAGGTACCTCCCGAAACATCCGTGTCCGGTGAGGACCTGCGTCAGGCGGAAGGTGAGGACGCCGTGGCGCCTCTCCAGCCACTCCTCAAAGAGGGGACTTACCGCCACTATCGTGGCGTGCCCTGCACGGGGTTGCGACAGTCGCTCTCTCCATGTCGCCATGAGATCGCGCCGGAGGTCAGTCCGCTGAGCGGCAATTTGCCGCGGCAGCGGAGTTTCCCCCCGGCGTAGTACCTCCGCGCGCCACTCATGCAGGCGCGCGAGGACTATCGCCTCCAGATCCCACGGCGGCAATCCGGCAAGCAGGCCCGCCGCCTCGCGAGAGATCGTGCGGTACCCACGGACCATCTTTACGGCCACCACTTTTTGGGGCGCGTTCAGATAGTGAGCGGCACGCCGCTTCAGGGAACGCGCCCACACTGGGGCCCCGTAAAGGGCCATGGACCGCACGACCCCCGCGTAGAGCCTGCGGCAGGAGGCGTTTGGCCCCCCAAGGTTGGGCAGGAGCCGCCTGAAGGCAGCCCCGGTCCGTTCTAGCCTGGGGGCCAAACGTCGGAAGTGCTCCACGAAGTTCCACCGGCTGTCGAGGACGAGTCCTAGGTACTTCAACGTCGACTCGACGCCGATGGATACCCCTCCTACCGTCAGTGTGGATCCCGACGGTGGCGCATTCCGAGGCCCATGAAAGCACATGGCCTCGGACTTGTGCAATGCCACCTCGAGACCCAGTTGCCGGATCCTCTCAACGACTATCGCAACCCCGCGTGTCATAATTTCGGCCGCCGCCTCGTGCGACCTCCCCTGTGCCAGCACCAGGGTGTCATCTGCGTAGCAGACGACGCTGACACCACTAGGGAGGTCCGCGCGCAGCACCCAGTCGTAACCGATGTTCCACAGGGGCGGTCCCAGAACCGATCCCTGTGGGACACCGCACGACATCTCTCGCCGGTTCCAATTTCCGCAGCGACTGGGGTAGATGACGGCCCTGTCCGTCAAATAGTCCCCGACCACACGACGGAGGTAGGTCGGCACCCGGTGATACCGGAGTGCCTCCATGATGCAGCTCCAGGGCAGGGAGTTGAAAGCGTTGGCGATGTCGAGAGACACCGCCAAAACAACCCCGCCCCGGGATATCGCATCCCCCGTCGTGAGGGCTCTCACGCGCATGATGGCGTCCACTGTAGAGCGCCCCTTGCGGAAACCAAACTGGTTCTCCGCAAGATTCGGCCCCATCCCCTCAAGGTGCTCGGCGAGGCGGTTTGCAATGACTCTCTCAAAGAGCTTGCCCACCTCGTCGAGCAACACAATGGGCCGAAATGCGGACGGAGAGTCCGCAGGGCGCCCCGGCTTCTGGATGAGGACCAGTTTCCCCGTCTTCCAACGAAGCGGGAACTGGCCTCTCTCCAAACATGCGCTTAAGAACCCTTTCAGTCGGGGCCCGAGAGCCTCCGCATCCGAGGCCAGGACCCAGGCTTTGCCAGGCAAGCCATCTGGTCCCGGGGCGGTATTTTTGGCCTTGAGCCTACCTACCGCCACTCTCAGGTCTACCCCAGTCACTTCCGGAGTGTCGTCGTCGTCGCTTGGATCCGACACCGCAGGTGGCGGAGCCATAGGCGGGGGCGGATGTTCCCCCCGCGAGGGGAACAGAGCGCTCACCACGTCCTCCACGAGGTCGGGCCGGAGACTCTGCGTCAGCGGGGGGGCCCAGGTGCGGAGTTTGTTCCGCACCATCTTGTAAGGGCGCCCCCACGGATCTCTGTCGAGAGTCTCCAGCATCTCTGAGCGGGCCAGTTCCCTGGCCCGCAGGACAGCCTCCCGGAGGGCGGTCTTCGCCGCTCTGTATCCCTCATACAGCTCCGCCTCAATGGCTTCCGCATCCGGCGGGCGGATGCGGAGCCTGCGATGCCTGGCGTACAGGCGCCGCGCTTCGACACACGCCTCCCTCAGAGACGTTATTTTGCGCGACCACCAGTACACCTGGCGTCGGGCGCTTCCTGGCCGGACTCGGGGCATTGCCACGTCACATATGTCGGACATGGCCCCCTGGAACCACTCTGCCTCAGTGTTAACGTCGGCAGGCCTGTCCGGTGATGTCACCCAGGCCTGCACGATCGAGGCTTCCAGGAGGAGCTCCCGGTCCAGCTGCTTCAGCGCCCAACGCGGACCACTCGGGGCCTGTTGGACCGGCGCGCTCGAGGACTGGGCGGAGACGTCAAACCGGATGTACCGGTGGTCGGAATGTGTCTCCACCCCCTCCATGACACGCCAGTCAACGACACGCGGCGACAGAGCGGGGCTAGCGAACGAGATGTCCACCACCGACTCGCCCCGCATCCGCACACACGTGGGAACAGAACCCCGATTAAGGACGTCCAGGCCCCTCTCCAGGGCCCAGTCCTCCACCATCCTTCCCCGCACATCTGTGCAACGAGAACCCCAAGCCAAGTTCTTGGCATTGAAGTCCCCGAGGACAAGCACGGGGAGGGAATGGCTTCCGACGACGACACTCAACTCTGCGAGAGAGTTGTGGAACTCGGCGAGAGTTCGGCTCGGGGAGAAGTAGACTCCCACCACGACGATCTCCCCGAACCGTGCTGCTACGCACCCCCGACCCCTCCTGACATTTTCAAGGGTCGGGGTACCGGCGGCGGCCGATGACACTATGGTCACTGAGCCGTCAAGGTCCGCCACCCAGTCTTCCCTGGGCAGGACAAAGTACGGCTCAGAGACCACAGCGATGTTGATCAACCACTGCGCCATGCTCTGAAGCAACAGGTTCTGAGCACAGGCACAGTGGTTGATGTTCGCCTGGAGGAAGCGTAATGGCGCCGTTATTGAACGTCCATTATCGCCTCCCCCCCTCGGGACCCCTGTGAGGGCCCCTCCGCAGGCGAGCTCAAAGCGGCAGCGGCGGCGGCGACAGCGACAGCGGCTGTGGCGGCCGCGGCAGCGGCAGTGGCGACGGTGGCGTTGGCGGAGGTGGCGGAGGGCCTTCCCCTGCCTTTGGCTCCGCTCTTGGCGGGAGCGGCGCAGGCCTTGCTCCCAGCCCGATGATCGGCCGGCTTGCGGGCCGCCGCACATGCAGGGCAGTGTGGCGCAGCGCTGCAACCAGCCGACACGTGGCCGGGCTGACCGCAGCGGAAACAGAGACCGCTGCGGTCAACCTCCGAGGCACACTTCACTGACACGTGGTGTCCCACGTGGCAGCGGAAGCACCTCAGAGGTCTGGGCTCGAGCAGTTTTACCTGCACCGATATCCAGCCCACCAAAAGCCTTCGGCCCTCCACAATGGCTTTCGCCGCCGCCACGGGGCAGCTCACCGTAACGGTTTGCATTCCCGTGGGGTCCGGACGAAAGGTGCCTGCCTTGACCTGGTCGGCAGAGCACCCCCCGGACCTAGCGACGGCGGCCACCACCTCCTTCTCGGTGACGCAGTCTTCCAGACCCATGACGCGCAGATCGGCGCATCTGACGGGTCTGGAGACTCGGGCCTCGTCCGCGTTTAGGGACGCTCTCAGCTTTTCAGCGAGAGCATCCGCGGACGAGCCGCTGGTTTCACCGGGGATCTCCAGCATCCGAGCCCCCGTTGCGGTGACTCTGAGCCGGAGGCCCCCGGTGATCCCGAGCTCACCGAGATCCACATTCTCCTTCACCTTCGCCAGCAGGTCGCGGTAGGTCACGCCCTTCTTTTCCGCTTCTGGCTGTAGTGTAATCACTACAGCGGCGGTTTTCGGGGCGCGAAGCCTCGCCGCGACCTTTCGCGCCTTGTTCTGGCGCTGCCTTTCTTGTTTGCGGGCCTTTTTGGCCGCCTTTCGCCCCCTCTGCTTCTCCCCGGCCACTTGCCATTCGGCTTCAGCCGTGGGAGGTGCAGGGGGTGTGGGCCCACCCGCAACTGGCGCTGGCGCTGGCACCGCCGCCATCTGTGCCGCTGCCTTGCCCTTCTTTTTCCTTTGGGCCGCCTTCTTCTGCCCAGCCGGTGCCGCCACCTGTTTGGCCGGAGTCGGCTTTACAGGGGGCGGGGGGGGCAACGCAGCCACGCCGGGGGGCCGACTGGATGGCCCCGGAGCGGATGCAGCAGCCGCGTACGAGCCTCTGCTCGTGCCCGCGACCGCCTTGTTCGCGCCCAGGGGAGGGCGCAGAACAATTCCCTCCAGGACGGAGAACCGCGCCTGGAAGGAAGCTAGCTCCTTTCGAACCAGGTCCAGGACCTGGTTCTCCACCGGCACAGGCTGGCTCCCCCTCTGAGCTTGGGCCCCTCCACTTTCAGGGGCCACGCGGGGGCCAGGCTTACTCAGACTGGCCAGATCTGCCTTGAGCTTGGAGTTCTCCTTCTGGAGAAGCTCCATATCCGCCGCCAGGCGGGCCACGTCCGCCCGCAACTTAACCACCTCATCCCCTTGTGAGGAGGGAGGTGGAGGCCCCGAGAAATACGCCTCCGCCGCCGCCAAGATGGAGGCAGAAGCCGCGGGTATGGCCTGGCGTTTCGAAGAAACCTTCACCTTTACGGCCACACTTTTTAGCGCGGCTGCCACCTCCTCTGCAAATCTGGACTTACGCTCCGCCTCGGAGCCGCCAGGTGCACTCGCCTCACTGCCAGACCCCGGGGCAGTCATGCCCGGGTGGCGCCCCTCTTCGGCCAGTCGTGCCGACCTTTCTGAGGCAGAAAGCCCCCCTCGCTTGCCTCGGATCCCCCCGCGCTTGCTGGTGGGGATCTTGCGAGCAGAGGCCATCTGCTCCTCCTCTGAGGACGACGAACAGTCGCCGTCCTTCCGGGACCGCTTGCGGAAGAACTTACTGTTCTCCGTAGCAGCCCCGGCACCCTCGCGGCGGGAGCTCCCTGAGCCTCCCGCAACACTCACCTCACTCAACGGCGCAAAGACCCCTCAGAAAGGTATTAGTACGCATTTATTTTAGGGCTGAACTTTTTGAATAGAATGTCGTGTTTTACCTGGTAGCTAACAAGGGGCAAGAGAAACAAGACAATAATGCCAAAACAAACGATTATCAATCATCAAGTTTTTATCCAGATTTCGTAATAATTGCATACATCGTGAGTTGAGTACATTAGTAGTGTTATTAGTCAGTGCAGTTAATTAAATACTGTTCGTACTTAATCAATCAGCAATCAGATATAATGCTATTAATTGTGTTAGTGTGGCTGTAATTAAAACCTAAAAAAAAAAAAAAAAATGAGCATGCCATGATTTCCTTTCGGCCTGTCAGAAATCGAAACGGTTGCGGTGTCCGATGAGCCTAGAACGAAAGAACGAACGTGCAGAGCTAAAGGCCAACGCACACTGGAGTCGGTAGGTAACTTATTCAAAATATAAGGATAAGTTGTTGTACTTCCGTCAAAAAAAAAAAAAAAAAAAAAAAAAAGGTTAATTTTTCATGTTGTACATTTGCATAAACCAAAACATCAAATAGTTTATCATTAACACTGAAATTCGGATATTTGAACCAGAAAGAGGCTACCCTCTTTCTGGTTCAAATATCCGAATTTCAGTCCGAGTTGGTCTACACCAATGACGTATTATAAATATACATATATATAAATATATCATTGGGGTAGACCAATTTGTCTGCTCATAAAAACCCATCCGCAACAACTTCTGTTTTCGATTCCTGGGTCGGGCAAATTGTTAATGGGTTATTTCCATCAGGAATTTTGTCAGTAAGAGCCATGGAGTCTGGAGTTGTGCCTAATTGATGGCATTAGGCTCGCCCGCTATTACGTTGGTCCTAAACATAAGTGGCAAAATGTAGCCATACTATAATTAGGTACACATCTGCCTAACCTTTGTAGATAACAGGCGTGATGTTATGTTATTTAATAATGTTATAACTATGGATATAAAAGTAATCGTTCATTTGTTACATTACAACTGTTGTTGAATTTACTGTTTCAGAAGCAGTACCCACCCGTCTTCCGGTGATTGGCGGTGCTCAACGTAGAGTTGTTAACAAACACTCCATTATCAGTAATAAGACCGAAAAGTGAATTTATGAAAACAGTTTAATCAAACTAAATACGTTCGTCATGGCTAATAATGATACCAGTGAACAGTGGGATTGGGACATAACGTATACTCATTATTATGCTATTCAATTAATTGTCAGTGTGTTGACACTAGCGACGTTAATATTTGGCGTCACGTCGTGGTGTATCCTGAAGAAGTTTAGGAAATATAAAAACTATGTATTTCTGAACGCCATCTTATTAAACTTCTTACTTGGTACTCTGAGATACTTTTCTGACTTAGATAGTTTCATATTACCAGACTATCTAATTCGATACTTGGTGACAGCGAAGACCCACTGGTTGGTAGTTGTCAGTCATATGTTTTACGTTGAATTTGTTAAAGTTTTTAATTGTAATGTCAGTAGAAAATATTTAAAAAGCAGTATTTTTGGTTGGGGTCTGCCTTTAATTACAACCCTGTTGTTTACGCCTGCATATATTGATAGACTATTTAGTTTAATTCCTAATGACTTGTTAGATTCGGTCGTTTTTAATATGATCAGTGTGGTTATGTACTTAGGAAATCTAGTTGTACCGGTGACAATTAACTGTTTATTTTATATTATAATTGTATTTTCCCTTTTCCGTAGTTTTAACATGAGCACACAAACAGATTCGATCTGCCGTCGTTTGTATATCGCCACTCTAATATTTATTTTGAGCGAGCTCTTATTGTTATATGAATATTTTATTAGAATCGCATTCACTATCAGCCCCGTTGTAGATATTTTCATAAACGTGTTATCAATGTCTAATCCACTTTTATTGGACGTATTTTTTGTCATTTTAAGAAGTAATAGAACAATATGGTACGACTATTACATAAGTAAATTAAATCAAAGACGTGTTGATAACGATATCAATATGCGTAACAGAACTGCCAGATCTGGTGATTCCCGTCCAGTGGTTACTGATGTATAACTATAAATACTATAGAAAATAGTTACTATTGGGTAAAAAATCCACCTTTTCGCGTGTCCAGTGAGCTAGTGTTTTTTTTTGTCAAAGATTCAGCACTGTCATCCAATATGGCGAAACTTCTTGCATACTTGGAACTTTTCCTGGGGGTTTAAAATGCCGCTTTAGCAGAGTCGTAAATTAATCACGATAAAAAATTTTAATTCTTAAAATGGTCTTTGTATTAGGTATTAAGTAAGTACCATAAAGTCTATTTTAAGAATTTTAAATTTTGTTCAATAAAATGAATCAAGAAAATAAAAAAATCTTAAAATGGACTTTATGGTAATAATACTGAATATTTTTTTTTACGTGAATCATTTACGATTTGCTAAAGCGGCCATTTTAGAACACCTGTTGACAACGATGTGGACGAATTTTTCGATGCCTCGTTATTGTTCTCTGGACGCCGCCGCCGCCGATTCGACAGAGATAACGACAAAATCGTTGTTAACTTGCAGTTGCTAATTAGTAACGAATAAATTCGGTTGCAATAATGATGCTTGCGAGAAACGCATCGAGGATGTAAAGACTTTCATTGCCTACTCGCAAGCATTTATAGAATTTATTCGTTAGTAATTAGCATTTGAAAGTTCACGATTTTGCCGTTATCTCTGTCAAAACTGCCGGCCCTGTTTAGTTTCTTGTACATATTAGAATTATTATTTTTAGCTAGTCTTGTAGTTTGTAATAAATATGAACAAAACTTTAAATATTTAAGAAGACATTATTTCTCTTCCTATCTTCTTATCTAAAGTAACTGTTGCTCTTGTGTTGTGTTTTTAATATTTATAGATTAATATAACAGTATATTTGAAAAGCCGCTGAACGCCGCCGCCGCGCGCCGCAGGAGTGACAGACTCCTTTATCTGCTAAAATTTAATCTAATTAGTCCGTTCGTTTCTCTATTCCGTTATAATATTGATGAACCCGCCACCATCTCTGCTTGGCAGTTGGCATTAACAATTATTTACAAAGATCGTTATTGAATAGACAGAAGGGTTAAGCGCCATCTATTGGTTTTGTATTAACTAGTACTTAAATAGATCTTCGAGTAACAATTTAAGAGATAAATTAAACAAGTTTAGCTATAACTTTACTTAAAATTAAGATAAGCAAATATATGTCAATTGGGATTTTACCAATTTGTCTTAAGAAGGTATTTTGTGGACTATGATTTGTTTGTATGGCAACATTTCACCATGTTGTGGAATGTGGCGCTAAGTAAGATTTTAATGTTCAATACTACAACTAAATTAGTTTATATATCTAATTATTGACTAAAAAGTGACAAGATTATTTTACAGAAGAATTTACTAGTCAAAGACTGTGTTCTTTATTTAGGAAATAAGTATTTTTAAGCTAGAAAGAAGTCAAAACAAAGATGAACATTAAATGTAAGTAGCGACAGCCCCAGTCACAAGACATGAAAACTGTGAAAATACTGTAATTGCCCATATCCTAACGTAGACCCCTATGGAGAAGAACGGGCAAGAAACTCCATGGACACTTTTTAAAATCAAATTATTTTTACAAAACTTTTACAGCTGCACCCGGGACGTCTGGGTGTCTCTATCCCAGCGGCCCGGATCGGTCGTAAGACCCATAGGGCCCTACCGCACAATAAGACTGGCGGTAGGTTTACAAGCTTCGGGCTCACAGTAGCACACACCTCCCTGTGTCACCGACAGGGAGAGATCACATCCCCGGGTTATCCCGCCCGGGGAGCTAGGTACTGGTATCGATAGATAGGTCATCAGAATAGGCCCTTCAGGCAATTCTCAGACAGTCGTGTCGCTGGCAAGTTTGTTTGTGTTTTTCTTCTTGCCAGTAAGCACTACGAAAAACACAAGGGTGGGTTCGTTTTTAACGGGGAACTGTCTGCCCGGGGAGTTCACGTTTTACGTGTCTCCTCGGGACTAGGTTACCTCTTAGTTAGCTTACCTCATTAGGGAAATAGGATTATTAGGCTCCCCCCGCCAATGTGGCCAAGGCGCGTAACAGCATATTGAACGCGCAGTTCGACGACTTAATATCGGAACTGTTGTCTGACGACAGACCCTATATTAAGGATAAGTACGCGGAGTTACTTACATCATTTAAGAAGGCTGGCTTCAATGCCCTCAGGAAGGCCATTACCACACCTCCGAGATCATGCTCGCGTTCGCCCTCCCCCGCACCGATTGCTCAATCCTCCGATATGGAGATTGTAGATTCCCCCCCTTTACGCTGAAAGCTCTCCGGAGAACTTGAGCACCAACTCCTCGTCCTCTGAATCAGAGGACTTTCAGTAGGTGCAGAAAGGCAAGAGGAAGAAGGGAAGGAAAGCGAAGGCCGATAAGGCCAAGAAGGCTGTTACAGCCCTCAACGCGCCTCCCCTTGCTCCTCTAGCCTCCCCGCCCCCGTCCAGTTCTAGTGCTCCTCAAGCTGCCCCCCAGGGCAGCCGCCCGTCCAGCCCTATGGCTACTTCTTCCTCGCAAGGTGCGGCTCCAGTCAGCCGCCCTGCAAGCTCTATGGCTGCTTCTCAGCCAGCCCCCTATTCAGCTGCTCCTTCTTCTAAGAAGCAGTTAAAGCCCCCCGCTCTGTACATCTAGGAGAAATCCAGGTGAACAGAGATCTCCAAAATGTGTGTGGATCGCAAGATCCAAAACACTAACGCGCCCTCTACCCTCCAGGGTATCAAGGTCAAGACTCCCACGTCCACGGACTTTAGGAATCCAGTCCATGCGCTTCGTGGAAGGAACGTCGCCTTCCACACCTACAGTCTCCCTGAGGAGAAGTCGACCCGTGTGGTCATTAAGCGGATCCCCAAGAAGATTCCCTCCCAAGACATCCTGGAGGATCTCACCTCCCAGGGTATTCCCGTTTCGGCGGTCCACCGCCTCCACAAAAGTAGGTCCCAAGGGGGTGACGAGTACGACATGGTACTCGTAATATGTGACCCGGTTGAAGGGCACCACCATATATTTAAAGTCCGTGCAGTATGCTCGCTCTCGGGCATCATCATTGAGAGGCCTAAAAAGCTCAAAATCGTCGGGCAGTGTCATCGCTGCCAGCTTTATTGTCACAGCCAAAAGCACTGCTACGCACCGCATAGGTGCGTAAAGTGCCTCGGCGACCATGCCGCGGCAGACTGCACCCGTCCTAAGGACAGGAACCTCTGCACAGAGCCGCCTTGTTGAGTTCTTTGCGGACAGTCTGGCCACCCGGCAAACTACAGGGTCTTTCCCAAAGCCCCCTAAACAGTCCGCTGGTAAGTTGACCAATCGCGCCAACCAACGCCAGCAGAGGGAAGCTCCCTCGTCCTACAAGGTCCTTCATGAGCGTCTCAGCCCGCAGAAGCCCTCCCCATGGAACATGCTGAATCATCAGCAAGCGTTCCCAGCCCTCGCGAAGTCTTAACCCAACCCCCCCATGCCCGGTCTTTTGGACAACCCTGTCCCAGCGCCCACTACCGTGGTCGCCCCTAGGCCCCTCCTCATACCCGAGCTCCCGTTGCTCAAACCCGCGCTCCTGCTTCTTTTCGGCTTTAGTGACTCCGTGATCATCGCGGGCGATCTTAATGCCAAACACCCAGCCTGGAACAGTAGAATGACGAACCCGAGAGGGAAAGTCCTCTACGATCTAGGTCTGTCTCTAAATTTCGACGCGGTCGCTCCTATGGAGCACACCTATCATCCCGACACTCCCAGCTATCATCCTGACGTGATCGATATAGCGCTGCTCAAAAATGTGAACCTTCGGTTACACTTGATTGAGACGTTACACGAGCTCCACTCCGACCACCGTCCAGTGCTCATGATCATTCACCCCAGCCAACCCCCTCCCACCATTCTCAAATGGAGGAAAGTAAGCGATATGCTGAAATCTGAAACGTCACCACTTCTCGATGGTATTCCCGACCATGTCGTCTCAGTCGCAGACACTGAAGCCGCAATCAACTCGTTTTCAGAACACATACAATCCGTACTGAAGGATTGTTCTCGAGAAGTACCAGCGATGAGCGATCACCGCTGGATACTTCCCGACGACCCTGCCTGGCCCTGCGACGCGAACAAGACTCACATGCGTTCCTTACAGCGTGCTGTTAAGAAACGCACTAGTGAGTTTCGTTCAAATCAATGGGACAAAACGCTAAGCGAACTCGAGCCCACTCACCAAGCCTTCTGGCCGCTTCAGAGGAAGTTGCGTACCTCGGAAGAGGTTTCTTCTCCACTCCTCATCCGTCCCTATAAAAGCGTCGCTTTTGACGACTCTGAAAAAGCTGAATGTCTGGCCGACAGTTTGGAATCTCAGTATTCACCAAGCACTCTACCAGTAGACAAGCAGCACCTCGATGAGGTGGATGCAGAAGTTGAACGTAGAGCATCGCTTCCCCCTGTAGAAGACACCGATGGCCCTCTCCCCACTTCTTCCGGAAGAGGTCAAGGATATTATAGATAAGCTACAGCCTCGGAAAGCCCCAGGCGCCGACGGCTTCACTGAAAGCCCAGCCTTCTTACTACGGGCCGATCAGTCTCCTGAGTGCTCTCGGCAAAATCTATGAAAGGCTTATTTATAAGCGTCTCAGAGATTATGCCGAGACAAAGGGCCTCATCCCTAAAGAACAGTTTGGCTTCAGGACCGAACATTCTTGTATACATCAAGTCCACCGCATCGTTGAACACGTTAGCGCTGGTTTCCAGCGTGGAGCGATGACGGGGGTGATGTATTTCGATATTGCGAAAGCCTTTGACAAGGTCTGGCACAATGGCTTATTATACAAGCTATACCAACTCGGTGTGCCTGACCGTCTCGTGCTCATCTTACGAGACTTTCTGTCAGACCGTACCTTCCGCTACCGTGGGGGTAAGACGTTATCCTCTCCCCATCCTATCCGTGCCGGAGTCCCTCAGGGCTCCGTTATCTTCCCCTCGCGTTCACGCTGTACACCAGCGACATACCGATGAACAAGAAGGTTCAGACAGCCCTATTTGCTGACGACACCGCGATTTATTACACTGGCCGTTCTCAAGCTAACATCCGCCGCATTCTCCAAATAGCTGCCGACTCGCTCGGCGCTTGGTTCCGTAAGTGGAGAATTGAAGTTAACCCTGAAAAGAGCCAGGCAGTTTTATATTATAAGGCACGCCTTAAGCGTTCGCCAGGTCCCCCTGCTCCACACGGATGATCGACTTGTTCAGCAATCTGCAAAGCAACATCTTTATATTAATTATTTCTGGGAAACTACTTTTTTTTTTGGGGTGTAAAATTACCCCTATCACTATGTTTGTCAAGCCTATCCCCTGGAAGAAGCAAGCCAAATATTTTGGAGTTATTCTTGACGACCATCTGTCATTCAAGGCCCACATCAAAGCAGCTCGTGACCGAGCTGCCTTCGCTATGGGCCGACTCCATTTCATGATCACTAGAAAGAGCAGGTGGTCACTCAAGTGCAAGTTGCGTCTTTACACCGCAGTCATCCGTCCTATCATGGCTTACGCTTGCATAGTATTCGCTCATGCCCACCCGCGTCATATCCACACGATGCAGACCTTGCAGACCGATTCCTCCGTAAGATCACCGGTGCCCCACCTTACGTCCATAACGATAGTCTACACGTAGACCTTAGAATCCCTACCGTTAAGCAGTTCATGAAACGCCTTCAAACTCAAACTCAAAACTCAAATCATTTATTTCAATTTGACCATTACGGCACTTTTGAATGTCAAAAATACAAAACTAAATCAAAGCTACAGTCACAGTCACAAGGCATAATAACTTGAGAAAGTACTGTAGTTGCCCATTCCCTAGCGTAGATCTCTATGGAGAAGAACGGGCAAGAAACTCCATGGACACTCTTTTCAATCAAAATATTGTTACAAAATCTTGGTTACATCATTCATGTTGTGATTATACATATATGTGAGAACGATGTAGAAAGACGTGCACATTAAGAGCGTCTAGAGAAAAGATTAAATCAACTTAAAAAAATAAATAAATTAAAATTAACCGTGGCCGCTGAGAGTTGACCAGTCTCAATTGACAGCGCCCGTTCATGAACATGACGCTTTCCAAGCGTTACTGCTATCAAGCATAGGAACCCCCTAAACGCGTCGGCCACCCGGTACGACCCATCGCGTATTAGCTCAGTCCAACGTCCACGTCAAGCCACGTCGCCCCCGACGACCCGATCACTATCTTGCAAGAGAGTAGGAAAGATACCAGTGCAGTTCGTAGAATGTACAAATACAGACCGAAAACATTCCGACCTCGCCGCAGAGGTCCGGCGCGTAATCTCCGTTCAATCCCTTTCCGACCCTTGCTCGAGCCAGCGCGTGATGCTGAGCCTGTAGTAATAAAACAGTCCCTAAATAAAGACAACCAGATCCAGCCTGTCCCTTTGCTGCCCACAGCGACGCCCTAAGCCGAGGTCCGTACCCCACAGGGGGTGCCCTTAGAGCGCTGTCGCTTAGTTTACAGTCATTTTTGCCCTGGTTGGAGGCCTTAAATTCAAGGCATCCACAGGACTTGCCCGGTTAAGCAGAAGCCAGTCTGCCTAGACTGAACCAACTGAACTGCGAGAAGCCCTAACCAAAAAAAAAAAAATAGGAAAAAACGCGCGCTGCGTTGGCGTTGGCGTTAACTTTTTCAAAAGGACGTACGCGTGCTCGTTTCTTCTTTACAGTACAGGATAGATCTTGAACACTTAAATCGGACCAGTAATCACGTAAAAATAGGTGACCATACATGAAACAATAAGACGCCGGTCGAACTCATAACCTCCCCATCTTTTTATAAGTTGGTTAAAAATTGTTTAGAGACTGTGCACCCCATTATAATTATCTACTATGCTTTGTGGTATAGTTATTTGATAAAAAATAACGAGCAATTTAGATACCAAAATGTTAAATTAATTAAATTAGTGCCTAGTAAGTAAAGATAAATATACTCCCTTCAGCGTTTGATTATAAACAATTGTTAGATTCGCAGTTTCACAAGCAACACTCGTTCATGGGGTTTGGCGGTGCTTTATGTTGAACCCTTTACGAATACTGACTTTTATTCTAAGTTCTAAGGACCGTGACTCTTAGAATGGCAGCTTAACCCTCTCGATATTATGCTATTGCATCCATCGTGCTTCTTCTGACTCGAGCGACGTTTATTTACGACGTGGCGTCATTAGTGCTGTGAAGAAGTTTCGTAAGTAGAAAATAAAACTATTTAAAGCGAATGAATGAATGTGGTTACAGCCTTTTCGGAAACCGGCTTGTTGGGTAGCTGGAAATCGTCAAACTTGCGCGCGAGACGATTAACCATTTTGATGCCAATGTCACATATACGTGACAAGCAAGCGCGTTCCCTGTACGCCAAACAACACAAATATGTGACAAAATAGTAGATGAAATTGTGGTTTGGCGTGGAGGGCACGCGCGAGCGTTTATGCTGTGGGGCGGTCAAAAGGTTAAGACAAGACGGGACGAGACAAGAACGAGACGAGTTTTGGGACCAGTTCTAGATTTATTAGAATAGAGCGAAGAAATTTTTACGATGACAATGTTAGATTTAAACGGGAATCACAAAACAACGAAGAAAAAATGATTTGAGATGTATGTGTCTAGAATAACAAGTGAGAGTTTCGGTTAATTTGCAAATTTTAAAAGGGTGCTAATTAAGGCAGCTTCTTTAAAATGTCATTCTCGTCTGCAAATATATTTAGTTGTCTAATGAATTAATAGGTCAGCGACGAACTTTTAGCGTCTAATAAATGGTTTATAAGCGACCATATATTGTAAAACAAGCTACTGTTAATATGAAGCAACATGGTGATAATTCTTAAGCAACTAAATTTGTGAATATGTCTACTCATTGCCAGCTTCTAAGCATAGGTTTTTATGTTAAGTATAATTGTACTTATGTCCTAAGTTACAATAATGTAAGGCAATCAAATAATGAATACTCGTAACATTGTTATTTGTCACGGAATAATCAGCGCAGGTTGTGCTTTACCTGGTCTCCCACGCTTCCTCTTTACACCAATTTTTTGTGTTTTTGCTTCTGGCGGCGGAAATTCATGTTTCATCCTGATAGCCAGACCCACCAAATGCTTGTAAGAATACTTGCGGTGAAAATCTGGACAGTCACAGTGGCCATTAATCCACTCCTCTTCTTTATTCGGTAATGTAATTTTCCAAGAAGAATAAAACACTTTTTTGTACTCATCAAAATCGTTGAATGTTTTCTCCGTCAAAGTAGTCCTCGTGTAGTTCCCTGAGGTAGGTATTAGTTGTTGGTGTTGATAGTATTGTTCTAATTTTGGTATCGGTTTTACACCATAGATATCCGGCTGTCCAGTCAGCTAATTTTAACACCGGTGTCGTCGCAAAGAGTTCTTCCGTTGCCTGTTGTGACCAGCTAGTAACCATGTCCTCTGCAACTACTAAAAAACGGGACAACGGTATACGCTCGCGGAGGGTATTTTCATCTTTAATAATCCTATTAAAAGATTCGAGAGCATTATTAGTCACAGGTGATAAGATAGGTGTTGCACCTAAATACCAATTAGGGTTTTTAGTGAGCCATTATTTTTTAAAATATGTCATAAATGCCTTTTGCTCATGCCATTTCGCCAAGAAAACTTTTGAAGCGGCGGTAAACACTTCAGGAGAAGTAGCACACTGCAATGCGTTTATATCTTGCAATATGGCTTTTCGTGATTTTTTCTCACTTGTTTGATCCAATTTCGTACACATTTGCTTGTTAGCGTGTGCCCAGCACATTCTTACTATAGTTGTGACGTAGTGGGTGCAGATGATGAAATAATAAACGTTTCTTATGCGACTTGGTAGTTTATTATTGTAGCAATCGTATGATTAAAAAATAAAAATAACCGTGCGTCGGTTTTTTTTAGAACTTCTTCATTAAATAGAAACTAGCTGTGCTAGTTAGAGTAAACACTCAATACTCTGATACCAGGAAGAAACTTAGGAAGATGTATATCGTTACATAATTTTGGTAGGACTCCTCATAAAAATGGCTGTGCAGTCAATGCCACAAGCCAATTTTAAATTCGAATTTTGAAAGGACTGTTACATTTCTTTCTTTGAGTACAAGTAAGTACTATGGAGGTTTTTTAGTCGTCGTGGAGGTTTTACGTCCACGAGACTGTAAATGAAACGACATCGTTACATAGTTTCTTCTCCGAACACGTCAATAAAAGCATTTTGTATGCTTTTTGCGGCGTCGCATATCAAAACCTTTGGGTCAAATGCATATGAGAAAATGGAAAAAATACTGTCTTTCAATCCCTTATACACAGTTTCAAAATCTTCTTTGCGTTCATGTGTAGATACTGTTAGGCAAATAGGATGAAATTTTTGGTTTTTGTCCGTTGTTCCAATTACTAGAACAGGCCATGCCAGATTAATTTGTAGGTAGCATCCGCATGTAAAATTTCGGCAGTAAGACACAGTTTTAATAAATTCTTAGAAGACAAAACGAAGCGGAAGCTAGGTGGGTCATTTTCTAAAATATGATAAGCTATCACAAAAACTTTATTTTCATCGTCAGGAACATCTGTGCGGTTAATTATCCATTTTTCTAACTCTCCTAGGTGAATTGAGGACGGCCCATACTTTATACGCCTGCGATCTGCCAAATAGTTGTAGAGCTGCTGTCTTGTAGGTATTTTAAGTCCATCTATCTTCTTCAGATTGTGTACAATGGCTTTCGGCTTTAAGCAGAGGTCGAAAAGCTTGTTAATTTAGTTTCGTCGCAAATACCAAAACTGTAACTACTTTTGATGGAATCGTGGTTATGCTCGCAATCAGTGCGATAGAGTAACACCGCGTCCGAGTTCGCCTCAAATAACAAATACATCTGTGCAACACACTGCTCTCCCTTGCGTGGTACTTTATTGCACCTATAAAAGCGTTTTTTTTCATCTAGCGTCATATGAGTAGTTAATATTGACCAAGTATTTTCTACTTTGACGACTTCTTCAGCGGCACGAACATTCAAAAATTTCTCCACAAACATCCAATTTCTCGATTCACCACGCCTTTTCTTCGCCTCCTGAACGTCTTCCGAGTCTTCATCAGAACAGTACAAAGGGACTTCATTATTAGACGACATGCTTAATAAATACTTTCATACAAATCCGTATCATAACCACTATCACAAGCGCTGTTACCAACTGCATCAAAAGTATTCGAAAAGGCTATGTGCGACCGCGTTTATTCTTTTTGTGAAAAGTACAAAATACTTGACGACTGTCAAAACGGTTTCCGTAAAAATAGGTCTACTACGCTAGCGGTCTATAAATATGTACAAGAGGCTCTAAATATTATTAATAATAAAAACTACGCCATAGGTATGCTGCTAGATATGACCAAAGCATATGACAAGGTGAAATTTAACATATTATTAGATAAATTGCAAGGAATAGGAATACGAGGAAATGCTCATAAATGGTTTGCCTCATTTTTAAAAGATAGGGAACAAATAGTTGAAATTGAATATTTTGATAAAAACAGTAATGAAATAATCAAAATAAGATCGGACAGGAAAACAGTTAACGCATCTATTCCACAGGGTAGCGTGATAGGTTGCCTTTTGTTTCTTATTTACATTAACGACCTCCCTAAATCTATAAACGAGCCTTGTGTATTATTTGCCGACGACATCTCTCTCCTTACCTCATGCCGAACCGACGAAAATATAAACGCCAAATTAAATTCTCTTCTTTCTACAGCTGCAAAATGGATGGATGATCATAATCTAGAAATCAATTTCACAAAAACTAAACTAATCACGTTTCATCCACATCAGAAATCCCCTTTAAAACTAAATTTTATGTTCAATAACCAAAAACTAGAACAGGTGAATGAATTTACTCTTCTCGGTTTGTCTATAGATACCCACATAAATTGGAAATCCCATATACAAAAAATACGGGCAAAATTATCAAAATTCTCATACGCCTTGCGCGAAATTAAAAAAACCACTAACCTGCAAACTGCACTTGTTACCTACTATGCATATGCCCAAGCATGGCTCAGCTATGGGGTCATGCTCTGGGGTAACAGTACAGACTCACAAACCATATTTATTTTACAAA
Organism: Xestia c-nigrum; assembly: GCA_916618015.1. Taxonomy (NCBI): domain Eukaryota; kingdom Metazoa; phylum Arthropoda; class Insecta; order Lepidoptera; family Noctuidae; genus Xestia; species Xestia c-nigrum. Next base: position 11,711,261 of record OU745261.1, on the reverse strand, counting down.
AGAAGTTAATTCGAATAATTACAAACATAGAACAAACAGATAGCTGCAAACCGCACTTCCTAAAACATAAAATACTCACACTTCCCTGTTTATATATTTTAGAATTATGTAAATTCGTCAAAAACCATCAAGACTTCTACACTACTTGCGAAGAGACACAAAATAGATACATCTTTAGACACAACAAAAACAAAATAAATAAACCTCAGTCCCGAATCAAAATGCACTCAACCAGCCCTTTAATTATGTCCATCAAAATTTACAACAAATTACCCAATAATATTAGAGAAGAAAACAAAACAAATGTATTTATTAATAAATTGAAAAGATTTCTAGAATCAAAGGCATACTACACCGTAAAGGAGTTTTTAGATGATAAAATTTAAAAATAAAAATAAAATACCCTTTCTGATTATTATAAAATAAAATATTTACATAAGATATTAAATTAAATATTGGTTATAATTTCATAATTTATTAAAATAAGAATAATAATTTTTAATTAAAAATTTCATAATTCTATGTATACAATTCAATTAAATTACATACTAAATGAAAGGCATAATATATAATGAATATTGATTTGATTAAATCGTAACTCAGCCCCCTTCCTCTCTCCTAATCTTTGCGTGCCCGACAGGGTCCATATTTGATCTTGTACCATTTAAATTTTTACCATTTATGTAACATATGGAATGCAATAAAGAATTGAGTATTGAGTATTGAGTATTTAACAAATAAGAATACGAGCACTCCTTAATCGTGTCATTAATGTAAACAAATACACGTGAACTCGTTGCTGCACGCACCGAATAGAGCTCGCTCATTGTCGAAATGGCCGGTCGCGCCCCTCTGATCCCTAATTAGCGTCAGGTAGACTCCTGCGCTTGTGTTGCAAACTTTCACGAAAAAAGAATATGATTTATTAATTTAGTTGTTGAATGAAAAACTTTGATTGCTAATTTTGAGGCTGGAATTTGATTTTATTAGCAGACAGATGTTGAATCTCTAAAATATATAAAGTAGCTCACTTACAACATTAGTCGCTGAGTTATCAAATCAGAAGTAAATAGATTTATGGGTAGCTTGGAGTCATATTAATTTACGCTCGTAAATTGACGCTGGTTTTTTGATATTCTGTTGGAATAGTAAAGATGATGAATTAATATAATTGAAGCTGTTCTATGAACTCGTCGCCCACATAATAAAAAGACGCTAGGTTGCAGGTGCTAAAGAAAACTTTTGTTGCCGCACATATAATTTCCCATTTTAAAATTCATATTTTACTAACAAACATATACACTTCCGCCACTTTATTATATTAGTGTGATGACTCTAACATTTTACGTTTATTCGTGCGTTTCCTGTAAACTTAAGTCTGAATAATGATGGATCCAAATATCATAATCCAGTAAAAATGTTACTATTGATAAGGATAAGCGATAATACGCACTAATAATGATGTATCGGGTTGCCTGTATTGTTGGGTGAGTGGTTAGAAGCTTGAGGTTCTGGGCTCGATTTCCGGGTACCTAGTGCAAATTGTTCTAAGGTTTTTTCCATCAGGAACTTTGTCAGTAACAGCCATGGAGTCTGTAGTTGTGCCTAATTGATGGCAATAGGCTCGCCCGATATTACGTGGGTCCTAAACATAACTGGCAAAATGTGGCGATACTGTACTTAGGTACACCTCTGCCTAACCTTTGTAGATAACAGACGTGATGTTATGTTATTTAATAATGTTGTTACTGTAGATATAAAAGTAACACAGTTCATTTGTTACGTTATAAATATTGTTGAATTTACTTTTTTGTTTCAGTAGCAGTAGCCACCTGTTTTCCGGTGATTGGCGGTGCTCAACGTAGTGTTGTTAACAAACACTTAATTCATCAGTACTAAGACCGAAAAGTGAATCTATGAAAACTGTGTGATCAAACTAAATACGTTAGACATGGCTAATTATGATACCTGGGTACAATGGAATAAGGACATTGATCATGCTATTCGATTAATTGTCAGTGTGTTGACACTAGCGACGTTCATTTATGGCGTCACGTCGTGGTGTATCCTGAAGAAGTTTCGGAATTATAAAAACTATGTTTTTCTGAACGCCATCTTAGTAAACTTCTTACTTGGTCCGACATACTCTCTGTTTTACTTCCTTGACTACAACACAATACTATTCTTACTACTTCGATACTTTGAGACGGTGAAGACCCACTGGTTGGTAGTGTTGAGTCATATGTTTTACGTTGACTTTGTTAAAGTTTTTAATAGCAATGTCCGTAGAATATATTTAAAAAGCAGTATTTTTGCTTGGGGTCTACCTTTAATTACAACCTTGTTGATTTCGAATCCATATGTCTATGAGCATTTTCTTATTTTGAATGATTATTCCTATATCATATGTTATTTCGTGTTCGAAGTAAAGACAATTGTACCGGTGACAATTAACTGTTTATTTTACATTATAATTGTACTCTCCCTTTTCCGTAGTTTTAACTCGAGCGCACAAACACCTTCGAACATCTGGCGTCGCTTGTATATCGCCACATTGATATTTATTTTGAGCGACGTCTTATTGTTATATGATAATTTTATTAGATACTCGTACGTATTCACTATCAGCCCTGTTGTAATTTTTTTCATGAAAGCGTTAACAATTTCAAGTCCACTGTTGTTGGTTGTATTTTTTGTAATTTCAAGGAGTAATAGAAAAATATGGTACGACTATTATATAAATAAATTAAATCAAAGACGTGTAGAAAACGATATCAATATGCCTGAAAGAATTACCCGTGGATCTGGTAATTGTCGTACGGAGGTTCTTGATGTATAAATGTAGATACAAAAGATAAATAGATAGCGGTTGGTGGACTCTTCCCGCCAATGAATCAACACTGCCACTCAACATGGCAATACTGCCAGCCTTCTGCTGGGCACGTTTCCTGTTGACAACGGGGATGACTATTTTGATGCCATGTTATTCTTGTCCTATATTTATGTGGGCGTATTTTATAATTATTTTTAGGTTTATTTGTAGTTTTAATGGATGAATACAATCATTATAATTATTTTAAAGAGCTGTGATCTTGTTTTGTGTTGTTAACGTTTAAAGGTAAATATAATGAAATATTGTGTACTTTATTATGTAACTTGTGTTACTGTTTTTTATTATATAGTCAACTTGGCAATTGCGGTACAACAATTTCAAATAAACCGATTAATTCAGGAAGGCTAACATGATCTATCTATCTTGAACAGCGGCAAATAGATCTTAGGGCCCATTCAAGGGGAAATCTCTGTCGAACCGTTCAATATTTCTACTGCGACTGTCGACGCTTTGAACATAATTATACTTTTTCTGTATCTTATGTTAATACATTTAGGGCTGATTTTTCAATCATTAGATAACTTTTATCAGAAGAGTAAATCTGACGTTTTGACAGAGAGTCCATACGAAAACTGTCAAATTATGAAACTTATTCCTCGGATAAAAGTTAACTGGCGATTGAAAAACCAGCCCTTAGTAGACTATTAAGCTAGAGTCGAACTTTATTTTAGGTTATCTGGACATTTATGGAATTTAGTTGGAGTAAGTAAATAGAATATTATTTGTATAAATTGTTAAATTGGTCGTCTATTAATTATGTAAAATTATAAATATTGGTCTTCATACTCATGATTTATTTTTGTTTTTTATTAGTTCCTTTTCCCTTTACAGGATAAAATCATTCATACTCTCTTTCCCCGTCTCATTGTTTATTCCATGTGCCCTTCAAATGTAAATCTCATTATAATTATCTCTTCTGATTTTATAGAGTAGTTTTTGTAAAAATAACGAGCAATTTTAACACTAAATTGTAAAAAATAAGTTAATTTGTACCTAGAGACTAAAATATAATGATGATATAATTATACTCCCTTCAGCGTTCGATTAAACTATTGTTAGATAGGCAGTTTCACAAGCATTACCCGTTTCTAGGGTTTAGCGGTGCTTATATCGAACTGTTTACAAATATGTACTTTTATTTTAAGTTCTAAGAACCATGACTCTTGTAATGGCAGTTTAAAAGACTTAGTGTGTTGACACTACCGACATTTATATATGGCGTCACGTCGTGGTGTATTCTGAAGAAGTTTAGGAATTATAAAAACTATGTTTTTCTGAACGCTATCTTAGTAAACTTCTTTGATACGACGGCGACCCTGTGTTACTTCCTTAACTTAGATAATTTCATAATACCATACTATCCACTTCAATACTTTGGAACAGCGAAGACCCACTGGTTGGTAGTCAAAGTCATATGTTTTACGTTGACTTTGTTAAGGTTTTTAATGGCAATGTCCGTAGAAAACATTTAAAAGGAGTCTCTTTGGTTGGGGTCTGCATTTAATTACTACCGCGTTTTTTTGTCTCCGTATATTAGTAGGCTATTTCAATTTCTAATGGTTTGTCATATACGGTCGTTATAGATATGATATTTTTATTCGTGGCCTTAGGAAATCAAGTCGTACCGGTGACAATTAACTGTTTATTTTACATTATAATTGTATTTTCCCTTTTCCGTAGTTATGACTCGAGCGCACAAACAACTTCGAACATCTGGCGTCGCATGTATATCGCCACGTTAATATTTATTTTAAGCGACGTTTTATATTTATTCACTATCAGCCCAGTTGTAGAATTTTTCATAATAGCTTTAACAATTTCAAATCCACTATTGTAATAGTGGATTTGAAATTGTTGTTGTTTATAGTCGAACCATATTTTTCTATTACTACTCAAGTAGTACTATTATGTCAAAAAATAAATCAAAGACGTGTAGATAACGATATCAATATGCGAGACAGAACTGCCCGTGGATCTGGTGATTCCCGTCCAGTGGTGCTTGATGTATAATTAAAAATTCTATAAAGAAATAGTTACCAGTGGTAACTTTCCCTGTTGACAGCGATGTGGACGAACTATGTATTTTTATTATTATTTTAGGTTTATTAGTGACTTCAATGGAGGAATACAATAATTTCAAATATTTCAAAACGCTGTGATCTGGTACAGGGTTACTGGTAAAGTCGATCTAGATCCGTTACGGAGTTGAAGTGTGCATCATTTCTGACTGAATTGATCAAACATCATACCCCAAACTGAACCGTTTTATAAAAACCTTTTTTGCAAAAAATATAAGCAACTTCACACAAAAAAAATATAACCGACTTCACACAAAACAGTGAAAAATAACTTTAGCTTTAGAAGTCGGTGACCTTTGTTTGATTGATTTAGTTTTTTTGTCACCGACTTCTGAAGCAAAAGTTATTTTTCACTTTTTAGTGGATCATATTATGTGCTTACCCTTTCACAGCGTAACGGCGTGTTTTTTTGTTATGAACTGGTGTAAACAGTAGAGACATGAAATTTCAGCGATCCTAGTAAATTTGCTATCATTTATTGAGGAGTTCCCGTCGCCTAACTTCCGAAGTTCTTCATCAGATCTTCACCAAATTGAAATGGGATCACTCCAAGAACGTACTCTTCCTAAAACTACCCAAGTCGCTTCTGGTGTGCCTATACAATTTAAGGAATTCCCTCTATTTCTCCAGGAACCCATTAAATGGAACTTAACACATCTAACTGTCGAAATCTGGGTGTATTGTACACTTCCGCGTACCACCTCAGAGCATACAGGCGTGATGTTACGTCACTATGTTACATAAACAATAAACAACCAAGCGATTGCAGCAATTACTGCTGCTTTGCCGTGTATTTTTTAAGAGTTCCATTTATATCTCCGAAGATCAGCGTCAAATCTTAACCAAATTGAAATGGGACCACACGGAAAGCACTAGCTTTCAAATAAATAAAGAATCATCAAAAACGGTTCACCCACTCTAAAGTTCTGAGTTAACAAACACATAAAAAAAAAAACCGACGAATTGAGAACCTCCTCTTTTTAGACTTCGCGCGTCGGTTGAAAAGAAGTTTAAAGTTTTTTCATGCAATTAACGAATTTTTTGTCTATTGGCCAATTATTTTGTAATTTGTGCCGCAAAATTTGATTTATATTTTTTTGTGAAGTAACGACTACTACGAAGGAAAATAGACGCAACAAGGAGCCTAACGAAGCATCGTTATTTGTTACCTGGGAGCCTTAACAATAAGCCTTAAAACAAAAGGGTTGTGAACTTACGTGTTTCGCCATAAAAAATGCATTGAAATATTAGAACATAACATAGAATTTTAATACGAAACATCAATTTGCTTCACTATGAATGTTTCTCGGTAATAAGAATAACATTTACGATTTAGGATTCGTATCTACTCGAAGTTTTATAACGATAATACATGCTTATAATAAAGGGAGAAAAACCACAAACTAAAAGTTATAACACATTATTTGAAGGGTACAGGGGCAAAACAAGAAATGTCACAAAAACAAAAAGTTGGTTTGTTAGGTATTATGATACGATTACGGTGACGACCCGATTGGCGTAGTGGCAGTGACGCTGCCTTACGTTGTTAGGGTCCTGGGTTCGAATCCCGGTAGGAGCAAATGTTTGTGTGATGAGCACGGACATTTGTTTCCGAGTCATGGATGTTTATATGTATAATAAGTATGTATTTACAAACAAAAAAGTATATATGTAGTATATCAACTATCTAGTGTCCACGACACAAGCTTTGCTTAGTGTGGCGCTAGGTGGCGCTGTGTGTTAATGTCCAGCGATATTTATTTATTTATTATTATTATTATTATTTAAACTTGTAAACTGCTACTAAGAACTTAAGTATACCTGTTAAAATCTTAATTTTAGAAACAATAAATACTTTTATGACACCAAAAAGTTTAAAAATAATTAAAAAAATAATGTAGTTCACTTTTAGAACATACAAAAACTGGAAACGCCGTTGGTTAAAAATAGTTTAGAGACTGTGCAAGTGTGTACCCCATTAAAATTATCTAATTAATTGTAATATAGTTATTTGATAAAAATAACGAGCAATTTAGATACCAAAATGTAAAAAAATTATTAAATTAGTGCCTAGTAAGTAAGGATAATATATACACCCTTCAGCCTTCGATTATAACTATTGTTAGATTGGCAGTTTCACAAGCAACACCCGTTCATAAGGTTTCGCGGTGCTTTAAGTCGAACCGTTTACGAATACTTACTTTTATTTTAAGTTCTAAGAACTGAGGCTGCTTAACATACTCAATATTATGCTATTGCATCCATCGTGCTTCTTCTGACTCGAACGACTTTTATTTACGTTGTGGCGTCATTAGTGCTGTGAAGAAGTTTCGTAAGTATTAACTTTTAACTTAACTTGTTAACTTTTTTGCAAAAAATTAAAACCGACTTCAGAAACACAAAAAAGTGAACAATAACTTTTACTCCAGAAGTCGGTGACTTCAGTTTGTTTCATTGACTTCCTTGTTACCGACTTCCATGTTTCTTGTTTTTTCGGGATCCCATCATTAGATCCCGACTAATGCCTTCTATCATCAGCTCAGCGACGTAAAGTGATAGTTACCAGGCACACATTTTGAATTTCGTTAGAAAGTACATGAGAAACAATGTTACGTGTCCAAAAAATTTGAGGGTTGCCCTCGATTTCACTAGGATATCATCATCAGACTCTGACTTGGTGACAATGGGACCACCTCAGGAGTCTAGGCTTTCGTATAATAAAAGGATTTTTAGAAATCGATCTACAACTCACCGAGAAATCGGGGAATATACGAGTACATATGAACATAAAAAAACGTAGAATCTTCTCTTTCATAAAGTCGGTTAAAAAGTATGTGTTTCGTGTGGAATCTTGTTAAACATCTTATTAATAGTATATTTTATAACGTGGGACTAAACGAAGCCATTATATACCCGAGGTGGTTTGACTCCCGAGCTTGCGAGGGAGGTCAGTCACAGATTAACCATTGAAAACACAACACAAACTCACAACATTTTTGCAATGAAGATGATCCACACTCCACAGATAATTAGTACCTACATGACTTCAGCGGATAGCAACAGTGGCATTGCTTTTCAAAATCAACGATGCAAACAACCATAAATTTTTCTGGCTTTGAAGAGTTCATTTGTTTTTTTTTTCAATAAACCGGTTTCTATTTGCATGCCAATTCGAAATTTAAATAAAACTTTTGACAAGTTACACTTTTGTAACCATGTTTCAGTTTTACTCCCTAGGGAATAAACAGTCACTTTAATCCCGCTTCTTAGGGCTATAACGGCGTACTTTAAGAGCATGAGAAGTGAAAATATATTTAAGAAGACAAAATTTCTCTTTCTACCTACTTACCTAACAGTAGTATAAAAACCTTATTTTACTTGATTCCAGCGAAGTAATTTTACGTAGACATTGGTGTCGACTATGTTGGGCTATTTCATGAAAGGCAGTACGCGAAAAGGACGGCTATTGCTATGACCTAAGTTATAGTTATCTTAAATAAGTTTTTGTGTGGACACGGGCGATGGGGCCAACGGGAATCACCATATAAATTAATATCAAGAAACTTTTCTTCTAGACTATACAAATTATAAAATTGGTCAGCGGGATCAGTCGACCGATTCAAAAACTACATAGGTCGATTCATCCCGCGGGATCCACCTGTGTGGGATGAGTTTACTAAAGAGCCCATGTTTTTACGTGCATCATTTGTATGGAATTCCAGTTAAATTTGACAGCTCCAAATTACGTTCGTCTCATCCTCGTATTATTAGATAGAAGAAAGATAGCAATAGCCTGAATTAAGTTTAGTTTATGCACAAGCACAACAGAATCGGCACCATTGTTAGATTTAAATGGGAAATCTAAAAATCAAAAACGAAAAAAAAATGGTTTGAAATGTATGCATTTGTTCAGAATAACAAGCAAGGGTTTCGGGCGATTTGCAAGTTTTAATAAATCAAATTTTACCGATAAACATGTAAACTTCCGCTTTCTGTATTTATAATAAACTAGCTTCTGCCAGCGGCTTCGCCCGCGTGATGTTTGAAATTGTCCCACGGGATCTTACTACCGGGATAAAAAGTATCCTATGTGTTAATCCAGGTTATAAACCATCTGTGTGCAAAATTTCATCCAAATCCGTTCAGTAGTTTTTGCGTGAAAGAGTAACAAACATCCATACATCCATACATCCATACATCCATACAAACAAACTTTCGCATTTATAATATTAGTAGGATATATTAGTGTGATGATATTTTTACATTTATTTATGCGTTTCCTGTAAACTTAAATCTGTAATAATGATGGATCCAATTATCATAATCCAGTAAAAATGTTACTAAGTATTGATAAGGATAAGCGTTAATACTATAAAAATCAAATGAATTAGTACTAATAAAGATGTATCGGTCTGACTGTCTCGTTGGGCGAGTGGTTGCAGCGCGACTTTTGAGCATGAGGTTCTGAGTTGGATTCCCGGGTAGGGCAAATTTTATATTGGGTTCTTTCCATCAGGAACTATATCAGTAACAGCCACGGAGTCTGGAGTTGTGCCTAATTGATGGCAATAGGCTCGCCCGATATAACGTGGGTCCTAAACATAACTGGCAAAATGTGGCGATACTTAGGTACAGCTCTGCCTAACCTTTGGCGATAACAGACGTGATGTTTTGTTATTTAATAATGTTGTTACTATAGATATAAAAGTAACCCTTCATTCATTACATTATAACTATTGTTGAATTTCGTGTTTCAGAAGCAGTACCCACCCGTCTTCCGGTGTTTGGCGGTGCTCAACGTTGAGTTGTTAACAAACACTATATTATTATCAGTACTTAGACCGAAAAGTAAATCTATGAAAACTGTTTGATCAAACTAAATACGTTCGTCATGGCTAATTATGATACCTGGGTACAATGGAATAAGGACATTTATCATGCTATTGAATTAATTATCAGTGTGTTGTCACTAGCGACGTTCATTTATGGCGTCACGTCGTGGTGTATCCTGAAGAAGTTTAGGAATTATAAAAACTATGTTTTTCTGAACGCCATCTTAGTAAACTTCTTCTTTGGTACGACATACTCTCTATATCACTTCCTTGACTACCACATAATACTAAACTTTCTACTTGGATACTTTATGACGGCGAAGACCCACTGGGTGGTAGTGTTAAGTCATATGTTTTACGTTGACTTTGTTAAAGTTTTTAATATCAATGTCCGTAGAATATATTTAAAAAGCAGTATTTTTGCTTGGGGTATACCTTTAATTACAACCGCGTTGTTTGTGAATCCATATGTCTATAAGCTATTATCATTAATGTTGACTCTTAAAAGTACGTCACATTCGTCATATTGGGTCATTTACGATATGATATATATGTTCGTGTTCGCAGGAAATCGAATTGTACCGATGATAATTAATTGTTTACTTTACATCATACTTGTATTCTCCCTTTTCCGTAGTTATAACTCGAGCGCACAAACAGCTTCGAACATCTGGCGTCGCTTGTATATCGCCACATTGATATTTATTTTGAGCGACGTCTTATTGTTATATGAATATTTTATTAGTCACTTATTCACTATCAGCCCTGTTGTACATTTTCTCATGAAAGCGTTAACAATATCAAATCCATTGTTGTTGGATGTATTTTTTGTCATTTCAAGGAGTAATAGAAAAATATGGTACGACTATTATATAAATAAATTAAATCAAAGACGTGTAGAAAACGATATCAATATGCCTGAAAGAATTACCCGTGGATCTGGTAATTTTCGTACGGATGTTCTTGATGTATAAATGTAGATACAAAAGATAAATAGATAGCGGTTGGTGGACTCTTCCCGCCAATAAATCAGCACTGCCACTCAACATGGCAACACTGCCAGCCTTCTGCTGGGCACGTTTCCTGTTGACAACGGGGATGACTATTTTGATGACGTGTTATTCTTATCCTATATTTATGTGGGCGTATTTTATAATTATTTTTAGGTTTATTTGTAGTTTTAATGGATGAATACAATCATTATAATTATTTTAAAGAGCTGTGATCTTGTTTTGTGTTGTTAACGTTTGAAGGTAAATATAATGAAATATTGTGTACTTTATTATGTAACTTGTGTTACTGGTTTTATTATATAGTCAACTCGGCAATTGCGGTACAACAATTTCAAATAAACCGATTAATACTTCAGGAAGGCTAAGATGATCTATCTATCTTGAACATCGACAAATAGATCTTAGGGCCTATGCAAGTGGAAATCTCTGCCGAACCGTTCAATATTTCTACTGCGACTGTCGACGTTATGAAAATAATTATTATACTTTTTCTGTAGCTTATGTTAATACATTTAGGTCTATGTTCACCAAAAAGATGACAGCCTGATTATCTAAAACAGCTGTTTAAAACGCATTTTTGTATGGGAATATGTCACAGTGACAGCTGGTTTCAGATAATCAGACGGTTATCTTTTCGGTGAACATGGACCTTAGTAGACTATTAAGCTAGAGTCGAACTTTATTGTAGGTTATCTGGACAATTATGGAATTTAGTTGGATTAAGTAAATAGAATATTATTTGTATAAATTGTTAAATTGGTCGTCTATAAATTATGTAAATTAATAAATATTGGTCTTCATACTCATGATTTATTTTTGTTTTTTAATAGTTTATTTTCCCTTTACAGGATAAAATCATTCTTGCTCTCTTTCCCCGTCTCATTGTTTATACCATGTGCCCTTCAAATGTAAATCTCATTATAATTATCTCTTGTGATTTTATAGAGTATTTTTTATAAAAATAACGAGCAATTTAAACACTAAATTGTAAAAAATAAGTTAATTAGTACCTAGAGACTTAAATATAATGATGATATATTTATACTCCCTTCAACATTCGATTATAACTATTGTTAGATAGGCAGTTTCACAAGCATCACCCGTTTCTAGGGTTTGGCGGTGCTTTATATCGAACTGTTTACAAATATGTACTTTTATTTTAAGTTCTAAGAACCATGACTCTTGCAATGGCAGTTTAAAAGACTTAATACTCGTATTATACTATTGCGTCCATCGCGCATGCTGCCTCTAGCTACGTTTAGGTATTCACAGGTGTGACGTAATAGTAGGTACCGCGCGTGCAGAAGTTTCGTTAGTAAAAAAATCCTCTTTGAAGCATGTTTTTTCTGTAATTTTATCAAACTACTTACTTACGAGTACTGTTTTAGGCTTTCACGGTTTAAAACTAAACTTGTATTGTCAATTACAGGATATCTACCGTGATTATTTATTATGTTGAGCTCCCGATATTTCGACGCTGTTGCAAGCGCCATGATCGCGGGTTGACTGGAGTATGCGGGTGGATGGAAATTAAATTGTTACGAGCAGAAGAATTCGAGACCCTCTTTCTTTGTCTTTTGCTACGCGTACTATTGGAACTCGACACTAAGTCACGACTAAACGCACTCACAGTATCACTGGTATCACCAACTGTTGTGGAGTTTTTGTATGATGCCGGCTGCTACTTTTGAGCAATCCAGTTTTGAGTATGCTCAAAAGTAGCAGCCGGCGTCTGGGCAGCCGGCAAGAGGGTAGGGGTGCACCACAGTTCGCCTACATTTTCAACGGCTGCCCAGATGCCGGCTATCTGGGCAGCCGGCAAGAGGGTAGACAGATTTGTCTGCTCGTAACTATTTAATTTCCATCCACGCGCATACTCCAGTCAACCCGCGATCATGGCGCTTGCAACAGCGTCGAAATATCGGGAGCTCAACGTAATAAATAATCACGGAAGATATCCCGTAAGTGACAATATAAGTTCAAATACGAGTAATTTACTGATGACAATTTATCTCCTCAAAGGTACTTATGGGCATTTAATAAGGGGTGCGCCAAAGTTCGCCTAAATTTTCAACTCCAATAATGGAAATACGAAAATGTTCTTCCTAACATTTTTCATCATAACCATCACAATTCCCAACTACACTGTCTCTAATGTTCATAATTCCGAAACATTCAACTTCATATAATGTCAGTAGCAATAAACATCTATCATTATACTTTTATTTGTTTTCCTATATTTCTTAACATAACCATCTTTTACATTATTATTCAAAGTCATTTCTTTTTGTTGTTTAGATTTTTTTATTCATAATAATCAGTATTACTTATATACATTAATTTTGCGTAACTTTATTTAGATAAGCATAACATAAAACACCTAGAAATAAGGTTAAAAGTGTTTTGGTGTTTTTTGTCTCCGACTAACAATTTGTCGTAAAAACGATGTGGAAGGGATCCATAGGTTAGGTTAGAACTGTGACCAACTCCTACGCGAGAGCCGAGCGGAGCGAGCGGTGCCGCGGCAGTCTGTGGCCGGCGATCGTTACCTCGAAATTGGTCGCGAAATTTTTCTAAGTATTTTTTTATAGTGGCCCCCAAGACGACACTGACCTGAATTTCATTCATTTAAGACAAAAATCAGTGACAAAAAAAACTATACATGTCATCTTCTACCTACATAATATATTTTTTATTACACTTGGTAAATGGTTCTATCTGAGTATGAGTGAAAATATTACGGTAATTATGTTTAGGGATAAAAGCGTTATGATAAAAATAGAAGGAGTTTAATTATATTTTCATTATGATATTATTAATTACAATTTTCGGAAACATGAGTGTTATGAACATCGCCGGTAGCACTACAAATGGTAGGAATGTAAACTTTAGGATGAAAAATTAAAGAGTGATCATTCCGATTACAAATAATTAGGAAGAATAATTTCGGGCAAAGAACTCTAGGTGAGCCAATATGGACCCATTAATAAGAGCCTGCTTTCTGTTTCTTTCTAGTGCCAATCTAGTATGATCTTCTGCCTGGTAGTTTTTAGTTTAGATATTAAATGGGAATGTAAAAAACAAATATTCAAAAAACATATTCGATGTGGAAACAGGACATAATTTGACTGCAACATTCGGGCCACCATATTGGGTGCAACTTTTTGTATTGATTATTTAAAAAATTGGCCAAAAAAAGTGTACTGATTTTATGATGTAGCTCAGGTTGGCTGGACAAAACTTCAAAATAGCTCTCATTTTACTAGGTCAATAGGGCACTTTATGTGACGGCTAAACACCCTTTTTTTTTTTTTTTTTTTTTTTTTAAAGGATGGGAAATCATCAAATGACCCCCCCCCACTCTGGGCGGAGCGGGAGGGAGTGTCAGACTCTTACTGACTAAACACCCTTATGTCAGAATTTGTGACGCTACAGAATCTTAGATAATCGATCGAAAACGGGTCCAGCCATCTTGAAAAACCACTTTTCGCTGGTCACTCAATCTCGGTAATGGAAGTGATTTTGACGACTTTTTGCATATCAACGGGCGTCACATAAGTTTGTGACAGGCATCGAGCTAAAAGTTTTGTGATACGTACAGTGGTTTAGTAGAAAAATGCAAAAATCTGTGCCAGCCATCTTGAATTTACGTATAAAACTTTTGGCTGGCACTTCCGAATCTCAATAACGGTAGCGTTTCCGGATATGGTTCCTTTACTAAAACTTGGTGACGCAATGTGTGACAGTAATAACGTTTGATTTATGGCGTCACATGCAAGGGTTTACGAGAAATCAATAAAAACCTACTGTCCAGCCAACCTGAGTTCAGGCTGGCTGGACACCTGTATCTCCGCTGCCTGATGATCTACGACCTTCAAAATATGTTCAAGATGTTGTGACGGGGACGATAATGATAACCTGAATTTGTGACGGAGAAACTTTGCGTAGTTTCAAAGATATTGATCATTTAAATTTTCCGATACAAACATCCATTAATATTGTGAGGTGACCATATTTTTTACATAAATAAAGGATATATTTTTAATATACTAATCGGCCGGTAGCAGCCACGCCTGCTTTGTATTTGATTTCTCCGTGGGAATAAAAGGTTTTCCTGCAATAAAAAGCGTAAACTTACTTTTTTTTATGTGTTAATTTAAAATAATAATTGACTACCAGCGCTGCAAAAGAGAGCCCACTTGTATTTCGCGTTTTGTTCATTATCTTAGGTAACGGAAAATGAGAACTAAACTCGACAGTCTGCAGTGTACTTTTCGAAGTGTTATCACTAATCAGAGTAAGACAACTTTTAATATTAATCTGCGGTAAGACACCAAATTAATAAGAGAAGATTCGACCAGTTGTCCTAGCAGTACCAACTTTAAGCAAAAGATGGCGACACTAACATCAGCTATCAAGGAAATATTATAAAACTTAAGAAGACGGGTATTCATCGCGAATTTACCTTTAATTTAATCCCGACGTTTCGACCGGATTGCACCAGCCGTGGTCGCGGGGAGACTGAAGTACTGGAGGTACCGCGACAGCAAAGTGAAGGTGTTTATTCAACTACCCTCACTCATCTTCATAAATGTTAATTAGGGCCGGTTCACACTAGGACAGCACACTACACTAACAGTGTCCGTATATTGAGGCGATTTCACTTGACGAGTACACTTAGTGATTACTGGATTCCAAGCTGAAGAGAGTTTGAAGCCGTCTTCGCGATTGAAATTAGGGTACTTCTTGATCTCAATCGCTTCCCGAACCATTCTCTTATAGTAGTGCTTCTCATGGGCAAGGATTTTTGGGTTGTGTAACTCCATCCAGTGGTTGGGTCCTGAGTCTAGTCACGGGTCTGCATTTAATTACTACCGCGTTTTTTTGTCTCCGCTATCTCAATCTCTGGCTATTTCAATTTCTAATGGTTTGTCATATACGGTCGTTATAGATATGATATTTTTATTCGTGGCCTTAGGAAATCAAGTTGTACCGGTGACAATTAACTGTTTATTTTACATTATAATTGTATTTTCCCTTTTCCGTAGTTATAACTCGAGCGCACAAACAACTTCGAACATCTGGCGTCGCATGTATATCGCCACGTTGATATTTATTTTAAGCGACGTTTTATATTTATTCACTATCAGCCCAGTTGTAGAATTTTTCATAATAGCTTTAACAATTTCAAATCTACTATTGTTGTTGTTTATAGTCGAACCATATTTTTCTATAACTACTCAAGTAGTAATAGAAAAATATGGTTCGACTATTATGTCAAAAAATAAATCAAAGACGTGTAGATAACGATATCGCACGAACTGCCCGTGGATCTGGTGATTCCCGTCCAGTGGTGCTTGATGTATAATTATAAATTCTATAAAGAAATAGTTACCAGTGGTAACTTTCCCTGTTGACAGCGATGTGGACGAACTATGTATTTTTATTATTATTTTAGGTTTAATAGTGACTTCAATGGAGGAATACAATATTTTCAAATATTTCAAAACGCTGTGATCTGGTACAGGGTTACTGGTAAAGTCGATCTAGATCCGTTACGGAGTTGAAGTGTGCATCATTTCTGACTGAATTGATCAAACATCATACCCCAAACTGAACCGTTTTAAAAAATCCTTTTTTGCAAAAAATATAAGCAACTTCACACAAAAAAAATATAACCGACTTCACACAAAACAGTGAAAAATAACTTTAGCTTTAGAAGTCGGTGACCTTTGTTTGATTGATTTAGTTTTTTTGTCACCGACTTCTGAAGCAAAAGTTATTTTTCACTTTTGTGTGTGAAGTCGGTTATGTTTTTTGCAAAAAAGTTTTTATTTTTCACTTTTTAGTGGATCATATTATGTGCTTACCCTTTCACAGCGTAACGGCGTGTTTTTTGTTATGAACTGGTAAACAGTAGAGACATGAAATTTCAGCGATCCTAGTAAATTTGCTATCATTTATTGAGGAGTTCCCGTCGCCTAACTTCCGAAGTTCTTTATCAGATCTTCACCAAATTGAAATGGGATCACTCCAAGAACGTACTCTTCCTAAAACTACCCAAGTCGCTTCTGGTGTGCCTATACAATTTAAGGAATTCCCTCTATTTCTCCAGGAACCCATTAAATGGAACTTAACACATCTAACTGTCGAAATCTGGGTGTACTGTACACTTCTGCGTACTCCCTCAGAGCATACAGGCGTGATGTTACGTCACTATGTTACATAAACAATAAACAACCAAGCGATTGCAGCAATTACTGCTGCTTTGCCGTGTATTTTTTAAGAGTTCCATTTATATCTCCGAAGATCAGCGTCAGATCTTAACCAAATTGAAATGGGACCATTCAAATAAATAAAGAATCATCAAAAACGGTTCACCCACTCTAAAGTTCTGAGTTAACAAACACAAAAAAAAAATACAGACGAATTGAGAACCTCCTCTTTTTAGACGTCGCGCGTCGGTTGAAAAGAAGTTTAAAGTTTTTTCATGCAATTAACGAATTTTTTGTCTATTGGCCAATTATTTTGTAATTTGTGCCGCAAAATTTGATTTATATTCTTTTGTGAAGTAACGACTACTACGAAGGAAAATAGACGCAACAAGGAGCCTAACGAAGCATCGTTATTTGTTACCTGGGAGCCTTAAAAATAAGGCCTTAAAACAAAAGGGTTGTGAACTTACGTGTTTCGCCATAAAAAATGCATAGAAATATTAGAACTAAACATAGAATTTTAATACGAAACATCAATTTGCTTAACTATGAATGTTTCTCGGTAATAAGAATTACATTTACAATTTAGGATTCGTATCTATTCGAAGTTTTATAACAATAATACATGCTTATAATAAAGGGAGAAAAACCACAAACTAAAAGTTATAACACATTATTTGAAGGGTACAGGGGCAAAACAAGAAATGTCACAGAAACAAAAAGTTGGTTTCTTAGGTATTACTTAAACTTGTAAACTGCTACTAAAAACTTAAGTTTACCTGTTAAAATCTTAATTTTAGAAACAATAAATACTTCTATGACAGCAAAAAGTATGAGAATAATTAAAAAAAATAACGTAGTTCACTTTTAGAACATACAAAAACTGGAAATGCCGTTGGTTAAAAATTGTTTAGAGACTGTGCAAGTGTGTACCCCATTAAAATTATCTAATTAATTGTAATATAGTTATTTGATAAAAATAACGAGCAATTTAGATACCAAAATGTAAAAAAATAATTAAATTAGTGCCTAGTAAGTAAGGATAATATATACACCCTTCAGCCTTCGATTATAACTATTGTTAGATTGGCAGTTTCACAAGCAACACCCGTTCATAAGGTTTCGCGGTGCTTTAAGTCGAACCGTTTACGAATACTTACTTTTATTTTAAGTTCTAAGAACTGAGGCTGCTTAACATACTCAATATTATGTTATTGCATCCATCGTGCTTCTTCTGACTCGAACGACTTTTATTTACGTTGTGGCGTCATTAGTGCTGTGAAGAAGTTTCGTAAGTAGAACATTAACTTTTTTGCAAAAAATTAAAACCGACTTCAGAAACACAAAAAAGTGAACAATAACTTTTACTCCAGAAGTCGGTGACTTCCGTTTGTTTCATTGACTTCCTTGTTACCGACTTCCATGTTTCTTGTTTTTTCGGGATCCCATCATTAGATCCCGACTAATGCCTTCTATCATCAGCTCAGTGACGTAAAGTGATAGTTACCAGGCACACATTTTGAATTTCGTTAGAAAGTACATGAGAAACAATGTTACGTGTCCAAAAAATTTGAGGGTTGCCCTCGATTTCACTAGAATATCATCATCAGACTCTGACTTGGTGACAATGGGACCACCTCAAGAGTCTAGGCTTTCGTATAATAAAAGGATTTTTAGAAATCCATCTACAACTTACCGAGAAATCGGGGAATATACATATAAACATAAAAAAAACATAGAATCTTCTCCTTCATGAAGTCGGTTAAAAAGGATGTGTTTCGTGTACAATCTTGTTAAACATCTTATCTATACTAATATTATAAAGCAGAAGGGTTTGTTTGTTTGTTTGGTTGAACGCGCTAATCTCGGGAACTTCCGGCTCGACTTGAAAAAATATTTTTGTGTTGCATAGTCCATTTATCGAGAATGGCTTAAGGCTATCTAACATCACGCTACAATTATTAGGAGCGGAGCAGGAATTAAAAATGTTGTTAAAAATTCGTTCATAATTAGTGGCGTTAGGTCAGACCATACTGGTCAACTTGTATCTTTTGATTTGGACAAAAAGTTGCACTTAGCTAAAACTATTCGAATAAGACCTCTTAATAAAAATAAAATCTTTTAATAATAATGTTCTAAGTAACCTTTCAAACGCTAGTTTTGATTCAAAAGAGCCCAATTTAAACTATGGCACATTATTTTCTACAGTTTGCCAAAAGTTCAATAAAAGATGTCATTTGAAAACAGTTAAAGTCAATTCTAAATCAAAATTTAGTGAGTCGGCTACCACGGGAATAAGAAAAAGCAGAGATAATCTATACAATTTATATCACGAAAAATCTCTAACCTCAGATCAAGTTTTTCATACTTATGTTAGATATTATTCAAAAGTGTCTGCGCTCAAGCAAAATCACATATTATAATTAACAAAATTGGTATTTCTAATAATAAAATAAAAACAGTGTGGCAGGTTATTAACAAAGAAACTGGAAAGACACAACAACGTGATCAGACCGAATTGTCCTTGAAAATAGATAATCAGACCATTTCTGACAAGCTAGAAGTGGCTGAGACACTAGAAAGTTTCTTCACTAATATTCCGCTAGAAATTACAAAATCTCTCCCTTCTTCATCTACATTAGCTAAAGATTTTCTTAAAGAAAATTTTACTGCGGACATATCAAACTTTAAATTTAAACCAATATGTATTGCAACTATTATAAACGCGTTCAAAAGTCTCAACATAAAGAATACTGAAGATTTATGGGGCATATCCGTCAAGGTTCTTGGAGATATTATTGAATCAATCGCTCCTATCCTAACAATATTCAATCAATGTTTGGATAGCGGTAAATTTCCTGATCTAATGAAACATAGTAAAGTAGTACCAATTTTTAAATCTGGTTGTAAGAATGATCCCTCTAATTATAGACCTATATCTGTGCTTCCAGCGTTGAGTAAAATATATGAAAAAATCATGCTGGACCAGATGTTATCTCACTTTAACTCAAATCCGATTTTGCACAGTCAGCAGTTTGGACTCACAAGGAAGGGCAGGTCGACAACGGATGCGGGAATTAAACTTATCACTCACATTTTGGAATCCTGGGAGAAGTCC
Organism: Xestia c-nigrum; assembly: GCA_916618015.1. NCBI lineage: Eukaryota > Metazoa > Arthropoda > Insecta > Lepidoptera > Noctuidae > Xestia > Xestia c-nigrum. The sequence goes on along the minus strand of OU745261.1, from coordinate 11,691,112 downwards.
CAGGATGCCATTGGTATTTTCAGTGATCTCTCTAAAGCGTTTGACTGCGTGGACCACAACACACAGATGTGTAAATTACACCACTACGGAATTCGTGGTCAAGCTGCTGATCTGGTTCTTTCTTATTTATCAAACAGGCAGCAAAAATTAATTTGTAAATGGGGCGACGTCCTCCGGGTCTCTAGTCAAGATAGGCGTGCCCCAAGGTTCAATTCTCGGTCCTTTCCTATTTCTTGTTTACATTAATGATCTCCCTTATATGATGGCCAAATTATCAGATATTATTTTATTTGCTGATGACACCTCGCTAATTTTTAAAATAAATAGAAAGGACACGCTTGTCCAACATGTTAACGAAAGTCTAACCGGTCTCTCGAAATGGTTCGCTGCTAATAATCTTTTATTGAATGCAAGCAAAACTAAGTGTTTAAAATTCTTCTTACCAAATGTACCACGTGATCTTAATTTAAATCTTGACGGCAATAAACTTGTTGTTATAGCGGAAACTGTATTCTTAGGGATTACTATAGATTCAAAATTACAGTGGGGCGCGCACATTAGAACTCTTTCAGGTAGGTTAAGCTCAGCTGCATATGCAGTTAGGAAAATAAGGCAGTTAACGGATGTAGCCACAGCTAGGTTAGTTTACTATGCTTATTTCCACAGTATTATGTCTTACGGCATCCTGCTGTGAGGATCAGCAGCAGACGTTAACTTACAACTTACCTAACAGTACTATGAAAACCCTTCTTTTACTTGATTCCAGCGAAGTAATTTTACGTAGCAGAGCAGCGGTGGCCCAGTGGTGGTGGCCCCGACTTACGAACAATAAGTCGTGGGTTCGAACCCAGACAGGCGCATTACTTTGTGTAATTTATTTCATCACCGCTGCTCTCAAAACGGTGAAGGAAAACATCGTGAGGAAACCGGCATGTCCTAGAACCAAAAATTCGAAGACATGTGACATCTACCAATCCGCACTGGGCCCGCGTGGTAGTTTATAGCCCATTCCCTCTCATACAGAGGAGGCCGTGATCCAGTAGTGGGATCATTATAGGCTGATGATGATGATGAATTTTACGTAGATATTGGTGTCGACTATGTTGGGCTATTTCATAAAAGGCAGTACGCGAAAAGGACGGCTATTGCTATGAACTAAGTTATAGCTATCTCAAATAACTTTTTGTAATCGACCACCCCCGCCCCACCAGTGTGGACACGGGCGGTGGGGCCAACGGGAATCACCATATAAATTAATATTAAGAAACTTTTCTTCTTGACTATACAAATTATAAAATTGGTCAGCGGGATCAGTTGACCAATTAAAAAATTACATAGGTCGATTCATCCCGCGGGATCCACTTGTGTGGGATGAGTTTACTAAAGAGCCCATGTTTTTACGTGCACCCTTCATTTGTATGGAATTCCAGTTTTTGACAGCTCTAAATTACGTTCGTCTCATCCTCGTTTTATTAGATAGAAAAAGATAGCAATAGCCTAAATTAAGTTTAGTTCGTGCACAAGCATAAATAGAATCGACACCATACTAAAAACGAAAAAAAAAAATGGTTAGATATGTATGCATGTTCAGAATAACAAACAAGGGTTTCAGGCGATTTGCAAGTTTCAATAAACATAATTTTACTTACAAACATGTAAAGTTCCGCTTTCTGTATTGTAATAAATATTAGTGTGATGATTGAGGGCGAGTGGTTTCAGCGCGACTTTTGAGCATGAGGAGCATGATTCCCGGGTAGGGCAAATCTGTTATTGGGTTGCTTCCATCAGGAACTTCGTCAGTAACAGCCACGGACTCTGGAGTTGTGCCTAATTGATGGCAATAGGCTCGCCCGATATTACGTGGGTTCTAAACATAACTGGCAAAATGTGGCGATACTATACTTAGGTACACCTCTGCCTAACCTTTGACGATAACAGACGTGATTTTTTTGTTATTTAATAATGTTGTACCTAACTATTGATATAAAAGTAACCCTTCATTCGTTACATTATAACTATTGTTGAATTTACTGTTTCAGAAGCAGTACCCGTTTTCCAGTGATTGGCGGTGCTCAACGTAGAGTTGTTAACAAACGCTTTTATTATTATCAGTGCTAAGACCGAAAAGTGAATCTATGAAAACAGTGTGATCAAACATAATACGTTCGTCATGGCTAATAATGATATCAGTGAACAGTGGGATTGGGACAAAACGTATACTCATTATCATGCTATTCAATTCATTGTCAGTGTGTTGACACTAGCGACGTTTATATATGGCGTCACGTCATGGTGTATCCTGAAGAAGTTTAGGAATTATAAAAACTATGTTTTTCTGAACGCCATCTTAGTAAACTTCTTATTTGGTACGACAGAGTATCTGTGTTACGCTTCTACCATAGAAATATTCTCAATACGATCCTTTCTACTTGGATACTTTATGACGTCGAAGACCCACTGGGTGGTAGTGTTAAGTCATATGTTTTACGTTGACTTTGTTAAAGTTTTTAATAGCAATGTCCGTAGAATATATTTAAAAAGCGTTCTCTTTGGTTGGGGTCTGTCTTTAATTACAACCCTGTTGTTTTTTTCTCAATATATTAGTAGGCTATTTTTTTTTGTTTTGTTTAATTGTTTTCCACTTTCGGGCGTTTCTGTTAAGATGGTCACATTGGTGGGCTTCGGAAATCAAGTTGTACCGGTGACAATTAACTGTTTATTTTACATTATAATTGTATTTTCCCTCTTCCGTAGTTATATCTCGAGCGCACAAACACCTTCGAACATCTGGCGTCGCTTGTATATCGCCACATTGATATTTATTTTGAGCGACGTCTTATTGCTATACAGTATTTTTATTAAATTAGTATTCACTATTAGCCCCGTTGTAAAATTTTTCATAAATGTGTTAACTTTTTCAAACCCACTATTGTTGGATGTATTTTTTGTCATTTTAAAAAGTAATAGAAAAATATGGTACGACTATTATATAAGTAAATTAAATCAAAGACGTGTAGCTAACGATATCAATATGCGTGCCAGAACAGCCCGTGGATCTGGTGATTCCCGTCCAGTGGTACTGGATGTATAAATATAAATACTATAGCTAAATAGATACCAATGGTTCAAAAATCCACCTGATCGCGTGAGCTGGTGTTTTTTTTTGGCCAAAGATTCAGCACTGTCATCTAACATGGCAAAACAGTTGGCCTTCTTGGAACTTTTCCTGTTGACAGCGATGTGGACGAACTTTTTGATGCCTTGTTATTCTTTTCCTGTTTTGTTACATGTACATATTAAAATTATTAATTTTAGCTACTTAGTCTTGTAGTTTGTAATAAATATGAATATAAACTTTAAATGTATTAAGAACTGATGATCTTGTGTTGTGTTTTTAATATTTATAAATAAATATAAGTATATTAAAATATTTTGTACCAAGCCTTAATTAACTTGTGTAACTATTTTTCTTATCATATACTCGACTACAAATTGTGTTACCATGTTGTTGCAACAACTTCAAGTATATTAATTGAAACTGCACGAAGATAAAGATTATCTATCCTTCATATCGACACAATAGACCTTATGGCCTAGACAAGTGGGTATCTCTCATAAATCGTTCCATGTTTCTAGTGCGACTGACAATGATGTGAATATAATATACTTCTCTGGAACTAATGTGAATTCAATGCAATTTGATTTTCTATCATCGTTATCACTGAAGAACGTCACTTTATCTAGACACTCTGATGATTTTAGGCTGTTAAAGCAATAATGAACTATGCCTAATATTTTACTGTCAACGATAAGTTCTGTATACCTATAATTTAAGTACCATTTATGTTATGCATTTCAGGTAGAATAATAAAAACTGTAATAAACTTACACATGCTCGTTACTCTACAACATTATTTTTTGTTTACACTAAACGCGAAAAGGGGTCATTGTACTCATCATTTTTAACAACTTTTTCTATGGGACGAACCCTGAAATCGCGAAAAAAAAATTAGCTGTTCCCTACATTTATGTTCACATAACGCGTCAAAACTCGGGTTTAGTGCAAACAAAAAATAATGTTGTATAAGCGACACATATTCGTGACATTAGAAGTATCCGCACGATCTCTTATACAGATACAGCACCCAGACAACAACCTTAGCGCTGTTACCCACCAGTCATACCACGTCTAGTCAAGGGATCCTCCTGTTTCACGGGAACATGACAGACTTGCTACAATGTTCCATATACATCTGAAAATGATCCGTCAAAATCTTTTAAGCTAAGACTTGGTAGACGAAGGTAGACTTTTAAGCTAAAGACAATGATAGAATTGGTGTTCAATAGTTGTGTAAATTGTTAAACTGGTCGTCTATAATTTATGTGAAATTAATAAATATTGGTGTTCATACTCATGATTTGTTTTTGTTTGTTTAATTTTTTTTTCCTTTACTCAGCGTGAAACTGAAAACCCCGGATTTTAAAGCCCAAAACCCGGACATTTTAACAGGTTTTTTTAAAATATAGTGTAATAAAAAACAGTAGTAACAAAAAACTTTTTTACAAAAAATAAAACCGACTTCAGAGAAAACAAAAAAGTGAAAAATAACTTCAGAAAAAACGCTTCAGAAGTCGGTGACCTTTTTTTGATTGATTTAGTTTTTTTGTCACCGACTTCTGAAGCGTTTTTTCTGAAGTTATTTTTCACTTTTTTGCTTTCTCTGAAGTCGGTTTAATTTTTTGTAAAAGTTTTTATTTTTCACTTTTTAGTGGTTCACATGTGCTTACCCCTTCAAAGCGTACCGGCGTGGTTTTAGGTTATGAACTGGTGTAAACAATAGACAGATATGAGATTTCGGCAATCCCAGTACATTTGCTATCATTTATTGAGGAGTTCCGTTGCATATCTCCGAAGTTCTTCATCAGATCTTCATCAAATTGAATTGGGATCACTTCGAGAAAGTATAATTCATAAAACTACCCAAACCGCTTCTAGTGTGCCTATAAAATGTGAAGAATTCTCTCTATTTCTCCAGAATCCCATCATCAGCTACTGATTTGATGATTATAAGACCACACAGGAAGCACCAGCTTTCAAATAAAATAAAAACGATCAAAATCGGTTCACCCAGTAGAAAGTACTGAGGTAACAAATATTTTCGAAATCGGGTGTATTTTACACATGTGCGTACCCCCTCAGAGCATACAGGCGTGATGTTACGTCATAATATAGTATAAACAATGAACCTACAAGCGATGGCAGCAATCACTGCAGATTTGCTGTGTACTTTTGAAGAGTTCCGTTGTATATCTCCGAAGATCAGCATCAGGTCTTCAGCAAACTAAAATGGGACCAAACGGGAAGCACCAGCTTTAAAAAAAAAAAGAACCATCAAAATCGGTTCACCCAGTCGAGAGTACTGAGGTAACAAACACAAAAAAAAAAAAAAAAAATACAGACGAATTGATAACCTCCTCTTTTTGGAAGTCGGTTGAAAAGATCTACAATTCTAGCGACATATACATTTACACAAAAATAACTGGACGTTATTTCATTGTGATATCCCAAAATTGTTGTCTTCATCATCATTTTGTTTCATCGATTCTAATCTTATACCCTTATCAATTGGTTATTTTAGAACATGTCATTCGAATCAAAATCAACAAGTCCACTTCATTTGGTAATTTTCTGTTTTTTCATTCTTAAAAAAAAGCAAAGCGCACCTTTTTAGGGTTCCGTAGCCAAATGGCGAAAACGAAACCCTAAAAAGGTGCGCTTTGCTCAGCAGTTTTGGATAAAAGTTATAAGGGTTGTGTTGGTCACTACGTCTGAAGTACTTCTATCTATATACTAGTATATATTATGTATATAGACCTGTCCCAGGCATTCTAATTCAATTATTTAATGTAATCAGATGTGTTTCACACAGAGGATTTTATAATTAGAATAAAGTTCACAAGGTGTCAGGCGCAATAATTTATAATATTTCTCAGTAAGTTGCATTAAAAAAAAATCCCATAATTCAAAAAATTGTAAGTTCAAATAAGTAAATAATAACAAACGATAAAATAAAAAGATAATATAGAGAATAAAAATCGAATAAAATAAAATTATAGTCGAAAATACATCAGGCATGTCAAGTAAGATTCCAATTGCGTATTTTTTACTATTTAAGAATGAAAAAAACGGAAAATTACCAAATTAAGTGGACTTGTTGATTTTGATTCGAATGTCATGTTCTAAAATAACCAATTGATAAGGGTGTAAGATTAGAATCGATGAAACAAAATGATGATGAAGACAACAATTTTGGGATATCATAATGAAATTATGTCCAGTTTTTTTTGACGTGATAACGTCTTATAAATTGATAATACCAGCAACACTCATGAAAAATAGTAACGTTCCATGCCATAGTAACGTTCCACCTCCTTTTTTTTTAAACACAAATAATAAATGATAAATGATAAATGATAAATGATACATGATAAATGATAAATGATAAATGATAAATGATAAATGATAAATGATAAATGATAAATGATAAATGATAAATGATAAATGATAAATGATAAATGATAAATGATAAATGATAAATGATAAATGATAAATGATAAATGATAAATGATATTTATTCAGCAAGTAGGTTTTCTCAAACACTTTTACACGTCATTTTGACGTGATAACGTCTTATAAATTGATAATACCAGCAACACTCATGAAAAATAGTAACGTTCCATAGTAACGTTCCACCCCCTTTTTTGTATTACATAAAATAATGATTATGACGTTATCACGTAAATCTATCGTCCGTAAACCGACTTTACAGACAACCAATTTTTTTGCGTAAATTTATGTCGCGTTTTTTTTTTAAATCATTCTGAGATTCATCAAAAATGTTAAATTTTTCGAAGAAATTATAAAGACGTTTGCACATTGCCTCCTCAAAGATTTTGGAAGATGACGGACATTCATTGTTTTTGTCTGATTTCGAGTTTTTCTTGTGTCTTTATAATTGATTTTTTTAACGCGTTTGGGAATATTCCTTCAGAGAATGATTGATAGATTAGTAGGTAAAATGGTAGTGACAGTTCGTTATCGAACGTTTTTATTACTATAGGGGGTAAGCCATCTACTACGAGGCTATATTTTGATGTTTGATTATATTATTTATTTCTTGCAGTGTGCATGGATATAAAAACATAGTGTTATCAGTCGGTTGGAGCACAGGTCGGCCGCGTGAATCTGTGTTCCCACTATGCCGTGTTTGTCCTACTGATGCAAAAAACTCATTGAACGAGTTAGAAACTTGTTTTGGGTCAAACGTTAGTTTTTTATGGATTGTCAATTTAATGTTTTGTTGTGCCTTAGTTATTATTTTTTAGTACGCTCTTTAATTATTTTCCACAGCGATTAAGTTTCATTAGTTAAACACTGTTTTAGGCTTTCACGGTTTAAAACTAAACTTATATTGTCACTTACGGGATATCTTCCGTGATTATTTATTGAGTGAAGAGGTGTTTTACACCCTTTATTTACTTACGAAGAAACATTAAAACAGATGTCAATAAATAAATAAAATATACATTTTATTAAGGAAATCAAAAACTTTACTAATGAAAAAACTAAACTTATATTGTCACTTACGGGATATCTTCCGTGATTATTTATTGAGTTGAGCTCCCGATATTTCGACGCTGTTGCAAGCGCCATGATCGCGGGTTGAGTGATCGGGAGCTCAACTCAATCTAATCGGGAGCGAACTCATTTAATATTTTGAGTAAAAGTGTCTCAATGGCGCTGTGCCGAGCTATTAGGTTCCAGTTAATGTTTTTTAATTGTAAATACTAAATCAAGGTAGGTTGAAGTGGTTTCTGTCACTCGCGTTAGTTCAGTGGAATCCAATGATTTAAAATATTTGAAGAAGTTATATTCTAGCCATAAGTTTAGTAGCGTTTTGGTTTGTCAGCTATTTTTCAGAATATTTACAATGAAATCTGTGTTGTTATGAATAAAACTCTGAATTAAATCAGCTTATGTTTATTTAACAGTATCACCTTATGTCGAAACATGCTTCGTGTTCTTTTTCACAGATATCAAGATGGCTTCCAAGCCGAGAAAAAGCACAGACTATATTCAACAATTACACAGATAATACAACAAAATCACCTCTGAATATGATTTTATTTTCATTTTAGGTATTTCTTTAGTCGAATCTCTAAAATAAGTGTTAACTGTCCATAAAATACATCAGGCTGTCTATTGCTCCAATCTAAAGTTATAATATTTTTTTTGAGTTTGGGCAATTCAATGATACATACTTCTATTCTAATTCTACCGACTTATCCATAATATTTTTTCACTCATTTATCAAGTCGTCTCGCAATAATATGCATACACCGCCGCCTTCGTAGTTCGATCGGCAGTTTGACGCAGCGAGGATGTATCCATTGATGTTTATTAAAGTAATTAAATAAAAACAAGCAAAGTGCCTGGTAGTGTCTGTTGTTTTCGTCGAGAAATGGTTTTAATACGCAGGTATTTATGGATTTCATAAACACATTAGGAATATTAACACCCACTGGGAGAAAATTATTGGTCATAGTGAGTCAATCTTTTCGTTTCTAACAATGAGATCACCGGGGGAAAACAGGTATTTAAGTCTGGCATAAAACAAAAAGTTTCAAATTATTAACAACATCCATTTAAATTTGTCAATATAAAGTTACCAGCGTAATAATCGATACCCATCCATATTATTAAACTACATTTGGTTTTATTTAAAAACTTTTTCTGATCAGAAACCTCTAACAAACTTAGACTAACACGAGTATGCACTTTGGAAACTTAATTATTAATTTAATAAAAATAATAATTAAATTACAGTTTAAGTTACGCATATTTTAGATTTTAGGCATTTTTTTTATCTTATGAGTTATTTTTTCCTGTTGAAAGTAAACTTCTTTTGCGGCGTTGCGTTGTTCACTTTTTGGGATGGGTAAAAAATGTAAAACTCCGTCAGAACACGTGACCAGATCGAAACTTCGTAAGACGGCGGGAGAACGGTTAGTCAAAAGCAACCTTATACAATTGAGATACAATTTATTTTGGATTACTTAGTTTTCACTTCCATCGGCAGTCCCAAAGACTGTGTGTGCATGTTTTTTCTTTGTTAATATTGTATGGCAACGATGAAGGGCAAATGCGACTTTTCGAGAGAGATCAAAAATAACAATACTTTTTATTTTGAGTTCTACAATTCGAAATTTAGTATAGTACGTTAATCATTTTCCAAAATCCTTTCCTTTTTATAATAATTATTGGTAATAGGTACTTTCATTTTTATTTAGTTGGTGGAGTATTTGTTTGTACTTATCCTTTTATATGAGAATGTAAAAAAACGAATATTCAGGAAACAGACATATTGACTGCAACGTTCGGGTCCGATTTTGGGTGTTACGATTTTAGTCTAGATTATTTAATAATTGGCGAAACGAAACGTAATAAAAGTGTAATAGTATGTTGTGTCACTGATTACAAACACACATACAGGCAATGTTACTACTGCTACTAGGAAAATTTGGATGTAAGAGCGAGCGAAGCGTGTTCGGGACTTGGGGCAACCCGATGATAGGTTTGAAAAGTTCCTTATGCCTGCAGACAGAAATAGAAGCCCTAGTTTAAACCATGGATATCTCAATAACCATGGGGCTCCATGGGGTGGGGGTGGTACAGAGTTTGCCCCTAGCCCTAACCCCTCCCCGGCCCTTCGTCCTGTAATGAATATTTTAACCTCAAATAGTTATTGTTGAATTTTATTCACATTGTAATCCAGTAAAACTGTTACTTCGTATTTGATTACGTTATTAATTAGTACTTATAACGGTAATATTTTTTATATCGGATATATAATTATCAAGTTTGTTACACATTGTTATTTTTTAGTCGTTTTAATCCCTGTAAGGGCGGATAGTACTCATGAAAATGAACAACTTTTACTATGGGATCGACTATGAAACGAAAAAAAATCAGCTGCTGCCCACATATATTGTTCATATATTACATTTGTAGCGATTAACTATGGTTAACTCTATGTTTAACTGGGCCCGCGTGGTAGATTATAGCCCTTTCCCTCTCGTTGAGAGGAGGCCGTGTCCCAGCAGTGGGAACATTATAGGCTGATGATGATGATGATGATGAACTATGGTTAATTATTTTTGTTTCAGAAGCAGCACTCGTTTTCCGGTGTCGGCGGTGGCTTACGTAGAGCTGTTAACAAACACTCTGTTATAAGTTATACCGAAAAGTGAATCTATGAAAACTGTGTTATCAGCCTAAATACGATCGTCATGGCTTATAATGATACCAGTGAACAGTGGAATTGGTATATACCAGATAATCATTATTACGCTACTATATTAACTGGGAGTGTGTTGTCTTTTGCGACGTTTATATATGGCGTCACGTCGTGGTGTATCCTGAAGAAGTTTAGGAACTATAGAAATTATTTGTTTCTCAACGTCATCTTCGTAAACTTCTTACTTGGTACATTACAGGTTCTGGGATACTACCTTGATTTATATGATGTCATACTACAATACCATCTACTTGATTACATTGTAACGGCGAAGACCCACTGGGTGGTAGTTGTAAGTCATATGTGTTATGTCGACTTTGTTAAAATATTTAATGCTAATATCCAAAATAGGTACATAAAGAGTTGTATCTTTGGTTGGGGTCTTTCTTTAGTAACAACTATGTATTTCATGTGTCCATATATACAAGAGTCATCTCAAAATTTTGTACGTGATTACTTGCCATCTGGATATCTAAATACGATAATTCTTGAGTTCGTGAACTTTGGAAATCAAATTATATCGGTGATAATTAACTGTTTCTTATACATTATAATTGTATTTTCCCTGTTCCGCAGTTTTAACACGAGTGGACATACAGCTTCAAACATCTGGCGTCGCTTGTATATCGCCACATTGATATTTATTTTGAGCGACGTTTTATTGGTATATGATAATTTTATTCAATTCGTATTCACTATCAGCCCAGTTGTAGAGTTTTTCATAAAAGTGTTATCAATTTCAAATTCACTTTTGTTGGACGTATTTTTTGTCATAATAAGAAGTAATAGAAAAATATGGAATGACTATTATGTAGCTAAATTAAATAAAACACGTAGAAATAACGAGATCAATATGCGAGACGGAATTTCCGAGGAAACTGGTTTTTCGTCCAATGTTCCTGATGTTTAAATGGTTATATTATACATTAGATAAATAGAGAGCGACTGGTCACTACTTCGTGTGACCCTCTGGTCACGCAAAGAGCTGACCTTAGACAAAAACGTTTATTTTTCAGTCCATAGAATCCGCCCTCCCATCCAACGTGGCGATAGGCAATACTGGCCTTCTTTGCACGTTTCCTGTGGACACAATTTGTTAGAAAGACGAATATTTTTAATACCCTGTAAGTTTTTCCCATTATACAGGATGTTTGGCAGAACGTTGAACATTCGAAAATGGTGGATAGGTGGGGTCATCTGCTACTTACTCAGCCCTAATTTATTTGGGTATTTAAAAAATAAAACCGTTTAAAAAAAAAAAACTTTTTCTTGTTTCACCACTTTCTTAACTTTAAAGTGTAATTTAAGTGTAAAAGATTAAAAAAAACAACAAAATATTGGCTGTTTTACCCATTTTTAATAAAAAATACACTTTAAAGTTAAGAATGTGGTGAAACAAGAAAAAAGAAAAAAAACGTTTTTTAAATACCCGGTGGGCCAGGGCCAAATAAATTAGGGCTGAGTAAGTAGCAGATGACCCCACCTATCCACCATTTTCGTATGTTCAACGTTCTGCCAAACACCCTGTATTTAATACATATTTTGATATTATTTATAGGTCCGTCTGTAGTTTGTAATGAAAAAAAGTATACAATTTTCATATTTTAAGAAACTGTTGATCTTGTGTAACGTGGTTTAACTTTTATAATATATAAACATAATAAAATGTTAACTTCTGTATCAGTTATTCTTATTAATATTCGACTTAGTAACCATGGAATTTAGTTGGATTCAATAGGATATTATTTGTATAAATTGTTAAATTGGTTGTCTATAATTTATGTGAAATTAATAAATTCTTCTTTAATAAGATCTTCATCTATAATTTGTTTTAGTTATTTATTAGTTGTTTTTCCCTTTACATGACAAAAGCATTCTTACTCTCGTTCCACGTCTCAATGTTCAGAGTTGTCAAAATTTTATTGCCCCTTTTAGTTGTAATATCTCTCGTGGTGACCAGTCAGTTCACAAACATTCATTCACAAACGTTTACTTGGCAAGCAACGATTAGGAAACACTAATTTTCTCATTTCGTCATACAATTCATCATTATACAAAATAAGTTTAACAAATAATTCACTTCGCAAAATAATTATTCGAAAAACTTTTATTTAAAAATTTGGCAAACAGTTAATTACTTTTGTTTGGAATAAATACATTACACATATTGATTGTGCCATTACAAAAAAATAAATAATAATAATAATAACGCCGAAGGGCCGAAGCGTGTAGGCACCTCGGCCCTTCGGCTTGAAGGCCGGCTGGAGCCGGCCAGCTTCAGCTGCGACGCGGCGGCGAGTGTTAAAGCCTCCTGCTCCTCAGCTCGCGGCCCGCCTCGCTCCTCCGCGCCTACGCGGGCTTAAATTACACCCTAGGGGTAGGGCAGAAAAGACGTGGAGTCAGTTCTGCAGCGATTTCTGTCACAAAATTTGTGCTTATAGGAAACCAAATTCATTAACCTATTTTCACTTTTTTTTTAATGGCACGATCAATATGTGTAATGTTTTTATTTCAAACGTTGTTTTATGACATAAAACGAAAAAAATATGAATTGTTTTTCAAATAATACGTTATTAAATAAAAGTTTATCGGATAATTATTTTGCGAAGTGAATTATTTGTTAAACTTGTTGTTGTATAATGATGAAATGACAAATAATGTGTTATCTAATCGTTGCTTGTCAAGTAAATGTTTGTGAATTAATGTTTGGTGAACTGACTGGGCCCCGATTCTGCTATTGCAATAGTGTCAGGATAGTCTCTCATTGATCTCATAATTGTTGATGATTGACAATGGAATCGCTTTGCCATTTTGCTTAAAGTTCATATTCTGCTAAATTCATCATAGTGGTTCGATCAATGGTCTCGTAATTGTGTTTGAATGACATTATTAAAACACAATATAAAACAATTGCCATTATTAAAAACATGTTAATAGAAATGATTTTCGAAAATATACTATTAAATTTAAACTGTTATTCGGGCCAGGTTTAAATTATATATATTTTTGTTATTATTTATTTGTGATAAAAGCAATCTGAAATAGTAAGAGGTTCGGAAATAGCAAAAAACATAAAAGTAATGTGGAACGTGGATAAATGTGCAACTATTCAACTCATTGTATCTCTTAGCTGTCAATGTCAAATGTGACATTTCTACTTTGTTTATTTGTTTTAATTTCTAGTGGCCGGTGTTTAGATTTATTTCTTACAAGTGTTTTAAATTATCTTCATTAAAGAAGCCTTTATAGATTGCAATATAAAATAGTGCTGATTGAGCAAATTTTTGCTCTAATTCTAAAAGGAACTGTCCCAATGTTGGCAGATTACCGCGTAAGTCAGTCATTCATTTGTCATTATGTACGAGGCTACTATTAAAAGCTATTTCTTTCAATGCATTGTCCGTGATTATTCATTGGATAGTCATAATGACGCCATGATGTTAGTAGATCACTAGACTTGTCAAAATGAACAATTATGAGATCAATGAAAGACTATCATGAAACTATTGCAATAAGCGAATCTGGGCCCTGGTCACCACAGTCATCATGAAAAAAATGGTTAACATGAAAAAAAGATGCTGGTTGAATATAACAACCTCCTTCTTTTTTAAAAGTCGGTTAAAAAACAAATAGGGAACGAAGGGCACTGGGGAATATATTTTACATTTTTTTAATTGTTCATAAATGGTATGTTGAATTGTATAAAGGTAGAATAAAAAATCAAATACACTTACTGTAAACTGCACAGTACAGTAGTAACGGATAAATAAATCTTCAAAAACTGTTAATCCAGTACAATAACAAACAAAGGCAATGTATATAAAAGTAAATGTATATACAACGTGTAACAAAAAGGGTATAGTCATATGAAAGGGTGTGCTATAGACAAATGTGCTATCAAACTGAACAATTTTCTCTATACCACCATCGTAATCGTAAAAAATAATTAGCTGTTTCATACGGGTTCCATCTATCTGGCAGAATCTTGTTGCTCCGAAATTCATTTAGCATAACACACTTGGCATAATTTTCTTTAAACGAATATATTAAAGGCATATTTTTTTTTAAATATACTTATTGTTTGGGTGAATGTGTGTATGACCGAATTTCGAATGGCATACTTTTAGATGGCAGTTTTTTATTTGGCATAATTACCTTTGGCATTGTTCAAATTTCGCATAATTTCGTTTAGAATAATGTTTATTTAGAACGACGATTATTTGATATAATTTCACTTGGCATACTATGAAGATTGCAGAATTTCATTTGGAATAATTTTATTTGGCAGTATTGCCATTTTTTAATGCCACAAAATAGCATTTTAACCTTAATTTAAAATTAAAATATTATCTTAAAAGTCAATATGTTGTGCTAGAAAAGTTAGTGACAGAAACGAATCGCTCCAAAACCGACTCCACGTAGTCTTGTCTGCCCTACCCCTAGAGTGTAATTTAAAATCGCGTAGGCGCGGAGGGGCGAGGCGGGCCGCGAGCTGAGGAGCAGGTGGTTTTAACACTCGCCGCCGCGGCTGAGGCTGGCCGGCTAAGCCGGCCAGCAAGCCGAAGCTGCGGTGGTGAGCGTTGAAACACATCTGCGACGAGAAGCTCGCGTGGGACCGCCGGGGCCCCGCAGCGCCGGAGCCGTGACAGAAACCATGCCTGCTGCATGTTGCATTCTCGTTTGCTGCATGCTTGCTGCATGCTTGCTGCATGTTTACTGCATGCTTACTGCATGCTTGCTGCATACTTGCTGCATGCTTACTGCATGCTTACTGCATGCTCATTGCATGCATGGTATATGCGGGTTTGCATGTTTGCTGCACGTTTGATGCATGCTTGCTGCAGGCTTGCTGCATGCTTGCTGTATGCTTACTGCATGCATGGTGTATGCAGGTTTGCATGTTTGCTGCATGCATGGTGTGTGTTTGTTTGCATGTCTGCCTGCTTCTTACAGGAAAATAAAAACCACATGATCTCAATCTACTGTTTTAATAAAAGAAAGAAAGAAAATTATGTTTATTTAGCCGTTAAACCCAAAATATTATGATTTTCACCTGCAGGCCACGAGTGCCATACGCTCGAAAAACATAAAGAAACACATAATATCGTCGAAAGATTTTGCACTAGTACCAACTAAGTAAAATTATTGTATATTTTATTAAATTAATAACACTGGTATAATTGAATAACGTATAAGAAATACATGCAAAAATTACAAAATAGGGAAATGGATAAAATTCATAACAGTAATAAAATTAGTGACGTAAATATACTAAGAAAAAACAATAAAATTGTACAAAATTAATAACATTGGTAAAAGTGATTAACTAATAAGTTATGCCATTCAATGACTATTGATATGAAATTTATGCCAATAGATGATTCTAACCCTAAACTTTCTGCGATAGGATGGTTCAACGTTTAATGTTTATGCATATGAAATTTATGCAAAACGATGATACTGACCTCCAACTATCTGCGACAAGATGGTTCGACTTTTAATTTTTATGCATATGAAATTTATGCCTTTAGATGATTCTGACTTACAAAATTATGAGTTTGAATGTATGATAAATGCGTGTCTGCCAAACGATTTTCTGCGAAATGAAGTTTATGCTATCCGCTGTTATGCAAAGTAATAATATGGCATAAAAAGTTCTGCTATAAAGGGTGGACCCTCATACATTTGGTCGAGTAGGTATTGGAATTTAGTATAGTACGTTGAACATTTTTTCGCAATTACGATAGTGGTCCCATGGAGAAAGTTGTTCAGTTTGATGGTCTGTAGCACACCCTTTCATATGACTATACCCTCTGTTACACGTTGTATACACCTCTCGAGCTTTAATGTCTCCTTTTTCAAGGATAAAAAATGACAAATTTCTCAGTTCATGACCTTTGCGACATTGCATATTTATCCCCTGTGCCCTTCAACTGTAAATCTCATTATTATTATCTCCTCTGCATTTTCATGGAGTTATTTGATAAAAATAATGAGCAATTTAGATACCAAAATTTAAAAATAACTAAATTAGTACCTAGTGATTAAAATGTTATGATAATTTACACTACTTTCAGCGTTTGATTATAACAATAATTGTTAGATTGATAGTTTATAGGGTTTAGCGGTGCTTTGTGTCGAACTGTTTTCAAATATGTACTTTTATTTGAAGTTCTAAGTACCATGACTCTTGGAGTAGCAGTATAAAAGACTTAATACTCTTATTATACTATTGCATCCATCGCGCCTGCTGCCTCTGGCGACGTTTAGGTATTTACGGCGTAGCGTCATAGTGCACTGTGAAGAAGTATCGTAAGTATAAAAAATCATTTTTTTATCATGTTTCTAGTGCAATCTCATCAAACTTCTTACTAAATATTTTAAAGACGACAGTTTATCTCCCCAAGTTACTTATGAGCCTGCTTGTTATTTAACTTTTGGTTTTTCTTAGGAGTTTTAGATGAAATTATAACAGAAGAAACTAACCTCTTTTGGTAGGTCGGCATTTGTGTCTTGAACAATAAACACCAAATGGGGCGTGTAAATTAAATCAATTTTCGAATATAATATCCGTCTTTGCACGGGCAGTTGAGCATAATGTTATGGCCTACATTACATTATTTTGTCTATCGGTGGGGTTCGAGTAAATAATGAGACTTAAATGTATTTATTAATCATTGATGAATCAATTACATTTTTTTTCTCATGCATGACAACGGTAAATTATATTTAAAATCTATTTATATCATGTTTTTATTATATTGTAAATAATGTCAATTAAAGAAGTTACATCGTGCATTGTTAGCCTAGGGTTGAAGGAAAAATATTTAGCCCCGAGACGAAGGGTTTGGCGCCCGGACGTAGTGAGGAGGGCCTATAGTTTGAGGGACTAAATAAGTCTTTAACCCGAGGTAAACACTGTGCTTTCAATTACGAATACGTTCAAGGAAAATAAAAATAAAACAATCAATCTAAAAATCAAATCAAGATCGTATTGACGCTTTTCCCCCTATTTTATTTTTGTTTTTTCTGGGGCGTCCAGCTTTTCAGCCATTATTTTTCATTTGCAATTTTACATCATTGAAAAAAAGGTAAATATTTTGTTTAAGTATATCTATGTTATGTTAAAGAAATAGTTGAAACTAAATTAAAATTAAGTAATTAAAAAACAATTTTCAATTAATACTGAACTTTATGTTTTTCAGGTTTACAACGCGCTGTATTGGGAAAGGTAAAAACCTTTCCCATTACAGCGCGTTGTAAAACCAAGATTTCCTCTGAAATTGGTAACTAGTATTTTTTCACAGATAACTGGATGTTAAACATTCAAGAAATTACGAGTGAAGTGACTAAGAATTCATTCGCAATTAATAAATAAGTTAAAGGAGGCCATTTTTCTCAAAATCATCTTAAAAATATCCTTATTCTATCTGCTATCTAAAGATAACAAAAAAAAAAAAATTGGAGATATTTGATAAATGTACATTATTGCTGACGAAGGTAGTATGGGGCCGGTGGTAAATTTACAAAAATATCATAACCTATAACGTAACAATTTCTCACAATTTATATATAAGATAGGTTACAAGCTTAGGTCTCTGTGCGTATTTTAATATCAATAGGTACCGATACCAATATCACTCCCACTCCTTAGGGATTGAGACTTTTTATCATGTTTTACTTTATCAGTAGTATCCGATATTTAACAAGTATCCTTAATTATTTTTATAGTTATTATACCTCATTAGATAGCCAATAAATTGAGAACTTATGCAATTATTTGCACATTGAGTTTCATAACAGAATTTGGAAAAAAATGCTTTCGTTAACATAGACGCTTTTCTAGCATTTTCGAATGAATTTTAAGTCACTACAATCATTAAAATGGTATTTATTCATACTTTCTGGTCCAGTTATCTGTGAAAAGCATAAATTAGAAATTCCAAAGATATCTTGATATTAAAATTCGATGTTGTTGAAATAATTGCAGAAAATAAGAAATTTACAAAAAAATACTTGAAATATGCATTGCATCGACAACAGTTAACAAAGAAACAGCCTTGTTAGCGTTTATTGGATGAACGTAGGTCACTTTATTACGCTACAATATGACTTCGTCGAATTTGAAGTTATTCACGATCGAATAAATAAATTTCAATATTTGAGTTTCTGGGTTCGGTTCCCGGGTTGGGCATAGTATCATTGGGTATTTCCTTCAGGAATTTTGTTAGTAGCAGCCACGTAGTCTGGATTTGTAACCGATTGATGGCAATAGGCTGCCCCCTACCCCTACTACATGGGACTTGAACGTAACTGACGACATGTGGGTGTATTAGGCATGCACCCACATGTCGACAGTTACACACACCTTACCAGGTGCACCTCGGTCTAACCTTAGGATTACAAGCGTGATGTTATATTGTGTAATAATAGTGAAGCTAGAGATACAAAAATATCGTTCATTTATCGGGGGGCACGGCAGTGCTCCCGCCAAGTCAAGCGCGAAGCAAACACTGCCGTACCATCCTTTACTGGAACCATTTCGCCGCATTTTCAAGCCCCTATTTGAGAACTTCTGGATAAGACCAGAACGCAGATTTTTTTGTCATCCAGTAAGTTATAATCATATACTTAAAATCCAAAATTTCAAGTCTGTAGGTCATTTAGTTCCAAAGTTAAGCAAAACCAAAGTTTCGCACGTCCAAGTCACGGCACGGCCAAGTTACACAACATAACTATAATAATAAAGAAATCGCAGTCAGGAACCTTGGACTTGGCACGACTTTGTCTAGATTTCATTACTTTTTAGAGATAAACAAGCAGCGCCATCGAGAGTTGGTTAGTCTTTTACAGAATGTTTTTGGTGCGATTACATTTGTAGTAATAAACTATTTTTAATTTTACTGTTTCAGAAGCAGTGCCGGTTTTCCGTCGATTGGCGAGAGAGAGCTGGTATTAAAAAGTCCATTATCAGTACTAAGACTGAAAAGTGGATCTATGAAAACAGTGTAAATAAACAAAATACGTTCGTCATGGCTGATTATGATCCTAATGAACAGTGGTATTGGTACATAATGTTTACTTCTTATTATGCTCTTCAATTAATTGTCAGTATGTTGTCACTAGCGACGTTTATATATGGCGTCACGTCGTGGTGTATTCTGAAGAAGTTTAGGAATTATAAAAACTATGTATTTCTGAACGCCATCTTAATAAACTTCTAACTTGGTACAACAGAGGCTCTGTATTACCTGTATTCCCTTGACATGTATATGTTTGTAATACCAGATTTTCTACTTGAATACTTTCAAACGGCGAAGACCCACTGGGTGGTACTTCTAAGTCATATGTTCTACGTCGATTTTGTTAAAGTTTTTAAAGGAAATATTCAAAGAAGGTATTTAAAAAGCAATATTTTTGGATGGGGTATTTCTTTAGTAACAGCTATATTTTTTGCGTGTCCATATATTAAACAGCAAATTAATATTTTTTTAACTTCGATTTTGACATATTCTGTGACTGATAAACAAAAACTAAATGAACAGAATGCTTGGTTAACGGCTTTGTGATGAGGTGGTTTACACCCTGTATATTCCTCTCGAGCTTTAATATACCCTTTTCAAGGATCTAAAAATGACTGATTTCTCAGTTCATGACCTTTTTGACATTGCATGTTTATGTGCCTTTCAACTGTAAATCTCATTATAATTATCTCCTGTGCTTTTTGATAAAAATAACGAGCAATTTAGATACCAAAAAGTAAAATCAGTTAAATTAGTGTGATTATAATATTACGATAAAATATATATTCCCTTCAGCGTTCAATTATAACTATTGTTAGATAGGCAGTTTCACAAGCAACACCCGTTCATAGGGTTTGGCGGTGCTTTACGTTGAACCGTTTACAAATACTTTTATTATATTATGAATGTATTATTTACGGCGTGGCGTCATCATAGTCCACCGTGAAGAAGTTTCGTAAGTGAAAAAGACCTTTTTGACGCATGTTTCTTGTACAATTTTATCAAACTTCTAAGAAAATATTTTAAAGACGACAATTACCTCCCGATTTATTTAATTTACTTTTGAGTAGTAATAAGAGCCTGCTTTCTGATAGATCATTTAAACATTGGCAAAACGGAAAGTAAAAAAATTGTATGTTGTGTCACTGATTGTATGTGTGCACAAATAGGCAATGTTACTATATTGCTACTTAGTGAATGCAGTACCGGGTCCTTAACCAAGAACCGGCACTGGATTTTCGGAACTGGACTTGGAACCGGGACTTGGAACCGGGATTTCGGGTTTTCCCGGGAAATTCGGTACTTTCGGTACTAACGAGTATTACTTACGCACAAATGTCGCTAGTAATGTAATGTATAAATGCCACGTGTGAGTGTACAGAACAATAATTATGTAAATATTTGTTAAAAAATTAACTCATGAGAAATACCTACTTAGTTACAAAAATAAAATAAAATATCAAATACAATTTAAATTCGAGGTTTATTTTAATCATTTTGTTTATTCCACTATAGAATAACAGACTTATTCTTAAAAATCCCCTAAAATAGGTTTTAAACACTCATTAGTTAAAATGCTCATTGGAGCTGATAAACCTACTATAAAATTCTTTATTCATAATCGTTCTATAAACCGTCATAGCCCTGTTGTCGTTATAAGACGTTTGAACGTGATTAATTTGTCGTTCTGCTGAATCCATAGATAAAATGCCAAAACAACAGGTGTCCACGGCCATATAACGCATTAAAAAAAAGTTCTACAACGTCACTTGTGACATTTGGACAGCATTCCGAATTTATTTGGTGATATTTATTTGGGGCATAGTCGGTGTAATCGCGAGATGGTGCATGCTATTACGTCATCTATGACTCTGAGGGACCTGTCCGAGGCCATCACCAACGTTGTCGAGGTGGCAGGGTACTAGGTAGTCGAAAATAAAATAATTAAAAAAGGGGAAATCATAGACACAACGAAGAAGTAGCAGTCCAAACAATGTCATAAGAATACTTTGAACGAAAACAGATTAAAGATTTCCGAGTTTGCAACCAGATAATAAAAGCAAAGTTTCACCTTGTTTTCCGAGGGACTTTACAAAGACCTTGGAACGCCGGTTTCGTACTTATGATCAAACCAGGTCCGTCCCACCTTGAACTTAATACTGTGTTAAGATTTAAATGTTTTTTGAGTCTGACACTCCAATACAAGGAAAATTTAGATATTTGTTTAGAACACTCCCGAGAGGAATAATCAAACTTTGTCGCGCATATTTTTTTTAAATTTTGTGGCCATATCCTAAGCCAAAATCCCACATCAAAATTTTTAGTTTTGATGGTTTAGGTATGACCACAAAAGTAAAAAAAAATATGCTTGAGAAAAATTGTGATAGCTTTATTAATAATAAATCGATTTCTCGAGAAATGGTGTAAGTATTACTTTGCTATAGTGTGCTTACAAAGATTTAGTTCATGCAGGAGATGAATGACACACAGTAACGATATACAGTCAAAATGGTTCTTATTTCCATGGAACGCCATACATCATTTAACGCTAAAAATGTTAATGAAGCGAACTCTGCTTATTCCATAAGCGTAAAGTAGCGCAAAGATAAAGAAGAAACACAATATTTTACTCGACAAACTGAGTTAGCCTAGTTTATAAGAAAAAAAAAAACATACAACATCTGTTAGTAGCCACGGCACGTAGTTGTGTAAGTGCTTCAAGTCTATCGGCTAGTTTTAATGATAGCCTTCGCGCGGTTGTTTGAAATTCAATTAAGATACTGTTATTATTTTTCTAATCTATTAGGCGTTGATGGTTTACGGTTTACTGTTTTTTTTTGCAATTCACCCCTTCTGAAATCCGCCCCTGCGTCAAGTAACAAAGGTAAAATATTAGAACTTGCTTTAAGAGCCCTCTTACAGTCCACTAGCGCCGCCAATCGAAAAAATGTCATAACTCGTAAATAGAATCAAAAATACAAAATATGTTCTATTATTACTGTGGAAAAGGCAATAACGACCATTAACAGCATTTGTAACATAAACGGCCGTTTTTGTTACAAATGCACGATTTAGCTAAACAGCTATATTTCAAGTGGTGACAATGTGTTATAAAATTACGTTATTGCCTTTTCTACAGTAATAATAGACCACATTTTGTATTTTTGATTCTATTTACGAGTTATGACATTTTTTCGATTGGCGGCGCTAGTGGACTGTAAGAGGGCTCTTAAACATGAATTGTGAGACGAGACCATGAACTTGTACACAACGTTTTTTAAAATTAAATATGTACACTGCTCCCGTAGCAATAAATTATTACGATGTTACAAAAGTTGTAAAATTGTGACGAGATGAACATAAAGAATTCATGGTTGAAACTTTTACTCGAGTTTCTGATTCAATTTTGTATGATAAAAATCCATTTTGGAACAAAAAATTCTAAATTTGGTGAAAAATTTTTAGGATAATTTTCCTAAACTTTGCTTATTATTCTAATGATAGCGAAACGTTTGGTAATATCTTCTACATCGAGATTTTAGCAGCCTAATGGCAGATTGTGTTCTTTTGCTCGTTGTAATTATTAGTAAGCGTCGTTCGCTCCTTCGTCCGTAAACTGATTAACGATGGCCTCCGCAAGGGTAACCTAGGTTTTATTGTGCAAAAAGTAGGATAGCTAAATTGTACAGGCAAACCTTTAGTTCCATTGTTTCTATAAGCTGTCGTGTGAAGGGGCTGCGGGACTTTTCGAAAGAGACACCATGGCCCCATATACGACTGAGAAGGAACTTGGATAGGTTTTAGTCAGTGAAAGTTTGACACTCCCTTCCAATCCACCCAGAGCGGAATATTTGATGATTTCCCATCCGAAAAAAAAGCTGTCGTTTGACGCTAATAAACTGTGTTTCGTGTTATAAAACTCTTTTTTCACTGAACAAAAGATTAACGATACGAGAAGCTGTGTTGTTTATTCTAGTGAGAAACTAAAAGGATTTTAGTTTGAAATTCTGTTTAATAAATTCCAATAAGCAATAAACGAAATACCTACGAACAACATTTCCTGAACAATTAATTAGTTAACACACATAATTTCCCTTTTAATAACCTCGTTGCTTAATTTTATGAATTTATAGTAGTAATAACCGCGTTACGTATTAAAGGGTGTATACTGTAGAGTGTGCCCGTGGGGCAAATTGGAGGTAGCAATATAACTTGAGTGCCTAAAGGGTTCTACAC
The DNA here is from genome assembly GCA_916618015.1 of Xestia c-nigrum. Taxonomy (NCBI): domain Eukaryota; kingdom Metazoa; phylum Arthropoda; class Insecta; order Lepidoptera; family Noctuidae; genus Xestia; species Xestia c-nigrum. The sequence continues at coordinate 11,667,495 of OU745261.1, read as the reverse complement.
ACAAAAGCCCGCACCCACCGAACCGAACGCCGTCTGAGGTTTAGTTGATGGAAGTCATTGCATGTCGAAAAACTTGGTCAGCGGTATGTCGCTGGCGTGAAATGTCTAACTTTTTTAAGAACTCAACACATCTAAACCGCTTGCATGCATGGTTAATTTCCTGGGAGGTGCATCTTGAGTTCCATGAAAACTCTTTTTCAATTCGTACAAGGAGTAACTTTTTTGATTTATACGTAGAAAAGTCTATCAATCGAAAAAATTAGAATCAAGAGCAAGCGAGCGAGCTTGAAAATTTTAGCACCCACCCCAAACTTGATAAGATTTCTTTTTCTTTCATTAAAGAAATAGGGCAGCCTGTTGGCGACGCCCATGCTACCACGTCTCCAACATGACAAACAACTTACCACACACGCAAGTGTTTGGGTCCCTACTCAGGGTTTGGGTTGCCACACCAACCCATTGGTGTGAAAAACCCACTATAGCTCGGTTGTTGTCGGGCAACTGAGTGCGCAAATTGATTTCGGATGTCGACGGGTTGTACGCGCGGTTGCGGCAGATTTGGTGTGTAGAGCTCATAAGGTACCAATATTCATTTATATTGTTTAATATCTCCTTGGGTGCCGTTTGTATATAGTCAGCACATGTACCTACAGGCCATATGGTGCTCGAATTATTGCGTTCGTGCTAAGAGCTTAGATTAGGTGCTAAAAAGGTATGAGTTCTTTTAGCTTTTCTAAATTATTATTTTTTATTATTCTGAGAAATTTGTGTGTGTTTGCAGGAGTTGGAATGGCCCAGAGAAACGAATGATGGTCTGTGTGATATGATAATAGGGCATTTGGTTTAAAGGGGTTAACAACCTAATGAAGGAGTAAAAGAGAGCAAAGTTCATATGGCAGAAGAAAACACGCTGTTCAGTGCTCATACCTACATCAAAATGCACTGTATGTATTGGCGAGTTAGTACGGAACACAAACGCCTTCTTATTTCCGAATGAACTATATCTAAGCAGACACTATGAAGACACTTTCACTCAGGAATAACACTCCACTACCATAAAAACAAAGATTATCATAAAAATACAAAAACATGGCCATGTTGGGAGGAAGCGAAATCTTTTTAATATGTATGCGGACCCACGGAGTCGTTACATCCTTTTGTAGCTTCCTCGAAGTGAAACTTGACCTCGAATTTTCTACCAGGTCAAGGCTATTAACTTCGGAATGACTCATAATTCTTACCCGATTGCAGTGAAGATCAAAAGGAGAGTTTTGTTTTCAACCTGCATAATTTTATCTACAGGTTTTAGTAATTTTAGATGCTATTAAGGACCCTAAAAAAAACATTCTTAAGGCCCCTGGAATTCGGAAAACATATTTTTTGTTCTGAGTCTTCAGTAAAAACAAGAGCAATTAAACCTAGACTATTACGGCATTCAGAGGGTATATAAATAAAATTCCTTGGGAATAAGTTAAATAGTTGGGAACAAAATTATGTGTAACAGAAATCCTATTTAGCAACTCAAGAAATAGAAAAATCATTAAAACAATATTAGATATGAATCTACATTCTATCATGAAAAATAAAAAATAAAAAGTGGGCAAATGATGTCATTGGCGACACTTGGGGGAGGCCTGTGCAGCAGTGGACGTCTTTCGACTGAAATGATGATGATGATGAAATGATTTCAGGAGGCAAAAATGTTCGTCAATAATAAAATAGATGACACACTTATTTAATATTTTTACATCAAGAACAACCTTGTGGTAATGATCGCTATAAGTAGCTAGCTGTAGACAACAAAGTGAAAATACAATATTGTATATAACAAAAGCTATATTTCATAAGAAGTCACTAAATATTTCCTGATGCACTATTAAAACAGTGGTAGATAAACATTATGGATGTTAAGAGAGACACGCTTAACCAAAGAGAACACCATTTAGATATCCCTTTTCGACATGCCCATTAAAAACTCTACAAAGTCTGCGTAAAACATATAACTTATAACTATTAACCAGTGGCTCTTCACTGCCAATACTCGTAAGATAATTTTGCATTTGATTTCACTTCTGTCTGTTAGCCTACGTAATCTCACTGCTTCCACTTCCAGTTGCTCTAGGGTCTAGGGTCAATGTGACCACTGGTTGCTGGTCTTGTCACGGCACCGTCTAAAAGGATTGTTGCGATGCCTTCTGTCTGTGTCAGGGCTCCAAAAAGTGGCTATTTTGGCCCACAGCTCATGGGCATGCGGTAAACGTGGCCGATCCAGTCCCACTTCAGCTTAGTGGCATTTTGAGCAAAGCACACTTGTTTTGGAGCACACTTCTTTCAAATATTGTAATTGTTTATTGGAGCAAAAAGTTTGATAAAACTGAGCAAAGATACATATAGTTTCTGTATTTACGAAACTTCTTCAGGACGCACTATGACACCAGGCCGTATACAACGCAGCTAGTTTCAGCACAAGCACAATGAAAACCATAATTTATTCTTGAGTAGGTAAATAATAAGTCCTAAGTTTCACCATAAGTCTCTTTAGAATGCGTAATATTGGCGTCACACATGGCATTTGTCACTTGCACAGTTTTAATTTGATCACTTTTAGCTCATAGAATGGATATAGATGCCGAGAGTATTGTCCTCCAAAATCTTTACACAGTACTTCAAAATATTACAAAATAAAAACAGTTTTAATGAAATAATTGACGTAAAACACTACCACCCTTTCAAGGCATGTGTTGCTTCCAGAATGGGCGATTATACAATGGTTGATACTCCACCAAATGTTACAAAACTGATTAAACATTTTCGTTACTTATTTCCTTATACAGCCGATTCTTGATTAGTATTGTTAATTAAACTTTTTCCTGTTTTGTAGTATCGCTCGTGATAACCTTTGAGTAATGACGCCATAAAACTAGAACGTTAATTATGTAGAAATGTGACGAAAATCAGATGCGAATAGTGTCCAAAAAAAAAACAAATTTTTACGCTAAAACTAGTAAAAATGCACGCTTTTTCGCTACATAAGCTTGCTCGTTGTCCCGTGTAAGCCTAAATAATTTATTTAGCCGCGAGTTTTGCGATTGCCATGAAATAGGCAATGAATTTTCAACTATGCTCTTATTTATTCAAAGCATTGAGTACTTGCAGTTAGATATAACGAATACCGCGTCCATAAAAAGGTACTAACGTATTGCGAAACACCAAATAACCTGGGATAAGGGCATCATGATGAAAAAGATATCATAAAATAGGATAGTTTCTAGATAAACTGATATCTTTTAACATTTTTCGATGTGGTCGACAAAAGAGGAGCTCGTGGCTCGTAGTCATCAAATGACATGTCCCACTCTGAGCGGAGCGGGAGGGAGTGTCAGACTCTTACTGACTAAATCCCATCCATGTTCCTTCCTCGCCGTTTATGTTCCGGGGCCGCGGTATCTCTTTCGAACAGGCCCGCAACCCCGGCAGGCTTCGGCCTTTGCGGGCCCCTCCCCTTATGCTGACATCTCTTTGAGGCGCGCATGGAACACGAACGCGCCGTCGATACGGCCAGTCGTCGTTAGACGGACGGACGGCTAGCTAGCCCATAGCCAACCGTCCACAGGCCCGCATCTACGGTGGCCGGTAGCCACCACGTGGCCCTCGACGCCCGGTGCGTCTCCCGCGGATAATAACAGCCCCTCGGGTCGATCTTTAGGCTAAGCCGTGCTTGCATAGGGTTGTACGTGGATGTGTGGTGACTATACCGCTTTTCTTCCGTGCCTTGGAAAGTACGTTAAGCCGTTTGTTTTGAAGCGAGAAAATAGCACACGCATTTGAAAAAGAAACGAAATATGGTACGGTACGGTCCTTGGTCCTTTTCGTATAGTTGCTTTATCTTATTAACTTGCCAAGATCGATTAGCAAAATTCTACATTTCATAACATTCATTTGAATCAGAAAATGTATACAGAATTAAAGTTTTGAAGTAGGCAAACTGTTCCAATGGTTCCTATATTTTTCCTGAGTAGCAACAACAACTTCGAATAAGTAATTGAATGGTCCTTTAGAAGGTTGGTTTACGCTCATCTCATTTCCAAAGATTTCTCGAAAAGATTCCCAAAATAAAATAAGATTATTTACCAATACATCATCCTTCGCTCATAAAGCCAGAAACGGGTAGTTATTGAAAATATTTCTATTATTAAACGTATTGAAGCCAATTTGAAGCTTCGAACACCTTAGCACGTGTAGAGTTAAAGAGCGCTGCTATACGTGAATTAATTATTCTTGAAGGTTGAGCGAAATTCCGGGTGGATGGGTCTCTAGGGTGTTGTGCGCTCTGGCTCTTTGATCATCAGTCGTAAGGTGACACATGCGTGGTTTTAAGAGAGATAAAACGTAATACTAATAACCTACTTAATCTCGAATGGCATAGTTTGTGATACAGATGGATATAATGATCGTTATTCTTTTTTTTTACAGAAATGAAATCAGGTTGAGGGGCCACTTCAGCCGAGGACGACACACTACAACAAATTGTAAATTATAAAAGTTACAGTGTAAATGTCACCGTAAAATTGTCAAATTCGTTATATTGTAATATCTCTAGCGATATTGTAAAGTCTCGAATTATTGTCAAATGAACATACTGCTTACAACAAAACGCATTAATTTTCGTGAAATGCATGCGATGGTAGTCAACATACGCGGTGTGGAGGGAAGGAGGGGTCCCCCTTGCCCAGTGGCACAACTCTCATGAAAAGATAATGCACCATTCCTGAGAAATACCGATTAATATAACATAACCTTAAAACACTTTATATTCCCCCTAAAAAGCGTAGTCGACGGAGCCCCGCTTCGCGGGGCCCCTATTTCCGAGTGCAGGGTTTAAAGGAACCTAACTAACCTAACGGGGGGGTGCCCCAAGTCCCGATTATGGGGACAGAGATACTTCCGTATGTTCAGTTGACAATAATTCGAGACATTACAATATCGCGAGAAAAAACACGTTATATTGTAATATAACGTGTTTGACAATTTTACGGTGACTTAAATAAATACAATTAGTATAATACATCGGTTTTAAGTTCACCTACTGCGCCCTCATAGGCCTATGTTTTTATTAATGAAACAATCCAGAACTGTTTGAATATTTTGCAATAAATGAATAAATATATTTATTACATACACAACATTCCATTGCTCGTCGAATCGTCCCGAGCCCATAAAACAAACCCCTGGCAGCTGTAGTCTAAAATAAAAGTCAACCAGTTTTTATTTTTAATTCAAGTCAAAAGTTTTAGTGAAAAAGACGCATAGAACTTTGTTGCCAAATAAAATACAATATTCTATTCCTGTTTATTATTTAGGTTTCAATAAACAAAACAGAAAAGTGCTAAAGAAAATCATAGCAGAAACCTTTTACAAAAATAGACAACGCTCCATGTTTGGTTAGATTCCGTAAAGAGCATTAATTTTCCCTAATTGACGAATCTTTTTATTCCATGCTTTTATAAAAAGGTACAAAGTAGTAGAGAAAGAACCCTTTTAATTTTAAAAGTCCAACGAAAATCCTGATGGATAACTTTCTTCAGTAAGTTAGAAATAAGCATTGAGAATTTGAGATCTTTAGCTTTTAGCAGGCTTGTTTGTCGGAATTCATCTTACATAGTCTCTTAAGTTTACATTAGGGATGCTGTTAGACATTAGCCGTGATTTCCCAAAAGGAGCTTTTGTTCTTCGTTAAAGGAGTTACATTTTCTGAGGAAACTAATTTTCGTCGTACTATTAGTTCGACAAAGTTCTGTGTAAGGGATGGTTTACTTAAGTTCTTTTTGTACTGTTTAAGTAGTGGTTGGTCTGCGATATTGTATTTTGTTTCATAAATTCTTTTGGTTGTCGTTAATGATCATTTTCTTGCCCTCATACATTTTTTTTTGGGATCGGCGTTTCATGACTACTTCTTCCAGAATTCAAACTATTACTCCACGTTTAAGTACTTACGAGGTTAAATCCGTGATTTTCATTTGTTTCTGTGAACTCCTCATATTTCGACGCTGTTGCAAGCATCATGATCGCAAGAATACTGAACAGTGCTTCTCTATTATTTGTCCTCTCATCAGACACCTGGTAGTTGTTACTGTTAAAGAACATTTTTTAAACAGACGCCTAATCTTCTGACGGCCATCTAAAGGTTTGAATAAAATTAGGTATGACCAAATCCAATATAGACTTGTATTGTAAACGGGCTGGTGTCCGCAACTACACGTCAAATCACGTATTTTGCGAATGGAATATAGACTTAAGTCCTATCGAATTACGCCAAAAACCCATAATTAGTCAAAATTTTAATTAAATATATCTTACAGAATAAATCACAAAAAGGGGATTCTTCAACTTATGATTAGCTTGAAAGTTGCACATATTATGTACTATATATGCCCTAAATAACGTTAAGTGCCTCTGGGTCATTTGCACGAAACCCCCAAATGTTTCTTGGTTGGGCCTTAAGTGGAACCTTGCTTGAAGCCCGGGCGAAGAGCAAATAAATATACGTCTATGTATACATGTATGTATCTATGATTAAAAGGAGAATGACCAAAGTGGGCCAAAATTTGAAAAAAAAAAAAAAAAAGTTCTGCCCCCAGATTTACTACATAGCTCATGTGAAAGACTGGTTAAAATGCTTAATTTTCTTCTATGGAACTGAAAAAATCTGTCCCACGGAATCATAGATATTAGCTGAAACGTGAACTTGAAAAAAAGTAGCACATTCACTTGCACATTCAAAATTGTTGAATTAGTCTGTAACTGTGGGTTAGAATTTGATGCACATTGGCACACATAGTAAGTCCAACATTATAAGTTAACCCACAATGGAGTCAACCCTGGGGGCAGCAGTTTTTTTTTTGGACCAGAGCCCATACATTTTTGATCATTCTCCTTTGTAGGTGTATTCGTTCGCATAGATACTTCAAAGAAAGTATTCGTTGATAAGACTTAGTGATAGGTACGAGTATGTAGAGAAAAAGAGCAGGTTTTATTACTGTATATTATTTATTGATTCACCTAGGTTGGCTTGATGAGTTTCGTTAAATATGTAGTAATACCAGTATATTATCCACTGCAGGAAAAGGCATATTCTATATAATTAGTTACTTATACACTAAGTAGAAAGTGTACGTCATATCACCATCTCAGGTGTAGTTGAAAACCAGCGTCGGGCATTAGCTGCTCGGCAGTTTGCTGAACTGAGCCTATTTGGCACACCGTGACTCCGAGAGACATGAATCTTTTTTCCTTGTTTAGGTTTAAGTTTTTATAATTTTTAAGGAAAACATCTTGAGGAAACCGTCATGTCCAACCCGCATTGGGCCCGCCTGGTGAATTATAGCCATTTCCTCTCATAGAGATGAGGCTAGTGTCCCAGCAGTGGGAACATTATAGCCTGATTATGATAAGATATTACTTTCTGTATTTTTTTCCACTATGTTTACTTTTGATTAGTGTTATAATCATAATTTAACCATATTTTGTTTATTTTTTTTAATGTTTTGGCCTGTCGGGCTAATAATGCTTTTTCTTTCTTTCTTTCTGTTGTGTGCGGGTGCACCTGTGGAATGTGGGAAATAAATATGTTAAAATTAATTTATTCTCTTCTTATGGTCATACAATCTGTGCATAAGGCACACCTATACCTTATTGACGACCCGAATGGCGTAGTGGTAGTGACGCTGCCTTACGTTCTTAGGGTCCTGGGTTCGAATCCCGGTAGGAACAAATGTTTGTGTGATGAGCATGTACATTTGTTTCCGAGTCATGGATGTTTATATGTATAATAAGTATTTATTTACAAACAAAACACAAAAAAATAAAAATAAAGTATATAAGTAGTATATCAACTATCTGGTGTCCACGACACAAGCTTTGCGTGTGGCACTAGGTGGCGTTGTGTGTTAATGTCCAGCGATATTTATTATTTTTATTTATTTATTTTTATGAATTCCGGTTTTGCTTCGATAGAATATTTCGCTTAGATGCATATTTTCGTATTAACATCCCTACGAGTCGATACTTCGATTGCGAAGTATTGACTTCTACTTCTTTCAACACCAAGGAAATCTGAGAAATTGTCCGAAAGATTTCTGATAATTTCTGCGATGAACAAAGTACATAATTGTAAGTAATAGAAAGTTCCAACTGTTTAAAAAGCTAAAACATCTTCATCGCCACTACTGGCCACGTGCGATAGCACTCCCGCTATGTTGCTCGCTCTATCTAATGGCGGTTCTGAGCGATGGAAAGGGACAGGAACACGGAAAACTGAAAATTCCGTGCTGTTAGATGAGGCGCAACTCTCACAAACCTCTTATGAACTCGAGCAAAACAAGCAATGATTTCAGTACAATATAAATGTTTTTTGACACATAATAAATCTTCATGGGCAAGTTTCCATTTACTTTATTATTTACCATTATGTGAACAGATTGAATGGATAAGGAAAACAACTGGAAAATTGGTCCCAAATATTCAGAATGATTGATGAGATACGAATTGATGATTCATTATGCATTTGGACTAAATCGAATTAATGGAACATCGTTGGAATAAACTTCTTTCTACCATTTAGAGGACAACCGAAATAAAATGATGAATCTATGTAGGTATACTGCTGTCAAAACAAAAAGAAAGCAAATGCTACGTATTGATTTCTTTTTGTTTTGATTGCTTATTAATTAGTTCAAAATTACTAATTTCCGTATCAATATGTTTTAGATGTACTCTTTCGTAATTATTATATAACGTATCCCTAAGTATGTATGTTATATATATTATTATTTATATATATATATATGATATATATGCACTTGTATATATATGTATATATGTTTAATATATACATAAGTGTAATATGTCTAACGTGTGTATATGTATGTATTTATTTATTGTATATATGTAAATGGTACACCACAGGCTACCTGTAGTATTGTCTCTCCTTCCCCTTTAAATCCATCCAAAGGTTGTCTTTAAAAGATCGCTTTTAGCGATAAGACCGCCCATTGTGTCACCCCTTGTAAAGTGTTTAAAATGTTTGTATTTATATTTTTATGGTGTACATAATAAAGAGTATTCTATTCTATTCTATTCTATTCCCTTCTAATTTGGGAGGGTAAGTTTGAGTTCAATCCTGTTGGGCACGAAATGAAAAGCTCTGCCTTATTTTTGAGACATCACATTAAAATTATTTTTCGAATCCTCAGATTCTTTGGAGACGTTGCCCGCAACAATGATTTCAAGGAGCTTTTAAATTTGGTGTTTCAGGGCACGAACGCTTGAAACCACTTGGTCGATCACCACCCGATGGATAGACTCCATCAAATCTCGCTCGCCATACAGTCAATAGAGACCTCTATTGACACTAAGGGCGAGCGAAAAATAAGAAAAGGAGCGTGAAGGCAGCTACCATAGTTCTAGGCGAACCGCCATGACCTCGACCGTTCTGCCAAGGGTGAACAACTTTTTTAAGTATATGTTAAGCCTACTTTTGACCTCAATCTAGTCCCGAGGATAGAGTTGAGGTCAACGATGGAACAAGCCGACCCAAAAGATGCCTATGAAGTCGCCATTTAAATAGAATTAGGGTTATATGAACTTTCATGTCAAAAGAGATATGTTTTTTGTTTTTTTTTATAACTAAAATACAACAATATCCAGTCCATTGATAAGCCACGTGACATTAATTTGGATAGCTTAAAATCAAATCATTTATTAATTCTATTATTTCATTGCCAATGACAATAATTTGTGAGGGATTTTATAGGATGTCCCCATTAAAGGACGGCCATTATTCAATTGTTTCCAAGGTTAAATAACAAAGGTTAAGGTTATTTATTGACTGTATTAATTTGGAGTTACGATAGGCGATGTTATTTTATGGTTTATTACGGATGGTCGGAAGGAAATAGAGCAAAACAAACAGAATACTTACGCCATTTATTGCTTCCTAAATTTTATGCTTAATGGCGACTCCGGGCACTTTCATTGGCCGCTTTATTAATAAATATAATTGGTTTTTGGTAGCTGTAAAATTTTGTCACCTTGGGACAAACATGACCTTGCATGAATGGCTAGTTCTCTGGTTTAAAGTTTGTACCTTTAAATCTTGGATCTTAAATTATGACTATAATACCTAGGTACTTAAAGTTAATAAACAGCATACCAAATAAAACCGGTATCATAAAAGAATATGGATCTTACATGAAACTAATGGAGCAGGAAAACCATCACCGTAAAGCGATTTCGTAGAATTATACCCAAAAAAAAAGGTTTTAGGATGCGGCAAAAACACTTTAGGCGAAAGATTATTTATCGTTTTCAGGAATCGACAATAACTTTTGAGCAGATCTTTGTCACTGTACCCTTAGGTGAGGCGGATTGGGCTGAACCCGGGTATTCCTTTTATGACCTTTCCGAAAAGAAAACTTAAATCCCTTTGTTTTTTTTTTCGTTTGTTGTGAAGCTGTTTTGACGTTCGTTTTTAATACTACTACAAATAAATACTTGCGGTCGGAGCTACATAACGTTTTTTTTCCTTCCATTCTCCTGAAATAAAAAATGATGTTTAGTTATGTTAGCTCGTGGCTAAATAATAAAAGCCACTCGGGTCGATCTTTAGGTTAAGCCGTGTTTGCCTAGGTTGGTCTGTGGATGAGTGACCCTTACATACCGCGTTTCCTCCGTGCCTCGGAAAGCACGTTAAGCTGTTGGTCCCGGCTGTCATTTGTAGATCTTTGACCGTCGTTACGGGTAGTCAGTGGCCCAAAAAGTGTGACAACCAGTCTTGCCAAGGGGTATCGTATTACCCCGTACTATCTGGGTTGTGGTGGTCAGATAGGCATTCGATCCATGTAAAATACTGGTATTTAGTTCGACCCCAACATAGTTGGGAAAAGGCTACGCAAATGACGACATAACGATTGTCGGCACTGTTGGCGCTGTTGAGCGATTGGGTGCTGCACTGCGTCTCGTGGGTTCGATTGCCGAACGGATTAAATATTTGTATGGCCTACGGGAAGCAGTATAAACAGTGGTAATGAGTCTGCAAACGTTCTTAGGGGTTCGAACCCATTCCGGGGTCCTTCGCTGTTTGACACCATGAATTTTTGACACCACGGTGTCAATCGCAGAAGAACGTTTTTTGAATTGGCTGTTTGGGACCACGGTGTCAATCGACGAATACCTTATTTGGCTTCGTTGATTGACACCATGATGTAAAACAGCAAAGGACGGCCCATTGGCATTTTTATTATAACATAACAATCATGCACAAAAGTGTTTACACGATTTTTATTTAAATTATACATTTTTTCTTAAAGTGCTTGGAATGGCAAAACTGTTTAGTTACCCATAAAAAAAATTCCGATAGTAACTACTACGTTTTACTACTACATCTCTTGAAATTTAATTTTGATGTTCAAAATATCAGCAGGCAAAAAATAATTAAATAGAAATGATTATTACTTACATGCCCTTAAAAATGTTGGTAATAACGTTTAAAAAAGGGTAGAAGTACCTGAGTTAAAACAAACAAAAATCTCAGGTAAAAGCAACCCTTTTGTAAAAAATTAGCCAATCAGCGATCAATATGTCAACCATCCGTAAACAATACGTTCCTGATTGGCTAATGCTAACTGTATGGTTATTTGCATGTCGTTGAGTTACGAATCTTAAGGTCACAGTAGGACGTTCGTGCGTTGAAAGTGGTACAGTGTATGTGAGGTGTTGTTCTTGTTATAAGTATTTGGTAAGTACATTTCGCAATATTTTGTTCATTATCTTCTCATATTATTTGTATGAGTAGTGTTAAGTAATTATTAGACTTAGGAGTTGTCGGGGCAAAAGCTAGTGATAAGATAACCTTATTGACAAATGCATACTTATCGATAATTACAGTGGTGTATATTGAACACTTATTATTTCAAGTTCAAGAGTCATTTGTGGATATACTAATACCTTAGGCAATACGTGTTTTTACTCATAGTACAAGGCATTCTAATTATATCCCTAGTTCGTGCCCCGACAACTCCTAGGTCTGGTAATTATACCAAGTTTAAGTTAATAAAGTAATTCATTTAACTTAAACTTGGTATTTACAACTGGTTAGGTATGTCTTTTAATTGATACTAAGCATTTTTAAATGATAATTTGTAACATTAAAATTGCTCACTTCAAAATGGATGGTTTGGATTTGTTTTCACATTGAAATTATTAGTTTTAATCTTAAGGCCTTGAAACTTCCAGGCAATAATATAAAATCAGTTAATTTAAAAGGTGAATTAAAGTTTACTTATTCCTATTTCGAAGATAATGTTAATTGTATTTTATTGTAGGGCACATTCATTTGCATTTCATATATCATAAAGTGCAAATGTAAATAAATATAAAGGCGGTGTTTCAGAAATGTATAGAACCTGGGCTAGGTCTTGTACAATACATTTTTATGTGTTTTTTGTCTGAAAACATTGTGGATGCTAATATCATAAAATTATAATATAATTGACGAACCAAACATACTGTAAGATTATTCCACGAAACTAAAAACGACCACTTTTGGCTTTTGTTTTTGGTCTGTTGAAATTTCGAACTGCATTCGTTCAGAAACTCCAACTGCGCTTACGTAGCCGGAGCGGGCCCTGTCACGTCGTGGCGTCCCATCGCTTCATTAAGCGCCAACACAGTAATTCATTATGAATATCTGTAGTTTATTATTATAACTAATGTCACAGGGGGAACACTCCATAGAAACGACGCGGTATAATTAACTATTACAACTAAACTGAAGAAATGACGTTTGTACACGCTGCGAATGTGTGCGTGAACATTATGGATGAATGAATAGGTCACCCATGCTTCTCTCATGCATGCGTGTTGATGATGTTGCCTGGCGGTATCGCGGATCGGTGGGGGGCGGAGAGTGGCCCTTCTGTACGTTAGTACTATATAAATTCTTTGCTAATGTTCTAAAATGATAAAATACTGTGAGTCTGTAGTCATTTCGTTAAGTCATTATTTCAATGTATGAACAGTATTGCACATAAAATTGTGTTGCTAATCAAATTTTTTAATTTTATTTTGCGCTGGCGATTCCGCAAATGAAAAATAAAACTGTAGTTTTCCAAGAACTACCGATTTTTTCTCTATATTTCTGAATGGTGTACAAGACCTAGTCCAAAATGAAACAAATTTACATGTTACGAAAGCTGAAATTTTAACGCTTACTTTTTTATTTTAAGGATTGGTGTTAAAATGTCTGAACACCCGTCAACCTCACATGGTTTTGACAACTTAGAATTTCAAAGAACCAAGAGAGGACACCGAATGCTTTGTCGAGGTGGATACGATTATATTTGGAAACGAAATAACAAAGATGGCTCAGAAATATGGAGATGTACAAAGAAAAAGACCAAGTGTAATGCAATACTCAAAGTGAGCCCGCCCCCTTTTACAATATTACATGAAACTATCCATAACCATAGTTCAAAGGATCATGCAGTGATTGAAATAGAAAGGCAGATGCAATTGTGTACTGAAGCTGTTAAAAACAATATCAATAAGCCTGTACCGAAAATTTTCGAAGAATCAATGGAAGCTCTTGCCGATAAAGGAATCAATTTATTGAGTCCATTACCTAAATTTAATAACATCAAGAACAAACTATACAATCAAAGAAACAAAGCACTAGGTGCTAAAAAACTTAACTTCAAAAACGCCACAATTCTAGAACTACCTAAAAAATACGAAGATTTATTATTCGCTGACTATACATACAAAAATAAGCGCATAATAATTTTTGCAAAAAAAGAAATGACCAAATATCTAAAAGAATCAAAAGGATTTTTTGTTGACGGCACTTTTAAAATTTGTCCCAATGGTTTCCATCAAGTATATACTTTTCATGCGGATATAGGCAGCAATGAAGAATATGTCAACATAGTTCCCGTGCTGTATGCTTTACTTCCTGATAGAAAACAGGTCACTTACGAGATTTTATTTGAAATGATAAAAAGTCAAGTCCAAGAATGGGAGCCCACACACATTTCAATGGACTTTGAAGTGACTGCAATATTGGCTATAAAAGGTCTATTTCCAGAAGTGAAAATAGTTGGCTGTTTTTTCCATTTTAGCCGCAGCTTGTGGCGTAAAGCCAAGCAGCTTGGAGTAATAAAATCTAGACTGGGCAGGATCCATGTGAAATTATGCACAGTTTTGTCACATTTGCCGCTCAATTTATTAGATGACGGCTGGCTGTATGTGATGGGAGAAAGTCCAAATAACGCTGAAATCACGAAATTCAATGACTATTTTGTCCAAACATGGCTCCAACACCCTGTTCTATCTAAAGTATGGAACACTTTTAACGAAAGTCATAGAACCAACAATATGGTAGAGTCGTGGAATGGAAGAGTAAAAAAAATAATGCCCTTAAAACCAAATATTGGTCAATTTCTTAGTGGAGTGGATAAAGACGCCAAATTTTACTATAATAAAATTAACCAATCAGGACCTATTCAAATTTCTAAAAGAAAAAAAGAGAGCATGCAAATCAATGATAGAATTAATAACACCATCCAAGAATTATTGACTGGTCAAATAAGTATTGGTCATTGCTTAGAAAAATTAAGATAAAAATTTTAAATAGTAATATAGTCTAAGCAATTACCAATTATTGGATGATGATAATGATGATTGTGATCTTTAATTTTAAGTTATATATAGAGAAAAATATTTACCCAAAATCATGTTTTATATCATTATTCATGTTTTATATCTTTATTTGTTATTAGTAAAGAGGTAATTTACCTTTCCTATCTGTGATTTTTTATTGTTTATTAGAACTTTTTATATTTAAGGCAAGATGATTATGTGATTTTTAGTACTTAGTTATTAGTAAAAAAATTATTTATCTTTTCTATCTGTGATTTTTTAGTGTTTATTAGAACTTTTTATGTATATTATGTGATTTTTAGTAGTTAGTTTTTAGTAAAAAGGTAATTTACCTTTTCTATCTGTGATTTTTTATTGTTTAGTAGAACTTTTTATATATAAGATAAGATGATTAAGTATGTGATTTTTAGTACTTAGTTATTAGTAAAAAAAATAATTTACC
Organism: Xestia c-nigrum; assembly: GCA_916618015.1. NCBI lineage: Eukaryota > Metazoa > Arthropoda > Insecta > Lepidoptera > Noctuidae > Xestia > Xestia c-nigrum. The sequence continues at coordinate 11,652,338 of OU745261.1, read as the reverse complement.
TTTTCTATCTGTGATTTTTTATTGTTTATTAGAACTTTTTATGTATATTATGTGATTTTTAGTAGTTAGTTTTTAGTAAAAAGGTAATTTACCTTTTCTATCTGTGATTTTTTATTGTTTAGTAGAACTTTTTATATATAAGATAAGATGATTAAGTATGTGATTTTTAGTACTTAGTTATTAGTAAAAAAAATAATTTACCTTTTCTATCTGTGATTTTTTGTTGTTTGTTAGAACTTTTTATTCATATACAAGATTTATTCATACAAGATTCCATTAAAAATTTGATTGTAATTTTTGTTTTAATAACCGTTTTCTTTTCGCCAGTACACAAATCACAGTTGACCTTTAAATTGTTGAAAGTGGTCCAAATCAACAGTTTTATACCATGGTGTCAATCGACGAAAACAAAATAAGATATTCGCCGTTTGACACCACGGTCGCAAATTATTATGGAAATGGTCCTAAACAGCCAATTCAAAAAACGTTCTTCTGCGATTGACACCGTGGTGTCAAAAATTCATGGTGTCAAACAGCGAAGGACCCGAATTCCGGTAGGCAAATGTCTGTGTGATGAGAATGGACCTTTGTTTCCGAGTCATAGATGTTTATTGTATGAATAAAACAAAGATTTTTTTCTTCTTCGTTCGCAAAAGTTGTGATAGCTCGTCTAATTAGCAAAGTATATCATCCATCTGGTGTGTGTTAGCGCCATCTAGTGCTACTATATGGCGCTGTGTGTAATATCCAGTGATATTAGCTACCAAAAATTAATCTTTAAATTAGTAGCAATACGATACACTTGGAAAGCAATAGTTACCTAGGTATTTATCTAGGCTCCACAAAACCTCATTACCTCTTACAAACATCAGCTTAGCGTGACATTTGTGAATGATTAGTTACAAAGGAGTGATTGTGTATTCGTTAACCTACAAATTAATTTACTATCGATACATTTGTAAAGGCGCCTTGTACATCAACACTTGCCGTACTTCTGGAACACAATAAAGAAAAGGCCAGAAGGGCAGCTTCAAATAGTGGACGAAAATGAGCAATCACTCACATATAGACCAGTTTTGACATACGCTTTACGATCCGATGCGATCTGTTTATGCATAAACTGTGTGATGAATAATATAAACAAAACATAAATATATTCACCTCGCATGTAGGTTTGGAGTACTCGTACCATTAGACGCTGATCTCAAACTGTTTAAAACAAATGCCACTTGGGAACATGAAGCTGTCTTTCTTTAAAATAAGATCACGCTTGTAATACATGAGGGTTAGACAATGGTGTACCTAACAGTCCCGTGTAATAGGGGCAAGCCTTTTGCCATCAATTGGTCACTAGTTCAGGCTCCGTGGCTGTTACTGAGAAATTCTTGACGGAAAACCCAATTGCAATTTGCGCGACTTGGGAATTGAACCCAGGACCTCATGCTCAGTGACCTCTCGTTTGCGACCGCTTTACCAAAGAGGGCGAAGCCGACCTTCGCTCACAGTAAAATTATTAGCAGTAGGTTGACTTCAAAGAAACGCCCCAAACGCTGACGTAATTAAACGAGCGCCCGTTACCCCACCCATAGGGATGCAAACAGAGTGATAGTCGTGCGCACTGCGTCTTAATCTTAACAATAAACCACACAGTGTACCTGACAGTTGCAACCATAGCCATCTAATCGACAGTGGTCATTGATTTCAAGGAAACGTCCGAGTCACACTACTGCTTATAATTTTACTGTGCTTCTGTATCCTTCTCTTTTGTGACTCGGGTCTAGTGTCTCTTGCTCGGACCGTGAGAGGAGATTTTGCAATTTCTCTAGCGTCCTTAAGGCAGCGCCTGGTGGCGTCGCGTCGGTTGCCGGTAAGAGATTGGCTCTGCGTTGAGGAATGAATTTTTCACCCGTCCTTTCTGAGAATTTATTCATATAAATTCTTTGGATGTTCTTTTATTTTGTGGTGGGCACCTCAAATGCGACACATTGCTCGTAGTGTGTATATGTTGCGGCTTTAAAGGTATCGTTGACTAAATTCTTAAACAGGATATAGATCATAATGTTTACATTCATTTTTCATTTGACTTCTAACCATTGTAGAGGATGTAATTCCAATCGAAAGTAAGTTTATTATATGTTGATGGAAGGAGAGGGAGAGAAAGACCAAGATAACGATGGATGGATTGTGTGAGAAATGATATCAAAGATAAAGGATTATGATAGTGTGACGGTTGACAGAGGAGAATGGAAGAAAAATAATGTAGTGCCAACCCCTAGTAAAAATATGGGACAAGGGAGGCAGAAGAAGTCTTTCTGTTCATTTACGAACATTTGCAAAGTTATAGACCGTTTGTGTGCACTTCCCATAAAATCTACACTTACATTAAAATTAGAAAACAATAAAATGTCTTATTATCCCCTTATTGGCAGCTACCACATACCATCTTTATAGGCGAATTTATTTTATTTGCGATTGTTACCAATTTGATTTGAACTCCTGGCTGCTATTTGTGTTGTTTTATGGTTATCGTAAAGGGCATCTGCAATAAATTCCAGACAATCAATTTGGATTTAACTTTCGAATGGAATTTCACCTTTCACTCAAGTTTGGAACATAGGTCACAGTTCAGAGTTTTACTGCTATGTCTATGAAAAACAAATGTCCGTTTTGTGCCACAAAAAGGAGTATTTGTTAAACCAGTTTTGTTTCTACACCTTGGAGCTCTGTCATGTCTTATTTCCTTTCGGATTAGGAATCAATGAATGTACCAGCAACGATCATTGAAGGGTACAGGGGCAAAACAAGAAATGTCACAAAAACAAAAAGTTGTTTATTTAATTTTTATTTTTCAAAGTTAATAACTTTCTTAGGTATTACTTAAACTTGTAAACTGCTACTAAGAACTTAAGTATACCTTTTAAAGTCTTAGTTTTAGAAACAATAAATACTTTTATGAAAATAAAAAGTTTGAGAATGATAAAAAAATTAATGTAGTTCCCTTTTAGAACATACGAAAACTGGAAATGTCCAATACGTCCCATACAAAAATTGATAAACCTCATACCAAGTAGTTCTTGTTCTGTCCACCTGCTAAATCTCAAAATATTTCTATATAAATGCTTTAGACGACTATTTAGGTGGTTTGTTAAATATATTGAAACAGAAACAAACATAAAAAAGTTGACTGCTAAATTTTTTGAACGTAAGATGGGACATTCCTTCTTACGTTCCGTTTCAACATGGACCTTCCCTGTTTTGTTCCTGCACACAATTTTTAAATTCGAGTATTACATCTGACTATGCTTGTTTTTACGCTTTTTGTATAATGCCAATAAAATACGCGGGGAAATGAGAATGTTGCCATCAAAAACTAACTTTTGGATTTTTTGTGACATTCCTTGTTTTTCCCCTGTACCCTTCAATTTAAGTAGACCAGAAGGGTGTCATCCTGAACTTCACAGTTAATTATTTCAACACGGTCTCAATTTCGAATAACAAAAGTTCGACTACTCATTGCTTCGAAAACACACACCTTCGAAAAACACTACTTCGACAGATTCTCCGATGATCTAAAAAAACACAAATAAGTCTCAATAATCTTTGTCTTTTCCGCCACTAAAATTCAACCTAACCAATGTTTACAGATTTATTTAATGTAATCACTGAAGCGTAAAACATTATTGGAAAAGATAGATATCGGCATTCAGCATAAAGTCTTATTGTCTGCTTTTCCTTGTCTCCATGGGACATTTGACGAAGAAGACACTAATAAAAAGTTCTTAGTATAGTTCCTTTTCTTCGACCTTTTCCGTCCATTTTCCATTATTACGAAATTCCGCAGGCGAAGTCCCCTTTTGAAATGTTTGGAATCCTGATCGGCGCATAGGGTTTTATCATTTTAAAGTAGTTATAAAGGTAAGATTTTGATCGAATCGTGTTTTTACATTCTGTCATCGACAATTCGATCATTTATTAATCATGCAATTTGTCTATGGTTTTCCCAGATCACAAACAAAACGTATTATCTTGTTTCCAAATCCTAAACAGAACCCGGATTCAGTACAGAATTCTTTTGGTGCAAGACCCCAAAAATGATTCTTTTACGGGACAATAAACTATCTTTATTCCATCAACGCGATACACTACATAATGACAGTGGTTGTCAACACAACAACGTATTGCTCCTAAAATTATAGCCGATCGCCGCCATTGTTGTTACCGATGAATATTCGAGACGCGTGCGCCAGACGTGTTAAAAGTTAAAATATTTCGTTAGAAAGTCACCAGGCTGTTCTGAGTTCCATTCTCGGTGTTAGGGATAGTGACCTTCTTCATTGGGTTCATTTATTTTCGAGGAGAGAACTATGATTTGGTAGTAAAATGACGCGATCATCATTCCGATCGCGTAGGTCGCTGTTACGGGAAGATTCTGATTGGAATTTTCGTGCCATGTCAGGTGTTGACATTTATTACTGTGATTAAGGTTCATTCCGTGATACATTAAAAATACTTGTAGAATTACAGATACAGATCCTTTTGTAACAACAGGTTTGCCCCTAATAATTCATTCTCCCACAGTTTCATCGAATCTGAGTTACGAGAATAATAATCGGCTCTTTGTTCCATCAAACGCCGTTTGGCTGAACTCCAGGACTGAGGACGAGCCTGCAATAAAGACAGCCTTTAATAAGCCTAATAGATTGTTATTGTCTGGTTTCAAAGGAGAATCCAAATGTAAGGCAGTTTCAATTGTCTTCGACGTTCAAATTGGTGGTATTTTCCCCAAAATATTCTTGTTCTTCGCTTTGTTCTGGAAACTAGTCAACAGCATTAGTCCGTCATTCAGATTATAAGAAAAAATAATTGACCCGTATTTTTTCTTTTGTTACGTAAACGAAAACTTACGAAGCTTTTAAAATTCTCAATACGTCACGCCTTATTATAATTTTTTCTTCCAACTATGCTTTAATTTCATCATAATCACAATAAAAACTCAGTACAAAGCGAGTCTTTAATGCTCTAGAGCAATAAAAACGTATGAAATTTCATTATTGCGCAGTTTATTTTTTAATCGCACCAAAAGTTGCCAATCTCAATGGATTAGCTCTATTCAGCCAGCCGATATCAATACTTCTATTTTTACGTACGTTTTATTCGTTTCTACCCTACTTGTTCCAAATTTAAAAAATGATTGCTGCCAAGTCTGATTTAAAAATGAAAGAAATTTAAAAATGTGATTTTGCGGGAACTTTGTTAATATTGCTTGAGAATATTTTTGGAAACGACAAAGTGTGATACTATCTGATTTTGAGTGCCTCGGCTTCGAATTAAAATGTAATCATCTAGCGACACATGACCCAGCCTCTCTCACTGCCCTCGTACCTGTTAGATTAGATTAAATCAGGCACTTGGTGCAATAATAAATTACTTTGTGCTCGATGCAATAATCTTCTATTAGTGAGTTGTGACGTCACGAGCCTCCAGAGTTTGGTACGTTATATCTATGTCAGTATTCATTGATTTATAAAAACAAAAAATACGTGTCCATTATTTTCCAATACTCTAACTGACGGACCAGATTTGCATTTTTATACTATCATGCCTATATTCTGCCTAGACAAGGCTTCTGGCAACACCCACGAAATAAGATCTCTTTGGAGACTTGAAAACCTATTTGTTTACTTTTCATGATTTTTTATGCTTTTTTTTACCTAATGGAATATTGCATGACTGCCTCGTTGATTCTTGTGGACGCAAGTACGACTGCTGAGCATGAAGTCCTGGGTTCGATTCCCGGGTCGGGAAAAGTGTTATTGGGTTTTATTGGGGCAATAGGTTCACCACTATTACATACACTTAGCTGGCGAAATGTCAGTGTACTCTGCGTAGCCCTTTGGGTATTACAGGCGTGATGTTATGTTATATTGCATGCTCATAATGTATCTGAAAGATGATCAGATATGACACACCGGCCTTTGATGAACAATGTCGTGACTCCAAATAATTAAACAAAAATCATCATCATCTTGTTTGACTTTTCTACACACTGTGTCTACATTTCTTATCAGACTTTCCTCTCGCAGGTCTGCTGGAAGAAATTTCTTTTGAAATCAAGCAGTACCTGTGTGCTCTTCTATGTTAATATATTGTCCTTTTATGTATTTTGCGTGTACATGAATAATTAAATAAATAAATCATCAGCCTTTCCCAACTATGTTGGGGTCGACTTCTAGTCTAACCGGATGCAGCTGAATATCAGTATTTTACATGGAGCGACTGCCTATTTGACCTCCACAACACAGTTAATACTGTAAAATACGATACCACTTGGTAAGACTGGTGTCAGACTTTTGGGGCCACTAACTACCTGTAACGACTGTCAAAGATGGACAAAGGTCAGCCGGGACCAACGGCTTAGGCGCTCCACCCACTGAAGATGCGTCCCGCCGCTGCCGCAGTGCGCGGAGCGACAGATTTTTCCGTTGTATGTATACTTGCATACCTACAATGCATACTTGCATACAAAGGAAAAATCTGTCGCTCCGCACACCGCGGCAGGACGCATCTTCAGTGGGTGGAGCACCTTAACGTGCTTTCCGAGGTGCACAAGAAACTCGGTATGGTCACCCATCCACAGACCAACCTTGCCAAGCACGGTATAACCTAAAAATCGATCCGAGCCGCTGTTATTATCTAACCACGAGCTCCTCTCGTGACTCCAAATAATTTAACAAAAATATTATACAAAAAATAAAATCCGCACGGCCTATATCTTGCACAAGACACAATATGTTAGGAGTCATCCGACAGTTACACAAGCGATACAGTAACAGTAACATTTACGTTTTGTTAACAAAACACCGGTCGTTAGTTGTTTTTTTCACAATTCTCCCCATTGTTTTGTTTAAGAGTCGATTGAAATAATCGTTCTCACGTTCTAATAGATATGAGCCATTGTTGGAGTTCCAATGTCTCTGATATGTTGTGACGTGGTTGTGATATTAATTGCATTGGGGTCATTTGATGATTTTACATCCGAAAAAAAAAGTTTACGGCTCAGTTTGTCTGAATTCATTTGTTTTCATCATTAAAAACAAACTAATGTGGCGGAAAGGTTTGAAAAACACAAAATACAAATATTATACGTCAAAGAGAGAAACCGTTAAATTAATGGTGTATTATCTTCATTCATTTGCCTATTGTTTTCATTGCTGAGAATTTCCGTGACATCACGCTGCTAATATATTCATAATTTACGTTAAGGACACTTTTTTTTTGTTCTATTCACGTGAAAGCAATTTCCTTTTAATGGTAGGTATTGTTTCATTAGAAGTAATTATCATCATCATTATCTTTATTGTGTAACTATTGACTTTTATAATAAGTGCATTTATTTTTATAATCCCTCTAAGAAACACAAAACAAAACGCTGTTGTTTGGATATTTGCTTGTTTATTGTTGACATGTTGACAAGTACGTTGGTCTCACGCTTGTAAGCTAGATTGTTGATCGTCGGATCCTGGATTGAGTTCCGGGTAGGGCGTAATGTGTTGTTGTGTTTTTCCATTGGAAATTTCTCAGTAGTGGCCTTTGAGATTGGTCACTGGGACCAAAAATAGCCAGAAGGACTATTTAGAGTTTGACTTGTAGAGTTTAGTTTTGCTTCCGAGGATGGATTCATGCAATATCTGTAGCTGTACTTACACTTTTAATGATAATATTATTAATGCGAAAAAGCGATCAATTCTAAGATCTGTATTTCTGTATCTGTGTTAAGAAATAAAAAATGATTTGTTTTTTTTTTTTATTTGAAATTTTTTTGATGTTTGTTACTCTTTCACGCAAAAAATACCGAACGGATTTGGGTGAAATTTTGCACACTGATAATTTATAGTCTGGATTAACACATAGGAAGCCGTCGCCTCCTTCTGCGAAGCAGTCATGCTAGCGAAGGAGGTGGCGGAACGAGAGAGGGAGAGATCCTCTCTTCCCGGCCGCCGCGGGAGACGCAACGGGCGTCGGGGGCCACGTGGTGGCTACCGGCCACCGTAGATGCGGGCCTGTGGACGGCTGGCTATGGGCAATAGCTGGCCGTCCGGCCGTCTAACGACGACGACAGGCCATGTCGACGGCGCGTTCGTGTTCCACGCGCGCCTCAAAGAGATGTCAGCAAAAGGAGAGGGGCCCGCAAGGGCCGAAGCCTGCCGGGGTTGCGGGCCTGTTCGAAAGAGATACCGCGGCCCCGGAACGTAAAAGGCGAGGAAGGAACATGGATGGTTTTTAGTCAGTATGAGTCTGACACTCCCTCCCGCTCCGCCCAGAGTGGGGGGGGTCATATGATGATTTCCCATCCTTAAAAAAAAAAAAAAAAAAACAAAGGTACCTCTCATCTCCATCTCCTCCTCTATCTCCAAAAGGTGCTGTTCTCAAACAAAACAACAATTTCGTTCTTAAGATAATAAGAACGAAATTCGAAATCGAATGATTGAATTATGTGGTTACATCAGAGTTAAAACCGCGGGCAAAACCTAGTATCATTATAATAGACTTGTGTATTAAAAAAAATCTAATATCTCCGTCAGTTACATTATCAAAAAATATTTGACACTCTTTTGTTACGTAAATCAAAATTGACGAAGATACGACGCTTTTAAAATTCTCAATACGTCACGCTGTCGTATAATTTTGAGTGCGTTCTGACGTCACGAGACCCCACTCCCAAGTTTTGATGAAAAACACGTGTCCATTATTTTTCAGTACTCTAACTGATGGACTAAATGTATTTGCAATTTATTGTTGGTGGAAACTAGCCTATTTCACGATCCTCCGATCACATAATTTGCCTCCAGAATACATTAGAAGCTCCAAATATATTTAAGTTCTTACGTATAACGTACTTCAACGCCCTAACACTCCGCGCACACTCTATTATTGAATCAAAATGAATATGTCAGAAGCAGGCCTTGCCTGCGACGCCTGTTAAAACAAGTAAATGTTTTGGTTACACAACATTCACTGACGTACACAGAAACCCACTATTTAACGTTTATTTTGTACTTTGATTAATTCAGGACATAGGTAAGTACAGCCTGAAAGTTTCGACTTACTACGTCATTAGAATTAGAAGGTTAATTTTACGGTTGTTACTGAGTCACACTTTAGGGTTGACATTTAAAAGTTACTTTTACGAATTTTATAGTAAATTTCCTATTTCCAAGTTCCTAGAACACGAAACGAATGTTAGATGTTTCTAGAAAGTCCAAAAGAACGATGGTGGAAGCTAATAAAAGCAATATTGATCACTTTTCAGCTTTATACGCTGAGTTATAAGGTTCACAAGTGGTTGACCGTTAGCAAGCAACCGTACATACAAAAAAAAAATCATTTTAATCTTCGCCTGATTAAAATCCACCTTCCGCACGTGTAAATAAACAGATTCGCCCGACTCGGCGTGCAATTCGTTCTCATTGAAATATTCCTCGCCCTATTTCCTTTATAGCATGTCCAGAATGATGGTAACTCATTCAAATCTCTCTTCAAACAGCCTACTTTTCCTTTGAATATCATTTTTTGGTGCGGATTTTTTGTACTCGTGTACATTTTCTTCCAAAGAGAGATTAAATATTTCCGTACTTTATTGTAATGTGCTACCTACTGTAAGATTATTAAGGGGTCTTCGAAAACACGTTTAATGTCTTATGATGGTTTTTCATTAAAAAAAATATTGAAACAGATAACCGATTTCTGTTTCCAAAAGTCAACGCAAATAAGAACCACAGCAGTAAACTTAAAGTACTTACAGGATTATATCCGTGATTTTCTTTTGATTCTAGAATCAAAGAAAATCACGGATATAATCAAGTCAGTTAAGTGTAGTGAAAAACCGTCAAAGTCTAAAACAGTGCACAGCAGTAAAGTAGCCAGATGCACCAGCTGAATACCAGTTTTTATATACACTCCACAACCCAGTTATTTATTTATTTATCGTGTGGTTAGTTGCCTAACCTGGTGTCAAGAGTTCTTAAGCCGCCCATGGGCCTCTGACTTGGCTTAGCATGCCGACGAGAAATACCTCTCAGGAATGCTGGTTTCCTCACGATGTACACAACCCAGTTAGAACTGGATAATACGATACCTTTTGGCAGAACTGGTTGTCAGACTTACGGGCCACAGACAAAAATGACAGGCAGAACCAACGGTTTAGTGTGTTTTCCGAAGTCGGAAGAAACTCGGAGGAAACTTGGTATGTAACCATCCACAGATGAACCTAGACAAGCACGGCTTAACCTGAAGATTGATCCGAATGGCTATTATGATTTAGCCATGAGCTCGTCCAAAGTCGCCCAATTTTGACGACAGAAGACAGCGACGTTGGTTTTTTCCTAACTACATAAAATTCTTTCGTAAAGATAACATCATGGGCATTATAAAACTGTCATCGCTAAAGCAAATAGGTTACACGTGATGCTAATATTCAGTCTGGATCTGATATGGATAAATATAGACATTGTGTAATATTAACACAAAGGTCATAACAACAAAACTTCAATATTTACTGAAGGAAGACAAACGAAAAGTACTTAGGTATACTTACAAAACATAATGGAACTAGACTGAATCTTGTTGGACTCTCAGCCTGTAGAAATATATACAAAGACGTTACTTAGGTCTATTTGTGCGAAAACAACCTCTTCACAAAGACCGAACACGATCAATTGGGATTGGGACTAACACATTGAAGTCCCTAATATAGGTAAATAAAAAGTAGGTTGATTTTTTCAACGAAACCTCTTTGATGTACCTCGTCTAACTTCGAAATTCAAACACCAAGTAGTAGTAAAAAAAGTTGTATGTACTTAAAAGAAAAAACTTAATTCTCGATTCCATCTTTAAATAAGTAATAAATTACTTCGATTCTCAGAATTAAAAAGAGAACCTTGATTTAATTCCCCTCAGGAATGATAAATGAACGCAGTTCGTTATAATATTGTCATCAACGTAATGAACTCGAGGAATATATTTGTATACTGAATTAATTTTCTCCTTTTTAGGGTTCCGTACCTCAAAAGGTAAAAACGGAACCCTTATAGGATCACTTTGTTGTCCGTCTGCCTGTCTGTCTGTCTGTCTGTCTGTCTGTCTGTCAAGACCTTTTTTCTCAGGAACGCGTGGAGGTATCAAGCTGAAATTCATATCAAATACTCAAGTCTATGGTCTCTTGGAGCTGTGAAAAAATCAAACTTCTAAGTCAACGCGATCAAAAGATACTCCCGTTTATGCCGCAAATTTTCGACACTCGCAAGGGAATCAAAACCTACAGGGTACTTCCCGTGAACTCAGAATCTTGAAATTTGGTACGAAGCAACGTCTTATAACACAGATAAAGGAAAAATTGCGAAAAGCATAAATTTTTAGTTACATCATATAATAAAAATATTTTTAATAAAGTTTGTACGGAACCCTCGGTGCGCGAGTCTGACTCGCACTTGGCCGGTTTTTTTAAATAAAATCAATATTTTCTCTTTTTTTTTTCTTGAAAATATAATCACAATATTACTGTTGGCGACTGGGACTGATAATTACTCTAAATTGTAATGATACAGTGCTTATAAAGTTGAATGAACTTATCAGAATATTTTATATAAAAAAACACACTTAGCTTCAATATCATTCTAAATTGACACTATCTTTAATAACCACTTCGTTTCAGATCTTCGTCTCAACAAGGCTCTTGTGATGTCGTTAAGCTCTATAGTTTTTGGTCTGGGTTTTTCATCTTATTAAAAAAAAAAAACTAAGAATAAACATACTTTTCAGTCAGCAGTTTTAACTAACACTGACTCAAAACTGAAAATCCAGCGGCGTGCTATTTTTAATCAGAGATTCTATCACAATTATCCTACTATATATGTATATATATATCCTACTAATATTATAAATGCGAAAGTTTGTGAGGATGGATGTATGTTTGTTACTCTTTCACGCAAAATCTACTGAACGGATTTGGATGAAATTTTGCACAAGGATAGTTTATAACCTGGATTAACACATAGGGTACTTTTTATCCCGGTAGAAGATCCCATGGGACAATTATCAAACTTCACGCGGGCGAAGCCGCTGGCAGAAGCTAGTATTATCATAAATTAACATTAGAAATGTGAAAATTTGTGAGTGTGTATGTATATCTGTTACTCTTCCACGCAAAAACTACTGAACGGATTTGAATGAAATTTTGAACACAGATAGCTTATAACCTGGATTAACACATACGATTTTATGCCGATACTAAGATTCCATGGGACAATTATCAATCTTCACGCGGGCTAAGCCGCTGGCAGAGGCTTAATAAATAATTATGGCCTGGTATAATTGAACAAAGAAAAATAATTTGAAAATGGAACAGAAAGAAAGAAAAACACGCAGGTAGCCACTGAGAATATTTACATAACATAAGTAGGTCCTTTCAGGAACAACATCCAATTTGAATTTCCACAGTACAACAGTTACAAGTTTTTTGTTTATTCATGATTCATTTCGGGAGCGATGCTGTACCGCATTTACAATCCACAAGTTGGATGTTTCAATAAATGGTTAATATTTATTTCTGTTTAACATTATTTCAACGCATTTCCACAATTATGAGGTGTAATTATTTCCACTTTTAATTAATGAACTTTGTGTGTACCACAAAGTTTATACGAGAAAAGACATAACCTATAAGAGCGTTTCTCCAGCAAGGGTTTGGTTTGTAGTAAGAATAGGGATATCTGCATAGGCCTGCGTGCACCACTAGTCACTATTTAACGTTTAACTTAGGTATTTCAATCGTCACTCGGTCTCTATCAACTTCAAGCTAGTGAAAGAAACCGAACTATATTCAAGTATGGTTAGCGTCACCTAGTAATGTAATTATCCAATTCGATTTTGTATAGAAACAAATGAATCTGAACTGTAACGACTACATTACTGGCGAATGCTCGTGGTGTTAAAACTGGTAAGCACTTCTTTTTCACTCGTTTACCTATTTAAAACTAACGTTTCCTCCGATTTAAACTGGGGCAGTGCGTTTCAGAAAGATAAGTTTACATTTACAGCGTTAAAATTGCATGGCGCCTTGCAATCTTGTCGCGGTGAACATGGCATTGCTACCCGAGTCGGTTAGTTATGACGGTTTATAGGGCACCCTGCTACAGTAATGGACGATTTCTAGCTGTCAGGGAAATAATTACGTGTTGCACGCTATCTCTGCTTACAGATAGTCTAGTTTAAAAGTTCTGTGTCGAGACTTATTACTTGACTGTAGTTGAGTTTCAAGTTCTGTGTCGTTGATAAATGTCTGATTATGTTAAGGGACCAACCCAGAAATTAAGGGACCAACCCAGAAATGCAAAAAAAATGTCGGCTTGTTTACGAGGCTTCGTCAGCCTAGAACTTTATCGTGAAGTGATGAAACTCTCAATATTCAATACACGGTGTTGCAAGATCCCCCGTGTGGTTCGGACAATGAAACTGAAACACTATCGTTCAGTGAGGATAGGAAACTCGCAAAAAATAATTGGTCTTTCTATACTGATGCGATTAGCTGATAAATATAAAAGATTTTCCAAGATTCAGAGAATAATTTAAAAGGGAAATAAAATACACTAAAAATGAATAAACAAGTCTTGTACTACATAAGTACTGCATTAAGCAACATGTCAAGTGCTTGCTCGTTGTACCAAGACCTAACGAACAGCCTGTAAAATACCACATTACAGGTAGGTAATATTTTTATAAGCCGTAAACTCCACTGAATGAATTTCATATTGCACTCGCATCCAATCTGAACTCGGCTTTGTAAAAATATGAGGTGACTTACAGATAAATTACCAGTAGCACCAAGTAGCTGTAGCTGTAGAATTACTACAGTAAAGGCGGGATGTGGAATTACTAGAGTAAGTATCTTGGAATTGATTCTTTGCTAAACTTTCACGATCAGAACACATTATTAAACTTATAAAAACGGTTATTTATCGCGATCACGGCTGATGCAAACAAGTCGGGCTTATTTAAGCCCGACTTGATTTCACCAGCCGTGGTCCACAAGGCCGTTTCAGCAGGCCTTGCTAAGTTTCTTGCAAGAAGCAAGTGTATCTGCTGCGAGTGCTACGAAAAGCGTACGTGACGGTCACGCGAACTCCATGATTTTTGTTCATTTCAAAAGTGCTCAACGCACCTAAATAGTTTTTACTTCGCTGTATTCAGTTGAATTGGAGGCCGATGCCATCGTATTTGGAAAACGGCTAGCTGAAGATGAACAGTTTAAACTCACCCTGAACTGTGTTTCATTCCTTTTAAATGAAACTTAGATTCCTTTAGTAAATTTTTTTGTACGACTGAAGATCTCTGAGGAGATACTCGTAGATCGAATTATTTTAGGCTTTCATGGCTTAAAACTAAACTTATATTGTCACCTACGGGATATCTTCCGTGATATGTGTCAACCCGCGATAATGGCGCTTGCAATAGCGTCGAAATATCGGGAGCTCAAAACAATAAATAATCACGGGAGATATCCCGTGAGTGACAATATAAGTTTAGTTTTAAATCTATTGTACTTGTAGACACGAGTAGAATATTAAACGATTCTCTATTAATATGTATAGCTAGTTAGTTGTGCCCCGCGACTTTCGTTAGCGTAAATTGATTATAACTTTCCCTATTTGAATCGAATTTTGTTTTTCAAGGGTTTTTTTTACACGGATCTCTAAAACTTTCTTTTTAATTAACCCAAGTTGCTCCTTAATACATCACCTATTTTTCAAAATCGGTCCAGACAAAGAGACGCACAGATGGACAAAAATTTAAATCATTGTTTTTTTTTGTCATCAGTACCGTGATACGGGTACTTTCAAATGCACACAAACAATTAATTTTATAGATTTATTGTTAATGAACCTAAACGTATGAAATGAAACATGTATGAATTGGTTGATAATTATTATACCCAGAACGGTTATAACACGTAATTTGACGAATAATTGGACGAATAATAACTCATTTTATCTACCCAAATACCATAAACCCTCTCTAATGCGTTCAAAAACCATAGGCAATGACCAGCATTACCAACCTGCAGAAATGAACGGTACTGTAATGAACTCATAACGCAACTGTAAACAGTTGCGTTATGAGTTTTAAATTTGGAACAGGTGTCAAATTCAAGTGAGTGTGCTATTCTAGTACCACCTACATTAAATCAGATATCGATAAAAAAAAAAAAAAAACCCCAATTCAGTATGATTCTAATTATAAATCGCACGACATTTTCGATCTCGAGTGACACAAGAATAGTGACTTTGTTCGTTTGCCTATGATTTAAAAAAAAATGACAGATATCCGAAACGCCGCCATTTCGAGCTGTCATTTGTTCGTTAGCTTTTTATTTCCAGTAACCCATTCTTTATTTCTGTCGAAAATGAGTGATAGTGACTCAGAAATTGACATGAATACTCCGCCAGATTTCGTAAATGCAGCGACGAATGCAACTAATAACCTGTTGGCACAAAAATCAAGGGCCAAGTAACAATGCAGGTCATTTCCCTATGGTTCCTGAACCCATCATAGAGCCCTTATGATATTTGGGTAGATAAAGTAGTGTATGCAACTATACATAATTAGGCATTACAACACTCGTGAGATGCTATTAAGAAACTCGCCTTCGGCTCGTTTCTTAAACCCACACTCGTGTTGTAATGCCCTTCATTATGCACAGTTGCATAAACTACTATTAATTTATTAGGCATGTTCAACATTATGATTGACTAGTTGAAACCAGTGAGCGTTTTCTAAAATGTTTTCAGCACTATAAAATACCTAATTATGTATCATTAACACGGGATGGATGTCTTCAAGCTTCTGGACTGCACAGAGTTAGGCATCAATATCAATGGCGAGTGCATCACTCACTTTCGGTTTGCCGACGATATAGTGGTCATGGCTGAGAAGCCATGTATTGAGGGCCTACATGGTCGTGGTCATGGTCTCCCATGGAGGACCTCAGTACAATGCTCGATGACCTCAGTAGAGCTACCGGAAGAGTGGGTCTAAAAATGAACATGGACAAGACGAAGGTCATGTTGAATGCCTATGTCACACCCATTCCTATCAAGATCGGACACTCGAAGTTGTAGCCGATTATGTGTCCAACTATCTAGTGTCCACGACACAAGCTTTGCTTAGTGTGGCACTAGGTAGCACTGTGTGTTAATGTCCAGTGATATTTATTTGTTATTTTATTTTTATGTGTACCTGGGACAAACGGTCCACTTAGGTAGGTCTAACTTCGAGAAAGGTGCAAGTTCTGGAGTGGTGGAATGATGAACACTGAAAACGAGATATTTACCATGTTTGTTCTATTTGTTTTGAGTTCTCGATAAGTGCAAGTCTACAAAAAGTAACAGCTAAAAGAATGCTGATGTTAAATGCTTTTTCTATCTTTCTCTCTACCCTCTTTTTTATTCGTTTTCCACTACCACTGTCATTCAATATTTCATTGATTCAGTTCCCGACGCACAAAACTCACTATGTTCTCCGGGCTACTACTGAGTTTACAACGTAAAAACCCAATTGCGCATTTTTGATCAACCTGGGATTCGAACCCAGGACCCAACGCTCAGGAGTCGCGCAAGTAACTACCATACGCAAAGTACGCGCTTTGAGTATGGTTGCAGACACCAGCCCGTTGTACAATACAATGTCACCACGAGACCAACAGGGCAATTCAAAGTTATAGAATACGAAATACACAACTGAATTTTACGAGAGAAGTGTAAAATTCAAAAGTTATCAAATAAATTTCAATTAGGTTTTATTACATTATTAAAATATAATAGTAAGCAACGTGACCTTTCCAAAAAGTCCATATTTTTATTAAAAAATCGTAAAGTAGCGAAGGCGTTCTCATTTATTAATCATTCACTAAAAGTATTTCAAAAGCCTGTAAGTAATGTAAAAATAAAGCTCAGAATTTTAACACCCCTAGTTTATGAATATGAAATTAAATTCTTTAAGACATTCTAAGATTTTTAGGCACAAAAAACGGCGTTATTATAAAAAGAGGTTTTTGTTAAGAATCAGGTGTACTAAATTAAAAAAAATCTTCTGTCAATTCACTAGGAACTCAACTTTGCGAATAAATAAAGCTATTTTTTTTTAGTTTAAAATTTTATTCCTGTCATGGTAAAGTTGTTAGTGCTAAATTGACATCATTAGATCTGCGGGCTTAAAATGGCCGCTTTAGCAGAACAATATATGAATCACGTACCATAAAGTTCATTTTAAGAATTTAAAATTTTGAAGGTGATTCATAATAATAAAGCTGCAATTTTAGACCACCTTATTTTTTTTTGGGATGGGAAATCATCAATCAGTGTCAGACTTTTACTGACTAAAACCCATTTTCCATCCTCGCCCTTTATGTTCCGAGGTCATGGTAACTCCTTCGAACAGTCCCGCAACTCCGGCAGGCTTCGGCCCTTGCGCGCGCGTGGAACAAGTACGCGCCGTCGACACGGCCTGTCGTCATTAGACGGACGGACGGCTAGCTAGCCCATAGCTAACCATGCACAGGCCCGCGTCGACGGTGGCCGGCTGCTGACTCGGGTTCGAAGTTAGTTTTTGGAATTAGAACTTCATCATTACCGGAACCACACAAAACAACGCCCTGTCGTTTTTGCCCCGGGTGTTAATTAAAAAATGTCATGATGGTTTTAACTTGAACTTATTTCGCAATATGAACGACTAGCTTCTGCCGGCGGCTTCGCCCGCGTGAAGTTTCAAAATTGTCCCATGGGATCTTACTACCGAGATAAAAAGTATCCTATGTGTTAATCCAGGTTGTAAACCATCTGTGTGCAAAATTTCATCCAAATCCGTTCAGTAGTTTTTGCGTGAAAGAGTAACAAACATACATCCATCCTCACAAACTTTCGCATTTATAATATTAGTAGGAAGTAGGATAGGATATACAACGTGTAACGTTAAATGCGCAAAACCTAAAAATAGTTTGATCAGAATAAGGAGCAGAATCAATTAAACCACTTTTTAATATAGGTTAAATTTAAAAAAAAAAATCTTCATTACAAATGTTACCCTGTCTATTTATGAATAGCTCAAACAATTACGTGCGCAAACTCACCGAAATAGGTTAACAAACACAAATGGTTGTAATGCAATCAAATTTTCTCATACACGGGATAATAAAAGTTCTTATTTCAATGCAGATATTTATTTTAAACAAAGTAAAACTGCACTTAGAACGTTTAATTTTTTTTAAATGTTTTTTTTTTATCACAGAATTAGGTCTTTTAAATTCAAAATCATTTGGGGTGTCTGAGGTTTTGCGCATTTAACGTTACACGTTGTATAGTAGGATTAGTTGGATAGTAGGAAGTAGGATAAGTTAATTTTACTACCTCGCTGTTTTTTTGGTTCCAAAATAATAAGGTCCTCGATTCGAAAACCATGTGAGGCAAAATGTTGTTGGGATTATCCATCTATAATTTCTCAAAAGTCGTCTATGTTTATATTTATGTCCGGTTGATAGCAATGAGGGATTTTCTAGTTTTAACTCTTCCCTAGTCGCTGGATAGATTGCGCTGATCTCGGTAAACGTTATTGTAAGGAACAGAACGTCACTTAGGAGGCCTGCGGAGCTTGCGACTTTCAATTTCTGTATGAAAAACGCATCCTCCGCCGGCCCCTTAATTTCACTTGGACCTAATGTTTATATTCGGAAGCTTATGCAATCGAAAGTGTCAGTCAACGAGCGTATGTGACGTGTGTTTTTTCAAGCGTTTTGGCTTTGGTACCTAGTAACGTAGTTACTTCAACGCCATCTACCGAGTTCTTGGAAACGATTACACATAACTGGTGAAATGTGGGTGTTCTATAAGGTGTACCTCTGTCTAACTCTTTGGGGATTACAGGCGTGATGTTATATAAAGTTTATCTTACTGTACTCTTACAATCGGAATGAATAAAATTAATAAATTTTTATCTTCGTTGATAATTTCCTCAATTTTCTGCTCAAATTAATTTCTCATCAGATTAATAAAAAACATAAATGTTTATGCATTTTAAACGCAGTTCAATGATTCTGATTTTAACGCTGTCCCCAAAATGTATTAAAAGAAGATGTTTGATTTTGGGCCACCACTATGTACCTACACTACATTGATAAATAGGAAAAAAATAGTGGATTTAATAAAAATACTAATAAATTAATTTAAAGAGGGGTACAGGCGTACATAAATTAAGTTTTTTTAATAAGATAACCCTGTTTTGAGGGCAGCCATGACAGTTGTGTGACATGACGTTTGACGACTTTGACAGTTTTAAGAAGTGACGTCTTTGAGTCTGTCTTTGCTTTTAGTTTGGATTGGATGTGTTAAATCAAATGTCATTGTCAAATTGACATTGTTCGTTTATGCTGCTCTGATCCACCATGTTTAATTGTATGTTGTGTTGCTCTCCTTGACCGAGTCAATTTGACAATACATTGAAACGAAGTGAAATTAAAGAAAATTAACAATAAAAATGGTTACTGTAATAAATAGCGATATTTACATGTACACAGTGCTGGCCCAGCATTTCTGGAACATCTCCTTTAACAAATACGCACAACAGCTACATTAAAAATACTAATGAACTTTCGTTGCGAGCGCATGTCATCGTCTCCTGACATGTATGAACTCAAGTCATGACACGTTTCACGCCACGAAGCGTAGTGCTCATAATAAAAATATTAAAACCTTTTCAGAGCTTGATTAAAACGAATAAAAGCGATGCATGCGAATATTAAAAACAAGGTATAAAGGATAAATTGATTTTTTTGAAGCTGTAGTGTGATGAAATGGTTGGCTATCTATGTTTTAACAAAGACAAAACGAAAAAAAAAGTTGATAATTTTTTCATTGCCGCTTTTCATACATACTGCTTACATGCTTAGAGAAAATCATTGTTGTAATGGATATTACTAACAAACTATGGATTATAGGGGCCTAAATAGAAAATGTTAAGTAAAAGGCAACACTGCTGCCATTCCTAAATAATACAAGGTCTCATACTGAAGTGTACATAACATGGCAACAAAATACAGCAGTGGTTATTTTTTGTAGTTATACCCGAACATCTTTAGAAAGACCATTTGATAAGACCTGTCGTTTAAAAAAAACCTACTTTTCGGTATAACGGGGTATTGTCAGAATGATCCCACTTCTAAAACGTGGAATGTGTAAATTCACTGGTCTCAGAGTGACACAGATTTTTATGTGACGTTTGTACAGTGTGATGGACATCTAACGACTCTCTTTGGGTGGATCCATTATCATTATAACTGGTCACGACCTTTAGCGCAAAAGGTAAAGAATAAATATCGCTGGACGTTAACACACAGCGCCATCTAGTGCCACCCTAAGCAAGGCTTGTGTCGTGGACTTTTTTGTTTGTAAATATATACTTACTATACATATAAACATCCATGACTCGGAAACAAATTTCCATGCTCATCACACAAACATTTGCTGCTACCGGGATTCGAACCTTAACCCTAAGAACTTAAGGCAGCCTCACTACCACTACGCCATTCGGGTCGTTAAAGATTAAGGAGCTCGGCCTCCAGTCTAACCTGATGAAGGTGAATACGAGTATTTTACAAAAAGGGACTGTTTCTCAGACCTCCAAAGCACAGTTACTGGGTTATCCGATATTACTTCCTTGACGTCAGTTTGCTCAACACCTATACCTGCATAGCAATACCGTCACATACCGTCAAATTAGCGGTTACTACCGTAACACACACAATACAAAACACCATACTGTACAGATTGTTTCCACTTCCACGAACGTATTCCGCATAAAACGGAAACGTAATTAATAACATTATTATTTCTGTTCACTTACTTTCATGTTGGGGATATTAGGCGCTATTTAATTTCGTAATTAATGTTTTGATTAGTTAATTTCTTTGATTAATATTGACTAACCCCCAATTACATGAAACAATTTTCATGTAATTGGGGGTTAGCCAATATTCTATAAACTGGAGAAATGGGTTATTGCTATACAACCTGTAACAGTAAGGGTATAGTCATATGAAAGGGTGTGCTACAGACCATCAAACTGAACAACTTTCTCCACGGAACCACTATCGTAATCGAGAAAAAAATTTCAACGACCCCATACTAAATTCCAATACTTACTCGAATCAGCTGTTTCATACATTTGAAACAGCTGATTATTTTTTACGATTACGATGGTGGTCTCATGGAGAAAGTTGTTCAGTTTGATGGTCTATAGCAGCCTTTCATAGGACTATACCCATTTTGATACACGTTATATAGGGTGGTGTATTAAAAAGACTCTATAACGAAGCCGAAAGGGACTTGTTCTCCCCGTCTTTGGGTTCTAGACCACATCTGGGAACAGTTACTGTGGATCAAAGTTCTAACTATTCCACAATTTTTTCAAACATGTTTTTAATCTATTTTTTTTTACTTTATTCACCTCCACATCGTACTATTCAATCCATCCATCAGCACGATATAAAAAGAAGACGGGTATTTATCGCGAATATACCTTTAATTTAATCCCGACGTTTCGACCGGATTGCACCAGCTGAACTGAATTACGACTGAATGAGACTGAATTACTGGAGGTACCGCGACAGCAAAGTGAAGGTGTTTATTCAACTACCCTCACTCATCTTCATAAATGTTAATAAGGGCCGGTTCACACTAGGACAGCACACTACACTAACAGTGTCCGTATATTGAGGCGATTTCACTTGACGAGTACACTTAGTGATTACTGGATTCCAAGCTGAAGAGAGTTTGAAGCCGTCTTCGCGATTGAAATTAGGGTACTGGGTATTGGGGTCTGTTTTCGGAAAAGTCGTAGAACAAATGTTATTGTTTAAGATGTCAGTAATCTATTCCTGCGAGGTTGTTGGTGTTTTACAAATAACCCTGTATACGTTTTTGTTTGTAAATACATACTTTGTAAACATCTAAACATCCATGAAACGTCTCGGAAACAAATGTCGCTTATCACACAAACATTTGCTCCTACCGGGATTCGAACCCAGGACCCTACGAGCGCAAGGCAGCCTCACTACCACTACGCCATTCGGGTCGTCGAATTTTTAAAGAATAGCATTGATTTTAGAAAAAACATTGATATTTATATCTTTAATACCATAAGTACTCTACAAGATACGGTTGGTCAAAAAAATAATTAAATAGTTAATCAAAAATCCACGTTGTTATTACAATTGCTAGTAGCACATACGGAAAATAATACGTAAATTAGTTAGGAATAACATTATTTTATCTTAATTAGGTAAATTACATTTTTTATTGTTCAGATAATTAATAAATGAGCTATAACGAAAAATGGAAAACAGTATTTTGCACTGGTTCTCTGGTAGATGACATGTAAATATTTATCTCGTTCCTTGGGGCTGCGGTATCAAGATATGTATGTCTACGATACTCATCGTCTACAGACTACAAGTCTGTGGGTATTGCGTCTCATATAAGAGCTTCCATCAATGTAACATTATTTATTCAATGAATATTCGAGAAGATTGAGCTGACAGAAATAGTCCTAAGGAAATGTTATAATAATTACATATTTATCTTTGAAGTAAAACGTAATTAATGATCTAAAGCTAACTAAAACCTCTTCTTAATTAACCAAATTGATTACCAGCCTCTTTAGTTTAAAGCACGTTTGTTATTGGCCGCGAAATTAAAACTAATTGGGTGCGAATCCATAGTTAATAGTTTTCACGTGTTACGTAACGATTTGGAAGGCTTTCCTTTTCCTTTCACGTCGCACTTGCCGTTTTGAAGTCATGCTTTTCATCACCACCTTCTTTATATTTTCACGTATTAATGGCGAATTTATCTTTGTCATCATAAAAAAAATCTTCATAAGAAAGTGTTGAAAAAATTTCGGGCATTCTGTTGTGGCAACTATCATCTTTTTAATCCATCAGCACGACGACGTAAGGGAGGGTTATGTGGGCACGCCACGATAGTGGCGGTAAGTCCCCTCTTTAAGGAGTGGCTGGAGAGGCGCCACGGCGTCCTCACCTTCCGCCTGACGCAGGTCCTCACCGGACACGGATGTTTCGGGAGGTACCTGCACCGAATCGGGCGGGAGGAATCGCCCGGGTGTCTCCACTGCGAGGATCGACCGGAGGACACGGTGGAGCACACGGTGGAAGTCTGCCCTGCGTGGGCGGAGCTCCGCCGTGTCCTCGTGGCGGCGATCGGCGGCGGCGACCTCTCGCGTCCGGCCCTGGTTCAATCCATGGTCCGGAGCGAGACGGAATGGGAAGCCGTCGCCTCCTTCTGCGAAGCAGTCATGCTAGCGAGGAGGTGGCGGAACGAGAGAGGGAGAGATCCTCTCTTCCCGGCCGCCGCGGGAGACGCAACGGGCGTCGGGGGCCACGTGGTGGCTACCGGCCACCGTAGATGCGGGCCTGTGGACGGCTGGCTATGGGCAATAGCTGGCCGTCCGGCCGTCTAACGACGACGACAGGCCGTGTCGACGGCGCGTTCGTGTTCCACGCGCGCCTCAAAGAGATGTCAGCAAAAGGAGAGGGGCCCGCAAGGGCCGAAGCCTGCCGGGGTTGCGGGCCTGTTCGAAAGAGATACCGCGGCCCCGGAACGTAAAAGGCGAGGAAGGAACATGGATGGTTTTTAGTCAGTAAGAGTCTGACACTCCCTCCCGCTAAGCCCAGAGTGGGGGGGGTCATTTGATGATTTCCCATCCTTAAAAAAAAAAAAAAAGGGAGGGTTATGTGTTTACAGTCCGAATCTCACACATATCTTTCGGAAAGAAATGGCGACGTACTGTGAAGCTTACCACCACGTGTGACGACCACGCACTCTGCTAAGAGTGTGACGACGAAGAATGCATAATATCTATGTTTGGTCCTTTGTCGCACTCTAAAGACAAATGAATGTGCCGATTCTGATGATTCTTACGTCAATCGATTTGTCTTAACCTTGTATCACTAACCGCATGACAGCAATCAAAATTCAATATGGCGACAATCAGGCGACATTTTGCGGAAACGACGATCTTCTGTATCAGAGCATGACCCTTGACCTGAACGTAACTATAAATAAATCGGGCCAAAAACATAGTGCCAGAGTTACGAAACAGATGACCCCAATCTTCTTAATTGCCTACCTGTACCTATCTACCCAGACTAAGCCTGCCTCTATAAATTAGGCTACCTACTGCCCTATACGATGGTCTATCATGGCCTTAGCTAAAGATACTATACATTTTTGAGATTGTACTGAGAGAACATTTGCAATTTTTTGTTGTTACTTACTGGAAACTTGGAAGTTTTATCACAAAAACAAACGAGTTGTTACAACTCTTCTATCTTCAAAGCCAGCTGATTTCTAGTGGCCGCAAGTACTATAACTGATGAGGTAAAATATCCTGCCCGCGTAGCATGACCACCATAGACGCGACATCATCATCATCATCATCATCAGCCTATAATGTTCCCACTGCTGGGACACGGCCTCCTCTCATCAATGACCATAGACGCGACAGAGAGTCGACAAATCACTTGTTCATCTGTTATTTTGTCGATTCAGTGACAGATGAACAAAAGATTTGTCAAGTTTCTCTCGTTACTCCTGTGGCCATGATAAGCGGGCTGGATTCCATTCCTAAATTGAGCAAAAGTTTTATTGAGTTTTTCCATCAGGAACTTTTTAGTAGCAGCCAGGAAGTCTAGCTTTGTGCCCGGGTGCTGGCATTAGTCTCGTCACCTAGCTATTACGTATACCCTGGCATAACCTGGCGAAATATGGGTGTACTATGAGGTAGACTTCTGCTTAATCCTTGTTATGTCTGTAGTTCTAGAAGAGCCATCAGTCAGCAAAACTAAAGCAGGTACCTATTGGTCATGTTACAATATTTATTGACTATACCTCGTAAAGAAGTATGTACGCACATATACTCTTCGAAATTTGTGTCTAACTTTAGATGCGATGATAGAAGAGAGTGTATTGATTTAGGCAGGTAATATAAACATTTTTCAATCAACCCTTAACTTAACCTTTAAAAACTTAAACACGTTATACACTTTTAGGAATGAGCTAAGTTTAAGTAGCTTCAAAGAAATAGGATTCAAACTTAAGTATTTACATTAAAGAAATATAGATTTTGTAATTTAAAAGCTATCGATTTCAAGATAATGTCAACTTTGATCTTTATCTCAATTGTTTTCATTGAGATTAAAATTGAAATCTTTTATTCAGATCAGATATCGTCATGGAGACGTACTTCTGTTTCTGCGAATCAGAAGTACGTCCATCGCTTTTTAATGTTGTTCAAGTCAATATATAATAAAGATTCGAGATATAAATCAATTTAGAGAGTATTATTATGTCAAGCCAACTTCAAGATATTTTTTTTTCATTTTCATTCTAATTCCGAAAATAAGTCATCGTTGTTCAGCATAATTGAAATATCTATTTCGAGATCCACAAACACGCTAAAATTAAATCTGAAGGCCAAAGGGAACTCTGCAGACATCAGACGATCACTGAACTGCAAATCTGAACAAGCTTTGTTCGCGTTTCAAGACAAAACCACTCGTTGAACACTTACTACGAATCTTACTTGGCTGCGCGATGAACTTGGCAGCATGCCCGTACGCTAAAGTGCCTATGATCACGGCTGCAGGGGTCACCAAACGACAAACTAACAACCAATCAGAACGGTTTCTGAAGGGTCCTTACTATCTGAATGGGCCCAACTGGTCTCGGCAAACATCGGGACGCAATCAATTCGGGACTTGGATAAACATTATTAAATCGACAAGGCAACATCATTAATGGCAAATAAGGGTTATTTAGAATGGCTTACAGTACCTGTGTAAGCACTTACCAACCATTTACATGGCTAGTAGGTTTGAACTTAAGCTGTTTTTTTTAAAGAAAGTGTTTCATAGTCTTCTTTTGTCTGTGAATGCACTCGTACTTACTATTTCTTCTTACTAAAGTATAACATACCTGAAAAAAGAAAAACAGGTCATAAGTTTGGAAAAAGAGACAAAAAACGCTTTAGAACATCGATCACTAATAAAGTGATCGATGCTTTAGAGCACATTTTCAAATTGTAACATCAATAAAGTACCAAACAACATAGTTTTTAGACTTCGATCGCAAATTTTGTAAAGATAGATCTGATTATAATTTTGTACTTTCATGAATTTTCACCAAACATCTTACTCACAAGATTACCGATAGCATTTCTTTTGTCCTTTTTTTAAATATTGAACGAAGATCGAACATACCGACAACATTTACCAATTACGTGTACAAGAGTAAGCTGTCCCAATAGGACACACGAAACCATCCAATACAATAATTTCTGCTCAAAATGCTCCTCAGAGAGCCATCGGGCTTGAGATATTATGAAGATGATACCGAGACATCGATCCATACGTAAGGCTTCTTGCATAATAAATTTGAGTAAATAATCAAGTTTTGGAGCAACAAATTCAATTTCATAGCCAAAAAGAATCTCAAAAAAGTATTATAAAGTAAGTCGTAAGTCGATCTTAAGGCGATTACATGAGCTAAACGCGAGTAAATTACTAAAAGTATATGATTCACTGCTATAAACAAGACCAAAAAATACAATTAATTTGACTCGATAACAAAAAATCACGAACAAAAAAAAAACCTCAATAATATCATTCAAACAAAAAAAACATACTAATATGCATGCGATCATTCTGATTTTATGGCAAATAATTCTATAAGCAATATATTAGATAGAATGATAGTGTTTTAGTTTTTTAATCCAATCAATCGTTTTTTTTGTAAATCGATCGAAAGCACTCATTTCGCGCTATTTGTAACAGCCACTTTGTAGTGCAAGCTGATTAGAACTTTATTCTAACAGCATTTCAAACGAAGTTTGAACCACCACAAACAAATAGAGTTGCTAATTTAGCTCGTCTAATCGCCTTAAGGTAAAGCCGCACTTGCCCGGGATGGTCCGCGGATGGGTGATCATCCATTATGTACCGTGTATTATCAAGTTTCCTGCGTGCATCGCTGCCTGGTTAAACCGTTGGTCCCGGCTGTAATTTGTAAATCTTTGACAGTCGTCACAGGTCATCAGTGGCCTGACAGTCTGCACAAACAGTCTTACCAAGGAGTATCGTACACCCAGTTTTTAAAATACATTCGGTTAGACTGGAAGTCGACCCCAACATAGTTGTGTAAGTAGGTTAAGAGGCCTACGGAACATGTGTAACTCATACAAACGTAATACCAAAATACTTTGTAAATTAAAATTATTCCTGAGCTAGTGTGTATTGATTTCGATTGGATTACAGAATATCTAGGTTCCCAAATATATATTTTGATTGGACACTGATTTAAACAAGAGTTATGAGAAAAATAAATGGAAATTTAAAATTCTTTGTATCATTGTCCTCTCTAGATATATATTTTGGAACATAGATATTCTGTAATCCAATCAAAATAAATACACACTACCTTAAGAATATGTTTGATTTACAAATTATTTTGGTATTACGTTTGTATGAAATACGCATGCTCCGCCGGCCCCTTAAGAAATGTAAATTATATCTGAGATTATGGATTCAACTAGTTATCTATAGGCCTCAGTAACTCGAGTCGCGTCAATGCTTAATGTAAGCAAAACGCTACAGCGGTTGATTGAAAAGGGATTACTAAATCTCGAGGGTTTGTAAGGAAACTCCCTGGGTATTGAGTGCGAACAGTTAATCTTCACGCGGCTGTCTTAATATTTAAGATGTATGTTTTTTTAATCCACGGTGAAATATATTCGTGCCTCGTTTTAGGGGATTCTTACGAGTTGAATATACATATTGTCTGCAGGCTCTTGCTCGGTAGGGGAAACTGAGACGTTACCAGAAGTTACATTGGGGAATACCTGTTGAATATATTTGTATTACGTGACGTTGTATTCTTTGGTAATAGGTATTATTATCTGGTAGGGTTATAGATTTAAGCAACTTGATGCTTGTGTTAGGTGACTGCTTAAGGCGATTACATGAGCCAAACGCGAGTTTTATAAATCACTAAAAATATATGATTCACCGCTTTAAACAAAACCAGAACAATATACGACATTTTTCAGGATACATGCTAGTATGATAGTGTTTTGAAAACATAATACAATTAATTCGACTCGATAAAAAATAATTACGAACTTATCTCTAAAAAAATCTTTCAACCAAGAAAAAACATACTAATATACATGCGATCATTCTGATTTTTGGAAAAATAATTCGACTAGAAATATATTGACATTATATGAGTAGTGTTTTAGTTTTTTAGTCTAATCAATAGATTTTTTGTAAATCGATCGAAACCACTCATTTCGCACTTTTTGGCCCACAGTGACTGACGTAACAACCACTTTGTAGTGAAAGCTGATTAGAACTTTATTCTAACAGCATTTCGAACGAAGTTTGAACCAAATAAAGTTGCAAATTTAGTTCATCTAGACGCCTTAATCTCCAAATCCTGTTTCTTGAAGCTTTATGTGACATATTTATTTATTTATTGTATTTTATCACTTGCTTCGGTGAAGGAAAACAACGTCATCGTCATCAAGTTTCATAAAAACTGACACCAGGAACTAACCACACGAAAAAGATAAGGACAAATAACTTAATATTCTGACGTCAAAATTGTTAATTATTGACCTACCTCCGTCGTGTGGGACCTACCTCCGTCGTGTGGTCGGAGACTATTTGACGGACAGGGCCGTCATCTACCCCAGTCGCTGCGGAGATTGGAACCGGCGAGAGATGTCGTGCGGTGTCCCACAGGGATCGGCTCTGGGACCGCCCCTGTGGAACATCGGTTACGACTGGGTGCTGCGCGCGGACCTCCCTAGCGGTGTCAGCGTCATCTGCTACGCAGACGACACCCTGGTGCTGGCAGCATAAGGGAGGGGGGGGGGGGGGGGCGCAAGGGCCGAAGCCTGCCAGGGTTGCGGGCCTGTTCGAAAGAGATACCGCGGCCCCGGAACATAAAGGGCGAGGAAGGAACATGGATGGGTTTTAGTCAGTAAGAGTCTGACACTCCCTTCCGCTCCGCACAGAGTGGGAGAAGTGATTTGATGATTTCCCATCCCAAAAAAAAAAGTAGGAGTTTAGGTTAAAAAACGACTGGAAGAAAGGTTATATGGAAAAGAGGAACTAATCGCGCCGCTTGTTTTTTTTTAACAATTTTGCTTGTGAACACCCTTACTACTGAAATACCAGCTCTCATCATTAAGCGATCACCAAAGGCTTTGTACTCGGGTATATACTATATAAAACTGTCCATTTTGCTTTAATACCAATTACTACTCTGAAGACTGCAAAATATTATGTTTGTTTGCAAAATTCTCTCCTGTTACTGCGCCGCGGCGTAGTAAACTTATTAATCTATTCTCCAGACTTTATAACAGACGAAATTCTTGGCAACAAACCACACACACACTCCATATTAGTAGATTTTGCGTATTATTTAAACATAACATTCACAGACACGTTGGTTTTAAATTATATGAGTACAATTTTAAAGAGTTTTCTTTTGTTAAAAGGAATTTCAGAAGAAAGGGGCTTATCAAGACTATAATTATTTTCACTGCGAAAAAAGAAGAAATCATGAACATCTAGTGAAATCCAATAATTTTATTGATAATCGATATTGCATTTATATGTGCAATTTAAACATTCATACAATATTTAGGCCTTTAAAAGGACGCTGATGTTTGCTGAGATTAAAAATAAGCAATCACCACCGTGTAAGTATTGGAATTAAACTACGTTGGTTGAATTTAGTTTATAATTAAATATGTAGAAATAAATGGAAAGAACCGCAAGTGTGAAATACATTGCATTCCGAACCTTGTGGTAGTGCGATGAGATGAGTAAGTATTAGACGAAGTGCTTTGAAAAAAAAAAATGTAATCTTTTACTGCTTATTTCAAATAACAAAAAAAAATACATTCGCACTTACACAATAATATTATGAATAATTAACAATAGCAGACAACTCACAACAACTTCCGAAGCGGAAAGGATTAAAAAGGATATAAACAATATAAACTTTTTTCATCTCGGTCAAAATATAATTTCCTCTCTTAAGACTAGAGTGCCCATGTCCATGATTAAGTTTTCCGAAGAAAATTTCTGACTTTTCATTCTTTTTTCTACAACGATATTATGTTTATAGAGGAAATTGTTGCAGAACTATGTGTGAACCTAAACGCTACTTGTTTAAAATGTCTCTTCTTACTTAGGTGATACTGTTGAAACTACATGGTGGTTACATAAAAAATAAACATGACGTTTTAATTTTTTTATTCCGGACGTTTCAGAATTCCGGACACTGAGCTATGTTTCCGGACTTGTCCGGAAAAATGCGGACGGAAGGCAACCCTACTTAAACCGAGCTGAAGCGGTAACCGTGGCAGTAAATAAATTATTTAGAAAAAGTTATTTCGCGAAGATAGGATTATGTAAATCTGGGACGTAGACGAGGTCACCGGATCAAGAAAAAGATTTACCTATTTCATATGAAATATAAAAATAGGTACACGTCACTAATAATTATTATTGTGTTATTTGAAGTTTGCGAAACGATCTGTGACGTGAACTAGAATTCTTTTTTTTATCAAATCTTGTTACCCTACTCTTAAAAATAACCATTAGAAATAATACTTATATGGTCAATGAGTTAATTAACTCTACATTTTGCTAGCATTTGCAAAATATTTATGTCGTTAGGTACTTAGTGTTTATCGAATTAGAAGCTTCATCGGGCTTGATAAAAATTACTGAGGTGGTTTTTTTTTGTTAAAATCAGTAAACAAAATAATTAAAATTTGTTTATTTTTAACTTCATATACAATAGGAAGGAGGACCTAAGGAATTCTCTACCGTGCACAAAATAAATTATAAAACAAAAAAAATGTTTCATTTCTCGAATTTTGAATTCTAATGTCTCCACTGCTACTACTCACCCTCTGATATACAAAATGAATAAAGAAGACGTTATTTTATTCAAACAAACCAATATCTAAAAAAATCCAAGCGATTATATCCACGAGGATAAACTGGTACCTCCAAGCTCATCATTATTCTAGACAGCACAGTGATCTGTATTCAATAACTGAATCGTGAAATATCGTGTTACCGAAGAAAAAACATTATCCTCAGCGTTGTATTTACTATTTTCTGTAAAACAGTAAATACATTGCTGAGGAAAATATTGATTTCAAACATAATTGCTTCGTACGTACTTTCCGAGGCACGGAAGAAACTTGGTATGTAAGGGTGGTCACCCATCCACAGACCAACCTAGGCAAGCATGGCTTAACCTAAAGATCGACCCGAGCGGCTGATATTTTCCCCATACTTCCTCCTCGCATAGCATTAGGTCCTGCTTCCCTGTACTATATAGCTTAATATTATAGCGTAGTCTGAAAGCCGCTTGACATTGCTAGATATCTCATAATCCTAAATACCACTTTTATACAAATGTCCTTACAACTGACTAAGCCCATTCACATAATGCAGTAATATTTTGTTTTAGATTGCATCAAGGAATGTTTATTAATATTGTGCGTCATCGTAAAGTGGTTTTACTGCATCTGTATAATACATAAAGTAGGCAATATCCCTTACAAAGCAGCCATTCAGCTACTATCTGGGCATTTATAGCAAGAGATGAAACAAGGCGCTGTAGTGAGGGGCACGCATTTGATCTATCGATAAGTGAGATTAGAGATTATTAAGGCGAAATATTTGCGTTGATCGAGGATTTCAATTACGCATGAGTTATTCAGAATGGTTTAGTAGATCGTTGTTGTATTTAATGGAGCTTAGTGTTTTGAAAAGATAAGACAAATTAGAAGTAATGCCTGGGTGTGGTACAGAACAGGCTATGAAAAAAAAGGAAGTAATGTTTCTCGATATATTCGATGGAGTTTCTTGCTATGGTGTACGGTCGTTTCCTATGGACGGTTCCATCTAGGAAACGACCAAATTAAACCGTGCACCTTTTTGCGAAGTTTTATCAAGTGCTAGCCCGTGTAAGGCCTATGTGAAATAAAATAATTTGTTTTTTTTTTATCGGGTGATATTTTTCCTTACCATAGCTGAGCTTATACAGAAATCTGAATTCTAATGTCATCAGTTCCAGACCGATATCTGTTTATTTATTCATGTCGTTTCCCTACATAAGGCTTATCAAGCAATACCTTCTTCCATTTCCATTCGAAGTTCTTGAAAACAAAGTTCAAACCACGTCTTACAAAAAGTTCTAGATTAAATATTCAAAAAAGTTCACGAGCGAATAAAAGACGGAATAATTTATGTCGTTACCTTTTTCCACATACACACATCCACGCGCACCTAACTACGTTAAGTCTTAATATGACTGGCGATGTGCTTACAACAAAATAAATCCGTTTTATCCATGCCTAACGACATTATTCATCGATAAAATGTGCCTAGCGACATCACTCGTCGGTGCCGCAGTGTCGAAAGGGTGCAGTGCTTCAGCAGACGACCGACGGCCTGACATCTGACTCAAGAGGGGTCAACGACATTCTTTCACATGTCCGTCGGCTCTAACACTGTCTTAAGTCTGTTATCAGCTTTGAGTGAAGTGTGAATCGAACAGACCGAAACGACTGTCAAAGTTTATGTAACGATTTTTGTTGGTCAGAATTGAAGTGCTCTAGGGAAAACCTTTCGTGATTTGGTCACAAGTTTTTATATTGAATGACAATTTGGACACTAATGTGTAAGTTTCTTCTATCGTTACAATATTTCAGTGTTTATTTTCTAAGAAAGAAACGAAACAAGGTTTTCAGATAATAAAGTATAAAATCTCAGTTCATCTACTTATCACTTTCAGTTATGAAATTCATCATCTTGTATGTTTCGGGTTTCAGTCTTCGGTCTCAGTTTCGAAGTAATATTTTTATAATTACTTCAGGCCCGTTCGTTCATCCGTCTCTGTCAGTTGTTGTTGGTGCCTGCGTCATCGGCTCGTGGTTTTAATTATACACTGGCTTCCAGGAAATTTTATAAGATATTTTGTGCATACTTGAAGATAAAAGTTTATAATAACAAAAGTTCCGAGCTTGATGCATTAATCATTAATTCTACAAGTCATGTTGTTGGCGATGTCTTTCCCATACTTGGACAGAATGAAAGTGAAGAAAAAAGTTATTAAACAGTAGTTATAAATCCAGGGAATTGTGGAGCATGTGGCTAAATAATAACAGCCGTTCGGGTCGATCGTGCGTGCTAGGTTGGTCCATGTATGTATGACCATTATTACATACCGAGTTACCTCCATGCCACGAAATGCTCAAACCGTTAGTCCTGACTGTCATTTGCAGATCTTTGACAGTCGTTACAGGTTGTCAGTGGCCCAAAAGTCTGACAACTAGTCTTACCAAGGAGTACTAACTGGGTTGTGGAGGTCAGATAGGCAATCGCCTATCTGACCTCCACAACCCACCGGTCCGGTTAGTCGGGAAGTCGACCACAAATAAAAAAAACTAGGCAGATGAGAAGAGTTTTAAATTCAGGGGAAATTGTTGGCGAAAATTTGAACGTTGGTTCCCAAAGTGGCGGGCCCAAAGGAATCTGGAGCGCCTAAATAGGAGTGAACTATTTAGAATGCGCAACAGTATTTGCATTATTCTAATTGTATTAGCTTTATTTGCTTATTCTGTATTTGTACGAGTATTAGATAATCTTGTCACGTAAATTGGGTCAAGTGTTGCCCGTGATGTAAATCTAATTTTCAACATAAAAGCTTTCAGGCTGGCCTGTGCATTATTAATTTGAAAGTGTACACAAATTGTGTTCCTCAATTGCTTTTGGGTTCATTTGTTATTTAACCTTTCGTTATTAAAATGTTATTAACTGAAATTGGTTGTGGGACTTCCTCAGATATTGTTCTTGTTCCTCTTTTTAATTAATTTGTTGGCTTCGAATAAGAAAACTTATTAATCGCTCATAACCGTTGGTATTTCGTTAACTATAGTTTTTGTGAGTGAAATGTTAGTGAATGACGAGTGATCAGTGTTTTTAAATTAATTAATTAAAAGATAAAGTGACTTGAAACGTGAATCGCCAGGATATCCCGCAAAATTAACATTGTCTTAGGTTTTGTCAACTTTCAAGTCAGATTCAGGTTGTTTTTGAAACCAAAAATTATATTCGTGACCCTACATGATATATGTATAATTGTCATTAAAATAATCAATGCAACCTTCTCAGTTAATTTAATTACAGTTAAAAATTATTTCGTGGTAATAGTCATGACATTTTTATAAATATATGTATATTATGTCCCAGCCGTATCGTAAAACAGTACGCCGTATTAAATAATGGCGCACGCACTGGATTGTAAAACGTAGCCGTCATGTAATGATGCATCTTCACGATCTTACTGGCAATACGGCTAAACGTTGGACGCCGCTTTATCGAATGTTGCGCCACCACAATTCGGCTGAACGACTGACGACGCCGCATTACATAACGGCGAAGTTTTACAATCCGGCGCGCCATTATGTAATACGGCGAGTTATACGAATTGGCTGCTACATATACACGACATTGACTTGCAAATTGCAAAAAAAGTATGACATTTTAAAATTTCCCAGGCTTTTCTGGCGTTTTCACCTTAAACTAATTATATTCAGTCCTCATTGCTATTTAATGGTTTGAATTTAGTGTGTTTTTAATAGACAACACCATCCCAGTATGCAGCCACTATATTGAGGTGACAATAATACGACATAAACAAACAGATCACAAAATAACATGTCAAACACAAATAAACCATAAGTGTAGATGAATAGACATGTTTATTGAACGTCAATCATTGGTACACACAAGAATATTATACTCTTATGATGGATAGGTTAAACAAATACGATAGAAATATGCTACTAATAACAAACGATATACTCAATTCAACAGATTGCTTGTACATCACAAAAGAAGGATATGTTTAATAGAAATTGGAAAGGGAGGTAGTGTGAATCGAAGTTTTGTATTAAACCAGAAATGCGACGTAATTTTGGCGACCCACTTTCATCAATATAATCATTACAGCCGAAAGAAGTCCACTGCTGGACATAAGCCTCCCCTAAGTGTCGCCACATTGACCGGTCCCGTGCGACTCGCATCCAACGGATTCCCGCAACCTTCACCAGGTCATCGGTCCGCCTAGTGGGAGGTCTTCCAACGCATAGTCTTCCGGTTCGCGGTCGCCACTCCAGAACTTTCCAGCCCTGCCCACTGTCACTTAAGTTTGGCAATTCTTCGGGCTACGTCGGTGGCCTTGGTTCTCTTGCGTATGTCTTCTTTTGTGATTTGATCACGCAAAAAAACTCCGAGCATAGCCCTCTCCTTTGCTTTTTGGGTGACTTATATAAAATTGGCCTTTTAATAAGGCCCATTGTGATTTGTGAGCAACCACGTATCGGTCCCGTATGTAATCACTGGCAACACACACTGGTCATAGACTTTCGTCTTGAGACACTACGGGTAAGTTGGACGAGAAGATACCGTGCCGCTTCCCGAGTGCTGCCCAGCCGAGTCGGATTCGACGATTGACCTCTTTCTCGAAGTTAGACCTACCAAACTGGGCCGTTTGTCCCAGGTACACATAATCGGCTACAACTTCGAGTGAAGAGTCTCCGATCTTGATAGGAATGGGTGTTTGGTGTGACATGGGTATTTCCCATGACCTTCGTCTTGTCCATGTTCATTTTAAGACCACTTTATGCGACTCACTTTATGCGGTATAAATTACGCGTGCCACTATCTACCATGAACGCTATCCCAAGGCACCTTTCCGTCAGAAAACATCGTAGGTGCAGCATTTGACCAAAATCAGAAATGGACAACCTTTATTCGATCAAACATAAGTTAAAATAACCAACATTTACCAAAGTATGTATGAAAATAAACCCTTCCGGTGATTTCCCGAGGGAGGCGGTCGCTCCTAACGGCAGCGACAGGTTGATTTTAGCTAAGCTTCAGGACCTGAGCTACAATACTAAGGAGACGTCTAGTTGGCTCGGGTAAACCTCTCCCAAGGCGATAATTTTGAAGTTTTGCAGGTGACTGTAAGACGATGAATTTAAAATGTAGTTTGTTTAGGATTTATCGGTCATTTTAAGCTGCTTTTAAGGTACAATTGCAAGGCTAAGGTACAATTTCCTTGTGCAATTTGTAATTATTTTTAGTCGTTGTTACGACCTACGTTACGAAAAAATGTTTTGATATTGTCATAATAAATAATCACCTAATTGCATTATTCAATTGTATCTTAACGATTCTTGAAAAGTGGAAAAGGTCCAAAAGCTACCATTTACTACAAATGAACCCTAGAAAACATAGCGTGCTAAAGTATATTAATTTTTGAACACTTTCGACGAAAATGTTAACCCGTGTCGTGTGCCAATCTTAATAAGTAAACTCGATATTTTTCATGAGTCAGCACAAATGTTGCGAACGTCTGCAGGTCGAAAATAAAAGTGATTGACAAGTTCAAGGTGAACTTGTCTTTGATTAAATTCTGTTAGTAGCTCGAGCTATCTATAGGTTTCCATAAAAAAAAACTAAGTTCTCTTTTTTAAATGTCACAGCAACATGCTGAGATATGAGCTTTTAGCTTGGCCTCGCACAGGACTAAATTGATTGTTTTATGTTTTTCTTTTGACAACATTGTTTTCTATAATTTTGTCTTATTGTATATTCTATCTTGTTTGTGTTATGTCCTGTAAGAGTCTTATAAATACTTTTCTGTCTTTCTTTCAAGTTGCTATTTATCTTGCGTAGAATTTGTCGATGACTTTTATCTAATTCATTTGTTTAGAATTGGTTCAAGAGACATGTAATGATAAATAATAAATATTCAAAAACGTTATAGAACTTATGAAAACGGGTATTTATCGCGAATTTACCTTTAATTTAAGCCTGACGTTTGGACCGGATTGCACCAGCCGTGGTCGCGGGGAGACTCGAAAGGTCGAGCTTAAATTAAAGGTAAATCGCGATAAATACCCGTTTCCATATGTTTTGTAGTGTCGTGAAAGTTTCAAAAAGACAATTTTTTAAAAAAATATTATTAAAAGACACTAGCAGTTTAACCTGCGGCTTCGTTTGAGTTTTGGTCAAAAATGATCTCACCCGAAAATGCGCATGACACTTGCGTGTAATGAATGTAGATTTAATTAGTGTAAGAATTTTTGAAATCAGGTCAGTAAAATTGAATATTAAATTAATTTGTTCTTTAAAATATTCATCATTATCATCATCAGCCTTTTAATGTTCCCACTGCTGGGACAGAGGCCTCCTATGTATGTGAGGGAAGGGAATGGGCTATAATTTTCCACGCGGGCCCAGTGAGATCTTTAAAATGTAAGTGTAAATGAATCTAATTTTGAGCTACTAAATGGGTTCTGGAATTAAACTACTGCAAGATGTTTCCCAAGGCTTCGTTGTACACTTAAAATACTTGCAGCAACCTCTAGGTTAAGGGTTCAGAAACAGTAAAACAAGTATGGGTTTACCAGACATAGCTTAAGAACCTAACTAATTAGTAACAAGGTACAAACCTAAGTAAATAACTTATTAATTAGAAAGACACTGCAGTAATAGGCTTACCGTTTATCTAACAGTTAAGGCACCATTTTATACCTAAGTAAATAAATACTGGTTTTAAAATTGACGAAAATATTATGATATAAAGATTTTCTTTCACAATCTCAAAAATGCTTCACTTTGTCAAAAAAAAAAGTCAGAGTTTCTTTTGTTTTATCGCAAAACAAACAATACATTCGTCCACGGAGTTAAGCATCCTCAGACATAATTAAAACACAAAAATGCACGATATTTTCCTGCAAACTCCGAAACTGCACGATAAAATAGTGGAATGAACACTGGCAGTTATATTACTATTTTGAGTTTACCGTTTTGAGTTACGTACTAAAGGAAAAGTGTGAAAGGTACTCACCGGGCGCTGTACTCACGCAGGTTTATTTCGCAGTTTCGGAAAATGCATAAAAATACCGGCTTTTTCCTCGCTTTTTATGAACGG
Source organism: Xestia c-nigrum (assembly GCA_916618015.1). Classification (NCBI taxonomy): domain Eukaryota; kingdom Metazoa; phylum Arthropoda; class Insecta; order Lepidoptera; family Noctuidae; genus Xestia; species Xestia c-nigrum. The sequence goes on along the minus strand of OU745261.1, from coordinate 11,614,119 downwards.
TCGTAAAAATTCTTTATTCGAAAGAGGTTGTAAGTTTAAAAGATGCTGGCTGTGTTCAATACGCCATTAAGAATATGTTTTCTATATTTTGAAAAAGGAATGATTTGTTCCTCATTTGAAAAATGTTTTGGGTTTTCTCAAACAAAGGTGGGCCATATACGGGTCATAAAAATGTTGGGTCTTTACGTATTTTCTGTCATTTTCATTAATGTCGAGAATCCGTCAATCATATTGCTAGAAAGTACCCGTCAACTTCCTCGATAAACATCAACAACGAAACGACGACGTCGGTTACGTCAATCACAGTTTGTTTGCTAAAACGCAAGTTACTTTACTTAACTAACAAATTCCGATGGAAAAGTCCGCGTGGTGACAAAATGAAGGTTAATTTTATTCAGCTTTTCGTAAGAGGAAATAATTGAAGCTGAGTGCCAGAGTAGTAAGATAGGCTTTCAGACTTTTTAGGCCACTGACTACCTGGAACGACTGTCAAAGATCTACAAATGACAGCAGGGACAAACTGCTTTTAACGTGATTTCCAAGGCACGTAGGAAACTGGGTATGTAAGGGTGGTCACTATCCGCAGACCAACCTTGGCAAGCAAGGCTTAACCTGAGCGGCTGTTATTATTTTGCCACGAGATCGTACTACCGGGATAAAAATATCTTATGTGTTAATTCAGGTGTCTGGTTCAGGTGATTTTTTCTGTTTTGTTTTCCAAATTAACGAACAGATTCCCTTTTGTTTACAAAATATTAATTCTAAGATATTTCTGGCTTTTGTTTTTCTTGATTGACGTGTCAAACGTTCCTAAAGAAGATATTACCCAATCTTTTGGCCATACCCGCCCTTTATATCTAATTATAGCTGCAAACAAAAATATTTTATTAATCCTAATTAAGGGAAGGATATATCAGAATTTGACCTTTTGGGAAATATAAGGCAGTCACTACCTTACCTGGTAAACACGCTTACCAGACACATTGAATTCCGACCGGCTACTTTATTATTCTTCGACCGTTCTTCTCGAAAAGATAAATTCCCTTTATTCTCTGTTATTACTGTCGTCCATATGTTTTATTTAATTATCTGTATTATGAAGTCCTGCACGTATTTCATTCGTGATGTGTCGTCTCTCTCAAAATGTTTCTATATTGTTCCTAATGAAATGTTGGACACTAATTAATTTCGACCGGACGCGAAATTGACCTATGTCAACTACTGAATCGCGTGATTCAACCCTAAGGACGGGAATACTGCGATTGAATTTAAACTTTTGTGTTCAGATATAAAGTTTATTATTATGGAAGCTTGTTGCTGTATTAACGTAGTTTATATTAGGGTTGTGAAACAATAGTCATATAAGTGCGTGTATAATAAGGTCGACACGTCCGGTGCGGGCATTGCCAGACAAGAAATTAACGGCGCGAGATGATTTTATTATACGAAAGAGAATTTTAGCAAAGACGGATAAAGTCCAGTATTAGCAATGTACATTATTTAATTATAGAACAGTTTGTCTGTTAAGATAATTGACTCTGAAAAGGAAAAAATGTAAGAGAGCTGAAGGAAGGGTACAAACTGCTAGGTATCGTAAAACTCCATTATTTACAACAGTTTTCATCGTCTTTTTATGTTGCCACAATAAAGAATTGTATCACAAAATTGACGAAAGTACTTTGAATGTACTAAAGAAAAATGGTTAGATCTTTGTAACTCGACTGTGGACAAAATGTAAATAGCATTTTAATGTCCAAGCCCATTTGTACTTTCAAAACAGGTCCCAGATTCACGACCAGCAATACATTTGGAATAGAAGATACTCGTGGAAGCTCATTAATTTCGAGGTTAACCCCAATAAAAGCTAAGTTAATCTACTAAGTTTACTCCTCATTATTTATTCCACCTTCGTAAACAATTCGAAATGTAGAGCCTATTCCTTACCTATTCAAGTATCGGAATAGTGACTTTGATATACTGTCATAGAGTGAGTCAGCATGTACAGTCGCCTTCATTATTGATTCTCCACTTTTAAAATCAATTTCCATTATGAAAAATCAATACTGGAAAGTGCGTTACTGTCAGGCAGACATTGCATAGTCGAACTATTAATACCTTTACCAGTTTCTGTAACAATTTGCATAATTAAACTTCAATACTGGAAAGTATCTAACTTCCTCTATTTCGCGTGTTCATGATCAGGGCCTAATCAGTTTTAATGCCGCCTGAATTGAGTATTGACTTACCGTCAAATGCATAGTCGTCGGTGTAGTATCTTTACCACTGTCGACAACAATAAATTGTCTCTATTAAACTTCACTGAGCTTATGTTTAAATTTTGTAAGTGGTACATTGATAGTTAAACATTGTCGTTTTGTGACGAACAAATGACATTCAACTTTAAGGTGGTTAAGCTGTTATGGAGTCGATAATACCAGGTTTCCATGACCTTTCAATGGCGCCCTTTCCGTGGTATCAGATTTGTAGCGAATTCATGGCAGATATATATCTTCAGAAGACGGATTGGGGCCGACCCTTGCTCTTTTTACGGCTGATAAGAAAGGTGATAAACCAAAACTTGTACCATCACGTTTGTTTGTTGGATGTCGTAAAAGGAAAGTTGTGTGATAGGCTATCAGAGCTTACGCAATATCACATATTGGAGTCAACAATGTCTACATGTTAGTTCAGCTCAAATAAACAAAGTTGTATAATATTCCCGTCTTCTAGTAAGTAATTCTAAGAATCTTCGAATGTTAGCTTATTGTACAAGTAAAATTATCTTCGGTGAATTTCAGAAGCAACTTATCTTCATGAATCTCCATTATACAACCGACAAAAAGTTTTTATCTTTTCAAAATACTATAAATGCGAGAGGGACTTTGTTCTGTCTGTTTCCTTTTAGATTCGGCGAAATTCGGCACACAAGTAAACCTTGTCTAGAACAAAATATTTTTTATCTCAATAGTTACGTACGTTTCCATGAAACAGTTTCCAATGTTTTCACAGGCAAAAGGATGTAGGTTCCCACTATAATTATATTTATTTCACCAGAAAAGATGTACATTAATCTATAACTTCAAGGGTACGTTCTAGTTAAAGTTATTCTACAATAACAAATATTATGCGTAACTATAAACTCTTAGGGAGTATAGACGATGTCCGCCGAATAGCCACTACTTACCGAATAAATTTTAAAATGTAACAGAATTTGTATGAAATTATCTGCCAAGTATGTAAACGAGAGCTTAATCGTAGATGGTAAAACAGGACCTTAGAATAATATCTATGACGCTGCCAAGGTCCTTGAACAATACGCCACCATTCTTTTGACGTCACACAACACTACGGTTTCATGATTCTGTCTCAAATGTCCAGGTTGGTTTGCGTTACCACAAAGCATTCTAGGTTATTCTATTTTTAAACCTGAACCTTCAATCCGGTGGAGGTTAGCCTTAAGAGAGATGGTTCCGTGACTCGCAAGTTTGAACGGAACAGGAAGTCGCAGGATTACCCAGGGAGTGGTAACCTTGACCTTCCATTGTGTAGGAGTGTTACGACGACTTAGGACCGCCAATCTACGCTAATCTTCTTAGGGTACGGCTGTAAAAATAAATTCTGGATAAAGAGGTTGAATGTTTGGACAAGATTCCAAATGAGGTTCTATGAAAATTCACTCAAATTCTGGTTGACATTTCAAAGTATTAGACGTTTATTTGTTTTAAATGATATAATGTTGAACAAACAATTCTCGTTTTCGCTCTCTTCTTCTTTTCAATTAATAAGTAAGATTCTAGATAAAATATTTCCTAAATTTTCAAGAAAAAACCTTTTAACCAAATAGACTCACAAATTAGGTCCTAGATCCTTGTAAAACTACACAGCGAAAACTTTCATTAGCGAGAACCTTAGTAATGAATATTAATGAAGTTGCGTTTTAATTATTAACACACTCTGTGTGTTATCCTGAAGGCTTTTGCGGTTTATTAGTAGTTTGGTCACGTGGTGGCATTTCTAGGGCTCACGTTGGCTCCTGATGGGACTGTGACCTATTAAAAGATTGGATAGCGGCCGGAGGAAAATAGATTGTCACTCTAACGGCTTTTATGGTAGGTCTTCCTATTACTTTGGTTGGTTCTGCTTTGATCCGAAGAACACCATTGTTCTTTGAATTTTATTACGGTTTTTATCGTTTATAAAAAGAAAAAAGTAAATGAAAGGACGAGGAAGGAGTTCTCCCTTAATTTATTTTGAAAAGAAATGAATGTTATTCAAACAATTCGAAAACACAAAACACAGATGAAGAAATATTTTAAACTTAACCAGGAAAAGTAAAAATAATGTAAAAAGTACGTCATGAAATATTGTGACGCATTAAATACGTTTGGCGATAAATATTATTGTTCGAGCACCTCGATGACATCTCATTCGGCCTACGTCATTTCACCCGTTTCAACGTTCATTAGGCAGTCGTGCGCCATCTACGATATAGCTAACACTTGTGTAACAGACGTAACAGTGCAATAAACTACTTGTAAAACCAAGAATATACGCAATTATTTGGAGTCAGATTCTATTCATTTGGTACCCTGGATCAATCCCATGCCAAAACATGGTGACCCCGACGTGATCGACGCAGCTATCGGCATATATTATTCATCGCATCGTACCTTTGTCAAAGCGGACTTTGGACTCGACGCACGCTAATTGAAAAAACGTTGCCCAGCCGTTGAAAATCGTTGCATCTTTTAATTTAGAGATTGGTTTCTTTAAACTGAGGAGAAACCGCTTGAACATCTCAATTGTGGACACGGAGAAATAACACAGGAACCACGAGTGGAGTGAAACACCACATCGCCAGGAGATCATCTGAACCACAGCTTGTAGCCCGCCGGTCAGACTTGTGAACGAGGAGCACCGCAGCCACGGTTAAGCCAGGGAAGTGATCCATCCTGTGGTTCCCCTATTATTCCCATTTTTCCGTCCTCTTTTGACTGAGCATTGTGCTAATTTACTTCATTAGTTATCCGCCTGCGGGGGAAGTGTTACTTCATTGTGAGGCTAACGCAAAACCAAAGGCAAGATCATACCAGTTTTTACATAATCCTTATTCCCTATTAACATAAAAAAAAAAAAAAATATATGTGTAAATGGGGTGGATGAAAAGCTGACAAAATAGCACGATTATTAAGCGAATGTCATCTTTTTTATAGGTTTTTTACACAAGTTTGTTAGCTATCCATCATTACATTTCATTAAAATACTGTCTAAAATCAGTAATAAGTCGCAAGCCGTGCAGCTCACTGTTTTTCTCAGCCACGTGCGCATGCGCAAATTCCCAATCCAAAGTTTAATCGCACATATTTCTAAAGATTTTCATTATTTATGCACGTAGTTGCCATTAAAACTATAAAATATTCAATATTTTTGCTAAAATTCATCTCATACAATTTATAGTTAGTTACATTACCTAATCGCTAGTCCATTTAATTTCCCTTGGTTTCGCCGAAAACCAAACATTTCTTATATGTAATTAATGTTTATTTTATTACGTAACAGTGCAATAAACTACTTGTAAAACCAAGAATATACGCAATTATTTGGAGTCAGATTCTATTCATTTGGTACCCTGGATCAATCCCATGCCAAAACATGGTGACCCCGACGTGATGAGGACTTTTACACATTTCGACTGTTTACAACATAGTCTTTACACATTGGCCAGAAAGGCTTCACATTGCCCACTTGGGGAGATTCATTACGGGGAAGCGAACACTTTGGATACGACAGCTTTCACTTACAGCATATCGCCTCAACTGCTGCTCAATTGCTGTGTGCTAAGGCTCGCGTTGCGTCTGTGAAGCCGACTACGGTGCCCAGGCTTGAGCTGTGTGCGTGTCTGTTGGGAGCTCAGCTCGCTGCGGCCGCATGTCGCGCACTGCGATGTGTTATCACTCGACAGATATTTTGGTCTGACTCATCCATCGCGCTAGCATGGCTGGGGGCTAGGTATGATAAATTGAAAACGTTTGTTGCTAACAGAGTGTGCAGTATTTTAGAGCTTACTGAAGGTTCGGAATGGCGTCATGTGCCTACCACACTCAACCCGGCAGACTTAGCATCACGAGGGGTAGATGCAGACAAAATAAATATCTTAGGCTTATGGTGGAACGGTCCTTCATACTTACTTATGTCGGAAAAGTTCTGGCCTACAAATAATAAAATAATAAACAATATTAGTGATTTGCCCGAGGTAAAATCAAATGTATGTGTGAATGTGGATAGTGAGACAAATCATGTAATTAATTTCGATAAATATTCTAATTTTTCAAGATTGCAACGGTCTTTTGCTTATGTACTTCGATTTGTGCATAATTGCAAGCATTCAAACAATAAACTCACAGGTGTTTTACAGCCTGATGAGCTTAAAGCTTCGTTAGAAGAACTAGTGCGTCTAGCTCAGCAAGAACTATTCAGTTCAGAAGTGAAAACACTTCATTCTCAAAGGACATTAGGTTCTAAAAATCCATTGTTGGCTTTGAGTCCGTTCTTAGATACTAAAAATATCATGAGAGTTGGAGGGCGTCTGAAATATTCTTGTTATTCATTCGAAAAACGTCATCCAATGGTGCTACATGCTAAGCATAGACTTGTGAAATTGTTGTTTTGGCATGAGCACTTACGTCTTCTCCATGCTGGTCCACAGCTACTACTTGCATCCATTCGCGAATACGTCTGGCCCATTGCTGGACGAGATCTTGCACGAACTACCGCTAGGCAGTGTATTGTTTGTAGGAAGGTTAGCGGGAATACGTTGGCTCCTCTGATGGGTTCCTTACCCGAGCAGCGTGTGAACCCCGATTTCCCATTTGCTAGTGCTGGTGTCGATTTCGCTGGACCATTTTTGATAACAGATAGGAAAGGGAGAGGATGTAAAATTACAAAATGTTACCTTTGTATTTTTGTATGTTTACGATTTAAATGTTTACATCTCGAAGCTGTGAGTGAGCTTTCGAAAGATGCTTTTATACTTTCGTTGCGACGTTTTATCTCTCGCAGAGGAAAACCTACGGAGATATTTTGCGACAATGGCCGTAACTTTGTTGCCGCTGACAGGGAAATTCAGGACTTGATTTCAAGGCATACTAATGATATTGCGAGCTTTGCTTCTGGGGAGGGTATTAAATTTAAATTTCAACCAGCGTATGCGCCCCATTTCGGAGGCTTATGGGAGGCTGGCGTAAAATCCGCCAAGTTCCACTTAAAAAGAATTTTAGGTAATTCACATTTGACATTCGAAGAATTAGCCACTTTGTTCAGTCAAATCGAGGCTATCCTCAACAGCCGCCCTTTATATCCCTTATCCTCATGTCCTGATGACCTTCAGTCCTTAACCCCAGGTCACTTCCTGATCGGGCGGCCGCTAACTTCGATGCCGTCTCCCAGTCTGGAACACTTGAACCTCAACAGGCTAGATCGCTTTCAGCGCCTAGAACGTCTGCGCCAGGATTTTTGGAGACGCTGGCAGCTGGAATACTTGGCTGAGCTGCAGCAGAGGCGGAAGTGGAAGGTTCCAAATCGACCACTTCAAGCTGGCGACTTAGTATTAATAAAAGAAGAAAATACTCCACCCATGTCATGGAAATTGGGTCGAATTCAATGCCTGTTTCCAGGAAAGGACGGCGTGGCTCGGGTCGCCGAGATTAAAACTGCTTCAGGCACCTATCGAAGGGGTGTGAAGTATCTGTGCCCCCTGCTGGATGCTGCTGCAGATTAATTGGAGTCAGGACACTCCAACGCCCCCCAGTATGTTCGAGCACCTCGATGACATCTCATTCGGCCTACGTCATTTCACCCGTTTCAACGTTCATTAGGCAGTCGTGCGCCATCTACGATATAGCTAACACTTGTGTAACAGACGTAACAGTGCAATAAACTACTTGTAAAACCAAGAATATACGCAATTATTTGGAGTCAGATTCTATTCATTTGGTACCCTGGATCAATCCCATGCCAAAACAATTATTATTGACATCATTGCATTTCAGCTGTCAATTGCATGAAATTGGAACTGACGGAATGACATTTTAATTATGTTTAGCGTACATTGTATTTAGTTAGTTAGTGTGTAAATGCCCGCTTTATGTATGCAAGTATTTTGTTGTGGTAGGCGCAGTCATGTTATAATAAAGCCCCGTAAAACATAAGTACTTGTTTTAAAAAGTTTAGTAAAGGAAAAGATAGCATATATATATTATTTGGTCATTCCGAACACTTTGATTATTCATCGATTATTACGTATTAAAGTTCCGTTGTTGCACAAAACCTGTAAAATATGTTTTCTATATAACATAACATGCATAACACACATCTATCTTCAGCAATGTAATTGTGTGCAACGGAACAATAAAAACCCGATTTAATTGCACGTCTCGTCTTGAAAATCCAATATGAAGTAGTTGTACAATAACACGCTAATATGCCACTGAAATATTTGATTATGTTCCGAGGTTTTGGCATTTTTCCTCATTCCTCATGAGTCATTACGTTCGTTAAACTCGGATACATATTTCAAAAGAGATATCGCATTGTTCGCGGATACAATATAACCATTACAATAATAGATCAGATTTTCATTTGTTAAGTAATAGCAAAATAAAACAATCGTGTAACACTTTTAAAAACGTTTATGGAGTACTGGACGTTTTTTTTTCTTATTATTATGTCTACAGATTATAACATTCACTGATACTCAGACTTTTTAACGTTTAACTTTATTTCCTTCATATTTAAGCCATAGAAGTTTCTTGTAAAATGCGTCTTCTCAAAGTGACAAAGTGGAACATACCAGCCGCCGCGCCGCTGAGACACGGCTGATCTTAGCTCGATGTAATAACAGAGGCAATATCGACATAACACTGCTGATATAGACGCAGTCCTCGCTTGAAGTCCCGAGTAATCATATTGGTTTGTAGCTACTCTACCGTCGAGTGGCTTGGATTGTGGACACTGGTATTAACAGACAGAGTGCGGCTGGCAAGCTTTCATTCGCTATTGTGATGTGAAGTTTTAATGTTGGTGTGCCTCAATCATCGCAACCTAAATTTATTCTTCTGAGCATCTCGATAGCAATATATGTATAATGGAGTCAGCAGAGAACTTAGTAACTAGTTTGGCGCTATTACTCGTACTAGCATAAGCATCCATCAATTCCATAAGTGCGGTTGCATCAGGGAACGTAGGACAAGATATCAAGTGTCTTCTCTTTGGAGCAGGCCTACATTTGCAGTCCAGCTTATGTTGAAGTCGACGGTAATTTACGTAAATCATACATCACTCTGTAATGATAAATAACTTAAGCAAGCACGAAGCCATCGGTACCGGTTCTTAAACTGATTTAATATCTGTGACAGTTATAGGTAGTTAGAATCAAAACGGTAAGCCCAGTACTTAAGTTGCGAAGGTCAGATGATAGATTTATAAATTTACTAGCTGACCCACGCAACTTCGTCTGCGTCACATAAGAGAGAAAAACGAAAGGAAAAAATCCCCGTGTTTGCAACATTTATAATTCCTGCTCCGCTCCTAATTATCGTAGCGTGATGTTATATAGCCTAAAGTGTTCCTCGATAAATGGACTATCCAACACAAACGAAGAAGAGAGAATTGAGAAGAGAGAATTTTTCAATTTCAACCAGTAGTTCCTGAGATTAGCGCGTTAAGTGATATTCAAGTTCCAGTGAAATATGACGTGAATACACAACAAGCTAAATCCAAATCACTTCAAGTGCCACGCAAAAATAACTTCTATGGCAGGCGTACCGCTTCTTTCGCAATACCCAACTTACTAAACCAAATACCTGTAGACATCAGAGACTCATTGAATAGTAGAAACATAAAGCGTAAGCTCAAGGAATATTACATCGATTCGATTATAACTTAAACGTTAATAGCGCGTTGATCAAGTCTCAGGCCATGGCATGCTAAGACAGACCCAGAGGTCTAATTGTGTGCTTTATAATATGTTTAAGTGTGTCAAATGTAATTTATAAATAAAAATAAATAAATAAAAAAACAAACAAACAAACAAACTCTTCTGCTATATAATATTACTATACTCTACTTTATAATATTAGATAACTTTTTTACATAAAACCACCAACATCTGACCGTTTTAGTCGCATTTGGTTAAACTGAAAGCAACTGCAAAGCCCGACACTGTAGGTGAGTTAGAAAAGGCTAGGCAAATGTCAAATGTAGTCCTGAAATAGCTCTTTCGTGTATATTTGTTTAGGAAAACACTAGGTATATTTCCCGTGGGTTAACACGGATGTAACAGATAATGTTACCGCGTCAAATACCGCTTGTTTATATTATAGTACACAGCTCTTTTAAAGATTTATGATGACAGGATGAGTGACGAGGTAATCGTGAGTTATGGCTTGAATAGTTAACAGCATACCGTTCGAAATTAAACATCAAACGAAAGAGGAATGATCAAATGTTTAAACACACAATACCGCACTCAAATTCTCAAATACGGAAAAGGCATGAGGCCCTGGTTTCGATTCCCGGGAAAAGTGTTATTGGGTTTTTCCACAAGTATTTTCTCAACAGACATGGAAACTGGTGCCCGGGTGATGGCGATAGGCTCGCCCCTTATTACAGGGGGCTTAAAACATAATTGGCGAAATGTGGGTGTACATTTAGCTACACCTCTGCCAAATCCATCTGGAAATAGGGGCACGATGTTGTGTAATGTGATTTATTTAATTGTAACTAGTCAGAACAGTAATCATGCCTGCCGGGGCTGCGGGACTGTTCGAAAGAGATACCGAGGCCCCGGAACGTGAAGGGCGAGGAAGGAAAATGGATAGTTTTTAGTCAGTAAAAGTCTGACACTCCCTCTCTCCGCACAGAGTGGGAGGAGTCATTTGATGATTTCCCGTACAAAAAAAGGGCAGTAATCATTTGAATCTCACTCACTTACGTTTGTCAGATTTTGACAACGAATCTTGCAAGATCTCGAAAAACTGATCGGTTAAGGAACGACATTTTACCATTCTTATCGAAAGAGATACGAAGGCATTTGATCCCGAGAGAAGCGATGGTCGCGATATTACTATCTATTCTATTCATATTTCCAGATCTGAATGTAGGCTACGCATGTAAAGCAATGTATTCTGTTACTTTATCGGGTATTGTTCACCTGAATGTATGATTTATTATGAGTAATGTTCTCCTATCTGTGATAAATGTGTTTTGTTGGAAATATGAAACATATTTCGAAAGGGCAAAGATGTAGCACAGGTAGTGTCGAGATTCAGAGACTAACATCTTTTGTTATTTTAGAAGAGGTGCTATTTGAGCAATCCATTATGCCAACTGAAATGTTGAGTAATATCTAACACTCCTAAAATTGGTATGGAAATTTTTAATCCGCGTGATCATCATCTACCTCAATTTTTCGGGGTCGGCTTCCAGTCTAAACGGATACAGTTGAACACGTTGTATTTTACTTTAAAGCGACTGCCTCTCTGACCTCTACAATCCAGTTAGTACTGGGTAATATGATACCCCTTGGTAAGACTGGTTGTCAGACTTCCGGGACTCTGATTACTTTTAACGACTGTCAAAGGTCTACAAGTGATAACCGGATGCTTAATGTGCTCTCCGAGGGACGGAGGAAACTCAGTATGTAGTGGGCTGTCAGCTTATCCGTGGGATCTGCTTCTTCGTCGTCACACTCTTGGCACAATGTGGCCGTGGCCGTCACATCATTCATTCTCTATCGCTTAGCTTCTTCGCCATGGTTGATTCTGACTTTCAGAAGTTTTAGTGGTTTGGGAATAGTGTGGCGGGCTTGTCTCAATTATAAAATTAAGCTTCACAATACGTCGTCATTCGTTTCGTACTGTGGTTTTTCTTGTGCGACGATGGAAGAAATACGTTGTTTGTTTCGAAGTTCCTGGTTGATTGAGACGTAGCATTGGTTCGGAACTGTATCTAGGTTATGCCAAGCATTCTCCTTCAGCACCACATTTTTAGGGCGTCTATCTGTGGGATACCCACCCATTTTATTTCACCATGAAACTATACTGGAAATCAATCGTTGCTTGAACTAAATCAGTCCACCTAAAATACTTATCCTTCCAAACTGAACTCCGACTAGAAACTTAGGTCCTTATAACCGAACTATTCTGAACAGTTCTCAAGTAAGTGATACCAGCAAGTTTATATCTACGCTTGAGCGCATCTCATTCAACGTCTTTCAGTGCTCAAATACCCGATAAGAATAGAAAAGCGGGCAAATATTTTCCATAGGTCGTTGTGGTGAAATAGGCATCATTATTGCTATTGGAAAACGCCAGTAACCTCATTTATTTCTTCTAGATAGAAGATTATTGTGGGTGGAAACTGGAAAGAGAAACGGTGCACGGTTTATTCTCTTGGTCATTTTCTTTGGAAATAATAAGGCTTGGGAGTAGTTCAAACACATTTTTTTTCATATACATTTTTAACGTACACTTAATATAGAATTGATAATTGCATCACGCGTGCATTCCCCGAAGGGTTTTGTATGTGTATTCTGTGGGTGTATATCACACCCCCCTTTAATTTACTTATTTTTATTACAGTTTTAGTTATCTTTTAAGTCCCATGCAAGAAGAGGTGAGAAAATTTACCATCAACCGAGTAAAATCTAGACCGAGCTGCTACGGATTTATTCCTGAAGGAATAATCCTTCTAACGTTTATGCAAATGCGAGATTGTTAACCTACATTATAACTTGATAATGTATTGCAAATACATTACAATATAAACGGCTACTATCAGCTGTTCCCGTCCTTTCTAATTCCAGTCGAATCCTGCGATCGATTATAATTAACGACGACCCACTTCCCGTACCCGATGGAGCTGAAATTTTGCACACGTGTAGTTCCGGTGACAATACAACACTATCGCGTCATTAAGCTGATCTCATGACGGAGAGGGATGACTATTGACCATTCACGCAAAAATTAGACCCATGTTGAGATGACACGAACAGTAAGTCGGGGCAGACAGGGGCATTACTTTGTGTAATTTATTTCATCACCACTGCTCTCAAAAACTGGAAAGAAAGCATCGTGAGGAAACCGGCATGTCTTAGAACCAAAAAAATCGAAGACATGTGACATCTACCTACACGCACTGGGCCCGCGTGGTGTATTATAGCTCATTCCCTCTCATAGAGAGGAGGCCTGTGTCCCAGTAGGATGATGTTGAGATGTTTGGGGTTTTGGAACATACCCTTTTTTTTCTTTGGGGTGGGAAGTCATCAAATGAGTCTGACACTCCCTCCCACTCTGGGCGGAGCGGGAGGGAGTATCATACTCTTACTGACTAAAACCCATCCATGTTCCTTCCTCGCCCTTTATGTTCCGGGGCCGCGGTATCTCTTTCGAACAGGCCTGCAACCCTTGGAACATACCCTTCAGGGGGATACTGAATTTGAAGCTATTATTTATTCAGATGTCTGCGTCGTTGATCTAGTGGTCGCAAGCATGACTGTATGATGAGCATGAGGGCCTTGTTTCGATTCCCGCGTCGGGCAAAGTGTTATTGGGTTTTTCCATCAGGAATTTCTCAGTAGCAGCCACGGAATCTGGTTGTGCGCCTGGTTGATGGCTATAGGCTCGCCCCTAAAACTTTGTCTTATTATTTATTTTAGCTAGTGGTTAAGTAATAACTGTCGCTCGGGCCGATGTTTAGGTTATGCCGTGCTTGCCTAGGTTGGTCTGTGGCTGGGTGACCCCCCCTTACATATCGAGTTTCCTCCGTGCCTCGGAAAGCACGTTAAGCTGGTCCCGGCTGTCATTTGTCCATCTTTGGCAGTCGTAACAGGTAGTCAGTGGCCCAAAAAGTCGGATAACCAGTCTTAAACCTACTGGTTACGTATTACCCAGTATTAACTGGGTTGTGGAGGTCAGATAGGCAGTCGCTCCATGTAAAATACTGGTATTCAGCTGCATCCGGTTAGACTGGAAGCCGACCCAGTTGGGAAAAGGCTAGGCAGATGCTGAGTAAAAGTCAACAGCCTTTGAACGCGCTTAAGATAAATTGATCTCGATCAACTTCGTTGGTGTGATATGCTCTTAGTTCGAAAAGCCTAGAGAAACAAACAAACTAGATACTTTTTACCATTACAAAGTATTCTTTTACCACAAAACGTTATGAGAGAGTCATAAAAACTATTAGTTATTACCCACCGTTATGTGCAATAAAAGTTTATTTGCGTATACTTGTTTTTCTTTTCATGGTCTCTTTTTATTTGTCAGCAACATAGTACTTTAGTATTTTCTGACGACTCGAATGGCGTAGTGGTAGTGAAGCTGCCTTGCGTTCATAGGGTCCCGGGTTCGAATCCCGGTAGGAGCAAATGTTTGTGAGATGAGCATGGACATTTGTTTCCGAGTCATGGATGTTTATATGTATAATAAGTATGTATTTACAATCAAAAAGTATATATGTAGTTTATCAACTATCTGGTGTCCACGACACAAGCCTTGCTTAGTGTGGCACTAGATGGCGCTGTGTGCTAATGTCCAGCGATATTTAAAAAACAACTACCATCTTTATCATAAGAATTACTTTAAGGGACAGATATATCTTTATGGTAAACCTGTAAATGTCCTTTATTGTAGATGACCATCATTATTTAGAGCAAAATTTGAAAATCTATCGTAACGTTGTCACAGTTTTCGTGGAAAACCATTAGCCAAAATATTCAACCACAAAATGTTTTTCGCGGAAAAACCTGATACAATTTACATAAGGGTTCCGAAAAAAAAATTACCGCCGTAGGTACTCGTATATCAGCTATATTATGCCAATAGTTTGGATTGACACTGGTCTTTCATCCTTTTCAATACTTTCTATAGGTAGACCTATTCAATGAAGGACCATCATATTAATATTTTATGCCCATCTTGACAGGGGATTCTATTTATTCCCCTGCTCCAGGTATAACATGTTTTAGAGTTTATTATAAACGGATTTTCTTTAGAAAACTTTCCAAAGAAAGTATAGTATCGGCACTTTGTTACATTGGTGTTATTGACACATTTAAATGGGTTTCCTATAGGTTGATCAGATACATAAGTATAACAAACCGATGCACGCGGCTTCGCCCGCGTAAAATTATATACTAAAACCTTCCTCTTGAATCACTCTATCTATTAAAAATACCCGCATCATCATCCGTTGCGTAGTTTTAAAGATTTAAGCATACATAGGGACAGACAGACGCGGTAGGAGACTTTGTTTTATAATATGTAGTGATAGTGATATAGGTTCACCAACAGCTTCTGTATACAGCATTTAGGTATAAAAAGGTTTTACGGTCTTGGACTAACACAGTCGCCAATTATAGGTTAACCAGCATTCACAAAAATAAGTGATAACCTAAGAGAGAAAAAAAAAATGAGTGGCTCTAGGCATGAAATACAATAGTAAACCTTGCTTTTAAGAGTTTAGTTAGCTAACGAAGAACAAAGAAAACCATACGAATGAGAAAGTACATAAAAAAAGATATGGCTAGAAAGGAGATGCCCCGACGATCCTATCCTACCGCAGAGGTCCGGCGCGTAATCCCAGTTCAATCCCTCCCCGACCCTTGCTCGAGCCAGCCCGCGATGCTGAGCCTGTAGTAACAAAACTGTCCCTAAATAAAGACAACCAGATCCAGCCTGTCCCTTTGCTGCCCCCAGCGACGCCCTAAGCCGAGGTCCGTACCCCACAGGGGGTGCCTTTAGAGCGCTGTCGCTTAGTATATAGTCATTTTTGCCCTGGCTGGAGGCCTTAAATTCAAGGCATCCACAGGACTTGCCCGGTTAAGCAGAAGCCAGTCTTCTCAGACTGAACTGCGAGATGCCCTACATAAAACTGATATGACGATTACCTATTAAAATTTCATGTTGTTACGAACGTATTTGCCAAGCTCCGTAGTCATAATAAGCTGTACACCTTGTATTTTACATTTACAAAACTTAAAATAGGCTCTCATCCAGTAAAGTATTATTTTTTCAATTTTCAGAAATAATAACAAAATCGCGGTTTTAATTTCCGTCGTCGTCCTAATTTAAGTTAGCGCTCCTTCTATTAGGGGTAACTCCTCAGGGCAACTCCCCCAATAAAATTACGAAGATTGTTATGACTAAGTTAGTACTTGGAACTTGGTCCGGTGGGATGGTAATATTTTATCTGAGTATTTTGGAATACAGCACCTTTTTATTTCCGATGCCAATAACTTTTAACCTCGGAACGTAATAGTGAAAAGAAGGTTTAAATTAAACAGTATGTCATTTTACATGTTATAAATGTTACCGTGCTCAGACACGGGGTTTTGACCATTAAGTTTAATGTAAGTATGTCTATTTTTTAATAGTTTTATTAACTTTTCGCCCACGTACAAATTATGTACTAAAACCTTCCTCAAGAACCACTCTATCCATTGGTGAAAACCGCATGAAAATCGGTGCAGTAGTTTTTGAGTTTATCGCGAACAGACAGACAGACGCGTCGGAGGACTTTGTTTTATAATATGTATTGATTTAATCAATTTGTTTTGTCCTGAGCCAAACAAATACTTTTCCTTTCTTTCATAAAAATCAATTGACTTTCAGCTAGCTTGTAGGTATATACGAGAATAGTTAATGTGCTTAAAAAATATAGTACATTTTGATACAAGTGGAGAAAGTTTATTATTGCCGTTCGAGGCGGTATTAACACACGAGCCGTAAGGCGAGGGTGTTTTTGAGCCGAGAACTGCAATAACAAATGTCCACGTGTATCAAACGACGTTTTTCAATACACTTTTGAAGAAATAAAATAATGTAAAATATTTGTGTCACGAGACTATGATTTAAATTTTATTTTTTTCCGCGCTTTGCTTTGTATAAAGCCGTCATACAGTCTAAATTTTTTTTTTCTTTTTAATTTAGAACACAAATAAATGTTGATTTTTTGTTTATAAAAGTGAATATGAGTTATAAATAATCATCTTTATCTACGATTTTGAATTTATAAACACTATTTGAATATTTAAAAAAATGTTATAAAGAAAGACGTGGACCGCTTTTCCGAAATAAAAAAAAAACATTATAAATTATGCAATGAACCAATATGGTTTAAGTATAGTGCATTTTTTGCACATGTGCAGAAAAAACATGCAAAATGCACGCGTTTGGAGTACACTGGATTTTGAACCTAATCGTAGTGCGAAAAGAACCAGTTTTCGAGGAAGTGTATTTAAAATATATTTACACCCTTGGCAAGAAGCTGCTTTAGTAACTAGGAACATGATAGAGGAAAAGACATAATTAGATGTTTCTTTGAATGGCTAGCTGCGCATTACTCGCAACGCGCGTGCATGTATTGTGACCGATTGTGATCTTGGACGAAGCAAAAAGAATAGGTAAGAAGGTAGGTGGTAGGTCTGTGGATGGATTTACATACCGAGTTTCCTCCGTGCCTCGGAAACCATCATAAGCTGAACAAGTCCCGGCTGTCATTTGTAGATCTTTGACAGTCGTTATAGGTAGTCTGTGGCTCAAAAAGTTTGACAACCAGTCTTACCAGTTGGTATCGTATTACCCAGTACTAACTGGATTGTGGAGGTCAGATAGGCAGTAGCTCCATGTAAAATACAGATATTCAGCTGCACCCGGTTAGACTGGAAGGCGACCTCAACATAGTTGTGATGACGAGTTTGCCTAACACAAGGGAAACTTCGTGAGTTTATGCCCGTATATGTTTTAAAGAGATCGTATAACTTTCAAAAATATGAAAAAATAAAACGCACGTTACTATTTTTCTCAAAACGAACGAAAATACTCAAAGACAAACAGTAGCAATATCCTAAATTAAATTTTAACACTTTTCGTTCAACTATTCACAATTTCTTCACGGTACACGTCACGTTCCGCGTTCGTGAATAACGTCGAAAGTGAACGTTGTATACTACAATTAAGATCTTGCATCTATTGTTTAGTTACGTCACTACTATTAGTCTCATTGAATTAAGTGATAACTTGCTAAATGTTACCGGAATTGGGTCGATTGTTCAGTAGGTAAACCATAGGTGGTTAAATATATTAACTTTGAACCAAAAAAATCTCTTTACGCTTTTACGCTAAGCTCCGTTTGCACCACCAATCGTTCATTGCGTTTCGCGCTGAGCAATTTTAATGGCTGTTTTCCACCAAACAGCTCGTATCGCATCGGTTTGGAAAGAATACGAACGGATGCGATGCAGCGACAGCTGATCACGTCCAGCAGGATGTCGACGCATACGATCAGCTCCTTACCATTGCTTGCGAAAGTATTCGTTTCTGTGCTTAGTCAAATAGTTTCGTTTCTTACCGCGTTAGATCCGATCCGAAACGACGACGAAGGGCGACCAAAGCCGGTCGCGTGTTACGGAAGACGCTCGCTGTCAAACGGCTGTGCGCGGCTTGGCAATATGGACTTTAAATACTGTGTACACGACTTCATATCGTGTATGGATTGTAAAATCGGTTTCAACCCGATGCGATGCCAGGCATTTTGTGGATATCATCCTTAAAACTTGGTTTTGTTTCTGTCAATCGCTTAACATGGCAGATAGAGGATGTTTTTTATATACATATAGATTTAATGACGAGTTGTGGTACAACGAAAGAACATAATGTTATTTTACTCCATATTCATCGGTGCAACATAGACTTTATAAGGTTGTATTAATTATCTTTTTATATTGGGTAGATACATACAAATTTTGCAGTTTTATCTGAAAAATATTTGAAGTAATTTTGCTCCATAAACAGTTCCAATTTAATTAAAATAAGTTAGTTAAAGTATGTTTCAATTAAAAATGCTTTTCCTTATCGACAATAAAGATTAACTTATCTACTGCCTCATTGATTAGTGGTCGCAAGCGCGACTGCCGAGCATGAGGTTCGTGGGTTCGATTCCTGGATCGGGCAAGCCCGCCACACACGCCCAAACCACTGTAACTCCTGTAAGCCAGAATCAACAGCGGTGACCACCAGAAAAGCGCCGAGACAATGAAGCTCGACGAAGTCCCAGAGAATGAATTTAACTATCTTGGATCCCGCAACGAAATTAATCAGAAAGTATAGCGGAGGAGTACGAAACCACTGTAATTTCCACTTCCCTCCACATCAGCAGGAGACCGAACGAAACAAGGCCCAATAGGCACAAAAGGACGTTTAGAACTTGGATAGGCCCAGTTGCCTAGCACCACGGCTACCATCACCACCTAAATATTAACGTTAATGGGTCCTAAGTTGAGAGCTGAATCGGGCAAAGTACCAATTTGTTTTTCCAACAGAAATTTCTCAATAGCAGCCACGGAGTCTAGATCTGCGCCCAGTTGATGGCAATAGGCTCACCCAATTACATGGAACTTAAACATAACTGGCGAAATGTGGTTATTTCGTCTACCAAACCCATTAAATTACATATATTTTTTACTTATCTAGGTACCTACACATAGATATAGTAGTTCCTTAAAACTCGGGTTCGGTTGGTTCCCACTCACATATATCAATTAAGAAAATTAGCAGGCAGGCAGTTAGTCAGGCATTCCCTAGCATTTACCGTAAAATGCTTGTTCGTGAATTAAATTGCACGCCTTTCGTGCAAGTTAGTGCAAATTACCGTATTTTCATTTCCAAAAAGTACCTACATATATAGGGTGACTGGCAATCAGTGTACGATAGAAAAAGAAAGTAAGAAAAAGCCTTTATTAGCCCGACAGGACAACACATAAATAAAAATAATAATAATAAAATGGTAAAATTGTGATTATAACACTAGTTTAAAGTAAACATAATGCGAGAACAAAAAAAAAAGAAATCATAAGAAAAACAAACAAAATACAAAACCGAATTTGTCCTGTACAAGACCAAAAGGCTCCTCCATCGAAAAAAAAATCTGATGTTCATTTACGCGTAAATGTGCAGATCAGCTGCGCAGCTGTTTTTTTCGCGACTTCATGTTTGTTTCTGGAGTGGCGAACGCGAATCGGAAGACGATGCGTTGGAAGACCTCCCACTAGGTGGACCGATGACCTGTTGAAGGTTGCGGGAATCCGGTGGATGTCGCAAGAGACCGGTCAATGTGGCGACACTTGGCGGAGGCCTATGTCCAGCAGTGGACGTCTTTCGGCTGAGATGATGATGATGATGATGTTTGGTCCCATAGTAAAAGTGGTTTGTTATCATGAGCACAACCATGTGTTATACCTACTATCGTACACTAATTACGAACCGAGTCAATGGACACCGTCAAAGTACTTCTCCGCATCGCTGTGCCTTGAAGACTGGCAGCCTTGCCAAGTTGAATGGCAATGCTAATTCTTTGGCCAAAGAGAGAGCCAGTCTTCTTAGTGCATTGTATTTTGACCATTGTAGGAAGAGCCTCTACACAATTGGTTGGCTTCGATGTTCACGTCGTGAACGGAATATTGTTTGATTAAATTACACATGTGGTATTCACCACCTACTTGAATGAATAATTATGAATAGCAACAATGCTCATTCATTAGTAATGAATTGATAATACCAAAGAGTTACACCTAAATGGTTAAGTTTCGACGTAATAGTTTGATACAGAATGTGTTTATACCATGCACATCATCATTATCATCAGCCTCCCACAAGTAGTAATCCCACAACTGGGACACAGGACTCCTCTATATGAGAGGGAACCATGGACATAGTCATATGATATTACCCTTGGGAGATATTACCAAATTTTGCCAGTTATATTTAAGTCCCTCCCATGTAAAAGAGACGAGCTTACTGACGGAAGTCAAAAAATCAATTTGTCCAACCTAGAAATCGAACCCAGGATCGATTGCGACCACAAAACCAACGAGGCAGTCACATTGTTATAATAGTACGCACACAATGAACACTAACAAAATATCTAACTCACGATGAAAAGAAGCTAAGTGTAACAAAATATCTATGCCTAATAGAAAATGTAGATTTCTCTGCATTTTGCGGTTAATAATGTACCAACCGAACAAAATGAAGGTTATGAAGATTACATAAACAATAATAAAATAGACAAGTAGGTATCTACACCGAAAAGTAGTTCCTTTGTTCGTACGACTGTCTGTATGTATGTTGATTGTGCCCCAGAGGCCGACAATTAACACACTGCTCCTAAAAGTTCTTCGTAAGTTTGGAAACAGTTTAAGTCTGATGGAGATTGCAAGGGGCCTTAATAGAGTCCCATTACAATTTAAACTTTAAAATTACGTCATTTAATTTAATTATATAGGTAGACATTAGTATCACTTTCAGAATTAATGTAACCGAGTTTTCAGGGAAAAGGGTAAAAATCTGTGACATACATTGAAAAAAGGAAATGCAAAGTAGTACGTTAGAACAAGTAACCAAAAATTTAAAAGCTCGCTGAACAAAAAAAGAAAGAATGCGGAAAACGCATCAAAAGGAAAAATTACATCAAATTACCGAACATATTTTTTTTACTTGACGTAAATAAAATTGACATGCTAAAAGTATAAAAAGCTATAAAGACAAAACTATCCAAAGACATGCACTAGTGTTACAAATGTGAGCCGAGAACAGACCGTGACGAACGAATTATTTTATATAGTTGCGGTAGTGTGGTATAAGTAGATGCGTGTAATGAGAGGTGAGTAAACTTAGGCGTATTACTCAATGTTGTACTAGAATGCCGTTGGAGAACGAAACAATTCAGTAAAAAAATACGCCTAAAAGATTATTTAGATGGCACATAGGCTACTACACTTCAGACAGAAGAAACATGCATCCGAAATGACCATTGCATTGCCACCGACGACGCAATGGAACTGGCAAAGTTTAGGGCTGATCAAATATACAATTTGTCGTGCCAGCGATACGAAGAAAATTATATTTTATTCAAAGATATTAATAATTAAAGCAAGTAAAAATATATTGAAAGTCTTAGCTCAAAGCGAAAACAAATGAATGACAATGTAACTGACCTATCCAACAAAAGCTTCCAAGCGGCTAAGTGGGATAAATTGAACTAAATTGGTTCACTCAAATACTACTAATATCTGACTCCCTATAAATCTCTAGAACGAAGCACTGGGCATCATAAATTGCAAACAAACCTACGCACGAGCCAAACATGTCAACGAACTATACCACAATTATCTAAGTTATAACTGTTACTGTTCTAAACACACAACATGGACGGACGTGCCGCGTGAGGCTCTCTCATTCATATACAATTGTAACAAGAGAACTATTCAACTGGAATACGTGTAGCGTGTGGTCACGACCTGACGTGCAAATGGCAATGGCAATTCGGACATTATGCTCCATCTATTCACTTGTTTACAAATCTATTCTTCTCTGCTTGGTATGCTTCACCCATTACCATAGCTGTTAAAGTCATCACTTCGCATTTCGAGCTAATATGAGAACTAAATTGCTATTATTTCACAAAGGCACGGCCACGATCGATCGTGTTCGACACGACACAATGGAGCGACAAAATTGACAAAGGAGAATACAATCGTGTTCGATTAAAAATAAAAATGGCAACATGCGAAATGACTTTATGGCGGCGGGTTCTGTGGCGCGCTCGCAATTTGTGGCAAATGAAACATAAACGAAACACTCAGGTTCATTTGATTATTCCGACCCATTCAACGTTGTTTGCGGTCAATTCGTTTGTTTTCGTGCTCAGTCGTGTTTATTCTAATTTTGAAAGTTTACGTGATCCACCTTCGCCTGTTAGTTGGTTGTGTCGTTGCAATAAAGCAACTACTGGTAACATAGTCAGAAACAAAAATGTCTCATGTTGGGTATTTCTATGATGACGTATTTAATCCCTTGCTAAAATATATCACACTAGCTGACCCACGCGACTTCGTCTGCGTCACATAAGAGAGAAAAACGAAAGGAAAAAATCCCCGTTTTTGCAACATTTTTCATTCCTGCTTCCTGCCGGTCCTAATAATTGCAGCGTGATGTTATATAGCCTAAAACCTTCCTCGATAAATGGACTATCCAACACAAATTTTTCAATTCGTGCCGGTAGTTCCTGAGATTAGCGCGTTCAACCAAACAAACAAACAAATTCTTCTGCTTTATAATATTATATAGTATATAGATAAAGCATGACACACATAATTTCTTCAATGAGTATATTCACTGAAAGAATTATGTGTTTTATGGGAATTTCCACTTGATCATACATTAAATCAAAACAAAGTGCAGGGGTCGAGGAAACTTTTATCACATACTTAATAAAATAGTGATAATAGTCGTAAGTACTTTTAAATAATTATATTGACGTTTTGTCATTACACTATGCAAAGGAAACATAGGTACTCTTTAAAAAAAAAGAACAACACCACGGAATATACAGATAGAATAGATGCAATAACATAACAGCATAACAATTAGTGGCTGCTCAACAAAGCAACAAACTGAAAATATGTCAATTTAAATGTGAAACAAACGTTAAACATTGCCATCAACTGAGCATTGTAATGCTAACGAACAAAACTTGTTAAAACGGAACAGCGCAAACTAAAATGGCTCAGTTTATACATAAGTTTCAGCAAAACACGTGTTATGCTGAAACCTGAAGGACAGTAGAAATTGTATGCGAGGACGAAATGCATAACGCAGACAATAGAAACAGATGTGGAAATGTTCCCACAGCATTGTGTACGAGATAAATATTTTTATTGTTTACTCCGTGGTACCGTGTAGCTGGCCAGTTGGAAAAGAAAAAAGATTTTCCTCTACTAATACTGTTCTATCGAGGTGCGCTTCTTTGTTCGAATTTATGGTTTGCTTCTGTGTTCAAAGCCTTTAGTTTATTGAATTGTTTTCACAGATAGGTATGGGACGATTTTGATGCTGCTTATTATTTTTATTGGTTTGTGTAACGCTTGCACTATTATTTGTTAGTAGGTATTATGAAATGACGAAAATGTGCCTAAAGTTATTAGAGAACTAGCAGTCTATTCTGGCTTCGGAAGGGTGGAAATTAATCAAAGCCGCCTCCCCCTCATTTATTCCATTAATAAATATAACCTATGTTACTCAGTGATAACGTAGCATTCTAATGATGAAACTATTTTTGAAATCGGTCCAGTAGTTTTCGAGTTTATTCGTTACAAACATTAAAAAATATAAATCTTTCCACTTTAAAATATTAGTGTTGGTGCTCGTTGAATCAAGGTACAAAACTACGCCGTTTGCATCAAGTAGAATCCTTCCGCATTTGTTAATAAGCGCTGAAAATGCGAGCTTAGCTCGATGAGTACAGCAATTTCCCCTTTGACGGTTCCATTTAACGATCATAGTCAGGCTTAAGTTTTTCAGTGGATGTTTTCAGGGTGATATTATGAAAGTGAAGCTCTCTTACCAAATAAAACTTTACAGTTTAAGACCTCCTTCGATTTCTTGTCAAACTATAAAAGGGCTTTATATTATTGTTTTCCTAGAGCTTATTCTTGTTTGTTAACGTTATATCAATTCGATATTTTACGGTCAGAAGGAAATAGGACGCACGTGTAAGATTACTGAGAATTCGGAGCACGCGCTAAGAAAAATTGTTTTAGTGTCTTCATATTGGTGAATTGATTTTCTGGTAACTTGATTGTAACCAAGAATTAGGTCAGAGAATTACGGTCAAATATCTTCGTTTTCGTAATCCTTCGAGTGAGTCAGTAAATCTTAAATTCACTCATTAGAAATTAACAATGGTAAGTCGAAGCTGCCTGGATCTAGAAGTATCAACTTATTCAGAAGTTCTATAAGCCAAAAAAAGTGTTATGTATGTGCGAACTTGTAATTGCCTTCTTACATTACTTCTTAATACTCGAATGTATTAGCTCTAAGTTTTCTTAAAATAAATAATGATTTATGAAAATTCACCAAACTAGGTACCTACTATGACAGTTAGTATGAGATTTTGTCATTTTTGCCGATGGAAAATTTCATCGGACATCACAGAACACATAGACGTAGTGCTAATCAAACTACTACTATAAAAGCAAAAGCTTAAACAACACACACAGGTTGTGAAGGTTGTGAAGATAAATGTTGGTTACTTCTTTCACGCAAACGGAACAGATTTGGATAGTTATAATAGGCACACATACCTAGTTTATAACCGGGTTTTACAGGTCCAGTTGAAAACCAGCGTCAGGCACTAGCTGCTCGGCAGTTTGCTGAACTGGGCCGATTTGGCGCAACCCTATTTTCTTATATTTTCTTTTTTTTACTTTTACAGTGAAGATTTAAGTTTTTTTTAATTTGTATTTAGTTTATTTTTTTATTTGTTGTGTGCGTTTAAGGCACACAACAAATAAAAAAACCCTGCCTGCCTGTTCGAAAGAGATACCGCGCCCCCAAAACATAAAGGGCGAGAAAGGAACATGGATGGGTTTTAGTCAGTAAGAGTCTGACACTCCCTCCCGCTCCGCCCAGAGTGGGAGAAGTCATTTGATGATTTCTCATCCCAAAAAAAAAAAGCCATGTGTTGAATAAATATGTTTTCTTTCTTTCTTTCTTAATATCGATACTTTTTTACTGCCTCGTTTGAGTAGTTTTCGCAAGCGCCAAGCTTCCTGAGCACGAGATCTCAGGCACGATTGGGTCGGGCAAATTGTTATTGGGTTTTTCCATCAATTTCTCAATTGCATCCATGGAGTTGAATTTGAACATGGAACTTAAAACATAACGATCGAAATGTACCAATGGGTACGTACACTTCTGCCTAACCCTTTAGAAATTACAGGCTTGACGTTACTTCATCATCATCATCATCAGCCTTTAATGTTCCCACTACTGGGACAGGCCCCATTTCTATGAGAGGGAAGTGAAGTTATGTAAGTACTTACGGGATTATATATTATCCGTGATTTTCCTTTGTTTCTATGAGCTCCCGATATTTCGACGCTGTTGCAAGCATCATGATCGCGGGAATACTGAAGAGGTAAGCGGGTGGGACGAAAAACCGTGGAAGTCTAAAACAGTGCATTTTGTGATGATGTTTAAATTAAACAGATTACCTTTTCCTTTATTAAAATTGGCATCCTTTAAATCTACAACTTCATCATCATCTGCCATAGCCTTTTCCCAACTATGTTGGGGTCGGCTTCCAGTTTAACTAGATGCAGCTGAATACCAGTATTTTACATGGAGCAACTGCCTATCTGAGCTCCACAACCCAGTTAGTAGTGGGTAATACGATACCATTTGGTAAGACAGGTTGTCAGACATTTTGGTCCACTGACTACCTATAACGACTGTCAAATACCTACAAACAACAGCTTAACGTGCTTTCCGAGGCACGGAGGAAACTCGATATGTAAAGGTGGTCACCCATCCACAGACCAATCTCGGCAAGCACGGCTTAACCTGAAGATAGTTTCGAGGATCCGAACTGCTATTATTATTTAGCCATGAGCGTAAATCCACAACTTATTAACATAAAATACATAATGACTAATAAATTTTAATCGTCGTGCATTATCTTTCACGAACTTCAAGAACGGAAACCCTTAAGATTCAACGAGCAATTTTCATTTGAATAGCTCACGAATATTGTAAGCCATTTTTATCCTAATCAAGTACTTAGTGTTGGTGATAAGACACGCTCCGACAATTTAAGGGGGACACGAATTTTTCAAGCACCCTTTAGCGTCCTAAGTGATTGTTGATAGGTACTTCATGATAATGTCGTTTTATTTGGTAAAGGAATTATTTTTAAAGATTTTTTTTTAACTTATTTTTTTATATGGTTTTGCATCGAACAGAAACAAAAACTTACAAGTATTAAATACTCGGGTTACTTTAAGTTGTGGAAAAGTCAACGCGATCGTAAGATAATAATTATGCCCGTTTATTTCACATTTTTTTTAAATATTTTCACAAGGGATAACAAACCTATTTATGGAACTTCCTGTTAACCTAGAATCATGAGATTCGGAAAAAATCATGTTGTCTTACAGCACATTTATAAGACAACTGGTAAATATATATCTGAAAACCGTAAATACATACCTATATGTGGTTTAACCTTTTGAATGTCTTAATTAGAGACACAATAGTAACACAATAGCTAAAGTCGAACTGTGTAACTTAAGACATTCTAGAAGTTAATAACAAAAAAAACGGCCTACATTATAAAGTTTGTACGGAACCCTGGGGCGGGAGTACATCTTGCACTTTTTCGGGTTTTTTTTTACAGAGACTTGTTTCTTTTTTATTTAACCCATGTAAAGCTAACCCAAAAACACGGGATATGATTATAAAAAGAAAAAATTTTTTTTGTAATAATGTTGAATTCTTTTTAAAATTATTTAGTCTAGTTGATGAAATAACAAAAAATTGAACAACTCAAAATAATAAACAAGCACCTCGTTAGTTTTGCCGGTACAGTTTTAGTTTGACTTAATTAATTGCTACGCAGTTAAAACAGTACAATGACAACAAACTGTTTTCAGTTTCACACTAGAACAAGTAGGTTAGTAGTGAAATTGAAATGCGAACAAAGTGTACTGAAGCACACTGCTTTATAATAAACTAGCCGATGCCCGTGGATTCGCCCGCGTGAAATTATATACAAAAATCTTCCTCTTGAATCACTCTATCTATTAAAAACACCCGCATCAAAATCCGTTGCGTAGTTTTAAAGATTCACGTTCACGACCGACCGTATGCGACCGACCGTCAGCGCGTCAAGAATTCAGGCCTTACGGACAGGCACAGGTGTAGGTGTACTATAGACTAAACACACATTCACATAGCATAACGCAGACACATACAAAACTGGTAAATAGTGGAGAACTCTCTGATTTTGCCAGTAATGCTTAAGTCCCATATAAAAGAAGGCGAGCCTATTACCATCAAAGGGGCACAAATCCAGGCTACGGACTGTAACAAAGAAATTCCCAATGAAACACTCAATAACACAAAACTCGAACTCGCATCTACAGACGTACTGTAACAAAGGAATTCCCAATGAAACACTTAATAACACAAAACTCGAACCCGCATCTACAGACGTAGCATTTGGAGGAGCTCGTGGCAAAATAATAACAGTCACTCAGATCGATCTGTAAGTTAAGCTGCGTTTGCCTAGGCTGGTCTTTGATGGGTGACCACCCATTACATACCGAGTTTCCTCCGTGCCTCGGAAAGAACGTTAAACTATTGGTCCCGGCATTTGTAGATTTTTGCCAGTTGTTACAGGTACTCAATGGCCTGAAAGTATAACTACCAATCTTGCCAAGTGGTATCGTATTATCTAAAACGAAATGTGTTGTGGAGGATAGGTATGCAGTCGCTCCAGGTTAAATACTGGTATTCAGCTGCATCCAGTAAGACTGAAAGCCGAATCCAAGATAGTTGCGAAAAGGGCTAGGCCGATGATGATGAAGTTGTGGATTTAAAATACGCCAATTACTACTAACATAGTTGGGAAAACGCTAGGCAGATGATGATCCACAGCAGTAGCACGATAACTACACACATCAAAAGTGTCTAGGGATCAACATATATTTTTGCAATAACTTTTCTCCTGATTGATATTAATTAAAATTTTCTTTAAGGATTCATCAAATAAAGTGTTTTCGTTTGTCACAGTAACGATAAACCAAGTCACCTTTGCATTAATAAAGAAATTTGCCATTTTCCTAATAAAGGGATTTTTGACATTTGAACCACTAACACAAAAGTTCGAAAAAAAGACTGAAATAACAGTTTTCTTTAAAATTTTATTGGGTAACTTAAACAATTAATAATCCGTGTCCGGTCAGGACTGGTGGTCTGATAGTGAAATTACTTTCTGTTTTATGCAGAATGTTTCGTTCGTTGCAGTTTTTATGAGGGTTTTCATTGTGAGGTTATTAAATTGAGTACTGCTTAAACTAAAGCTTATCTGAACATAAAAAAAATGTGTATTTAGTTTTAGCAAAAAAACATTGACAACGATAACAATGGAGAAGGATTCAATCATTCTTATAATTACATTTTATCGAACATCGAAAATTATTTTTTTCAAAAACTAAACGATGTAGGCGTCTTTTAATGGCTATTGCATGGTCTGACTTATTTCTATGAAAGGCGCCAATTATGGAAGTCAAATGAATGATGCAGACAGAAAGTTTCAGTCCCATAACACATAACACCTCGGGTTTTACTTTATGAAACTTTTGCAATGCTGCAGTGCAAGTACGTACTCGTAGTATTCGATAGGACCCGATATAGTCCTATCGAATCCTAGGTACTTGCACTGCTGTTTTGTTTTAGCATGGCAAATTATATTCTACGAGCGATAACGAGAAATGAAAAGTCAAAGTACGTGTCAATTCTGCTGAAATACGAATCTTTTAACCTAAACCCTAATACCACGTACTCGTACCACCCTATGGTAAGCACATTGTCTCAAAGCAATTGAACCAAACAGCTGGACATAACATTACTGGCCTAAGAATCTTTAACCGCTTTAAAATATTTACAGTAACTACAACTTGCGAGTTGCAGCACATCGTCCTATTTAACAAAGTAACGTATCTTGATTAATTACTCCATTCACCAGATGTGTTAGATAAACACGAGGCAGAAACTGCCGAGCCACACAGATATCAAAGGATTTACCAACCAATTAACTACACCGTAATTACCAAATTAAACTGAGATTTGGGCGCTCATTTTCAGAGAAACGTCTCTTGAGTAGTAATAAAACCTTTTTGTAGGGATGTCTTGAGAGAAATCTTAGCTAGAATGAGTTTTGAAGTGGTCGTTCGGAACTGTAGGGCTCACTTAACCTGAAAATGAATCCTTTTTTGAAAAGTCCAGTAGATTCCAAAAACTGGAACGAATATTGGGTATGCTGTTGAAACTACAGTATCATAAATAGGCTCGGCTAGGCTTTTCCCAATTATGTTGGGTTAGGTTTCGCTTGCAGTGCCGCCAGATGCGGCTGAATACCCGTATTTTACACGCAACGCCATCGAAATTCTGACCATACTTCCGGACACGACTGGAGTATTTTGAAACAGTAAGACCATTAAATTGTCAATACGCATAAGCCCAATACCTCTGGCTATCGTGTGCAATCTAGCTTTGAAATGAACCGCCATTACTTATTACGTGCTCGTACCTTCCGGTGAGATAAGTATGCCACGGGAGAAGTACGCGACGATGCAAGCGTCGGGGGCCACGTGGTGGCTACCGGCCACCGTAGACGCGGGCCTGTGGACGGTGACCTATGGGCTAGCTAGCCGTCCGTTCGTCCTATGACGACAGGCCGTGTCGACGGCGCGTTCGTGTTCCACGCGCGCCTCTAAAAGATGTCAGCATAAAGGAAGGGGCCCGCAAGGGCCTGCCGCCCAAGCCTGCCGTGGCTGCGGGACTGTTCGAAAGAAATAGCGCGGCCCCGGAACGTAAAGAGCGAGGAAGGAACATGGATGGTTTTTAGTCAGTAAAAGTCTGACACTCCCTCCCGACTGCGAGGGGTCATTTGATGATTTCCCATCCGAAAAAAAGGTGAGGTAAGTATTTGAAGAAACTATTGCCGAGGGTCATATTTTCTATACAAAGTAGTTGCGCAAAAAAGGATATCACAGGGGCTTGTCTAAGGTCCACTAGATTTCATGAGAAAAATAATGATTTCTCTAAAAAAGTACATTTGTAATAAGAATCGTAGTCCCAGTTCCCTCTGCGCTAATAATATTCATCTTTACTTATTTATAATTCTACTCTCCTTACAGTACTAGTTCTTTCAGAGGAACCCCAAAACTACATAATAAAAACTACGAAAACGAATTCGTAACTTTACAGTACATACTGAGTAACAAAAGGCACCGTACCAAATAAAGGTAATTGATGAGCGAGCGTCCGCGGTCTCATGAAATTTAGATGAGGTCCAACCCGCACCTCTTGCCGTGACAAATCGGGGACGCTACGCGATGCATTACAGGTATAATTTAATATAAGCTTGGAAGTGTCCCACTGTGGAGTGAAAGCCTCTTCTCTTGAAGAGAAACGAACGACAAATATACGTAACTGTTTGGGCTAATTATGTTTTGGGAGATACAAATTATTCTAGTTTCTTGAAGTGTTACTTGAAGTGAATCAAAGATGTTTTGAGTTAAGCAAGTAGGTAAGTGAAATAGTTTTACACCGGTGATAAATAAACAAGAGAAACAATAAACTTTAATACTTCTAAAGATGATCGTCCACCTGTCCGTATCGTACGCATCGGACGCATCGCACCAAACAGATTGCAGTATTATTGAACTGACCCTATATTCACAACGCTTCGATTCGATTTCGATTCGGGAAGTCGTATGTGTATCTCGCTCGTTTTCGTTATGCTAAAAAAGGATTGACATACGACTTGTCGAATTCGAAATTCATTACGAGGGTTTGTGAATACGGGGCCAGATTTGAGCGATCCGTACGGTGCAGATCAGTGACTTTCTACGATTTGTTTGATGCGATGCGTCCGATGCGTACGATGCGGATAGGTGTACGCTTACCTTATTGCTAAAATGTTACAAAATAAATATTGAAGCAGTATAATATCTTTAAATTTATTTATCGTAAGTCAGTTCATTTAATTTCGTTTGGGACTGACAGCAGTGTAACGTAATTTGCATAGAACATTCTGATTGCCCAAAAAGGTCCACCGAGTGACGGGTGAATGTACTGCAAAACAAAGAATAATTATGACGTCAATCTGACCGATAGTGTCTTGTTTTTTTCAATAGAATATACAAGTTCCATTTTAAAATTGGAAGTGTGTAGATCCAGGCTCTTCACGAAAAAAAATACTTCATCCACATTGAAATATGATTACAAAGAAAGCTCAAATTAATGAGATAACTTTCGAAGCTTTCCTAAAAAAAAATGTTTCAATAAAGAATTTAAAAATCCCTTCGCCTCATCAAAAGTTTCATTAGTGATGAAATTGAATTCGCGAACCGAACCCTTGAATTCCAACAATTATTTTTATTGGTCTGTGAAAAACTGGGGAGCCATTAGGTAAATCCAAATCCTATTTTTACGTCATTAACCGAGTTCCAAAAGGAGGAGGTTCTCAATTCATCGGAACCTTTTTTAACCGACTTTAAAAAGGAGGAGGTTCTCAATTCGTCATCACCTTTTTATTTTGTATTTTCCCCGATTACTCGAAGATGGCTGGAGCGATTAGAATTATTCTTTTTTTGTTTGAAAGGGTATACTATACTTCCTAGGTGGTCCCACAATCATCAAGTCGGAATCTGATGATGTGATCCCGGAGAAATCGAGAGAACTCTTCAAATTTCATAGGCACACTTGGATGTGATTTGGGTAGTTTTTGGAAGAGTACTTTAAAGTGGTTCCATTTCAATTTGGTTACGAGCTGATGAAGAACTTCGGAGATAGGCAACGGAACTCCTCAATAAATGATAGCAAAAGTACTGGGATTGCTGTAATCTCATGTCTGTCTATTGTTTACACCAGCTCATAACATAACATCACGCCGCAATTAAGTGCATGTATACCACTAAAAAGTAAAAATAAAAACGTTTTTTGCAAAAAACTAAACCATTCAAACAAAAGTCACCGACTTCTGAAGCTAAAGTTATTTTTCACTTTTTTGTGTTTATAGAAGTCGATTTAATTTTTTTCAAAAAAGTTTTTTTTTTTGATATTAGGATTGTTAACAATCAAATTTTAAAATATTCAAGTCTAAATCTTTATATTGTAACAAATCTCTAGACGAAATCTAAGGTCTCAGTCATGCCAAAATATTATACAAAATTATGTAATCCGTTTTGGATAACTAAAATGAGGAAACTACATGGCAACAGAGGGGCGCGGGAGGCGTGGACGCTTCTTGGGTAGTGACGTCATATATAAACAATTGACGATCGAACATACTAATGCCGAAGACGGTCACGTTTTAAGGCGGAGGTTTCTTGAAAACGGTCCAAAACGCGGTTTTTAAAAGCAGTGTATCTCTAAAACTGTAAATAATTTCGACAAATAAAAAAAACTTTATATTTTGAAGTCCTTTTTGCATACACTGATGGAACTCAAAACATAATTTGACCAACTTTAATGCACCAAAAAGATCGTCAAACATACCTCTTAATTTTCTTTCAAAGCAGTTTAGCCATTTATTGACATAAAAAATACAACATAAAATTTCAAATGCTAAACTACATCTACTGATGGATTATTTATTATTAAATAGTTAAGTTCTCATTTTAAATCGATCGAAAATACTCATTTCGCACTATTTGGCCCGCAGTGACTGAAGTAACAACCACTTTGTAGTGCAAGCTAATTAGAACTTTATTCTTACAGTTTTTCAAACGAAGTTTGAACCACCACAAATAGAGTTGCTTATTTAGCTGATGTCGTCGCCTTAAAGAGATTTTAAGGGAAAAGTGGTATTTAACGCACGAAAATTAGATTGTAGACTTCATCAATATTGAATTTCATGAACATTTTACGTTTCTCATTATATTTAATAAACAAAGAGAGAGCACTTTTTACACACTTCGTAGCGAAAGGGGCGGGGCCTAAGGGGGAGGTGGATGGGGGAGGGGGGCAGAAATAGATAAATAACACATCATTTAAAAAAAAGACTGCCCGCAGGTATTTTTTTTAAATAATAAAAAATATTGAATCAACCACGTTTTTAAATAATAATTGTATGTTTATTTTCAGACCAGAGATCCATGACAAAACAAAACAAATAAACAAAAATAATAAAATAAAATAAAAACAAAAAAAAATTGGCACTTATTAACACGTGAAAAAATATTATTTCTGAAAACGAAACCAAGATGTGGGTTGGTAATTATTGAGATACTGACTACTGACTCAGTTACTTAACCTTGAATATGTATCTATCTGTACAACAATATTATGGAGAGTTAGCTCACTACTAGCTCTCATAGCATGTGTGATTATAATGTGCGTGAGCGCATACAGGTCGTGTGAAAATCTTTTTAGTACCCTCTTGCAACAGTAATGACGTATTGCATTATGTGAGGTGATATTTTTATCCATCATGTGGGACAATGTTAACATCGACATAGCGTGCTAGCGTGCATCTCACGGTCTTAACTATTAGGAGACGGGGTGTGAGCACGAATAGTCACCTGTCTATGTAGAAAAAATGGAAAATTAATGGCCATACAATATTTTGTGTCAATATTGTAATTTTATTGTAACTAGAAGTTATTGGCACATCATCCAAAAAGGCGCATACTCATAATTTCATTGAGTTATAAATAATATTAATATGGAACCACCATTGCGCGAGCTCTACGAAAACAAATGAAAAACGGACGAGTAATCACAGAGAAATTAGTTTAAAAAAAAATGAAAAAAATAATATTTTTGGAATATTCAACCTATTCTTGTATTGAAGTCGTTTAAAAATACCAACAGCAGCAAAAAGTACAACACAGAATAATATCAGATAAACGAAGCAATCACTCAATCTAAAGAGACTTTTGCCCTTTAGTTTAACACTAAATCACTGCCATCCGGACAGGCTCATGAAATAATAATGAAGGGGGTCACTACTCACTGTATTCCGAATTGATTACCCTTTAACTTTAGCTGAATAGTTACGAAAATTAGCTACTAAGGGGTCTTTGGTAAAATTTAGAGCTGTCAAATTGACAGGAAGGGGCGTGAAATCGTTGACAAGGACCGCGTATAAATGTCAAAGGGTTTTGCAAGATTGATACCCAAATTCTATTGTGGCTTTCTGGCGCTGTCTTGGCTGTCAATTTATTAGTTGGAGTTTATTGGGTTTTGTTGACTGATTTTGATATAAGATTGATTTGATTTTGTAATTTTATGATGGCGTAAAATATGCTTTTACGATCTATAGCATTAGTATCCAATGAAAATCATTTTCAGACTTAGGTAGCAACGTCTAGTCTCTACGTTAATCAAAAGTTGATTGGTAGAAAATGGCATTACCTAAGTCAGCCTTTGTACTTTGTGCTTGAAGCATTAAATAAATAAAAGTGACAAAAAACAACTTATTACAACTAGAGGCGACATATTATACAAAGAACTTAAAAATCTACAAGAACACAGATTTTAAGATAGAACTCGAACTCACTCACTTCTTGTTATATCAAAGCATACAAGAACGATACAACTCAGGCACGAACATCGAACAATCTTCTAAAATAAACAACTCCTTTGCAGAAATCACTCAGTATAAAATGAACTCTTTAACTCGCTTCTCATTAGCTCCACTCATTCACTGTTTATTTAAAACAAATTGACGTGCAAATTGATAATTATGACGAAGCGTCGAATCGAATATAAATATTGAATCAAACTTTCGCATTAATAATTCAAGTTCATTAATGTTTTGGTTTCGCGAATTTGTTATTAATTTATTCATTTTCAGCACTTGAGTAATGTATACAAAGTGTCAAAGTTGTTTCTTGCTTTTATGTAGTTTAGGATAAAGTCTGTTCAAAGCTACGTTTCTAGATTGATGGCTGAACTAAATTGCTTTCAAGTTCAGATTTTGAGTTCTTAGTTAAAGGTAGGTATCTAGACCAAGTTCCTGAAGTAGTTTAAAGTTGTGTAGTAGGTAGATATGGATTAAGCCGCAATTAAGCTTCGGTTAGAACTCAAATAGATGGATTTTGGGATCTGAAATGAAATAAGTTTTAGTTCATAACTCGTGCTGAACGTTGTATCTATAAATATTGTAAAGAGGATAAAATAGTTTGTAAGGTTATTAGATTGTACGAGTAAATCCGGAATTAATGATTTAATTCTAAAAAATCTTTCACTTTGAGAAAGCTACACTAATCACTATTCGTGGGAGCTCAGATATGTTATAAATTATATTTATAGGTACATGTATTAACCGAGCTATCACATTTTTTGCGGACGAAATCAGACGAACCCCTAGTACATATTCTACATCTTATACCGGTATCTTATTACTTTTTCACTTCTCATGCTCTAAAAGTACGCCATTACAGCCCTACGAAGCGGGATTAAAATAACCGTTTATTCCCTAGAGAGTAAAAAGTAATTTAAAAATGGAACGATCTTTTACTCTGAAAAATGGTCACAAAAGAGTAACTTGTCAAAGGTTTTATTTAAATTTCGAATTGGCTTGCAAATAGAAAGCGGTATATTGAAAAAAAAAACAAATGAACTCTTCAACGCCGGAAAATTTATGGTTGTTTGTGTGCATCGTTGATTTTGAAAAAGTACGTGGAATGCCTCTGTTGCTAGCCGCTGCAGAAATGTAGGTACTATAATTATCTGTGGAGTGTGGATCATCTTCATTGCGAGAGTGTTGTGTTTTAAATTGTTAATCTGTGACTGACCTGATAGAAGAAAATCTGACAGCTCAGTTCAGAATTTTAGTCGAGTGTAAATTTGTTCGGTTTTAAATGACTATTTTTCTCGCACTCGAAGTGAAAAGTACAGTTTGCACCTCGAGACTAAATGCCAATTTAATATACCCTCGCTTTCATTGCCTCCCTCGCAAGCTCGGGAGCCAAACCACCTCGGGTATATAATGGCTTCGTTTAGTCCCTTGTTATAAAATATACTATATATCAAAGGCTCTAACACCTATATATTCCTATGTAGGCCACGTAATAATACCTAAATGCTGTGTGTAGTTTTTTTGTTGTTCATTCAAAATCAATCTCTTTTTTTGCCGTGTTGGTGAAAAATACCTACAACTTTCACACATTTCGGTAATAAAATCCAAATGAACTTGTTTTTACTTTTCTGATATATAGATTACACGTTGATGGATGGAGAACGTAGTGGACTGAAACCTCTAATCACCACTGCTGGTTTTCTGGACTATGCCTATTTTCTAGGAGACTGTTCTACGACTGCTGGCTGTCTACTACTCTGATCGTGCTGCTAGCTGTGAGTTTGCAGAAGGAGTTTCTTTGGCTTCTCCCACTGCCGTTGGATAGGTACTTAGTTTGGCGACACCACTTTCCTCGTCCCTGCCTTCTACGCCTAGGAGCCCCATGTTGTTTTCCTCATCGGAGAGGAAGGCCAAAGAAAAGATGAATGCCTTGTGTGAGTAATGATAGGAAAGAGAAAGGAGAAAATGATGCCGTGATGTCTAACAGAGCAGAATGGAAGAAGAAGATGTGTAGCGCCGACCCCAAATAGAGTGGGACAAGGGCAGGAAGACGATCAACTGTCTAGCCTTTTCCTATGTTGGGGTCAGCTTCCAGTCTAACCGGATGCAGTTGAATACCAGTATTATACATGGAGCGACTGCCTATCAGACGTCCACAACTCAGTTAATACTGTCTAATACGATACCACTTGGTAAGACTGGTTGTCAGACTTTTTGGGCCAGTGACTACCTGTAACGACTGCCAAAGATGGACAAATGACAGTCAGGACCAACAGCTTAATGTGCTTTCCGAGGCACGGAGGAAACTTAGTATGTAAGGGTGGTCACCCATCCACAGACCAACCTAGGCATGCACGGCTTAACTTAAAGATCGGCCCGAGCGGCTGTTATTATTTAGCCACGAGATGATGATAATGATAAAAGATAGATTAGTACGTAACTAAATCTCGTCTAAATACCGTCTATTAAGTAGCCGATAACTATTTTACTAAGAATACTCAAGTTAAGCTAAACAACTGTTAACTCTCCATAATAGGGTTTAATGAGCTACTTACAAACATCGACTGGTTAACGAACCGTTATAAAATCGATATTTTTAAAAGCTTTTATACGCTCATTATGTCCTAAATTTTAGAAAGAATTTCGTTCTAAATAACGTTGAATATTTAGAATAACGTTTGTATACTGTTATTTATGCGAAAGCAGGCAAATAGAAACGTTATAATAAGCGAGGACGTTAAAGAAGATTTATGAGTTTCAGTAAACAAATATGAAACTCTTCGGTGAACGTAGTATAAAAGTAGAACGAATCATTTGGAATAAATGAAGGTTTGATAACATTTATGAATAATAAACCCCTATTTCCTCTGGCTCGTGGATCTAGGTCCATGTTCACTGAAAAGATAACGGTCTGATTATCCAAAAACAGCTGTCACTGTGACATGTTTCCATACAAAAATGTGTTTTAAACAGCTGTTTTTAGATAATCAGACCGTCATGTTTGCGGTGAACAAGGACCCTAGTGACCGCAAGCGCGACTACTGAGCACGAGGTCCTGGGTTCGATTCCCGGGTCGGCCAAAGTCTTATTAGGTTTGTCTATTAGGAGACTGGATTTGTACCGAGTTGATAAAATAAGTAAAAGAAAAAATAATTACCTATCGCTGGACATTACACACAGTGCCCTCTAGTGCCACACTAAGCAACGTGGCTTGTGTCGTGGCACTAGATAGTTGATTTACTACTTAGACACTTTTTGTTTATGAATTCATACTTATTATAATTATAAACATCCATGACTCGGAAACAAAAGTCCATGCTCAATTGATCATCGCATAAAAATTTGAACCCAGGATCCCCAGTGATATGTGGGTGAACTATTAGGCACTGGTCTGCCTAACTCCTCGGAGATTACAAGCTTGATGTTATGATTTCATATATGCCCCCTATTCTTGGAATCAAAATAGCAGCAGATCACAACTTAGGACTCATTCATGTTAATATTTATCCTTGGTGCTAGGCTACTGGGCCTATCCCAGTTGTAAATTACCGTTTGTGCCCTTTTTGTCTATTGGGCTTGTTTCGTTTTGTCTCCTGCTGACATGGAGGGATAAGTGGAAATTACGGTTTTTTCCTACTCCTCCGCTATACTTTCTGAATAATTTCGTTGCAGGATCCAAGACAGTTAAATTCATTCTCTGGGACTTCGTCGAGCTTCATTGTCTCGGCGCTTTTCTAGTGATCGCCACTGTTGATTCAGGCTTTCACGAGTTGCAGTGGTTTGGGAATAGTGTGGTGGGCTTGTCCCAAAAAAATAAGCCCCTATTCTAAGTAGGACGATGTGGCTAATCTTGATTTAATACTGACAGATTTATTACAAATCTTGACTCAAATTAATCTAGTTTTAAGTTGAATTTTATGACTGAGTAACGTTTTATAAAACGAGGTTTCAGTATTTAATTATAAATTCTCTCTCGGTATGTAAGTATTACACAACAAATCCTGATGTTCATTTAATTAATTTGGCCAAATAAGGTTGATTTTTTTGTTGATTTTGTCAATGATACTCATTTATAAGTAGGTAGGTAATACAAGTATATCTACAAAATATAATTAACTAGTACTACGCAACCGCAATGCATGATACATAATTATATGTGTAGGTACCTAGTATTCATTTACACAGCCAAGATTAGTCGCGTAAGGAATAATAATGAGCCAAGTACCTCAAACCAATCCTTCATCGCAGGATTACAGTAACTATGACCATATTAAGTACTTAATTATAATGAATGAAATGGGAACACCGTTTAAAGAATTGTTCGATATAACCATGCTTGGAAGTCCACACATAAAAACGGTGTCACGTAGGCATTTAAATCTGAATATATGGATAAACGTAAAAAAATAATAGATGGTTTAGTAATTGGCGAGCTCAATTAGACTGGTGATTAGTTGATACGGTAATAAAAACTTACGAGTTTATTTAAACCTTTGTAAGGTAGTAAAAAGCTGCTGTTGATAACTAGAACGGATGATAGGAATCTGACTGACATTTCATAGCCATTTTAATTACGATGCAGCATCTGATTAGCGTTTTCCCAACTGTATACACGTCGGCTTTCAGCCTAACCGTATGCAGCTGAATACCAGTATTTTACATGGAGCTGCCTATCTGACCTCCACAATCCAGTAAATACTGGGTTATACGATACCTCCTTGGTTAAAAAATCTTTTGACAGTGACTCGAAACTGTAACGATTTTTGAGTCACTGTCAAAGAACAGCCTGTTTTACAAATGACAGCCGGGACAATTTTATAAATGATAACTTGCTTTCTGAGGCACGGAGGAAACTCGGTATGTGATGGGTGTTCACTCATCCACGGACCAAACTGAAGATCTACCAGAGGGGCTGTTACTCACGAAAGTTGTAAGTATAAAGTCGTAAAGCACTAAGCCCATTTCTGTACATTTGTGTACTAAAAGCATTGAATAAATGAAGTCAGTATCCTGCCCTCCGTGTCTCATTAATTCAGCAACGTATGTGTTTTTTCTCCCATTCGATTATTTCAGTTACTATTAAGTAACAACCATCAACTTTCAAACAATCCATCTATAATTTCAGCTGGTCTTCGTTCTTCCTATGTGCTTATGGTTTCCTGGTACTAGTCTGTCCTTATACCTAAACTAGGTCCAATCATACAAATCCAGTTGTGTTAAACAGAAACCAATTTGTATTGCGAAAACCAATGTTGCTTGCAATTATTTTGTATGGTTAGCATAAACAGATATCAATCCCTTGGGATTGAGCGACAAATTGGGCAACACAAACTTATTTATCGCGTTCCATATGATAAATAGTTCGGCTTTATCGAATGCACTTGAATCGAATCAAAACATTTGGTGAAATATCGAATAAATTTGGTGAGTCGCGATAAAATGTATCGCTTGTATATTGCCCCAGGGGATGTGGTGAAAATATTATCGCAATATATGAAATATAATTCATAATTATATCATGTTATATTAAGTACATTTTGCCTTAAATTGGTTTTTTGTTAATTATGAAATGTGTAGTAGCTCCAATCGCAGCTAGTATGTAAATGTCCCAATTCCAATATTTGTTATCTGAATTATATCAATGCTGAATAAATTATTGTAACAACTTTGCAATCTGCGTCATTCCGCAATTAATAGCAATACTTTTAAAATAGCAGAGACAGGTGAACATTGTATCGCAAGACAAAAGCATAATAATTGCCAATGCAAATATGACAAAAAATCCAATAATATCCTCCTTTTTTACCACCGAACCAACCAGGCGGTCGTATACGTCTTATGGCCGTTTTTTATAACTTACGTATAAATCAGTCAGTTAAAACTCTCGTAGCTATCGGTGTTCTATAAACAAAGTTAACTTGAAATATCCTATAATAATTAAAAAAAAAAACAAAGAAAGCTTTTCTGTGATGTTTTGTTTCTATCGGTCGGTAAACAAAATGTCAAACAGACAGAGATAGCACCCTACCGGTACATGTTGGTAAGTAACTGAAAATGGCCGTTAATAACGTCTTTGTTAAAAAAAGCTACAGATCCCTAAGAATAATTGGTAAATGGTCGATAACAGATCACGAAATGGTTCTGGCCATCATTTTACCGAGAAAAAACTGAGATCTCTATGAACAAACTAAAAATATCCATGTATTAAAATAATAAGAAAAATATAAATAGCCGTAATTTTTCAAAATTATTTCAGGAGCTTAGGACAACCCGTTTAAGTCTTACACCTAAATCTATAGTCAAGTTAAAGTAATTACTTGGGTTTAAGTAATTACTTACGTAAATATTTTTATTCAATAGACAAGAACCGCCAATTCTAACTTTTGACAGTTCTAATTTCAAGCAATTAGGTAGGTACTAAACTACACAATAAATCATATCATAAGCAATTACTTTCACTCAAGTAATCACTTTGACTCGTGTATCCTCTCTTGTGTCCTATTTCCACATTAATTAATAAACGAGTAACCATCATTCCTATAAATGGTTGTAAAAGCCAAAACAATAAAATGTACAATTACTCGAAACTGTATATCTGCGTAAAGCTTCCTTATTTTAAATGAAATAATATTTTTTGCAATGTTTCGTTTTATAAAGCTTTAGGGAAAACGTTCGCTCGTTCGTTAATTCAACAGAAGAAAATATTTATTTATTGGCTTAGAGCTACTAAACCGGTTCGCCTTAAAAGTACAATCAACAGAAGACATAACAAACAAAAAGAACATTGGCCAGCCGCAGTACATTGACTTAGCTGAATTTAAAATGTCGAGTCTTAGAATTAACTACGACTTATTGTGTTTGGCATTAAAACTTGAATCATCATCATCATCATTATCTTCCGCCTAAACGTATTGCGCCGACCCCAAATAGAATGGCGCAACCCATTCTATTTGGGGTCGGCGCAACACGTTTTCCTCTTCCATTCCCCCCTGTCAGACGTCACGACATCAAATACTCCTTTTTCTTTCATATTATTCTTCACACCATACATCCATGCTTTTTTGGCCTTTTCGTTGGCCAAAAAAAGCACAGTACAATATGAAATATTTTCTAATCCTTAATGGAGAAATAAAAAAAAATGCTATGAAAGTTTTTTAGGTTTTATGGCACAAAACATTTTTTTATTCTTTACTACTTTATTTTTGTACGAGAGCTTAAGTAATAAGAAAATTGCTTTAGTCTCAGCTAAAATTTCGCCATTCCTCTTTGCGATACCTAACGTCATACTACCGTCTTTGCCAAGAAATCACACACAAATCCAAAGTGCTTCCTTAAGGAACAAATATAACTATCTTTTCGCAACCCCTCTCAACGAAATGTACCTATTCCGTATCTGAAATAACAGCAGATGAACCATAAAAAGAGAATAATATTCGTTTACCTTAACTCCGTATTCGAAGCACACGCTCTGCATAGCCGTGAAAGGAACGCAGGGTGTGAAGAAAATTCCTTACCCAACATATAAAAATATAAGGAATTCCCGTAATGTTTATATGGTTTGAGTACAAGAAATTCATATAAGAAAATATTTTACCTCGTCATCAATTTTCTTTCTAACTTTGTAAACTTTTATGTTAGTAAGACACGTGAAGAACAATTTTGAAATCTTTAAGAAATTTCTTTGATTAAAAACGTTTCCCACTTAACTCTTTTGAACTTCGAACGACAAAACTGAGCCACGATGTCAATCTGCGTATGTCTGTTTTTTGAACAGAATAGCCTGCCAATTTCCAAGCAGCCAATCATTGCTCAAAGTTTTTATTCGAATTTCAAACATCTTTATGCCAGAGGCTGTCGAACAAGGATTTTCCCAACTAGGCATGTTTTGTCACGTCGTATAATACGACATTCGGCATAAACAGACGTGGTCTCGAATCGATCGATACGTATCTATGCATCGGTACCTTTGCTACTCGATTATGTTTGCTTTGGAACTCGCAATCGAGAACGCAATCGCAGTTTGCGAGTTTGCCCTAGTTTTATGGAATATCACTTAACTTGTGCCAGTATGAAGTAATGATGCCATCGCATCTATAAGTAGAACTTCATAACAGTGTAAAAAAATCGCCTTCCCAAAAGGAATGAATGGAATACGTACGTCTTATTTCCTGATGAAATGATGAAACAGCGCAACAAATTACCACAACCTGTCAAATTTTGTCATTGGGTTTTAAACTTAACAGTCAACATGTTATGGTTTAAAAACTAAGATTTCAGATATTTGACAAAATACGGTAACTTGATGTACTGGCGACTATGACTACGTTTAACCGGAAGTTTATAATGCAATTTAAAATGGTTTAACTTGACTACCTAAAAACGCGTTTATTAGTAAACGTACAAATAATCCTCTTTCACTTGACAAACGTTTAAGAGTTGGGACGAGCTGTTTTTTAAACAAAACACATAATTATTATGAAAGTACATTGAATTTAAAAGCAATGTAATCTTAAACATTGAATAAAGCTTCTTTGTTATAACTTTGTTGTATAAAATATCAATGCATGTTTTACAAAGCGTCACATAACTCTGTGAATTGATGAATTTATAACGACACATTTGCGCGTCTCATGAGATCTCGGTGTCTGAATATTTTAAAGGGAAAATAATTCAAGAGCCTATTTCTTCTTATACGTTATTCAAGGTTCACTTTTGTTATTTTATTTTCTTGAGAGGTGAAATTGTTCTGATTTCTGAGTGTAGACGTGTTGGCGTATTCGTAGGTATATGTAATGTTTCTTACGTTTTATGTATTTTTCGAGGTTGTTTTGGCACAGTTCTGTGTGGTATATCTAATGTTTGAGATCCTCTAATAACTAATCATATACTACATTCAAACATCATCATCATCGGCCTAGACTTTTCCCAACGTAACGGTCGGCTTCCAGTCTAATTGGATGCAGCTCAATACCAGTACTCTTTATGGAGCGACTGCCTATCTGATCTCCACAACCC
This sequence comes from Xestia c-nigrum, assembly GCA_916618015.1. Classification (NCBI taxonomy): domain Eukaryota; kingdom Metazoa; phylum Arthropoda; class Insecta; order Lepidoptera; family Noctuidae; genus Xestia; species Xestia c-nigrum. The sequence goes on along the minus strand of OU745261.1, from coordinate 11,569,896 downwards.
AGCTTAGGGTATACCATTACCATTTAATACGATACCCCTTAGTAAGACTGGTTGTCGGACTTTTTGGGCCACTGACTACCTATAGATAACGACTGTCAGATCAACAAATGACAGTCGAGACCAACAGCGCAGGAAACTCAGCACAGACCAATCTAGGCAAACACGGCATAACATAAAGATCGACCCGAGCGGCTGTCATACTACATGCAAACGTACCTAGTGTAAAATAGCAAGATACTATGCTGACAACCCCCTCTGTAGAATAAAGTATGTACAGTAAAATATATTTTTTATGATCATATAAATACTGATTTGAATCAAAATTCCCTACACAACTTTGAGAATGCACAAACATCCGCTAATGTTATAAAAATTGCAATTGAATGGATTATTACTTCTTAGTACGGTGTGTGGTCCAACAAACTGGTTTTATCATCAGATTTGATTGCCGGGAATCAGTTCAGACTCCACATTGGAATGTAAAATTAGGACCAGCCAGCATTAAGAGGGTCATAAAAACGGTACACTGTTGCAAAACTTTTGAATGGCTGTGCTCATGCTTATCACATTTTATACAATACTAGCTTATACCCGCGTCTTCGCTCGTGTAGAATTCGATAATTATTGTCTCAAGGGATCATACTACCGGGATAAGAAGTATCCTATACGTAAATCTAGCTATCTGTATGGTAAATTTCACCGAAATCCGTTCAGTTGATTACGTGGAAGAGTATGAACATCCATCTGCACAAACTTTCGCGTTAATATTATTACATAGTAAGAAGTTTTATTTTTTCAAGGAGATTTTTTAATTTACAAGCGACAGAATATTAGAAAAAAAATTGAGATGCTTTTGACGGTAAATTCCGATAAAAATCACAACATTCTAGAGCGCTATTAACACGGAAAACAAATACTTTATACTTAGGTAGACAACAATGTAACTTATGTAACATTTTATATTATAAGATCACTTTTATACAAAACTAACTTAATTAATTAAGTTTATAATAGATATTTATAACAAGTCGTTTAATAACGTTATTGCTCAAAGCGACACGTGTGCTGTAAAATTTATAACTGTAATAAAAATATGATATACCTACCTATGTGCTTTGTGTCAGACAGTATACGAACACTTTCTGAAACAAAGATGAATGGATGGATTGATGGTCGGTTTAAGTATCGAAATAGAAACAAAACTCGATGAAAGCTCATTGATGTTAAATAAAGAGAATAATAAAATGAACGGACAGACACTAAAAGTTGTTAACTGTTCAGGAAGTGGATCTAGATCTGTAGCAGCTGGTATTTCCTCTGAAGTATTGAGACTAGAAACATTTGTACTTTCCTTTAAATCAGCTTCCACGAATCTTGTTGGAAAATCCGATATTGTTTCGAAATTAGCTCTGCAGATACTATGTATTTTCGAGACCTTTATCCTTAAAGACACAGAAACTAAAATAAACTTTATATCATGAAGTGGATTAAAAATATTTATTTTGTTCCCCGTATATCTAGAAGAGTTTCTAGAATCGATTCTAAAATGTATTCTCACGCCGGAACTCAGTAATATTAGTTTAGATACTCTGTATTAATAAACCCACGCGTTACTAATAGAAAGATATCATAACAAATTAAAACATCTAATCTCCGACGAAATAGAGTAATCTCAAGGAATTATTAGGAAGATGGGATTCGGCCGTAACTGCGTAACAAAAGTCAAAAAGTTAGATAACTAAGCAGAATTTTCTTCTTTTCGTAGCTATCATAAAGGGAATATATATAAAGTTGGAATGGCGAAAAGGCGAAATACGTACCAAGATACACAAAGTTTGGGACACGATAAATATTTAATTTCATTTAGGTATGTGGACATATGAATATTAGGTTTTGCTATTGGCAAAGATCTTTTTCAATCAGTCTCATTTATTGAATTTACACTACAGATCCTTTGATGTAAATATAGAGTAGAACTACGAGATAATACCGATGTAGTTACCAAGGCGGCAGTATCTGAGGAGTAAGTTTCAAACTCACTTAGGTACACGAGCACATGAAACCGATCGTAACTTAATTGTGGATGAGAAGACAATGGATGCAGAGTGTAATGCTCTAATGAATTGCCGCCCTATTTCAAACACCATGGTAAATATAGCCTTCCTCTCAATCGACTTACAATTGCACGGGAGAATAAAGCCATGGGGACGCATTCGCTTTCTGAGCATGACAATGATTGCGACCATTGTTTCTCTTTTATCAGACTACGACAGATAGATGACTCTATTTTCATTTATCGTGAGTTGAAAATTGTGTGTTTACATTCATCTATACATCATCCGTTATCCCCATTTATTTGGGATCGGCGCCGCAAGTCTTCTTACTACATACTTCTCTACTACGCGGCTAGATTTACATGTTACTGTATTTACTTATTTATATACATTAAATTTTAAACCATGGATTTTATAACGATCCGTAAATCGTAAATGAATTATTTTATGTTGATTATTGTCATCATCATCTGTCAAGCATTTGACTAAATATGATTATTATTTATGTGACCTCCACAACTCAGTTAGTACTAGGTCATACGATGCCTCTTAAAAGTCTGGTTGTCATACTTTCGAGCCACTAGACTACCTGTAACGATTGTCAAAGATCTACAATAATTGACAGCCGTTATTGTTATCAGATATTGATGTAAAAAAATGATGTTTAGTTGCTATGGGAAACGGTCTGAATAAAGAGATGGTGTAATTAAAGTTGTGTACCAACAGTTAACATAATTCCAGGAAGCTGTTTTGAATAAATTGCTACGTAACCAAATTCATGTATATTATACTTATTTATTAACAAAATCTATTCAAACGAATATAAACAAGTCTTTATTAGATTTTCGTGATTTAGAACTATTATGTGGAATCGTCCAATTTTAATCTGGTTAGAAGTCGATCGGTCTCCTCCATTATTGATAAATAAATAAATATCGCTGGACATTAACACACAGCGCCATCTAGTGCCACACTAAGCAAGGCTTGTGTCGTGGACAACAGATAGTTAATATGCTGCACAGATACTTTTTGTTTGTAAATACATACTTAGTATACATATAAACATCCATGACTCTGAAATTAATGTCCATGCTCATCACACAAACATTTGCTCCTACCGGGATTCGAACCCAGGACCCTAAGAACATAAGGCAGCCTCACTACCACTACGCCATTCGGGTCGTCAAACAATTTTATTAAAGTTTTATAATTTATATAAATAGATGGGATCTGTTTTTTCACACTTCGATGAATAATTTTAACTAGTTCGCCAGGGCAGCGGCACCAAGAAAAATATCTACTATTTGCCCTCTTTGCCTCTGATCCTTCAATATCGAAAATTCTTGTGGATTTTCTTATTTGACGGTTAAAGTGCTCATAAATTGCGGTTTTGCGATTTTCCTTCACTATTTTGTACGTATCAATATCAAGCTTCGGATATATTGTGAAGCACGTCAGTGGTAACCAATCCAGTAACTGCTACCCCGATGGCTATATACACCGTACACCGTAACAAGATCAGTCTAATTTAGAAAATTAAGTATCGCAAAATATTTTACGTAAATTAATGTTGAGTTATTCTTATCATATGTAATATAGAAACAAGTCTGAAGGTCACTGCTGAAATATAATATTGTTAAACTTCATGGCTTCAGTATTCCTAACAACTGACGCCCACGCGTGGTACAGACAAAACGAAAAATGACAAAGTTCTTATTTTATATTTTCGTTTTTTTTTCTTTTCAGGTCGTACTTAAGAGAGGTCATCGTAATAAAGGAAACCCTTGGAAGATTTGGAAAAACGTTGAGGTTTAAATGGAAAATTGGTTAAAAACTAGGTACTTGCTTTAGGCAAGCTCAATTTGACGAAGTTAACAACAGAAAATAAGTTATTACATGTAGTAGTTTTCCTATCGACAGCGATTTGGGCATTTTTTGGGGTGTGTAATATATGCTATACTAACAGATAGTATATTTTCAGTTGAAATAACGTTCACATCATATAATTTTCAAATGCTACAAAAACAAATAACCTAATTTCATGTGACATGTAACATTAGATCTTTTACTCTAATATCATTTAATTTAACGTTCATTTCAAATAATTTTCAATTTTTATAATGCTGTTTTAAAATAACGTGCATTAATTTGTCCTAATTTTAATATTTACTCATTTTCAGCCAAAATTTTGTAATAAATAAGTAATGCGCGCTAATGGTCACTGTTCTAACCTAACCTAACCCAGATGATTAACCATCAATAGAGGGGATATGGCACTCGGCGGCCGCTGCCGCGGCACGCTCGCTCGGCTCGCTCGCCATCGCGCGCTAATGGTCAGCGCTCTAACCTAACCTAACCCAGATGATTAACAAACAATAGAGGGGATATGGCACTCGGCGGCCGCTGCCGCGGCACGCTCGCTCGGCTCGCTCGCCATCGCGCGCTAATGGTCAGCGCTCTAACCTAACCTAACCCAGATGATTAACAAACAATAGAGGGGATATGGCACTCGGCAGCCGCTGCCGCGGCGCGCTCACTCGGCTCGCTCGCCTTCGCGCGCTAATGGTCAATGCTCTAACCTAACCTAACCCAGATGATTAACAAACAATAGAGGGGATATGGCACTCGGCGGCCGCTGCCATGGCGCAGTTGCTCCGCTCGCTCGCTTTCGCGCGCTAATAGTCACTGTTCTAACCTAACCTAACACAGATGATTCTCCAACAATAGAGGGGATCTGGCACTCGAGGGGGTCGGGGGGCAACACGAAAGTAGCCGGCGATTATAGTCCAATCAGTTTTTGAGAAATTTAGAACACAAAGTAGTTCATTTCAAATTATATTAAACGTCACTATAGATTTTATAGTATATTTTATAACGAGGGACTAAACGAGGCCATTATATACCCGAGGTGGTTTGACTCTCGAGCTTGCGAGGGAGGCAATGAAAGCGAGGGTATATTATATTGGCGTTTAGTCTCGAGGTGCAAACTGTACTTTTCACTTCGAGTGCGAGAAAAATAGTCATATAAAACTGAACAAATTTACACTCCACAAAAATTCTGAACTGAGCGGTCAGTTTTTTCTTCTATCAGGTCAGTCACAGATTAACCACTATGCACGACAAGATTTTGACACATGTCACATCAGCTGAATCGGCGGGGTGATGCGAATTTGTCAAAAATTTACAGAACATTTGTGAACTTTCAGCATTCGATTTTTTTGTGAAAAATATGTCTAGGAAGCTGTTTCATACCATAAGTTTGTGGTAAATATCTCCAGTAACGTGTTTAGGTCGGCAAAACGACGTCAGTGTATTGCCAAATATTTATAAAACACATATTACTGCACCCTTCCAAAAACTAGGTAACGTAGATGCGCTGGAAATAATGTACATAGGCAAGCTTCTCGTTCACTAAACAAACTGGAAAAAGCTAAATGAAAACAGTAACCTTCTATCTGCGTTCTTATTTTTGCCATTATTCATACATCATTTCATAAAAAATTACGATCAAAATCTTGACAAATATTACTAAAAAAAACAATGTTGCAACCAACTTATCACATGACATATCACTTCGTAGTGCTGACCGTAAACCCGAGTTTCATCATTACGATTAAAATGTTGCATTCAGCCTAATCGATACTCGCAATCAAATTAAGTTTGGAAAAAAGTTTTGAGACACAATGAAAACTCCTTGGTATAATTTCAAATAATTATATTTAAATTCTGAAATGAATTCTTTTAATAATATCATGTAGAATAGTAATTATTCGTTGCTTTTGGTTTACTTATTAATAGTCAATAAACACAGAACTCCCTAAACTCTAAACAAATAACGAAATTCTTACTTCAAGTCAACATTTTGATGATAATCTTTCCTATAAAAACTTATGGATTTGGAGAAACGCCGTTGCTGAACTAGCACCGTGTGGCAAAATATGAGGTCTCACAGTTTAAGCAAAGACAAATTTTGAAAATGAATTATTAATATTTTCAACCGTACGAGTGGACAACCTCCTGCTAAATTCGCGTCGAATTTTTAAATTCAAAATTTAAATTAGGAATGTAATTGTGACTGTACACATACATTCACATTTATAAAGTACTCGTATTTTTATTTACTTTAATCATTTATTGTGAATTTTGCTTTGTTATGTCTGAAGGTTGAATATAGCGCGCCAAGGATCGGAAAAATAAAACCGTTGTTACTAAACCAAGCTTATCTAAGTATTCAAAATCAAATAAAAATTCATAATCTGCCTTGCCTTTACCCATCTGTTATGGGGTCGACTTCCAGTCTAACTGAAAACCAGTAATTTACATGGAGCGACTGCCTATCTGACCTCCACAAGCCAGTTGGTACTGGGTGATGATACTACCTGTAACGACTTTCAAAGAACTACAAATGACAGCCGGGACCAACTGCTTAACGTGCGAAAGCACGAAAAAAGAGGCACTGAGGAAACTCGGTACCTATGTAATGGGTCACCCATCCACAGACCAACCTAGGCAAGCAAGGCGTCCTAAACGTCGACCCGAGCGGCCGTTATTATTTAACAACGAGCTCCTCCCCTCGGCCTCTCTTTCAAAATTAAATTAATATTGACGATTAAAATTATTGTTCGGAAAAGGCGAGAAATAAATAAAATTAGAAAGTCATGGGAAGGCTTTTGCCCACCAATGCGATAGAAATGGGTGTTTAAAAAAGTATTTGAAAATAAAATGGTGTATCCCAATAAATAATTCAACCGAACACAGTACAATAATCATACTATTCCCCATTTTGTTTACTAAATACAATTATCATGGTAGAAACCAAACCAATTTTCACCACACCCAAAAAATCTGTACCCAAGATCCCTGGCATAGAGTAGGCAACGAACGAAAAAAAAATCACAATAAATTATTATTATTGAAGTTCAATGTAATTTTGAACAGCCAGTGCATTCTTAATTTAAATTTTGGTAAGGAAAAAAAATCGGCGCGAATTTAGCCTTTGGTCAATCTGTGCTGTTTATTGTTGGGTCCGGTTGGTACAATGTACGAAAAACTATTAAGATTTCCTAACTAAAGCTTTTTAACAATGTTATAATAAATATAAACAAAATGTTTTACTTTCCGCCTATCGATTTGCTTAATTCCGTAAATAAATTACTCGACTTAATCGAATTTTACAAAAAAATAATCGATTTGAATAATCGCTTTCACACATCACAAATATTAAAAAAAAAAGAAAAAAAAATGGTCGTCTATTTTCGAATACAAAATTAAGTAGTGGTAATGAATATTACGTGTTATTGGTCCTATATTAGTAAATTACGCTAAGATCTGGGTATTCTCATGTTGTTTATAATATTTGAAATGATATTTGTCATATTTGTTGTCGAATCTAAACGTGTCTGTGTGTTAAAATGTGAAAAATAAAATGTAAACAAACAAGATTGGCGCGAAACTTTGACTTTGGATATAAAAATATGTCATTACCACTGCTTATTAAAATTGAACTATGGATGAATTCGTCGCATAATTAAATGAGGAGTTATTATTTCTCAACATAATGGAGCTTGGATGCCCGAAAACCCCAATTTTTATGATTTTTAGCGTCGGCTAGCACTGCCGTCAAAATGGTGATGAACGTATTTACGCATTTGGATTTTATTAGGGTAAATTAAGAATGTTGCGCGCTAAATACAGAACTTTGAATGGCTCTAACATATGATATTTTTCTCCAACTCTCTTAATTAACGCACACTCATAGTCTTTCATAATCAGAACATTAAATATTTACATAAAAAATAAGGATGTCGTATGACTTAACCGCCGGCCCCATTCGGGGCCAGTACCGAGCCAGCGTAGGTTTCAGTGCCCGGCCCCGAATGGGGCCCGTACCGAACTTTATGGTTAACCATTGAAAACACAACACAAACTCTCAACATTTTCGCAATGAAGATGATCCACACTCCACAGATAATTAGTACCTTCATTACTGCAGCGGCTAGCAACAGAGGCATTGCTTTTCAAAATCAACGATGCACACAAACAACCATAAATTTTTCTCGCGTTGAAGAGTTCATTTGTTTTTTTTTTCAATAAGCCGCTTTCTATTTGCATGCCAATTCGAAATCTAAATAAAACCTTTGACAAGTTACTCTTTTGTGACCATGTTTCAGAGTAAAAGATCGTTCCATTTTTTAAGTTTTTTACTCCCTAGGGTATTCCCTAGGGAGTGAAAAGTACTTAAAAAATGGCACAATGGTAATGGAAAAACGGTCACTTTAATCCCGCTTCGTAGAGCTATAACGGCGTACTTTTAGAGCATGAGAAGTTAAAAATAATATACTAACCAAATATTATAGTAACTGAATATTAGAACAAATGTGCATAATATGCTTTGAGTAAACTAGAGTTCATCAACAATATCAGGCAGAAAGAAGATATCACAAATACAGATATATGTGTTCAACAATTTAACAGAAAATACAGGAACGAAACTGAGCAGTATTTTTCGTCATTGATTCTCATTGGCAATTTAGTAGCAACAATAAAACAGATCGTCTATTGACTTTGATTGCTACTTTTATTTTCATTTGACACGAATACCATTGCTCGAAGCATCACGCCATGGCTGTATGTACTAGACCTAAACAAATAGTTGCCTTTTGGCTCCAAGGCCCCACTTTGGCTTACTTAAAGTTCCAATTTATTCATGCTAAACCTAAAATAGTTAGAAACCAAGTCTTCTATTGATATAACAAAGTATATTTCGGTGAATAAGGTTTAAAGAAGGATAAATGTCAGTAAATGCTAACAAACACTGTAGTTGCATATTGAGCAATTGAGTGACACGACTAAACTACTGCATCAATGTTTATGAGCTAGTAAAACCACCCTTTTATCTTAGCTGAGTTTATATCTTCTTAATATATATAAATCTCGTGTCACAATGTTTGTCCTCAATGGACTCCTAAACCACTTAACCGATTATAATAAAATTCGCACACCATGTGCAGTTCGATCCAACTTGAGAGATAGGATAGTTTAAATCTCAATTTACGCAGACGAAGTTGCGCGAGTCAGCTAGTAATATATATATTTGCCTATATGTATATTCTAAGACATGATATTTTTGTGAAATTCATTCATCTTATGTCGTCTTGTGTGTTTGGGTAACATTTAAAATTTATAAGAGAAAAAGATCGATTAGATTCTCAGAATAAAAAAAGAAGGACCTAGTAGACATAATAAAAATCTAGTTTCATGATGAGTTTTCAATAGTATAAATGGTTTTTATTTTTGCTTTCCGTGCATTCCAGTTCAGGAACTAGTATTATATATTCTAACTAGCAACTGGTATTTTCATCGTCGTATTTGGGGAGCGACTCATCTCTGATCCTGACTCGCACGCTTCCGTTCGCGGACTCGTCAAGCAATTTCCGTTGCGATACATACATACAAACATACGAACGTAAGTACGTATGGAATACGTTCGGAATCGCTGCGAAGTGTGCGTTCTGCGTACGAATACGCGTTTTGACACACATCGGCAAAAAGGGAAAATGTTAGAGAATTTTTGAAAATGGAATGATCGTTCGGAATGATCGTGTATTGTTTTTATTTTTGGTTTGAGGGGAGAAACGCTTTAGCGGTCATTGTGTTGTTACATTTTTTTTTTAGAAGACAATATCTGTTTTTTATGATACTCTAATTGACTAGTAGTTGCTTTAAATGTAGGTAAATAGGTAAGGTGTGCCAAGAATTCCATGATTATTATTTCCATTTTAAGTTTATGCATCAAGCCTAAATTGATAATGTTGCGCTTATTAAATAGTGGTCGTGGCGGATTGTGTACCTAAAAGACTTAGAAAAAATACTATTTGAAGACTCATAGTTACATCTCACCGTTAACCACCATTCTTAGAAACAAATAAATCTTAAGTAGGTATTTTATTGGATGTAGTTTTCTCATTTCCTTACTTGGGTAAGCCAGTGGCATTCGTCACATAGCTTCCTTAAACGCTCCACCAGATAAGGCCCTTAAGACTGAGTGAAATCAACATTCGAATCATGCTTTGGAATACCGTTGGCTAAAGAGGCTTGCCCTTACAATTACTGATCACTCAATAAAACCCTCCTTGGTAAGATGAACACTATATTTATTTGTGAATTCGATTCTATACGTCGTTGTTATTAAGTACTGATTAATAAAATATTTACAAAATGGACACTTATAATACTACCTATATCTTAAGCCTTTGTGAGATCTTGTTATGGAACGCAAATAATGGTTTCATTAAGAGTTGGTTGTTCTATGACGATGTATCTAGGTTAATCATGAATCGAACACACGGACGATCTATGAAAACCAAAGAGAATCTCTATTGTTTATTCAAATCTCTGTTTGATATACCTCAGTAACCATCTTCAATTGGTTTGCACTTACAATTACAAATTATGCTACATTGTGGTCTCCTCCTCGTATGATGAGAGATGATAGTGTAGTCCCGTCCGTTTAGTCGATATGCGTCACATATTCAAAGCGAAGAGCGAACATCACTAGTATGCGTGCCCCTCACTAGTCTGTAACTCGATGGTTCATTCGTTCTTTATGTCAACTACGCGTCGCATTGGAAAATTATTTTGCTTTTATTTACCTTGTTTTTAAGTGATTTAAAAATGGGAAAAAGAAAGCATGCATCTCGTGATCGATTATTAAAAAAGATCAAGAAGTTGGAGGAGAAAATTAGAAAAATAAGCTCGGACCCAGATTCGAGTGACGAGGGTAATCATGTTTTGTAAAACTCGTATCTTTTTACTTAAAGATCAATTAAAGCCTTCTTTTATTATGTTAAGTACATATAACTGTACATAACGTGACATAACATCCAAATATATCTGATTTATAGCCCGTAACATGTTTGTAAAATTTACGATTGCAACAAAATGGCGGACCTCCGGGGCGTCCTGCGGGGGCGCATTTGGTCTACAATCGCCTTATTATGAACATATAAACAACCTCTGGGATACCTCGTGGGGGTATACACGGTTGTGTTTAGTTATAACCTTCAAGGGAAGTCCTGCGGGGACTTACGTGGTTATAATAATGTTCAATGCTTGCATAAAGCACGTAACCTTAAAGGGAGGTTCCGAGGGTTCCTACATGGCTATTAATGTGCTTAACTGGTGTTCTACATGTTCAAGTGCCTAATCATACTGATAGGACAGTGCTACAGAGTGGATAGTGTGTACCTACACTCGTTCACTGTCAGCATGGCTTATGCTTCCATCTGTGTTTTTTCAGACATTGTGGCAAGCCCAATTATTCAACCACCTGAAAATATGGAGAATGATCCCCAGGCTCCAGAGGACATAGAACCTGAAATATTCAATGAAATCATTGACTGTGAAGAAGAGCCTTTTCTTGAGGAGGAAGAACAGTTAGAGGACAATGTGTTAGAGATTCTCGGCATGGCTCCTCAAACAGAAGCAATAGGAGAGAACCTACATAAACAAATTGTAGAACGATGGGCAGTTATAATTAAAAAAGGCCTGGCTAAGGAGGAGAAGGAAAAGATACAAACTGACAATCCACCATTCACAAACTTTGAGGTAATGAAACCACCAAAATTGAATCCGGAGGTAAATGCAGCAGTCAATGATGTTGCAAGAAAGAGAGACCAGATCATTTATAGAAGACAGCAACAGATTTCAACAGCCCTGTCGTGTCTGGGCTCTGCGCTTCAATTTAACATGAAAGATCAAAAGCTTGAGGCCATTAAGAAGTTAAATGATGCATCACGACTGTTATGTGACTCACTTTTCATGGATACCAGAGGACGAAGATCTCTCTTGCTATCGGTTACAAATAAAAATATGAAAGAATTCCTTATTCAATCAGAACCAGGAAGTTTTCTTTTTGGTGACAACCTTACAGACCAAATTAAGACTGCCAAGTCAGTGCAAAAGTCAGGAGAAGAGTTGAAAATACCTCAAGTGAAGAAATTCACTCCTCGACCAACCACATCAGGACCAAGACCCAGTGGTGCACAAAATAGATCTTTAAACTGGCGGGGCCCTCCTCGAGGCGAGGCGAAGAAGAGGGGGGGGCATCACCGAGGACCACAGGCACCACGACAGGCAGACAGAAGGCCACCAGAGAAGATGGATCAGCGCAGGAAGTGAACCATCAGGTGGGCAGGCTTCAGCTACATTTTAGTAGGTGGAAGCAGATAACCAGTGATCCAACTATTCTAAATTGGGTCTCAGGTTACAAGATTCCCTTTGAAACAAAACCATACCAAAGCAACATTCCATTAAATGACAAATTTTCTGCACAAGAGGTTATTCAAATATCATCAGAAATCAATAAGCTTATACATCTAAAAGCTATAGAAATTTGTCAATTTCATAAGGATCAGTTTTGTTCACCAATATTTATCATTAAAAAATCAAATGGATCCTTCAGATTTATTTTGAATTTAAAGAAACTAAATACTTTCATACCTACAGAACACTTTAAGTTAGAAGACTATAGAACAGTGTGTAAAATCTTGCAGAAAAACGACTTTTTAGTTTCCATTGATTTAAAAGATGCTTATTACATGGTCAGCATACATGAAGAAAGCAAAAAGTACCTAAGATTCTTTTTTCAAAGAAAACTTTATCAATTTAATGTCTTACCATTTGGTTTATGCACAGCTCCATTTACTTTTACCAAAATTATGAAACCAATTGTTGCACATTTAAGAGAAAAAGGATTTATTTCAGTGGTTTATTTAGATGACTATCTCTGTATAGGTAAAGATTACCAACAATGCTTAGAGAATATGACTGCAACAATAGATATACTAGAAAGATTGGGATTTATTATTAATAGGGAAAAATGTAACCTTACACCTAATCAGTACTGCAAGTTCTTAGGTTTTATTTTCGATACAGTAAATATGACATTAGATATTACAACAGAAAAAAGAAACAAATGTTTAAAAATAATAAAGGAACTATTAAATAAAAAACAAATTAAAATAAGAATTTTGGCTCAAGGTATTGGAACATTAGTATCAGTTTGCCCAGCCATTAAATATGGTATGCTTTATACGAGAGAACTAGAACGACTTAAATACCTTACATTAAAAAATAATAATGATAACTATGAATTTTCAACTACATTAAATTCAAGCTGTAAATATGATCTTGAATGGTGGTCTCATAACATTGTATCATCTATTAATCCTATAAGAAAAAATTCTTACAAACTAGAAATTTTTACCGATGCCTCCAACACAGGTTGGGGTGCATCTTGTGATTCTGAGACTGCCAGTGGTCATTGGAGGAAAGAAGAAACTCAATTTCACATTAATTCCCTAGAATTAATTGCTGCTTTCTTTGGATTAAAATGTTTTGCAAAAGATTTAAGAAATAGTGAAATATTGTTGAGAATTGATAATATTACTGCAATATCATATATCAATAGACAAGGGGGTGTCAGGTATACTCACTTACATCATATTGCTAAGGAAATTTGGCAATGGTGTGAATTTAGAAACTTGTGGATTTATGGTACATACATAAATACCAAAGACAATATAATAGCTGATTTTGAATCTAGAAAAGAATTAGGTAATACAGAATGGGAGCTAAACGATACACATTTTCAAAAAATTGTTTCTGTTTTTGGTGAACCGTCAATTGACTTATTTGCTTCACGAACTAACTCCAAGTGCCAAGACTATGTGTCATGGCACCCAGATCCAGGGGCAATAGCAGTGGATGCCTTCACTATTTGCTGGTCAAATTACTATTTATTCTATGCTTTTCCCCCATTTTCTATGGTACTTAAGACTCTGGAAAAAATTATTTCAGACAGAGCAACAGGCATTGTAGTAGTACCATATTGGACTACTCAACCATGGTTCCCAATTTACAATAATCTTCTAGTACAGGAACCTATCCTTTTTCAGCCTTCTGAATATTTACTCTCCTTGAACAATTGCAGAATGAGTCATCCCCTACACCAGAAAATGAAACTGATGGCAGGACTATTATCAGGGAAACTTTCATAAGATTGGGGATCAACAATGAAGCAGTTGAAATTATGATTAATTCAATATCCAAGAGCACACTAGATCAATACTCTCCTGCTATAACTATATGGGCAAGGTACTGTAAATTACACAACATTAATATTAATAATCCTACCATAACAGATGTCATCAAACATTTAACTCAGAGATTCCATGAAGGTTTGTCTTATGGAAGCTTAAATTCAGTTAGATCAGCACTTGCCTTGATAATAGGTCCACATTTAGGTACAGACGGTAAAATAAAAATACTTTTCAGGGGTTTTTTCAGGCTTAGACCTCCTAAACCGAAATACAATATTACATGGGACGTGTCTACTGTTTTAAATTATATTGAAAACAATTATGCTCAGAAAAATGATTTAGAAACCATTACCAAAAAGACTGTGACCTTATTAATGTTGGCTACGGGCCAAAGGGCCCAGACTATATCATTGATTAGTATTAACAATATTGTGATTAATGAAGACTGTGTTATAATTAAGATTAATAAGTTGATTAAGACATCAGGGCCAAATAGAATGCAACCCTTTTTGACTCTTCCCTTCTTTAATAACGATAATATTTGCCCAGCCAAAGCTGTTATTAGTTATTTAGAGTTAACTAAATCAATAAGAATTTGTAATCTATTGTTTCTTTCAACAAGAAAACCTTATAAATCTGTGACACCTAGTACAATTAGCCGCTGGGTTAAGAAAGTTATGGCAGAGAGTGGTATAGATATAAGTATATTCTCAGCACATAGCACTCGCCACGCTTCGACGTCGGCTGCCTATCGTAAGGGAGTAAACATAGATGATATTAGAAGAGCGGCTGGTTGGACGGGTGAGTCAACAACTTTTGGTAGATTCTATAATAGACCTATTATAAATAATAGAAGCTTTTCAGAAGCAATATTTAATAATAATTAAACTCCATGACTTGGTGAAAAGACTGATTAATTTTACCTAAGATTAATTAATTAATAAGAAGATTCTTTTTTGTTATAATAATAAATGTTTATTGATTTTACAACTTGACTTTAAACATCTACACTATCATCTCTCATCATACGAGGAGGAGACCACAATGTAGCATAATTAGGAAGTCAAACGAGCTTACCTGTAAGTAAGGTTCGACTTCAATTATGTGAAATTGTGGTCTCCTCCGAAGATGATGAGTCCCTCCCTACCCCAAGGACATACCAAGTTAACACTTCGTATAAACCCCATGTTGTAAAACCAATAAATGGAGATACTGTGAACTTAATGAACCATCGAGTTACAGACTAGTGAGGGGCACGCATACTAGTGATGTTCGCTCTTCGCTTTGAATATGTGACGCATATCGACTAAACGGACGGGACTACACTATCATCTCTCATCATCTTCGGAGGAGACCACAATTTCACATAATTGAAGTCGAACCTTACTTACAGGTAAGCTCGTTTGACTTCCTAATCATTTAAATCTCCTTGGAAAGAAGCATGATGATAGGTATGAAGATGTATTTGTCAGTACAGGTACAGCTTCAATATATATTTCTTTAATTACTTATCGACTTATCGTGGGTATATAATGAAGACTGAAATATTAGGTATATGGAAGCATATCCGAAAACTATAAACACAAACGCTGCTAGGTATATGAGTTGCAGTTGTCCATATATGAAGCATGAATGGATCACATGTGCGATCTGTATAAACAAATGAATGTCTTGTCTGAATACTGTTCAAATCGCGACTTAAAAAATGAACGTGTTACAATAATTACGTCTGCAATGAAATACGTATAACAGTTAACCTAGTTATTTTGCTATCATAGAATATAATTTAATTAATTTAATCTCGTTTCGTCAGCAAATATAATTATTACTGTGACGTATTATGATTAACAATTGCGTCATTGCGTAAACTTTAGTACTAATTATCTAAATCAAACTGTAAACCGAAAAAGTCACATGTGAAAAAAAAATTAAAACCATTTACAGTTTTCTAATGACCGAACAACAATTAAACCATACATTACCTGAAAAACTGAAGTCAATGAACGCAAACAATTCTCACCAGTTAAAAGTCCCACTGAAAACACACACACCAAAAACAAATAACTGAAAAATACGTTTTTCTAAATCACTTTCTTTTTCACTACGAAAATAAACACAAGAAATCCAATATTTGAGTCATACGATTGTTAAAATATATCCAAAAACCATTTTTTATTGCGTTCCGTTTTGTTTACATTTGATTCGTAATTCGAATGAGTGGAGAGACGGCGCGCGCGTGCGGCCTCTCTGCATGTACGTTCAGAACTGGCAAACCAGCCAGTAATACACGGAGCGATGAAAATTGTACCTACTGAGGAAAATGCTTTCGTTATGTCCATAGACACGTTGTGTTTAGGAGTTAGGACTCTTTCTGTCTCGATCTCCTTGTTACCCGAAGAATAATGATCTTACATGGATGTTTTTGCGTTGTTAATGATTGCGTGTGGATTTGGTTTTATTGTTCGACATCTAACCGAACCATTGCATCTTTATAGACCATCAATGATTCATCCTAGCTACCTATTTGCATTTAATTAAACACAGCAATATAGACGATACTAAAACAATAGAGTTTTAGTGCCCTATTAAGATTTTAGTTTACACTATTTTATACTTAATCTTAGTTTTTTTTTCGTGACAGAAGGCCGTAAAAACGTTAATGATGTTATTATCGAAGTTTAATAATCCGTGTAATAATTCTGGGTAACGGTATCACGTTTATGGGTAACTTCATTATCATATTAAAGAGAAAGAAGGAAAATTCTATAAAAACGAAACAAAAGGAATAAGTAAGGAATTTTAAATGAAGTTATACCTGGAGATAGTTTTTAAAGAAAATTTGGATTCTGTGGATTGGACTAAGTGTTTTTTTGTTTGACAGTTGATTTTTGTTTTTATTTATCCTGGTCCTGGATTCGATTCCCGAGTCGGGCAAAGCGTTATTGGGTTTTTCATCAAAAATTTCAATAGCTGTCCTGGGATTTATGCCCGGTTGCTGGCAATTGGCTCGCCCCCTATTACATGGGATTTAAACATAACTGGCGAAATGTGGGTGTACTAGTAGGTACACCTCTGAACCCTTCGGGAATTAAGTTAAGTTAAGTAATCAAACTGGTTCTTATACCTCTATTGATGGCCCAACTTCATATAGACTTAACCGGATTCATTACATCGTACTACTTAGGTACTACTTAAGTACCTTTGTAATTCGGCGCTATTGTTAAAAGCAAAGTCTGTCAAGAACAGGGGCTTTATAAGGCTTCTTAAAGAAACTCTACCCGTCTAAGTAATGTATCAGTTGATAGGAACGTGTCAGCCTTCGATGAGGCTTCGATGAGTAAGAAAATTACTTCAAGAAATTGAATAGAGCAGTGATTCTCAAAGTGGTTCAGATGGACCACTAAGGGTCCACGGGAGACCCGTCGGAGATCTACGTTTACGTGAAAAAAATGAACCCATTTTTTTCATAAGTTGTAAGTTGGTAACGATACCTATGGTTTCGATACTAAAGAACAAAAACGTTTGCATGGCTTTATCTATATCAATGAATGTAGATGCTAAAGTAAAAAAGAAACAAATGTTTCGGTGATAACGGGTAGTATTTCAGTAAAAATGGTCACTAGACTTTAAAAACAATTCTCGCATTTTTTTCTAATTTCCCGATTTTTGAGAAAAAAATCTGAGGAGTTCCTCATGCAGCATAAATAGATTAGCACGAAAAAATAGTATTGATCTTGCTTTTCTCTTTTGCTTTTTCTTGATAAAAATGCAGCCACTGGAGTCCACCAAAACCAGAAAATATTGAAAGTTGTCTACCAGAAAAAAACGTTTGGGAACCTCTGGAATAGAGCAACATGTAGGTTATCATTTTGTTGTCCCGTGTATTGGCTTAATTGTATGCAGAGGAAAATGTATGCACAATGCAGTGGAAAGGGAAAAGGAAAGTTACAAAGCATTGGAAAGTTAAGTTCAAGGAAAATGGCTTAAACTGGCTATTAGAATAACAATGTGTGAGGTAATGCAACTTTCTCCAATGAGTTTGACAGATAATAAACGAATTAAAGGATTTCAACGATCATTAGATTCAATCTTGAAATTAGGACTTGGTTGATTTGCGAAATAAAAAGTAACCTAAGCGTTAATCCACGTTATAAGCTATTTGTGGCTTAAATTCCATGCAAATCCGTTGAGCAATTTTTGCGTGAAAGGGTAACAAACACCGTACATACTCACAAGCTTACGCATTTGTAAATATTAGTAGGATAGTAGTAATTTTGGTTAAACACATATCGCATAACTTGGTACCTACTATAGTAGGTATATAACTCTGCCAAGATGTGGGTGACGTACCTATCTACTGTTACTTCTGCATAAATCTTCGGGGATAACAGGAGTGCGACATGTTATGTTATGAAGGAAACCGTTGTTTTTGACAAAATAATGTACTCGTACTAACATCATAATCAATAACATTTGTTACACGACTTTTTCGAAACAGGCAAAAAAAAAGACTTTTCCTACAAAACTCGATCAGCTGTTCGGACATGTTATGTATGGAGAGTTGAATTTCCTTTTGTAATTTTTTTTTTTATAAATATCCCTGTTTATGGCACTAAATTGAAAAAGAGAAAGCATAAATTAAAACCTAGGCTCACTTTTTGCAGTATAGTCTAGGAGAGGGAGAAACTAGCTTGCTTCCACGAGGGCAACGAACGAGGCGGTTGCCAAAAGACAGTTTAATGTTTTGACTAACATGGTACTAGGCATTGTTGTATAATGTTTAGTGGAACATTAATTATAGCTTACAAGTGCAGCAGTCTTTTATTATGGGTCGACAACATACCTAATGCCTTTTGGATGGTAATTGCTAAACCACTAGAAGTTATAATGACACATAACTCAACTAGCTGCGTTAGTCAACATCTTATTCATATTTAGGTCTCAAAAATCTTATTTTAATTGTCCTTTTAAACTCTCTAGTTTTATTAAAAAAACTAGCTGACCCGCGCAACTTCGTCTGCGTCACATAAGAGAGAAAAACGAAAAGAAAAAAAGTCCCCGTTTTTTTAATATTTTTCAATCCTGCTCCGCTCCTAATGGTCGTAGCGTGATGTTATGTATAGCCTTCCTCGATAAATGGACTATCCAACGCAAAAAGAATTTTTCAATTCGACCCGGTAGTTCCTGAGATTAGCGCGTTCAACCAAACAAACAAACAAACTCTTCTGCTTTATAATATTAGTATAGATAGATAAAAAAGCTTTCTAAAAGCATCATGCCTTGTTGCCTGGAGGTATAGGCTAAGTTGCTGCATAGGACACCCACATTTTAGAAGTTAATTTTATTCCCAGGTAGTCGGGGACCTTTACACGCTTTTTGTTGTAATAATTAAATATTATTTTGCCAAATTTCATGATTCTAGGCCAACGGGGATTCAAAACAGTAAGAGTACAGTTTTGAATCCCATGTGAAATTGCAAAATATGCCAAAGTAATGGTCTCAATCTTTTGATTGCGTTGCTTTACATGTTGTTTTTTTTTCATAGCTTAAAAAGCCCGTAGACCCGAGTGTTAGTAACATTTCAGCTTGATACCTTTACGCGTTCTTGGGAAAGAGGGTCTCGACAGACATATCAGTTAGACGAACAACTATGTCATCTTATACGGGTTACTTTTTTGCCGATTGAGGGCCAGTTTCACCGGTTGCGGATAAAGTGTCGGTTAGCCTATTAGGAACTTATCTGCCAGATAAACTAACACTTTTGGTTTCACAGGTGTCGGATAGCGATATCTGGTAGATAAAGTATTAGTTATAACCAGCCTTTAAGTGGTTGATAGTATTAACTATCAGATAACTAACCGACACTTTATCCGGAACCGGTGAAACTGGCCCTGAGGCACGCAACCCTATATACAAACTAAAATGCAGATGTCGACTTACTGCTGAGAATTTCCTTATTGTCCTCAAGAACACTAATCAAAACTTAGTCATCAGAACCACAGTATGATAATCGCGACCACTAGATCAATACGGGTGTCACGTATGCAAGTGTTAACTGCAGTAATTAATGTATATCTGCACTACAGTTACAAATTAAATTATTCACAGAAATTACTTAACAATTATGTGTATTTCTGAATCTTATCTCTACGCTCGTGCTCACTTACGGTATCAACGTGAGTCGGTTACGGTAGCGTCGGTAGCGGTACGTACGCGTCGGTAACAGTGTTTGTACGGAAGGAAAGATAAAGATTGTATCGTGCGATCCACGGTATAAAGCTGTCTTAGGAACAAGTCGTTTTGTCTCTTAATGTGGAAGCTCCAAGTTAGCCCGCGAAATTTAAATTTTCTTACGTTTTTGCAATTTGCTGGCCAGTGCTATACCTACAGGTAAAAAGAAAAAGTTCATGTAATTCGATTGAATGTCTATTTCATGAAAAAGACATTGAATCGTTTTACATGAACTTGGAGGGTTGCATTGATGATTTTGATTATTATAATTCTGGAACTACATACGTCTTACAGTCGCGAATCATATTTTAATCAAGATACATAGTGACACTGACCTTCAAATTACTTACCATGGAGCATTCACCTTTTGTGATTTGTCGGTAGGAACTTCTTCAAGTTAACGTGTCGCGTGTTGCGCTCATTCTGTGATATAAAAATCTGAATATACTTGTGTAGCTAGCGTGCATTTGGCGTGTTATTTGCGTGCAGTTCTATGACATTCAGTTAGTTGTGTCGATGCACGACCCACGCAATGCCCACGCAGAACTACGTACTTCATTTTTAAAGTTCCGTACCCGAAGGGTAACCAACGCGTCAGCGGGCTGTATCGCCGTTATAAGTGAACTGTTTATTTTATACAGGGTGAATGTTAATTAATGCGACAAAATGAAATTGGAGCTTCAGTTACAGTAACATAGTAATTATAAACTGTTTTTTCTACAATCTAAATCGTTAAAAAAAATTACGCGATTATCTTTTTCAAAAGGTCCATTGATGTTATTATCTTTATTTAATACGAATTATCGGTATTCCAGTAATATGTAAAATAAATAAAATAAATTAAGGCAAAAGTAGGTAAATGACCGCTATATTGATCACTGCGATGAGTCGGACGAGATTTTTTGATACTTTTATTATTTAAACGGTTTTCGTAACAGTGATAAATTATTTTTAATTTTACAATAATTGACATTTTATACATTTTCTTGACAACACGTATTATTCTATATTTAAATTTGTCGGATCTATTCAATTTCACCCTGTATTTAGTTACCTACAAAAGAATAGACTGACTTTAGTTCCAGTGCAGTAACTTGGAGGTATCTGTTTCGTCTGCTTGTTTTAATGGAACAAGCCCGTCACACCATTCCCAAACCACCATAACTCCTGAAATCCATAATCAACAGTGGCAACCACCAGAAAAGCGCCGAGACAATACAGCTCGACGAAGTCCCAGAGAATGAATCTAAAGAGTCTTGGTTTCCGCAACGATAGCAATTAGAAAAGTAGAGCGAAGTAGTGGGAAAACCGTAATTTCTACTTCCCTTTATATAAGCAGAACTGAACAAAGACTGAACGAAAAACTAGGTCAATATCAAGGGACTTTAGTGGTGAATTATGTTGTTGGTGTCTGTTTTGCGGGCTGTGATAGAAATATGACCGTGACTCTGGAACTTCCATCACCACGCCATTAAGATAAGTACCGCGCTTAAGTTCACGTACCCAACAAAATCCTCACGGGTTGTGTCGTTAGTTCACCGATCCCAGTCTACTTGAATCATAAATAAGCTCCACTTATAATAATTATCATTATAATATCACCCTTAAAACCACATAACAAAAGCCACGTAGACACGCATTTATTTAAAATATTATTAATTAATTATAAAAGCATCAAGAGGTCTCTCAGTAAAATGTAAATAACCTGTCACCCTCGCATGCATACGTGAGCTGAGAAGTTCACGCTATGAAAATTAAATTACCGAGTCGTGTGGCTTTACTGTCGCAGAGATAGGGTTAACTCACGCTTTAGTGGAAATGTAAGCGTCTCTTCTTGCTTTAAGTATGTACTTACTTTTTTTGCGAAAATGGAACTCTTTTTTTTGGGACTTTTCTCTTTCATTTATAGAATTGTGTCCTTTTGAAGTTCAATGTAAGTATAACCTAGCAACATATCTGCTGAAAATAACTTGACAGAAATTCCGCCTGTTTGCAGTGTTTGCCTGTTTTCTATGAAAATAACACATACATATAACATAACATAAGTAGATTTAATGAGATAAGAAATGCTTATGAATCTTGCTGCTAGAGCAAGCAAGCAAGCACAAAAAAAATTAGCACTTCGCCTCTGTTACGCTTTAAATAAGGTTGGATTGAGCTTGCGTCTTCTGTGTATGTTCAAAAGTTTAATAATTTTAATCTTTCGACCATATTCGAAGCTCTTGCGGACCACCGGTAGTCCGCGGACCATAAGGTCGGAAACCACTGTCTAAAACAGTGGTTCCCAACCTTTCTTAGGTTATGGACCACTTTGGTCAAAAATTGGACAAAAGCGATCGAATTGAGCTCGAAAAATTTAGCAATCATTTAGTAATTTTGCCTCTGATAGGTTCAATTAGGTTGGGTTGAGCTTGCATCTTCTGTGTTAAAAAGTACGAATAACATTTTAATCTTTCGCGGACCACCAGTGGTCTAAAAGAAAAGCAAGCTTTGAACACCAAATTCAGCTGGATGTAAAGGTTTTGTCTCCATCCAAATTAAACAACTTCAATACTTTACACAGTGGAGCCTTGGTTGTCTTGGAGAGTTTGTTATCAGAAGTTGGCTTGTTTAATGTCTTGTCGTTCAAGCGCGAGATTCAACTTGAGAGAATGGATTTCTTTGTGTTACTAAGCAGAGGGACTTTCTTTATGTATAATTCTTTATACTTTGCAAGTTCTTTGCAGATAATATGAATATGTCCATGAAATACATTCCAATTTTTTCCAGTAACCGCTGATTTAAAAAAAAATCTATTTAA
Organism: Xestia c-nigrum; assembly: GCA_916618015.1. Lineage (NCBI taxonomy): Eukaryota > Metazoa > Arthropoda > Insecta > Lepidoptera > Noctuidae > Xestia > Xestia c-nigrum. The sequence continues at coordinate 11,546,710 of OU745261.1, read as the reverse complement.
CTTAGAAATCAACACAATCACTTGCGTACTTGATTTTTATGTTATACTAGCTTTATGTCCCCGTGTTCACCCGTATTAAGTACGGTAGACGACAAGAAAAAACTAATTAGTTCGTCAGATTATCAAAAAATGATTTAAAATTCTCAATACGTCACAGCTTGGTATGGTTTTGTGAGTTCTGACATCATGAGCCCCCACTCCCGGGTTTTGATGCGTTTTACCTTTGCCAACATTCATCATCTGCCTAGCCTTTTCCCAACTATGTTGGGGTCGGCTTCCAGTCTTACCGGATGCAGCTGAATACTAGTATTTTACATGGAGCGACTGCCTATCTGACCTCCACAACCCAGTTAATACTCGGAAATACGATACCACTTAGTAAGACTGGGGTCAGACTTTTGGGGCCACTGACTACCTATAACGACTGTCGAAGATGGATGAATGACAGCCTACCTTTGTCAACATTAATTGATTTATTAAAACAAAAAATACATGTCCATTGTTTTCCAATACTCTAACTGACGAAATAAATTGATTTGCATTTTTTTTAAACTGTCGTCTTGCTTACTGTCCTGGAGTATCCTACACAAATCCGTTCAACAGTTTTTGTGTGAAAAAGTCGCAAACATCCATCCATTAATCCATCCAGGATGAGCAAAACAAAGCAATATAAAATCATATATAGGACAACTGAAAGAAAAAAAAAAGGAAAGTCCGGAATTTTCCTAAAATATTGAAAAACTTTTTCTAGATCCTAATGACGACAGGGGATAGTAATAAATATAACTGGCATAGAGCCTTAAATAAAATTAAAAGAAAATAAACGAATACTCTTATCTTTCCAGTCTATTCACCGAGGCGAATCAATTGTATTTTAATCGAGAATTTCATTCTTTCTGATTCCAAGGTTAAGGCATTAAAATACCTTCCAATATTTTTTCCCTTTTCAGAATCAATTTAAAAAGCAATTAATTGATCTCAACGGTCCATTTTGCTTTTTTAGTAGTTGAAGTTAAAGTAGAATTATATTACAAATGATATTATATTTTATGAATAGATATCGTTTTGAATTTTAATTGGATTTACCTATAGATGACGCAGACACTTTTAAATTTAAGTACGTGTACGAACAAATTAAATGATGTAATAGCGTCCTCCCTCCTTTCGCAATCCTTAAGAAAAATTCCATCTCATCCCGGTATCTCCATTTTATTTTTCAGAACGAGAGAAGTCCAAACTGAACATTTGCAACGAGCGATGGAGCGCAGCAAAATGATCGTGTTAGAAACACCAGCCTTTTTTTTGGATGGGAAATTATCAAAATAATGTCTCCCACTCTGAGCGGAGCGGGAGGGAGTGTGAGACTTTAACTGACTAAAGCTCATTCATGTTCCTTCCTCGCCCTGTTTTGGGACCACAGTATCTCTTTCGAACAGACACCACCCTGCGCTCCATAACTCATGTAGCTGAGGATAGAGTGAAGCCTGAAGGATGATTTCGTAGTCGACTTCGAGCAAGGCGAAGATGGTGTAACGATCTGATCATGTTCGCGGGACATACATGGCTAGAAACTGCAGAAGAGTAGGATCGTGGTTAGGAAGGAGAAAGGAGAGGCCTTTCCTCAACTGTAGGGCACGAGATAGACTTGCAAATTTAAAAGTTATTTTTACGATTAATTTTCCAACAAAATAGATTCTAATTACGACTCTGTCTACAACTACATCATTCACACATTATATTTTTATTTTAACCCAAATAACACCCTTAGGTACTTCAGTTACTTAATGCAGACCCTTGTAATGGGCGTCCCTTGGGGTTGATTATATTCATCTGAGGTGCCCCTGTGACAAAACAAAATTATGTTTGGGTAGGAGGATACTTCTAACTGTTGATTTGTAGGTATTCTATAAAGATGTATCATTCTACTTGAAAAAGTTAATGGAAAGCCACAATTCCAATAAAATACTGGAATCGTTCTGTCTGACATTACATAAGGAGTACCATGATACGAGTATATAAGATGTAAACAATCTCATCACGAAGGCGTCAACCAAGCATTCTGCACATCAAACTAAGTTACCTTACTCAAAAATGTAATTATTGCTGGGAAACGATTTTGTTGGGGTGAAAAATCACTTTTCACGGTAAAAATTGGTTTTGATGGATGGATTGAATGGTTCGAAGGTTCTGGAGATGTTTAAAGTAAAAATCTTCCATTAAAACATGTATAAAAAAAATTTTTGAACAAGTTGGAACTTTGACCCCCAATATCTCCGTAACTAGAAGGTTCCTAAGTTTGTATGGTCTACAAAAAAAACATCGCAAAGACGCGGAAAACAAGTGCCTTTCGACTTTGTTAACGATCTTTGCCCCCTATAAATGTACTGATAAATATGTATAGAAACATACCAACGTACTTACCCACCACCTACAACGCCATATTCGTAGAAATTGCAATTGCAATGATTACAAAATAATTGCACGATTATCGCTGGCTGCAAATTGGTCATTATCACTTTTAGTTCCCGTTTTCTTCATGTTATGCTGGTTTTTATCTGTTGTATCTAAGAGTGGTGCTCATTATATCATTATCTGAACTGCCAATGAACAGCGGAATTCCTGACCATTGACATCACATCCTGGATTCGCAGTATCATCGCACTATTTCACGAAAAACTTATACTTGGAAGGATGCAGTCAGAATTAGGGACTTAGGCACCGGCCACACAGAACAGACGCAAGGCACGGACCCGTCGCAGTCGCGGCGCCCGTTTAATCTACTTGCATATAAAATGTATACAGCCGTCGCGACGTAAAACATACAGAAAAGACGGGACGCCGTCACGACGTTAACTCGTCGGCGTCCTATTGGAAAACATATAGAAAGGACAAGGCGCGGGAAGGGCGCGGGCCTGCACGGGCGCAAGCGGGGGAGCGGAAAGGGCGCGGAGGGCAGGTTCTCACAGCGCTCGCCTTGAATGCCGGGAAAAGCTTCTAGTGCGCGCCATAAAAAGTCGTGACGGCGCGGCGCCCTGTCTGCGACGGGTCCGTGTCTTTTCTATGTGTTAAAAAGTCGTGACGGCGCCCTGTTTGCGACGGGTCCGCGCCCCGCCCTCGTCTTGCGTCTTTCTGTGTGGCCGTTGGCTTAGGCGAATTATTATAAGGAGCAATCTTTAAATAGACACCGGACACCAGCTGGCCGAAGCAAGGAAAACGCTTTCAAGTGGAGATTCGTAGATGACTCTGCCCTGGAGTGATGTGTTGTTCCACAAACGATGGGACACTATCGTGCCGACGTGTCCTGCCAGTCCTGTTGTTTGTCCATCACAGAAGCTGATGGATGCTATTGAAAGTGTCACCAAATGGGCCAATTTGTTTAAAATTGTCAATGTCAAGACAAAAAAACAGCAGGCTATGCAGATACATATAAAGTATATGTCACCGTAAAATTGTCAAACACGTTATATTGTATAATAGCTAGAGAGATTATAAGTGTATTGTCAAACAAACATACTGCTTACAATAAAACGCATTATTTTTCGTGAAATGCATGCGATCGTAGCCAACTCAGCCGGTGTGGAGGGAAGGAGTGGTCCCCCTTGCCCAATGGTACCACTCTCATTAAAAGATATAATGTACCATTCCTGAGGAATACCGATTAATATAACCTAACCTTAAAACACTTTATTTTATAACAAATAGCTCTCTACTTCGATTGACCTAAATCGTCTGAATGAGGAATTTTATCGGTCAAGTTCAAGTAAGAATATAGGTTTGCTACTAACAAGAAAGGTCTGTTCTACGCCTGGAGCTGCTACTTCCATCTCAACGTTAACTTTAACCCGATGTCGAGGTAAACGAGTTAACCCTCCAGCAATCAAAGACGTCACAGATACATACACGGCTGTAAACAGAATTTTCACGAAGCCGTGTCCTTTTCCCGTACCTCGTATACAGTTGCATCCAAGTTAGGTTACGTCACATTGTTGTGGAAGCATGAAATACTCATGTTTTGAGATGACATCTAGGAACATCTCCGGGCTGGAGGACGTATTCATAACCTCCTTTTGGAAGTCCGTTTAAAAAGAAAACAAAAGTAATTCGGCAGTTGCTTCGTTTACGTAAACAAAAGGTCCCTTGTTCTCTCCCAATTACGTAGGTCTGTGTGAATTACTACCCACAGAAAAGTTGACCGAGCTATTTTAATCTTTAACAAAGGAGGGACATGTTATCAGTAAGGAAAGTATTGGCCTTGGACAAAAGTTTGTTGTAAATGACGTATGATATGCCTGACTATGCCTGCTCTCCTACATGATAACGAGATAGGGGTGAAGGTTTCCAGTTATCTGTTTTCTTTTATAGGTCAGTTTTCACCAAGCGAAGAATTTCTAGCGCACTATAGATGTCACTTAATTTATTCATAGAGTCCTTTAGGACTCAATCTGTATTGCCTTTAAATAAATATGCGATTGGGTATCTTCGACTACGCGCAAGACGCTTATGGTCCAATTTAAAATATTTAAGTAGGTAACTGCGGCTGCTGAGATCCTCAAACGGCGCAAATACTGTAACCTTATTGGCAACTACAGTTTTCAGCTGTTTGGAAACGCTTGGGTCATGAGGTCCGAGTGCGCGTCTCCTTTTTAAGGAAATCTCCCACCAACTGGTGGACACTTCACGGGACCAGAGAGAGGGCTGGCTCTTTCTTTGGCCAAAGAATTAGTATTGCCATTCAACGTGGCAATGCTGCCAGACTTCTAGGCACGTTTCCGGATGACAGAATATTAACATTATTAGAGTACAAAAAAAATAGTTAAGTTAGTTAATTTATTCTATTTATTTATTTATTTATTCTATTTATTTTTGTTTGACAATGTTAGGTTTTTTTATTGTCTACTTTTGTGACAACTACCAATAAATAAAACGTAATCGTTTTTATTATACCTAGGGGAACACACCAATACCATTAAGTGAAGTTTATAAATTGTTCAAAACTTGAACGTTGGCCTTACGAAATTAATTGATGTTAGCCTTTGTTCCACTGTTTGGTGCCAATTTCCACAATTTCACTTGTTCCACAATTTCAATTTCACCAAACCGTGTAGAAAGTAAAGAAGGAGAAAAACTTGTGATTCACGAAATTCAATTCAAGAGCAGCTAAGGATGGAGCAGTTTCAATTAACTTGGATTTGGAGCAGCATGTCTTCTTCGGTCTCTATTCATCTTTTACACAGTTATTCCATCGTTTATTTGGCCTCCCGCTGATCTAAAAGACATACCCACGTTACACCACCACTACACACATAAAAAAAGGGCAGACCTCTAATAACAACTACCTTAAAGGCTCTTAACGTATGACTTAAAAGTCATAAAATCCATTATCTGCACTTTGAATCACATATCCAATTTCAGTAAGTTGTCACACACAGTCAGTCAATCATCTACCAAATACTATGTTTATAGCCTTGTCAAATTAGCTGGTGGTAGTTAATTAGAAATGACAAGTAAATAGTTACAGAAGTGACCTTTAAGGACTAGAAAATAAGACCAAATATGATTGTGCTATTGGCTTGTGATTCATAGGTTGAATTAATATCAAAAAGGTCTTTAAGAGTGTCTTTTTTTAGTAGCCTTGAATGTCTCACTGCTCCACTGCAGATGTTTTTAATTTATTATTGGTTTTGTCACTTTTTAAGTAACTACATATTAGCGTGAGGCAAATTCGAAGATGCTAAAAAAATATAGCAGCACGATGTGGCTTTAAATAGTACCTAAGCCTACATTGACCTAGGACACGTACCAACTTTACTGAACAATTCCTTAAGTAATAGGAAAAGTTTCATTACTTTAGAAGTTGGGAACAAAAATGGCAACTTTAGGCCATAAACGGTTAAATAACATTGTCCTAAGAAAAAAGCTTGGACGATTAATGAACGTAAAAAGATCTTGTAAAACTAACTTGAAAAATAACCTTAAAAGTAGTCTTTATGTGCTGTGTAAATCTTAGCTTCTTTTAATAGTATTTTCTCAGCTGGGTATAGGTATATGTCACCGTAAAATTGTCAAACACCTTATATTACAATATAACGTGTTTTTTCGCGCGATATTGTAATGTCTCGAATTATTGTCAACTGAACATACGGAAGTATCTCTGCCCCCATAATCGGGACTTGGGGCACCCCCCCGTTAGGTTAGTTGGGTTCCTTTAAACCCTGCACTCGGAAATAGGGGCCCGTCGACTACGCTTTTTAGGGGGAATATAAAGTGTTTTAAGGTTATGTTATATTAATCGGTATTTCTTAGGAATGGTGCATTATCTTTTCATGAGAGTTGTGCCACTGGGCAAGGGGGACCCCTCCTTCCCTCCACACCGCGTAAGTTGACTACCTTCGCATGCATTTCACGAAAAATAATGCGTTTTATTGTAAGCAGTATGTTCATTTGACAATAATTCGAGACTTTACAATATCGCTAGAGATATTACAATAATAATATAACGTATTTGACAATTTTACGGTGACATAATATAATAAATTCAAACGCGAAAAAGATTGTTCAGCTAATAACAGTTAAAAAGACAAGTATTCTCTAAAAGATTCTACTAAGAAAAATGAGTAGGTAAGTAGCTGACAAGAAGTTAGTGGACACGCGAGATTTTAAACGCCACAGTCACACTGCAGGCAATGACACTATCATATTCCGCTTTATCCCAAATGTCCATCCACCATCTTGTAGAACTCCCGATGTAAGTACCTACCTACCTCAGCCAAAATGCGATCATCTAGAAGCCATATAATTGATTTCATAGCCTAACCATAACATGTAGGAACTTCAGCTTTGAAATCATCACACACAAACACACAATGCTAGTTTTAGTTTTCAGCTTATACTTTTATGTTATTCTAAGGAAGACCCAATATTATAAATAAATAATAAATAAATAAATATCGCTGGACATTACATACAGCTCCATCTAATACCACACTAAGCAACGACGCTTATGTCGTGGACACCAGATAGTTGATATGACACTACATAGATACTTTTTGTTTATTGTGTTTGTATTAGATATATAAACATCCATGACTCGGAAACAAATGTCCATGCTCATCACACAAACATTTGCTCCTACCGGGATTCGAACCCAGGACCCTAAGAACGCAAGGCAGCCTACAGTATTCTACAGAAGATATACCTACGTGTATAGTACAGCTAGCATAATTTTGACGACCCGAATGGCTTAACGGTAGCGCCGTTGCGCCATTCGGGTCGTCAAAATTATGCTACATGTAGGTATATCTTCTGTGGAATACTGCTGGTTTGATGTCATACAAGCGAAATGCTGAAGCGTGCCTAGTGTTCCGTCTTTTTTTTATCTTATACCTGAAGAACACAAACCAATTTCAACCTACAAGTATTCCTATTTACCATGATTGTTTGCTCTTTTTTCAATACACTCAATCATTCGTATTGGATTGCCAATACCCGGGGGTCGGGCCCCTGCACTGCGGAACCAAATTATCCTATTAACCACAGGAATGAAGCGATCAACGCGCGAAAATGTGTCGCTTCCTCGCTACACGGTTGCTAACAGACAACTATTGTGCGGTAGGTTGCAATTAGCAACCTGTAATAGCGTTTTGTAAGGAAACTAGTATTTTTCATGGAATTATGTAGTGATAAATTATAAGGAGGAGCTCGTGGCTAAATAATAACAGCACTCGGGTCGATATTTAGGTTAAGCCGTGTTTCCTTAGGTTAGTCTGTGGATGGGTGACCACCCTTACATACCGAGTTTCTTCCGTGCCCCGGAAAGCACGTTAAGCTGTTGGTCCCGGATGTCAGTCCATCTTTGACTGTCGTTACAGGAAGTCAGTGGCCCAAAAAGTCTGACAACCAGTCTTACCGAGTGGTATCATATTACGCAGTATTATCTGGATTGTGGAGGTCAGATAGGCAGTCGCTCCATGTAAAATACTGGTATTCAGCTGCATCCGGCTAGACTGGAAGCCGATCCCAACATAGTTGGGAAAAGGCTAGGCAGATGATGATGATATGTAGTGATGATTATGTGGAATAGACGTTAGTCGAGTGATCGCAAGCGCGACTGCTGAGCATGAGGCCCGGGGTTCGGTTCCTGGGTTGGGCAAAGTGTCATTGAGGTTTTTCATCAAGATTTTTTAATGGCAGCCACAGACTCTGAATTTGTGTTCATCATCATCATCATCATCATCATCAGCCTATAATGTTCCCACTGCTGGGACACGGCCTCCTCTCAATGAGAGGGAATGGGCTATGATCTACCACGCGGGCCCTGTGCGGATTGGTAGATGTCACATGTCTTCGAATTATTGATTCTAGGACATGCCGGTTTCCTCACGATCTTTTCCTTCACCGTTTTGAGAGCAGTGGTGATGAAATAAATTACACAAAGTAATGCGCCTGTCTGGGTTTGAACCCAGGACTTACTGTTCGTAAGTCGGGGCTGCCACCACTGGGCCTCCGCTGCGCTGGATTTGTGTTCGGTTGTCCCCGTAGGACGTGGGACTTACAACATCTGGCACAATGTGATTGTACTATTAGGTACACCTCTACCTAACCCTGCTAGGATTACAGGCGCGATATTATGTTTATGTAGTAACGATGAGCGATTCTTTGAAAAAGTTAGTTGGCAAAAGGTAAAAGTTTACAAGGTTTGATGGATCGATGAGTAAAGTTTACCATTATTTCAAAAGTAAGGAATTCATCATAATATACAGGCTTCAAATAAGTTTTCTTTCTTTCAAATAAGTTTCACTGAAACAAACAACTGTACTACTTAACTGTGGTCGTACTTTGTCTAACACGTTTGATACACGAGGGCATTTGTTACTGCAATTCTCAGCTCCATAACAACCTCGTCTGTGGCTCGGGTGTGAATTCCGCCTCGAGAGCAATAAAGAAGTTTCCCCACTTATGTATATTTTTATTTAGTACACCATGTAGAATCATCCAATTGACGAATGCAGGTGACTAAATCGCTACCCTGTGTGTAGTAAACATCAAAACACAAGCATTCCAACATTTTTTTACTTGAAGGGTTATACTGATGATTTTGATGATTATAATTCTATTAACTTAGATGTCTTACAGCTTACAGCCGTGAATCATATTTTAATCAACATACAACCTAGCACTGGCCTGCAAATATGTCGCGGGCTACCCTTTCAAAACATCCATTTATCCTTCCTTCTACCTCCAACTGACAAAGGTTGATCCTAATTACATTTGTATAAAATAGTTCAAGCTGCGAGCTATTTATGAACCCCCTATGTCCGGTCCGAAGTGTGCCGGCCACAACTTTATTGCGCCGCAGTTGCGGACAGGACAGGACAACTTGCAGATAGTGGACCTCGGTGCGGAATTCCGGATCAGGATGCAGTTTGCGTATGGTACAAGGTGCAGGCTTATTGACTTTCCGTCCTTTGATCCTGAGCGAATTCATTGGGAACTCAACCCGGGGTCATCGAGATATTTCAACTTTAAATACCTTTAAAATACAAGTTTTGAATATAAGTACTACGTTGCAAAAAAAACGAGGAAAACGTTGCAAAACCGGGTTTTTTTTAAATATAATTTCTAAATAAAAGTGAAATACACCCTGTATAGTAGCTTATAATTTCACTTGCAGCTGTTTTCTACTAAAACTTACGTATAAGGGCTGAATTCTTGTTGCGCTCACGGTCGGTCGAGTACAAGAATACTTGTGTTTTATATACCACCACACTGCGACGCTGACGTGCGCGCGGCGACCGACAGCCGTACTTTGTTTTCGCTGACGTTACGACTGACCGTACGCGACCGACCGTCTGCGCAACAAGAATTCAGGCCTAACTGTTCTATAAACAAAGTTAGCTTGAAATATCCGCGTCGCCTACCTGTCACTTGATTCATAGAAAAATCAAAGAAAGCTTTTCTGTGACGTTTTGTTTCTAACCGTCCGTAACCAAAATGTCAAATAGACAGAGATAGCAAGCTACCGAAACCGGCTAGTAGGTAAGTTATTGAAAATGCCCGTTAGACCACACCCCATCAGAAATACAGGAGCCAACTTGGAAATGCCAAATGCAATCTCGAATTCTGTTCGCAGTTTAAAATTATTTCAACCAGTATAATGTTAAGTTCAGCGTCGTGCTATCTAGATTCAATTAATCGTAGATTCGGAGATTTGTAATATCTCGGTGGAATCTTGAGACATTCAACATGTTACTTTTTCGAATGTTTGTAACTAGTTGAATAGTAAACAGTGAACTTTGCTAGGCGTGTTTAATGTTGTCCCGAAATTGACACATCGTATTCAGAAGTTAAAATGCAACCAATTTTAGGTTTGATGTGTGTTTACGCAATAGTTACTGTTTTTTTTAGCTTTCAATTTCTAATCTTTACCATCACTATCACTATCACTACATATTATAAGACAAAGTCTCCCGCCGCGTCTGTCTGTTTCTATGTATGCTTAGGTCTTTTAAACTACGCAACGGATTTTGATGCGGGTTTTTTTTAATAGATAGAGTGATTCAAGTGAAAGGTTTTAATATATAATTTACGCGGGCGAAGCCGCGGGCATCGGCTAGTTTTATCATAAACCAATATTTACATAATCAACTACTAATTATTAAATAGACTATAAAAGGTTATCAAAAAACTCCTCAACGCTTTCAGCTAGTATGTCCTCAAGAGACTGGGGGCGTTGCCACGTTGTATGGCAACACTTAGATAGCCTCTAGCCAAGGTAAAAGTCAGCCCTTCACGGGAAGCGTCAACTTTTATTTTAGGTCCCCCTGTTGTTACCTTGTTGTTGGTATGCTTGTTGTTGTTGCTGTTGCCTTGTTTCTCCAGCTGAGGGTGACCTGCAGAAGTAGTGCAGATCAGTATCTTTTGCTTTCAGCATTAGCACTATAGGAAGAAAAGTGTTGTTGCCTATCACAAAAATAACACTTAAAAGTTATATTTGTGTATCTATTTGTATTTAGTCATATATCCTTTTGGATTTGGGTATATAGCAACATCACATCATGCAAACCAGATAGACACAAAAAAACCACAGGGCCATCCTAAAGGTTGACAATATGAACCTGCAAGTTAGAAATAAAGGGAGGTTTATACCCCTCAGGGAGGTTTAAAAGCAGTAGTTTACTCCGGGCTGATGTACCTATTACTTATGTGTTTATTTTTATATTTTTTTATTTATATTTCGTTTAGTGTTAGAGCAGATTAAGGCAGTGGTCCGACCGCCAACGATGAACGAGAAACGAGTAGAACTAAAGACTACAAACGAGTTGGCGATCAGCGGGAAGCGAGTGTGTAGTTTCGATAGTCTTTTCGCCGGGCTATAAGCGGGTGTGCAAGTGCGACGAGCGATTACTCGCGCCACTTGCCCGCGGTCGCTCAGTCCTGTGCAAACATGCGCGCGCGTTACACGTCCTAACTCAAGGTGCAAGCGAGCGAGCATCGCTGAACGAGTATCGCTGAGCGAGTTTATTTTTGGAAGCTCGTCGCTCAGCGACAGAACTAGTAAAACGAGTCGTCGCCAGCTGTGTGTACAGTCAGAGAGCAACTTTGAATATATGCATCTCTTTCGTTTACACGGAATGTATATTTATTGTGCGTTGCTTGAGAGAGAAAATCGCCGATAGTTGGTCTTCTTGCGGTCGCACCACTGCCTTAATCTGAACAATATGAAGGAAATCATCATCATCACCTGCCTAGCCTTTTCCCGACTATGTTGGGGTCGGCTTCCAGTCTCACCAGATGCAGCTGAATACCAGTATTTTACAATATGAAGGAAATATTTATTGTTAAATTTCTAAAAGAAATTAGTCTTGTGCGGAGGGTTAAATAAAACAGGAGTTCTTCTGTTGAAATAGTGTATTTTTACAGTTTCAAAAAAATCAATAAAATATCTATTTAATTAATTGTTTTAATCATAAGGATTACAAAAATAAGAATTCTTATTATAACAATTTAAAAAAATATTTTTTAATTACATAGCTTCGATTGCATCACCCAAACTTTAAAATGTTATTCATACTTACACAGCTGAATACGTTTTATTTTACTAAAAGAATATTTACAATGACGGGTATTACGTCTATAAATGGAAGACTTATAATTAAATTGACTATTATAAATGAATTTTATGATAAGTCTTAAATTATGTCATGTTTAGAGATAGCTACCGATCACGCCGTAATAAGTTTAGTACATGACAAACTAAACATAGAAAAGTAACTATTAGTGGACTCTTGAATACATTTATTTTACAATTACACTTAATAAATACAATTCAATTAATAAAATTTACATATTTTTCAGTTTACTTATAAAATGTCACTTAGTTAGGTAACTACTCTGAAAACCAAAATTATTACGAAAATATACAGGCTGTTGCTAAAACTGCACCTTGTTTTTTTCAATTTGTTTGTTAAACAGTTTTTCTAAAATGCTGCCGAGCTTAAAATTAAGTTCCCGTTACTCAAAATAGCTGATTAATAAAACAACATAAAAGCTAATTGCATATTGTATTTGATTAAAATTGGGGAGTAAGCAGTATCGTTTTGTTGTCACTCCAATGTGTGAAAGACACGGAGCTATAGAGAACGTCTATCGCCATCTCTTTCTCACTCTGGATTGAGATAAAACAATACTCATTTAAGAAGTTATGGCAGGCCCCTGTCCGCTGCAAACCGGTTTGCAATCGTCCCGAAAATAATTTATTGAAATGATCATCATAAATCTTTTAGCATTTTCATGCTTTATTCGGGGATTTCTCTTATCTTCTGTTACATGGAAGATTAATTAATACCTAGATAATTTAGCGTCTTGATTTCAGCCACTAATTATCATAGAACCAGTTAAGTATTGTTTTTAATCCGATTGACGAAAATAAGAAGAACTAATATCACTAATGGTGGCAGAAATTTAGCATGATTATATTAAAACATGTTAAATAAAACTGAAGTCGGTTAATTATTTAAGATCCAAACCAAAAAAAAAAACAATTGTTGAAATCAATCTGGTAACACAATATTTTGGCATTCCGGTCACCCTGGCAGAAACTATAAGGTAATATTTGTAATACTACAGAAAAATATTCGTATGACTTATTAAAAGAGACCAGTAAGATTGGCACAACATGTAGTCAACATAAATAAATATAGATTCAACCTTTTCTTAGTTTAAAGGGTTTATATAGTGGATATTTTACAAATAGAACTTCGAGTTTGAATCGCTTTGCTTGGAAAATTCCTGGCGATTACTAAGCGATTACACGTTAAATTGCATATCACATTAAACACTAATTCTCGGTTTTAACTATAAACTATTTACTTCTTTAAATTCCCGAGATTTCCACACATTTCTGCACCATTCAGCACACGAATAAATCTTAAAACATTTGTAAAATACAAACGAACATAGTCAAAAATAAGTACAAAAGTGATAGAACCAAAACTTGCTATTGATATTGCACTACTATTGAAATGAATGAATAAGCAACGATTTACTAAAATGAAATAATAATAAATGTAAATAGTTGAGACATTAAAACAGATTATAATTTACGCTATTTACAATCCTTTAGTGCTAATCAGAGTGTTAAGAAATTAGTAGAACTAATTTTGATAAAGAAACTTTTCTACAATTTGAGTTTCATAGTACCGACTCCGAAAAAACACTAACAGTTGACAAGCAACTGGCAAGAGCTAACAACTAAATAATTAATGGCATTATAAACTTTCAACTGTCGTGGAATTAACGTAGTGAAGTGAGAAAACAGTTTACTTATCTCAATAATATACTAGCATGATGGAAACGCCATATTATCTATTCTTTATAATATTATAAGTAAAATAATGGTTACGTACTGGATGAAATACGCGATTTTATTAATCTTTACGAATATATTGAAGTACAGGTTATTGTTCCTCGATATCTTCTAGCAAAAGTTACTGTAGTCGAGGCTAGGATTACAAATGAAGTTATACCAAATCTGTACAGACAATTCTGGTGTTTGCAATAAATGGACTCGTACAAGTAAAGTTTTCTCCTCTATTTGTTAATTCGACTAATTTAGAAGTTATTGTCCCATCCGGAGAGGTCGTCTGGCGGAGGTTCGTCGCCATCGGGAGGATACTGGTCGAAGTTATGGGTGTCCACCGGAGACTTCACTGTAGGTGTGATCGGAGGCTCCAGGGAACGTTGTGCCAGGCCCTCCCAGTTGAAACCGTCGAACCACCTGAAAAATGCACAAAAATATGAGATCAGCTGACAGTACTCGTAAGAAAATTGGTATAAGAACGCTGTTAGAAACAACAGATTACAATGATAATTTTTGTTCACGACCCTCAGCATTTAGAAACATCATTTTCGTTTCCTCAATAACAATTTTTAACAAATTATTACTCTTAAGCCTGAACTTATAATTAATAATTACGTCCGAAATCGCCAACCTGTCTTAAGCAAGAGTGGCAATCAATGCTCGTGCCTTCTCTGTATGAGAGGAAGCTTTTACCCATCAGTGGGACAGTAATAGACTGACATTAATAAATTATAATTATTTATTACTCTTCTTTTCTTAAACATCTAATATGTACTTACTTATGTTTCTGTATCTCCGTGATGCCACCTCGTTGGTAGCCAAGTCGTTCAGCAGGGTTATCCCTGCACAGTTTCTTGATGAGGTTAGCCGCGTTCCTGGTGATGCATCGAGGGAACTCCACAGCATCGATACCCTTGAGGATCTTGTTATAGGTCTTCATGGGATCGGTACCAGTGAACGGCGGTGAACCCGTGAGAAGCTCGAACATAAGAACACCTAGAATAATAAAAATGATGATGTTAATAACGAAGTAAGCGAAAATAACAGTAGAATTAAAAATTAGAAACGGCTTTGCATATTTGCTGATGATAATTTTGTAATTTAAGGAACTGTTGATTTTTGAAGCAGTAGATTATGGGGTAACGAATTGTTACAACAAACATGATGTCATAGATGATGGGGTTCGTTAATCGAAATTTGATTTGGTAGGAATAGTAAATTATCGTTACGTAAAATTATCAATTTACATCAAATACATGTTTGAGGTATATTACCTATCTGAAACCCATCATGGTTCAGGGAATGGAATGGATAAAAAACAAAACTAATTGACTTACCTAAGGACCAATAGTCAGCACTAATATCATGACCACGGTTCATGATAACTTCTGGAGCTACATATTCTGGAGTGCCGCAGAAGGTCCAGGTCTTGCGACTTGCTTGCAGTTTCTTTGAGAATCCGAAGTCAACTAGTTTCACGTAGCCTTTAGAGTCTAATAGTAAATTCTCGGGTTTGAGATCCCTGGAAACAAAATACAAAAAAAAATGTTTTAAACCAGTTTTAGATGTTATTAATATTCATGTTACCAATGGTGTCTACATTTTCCTTGTAATAATGGATAATTTGTTTGTCATAGGTCAGTTCTTACCTGTAAATTATATTCCGCGAATGTAGATAATGGAAGGCTTCAACCACGCAAGCTGTGTAGAATCTCGTTGTGGCATCGTCGAATTGGCCTGAAATCAAAACCGCATTATAGCATTATTGATCGTCAATAATTTAAGTAGGTATTCGAGTTTCAAAATCAATTGATTTTTCTAATTACCTCGATCTCTCAAAATTGTCCACAGCTCTCCTCCAAGGCAAGTCTCCATAAGCATATACAAGTATTTACGATCTTTGAACGTCTTATACAACTTGACGATGAACTCGCAGTTCATCTCTGACATTATCTCTTTTTCTGACATGATATGCTGTTGCTGCCTAGTTTCAACGATCTGGGCCTTCTTCATCTGCTTCAAAGCAAAGCTCCTGCTGGAATCGCTCTGTATCTGGACGAGTTCCACTCTGCCAAAGCCCCCGATACCCAAGGTCGCGATGATGCGAAGATCTGAGAGACGCAAATTGGCGAATTCCTCGTTTAATCTGGAAAAGTAGGTGGTTTATTAGAAATCTGGCCTCGAACTCTATTTTTACGGTAGTGAAACGACTTCAATACTTTTCACAATGAATGGCCTCTAAGAACTTGCTATAAAGAAAAGACTCGGAAGGTGGTCTTGACCTAACAATGACCATCACTGGTTATGAAGAAAATACAATAGCAACTGAATAACTCCAAAAACATTCACCCTTGATTCCTACAACCAACACCCTTGATTTCTTTTAATGTTGTCAAGGATGTGTCTAGTTACTTCCTCACTCACAGTTGTCATGGCAAAACTATAATTAATTGATATAAATAAGCAACATAATCAAAACCAGTAAACCGGGAGGCTCATTGATATCTATAATGTCAATAAATACACAGGTTGATGTAACGCGAAATTGAGCGAAAACGAGACAGGCACGATTTTTGATACCAAAGTCTACATAGGTTTTGAAGAAAGCTTAGTTTCTGATACCATGTGGTATAAACTGTTTTTCTTAAACTACTAAGTAATGGCCCCAAAATGTCAGTTCATCAACACAATAATAACTTTCCTATGGAGTTAATTGATAATCTTTTGTTTTTGCAGCGATTCCATTACTAAGTCATCCAGATGCGCTCGCGCCTATTGTTTTCATTCGCACCTCACAATCTGTTCTGCAAAAACGCGGGAAATGTAATTGTTATCGCTCAATGCCGTGGCAGACATATTTTCTACGTCAAAGAGGAAAGTTAATAGCCGATTTGCTTCCACTCTTTAATTAAATTCGACATTGATGGGTAGAAAGTTTAGGAATTACTTCTTAATTTTTACAACTTACCGTTCTTTCAATTCCGTATTGTTTGCATCAAACAAGAAATAAAAGTGATTATAGGCGGTGAAATCAAGATAAAAATCGTTATCATTTCCAGTCATATTGCAGTACCCTATTGTTTGAAAGTCAAAAAAGATGAATAGTCACACAATGGTTTACACTTCATCTGTGTGTTGGGTTCTATGATGTTATCGTAGTTGGCTTTGATTCAGATGGTGTGAACTTGACATCGAAAGAATTACCCAGGCATTAATGTCTTCTTAATTAATGTTTCAATTTAATCATTCCATCAAAATATAATTTACATTGTTTACACTAATCACCACTGACTCGAGAAAAAAAACTGGTCATTAATTTTAATCTACAAACATCAAATTCCATTGACTGAATCGTAAAAATATAACTCAGATTGTTTTACAACTAAAAATTTTGGAACAATAATGACTTAAGTCGACTGTACCAATTTGTATGAGAACGGACTAACATTGTAACAAACAGGACATGACACGTATCATGTGAATTGTGCTAATTATAACAATGACTCACTTAAAAGGGTAGACAAGATCATATTAACACATGAAGCTATAGATGACTAACGCACAAATGAAGGTAAAAGTGTTGACTTACCGTGCTCTGCTGTCTCCTTCGTCCTTGTATTTGGTACGGATCTCGTCTAGAGCCGAGATGAGTTGGTTGAACGTCTCCCGGTCGATGACGAGGCAAGTAGTGCCCTCTGGCGTGTCACAGATAATGTTCGCCGTTCTAAGATCGTCCCTGGAATTTTAGAAAACCATGTTGCAGTATTTGTCGTTTGTCTTGGTATGGACATGTAATGCGGACCGATGAAAGGCATGTGACTAAAAGAGTGACGGAGATGAATGTTGATGGATGGGAGAGGAAGGTTAAAGAAAAGTTGGATGGATTGTGTGAAGACAGAAAGGAGTAAAAATGATGCCATGACGTCTGACAGGCGAAAATAGAAGAATAAAACGTGTAGCGACCTCTAAAAAAATGGGACAAGAGGAGGAATTGTTTATCATGTTTCTATCTAGAAAGATAGTCAAAAGGTTGTCGTACAAGTCATTAAAGTAGGTATTAAAGTCTCGATTCTTGGCTAAACAGTGAACAATGACAATGACAAAAATAACATTGTCTTCATAAATTACTTCACGTTAAACAATCATAAATTCTTCGTTAAGATAGCAAGATTTTATAGTCAAGCGTTTACAATGAAAATGTTCATAAATATTCTGATAGTTGCATGCAAGTAAAGCTTACCCTTGCAATGCCTTCTCTCCGAAGAAATCGCCTTTCGTGAGAGTTCTTATAAATTTCTCATCGTTACTGTTTGGTGGTTTCTGAGTCACTTTCACCTGAAAAAGAAATAATCATGACATAAGCGTCTACGACCATTTATAAAAAAATACAACATAACATTACGTCTGTATTTAATCCCCGAACGGTTAGGCATAGGTGTACCTAATAGTGCACCCAAATTTCACGTTTGCGAGCCTTTTGCCATCAATCGGTCTTTTGCTGCTGAGAAATCCTGATGGAAAAACCCAAACCTTGCCCGGGAATCAAACCCAGGACCTCATGCCGCGTCGAGCTTGGGGCCACTCGACCAACGAGGCAGTCGAGGCAGTTTTTGGTTTCTTTAATCTTTCCGTTGTGGAAAAAATATATAATTAGCAGTTGCCGTCAAAATTGTCTGTCGTTTTTGTAATGGCGTAGATGCTGAACATAATAACAGGTTGGGTGAGCTTATTACCGTTATTATAAAAACGTGAAACGGACGTTTAGACAACATCGAAAGTTGTCATTAAACTCCGGATGGACATGAAGTAAAGCACGCAGGGCTAACGGGCATTTATGTTCAGGCATCATAATACGCTCAGCAATTTAGTCCCGAGCATGTAATTACCGGTTCCGCTATGTAAATTACTAATTAGCCTCTGCTCCTGATAAGGAAGCGATAAATTCTTTATGTTTCTCCGGCAATCTAATTCAGTAAAAATTGGATCAACCAACGGTTACAAACAATGTGGAATCGGCTTTATCGAGAAACTAAATCAGGTATCTAACTGTAAATACCAATAATAGAACATAAATCATAAAATAAAACAGGAACTAAGCTAGTTCAACAATAGAGCGAAACG
Organism: Xestia c-nigrum; assembly: GCA_916618015.1. Classification (NCBI taxonomy): domain Eukaryota; kingdom Metazoa; phylum Arthropoda; class Insecta; order Lepidoptera; family Noctuidae; genus Xestia; species Xestia c-nigrum. Next base: position 11,527,731 of record OU745261.1, on the reverse strand, counting down.
TGATGAATGCTCAATGATGCATTAAAACAATAATAGCCGAAACGTTCACACCTCACGACGAATTAAAAACCTAAACATAGACCGTTATTTTAGAAACAGCTATTTGTACCTTTGTTATATTTTCATAGAAATAGATGTGTTTACATAATTATGTTAACAGCACAACACAGACCCGACACCTATAAACCGTTTGACGAAAGACAGGAGAGTAAACACTGCCTTATCTACCTATGTAGACCGGAAACTTTAACGACCCAGTTTAATCAAATACAAACTACGTTAGGAAAAAGAGTGTAAAAACTAAAAAGCAGACCAAGACTGATGAGATAACAACGGAAACAGAAGAGATAATGTAACTTCAAGCAACTGTTGCCGACTATGAAGTCATCCGGATAACTTTACAAGATCAACAAAACGGGAACTTTTGTCACACTTCAGTGGCTTAAGAGGTGCTCGCTTTATAAATGTTTATTTCTTAGAAGTATAAGAAATGCTCTATCCAATCATTTGGTGTAACGAATGGTCTGTGGTCATTCAATCTATTGGTTTGAAACAATCATAACTGGGTGGTATTCAATTTTGATCTTCTTTTTCTTAGAGTATCGATTGCAATTTAAATAATTGTTTTCCCAGAACTTGGCGCCCAATACAAGATGTAAAGGGTTCTTTAGTGCAGGTTAAGTGCATCTAGGTCAGGAAGTCTAGGTGTTCGGGCTGAAAGGGCCTACATACGATCATGGTTCATTTTATTTTTGTTATAGAATAAACAGTAACAGGACATTTAAGGGACATCTAAACAGGCAATATTTTCTTTCAATGCAATATGACAATCAATGAATATCACAAAAAAAAAAATGATGTCTAATATGTTTGAAAAGTATACAATCCCGGCAGTATGTCTCAATTTGTATATGGCTCATACGTTGGCCTTGTACGCGGGCTACAACATCCGTGAACATTGGCTGTCGAAGTCACTCGACAAGACATGACAGAATATAGCTGCAAGCCTGCAAATCACGGCAAACTTCATGACACTTAAGAAAGAATCGCAGGCACATTGCATTAAAGATATTGCAAGTTTAGAAGCCTCTTAAGTTTGGCTGTAAGTGTTGTCAATGCTGGCGGAACGAGGGAGGGACATATTTTGTCCGTGCCCTGTTATTATTTATGCATTATGCCATCATACATTTTAATTTTAGCTGTCCTCATCAGTGTTTAGGTTCAGTAGCTTGAATGTTCATCTAACTAACCGGTATTTAATGCTTTAGCAACACAATTAATCGTCGATCCGTAATGTTTGTTCTAAATAATTTAATTTGCATATTGGTACAGACAGACATACTGTAATCACGTAATGCAACTCCTTCACCCGACTAAGTTACCAAGTTGTATGGCTCTATTGACTATGTGAATATTCAACAGGTTACCAAACAAGATTACTACAAAAATTGGGAACGTTTCGCTCGTAATAATGAAATCATCAAAGTTTGAGAAGAATAAGAAAATTACTTCATTCTTACGACTTTATTGTTAACTTTGGTATTTCGCAGATTTTAGAACAATGTTGAGACAACCTTGCGGATTTGCAACGGAGTGATAGCAAATTTTTCGGTCGTAAAATAAGAAGACATTTTTCATTTTTGTTTTAACTGTATTTTTCTTACTTTGGTTTTGAATAAAATTCAAGTTGGCTTTTTTAAAACATATAATGTCACCGTTAAATTGTCAACACGTTATATTGTAATATCGCTAACGATATTGTAAACTCTCGAATTATTGTCAAACGAACATAATGCTTACAATAAAAAGCATTATTTTTCATGAAATGGATGCGATGGTAGTCAACTCACGCGGTGTGGAGGGAAGGAGGGGTCCCCCTTGCCCAGTGGTACCACTCTCATGAAAAGATACTGTACCATTTCTGAGAAATACTGATTAATATAACCTAACCTTAAAACACTTTATATTCCCCTAAAAAGTGTAGTCGACGGAGCCCCGCGACGGGGCCCCCCGGGCCCCTATTTCCGAGTGCAGGGTTTAAAGGAACCTAACTAACCTAACGGGGGGAAGTCCCGATTGTGGGGGCAGAGATACTTCCGTATGTTCAGTTGACAACAATTCGAGAGATTACAATATCGCTAGAGAGAAACACGGTATATTGTAATATAACGTGTTTGACAATTTTACGGTGACATATATACCATTATTCTTTTGCCTTTGTCTCTATGCACTTGTGGTTTTCTCCTTCCATACTTCTTTATTACTCGTCATCTCATCAGACACCTCCTTTCGTACCACATCATGTTTCACACAGTTCATCTTTCATCTATCGTTTCTTTGGTCTTCCTCTCTATTCTTATACCCATCATCTTTCTGGTAGAAAACAATAAGTATCATAAAAATGTTATAACGGGCAATTTATCTCAAAATATCTAGAACCACCTTTCACATACTTAATGGGTAAATGTCAACAATAGTAATTCGTTTTATTTTATCCACCAAAGACTAGATAACAAAAATCTAAACGAGTTCCATAGACAGGTAATAGAGTGGTTCCGCAATCAAATGTATCTTTCCACAGTTTATCTAGGAATATTTGTTAATTGAGTTGCGGTAAATGCTTCATTCGATACGATTTTTTTTATGTAAATAAACTTATGCACATGTACGGAAAAAGATTTATTATGAAATACATTTGCACGAGGCAATACAAGTACATACGTTTGAGGAAATAACTTTCTCACATCAGTCGAATGTAAAAATGAGCATAGGTATGTAGGTACCTTCCTATCAAATACAGCGTGTATTCAAAATTCAAATAATCCGGTACTTTTCATTACCATGCACAGAAAACAAAGAACAAGATTAAACAAACAATAAGTTCGGTGTGCCCAAATATTTCCCACAAAACGTTCAAAAATCTGGCCTCAAAATGCCATACAATCCTCTCGCTTGTCCACAGTGCGCTGACCTTGTGGCCACAATAGCCGGGCTTTTGGCCTTTACCACCTCCGTGTTATATAAAAATTGAGTCACACTGGTGATTGTTTAATGTCTAATGTAGCGATTGTAATGATTAGTCCTTTATAGATAAAATAACATCATTACATGCCGATTGCAATCTATTTCAGGCAGCTTTAATTCACACGTTACTTCGATAATTCAGTTTTCCTGATTTTGTGTTTAGATTCCGGTTTTCCATTCTCTTTTCTATGCACATTTTTGTGACGAGAAGCATTTTGCTTTGTGTTCTCCACATTTTGTATTTACCTACTTGTATTATTATACAGCTACTAGTGCTACTTTATCTTTGAATATTTAAATTTTATGTTTGTTTGCTGTATCAATATTTTCTCATTGGATATGGATAAAGTGTAAAATTAAATCATTTCTGCATTTGCACCAGTCAGAAATAACAATCAGTGTTTGCGGAGACGTAATTCTAAATGTCAAGGTGAACTTCTTGCACAGTCACCGAGTCTACTGCACGAAGCTTATACAGTGTAGTTTTGTGACAAGCTAAAGGGAATAAAATAATATTATGACTTTCAAAACTTTGTCTTATGAAACCAAATCATCAAGTACATTCGAAACGTGTTGTTTCGCAAACAAGAGCGACTAATTATTTGATTCCATTTTTAACGCGCAAAAAATCTGCTAACGATGACGCGGTTGGCAAAAAGGCAAAATCAAACAAGGCTTCTGTAGACATTAGGATATTGTTCAAATAAAACTCCACAAACACTTATGGTTTATATCTTAACAAAAGAAAAAATAATATGACTAACAAAGAACAAGACATACAAATAAAATATAATAACAAAACCAGTCTTATGTCATCAGAAGTTATATTTTGAAAGCGAAACGATCATTACAGATAATCGAATTACGTATTGCCGGAGACGGATATGTTTACAAAACATGGAGGCGTGGTCAAAGGTACAAAAAGTCACGTCGCTCCGGGCAGACGCTCGAAAGTTGAACCAAACAACGAAAGTGAAATTCCCAAACTTAGTGAACATCTTCATTTTAAGTATGGAACAGATTTCTTTCCATGTCATCATAATAAATGACCACTAGATGACAAATACCTACTTACTCCAATATTAGTAGATGACAAAGTGATTGTCGAACCAATGTTCTTGCTGTGAAATGATGATAAAAAGTATGTAATTTATTTCTTTTAACTATCAAATTAGAAAGTCGTTAACGTGTTAGTAGCTGAAGAAGACCATATAAGTTATAGTGTCATTATTTCCATAAGTCATTTTTGGATGTGATTAGAATAAAACATCGATAAGTTTTGCAAAAACCAGTTTCTGCAGCATTATTCATTCGATTTTGTAAGACGATGACTAATCGGATCTATTTATAATTACATGTAACGACAAATATGATAACAAGCCTACGGTGAAATTAATTCTTGATGATTAATTATCATAGTTATCATTGCAATCAGCATTCTCTTAAGATTTCTTGTTTGCCCTTTGTTAATAAACATAACTCTTTGATAACAAGAATTAAGTAACGAACAGATAAATTTGTGCGATGAAATTCTGTAACCATCGAATTGATTCTGCAAATTGCAACAACGCAATAGAAACTAAACTGCTAATCCGGAACACCAAAATATTAATTGGATAATCGGAGTTCCGGGATAACAAAATTGAATAATCTTTGTGAATACAGTTGTTTGACCACGTCTGTTTGTTGGAAGGATTTTAAGTGGTTTTTACCGTTCTGGATTAAGTACTTTATGCTCGTGACTTTGCCCGCGTGTAGTTCTGTAATTGTCCCATGGGATCGTATTAATCGATTAAAAATTATCCCATGTAAGTTATAAACTATCTGTTTGCCAAATTTCATCTACATCCGATAAGTAGTTTTTGCGTAAAAGGGTAACAAACATCCAGACATTCATACTTCCTCAAAATCTTTCGCATTTATAAATAAAACGATATAAGTAAAGGAAAATGCTTACCTGTCCTTTAGATATGATGAAGAAGGTGTCACCGCGAGCACCCTGCCTAATGATGTAGTCGCCATTTTGGTAGTGAGTCTCTTCTAGTACATCGGAGATCTTGATCAGCGTGTCTTCAGGCAAATCTTTGAAGATCGGTACGCTGTTGAAAAAACAAGCAAAACCGTTATAAACTGGACCACAGATTATGTCATCAGAAAAAGTAGGCTCAACTGTTACGTTTGAGAGGAGAAAGTATTCGACCGATGGCATATTATGGAATTTTTACGCTATATAAAAACAAATATGGTTGTCAATGTTATTATGGGCTCTCGTTCCGTTACAGTTTTAACAAAAACTGTTATGCTGTATCTTAGTTTTTTCCCATCTACATTTTTCTCAACACCAAGATCTTTGTTAAATAACTCTTACATTTACGAAGCTAGTCGTTTACTATCGATTTTATTAATAATTATAGTTGGATCGTTTACTTATGTAACTTCTGCAATCAATTTACTTCCACCTAGTTGTGTGCATATTAAATCAATTCCACAAGCTATTCGGTTGAAAGTGAACGCCAAAAGGTTGCTGGTCAACTTTTGTGAGGTTTCCTTGGGTGAGTCATGTTATGCGAACCTATAAGCGAGGTAGGTAAGTCAAATATGGATTTGATATTTTTGTTACCTACAATATTTGTAATGCAACGACAAATTTGGGTATGTTGCGTATTTTGATGTATATCTTGACCATTTCGTAATATTTTTCTAAATGCAATTCAATATGCGTAACAATTATGGAGATCTATGTTTTTCTATATTTTTGTAAGTAAAACTTATTTATTTATCTTTATAAGCTACCACAGATCAGAAAGTTACGCTTAATTAAATAGTATCATAAACGTGTTATTGCAATAGAATAAAGATCTCTAACAATTTTATTGATTGCAATTTAATGGATCTATATACAGCTGCGCAATGGCAATGCACCACTTATCAGACAATTAAGCCCACATAAAAGAGAGTAGTCAGCAGAACAGTGAAATATTATTGTAACTGTGCGTCACCGTTGCACAAATGAAAATTGCTTCCATCATGTCATTTTTCACGGTCAATACTCTTTGGACCTAAAGTATATTATGTCAATATTTATTATGCTGGCCGATAAAACAAAACACAGTTGCGTAAGTTCTAGAAACATTCCAACATTGAGAATTATTTATCATAGCAAACATGGTTCTAAGAACATGATACATGAATGAATTAATAAGTTTACTGGAATTTAAACCATAAACTAAATCAGTATTGTGTTATGGGAGTAAAGTAAAATATGAAACAGAAACAGTTTTTCTTGAAGTTGGCAGTTTCGGCCTCAATGCAAGGTTTGACAGTGTCCTCGCTCAAATTGACAGCGGTTGGTTCCGCAATGTTAAACTATTTTATACCTCATTTGACTTAGTTCTACTTTTTGTTCAACGTCTATGCATAGAAATAAATTGCTTTATTTATTTAAAAACATTTCCGGAAAAGTTTAAGATATTACACGGATCTTTCGATACTAGAGTAACACTGACAATGGGACGCTATTTTGAAACCTTTATGAAAAGTCTTGAAAAAAAAGTATTTGGGTCACGCGTAATTCATGTCACCGTAAAATTGTCAAATACGTTATATTGTAATATCTCTAGCGATATTGTAAAATCTCGAAATATTGTCAAATGAACATACTGCTTACAACAAAACGCATTTTTCGTGATATGCATGCGATGATGGTCAACTTACGCGGTGTGGAGGGAAGGAGCCCCTCCCCCCCCCATTGGTACAACTCTCATGAAAATATATTGCACCATTCCTGAGAAATACCGATTATTATAACCTAACCTTAAAACATTCCCCTAAAAAGCGTAGTCGACGGAGCCCCGCTTCGCGGGGCCCCTATTTCCAAGTGCAGGGTTTAAAGGAACCTAACTAACCTGACGGGGGGGTGCCCCAAGTCCCGATTATAGGGGCAGAGCATATTTCCGTATATTCAGTTGACAATAATTCGAGAGTTTACAATATCGCTAGAGAGAAACACGTTATATTGTAATATAACGTGTTTGACAATTTTGCTGTGACATATATTATACAATTATACAGCTTCTCATAAAAGATATACTTATACAGCAATAAGAAGTCGTCAATACAGCGACGGTCAATTGCTCAGAGGTTTTCTAAACAACGAACAATAACATAAGTAAATTAATATCTTGTTGCGTTGTTTAATGTTGTTATATTGCAACATCATGTAACTTGATGCTAATGTACAAGCGGGTAATTAACTAAAGTATGTCGAGGCAGAAGCTACTACTCCATGATCAGTATCTTGTACAGAGGAAAACTGAGTATCATTAATGATTATATCTACACATATTGCAAGATTAACGGAGCATTCAATATTTCATCAAAACGGTTTTCATCGCGTTCTTGGGGAAGAGTTTCTAAAACAATTTTCATAGTTATCTGATGATCGCTAATGTGGGCAACAATGAAAGTTTAGTGACAGCAAACACCACTTATATAAAAATGTGAAACAAAATAAGACATCGTGAGTTATAAATGTGTATATATATAAAATTCGTACTAAATATTTGAATACTACACGAACAAATAAACATGGAAACGTTATCAACAATGTTTACTAAAGATCGTCACAAAAATCGTACAAAATGACTGGTAAATAACAATGATATCAAATGACGGCAAACGTTACAGTTATCATCACGCTGAAAGAACAGCTGAGTACATACCTATCGCTCGAATTTAATTGTCTGGAAAGATAAACAGGAAATAATCGTTTTTATGTGGCGTAGGAAGATGTTAATAATGCTGCTGGGGATTGACTAAAAGAATCTGTATCTTCAAGAAGAAACAATTGTGTAAAAATAGCTTTATCTAAAGAGTGTAAATCAACCCTTAGCGAAGCCTAAAGGCACCTGTTCTCCCCGTCATTGCGATTACTTTTTTTTGTTGTAAACCATACCTGGGAACCTACAAGTTATGGAGATATTGGCGGTCAAAGTTCGAACATTTTCACAATTTTTCAAATACTTGTTTGTAAGGTCACAACTTTACTTTAAATACCTCCATAACTCGTTTACTATTAAATGCATCAATAAGCACAATGTTTTGAGTGATTTACATTGAGTTTTATCGTAAAACGTGATTTTTCACCCCAAAAAAAGGCGTTACCACAAAAATTTTTGCGTCGAGTTACTTAGTTTGATGTAGGTACAAAATGCTTGGTTGACGGCTTCTGGATGGGGTCTGTTTGCACCCTGTATCCAAACTAATATTATAAATGCGAAAGTAACTCTGTCTGTCTGTCTTTCTGTCTGTCTGTCTGTCTTTGCTTCACGCCTAAACTACTGAACCGATTAGTGTGAAATTTGGTACAGACATAGTTTGGAACTTGAGAAAGGACATAGGATAGTTTTTATTAAAAACTGGCGGAAGTCACTATTCCACGCGAACGAAGTCGCGGGCAAAAGTTAGTATTTTATAATCCTGTCGTCTGAATTATCAAACAAAGCCTGCATAGGCATTAGGCACTGTCATACAAATACGATAAGCTATGTATTTGAAACCATAGATCCGCCATCCGCCATATTAGATTTTCAACATTCCTTATTAGTCAATGACAATGCATGGCGCAACACAGACACAGATAATAAATCAGTCTAGCTAGAGGTTCAGACTAAAATATTACGTGCATTTTGGTTGCGTCTCTGTTGGGCAAAAATTATACATGTCTTATGTACCGGCTAGTTCTGCTTTCTTAGAATAGATTATTACGTCTGTGCAGTGAAAGGCTTACAGTCTCAGAATGTCAACTTGCAAACGTGACGGCTAGTAAGTGAGTATTTCGTAAAATTGCGCGCGAGTGCTTGAGCAATATTGCGTTGACACTGGTTTCGCCAACAATGGCTTTGTTTTATTGCCGGTTGATAGCCAGAGGAATATAAACAGTCTGTGCGTAGATACTGAATTGCTTTCGTGCGTTCAATCCATGCTAGTCATTGCGTGTTAGTTTGGCATAGCATTTAACTTTGCAAAGAATTGGAACAAAAATGCATCAGCAAAGAAGCGTTACTAAAACGTGACCCCGAAAACTTTATTCCAAAATAAAACTAGACTATGATAAACCGGTTGCATCTAAAATTGACAGCAATGATAATATTTCATTGCTTCTTTTTAAATTATTAGTCGAGAGAAATCATCCATATTCTTAACATCAACCCGACAAGTTCTAAAATAAAGCAGCAAGCAACAACTTAGATTAACATCGCGATGTAGACATTAATCTCGAAGATGATGGCTTCAACTAAGATGGATCACCGTGCTAAGAGCATGTACGAGTATTTCTTAGGATATAAAGCAGCTGATGCTAAGCATTCTATAACACGATACCCTTGATTGTAAATGGAAGGCTGTCTAGAGTTACACGATACCCGAGCCGAACAAATAAAACTTTATGGCCATAGGGTACAGAAATGTTCAAATATTTCATTGCTTATGTCGTCGCCGTAAAAGTTTAACGATGTTTTCTATCTATGCATTTCTGACTTTTAGATTCACGTAACACAGTTTAATTAGCTTTTCTACGACGATCAAGCATTCGAATGTAGGTTACCAATCAATGTGAACGTTCTGATGTTTTCAACTCTCGCGAAGATTGTTCCAATAACATCGTTCACGTTATTAATAAATTAACATTCGTGCGTTGCAATCTGTTCACATTCACCACTCGTGTCAAGGCCCGCTCTATAGACGGCATTGTAAGAGTGTGAGCCCGTCGAAAGCAGAAGAATGGGCCATTGCACGCCCATTGCATTTGCATAAGTGTCCTGAGGTCAATATCCTTCTCTGTCATCGGTTATACTCTCACAGGCAAGACTGTATTGTTGTGCCCGGCTAATACAGATATATGGAAACCATTCAGGAGGTATAATGAAGACTTCCGTATTGTATGCCATCAGGAGTCTCGAAAACATGAATAATACATTATTGTTAGTCGATTTCATGCGCTTAGTGAACGTAGAGAAACATATATGATTGTGTTTTCTTTGTCATTCTTTACTCATGAAACTAAGGCAAATATTTACCGATTCTAATCATTGTTAATGCCATCATCACACGTTTTGTTATAAACATATATTATGTTTTATACAATATAATGAGTTATTATTCATTATGTGAACTGTATGTTATGTAAGAAAGAGCAAATGAAAGTAAGAGGAGGTAAAGAATGGACTAAAATAAAAAGATACAGTTGACGTAGATTGGAATACAAGTTTCACTACGATTTCTTTTGAAACAACTATTGCAGAACGAAGTAATGTGATATTAGATTTACAAGCAACATGTGTTTAAATGGGATTTAGGGCGAGTATTGATTCGACGTAAGAATAAAATACGGGAACATATTGAACATTTTGTTTGTCAGTCAAGTCAACACACTCCGGGGTTACTGCCCTCGCTATCGTAAACAACAAGACTTTTTAGGAAGGATAAGTCGAAATAGCACATCTAAATAAAGCACAAGCTTTTTTAAAAAATGTGGATATTAATGCTCAGACTTCTGTGCCAAGTGTGAATGATCCATACGATTTATTTAAAGATATAGCTCAAACCTTTCACACAATGATTCGTATTTCTCCGTAAGTCATAGAAATATTGATGTCACCATTAAATGAACATCATGGCAATTTTATTGCAATTTATGAAGTGAACACGTTTATCTAGGTTCTATCTAAATTAAAAACGAATGCACTAGAAAGTGAGTTATTTCTGATGTCGATACAACTTATGTGTACATAGTAATCATGACAAAATATTGATTCTTTCCTTTATGTTTGAAATAACTGATTGCGATACCAATAAATAAAAAAATAAATAAAAAGAATATATATATATTAGTTCTATATCCAAAGCATTAAAGTCACGATAAAGTGAACATGGCGACATAAATATTCTGCTGTAAAATGATGTCAATTTAGAAACCTGAAGGCAGACTTATGAGGCCAACATGGTCTATAAATGAGTAAGTACTACGACGCCACCTACAGCTGTGCGTCTAAATAAAGGTTAATAAACTTTTCTTTAACATCAGAAAGGAACGTTAAAGCTTTGATACTGGTATCCATTATTTCATTGAACCAATGAACAAGCACAATGCCTTTACTAATAAGGAAGAGAAGGGATTGAGTCCTTACCTCTTAAGGAAGTCAGTATATTCAGCCTGGCGTATGAGTCCGGTGCGCATCATGATGGTCTGGAAGCACTGGCGTTCGATGGCCCATAGTCTACAGTCCGTCGCTGCCTTGATGGTGGCAGTACGTTTGCAGTTGTAGAGGATAGCCAGTTCGCCGAACACTTTGCCTGGTGCCATCGTGCTGAGGTATTTGTTCTCTCGGGATACTTCCACACGGCCCTCTGTGGGAGAAACGGACATTTCAGAATCGATCGCGAAAATACAAATATGTATGTCACACTAGATCGAATCCCGGTAGGAGCATAGGTATGTATGTTTTTGTGATGAGCATAAATATTTGTTTCCAAGTCATGGATGTTTATATGTGTAATAACATTAATAAGTATGTAATTATAAACAAAACGTATCTATGTAGTATAAAAAACTACGTGGTGTCCATTACACAAGCCTCGTTGATTATTGTGGCACTAGATGGCGGTTTTTGTATGTTTCGCGATATTTTTTTATTAGAATTTATGAAGGAACCCGAACCTGAGCCTTGTAAAGTGACTCAAGTTTGGCTTGCCATAATATTATGATGTAAAGGTACAATCTTTTAGGTGGATATCATTAACTAAACAAAGCACAAGCACCTTAGACCGGCAGGACATTCTGCGAATTGTAAGTACGTTAAAAATTATTCAGATATAGTTGAATAAGTAGGTCGTTTAAATAAAATTCGTGTCAAGACAATTTAAAAGTGCAATTAAACTGTTAGCTTAAACATAAATAAACATCAAGCTGGATAGATATGAGTTATTGAGGCTAATGGCTTCAGACCTTAAGGCTAGTTCCACTGATCCACACGAATAGTCTTTTCATACTCGATTTTCTACTTTTTTTGGTTGACCAATCGATAAATTAGCAAAGAGGGTCGTGTATACATAAATATCTGAATATTTAACTGCAGTTTTCAACCAAACTTTTTTGCACAAATTCAATAAAGTATGCCTTGCCTACTTTAACCTGTTTGACTGCAACATTTATTCCAATTGGAATATAATTACGATATCAAACAAATTTTAAAATACTGTCAAGGTTGCCAAGATTGAAATTGTCGGCGGACATTGGTGACTCATAGCAGTGAACGGAGCCGATACTGCGAAAATAATTTCTGTACTTGTAAAAATAAACAATCAAGTTTTATGACTCTTATCGTCAAGTGTGAAAGATTACATTTGTAAGCAGCTGTTGTTATCGACCATGAGAAGATAAGTGTGAGAATAAATAGAGAGGCATGTGAAAATGCAGCTTGTTTAATGAATACACGTGAGTTCATGCCTGTTTGCTCGAAGTATTTTAACAAAGTACGAAGACAAACGAAGAGGAATATCACATTAATGAGATAGATACTAATTTGTGAATGTGAAATGTTAAGCATGGCATTCTGTTCTTTGTAGAATCTAACGATAGACACTGTTGCTTTCATTGAAATAGCTTTATTCTCAGTATTAGTGTTTGCATTTCGAAGTTTTGCTGCATTAGTGTTAAGTTTATTTTATGGTTTAGATTTAGTTACGTTTGATTTTGTTTATTATTATTTGAATTTAGTTAAGAAGAATTGTCTGCTTTATACACCTTTGAATTTCAAACCGTCTCATACTATTTATGGTTTCTAATATTAGTCTTCCTACTCTTCCTCTCACTTGTTATTAAAGGTTTATTTTTATTTTATAAATAATTATTTATTTTAAAGATGTATGCTTACAGTGTCGTCTGTCACTAACGGAATATATTCAATGATTATCAATTACATAATTATTAACTATCAGGAGATATCCCGTAAGTGAATACGTATTTGTTCTGGTTTGATCTATTATTGATTAAAAGCATAGTATTGCGTAGTATGAAAAAATAACAGTTACCATAGTTATTGATGGATAGACACTGGTACAATGGTTTACATACAACACAATGTGTGGTGTTTAACAGTTGTCCTGCATGACGTTCCTTATTGTCTATTAAAATAGTTCCGTTATTATCGTTCAATAAACTTAAGTTAGCTTTGGACACAGTCCACGATCCGAATGGCACAACGGTAGTGAGGCTGCATTACGTTCTTAGGGTATCGGGTTCGAATCTCAGTAAGCGCAAATGTTTGTATGATGAGAACGGACATTTGTTTCTGAGTCATGGATGTTTTTAATTATATTAAGTATGTAGGTATTTAACTATTTACAAACAAAAAGTATCTGTTTAGTATATCAACTACCTGGTGTCCACGACACAAGTCTCGTTGCTTAGTGTAGCACTATGTGGCGCTGTGTGTAATTTCAGGTAATATTTATATTTGAACTGTATGAACCCTTTTATTTATAACTCATTTTTTTATTTACTGGAGAAAGTCAGAGAAGGACCAAGGATAGACTAAAAAAGATCAGAATATGTTGTTGGATGTTTGATAAAAACAGTAAGAAAACCGCCTGCCTGCGGGTCTCGAATCAAGGCATACAGAACACAACAAGTATAGTAACAAAGACGTGGCATATTAGGGAAATCTGGAGACTTAAAATTATCAAGTAGCAGAAGCTACAAAAATTTAAAACTGTTCCACTGGCATATCATAAACTAATATTTGCAAGAGCTAACAAAGTCACGCGGCAAGGACATCGGTGTTTAACCTCAATTTAATTACAGTCATGATCAAATCTTTTTATGTAATCATGATTTTGTAACACTATCTAGTTTAATGAGCTAATATTTGAAATAACATTATTAAAACATTAATAGTTATTACATTATTTTTTAATTTATAGGTATTTTATTTTTTGTAGATTTTTTGTATAGGCTGACAAAACAGATTTAACAGATTTTAATTTTCTACTATAAAATACTATAGGTAGTAGAAAATAAAAAAAAAACGAAAAGGGATGAATTGCATGTGACTAAAAATGTGATGAATATAAATGTCGATGGATGGAGAGGGAGAGGAAGATCAAAGAAACGATGAATGGATTGTGTGAGGAATGATAAGTAAATAAATATCGCTGGACATTAAGCACACAGCGCTATCTAGTGCCACACTAAGCAAGGCTTGTGTCGTGGACACCAGATAGTTGATATACTACATACATACTTTTTTTTGTTTGTAAATACATACTTATTATACATACAAACATCCATGACTCGGAAACAAATGTCCATGCTCATCACACAAACATTTGCTCCTACCGGGATTCGAACCCAGGATCCTAAGTACGCAAGGCAGCTTCACTACCACTACGCCTTTCGAAAAAGGAGTAAATGTGCATGACAGTTGACAGAGGAGAATGGACGTAAAAAACGTGTTGCGTCGACCCCAAATAACATAGGGCAAGGGCAGAAAAAAGAAGAGTAAGTATTTAAAAAAACGAAAAATGAAAAAAGTTCATCACGAATTTAGCAAAACGTTGCTACTTAGCGACTAAACTACAACTTTCATTGGTAAAAATTACAAGTTTCTAAATCATGTGTGAAACGATTACAATGTAAAATACTTTGGAAGTAATGTACGATAGATTGGACGTAAGGTTATATTGTTCTGATAGGTATAATAATCTTTCTACCTCTAATTGAATATGTTTAACTCCAAACGTAAAATACATTACGTTGCTTTTTTATAACCGAATAAGGCTGCGTTATGAATGAGCATCTAAAATCAAGACCGAATTAAATAAAATAAAATATTGTTTTGATAAAAGTAACATTATAAGATTTAGTCTCAATGGTTTCTACAATAAAAGCAATCTTACAATCAAAACCAGTAAAAAAAAGGTCTAATAGATGAAAACTTTGCTTTTACACTACTAACGGAATTCTGTCAAGCTAAACAACACAACACAAGTTGGAACCCTAAAGACAGCAATCACAATTAAGCAGCAGAACATTTTGCAAATGTTATAATTATAGCCTGAATGCAAAATACTAGTTTACCAATCAAACCTGAGAATTGCTGGTCAAGTTATAGATGATGTAAATTAAATACTCAAAGAATGAAAGTGTTTCAAGGCGACAAGCAACATAATGCTCGGCATATAATACCCGGGGTCAGAAGTTCGGATACGTGTCCAGGCTTACGGCCGGTTCATTGTTCAAGTGTCTTACTTTGGTACATTAAGATTACAACATTGATACCGGCTTTCGAATAGGAGATGTGGTATTTGCAGACAAGGATCTTGTTTTTGCAAACAGAAAAGAATTTGTTCTTATTAATCGGTTGTTCATTAGCATCATCCACTGTTTGCTGTCTATTCTTTGGCTGTTTAAGTTTCATGGTTGGATGGAAGCTCCATGAATTCCTGGTATTTTTTAATTACATACATTTATGTTTGTGTCATTCAATGGTAGACTTGGTTCACAAGGAAAAGCTAGGAATAGTCTTATTGAGGGTCTATTAGTAATTGTTAGGTTCCTGTTACTATTGTCCTTCAACTGCCATTAATGTATTTATGCTGAAATGTCTTTACCATTTAATCGTTCAACAAGGTCGCACTACGGTGGTCCATTGTCTTGGCACAGTTAATGTCTTAAACCTGAATGTGTGTATAACAATGTTGGAGGCGGCTGTTATGTTCCTCGCAAATAATAAAATCAAAAGAAATCTTCGAATTAACTTTTGTTAGTTCAGCATTTCTAGAATCAAATCTTGAGATGATATTTACTACTCACAAGTACAGCTTCCAAAAATATGAAAAAAAACGAACGTAAGTGTGTAGAAAATCGATTTTATGAGGATTTAATTGTTTTACTCGCACTTGTATGAAAAAATAGTATTAGCCGTAATAGTACACAATTACAATAGAATTACCATTGCCAATGGCATTTCATACATCAACCTCCTCATATCTATGTTAATTATTATACCACTATTCTTTGTCGTACAACTAAACTTTGCAATCAATAATTCAAATTGCTGTATTACAAGTAGCTATGTTAATACTCATATTCGTGCCTGACTTCAACCAAAAGTGGGGCAATACGCAGCCAAGTTTAATTGATATGCCAGTCTCGGTGCGTTTAGCAAAGTACCTATACATATGCCAAGGCGCTCAAAACCTCGATCGTAAATGGACTAAGCGTGGCGCAATGTCCTGTCCCTCTTTAGATTTCGGTTAAATTATTACGAAGTCTCATTTATAATCATTGCCATGATTAAACGGAAAACTAGCAGAAATCGCAACAGAGGAAATGTACTAATCAATTTACCGTGTTGTCCGTGTTGTCGCTTCTAATATAGACCGTCATTTCCCGTGCGTGGTGTAAGACTCCAATAGAGATTGTATCAAGATAGTGGGCAGCAGCATCCAAGTACTAACACACATCGTTGCACTTTGACCAGTTATTCGCTTGTTAAATGTGATTAACGCAATAGACTATAAAGTTGTCTTTTGCAACAGTTCAGAAGCTAACATTGTGAGTTCTCATCATAGATGATTTGTATATCACAGCAGAATATTCTCACAATAACCAGCTACTAATCCAAACAAAGCGTAGGCAACTTATAAACAAGGAGGTAACAGATCCTTATGATGAAACACTTAGTCATGTGCGTAGGTATTTCACGGTTCATATTACGTCATCAGAAATGTAATTCGTGAGACCTCGAAATTGTCCCACCGGGAGTCGCCATAACATGTTCATACACACATCGATCAACATCAGTACATGTGAGATCAAAATAACTTCCTGATAACAACTATGATAACCGTTTATATTGAAGAGATATAGTTATGTAATAAAACTAAATTATGTAATGTAAGGATGTACAAAAATTTACCTGTGTCTCCATTTCGAGGATATTTGTCAACGGACTTATTGTTAGGCTCCAGACGCGTCACGTCTAACAATATACCCGCATCCAATGATGATTCAGTAGCAGTACTGTCCCGCTGGCAGAGATTACCCGTCCTCCTCTTTCTGGTTCCGTAAGTGTGCACCGGCACTATTAACTTAGGTCTAGGTATCGAAAAATCCGAGTCCGATCCGCTAGACGAACTTTTCGCACTTCTAGAAAACACACCATTACTATTTGTGACACTTTCTTCACTAATACGGTTTTTTTGTGCCCCGAAAGACATAATGTCATTGTATCTGTCATACCTATCATCACTTTTCACTCTCACTGTATTGTATCCCTTTCCATACTTATCACGTTTGATTAGTTTTGCAACACCGTTTATAGTCCGATAGTCACTTTCTTTACTCAGATCAGTAGAGTGTAACCCATTAGCAATCGGCGGGGCTGGTTGACTTTGACTTCCGTTAAACATTTCGTACTGCATTAACGTCAGCTGTTCGCTCGGTGACAGATTTCTTTTCGGTTGAGTGACAGTAACTCCATTATAGACCTCCTCAGGCTGAGCCGCGTCGAGATAAGCTCGAAGAGGCGCTCTTCCTTCGCTTTTTACTCTTAATGATTTAGAACGAAAGCTAGGTTTACTATCTTCAATGCGTCCGTTTCGTTCGTTTGCCGGTTGCGTTATGTGCTTAGGAAGTTGATCGCATGTAGATAACGACTGGTTAATAGGCTGCATGTACAAACCCAAATCTTCCGCTTCGCAATCCATATCGAGGTTCTGTTTTCCGTTCCTGGACTTCATTGGACTTAAATCCAAAGTTGCCATAGAATTGATCAGTTGATACACAGTATTTCCATTTTGTTTTATGGGCTCACTCTGAATAAGTTTATCTTTTTTCGTGTCCTTCTGCATCTGTTTTATCTTATCACTGTCGGTGTCATTATTCTGTTGACTTACTCTGGAATAGTACTCGTAGTATGATTCAGATGAGGGGTCAGGTGGGACCGCTCCGGGATCAGGTAACGGATAAAAACTTTTTTTAGAATCAGCTTTTCTTTGTCGGTGTGCATATTTTAAAGAATCCTTACGTTGTGGTGGCACAGGTGGTTGTTTGCTATTGGATGCAAACCCTTCGATATCCCATTCAGTAAAATTCCTACGTTTAACTCTTCTTAATGTCGACGGTCTATATCCATTTGGCATATCCTTAAAACTATAACTATGTTTCAATTTATTCTGCGCGAGCAGATTATTATTCGCTCTCGCTTTCTCTTCTATATTTTGTTGGTACTTAGCTAATTGAGATATATTTTCATTAGGAACATCATTAGAATAACTATATTCATTATCTTCCAATGAATACGTTTTGCTCTCATAATCTTTATCGGTAGTACGACCAACGTCTCTGCACGATTTACTTCGTGATATTGAATTGAATTTAACGCTGCCGTTGGAATGGTCATCGTTTTCATTATATGAACTGAGATTCTTTGCACCAACCCAGTTGGCCGCGTACACAAGGTCCATAGTCCTGTCCGTAATGGACAGCCACGGGTCCTCCATGACCGCTTTTCCTGGATAATGCTTGATTTTCATAATGTCGTTGAATTTCTTAGTCTCGTTGTATTTACATCATTGTGTAGCCAAAACGTTTGCCTGTGAGGATTTATACTTAATACTGTTAATTCCATTTTCCCGTTGGAATATTATCGATCGCTGTTAAAGGTTACGACGGTCGGACGTCATTAGACGGGAGATTAATGTGACGCACTCGCTGTTTTTGTTAGTTCGTAATAATCAGGAACATAAATTACTCGAGTCAATCTGTGGAAGATCATATTTGATGCTGCAGCAAAATTTTCAATATTATCATGGGATTTTGAAGTTTTCGTTTAAGTGAAGTTAAATGGTTTGGTAAACATTTTTTAATTCTCCTACTAAATAATTACGTTAAGAACGGCGCGTACGATTGATTAATGTTTAACAATGGAGTGATTTTGCAAGCACTATTATACTTATCCGTGTCTAGAAACTCGATTATTTTTCCCGAGATACAAAGCGAGTGCACCTTCCCGACAGCTGCACAGTGAACAGCATTGCTAACGAAGTAGGTATCTTGTAAACTCACCAATCATGTGAAATTGAAATTCATAAAAAAGAACTTTGATTTTTAAGACTTTATCGGCAATTGTAGCTATTTTTTTCTTATGAGAATACTACTGCCAATTTAAAGTAAATCTATTAAAATAAAACAACAGTTGTGAGCTACACTGGGGATGAGCACAGGCCACTATTTCATAACTCTTTACAGTTATATCTTTATTCATAAAAATATTTATATTAGGCACAGCTGCATCATAATGCGAGGATTTCAGATTTAAACAGCAATGAATAGCAGTTGTATGTTACGTTACGTAGGAACTTGAATTATTGCAATCTGTCTGATTCGACCTTTGCTTAAACTTCATACATTGGTATAGTGATTGCGTTATACATCTATGTAACAAGAGGGTTCACAAAGAAATGACCTTCTAGTGTGTGCTTCATAGATAATTTGGCAAAAAATCGTCCTCGACCAGTAAACTTCGCAACAGCGGACGCGTCACGGGAGGCAAACACGACCATTGCTTAAGAAGTAGTTTGGTCCAATACATCAGCAACGAGGAAGCGCTAACTGGGCCTCAAGAGCCCATAAGGCGAATGCAAATGGAATCACATTGCGTAATAATTAGATAATAGGGGCTGAGTGAGTGCGAACGGCAGCTGGCGAAGCAACTGCTACATACGGCCAGTTTATGTTATTAATATAATAGCACTTTCACTGGGAAACTCAACAACACAATTTAATTTTAAAGCAGATGTACAGTACATCGAGATTATGGAATCGAAAGTCAGTCATGAACTAGAACTACAATTATCATATTACACAGATAAAGGAATCAATAAAAATAATGTAGGTGAAGAAAACAATAACAAAAGATACGTGTAAAATAGTAGCAAATTAGCAGCAATCATTAAACGCCTGATCGAGTTAGTAGGAAACGATTTCTAAGACATCAGCCGATAGACGAGTTGAAACAAGTTCATTGGTCCACATATCCAGTCGGCTGGTCAGCGATGATACGTGAGAAACATATCCAGGAACTTGAGAAATTGTGGCCAATGCATGGTTAACTATTTTTACATGAATAGATCAGTAATAATACCGAAAAAGCTAACAGAGCTAGCTTCTACAGTACCCAACACTTTCAAAATAAAAAACATTCTCTACAGTATTTTATGATGTTGTGACCAGAAGCTTTGAAAAGATTTCATGATGAATTCTTAAGACATTTTGCGATTAAATTCTTTATAACTTCACTTGCAAGGTTTCCTAGAATACCTTTGTGCTCTGGTGACAACGCTGACCATTCATGTTTAAGATTTTTAAGGCTCTATTTTTTTTAGGTTTGTTACTGTAAATGCCATTAGAGAAAACAAATTCGAAACGGAAAAATCCTTGTATTGTTTTAAATAATGAATTGTTGTTATGTGCACTACTGTTAACAAAAGATAACAGTCTAAACATTGAAAATTACTCATCAACCTTATGATATGCTTTGCACTCTTGTTCTACATCATCGAGTTCTACAACGAAAGCAATAAAACCGTTGACTCATCAATGGAGTACAAAGTCATTGATAGAATTACAATATATTAGTCAGATACACGAATAGCACGCGCTGAATTTATTTAGAACTAACGGTAGGTTACTCGAATCATAAACAATAGCAGCCCTTTCTCCTATTCAGCTGGCTTGACAATTCAGTGTGACATTCTCAGAACAGTATTCTATGAGGATTATGTCAGATATTATACAAACAAGACCTAACCCGAATGACAGATATTCATCAATCCGTTATGTCTTGCCACAGCTAACAATTATTGTATTATGTCGTAAAATACCACGGCGGTGTTATAATCATCAACTGGCGTTTCTATTTCAAAATATTTATTTTACACAAACACTTTCTACGGTCCGATGATAATTTTAATAATCGGTACAGTTATTATTATGATAACATCATTTTTGTGCAGTATTGTTGAGTTGACACGCAAGGGAGACAAAGTCTCTGTGTGGTATATTGTGACTATCTATCTATACTTTCTAATCTTTGTTTGAATACAAAAACGTGACAATGATTCGTACACGCATATTAAATCGATTTATAGTACTCGATAAACAAGTTCCAAAGTGTGTTAGTGCAACAATGATTTCAATAAGTTAACGAGGCGTGAACTGATTCGTATTGCAATACTTAAAAGGTATAATCATTAATTATGAAACTGGTACTTGATTGATTCAGCAGTTCACAACACCAAACTTCACTAACTTATTAATGGACAAGGATGACTCTAAAGTGAATGAATGGTCAATGTAGCTAATATCGCAAAAAAAGACGAGGTCTAACAAGATGCTGATGTCATACTGTTTGGCCAAACGCAGGCATAGAAAGCTCGAGGCTGCTCGGACATTAATATGCTAAAATATCTTCACAGTGAAGACAACGTTCCAAAATACTTTCACGCCACACGGGTAGTGCACGCAAATACGAGAGGCTTGCAATAACCTTGTAGTGCATGAGAGCCTCCGAAACGTTACTTTCAAATCGTGAATCGGACTAAAGGACACGATGTTTATAAAAATATGCTCATAAAATCCAATGACTCCAAAGTTTACAACTTTAATAAAGATGTTTTTACAATATCCTCAAACATATAAAATTTTGTTGCAGCATAATGTGAGTAACATGTTAATTTTAAATCCTTTTCGGTATTCGAATTTGCGCTTATCCCCCGAAATCTCTAAATTTCTCTAGTACAGCGACAGCTGCAGCTTCCGCGAAAATGCACTTTATTTGATCACAACAACACTACACATTATTTACCATAGTTCAATGGAATAAGTCTCTTCAATTATATTTAATTGAGAAACAAAAACTATAAACAAATCACATCGCCAGTCACACAGTGAAGTCGATCGCGACTATTTTCAATTCGGAACGCGAGACATCGGGGACACAGCGACCAATCACGTCAGCGCCGCTCCGCTTACTGCTCTACTCCGATCCGATCAACTCCTGCGCAAACGCAGCCGGCTGACTGCGCGTGCGATTGAAACAGACTACGCGCCAGACAAAGACAAAACATATACTTACCTGAATAATAAAAGCTCCAAGCTCACAAAAGGTGGACGAGGTGGTGAACCTTTTAATTTTGATCCTAGAGATACTATAGAGCATTAAGTTGCTACAAAAAATGAGTTTCATTGCGACAAAAATGAATTTTGGATAAGTACTAACAATCAGCACGAGTGTAGTGTACGCATGTATCGCTATACACTTGTTAAAACATTGAAACAATCAAAGACCAAATGATCATAATAATGAAAGAATTTATAATATTGCAAATATTGACACATAAATACAATTATATGAGCCTGCTTCATATACAGGCAAAACGAATGCATTAAAAATGTATTGTAAAATTGTGGGTGAATGCAAGTTGTTATAATGAGTTGAATCGGCAAGGTACCGCCCGTGAACGGATAGCTATCAAATATTATGCGTTGAAGGTAGACCTTCAGATAGACACCGAAAAAGTCATTAATCTATTTTAATAGCGCCTTTAACAACGTGGCACATATCAACGAGTGAGATATGAGAAGTATTTCTGTTAAAAACACTACTGCCTTAATAATTAGGGATTTTAAAATGGACTGAAGTAAACGGGTAGCTTTGGTAGACATTGAGAGATGGTTTCGCAAGTTTTTGCACATTTGTGAAGTCAGTGACACTGACTGCGAAAAACATCACAATGCACTGTTGTTGCTACATGCTAAAATACTTTATACATTCATGTAACATTTGTGTATCATATAAAAGAAAACACACATCTGAATCAGAAATTGGAAAAACTGAAGATTCAGAGAGTCATCGTGTGAAATCATTGTTCACACTGCGCAGTTTCTGAATGACTGTGCAAATAATATTGCAAATGAAAAAGAAAACTTTAACGATATCGCTAGTGAAACAAATAAAATCGAAAAGAAAGCGACTAATAGATTAAATTGGTGAAACAAACAGGGTAAATTTAAAATTACGATCAGCCATTGCGGCAATCAACGAAGCGTAGGAGAGCATGAAATTTTTGCAATAGAAGCAAGAATCACACGGAACTAAAATCTACAAATTAAAGCCGACAAAAACAACAGTAAGAGGAAAGTTATCACTGAGTGTAAATCACGTAACCCGTCTTCAAAACCAGTTATTATGATCTAAGATTTCAGAAGAGCCATATTTTATAAAGAAATGAATTCTACAGTTAAATTTTCTCGGTACAACGTGCAGTAATGGGTGCAGAACATAACCGCATCGTTGGACATCACAAAGATATCATCATAAAAGTATTATACATGTGAATTCGTGATCATAAAACCCGTTCCACAAGACGTGTCGAAGTTATAAATTAGATTTATGCTTTATAATTTGCCTAGTCTGTCTGTTTGTTTTGTATCCTCTACTACCACTATATTTGCTTTATCTACGAGAAAAATTCCATATCGGAACCTGTCGTAATTATGTGTTATATGCTATTGAATAATTACTAAATGGTAAAACACCATGTAATTACGGTCAGCGTCGACGAAACGAAAGTTCAAGTAAAAGTAGAAATGCTAATCGCAAAGATGTTCAGTCGGATTTCATTTGTGACGCAATTACTCCACGGTCAAGGCTGTGGGCTGGAAATGTTATGGTTTCACTTTTAGCATGTTACCTTAAAACTGGTATTGGAATATTTGAAACTGCCGATAGTAGACATAATACTCATGACCTCTGCTTTATCTGCAGTATTTGTTTTAAGGAAAACATGATTTCAGGGAATCCCATTTTTTATCCGCAATGAACGTACCCTAGACCATTTCTCAGAATTCCGTGTGCATTTCAAAGGAAATTCCAAAGCTTTAAATAAGCCCAGTTCTTGCTTTATTCATTTAGTCAACCAAATGGAACGAGTGAATAGATGCTCGTAGCATTACCTCCAGTTGTTGCCTTGTCTAATTGAACAATGAAGACAGGCACGCGGCCAATTCTTTCCCCTCGTTTAAATATAACGTAAGTACTTTCAATGAGTGACGTCATTGGCCCGTATCTTATTTGAAAGGGTGTCCGTAAGGGCACCTCGATGAATACGTTCACATTTTTACATCAGCGGAATGAATGGCCCTCGGTTGATTACTGTGTATTGTTTGACATTCTTGCGTGTATAGTTATAATAACATTGATATGTTCTAAGGATTGCTATAATAATTTAATAACGCCTTTTGTGGCATAGCTATCCCACTGCTTGTGGTTTGTAATTTAGCAAGAAACTGGTATGTTATATAATCCTATGAAAACATCATTGAACTTTGTAACATGTGATGATAAATTCACAACTAAAATCTTTATTATTGCCACAATGGGACTACTGCAAAATTGAATCTTTAGAAGAAATTGTTGATCATGTGATTGGTGATATTACAACAATAGCAAACATACAAAAGCGATCACTTACATATAAGTGCTATTTATCTCAAACAAATTGAACTCATTACGCAACCAAATTATGCGTTAAGTAACAAAAGACAGTTGTAACAAGTTTTAATAGAGCCAATATCAGAATTGGGTCACAACAACGAGCCAAAGCAAATGTTTATAACAAGAACTATTCAGATCGTTAAGAGAAATCGCTTGATACGGATGGTCACCCAGCTAGAATGCATGCGTAGAGACAAGTGACTGGACCCGATGATGCGCTTCTAGATGATTGAAACTAAGTGAATGTAGCGGAAGATTTAATTTAAAATTTGTTTGGCAAAGATATTTGAATGAAAGTGCCTAATATTTTTATGTGCAAGGAATATGTCTCAAAAAAGTTCAGTTCTTCTTCTTATCGTGTCGATGGCTTTTTATTAGGTAGATTTCCTTTTTTTTTTTAAATCTACCTATTGGTGTCTCACCTACGGAGATATATCTATTAAATGGGTTTGGCCCAAAAACCAGCTATGCGAACTCCGTTTGCTTATGCAGTCATAAGATCGTCAAGGGTGCATGAAAGGAGCCTCCCCGAGTGACGTATTCGTCCGGCGGACTATGGGCAATCGACTCTATCGATTGGTTTATCCTTTCACCACGATGGCAAATATAAAGTTCAATTAATTCTTCATCATCATCATCTACAGCTCCACTTCACCCACGTCTGGGTATACGCCTCTCTTTGCTTGTGCCAAGCTCCACGTTCTTTACCAGTCTCATCCAAGATATTCTTGGATGATATTCAGGATGTTTGTTACTAGATGTTTATTTGTTACTTTAGATACAGCCTTTGAATTGTTTAAATCTGTACGTAAACTGGACTAGGGAGACGGCTCAGAAAAACTTTTAACATGAATATTGGCAACTTAATTTTTAGCAACATCATGGATGTTACCAAACGGTCTATATGCTATTTCATACGTTGCCTCACATAATGGTAACAACAGATAATTTGTCACATCCCAAAGTAATTTTAGGGTCACTATTACTAGGTGCGTGATTCTGTGGCTATTCGCACAATAGGCTCAAATGTTTTGAGGCATTAAGGTCGTGTTGGCCAACGACCAGGCTAAGCGAGTGGAACTTAAAGGAAAATTGCTTGTTGCGTCATGTTGATGCGACTGGTGTTGTAAAATTTCGGAATAAGCCAATTTTATACGCACTCAATGTAAGCAAATTTGTGATTGCAATTGAACGTGACAAGCTTGTTACTAAAAGTATTTCTTCATTGTTACAAATGAGATAGATTTTAATTCTGATCGTATCTCCTGAATTAGGTCATCGGATAAGTTAATGGCTTGCATCTCTTGTTTTTTTCTTCATCTCCTTGACTTTTTTAACCTATGCACCTATTTATTTGTCCACTTGAAATTCAAATGTTGTGCTAAATTTATATTCCAAAGGCCAAACCGTTACATAAGTTATGTCACACTTGTTTTAAAATATCTATTTGTTCAATTCGTTGGGAATACAAAAATTGCAAAAGCCATTTTGTAAATTGAAAAAACTGTTCCTTTTGCTTATTTTAGCACGGAATAAAGAAGTGTAATAAACCATTATTTCGTAACTAATAGACGTAACCGCAGGTAGGCGAAATTTTAAGTGAAACTTAAATTTATATCACAGAAAATGGTTCCGACGGAAAATTTCGTAATGCTGTAATTACTTAGAAGTGACTTATTACTTATTTCCTCTGAAGTTAGGCATTCACTTGTGGCACAGTTGCCGAATATATATTTTTAGAATATGATAACAAAGAATATATATACAAGTCAAGACACGGAACAGTCTGATAACATTAATGATCTACTTAATGAGGGTCAGATGGTTTCTTATCAGTCCAAAAACTGTGGCGTAATTATTTAAGATAGATTCATTTATTCATTAGTAATAAATGACGATAATATCAAAAGTTCCACTTAAAACAGTTAGTGTATTTGGAAATATCATGCTATAGGTCGGTCGGCCTGACGACAAACTATATTTCGACAATATCTTTCTCCGATTTTAACATTTTTTAGTTTTGAATGACTAAATTTCAGTAATTAAGAACTTAAGCATTCATAACGCCAGATTTAGTTTCTATTTCATCAGAATATTCATGTTATTCAATTCAACTAGACCAGACATTTAATAAATCCGTAAAGACATTTCAATCTCCTATTGCTAGGCGCTATGAAAACGTTCCAGTAGATAAGCTAGTGTAACAGCTCGTCTTTGTGTGCAAGTGTTCTACGATAAGGTAATATCATCAAACGTGTCTATAAGCATTTCACTATAATATCATGGCACCTGCACCTACTAGGCTCACATGGTGATTAGTGTTTGGGTATTTCATAACATGAACTTTACGTCGGCTAATTTTCAAAGGTTATTTTATCATCTGCCTAGGCTCTTTACAAATTCGCTGGGGTCGGCTTTCAGTCTAACGCGCTTAATTAAAGATATTTACTTATTCAACAAGTTTTAGAAGGATTCGTTTATGAGCTGTTAGAAATACAAATAGCGATTTTTGGTGGATTGGTGAAAGATTTTTCTTCTATTTTTTTCAAAACAATCCAATTTGAATCTCGACCCTAGTAACCATTGGGATCTAAATTGTTGCAAAATTAACCCGAGTAGCATTTGAAGAATATATAAGGAGGGAGAGGACGGCTAAGGAAACGATGGATGGATTATGTGACGAATCATATGAAAGAAGGAAGCAAAAAAGCGTGACGGTTGATAGAAGAGAATTGAAGAAAAAGCGTGCTACGTTACGCCGACCCCTTGTAAAATGGGACAAGGGCAGTATGATCATGATGATGATGAGCGCCCATTTCAAGGAATTCACCTATTACCAAACCCTGTATAGATCTGGAATCAGTTTACTAATTTCATTCATTCTCTTGTCACAGACGCATCCGAAGAATCTTAAAGATCAAATATTTTTCTTTAACAATGCTATTATTCTCTTTGATAAATCAATTGATTTGCTAAACTGAATACAATAGTGTGTGACGTTTTTTTCTAAATATTTTTAATAACAATGAAGAACCAATGCTTCATTAGTAAAGTATTTAGTTAAAGTAGTACCTAAATTCAGTTACCGAGAGGCAAGGCCTCAAGAGTCAAGCATTACTCACAATTTGTTGCAACACTTGTAACCAATCAAATATCTTGAATCTTACATGCCAAGTTTTCTCCGTGCCTCGGAAAGCACGTAAGCGTTGGTCTCAGCTGTCATTTATAGACCTTTAACAGCTGGCACAGCCAGCGGCGCCAGACTTTCGGGCCAATAACTGTAACGAAAGGCCCAAAAGTCTGATACAGTCAGTCTTGCCAAAGGGTGTCGTAAAACCCTGTACTAACTGGGTTGTGGCAGTCAGATAGGCATTCACTCTATTAACGATACTGGTATTCAGCTGCATCTGGTTAGAATGGAAGCCGCCCCAACATAATTGGGAAAAAGGCTAGGCAGCTGATGAATCAGCTGCCTGCCGTAAAATTGTCAAAAAAAAAAAATTGTAAAATTCTCTCTAGCGATATTGAATTATTGTAAACTCTTGAATTATTGTCAACTGAACATACGGAAGTATCTCTGCCCCCATAATCGGGACTTGGGGCACACCCCCTAGGTTAGTTAGGTTCCTTTAAACCCTGCACTCGGAATAGGGGCCCCGCGACGCGGGGGTCCGTCGACTACGCATTTTAGGGGAATATAAAGTGTTTTAAGGTTAGGTTATATTAATCGGTATTTCTCGGAAATGGTACAGTATCTCTTCATGTGAGTGGTACCACTGGGCAAGAGGGACCCCTCCTGCCCTCCACACCGCTTGAGTTGACTACCATCGCATGCATTTTACGAAAAATAATGCGTTTTATTGTGAGCAGTATGTTCGTTTGACAATAATTCGAGAGTTTACAATATCGCTAGAGATATTACAATTTAACGTATTTGACAATTTTACGGTGACATACACATACATCGAGTATGGAGGTTTGTCGGCGATAAACCTTTTATCGCTCAGCTTTTTTCGATATTTTCCTCTGGAATCTATTGTTTCCACTGGACTCTAGAACTGTCTACTTTAAATCTTGGGTAAGCCAAGTAATCGAGTCATACTCCATTATCTTTCAAGAATATTTTATTATAATCTAAAACAGCTATAAGATCACCAGCGCCTTCAATATTGTTTGTTAACGTCAATTCAACATAAGTGACTACAAGTACTGGTACAACTTGTCCACAAATACTTGCCAAGTCTCACTACTTCATTTATGGTAAATCATACACGTTACTGGCTCTATAATTCAGGGCTGTCAATCGCTTGACAAAAAATTTCCTTTCCAAGACTTGTTTAAAAAAATTGCCATCCTGTCTATTATCTTGATGATATATCAATCATTAGATTCAATTAAATTCTTTAATTCAAAATAGTGCTAACATTGTTACAGACATTTCAAGATACAACATACAGACATTATATCCCACAGATAGGTCCCTTTGGTCCCAAACAAGGTTTACACCTATGACTTCGGAGACTTATTGATGGTCCTCTTTAGCTTTACATAAAACTATTACATTTACGGCTTATGTTCTAGAACTAAGTATGAGTTCAATCTTTCTGATTTTATTCCATAATCAAATATGTGTGCTTCAAACATTTTGGGTTCTATTTTATAGGTACTCCATGGTACAGGCCTTCAAAAATCAAAATCAAAATATTATATTTTACATAGGCCTGGATGGGCACTTATAAAACGTCGAAAAAGGTGCACGGTTCGCGTTGGTCGATTCCATGGAGAAGAACCGGCAAGAAACTCCATGGTTCTTTAATTCCAGACCAAGAATTATTATGACAACGGGAAATTACGTTTATAATTGAGAACTGTGGAAATCATTATGTATTACCGATTTCACTGATACCTGCCACTTTTCATCCCTTATGGCTACGTAATAAGGTTGAAAAGTGGTTGATAGTCAGTGAACTCAGTAGTACGCTTTGGAAACTGTCTAACGCATCACTGACTGTGAACCCTACAATTCCAGCGATCACCGCCGAGTTCTATGAACATCGCACAGCAAATTACACACGGGCGCTCTTTACTTTCACTTAGAACACGACCGGTAGCCCGAGGGGCTCCAACGTCACCTATTATGTCGGACAAAAAGTCGACAAGGTCTTGAAACGATCTCCGCTTGCCAAGGCCGCCGCGGTTTGATCACGCATTGTCTGTGTCTGTACTGACAGATTTTTTTGTACATTTCGTAATAGTACCCACAGTACGTACTTTTTGCCCTCTTTATCTAGTTTCCGTTCTGGAGCGTTTTCTTTTGTTATTGTTTTCGGAATAGTGAGATTTATTTTAAGATTGACCTTTCTTAGTTATGTCTGATTTATATTTTATGTTTACGTTGTTAAAGCTATTGTAATGTTACTTGTAACGCGTTGTTCTTTCCTTCGGCTTTTATGACCTTTAAACATTACAAACGTGTGTTTGCTATTTTTTATTTATTTATATTCGTGTTCCGTCAACAATAAAATATTATGACAAAGTCAATGCTGTAATAAATATTTACATTTTTTTGTTTATATTTTATTATGAAACTAATAAAATATATAAACTTGCAAAATGATTACTAAGTTATTAGGTATTCAGTGACATTAATTACGCCAAATCTAATGAATAATTTATTATTGCTTACCTTGTGTCGTCCGGCATTCAATGGCACAAGTAACATTTAAGATTGAGTCTTAAAATTAAGTTAGTCTAAGTTTGTCATAGATCATAAAAAAGGTCAGGGTTCTGAAGTTGCAGGTATGGCTACAAAAGTTTAAGTTTTTTAAGTTTGTAAGTGGAGGCTACTCTGGGGCCTAATTCTGCTATTTTATTAAATTCGTCACTCCAACACGATTCCATTCTCATCCCATTGTCATTTTGCTTAAAGTTCGTAAATGATAAATGATAAATGATAAATGATCTTTATTTTGTAAGTAGGTTTTCACAAACACTTTTACACGTCAATTTTTTTTTTAAACTCGATGGGGCCGGTGTTTCGTACCTGACTACTCTGAGAAGAAACAGCCGAAACAAACTCAGAGGTCATAGTCTCCTTTGAAGTCCAGACATAATCTTGCTCAATTCACATGAGGATCATGTAGATATTAGTGTCTGAGATGGTCTTTTGAAGAAAGAACCATACAGATTTGAGTAAACCTGTCCAGTCAGTGCAAGCATTTGTCAGTTATCGTGTAGCTCGACTTATAACACAAGGAGCTCAACGAAACGACGAACAATACCAAAGAAAGGACATTTGGGTAGGTCGCTTATAGAACTCAAACTGTCAGACGGTTGAGGGGTAAAAAAATAAAAAATGTAACCCACATGGTCCTCACATTCACAAAAAAACACACAAAAAATAAAATAAAATTAATAATAATTTACAAAATGAATGTCAATAAAAATACGATATGTCAAATACACATACATAAAACAGTAAAAAATAAACTAAAAATGTAAAAAATAATAAAATACTGAACTAAGTATTCATGTCAAGTCATTAAATGTCAAAAGCCACAAGTAAATATTCATGTCAAATACACACACACACACACACAAAAAAATAAACAATAAAGTAAAAAAATAATAACCATTCATGTCAAAGTGTATAAAAGAAAGGAATCAATAATAAACAAGCGAAGTCCGAAATTACTATATTCGCAGAGCAAATTTCATTGGAGCAGCTTAATCCCAAGCCTATAAGCCGTAATCTGCTAAATTCAAAATGGTCGATCATTGGTCGGTCAATGGTCTCGTAATAAAATTGTGTTTTAATGGCATTGTCGTATTGTCATTATTAGAAAACCCTTAGTACAAATGGTTTTCTAAATTTACTACTAAATGCGAACATTTATTCATGCCAGATTTCATGTACGAGATTATCATTCTATTACATTTCTTTCAATGGAGTGTCAGTGGTTGACCATTGAAAAGTCATAATGGCGCCATAATGTAAGTAGAATTAAGAAACTTGTCAAAATTTGACTGAACTTGACCATTATGAAATCAATGATCGACTACTCTGACACTATTGTAATAGCAGATTCAGAATCCCTGTTTGTTTCAGACTGTCAGTATTCCCGAGAACTGAATGACGCATTTAACTTGGATTTGATTCATCATAGTAAATAATAACAGCTTGAGAATGTGTCGCATTTTCAAGAGTTCAATGGATTTTTTCAACGTACAGAAAACATTCATGAATGCACGATTAAATATTTGATTGTATGTCATTTTTATTAAGATTTTTTTTCTAGCAATAGTCATCATTCTAACAATGCCTGCATTTGCATAGAATGAGATGATAATATTGGGAAAACTGCTTATGAGCCTAATTTCTTCATCATCGATATGGTTTAACTGAAACTGTTCACTTCCTGAAGTTCCTCAACAACCCTTTCTAAACTAGCCAAATTAGGCTTGCAAACTTAATAACTGAGGAAAGTTTAGAGAATATTAGGAATGTGTTCTATAAAAGTATAGGAAGACCAAAGAAACAATGAATGGATTGTGTGAAGGATGATAGATAGATAGATAGATATATAGAATACTCTTTATAATGTACACCATAAAAATTAAAATACAACAGTTTTAAACATTTTATAAGGGGTAACACAATGGGCGCTCTTATCGCTAAAAGCGATCTTTTAAAGACAACCTTTGGATGGATATTGCTAAAAAAAAGGTGACTGATAGATGAAGAGTGATAAATAGGTACGGAAGAAGAAGACCTACACTGTGACGACCTTATATAAATTGAGATAAGGAAAATGATGATGATTGACAGTGAAACTTGACAGTCAGGTCAGCCCTGACAATTTCCCTTGCAAAAACCGCAAAAGTGTCAGACTCAGTATCATTTAGAAACTGATTTAAAGTTATAGAATAAAACTGAATGCACCGCAGTTTAGGAACAATCAATTGCAGGTTAGTGTAAAACTATTTTGTTGACATTGACAACATCCGTAGTAGCAGCAAGGGTGATTTTTGTGATCAAGTGTTACCGGTTGACTGTACTGTATATCTATTTCTGCACGGTTGAACACCATAAGTGGTTTCTATTTGATGATTATTCGCGTGTTTGTCACGCTGTTGTGTACTCTCTTGGTTCTAAGGTGATTATTATGATAAATAGCTAGATTTTTACTCTAAAAAATCTTGACTGTTTACCGACCGATGCATTGCCTTCAACAGTAGATATTCGTATAACATCATCTACCTGCCCTTGTTACATGTTAGCTGTCATGCTATCATTTCGCCCCCCCCCCCTTCATCCATCAACATTTATATTCATCACTCTTTTAGATACATGCGATTCATCCCTCCTCATCACATGTTCATACGAAGACAGTCGATACCCTATCAACTTTTCTGTAACTGGCCGAGTATCCGACGGTTATAACTATTAAAAAAAAAATAAAGGAGTAGAATAAATTATTGAAACTACCTAATCATTTCCTGTACATTTGTTATTATGGGTAGCTCCTGTATATAATAGTAACTGACCACTTCCTACCTCTATATCGTGTAGGAAAATTTGCAAACAAAACAGTTATAATTGACTATCGAAATATTAACTTTATATAACAAGCCATAGGTCTGATATTTACATAAATACCTATGTATATAGAAACATCGCTGTTACGTGTTGACATCCGCCCTCATTGAGTTGACCTTACTGATCCTATTTATTGAGTTTCACTAAGTAATAGAAACGCGTGCCGTTTTTTGTTGATGTTTATGAAAAAATTTTGATTGTGTAGTTTTTGTTTGTCTCACGTTTTAGGCCAAACGAGTTATAATAGAATAAAAAATCTACCAAGTTTTATAAACATTATAGCCATCCCAAAAGCGTTAAGAGGCCTGCGGAGCATGCAAATTCCATACAAACTTAATACCAAATTAATTTGTAAATCAAACATATTCTTAAGGTCGTGTGTATTTATTTTGATTGGATTACAGATTATACAGGTTTCCAAACACATATTTTGAATGTACACCGATTTAAACAAGAGTTAGGAGAAAAATATTTTTTCCATAGAAATTTTAAATTCCTAATATCTCGTCTTTATATCATTGTCATATCAAAATATTTATTTGGGAACATAGATATTCTATATTACAATCGAAATATATATACAGTAGTATGTAATAAGTGTCTTAAGAATATGTTTGATTTTCATTTTATTTTGGTATTACGTTTGTATGAAAAACGCATGCTCCGCCGGCCCCTTAAGCAGAGATGACCACAAATCTTTTTTTATTTGACCACTCGCAATTCAACCCTTTAGGTTGCCGTACCTATTGCTTAACTGGATTTTCCTGTGGTGAAATCAAATGAATTTAAGGAGGACTCTCCAACTAGGATGTACAATATAATATATAAGTTAATTCATTTCTTTATAAATGTGATATTAATAATTTGGCCCAGGTAATAAGACCAATCTTCATCAAAAGGTCACAAATCTATACCTACTCTGGTCTATCACAGAAAAAATCCCGGTGTAAGTAGACAATAACACTTTACCCGGCCTATGAATCGAACCAGGAACTCTAAGCTCAGCGGTACATCTTACCACCACTAGACCAACAAGGAACTGTACTGCGGTCGTAATTTACCATATATGTGTTTTATTTTGGTACAGTTACGCACAGATAATTACAGTTATTAACTTTATGTAACGTAATTGCTAATATTATACTTTGATTACATTTAAGACTGTTACATATTAACCTAAGAATTTAATTATAAGTCCGTTTAAACAGTCGTTACTGATTGTCTGTCGTCATAATTAAAGGTTGGAAAAAAACTAAACGTAACGAAATTCATATTTTTTATTAAGTACCTAAATAAATTAAGCAAAGTTAAAACAATAACTTTATTCTATACTAAACTCAGCCAAGATAAATTAAGATCCTGTTCGTTGATATTATGATGTGAATTTATTGTGTAGGTACTGTTTGACCGCCAAAATTGGCATCACGTTTGCAAAGTCACCGGCCAAAAAACTTACTTTGCTGCAATTTTATATGCTTTTTATGAATCCGGTATAGTCTAAAAAATTGTGAATACTAAAGCCGCGTTTCCACTAAGCAACATTTGGCAACATGTTGCGCGTCAATTGTTGCCTTACCTAAAATTGATTTAATAGGTAGACGACGAAAAACCGAACCTAATAGTAAGAATTTAATTAAAAGAACTTTTTACTGCCCTTATCAATCGGCAATGAGTGGCAATTAAGACTAAAGTGTGTATTTGTCACCGTAAAATTGTCAAACACGTTATATTACAATATAACGTGTTTTTTCTCGCGATATTGTAATGTCTCGAATTATTGTCAACTGAACATACGGAAGTATCTCTGCCCCCATAATCGGGACTTGGGGCACCCCCCCCGTTAGGTTAGTTAGGTTCCTTTAAACCCTGCACTCGGAAGTGGGGGCCCCGCGAAGCGGGGCTCCGTCGACTACCCTTTTTAGGGGGAATATAAAGTGTTTTAAGGTTATGTTATATTAATCGGTATTTCTCAGGAATGGTGCATTATCTTTTCATGAGAGTTGTGCCACTGGGCAAGGGGGACCCCTCCTTCCCTCCACACCGCGTAAGTTGACTAACATCGCATGCATCTCACGAAAAATAATGCGTTTTGTTGTAAGCAGTATGTTCATTTCACAATAATTTGAGACTTTACAATATCGCTAGAGATATTACAATATAACGTATTTGACAATAATTTTACGGTGACATTATTCACTCCTCTTGCTCGAAAATACCGTCATAATAGCGTTCCAGGAGCGGGCGTAAAATTGCACATTATGCCCTTGGGAAAAGTGTTGTTTTTTTTTCGTCTTCGGTGTTCGAAAACGCATAGGTCTTTACTCATAATTCATAAATAACTTATTACTATTCAATTAAAAAATAATAATAATAATAAAATGGAATTAAACGCGCCGAACGCCGATCTTTTTGGCAGGATGTGTGCGTTGCATTCCAGGCACAGAAGAAATAAAAAAAGGCATTGGCGCGAAATTTTATGTTTTTTTTCTGTATTATTTATTTGAATTATAAGTAGGATTCCTTTTTATCTCCCACGTTTACCCCACAGACGACACAATATTATATTCGTCTTCACAGAGAACTGAAATTACGAGTATGTTGCCGGGAAAAAACATCTCATTAAATTTGAACAACAGTACGAATTCTACATTTAATTTTTAATCAAACAAATTATCATATTAAATATGGTTATTTTATTTTCTTGCAATCGTAGTGAAAAGTACGGTGTAACACACGGCGCTAAAATCCCATAATAACTCGGTTCCTATTTACTACCTCGTCTACAACGGGTCATTTTAGTTAGCCCCTTGTATTACAATGTACTATAACGATCTTTGATTAGAAGCTAATATATAATTTTTATGGTATGTTATACTATCTAGAAACAGAGAAAATACATACGTAAGGTGAGTCTTACACTGAGTAACTACAAACATGTCTAGTTTTTCTATCCTGTTAGTCTCCCGTCAGAAGTATGCAGTAGTAAGAGTAGGTACGTACGGTCAACGTCATCTTGAACTTCGAAAACAGCCCTAACTGCTTTTGAAATAAGAGCGCTGTCACAGTCACCATGGACGGGCGGTTAACTATTCTTGGCAGGAAAAGACGCGGGTGTCACGGCAGCTGCTTTTCCGCTTTCTCGAGCGCGCTTAGGGAAAGTATCCACTTGACTTGAACATAGTATGACTACGAATATGACTATGTTTGTTTCTAAATACTATATGAGGTTGCTATTTAACAGATCTCGCCGGAAATCTGTTGTAAACGAAGGATACTAAATTAGACACATGCAACGAAAATTGATTTGGAAAATCGCCTCAGGTGAAATCTGTTGGTTTGAGATATCATTCAGCAGATACCTATGTATTATTTTTGTTAGTATTTGTTTAACTTATGATTACTTAACCCTTTCTTGACCACTGTGCCAATTTGGGAACACTTAATTAAAGAGGGTAGATAAAAAAAGTTTTGACAATAGTTAATATTGTGTGACTTTGTTGTGCAGTCGAAGGTGTGTTCATTAGGTAAAGTTATCGGATTATACTAATTTGTTCAAAAATCTTTCGTTTTGGATAGATTCAAGTTCGTTATCCGGAGGACACTACAGGTAAGTGTAATTTTGTTTTTTTATTTCATAACAGATGATGAATATCGTGAATATTGTTGATATTTTCGTAAAATAGGTACCTAATCTAACCTTTAAAGTTATTTTATTGCAGTTATTTTACATGTATATAAAAACATAGTGATATAAAAATTGGTGTGCCAATTTGGGTACAACGGCTGCAAGTGTACTAAAAATAACCTTTTCATTTACAGAATAAATGTGAATCGCAAGCAATATTTTAGTGGTACTAATGACTTCAGGGGCTTAGAAGAAGCCATCAACACAATAGCTGAGGATAGTGACGACGGCTTGGAGTATGATTTAGCAATCATTCCACCAGAGCCAAGCGTTGTGACTGACGAAGGAGATGATGATGTGCCACCTAGTACCCTACCAAACGATGTCCCAGATAATATTGAGGTATTTGTTCGCAACGTGGGTACCTACTCTGGAATCCGAGGATAGCAGTGATGATGAACCTTTGGCTGCTAAAAGGTCACGACCTTCCTTTAGATCGACCCAATCAGAGCACCCTGTCTCTGCTCACCGAGAGTCATCCAGTCTTCCGCTTTGGCGAAAGTGTTCACCTAATTACTCGACAACCTTTGAACATGAGATGATGACGAAAGCAAGAGCTGAATTTGATTACAGATTTGATAAAAAAAATGAGCTTCTGTTGGTCCGCTAGAAAGAAAATAGTATTTGCACAATGTCGACCAATCACGATTCTTATGAGCCAGTAGGTTCCGTAAAAAGATGGTGCAACGAAAAAAGAGAAAAGGACGATGTGAGCATTTCTCATCTGTTCCAAAATTATAATAAAGGTATGGGCGGAGTGGATGAACTAGGCCAAGCCATATCTCTGTATAGAATTGGCGTACACGGAAAATATGGTGATGGGTCTTATTCACTTATATGGTTGATATGACCATGTCAAATGCATGGCGATTACACGTTATCGCTAAAGAAGAGCCCACCATGCAACCATGCAATTACTATCCCGCCGAAGTGTCGCCAGACACTACCTCAAACTGTCACCCCAAAGATGTTCTGCTCGCTCTTCATCATCCAATATTGAAAGTTTACAGTTGGATGGGGTTGATCACGTCCCTGAAAAGCTTCCTAAACGAGTGCGATGTGCTGTGTGCCATATCAGAGGTCGCTGGGGTTGCAAGAAATGCAACAAAACCCTGTGTATTGAAAAATTATGTTTCGCAAATTTTCACTCATTAGAAGCCGTTGTGCCAATTTGGGAACACCACTGAAAATTCATGAAAATTGTTTCATTTGGTTTTTTTTGTGATGCTATTTTTTCTTGTAGCCACTAAATTTCAATTAATAAAAGAATTTAAAAAAACCGGTCTTTAGTTTTGATTTGGCCATTAATGGGTTAAACTTTTTTCGATTTAGTTTGGTTGTATGTGGGTATTTAGGCCCATACACTTTGACAGAATATCTATTATTTTATTAAAATTAGTTTGTGGAATTCGTCGCTATTTTCCATTACGCTGGAGCGAAATAAAATTGATTCAATATTTAACTATGAGAGATTTTAAGAAATGTGAAGAGAGAAGAAAGAAATTGAATAAAAAATATGACAGAAAGCTTTCATAATAATATTAAAAGTAAACATGCATTGAAATTTCTTTGCTGCCATCTATAGGGAAGTAGAAGAACTAGCACCATCTAGTGTACAATGCAAAGCCTGTAGCACGCCATCTATTGACGAATAGGAAAACCATTCAGATAGCGCCATCTATTATCAAATATGCGAACCATTTAGATAGCGCCATCTATCTTTAAATTAATGAACCAACGGGCTGTAAAGAGTTTTAACTATTCGTCGCTAGATGGCAGTATGTATTTTAAAACTGCTACTCGATACTAGATGGCGCCATAACACTTGTTTACGTGTGTATGGTGGTAATAAAATAATAAAAACTTACCTTCCATAACATAGACGATGCTACCAACATCTCCTTCTTTGATGATGAGACTGCCAGCTGCATATTCGACAGGATACATGCAGTCCACGATCTCGCGTATCTGCGTCATCTCCAGATTCTTCATGAAGTCATTGTCCAGTATTGCACCTTTGATCAGCTCCCGTGATCTGTAACGAGAAATAAATATTTCGTTACAATAATAATCACAGCGATCGAATAGACGCGATCTTTCTGAATGTAAACCTATTCGTAGGTGCAGCTGGTAGCTGCCTACCTGAAAATTGTATTAGGTACCTACGGCCCCGGGACTGGAGGTTTTTTTTAACCTAGTTTCACATTATGTTAGTGGGTAATTGAAATTTCAGGAATAAATGCTAAACTTAACTCTAAAGGCAGGTAGAAATAAAGCACATAGGTATTCCTCCACCCTCTTGCGCGAAAACTGGACACTTTTGTGTTAAGTGATGGCTTTTATGTTAAATGATTCTCTGATGATTAAACAATTTATTTTCATGGTCCTAATAAAAAATATGATTAAGCTCCATAAATTAAGATCAGCCAAGGCCTGAATATCCTTTAAAAGAGTCATTCAGATTCAGACATAACCTATAGCTCATCCAATAAACTAAAAGATTTTCTCTTTTTGAAACGATTTTTATGCAATAACCAAAAATATTAAAAAAATGTTAGAGAGCGGACACTGGAAATAAAGTCATAGTTTTATTTTATACCGAATATTTTGACACACAAATGCTACCTCACAAGTGGGCGTGTGACACTAGATGACTAGACAGACTGATTTGTTACTAAGTAGTAGTTTTATTTTATAGTTTAGAGTAGGTATATAATATGTCACCGTAAAATTGTAGATGACATCTACCGAAAAATAAAGCGTTATATAAAAATGTTTAATCTAAGCCGGAGAGGTGATCTGTACCACAGGATCTTCCTACATCAGACACCTTTCTCTATCTAATATTGTAAAAAATGTTAATCAGCGCCGGTAATTCATGATGTCGAGAAAAATAAAGATTTATGACTAGGATTATTATGATATTGTAAGCAGTATGTTCAGTTGACGATATTTCGAGCGTATACAATCTCGCTAGAGAGATTACAATCTAACGTGTTTGACAAATTTTACGGTGACATATAATATTATATTCTATGCCAAGTAGTAACAGAGTACCTATTGGATTACGATTTTGTTCGTCTTGTCTCGTCTATCGCTCTTCCAATTATATATTTGAATATATTTGGATAGGTATCGTACATTTTGATGATGAGATGAGCATGGACATTTGTTTCATGTCATGGTGTAAGTCATGGATGTTTAAGTACAAACAAAAATGTATACCTATCTATGTTTCTTGTATATCAACTATCTGGCGTCCACGACACAAGTCTCGATGCTTGTTGTGGCACTAGAAGGCGCTGTGTGTAATACTCAGCAATATTTATTTATACTTATACATACAGGGTGTAAACCACCTCACCACGAAGCCGTCAACCAAGTATTCTGTACATCAAACTGAGTAGGTAGGTACCTGACTTTACTAAAAAAATATTGTTTTTTTTTTGGATGAAAAAGTTGTTTTTTTTTTAAGAACTCAATGTAACGCACTTCAAACATTGTGCTGAGGGATGGATTTAATAGTGCGGGGTCGTAGAGGTGTTTAAAATAATAAAAAACAAATGTTCTCACAATTAAAAGTTGTATTTAAAAAAAAAGTTGTCGGAAAGATTGAACTTTGACTGCCAATATCTCTGTTCTAACTAGAAGGTTCCCAGGCATGGTGAAGAACAAAAAAATGATCGCAATGATGGGGAGAATAAGCACCTTTCGGATTCTTTAAGAGGTGGTTTACACCCTTTAGGTACGTTTAGAAAACCAACATCAGAATACCCAGTGCACGTGCTCATATACGTTTCTCTTCACAGGTCCTTCGATCCTCATTGACATGGATATAAACAATGCTATTTCAATTTTCTATATCATTACAGGTATAACCTATCAACTACTTCCCGTACCTATGTACAAGGCAATTTCCAAGTGCCCTATCAACTTTAATGACAATAACCTTTAAATTATGACGGTAAATTAGTGTCATAAACCATAGCTTAGACCTGTCTATGATGAAATTAATGCTCTATTATAGAGGAAGGAAGGACATGCATAAGTATTAGCATTGTTTATGGTCTGATGCAGAAAATCACTTCCATAGTCAGTAATAATTTTCTCATTGCTCTAAAGGTAAATAAACATTTTCTTCTTGAAAAGAAAAGTTACCCCACCCTAGGAATAATGTTCTTTTCGTAATAAAAAAAATAATGAAAGATTTCTTTAACATCAAGCCTGTATAACTGCATTAAATGCCTAAGCTAAAACTA
The DNA here is from genome assembly GCA_916618015.1 of Xestia c-nigrum. Lineage (NCBI taxonomy): Eukaryota > Metazoa > Arthropoda > Insecta > Lepidoptera > Noctuidae > Xestia > Xestia c-nigrum. The sequence continues at coordinate 11,486,544 of OU745261.1, read as the reverse complement.
AAATTATTAACAACATGAAAAAATATAAGTATATAAAATAAATATCGCTGGACATTACACACAGCGCCGTCTAGTGCCACAGTAAGCAAGGCTTGTGTCGTGGTCACCAGACAGTTGATATACTACATATACTTACACTACACTACACACACACACACACACACACACTACTTACTTACTATTTATACTTTGTATACAATGTGTAACAGAAAGGGTATAGTCATATAAACGGGACTACAGACTAATGGTGCTACAGACCATCAAACTAAACCACTTTGTCCATGGAACCACCATCGTAATCGCGAAAAATTTATCAATGGCCCCATACCAAAATTCCAAAACCTACTCAAACACATGTATGAGACAGCTGATAATTTTTTAGCGATTACGATGGTGGTCCTATGGAGAAAGTTGTTCAGTTTTATGGTCTGTGGAACACCCTTTCATATGACTTTACCCTTTCTGTTACACATTGTATACACAGGGTGTAAACAGACTCTTCACGAAACAGTTATCGTTCGTATTGTGAATATCAAACTAAATATATGCAAAGTTGATTGAATGAAAAATATTTTTTACGGTAAAACTCAATGTAATGCACTCAAAACATTGTGCTGATGAATGGATTGAGTAGTGTCCGTGTTTAAAGTAAAGTTCTTACATTGGAATTAAAAAAAATACTTGAGAAAATGTTGGGAATTTGACCGTCAATATCTCCGCAACCAGAAGGTTCGGCTTCGCTAAGAGTTTTTTTACATATAAAAATAAAAAAAGTAGGTAATGGGGACTATCCACAGATTACCTATCGCGCAAGAATTAACCGCTAGGGGCGCTCCGCGCTCGTGTAGAGTAAGGTCTTCCAAAATGTCAGATGTCATAGTGTTCGCGCGTTGCCTGCACATTTTATCACGTATTTTTACTAATATTCACGATTGTGGTCTAGATTGAGCCATTCCTGATTACTAATTAAGTACTTGAAGATTTTAAGTAACAAGTTAGGATGTAATTTGTTGGTACTTGGCGGAAGAATGATTTTTAAGTGTTTAATGCTCGCTAATTTTAGGGGCAATATTGTAATATAATATGTATCCGAAATTATACACAATACGCAATAAAATAAACTTATTATGTAGTTATTGGTACTATAAAGTACCAATTAGAAGAGAGATCGCCAGTGGTGCCATATGGTCAACTAAAAAACGATAGCCTTCATTAGAGATCACTCGCATAGCGCTTCAATGTCTTAAAAAATATGAATTTAATGTTTGCCCAGTGAAAACCTCTGCGAAAGTTTCTATTTAAACCTATGTATGTATGTGCGCTACCTTTATAAAGTAAAAAAAAAAACATATTTTACATATTCATAGATATTTCTCACGATAGACATAGACGTATGTATGATGTAGGTACCTACTACGTAGATTGTTATTCATAGTGGCCTGTTTTTTCGTTAATCTAATAAAATTATAACGCAAGTCAATTTATTTATAGTAGAAGGATATCACAACAAGTTTATTTCGTGTTATGTTATAAATAAATGGTTAGCAAATAATCCCAGGTAGGCTTATTTATCAACAAATAGGATAAGGAAGGATAAGTACGTGTTATTCTGAATCGGCAGAAATGATTAATGACAGTAGGCATTCATTATGTGCAACCAAGGGACCACTTATAAAACATATTAATCGTCTATTATTTGGCCATATGGCACCACACGTTGTGTTTCGTCATCTAGAAGCTGCAGGCAAAATCTTAACGTAGATGTCAAAATACCAAGTAAAGTACCACTGTAGCAATAGGAAATACTTATTTTAGAACAGCTTTATGACTTACTAGAAAGCTAAGTTTAGAAGCCACTGACGAAACATTTTCATCCACTTTATGACCATCAACGAATCGTTTGTGAACCGCAAACATTCCTTTTAATGGCGCTAGTCAAGCTTTCCCGGTACCCACCCAAAATATAAACCAGTGCTCATAAATTAGAGTCTCAAAAGATCTAATGTTGACAGAGCCGTCGGCGAGGACAGTTGTCACATAAAGTTCGAACGTAATTATACCAAATGAGATCAACGAAGGCACACGAGCTGACACAGGTTGGCCTCGCCACGGTGCCTTGCGATGCCTGTACTAAGAAGAAATTCAATCACTACCTTGAATGATTGATCGATGACGCTAAGTATCGATATGCCCCCACAAAATGATCGATATACAGAAAGATCAGCTGATAGGTAAGTGAGGCGAAGCGCATTTCTACGATTCGATCGAAGCTTTTAAAGTAAAAGCTTCCGTATACATAAATCATATACAATTCTATGAAACGCAGCATGCGGTGCGTATAAAAATAAGAAATGTTATATTCCATTTTTTGTAAACAATAATGAAATAAAATAAAACCGACTTAAAAAAAAAACAAAAAAGTCAAAAATAACTTTAGCTTCTGAAGTCGGTGACCTTTGTTTGATTGCTTTAGTTTTTTTGTCACCGACTTCAGAAGCTAAAGTTATTTTTGACTTTTTTGTTTTTTTTTGAAGTCGGTTTTATTTTTTGCAAAAAAGTTTTTATTTTTCACCATTTAGTGTTTCACATGTGCTTGATATATGGAAAGTGCATACCGTTACAATGAAAACAAGCCCAAACACGACTAGGATACATTGTCTCATTATGGAGTTCCATGACTCTTGGCTTCATCATCAGATCTGATGGTAGAATGGTTCTTATCAAACGCAAATGCTTCACTTGTTGTAGAAAATACCAAAATCGCAACACGTTTTCATATAAAATTTGAAGAGTTCCCTCGATTTCGCCAAGATTCCATCATCAGATCCAGACTTGGCGATTATGGGACCATTTGGGAAGAATACCCTTTCCAACAGAAAAAGAATTTTTCAAATCGGTTGGCAAGCGACGGAGTTATGCCCGAAAAAACATAAAAAAAAAAAATAGAAACATCCGAATTGAGAACCTCCTCCTTTTTTAGAAGTCGGTTAAAAACGAGCAAAATTCAACGAAAACTTCAAGGCAGATCTAGATGATCCTAAAGCTAAGTAAGGTCACAAAGTCACGGTCGATATTAAGAATGATGAGATTTTGTCGGCACAAAACGTGAGAGCATGACAAGGATGAAGAAACTTTGATGATTGATGTTGAGACAAAGTCGTTAACTACTTATTCGTGACCAATAACCGACTCAAATGAAAAAGCCAAATAAAGTATTTACAAAAGAAAACGTAAATGCGATTAGTATTCATGAGAAGACAATGTTAGATTGTTTGTAACCTAAAAATAATGACAGCGACATTTTGCATGTTGATTAACTTTTTTGTTCAAAAGTTAAGTCCTACAAATGTTATGATTCCAAACACGACATGACGGTGGTGTACATAGTTTATGTAAATCAGTTCTTGTAGTTGGTGCGATTGACCTGTAAGTATCAAACGACTGAGATTTTTTTGCTGCTTTGAAGGCCAAGAATTATTTTTGTATCAGTTATATCGATCTTTGTGGCAGCGTTTCTACAGCAACAGTTAGCAAAAAATATTTAATTTAAACAATCATTAGGTAGTCTCATTAGTATTATTACTATATCTAGAACAAGTTATTCGATTCTAGCATTGTCTTACTAGCCACGTTGTGAGCCGCTTACTACTAGTAGCTGCATGAAGTTCCGTAAAAACGCGGACAACATGGCTGTTGCTGAGAATTGTGATAGAAACCACAAAACCTGTTTTTCTTTAGTATTATTATTTATTTCGAGAAATGAATAATTATAATGATGTAAGTACACAGAATGCATTACTCACAGTAACAGATGGATATTTATTATGAAGTTTAAAAGCCAAACTGCTAACGATGGCATTGTTTTACATGATACAACTCCATAACTACTTACCGTTGAATTTTCGGTATTTTCACTAATTTCATTTCATATCCCTGTGTCAGCGAAGACAGTGGCTCTGCGGAGATGGCTGTCCTCTTCAACCGCGGTTCTCCAACATGGTAGACTCTGGTATTCTCGATGCCAGGTGTCTTCATCACGAAGCATTCTTCCTCATTCTCAACGCCATTCCTGCGACTGTCAATCAACTGTCGCGTCAGAGGCTTCACGACTTGTCTAAACTTGTCTATCTCATTTTTGAGGTATCTAATGGTCCCATCTTTCTCGTCAATTTCATTTTCCAGCAACGTTATTATTTTATCTCTTCGTTTCAATTCTTCTGTCTTCTCCAACACCAAGCGTTTCATTTCCAAGTACTTTTTCTCCAGCTTGTAATTGTGGTCCAGTTGACATTGTTTCGTGTGTGTTTGCGACATTTTTGACACTCTTGTTCTCACTTTATCACTAAACTCTTTGCAAAGTTACTTTATAAAATTCCACATCGTATTATCGAATATTTCAAGTTTCCTATCGCGTTACTTTGAACGGAACTGTTTAACTGCGTCTGTTGACGTGTTATCAATACCTATATCATCGGAAAGATAAAACGTTTTAATGTAGTAGATCTATGACATGTTTAAATCCACCTTTGGAAATATTTTTGCTAGCCAGTGTCAAACATGAACGATTTACAAATACTTCTGTTGTGACGTCGATGTCAAGCGTTGCCATATAAATAGTAGCGACGAATGATTGTCCGATTCCCAAGTGTGTCAGTCTGTTGGTGAGTCAGTCTCTCAATGACTTGTGCCACACATATTGAAATAATGTTTCAGTAAGTGCATGCCGCCGTCAGGCAGACTATGTTTTAATTGGTTTTCATTAAACATGATTAATGGTGCAGCTAAACATATAATTTAAACATAGTGCAAGAATAAAAACAAAATTGGTACATGCAACGTACAAGACACTCGCCTCAAGCAAGGCCATGATGTAGTGAAATTTTATGAATTATATTCTCTGCCTCCTTGATCGAAATTTAGTGCTTTATCAGTACAGGGGAAACAAGTTCGATGAATTGAGGTCTGTCGCGAATTTTAATTATTATTGTTGCGTAAATTGTGGTTAATTTTCGTACGCTCAGGATAGATAACATTTGGTTTTAACAGCAGAGCAGAAATATTGACATGAAATTAGTTAGAACTTGATGTTTAAATACAAAGCTATAATTAGTAGATACGTGAAATATCCCACGCCTTCTACTGAAAAGCTTATAGAAAATTTAACAAACCAAAAATTTCTTTTGTTACGCTTATGCCCATTGAAATCCAAAAATATTTTCGACTAAGCAACGCCTAATTACTGTCAGACCATAAAATCAATACTGACAAGTTGTTTAGACATGTGTTCGGGCATCTATTCATTTTAATGCGTGACATTTTTCACTCAGCCATTGTGTCAGCCTACTCATTAACACTTGAATGACCGAACGATTGAGCAACACAAGTGCACAATGAGGTAGTCGTAACATTGCAAGAGTTGATACGCGTAGGTGATATAAATCATGTCGTACATTTCGTAGGTAAAGGTCGTTCAACTAATCACGCCTTTCTAAGTACAGATAAGGTCAATGCAGCAGCAGGTACTACCGACACCAAGTATTTGGACCATGACATCATTGTAGCCATGTGGAGTACCAATCGTGGTACACGTATTAGTATTTTGCCAAATGTTGTTACTAACTCATCGATCAGTGTCTCAGGTCATAATGAACGTGAGGTTATTTTAAAGCTTACGTCATTGAATAAAGAATTCATTCGGAAGTGTTTTAAGAACCAAGGGTTAAAGAACGAACGTAGGTATGTGAAATAGAATTTTTGTACTTGGCATCGTTAGTCAACACTGATATTATTCTAATGCCAAATCTCTATTGATCACTGAATCCGAATTTACATAGAAAACTGACGTACTACTGAAAGTAGGAACAAAGAGAATTGACAAGTGGCAACATCTATTTCAATAGCTTTCATCGATCAAATATCGTAATTCCCTTCTGAAACATTTAAACAATTTACTTTGATCGATGTATCACTTTAATCTTTATTGGTCGATAAGATATGATTATATCAACAATTACATTGCTTGTTCTACATCAATTGTTAATGTATGTACTACATAGTTGGTGTAAACATGCGACAGTTTATAATTGTAAACTACAAAAGTTGACCTAGACCCGTTTTCTTTGATTTTGGACCAAAGCCCAGTGCGTTCTGCTACATTAAGCCTAATATCAATAAATATTTTTGTAGCAACTCTTCATTTAATTTGTCCGTTATCATAGCAGTGTTAGTGGAACGAATACACCTGTTAATAACTTTATTATCTTTGGTATTATTAATAGCTTCTTTTATTTTTAGAAGTTTGGTTGCAATCTTTGCTGCGTATACGAAAGAAATAGAAGGCTTTATTATAATAAAGCTAAATTCTTAATCTAAAAAAAATCAATTTAATAAATTCAAGCTGTGGTGATCAGTGCGTAACCCTGGAACGAAGATATTTTATACATAAACATCTGCTCAGGCCTCAGCTATGCTAGACCAAATAAATTACCTTATAACATTCTTGGCCGAGACATTTAACATCAATCACAAGTAAAAGCTTGACTAAATGATAAAGTAATATTTCAGGTCGTTTAGCAAAACACACACCAAGTACGTAATTACATCATTATACGCTTATCTTGTAATGAATAAGCTGTTCATGATTTACTTCTCAATCAATTTAAATATCTTGATGTGCATCAAAATAAATGCTTCGTTTCTTTGACTGACAGAGCGATAAACACAGCCCACACGTAGAACTGGAAACGGGAAAAACATAGTGTATTCAAAACATATCAAGCATCGATTCTGCTTTTGCATACATTTTCCTTGGTCTAATAATAAAACTAACTTTACTTTAACACTGTCTGAAGAGAACATCGATACCGTAGAAATTGGAACAAAATAACAAGCGCAAATGCAGGACTTTACGTAGACCAAAAAATTGTGCTGTGTACTACCACTAAAATACTCGACTACGGAAAAATTACGATTGCTCTCATTCGGGGTTTACAAGATAAAATCGACTCTCCCTATCGTTGAAGTCGGTTAATATGCGTATGTTACCCGGGCCATAATAACAATTCTTGACACCTTTTTTTTCTGATGTGAAATTGTCAAATGACTGCTCCCGCTCTGGGCGGAGTGGGAGGGAGTGTCAGACTTATACTGACTAAAACCCATCCATGTTCCTTCCTCGCCTTTTATGTTCCGGGGTCACGGTATCTCTTTCGAACAGTCCCGCAACCCCGATTCAATTGACACCTTATTCGTCAAAATCGAAAGAATAGTTTAGCGCTACGGAGGAATTTACGTAAATACAAACTTACATAACATAAGACCGAACGATTATGATTTATGTTATGATTTCATAACCTTTCCTTTTGGCTTCGTTTATTCGGATAAAAAAAGGAAATTTAAAAAAAAATACCTCTGAATGGAAATGCTGAAAACTTTGCATTTAAAGCAGATGGAAGGTTATCGAGATAAGTAGAAACATTACGAGAAGCAGATGTACTATAGCTCAGATTTCAGCTATCATGAACAAGAATTATGGTTATTAATGCGAATGAGGTAACTATAACTATAATAGCAAGTCTAGCATAACGAGCGTCATTAGGTAAGAGTTATTTAATTTTATCTAGAAGCCGATAATCTTCATCGGAGCATTTACGTCACTACCGTTAGTTAGGGTTACCTATGTCCAAATGAAAACCACTGGAAGCGCCTTTGTGGTTTAAGAAGAAACGACTTGCTAGAAACAAGATCAAAAGACAGACTTTAATAAAAACATGGTCATTCTGAGAAATTGATTGATTGATTTTGAATTTATTAAAATTATACGCAGTACTTGTATTTAAGTTGAACGTCTTCAGACGACCCAATGTGAAGTACTAATTTTTGCTTTCAAATTACAGTTTTTCCTACGAAAATCTATAGTGTGCCAAAACCCTCACGCATGTTCAGCTAAAGTTGACAAACTACAGGCTAATGCTATTTACGGTGGTAGACGTTATCGCGACAGAGGTGAAACTACCGAAACCATTAGATTAAGCGTCGCCTGATGGTGTAATTGCATCATGTTTATGGCATAACATCATGCGACATGGCGGATGATTCCTTTGTTGATTTTATGTTTATCATTAATCTCGTCTAAACTCCTGCAAAGTATTTTAAACTTGTTGACAGAGTTTACGTCAGAGGTCAAAATCTTATCATCTTGTTCGGAAAAATGATCTTCGTTTTAAGCGTTCACAGCAAGTTTTTCAATATTCTTACAAATTATTGTGGTTGACTACCTTTGTAACTATAATCAACATTATAATAACAATGTATGTGAGAAATTCCGTTTATTTCTGTTAAATGCAGGTGTATTCCTTGGTATGATAAAAGACTTTCAGCAAGTAATTATGTTAACAAGGGATACGTAAATTTGGCAAATTTACGTTAATGACGGACAATGAATGATTTTGCCGACCTGTCTCGTTTCATCTTTGACGAAAGACTAAATAACCAGTCTGCATGAAATATGGACTAACGTCAAAACTCAAGTTGAATTTAGACAACAAAATATTTCCACGTACAGATCTCGACTAAATCATCAATCATGCGCAAACTCAGCTAAATTTTCAAAGAAAACACTAACAAATCTTTATGCTTCCTATATTAGGTTCAGTCTAAACAAATATTTATGAGAGCGATCTAGATGGAGTATCGGTGTCCGAAATAATCTAAGGTCAAACCTCCAGTGTTTCAGTCACAAATATTTGTGAGGTTTTTAAAATAATATTTCTTAGTTGTCCTCTCATTTAGCCGAGAGACCAATTAAAAGAAATTGTAGAAGGAATTTGCGGATCCTTGACACACTTAGTGCTTTGAGAACTTGAACATCTGTCAAAATCTTTAAAAAATTACCAGATTTCAGGTTGATGTCACAACGGGGAAAAAATAGCCGAATGACAAGACGTGGGTTATTTTCGTATTCCAGACGTAGCGATTTCAATGTTGATAGACACTGTCAAGGGACGCTTGGAGAAGTCCATGTCCCAAGCAAAGCTAAATATATAACGTGACAAGGTATTTAAACTTTCTTCGTCGCCACAAGCTTGGTCAGTGAAAAGTATATTGTTAACTACCTATACTTTCATGCCCTTTGGTAAAAGCTTATCTTTGTTAGAAACTGTTACAGACTAGGAAAAGAAAAGCTGGCTAGTATTACTAATGGCGAGTCTCATGTTTCAAACAGAAGCTTTAGTTTCAGTAAGTTCGATTTATATTTAGACACTATCAATAGTCATAATAAACTATTGAGGAATTGCGTTGTCTCCGTTAGAATTAGTATTAACAATTTTAGAAAGATCTATAGTTACATCTGCAATTTCTGCAGTATTAATCATTTGTATTGTTGATTCTCAGATCAGTTTCACTAGAGAGACTATTATTATCGTCACAATAGTATTGAATGCAAATCAACCGGAAACCTCTGTGATTATCCCGAGCTCTTTGGATGGACACGTATACTGCTTTTTAATTACGTATATTAAAAGTTTATAACTCGATAAAATATAATAGAAATTGCAATAACAGGATTCAAAATAGTCGTGAGAGACGGGCTTATTAATAAGAATGATACAGTCGGAAAAGTCGTAAAACCAGAACAAAAGGACGGATTTAGAGGAAAATCTTTGCGAGCAGGAAGACGATATCGAAGGTTGATTTCATTGCAAATCAACGAAGCATAAACGTACTTACTCTATTAAATAAAGTAAACATTAAAACTAGTACTGAAATAGAAGTGATCATAGTAACAATAGGTGATAATTGGTCAATTGTATAGCATCATATGACTGGTCTTCACTCGACGCCTTTGCCTTTGATTTGACGTCACTCGTCAGACGAAATATTATTTTCAATTCTGTCTCTACAAAAAAGCTTTTATCGGAAATGTATTTCACTTTGGTTATTTGTTTTCACTCTGCTCCAATGTTATACGCAGCTCAAATTTCTATTATTTCAAAAGCTAAAACCAGACTGTGAAATATTTACGAAAGAGTCTGAATTTCCCAGAAATTCACCATGACCAAATTGTAAATGTTACTGAGCAACATTTGTATTCTTGTTAAACTTCTTCAGCCTTTACTTCAATGAGATAACAAACAGCTATTTAGAATCAGTTCGTGTTCTGAATAGTTTTAGCAACATTTCAAGCTGAATATTTTCACCTTGTTTATTGTGGTTTTAACTGAATATCTGAGAACTGTTTATTATAGTACCTACCTATCTTAGGAGCGTCAATGCTAAATTGCCTAAATTTTGGGTACCTGTTCCACCACTTTAGGTACTTATGTTACTTTCCTCTTTTGTTAGAAATACGTTAGTTTCCTGAATAAAATTTGATTGTAGACCAAAGTTAGAACCGTTTACGTTACATAACACTAAGCAATCGTATCACACACAGTATTTTGTTGTACACGAACAAGAATATGCCCATAAGTACTCCGCGCCTTATTAGTCGTTACTGGTTTGTTGATGGGTGTCACTAAGTTTTTTCCAATCAAATATGGACATTTCGCGTGTCTATCAATCACATTTAAACAAACTGGACTTTGTTTACACTTTTTAAATTAGACTATTCTCTAAAACTGGAGTGACACTGGCTAGCGAGTCGTGAATATTTAAAACAAAAATTTCATAAAAATATTTAAATGCGAAAATAAAATTCAAATAACATTTGATGTTCGATCAGCGTTCGATTTACGAAAATCACAGGCGCGTACAGACAGCTGGTAACGTTATACCGGCTTGAACGTCGCGTAGGTACTAGAGTTGAGACCGACGCGCATTTCCACTTCAGCTTTGCAAAACGTTCACAATCGGTCTTCGCTCACTACATTATCATTTTAAACTTGATTGTCGCTGATGAATTCATTGACATAGAAGTTGACCAGCTGTTTCGGACAATTGGGCCGTATTGTTTTTGTATCTCTAAGTACCTACATTGTTAGGACAAATATTTTGTTGGAAATAGCCAGTGCAAACAACCGCTCTTTCTAGGTGACCGATTTTTCAGCGTTGTTTTTTGTATGACCGATTTTTGTGGAACGTCTACCTTGAAACATTGCATGTCATAACTAATAATGTGTTCCATTTTAACCGACACAAACTACATTAAAGCGTCGTTTGCGTTCCGCCTTATTTGCAGAACAAATGAATGAACGATATATTTTAACTTCTTGTCGGCACTTTTTTTTTAATGGCATGTTGATGCAAAAAAACGTTCCATCTTGATGGTTACGCAATATGCTTCAGAGGCTATTCAACTCTAACTTGGCAAAGGATTCACGTTAAAAGCTTCTTATTGATTTATGCTTTCATCATTCGTTACCTTTAAATATTATGAAGATGTCAGTGGGCAAACTTTCTGAGAACCAGAACTTATTTGTTTTTGACTCCCCAATTTATAAATACTTACTATGTATTTTGTATGTAAACGCAGTATGCTGTGGGTACCCAATGTAAGTTTTGAGTACGTACCGGGTCATGTTCGTATTCGTATGCTGAGAATCATCATTTGAATAGGATTTCAGTCATAGCAGAGTCAACAGTCACGGACAATTGGACGTAGCTATAATTTATTATAGTTCCAACTGACGTGTACAATGAAACAATGTGGTTTGACATTATCTCTTCTCTGATCGTGCAAGAGGACAAATTGATACATTACTTTGTCATTGATCTAAAAATAGGTAGAAAACGGTACATATTTAGAAAAGTATAAAAAGCTAGGTACAAAGGTGCTTGGTTAAAACGACATTGGGATGACTAGATAAATCATGCTTATTATAAATACGTATGAATTTACCAAAATGTAATGAATAATTTACCGAAATGGAATAAAAATAAATACTCAGGTGAGAACTCAGAACTGAGAGATAGTTTCTATCTCTTAGTTACTTATGTGTGCTAGGCTTATATTCTTCTTACGTAGTTACATGGCCACCACGTCTGCCACAAATATCAAATAATAATTAAATCTACGCCATGCTTTTCGACTTGAGCTTTTGCTTCGATATTCTTCTCATGCACCCAAATACGTCAAAAGAAGTATTTCTAAACAGCGCATATAATACGACGAGGATTCGCTAGACAAAAATTAATGGTCATCTCTTTTTTCTATCCATAAAGCATGCTTACTCGTATGCTTAGACAGGAATTAACTGCGGTAGACAATCCCAAAATACACATTGACTCATCCGGAACTACGGACACGCCTACAAAAACCGTACAAATAATCAAAAACCTTTGTAACATTAAAATATTATTTTGGCCCGTTGAATAACATTATTCCAGTCATAACTTGGATACTTCTGGTCACCTAAATTCTGTCAACGACCTTGCCAGAATAGATGCTCCTACGTGCGTCAATTTTAAATGCCACGATATAATAGGTAAACCACGTAATTTTCCGGAGGCGTTATATTCCGTTGGTATTTTATTAAGTATTCATTCCAGCACAAAGAACCTTGACTCCTACTGAATTCCTCATGCAAAATCTGCGACACCTGGCAGGAAAGAACTGTTTATTTTGCAGAAGTGGACATAGGCATAGGCAGACATGAGAATCATGTGGAAATAGCTGAAGATGCTCTTCCAACTCTGTTTTGATTTAATTTCATATTCGTGTTTGTGACACATTTTTTTTATGTGAAGGGCCGTAAATTTTTACAGGCATTAATCTGATTGAAACTGTCGGTATAATAACATTTTCCTGAACGTGGGTCTTACAAAATCTCGCTGTCGCTTCGATTGAAACATTAGATCATGTAGATCTGCTGCACTAAATGAACTACGACTGAAGGCTAATGCCTTTAGGCTATAGGGCCCTACCCTATATACAGGGTAAATTTTAATTAATGTGACAAAATGAAGTTGGAGCTTCAGTTACAGTAACATAGTAATTATAAACTGTTTTTTCAACAATCTAAATCGTTAAAAAAAAATTACGCGATTATCGTTTTCAAAAGGTTCATTGATGTTATTATCTTTATTTAAGTACGAATTATCGGTATTCCAGTAATATGCAAAATAAATAAGGCAAAATTAGGTAAATGACCGCTATATTGAGCACTGCGATGAGTCGGACGAGATTTTTTGATACTTTTATTATTTTAACGGTTTTCGTAACACTGATCAATTATTTTTTAATTTACATTTGATATTTTATACATTTTCTTGACAACACGTATTATTGTATATTCAATTTCATCCTGTATAGCCTAAAGGCTGGCATTATCCTTTCCATCATCATCATTCACAGCCGAACTCCACCGAGTGGTGGGTATCATAAGCCTGTCTTTGCTTGTGAGCCTTGGCTCAAGAACGAGGAGCTTGTTCCACGTTCTTGTGCCAGCCTCATCCAGGCTATAGGGTTTGGATGGGCAAACGAAATGACCAACGGAGTAATAACCGTTGCAGCCATAGGCTGCTTCATATAAAGCTATCAGCCCGAAGGCACAGTCATAAATGCGAATGTACAAACGAGAAAAAGATCATGAGAGCATTTTGGCAAGTTTTATTTATGTCTTTATTAAGCAGCAGATGCAATATATCATTGATAAAATAATTACTATGCAAAATAGGTACTACAGTCACTAATGCTGTGCAATTTTTATGAACTTGTTATTCGACCTTGGCATATTATATTTTGACCATAAAATTATAGGGTCAAAACGTTTTGTGGGAAAGTACCAATTATGAGTTAGGTTATTACTACTATTTATTATGCAAATGTTTATTGGCTCATGAAGTCAAAATAATTAGAATGATTCATAATTGTGTATTTTGGCGTTAAATGATAATAATTTTGGCTTTTTCCAACTATGCTGGGGACGGCTTCTAGTCTGATCGGATACAGCAGAATATCAATATTTTACAAGGAGCGTCTGCCTATCTGACCTCCACAACCCAGTTAGTCCTAAGTAATATCTACGATACCCCTTGGTAAGACTGGTTTACAGATTTTTTGGGTGGCTAGGTACACTGGCTACCATGTAACGACTATCAAAGATCTACAAATGACAGCTAGGACCAACGGCTTAACATGCTTTCCGAGGCACAAAGGAAACTCAGTACATAATGGGTGGCCACCAATCCACAAACCAGCCTAGGCAGGCACGGCTTAACCTAAAGATCGACCCGACCAGCTGTTATGCTGTAGCTGTTATGACGTATAGCCACGTGCTCATCGGAATTACGAAGTACATAAACGAGAATAAACGAATGTTACATTCTTAGATGTAACATAGTATAGGTTATTGCTTATTATAGTTATACCTACCTAGTCAAAAATATGGTGCCTATTAAATCAGACGTACTTATAGAAAAATTACGGATAGTGGATCTATCTAGGTCCAAACAAATGACCTTGACCAATCCAAGTCCATCATCTATTTCTAAAAGAATATATCTCATTTATCATCTTGTAGTCGTTATGCGATAATAATGGCTGCCTATCTGAGCTAATAATAACATTTTGAGATGACTCAGCGAATTTTCAAGATCACGAAAGCAGATTGCCAAGAAAAAATAAGTTCAACGAAAGAACAAATATTTTAAGTAGGTATATTGACCTATTTTGTGTAGGTAACCAACCTACTCACTTGAAATTAATATTACTTATAGGAATCTTAAAATAAATACTTACATTTTATTTCTAACCATCTACCTATGATCTACCAACCACTGCAGCATTCAGTGAAAAGTCCTATTAACGTCAGAGTTAAAGTTAATTCAAAGTAAAGGTTCAATTTATTATTCACTGTGCTCCGTTGTTATTTCAGTAGGATATTGAAAGCCGCCGATATTGGTTAATAATGCAATAAGTCAATAAATTGAAAAAAATAAAGAAATAAAGTGAATAAATTCTACTTGATTGAAATGGGTGAGTGAGTGCCTCGCAGATTTGTGGCTTACCGCAACAGTCATTTTGAATACAAATTGAAAAAATGTTTCATTATTTTTTGTTTGAAAGCACAATAACAATATTATCTAAAAAAAAATAGGTACAGAACAATAACATTAGGTTAGTTCTATGGGGTAAGTATTTTACACCAGTACAATAAAATTAATAGTCATAGAAATAATCTAATAAAATACCTAATTGAAAAAAAAAATGTAGTTGTTAATCAATCAACAGGAAAAAACAATATTTGTTTTTTCCTGTTGATTGATTAACAACTACATTTACAATTCACTTTCAAATTCTTGTTCTCGTTATTTCTGATGTTGACCATTTAAACCAGCGCCACCTAGTTTAAATTACATAAACTATATTGGTACATACTACTGCACAACAGATGGCGCTGTCGAGCGTTAGTTCATACGTATAGATGGCGCTAAATATTTAAGAGCATTTCATTATTTACTATAACTTTTTTTTTGTGTATTATAATAGTAGTTATTAGCTATTAGCGAATAAGATCTTGTAACATCTTATTTTACACGCGACGGCGGCCAGACTTAATTTATAGACCAACATTGTGGAGAACGGGTCAAATTGATTGCGTAGTCGTTTATGATGAACAGTTCACAGTGAGTGCCTTGTGGCTTGTTGTGTGGTCTAAAAATAGAGTAGCCACTCAATGACAACTTATTGTGCTTTATCATTTGATCATCTTTAGAAGTTTCATGAATATTTCAATTGTAAAAGAGTCATGCGCTTCAATTGCCTTCGTTTAGAGGAGATTTGTGTTTTGTTTGTAACTGCAAGATCATCGAACGATAAACGTTCAATTTCGTCTTGAGTCGTCCGATTACAGACATCTAAAATACGATGATAAGTACCTGCCCCCGCGTCATTATGACATATAGCGACTGATTGTCGTGTGAGTTTGGGTTTGTTTCCAAGTTGTAGAAAACGTTTAAGTTTGAAAAACCAAAACTAGAGCAGTTCTTTGACAAGGGAAATCCTCTTGTCTAAAATAAATATGCCAAGATATAAATCTACCATTTCCGAAATTTAAACGACATTTATTTAATATGAAATTTACATTTGCAGATTTTGAATTCCTTTCAAAAACCTATGCATTTGGCAACCACCTTGGCGACGTTAGTAATTGAAATTCAGTTTGCGAGAGCGTGAGCTTGAATGAGACGTCGGAACGTCTCGACGGCTCGTCACATTACCGAAACGTTACAGATGTTTTCCATTACATCTGCATCGCTTACGCCCACTGTGCGAACTTTAAGAGCCGTTTAGATTTTATTACCTACTTGATTAACCATTTACAAGGCGTTTTGTATTAGAGATTTGGAGTGGGATTGATTATGTATAAACTGTGACCGAGTGGTGTTCAAGAAATGGTAAGAGAAGTGTTGGTCGTCCCACAGCGAGATAATATAAAGAAAGAAAATTGGATTTATTGGCACTATAAATACAGAAACACCTTAAAATTGAACAAAATAGGTAAATGAACAAAACTATTCCTGTCGAAAGGGTTTCAGCTCAGCATAATGCTAGAGACAGAGAGAAAGAGAGTGGGAGAGAGTGTCAAGGTGAGCTGGGCAGACGACATTATTGCCATCGCAGATGAAACCTAGCTTGCAACCACCTAATGCTGGAAGAAAAACGCAGAGCTTGGCACAAACAAAAATACGCCTACTTATGCCAGCAGTGGGTGAAGCCGGATTGTGGATGCAATGATAATAAATATTGTGAAACATCATAATAACTGAGCATTGGACTATATTATCCTCAACCGTGTTTTTCGGCAAAAAGTTATTGGAAACAGTAGGTAATCAAACATGATCATGATAAAATGGGTATCATAAGCTATCTGTGTCACACATAACATTACATCACCTCTTAAATCCCTGGCAAGGGTTTAGCCTAAGTCCTAGAGGAGAACACACACAACTCGGCGTTTTTAAACTTTTAAGAGAAATCAAAAACCTAACTTCGGTAATGAACTGGTATTCACATAATTTAATAAACCTTTTTTTTTTTTTTTTTTTTTTTAGGATGGGAAATCATCAAATAAATGACTTCTCCCACTCTGGGCGGAGCGGGAGGGAGTGTCAGACTCTTACTGACTAAAACCCATCCATGTCCCTTCCTCGCCCTTTATGTTCCGGGGCCGCGGTATCTCTTTCGAACAGGCCCGCAACCCCGGCAGTAATTTAATAAACCTTAGGGCTGAAAATATTACATAAGCCATTCCTATTACCATATTTCCTATACCTCTAGTATACATTTTAAAGACACGGCTTACGAGTTTAACTTGTAAGCTCAAAAGCCCAAAAGCAATTTCAATTTACCGATATGATAATCTCTAAAAGCTCAAACGAAAATAGGCCTTGATAAGCATCTCGATGTATCCCAATAAATCCTGCCTATATTAGGATTAAGTATTATTGTAACGATATAAGGCTAACATCTGAGTTACGACGGCAATAAACGGTGTTGCTTGAAATACTTTACACTTTTTTGTAAGCATAGCTAGAAGCGACGAACACAGTTGGAGACCGCCTCTACGATGTAGTACAGAAATAAATAGTAATAAAGGAAAAAATAGCCATTCCGAGCAGGCTCAACTGGCTTATGAATAAGCTACTACTGGACTGTTCGAAGACTGCGTAGACTGCTGAGTAAATAAAGATTGCCCTATCAAACTCGACCTGTGAAGCGCAAACGCGCATAATGCTAAGTGGTTGTACTTACAAGTATCTTTTGGCTTGCGGTCAAAATTGGAACTAACGCCAAATTATTATGTGTTCAATAATATTCAAATAAATTGTTTTGTGAAATTAACAAAAATATCACAAATATTTACTAACAACGACCACCTGTGTAGTCACAACAAAACACAAGACCACTGTTTTGGGTTTATTATGCGCGCCGTCAAATGCATTGAATAGAACGGAATCGAATGTTACAAATCTAATGAGCTAATACGCCCTGAAGCGATAAGAAACTACTTATTTACTAACTCCCCTTGACTGATTGTCGAATAAGATATAATGTAAGATTTATTTCTATCTAACGAAGTGTTAAACTAGGTGTCACACTTGGCATCTTAAGCCCCGGATAGACGGCTCAACGATTTATACGCATATCATTTAAATATTGCGACATTCTTGTAAACTTGAGCGTAGATCATAGACAAGTGTTTTTATTTTTATCATATGATTTTCGATTTTATGATGAAAATAATTAAACCATTAAACACAAAAATCATACAATAGTTAAAGAAGACGTATAAACATCACAAAAATATGGGGAAATTAACAACTAGGAATAGCCGTGAAGGTGTGGGTCGTACGCACTTTACGGTTCATAATAGTAATAAATTACAATGCAAGAAAACACTAATCGTCATCAACAACAAACCAAAGAAACTTTGAAATTAAATTTAATCGTTTTCCCAACGCCATCCTGCTACTGAGCAGATTCAAGCAGATAAAAGCAATTCAATGCAGTTAAAAACCGAATAAAGAGATTCTTTCATGTTCAAAGCTAAAATGTAGTTAATGAAAGATGAACATATGTGATACATACAACATTAATTTTATAAGCTACATCTTAATTGGCTAATTGGTCCGTCGAATGAACTATTTTCCCTCGCTGTACGGGAAAGTTATAAAAAGGAACATTTTATTATCACTTGTCGTTCCATGTTATTTGTTGGAGAACTTGGAGAATGCTGCAGAATGCCTTTGGATGAAGAAAGACCATTTACCGGTTTTCTTTACTTGGTTTAGAAGACTTATTAACATCCTCTTTAGTAGTTTTATCATTAGTGAGAATCTTTATGGTATTTTAAGATCTTTTTTGCAATTTTCCTATGATCGATGTCTTAAGAGGTGTACCTACTACAATATAAGCCTCTCTATTATAAGCTATTCTTCCAAATTTCGTTATGTTGTATGGTGCTAACATCTTTAGGTAGCCTATTGATCATCTATTGATCGCATGTAGGTACTACTATGGGTTAATTGATTTTTACTGCCTTCTATTATTTTAACATTGGCTCTTACATAATTGTCATCATCAAGTGTTTCTATTAGTAGAATAGAGTTTCTTCTGGAAACCATCGCAATGAAATTATCAGCATTCTTACAAAAACGCGTCATGTATCCCAGTCCTAACATCGTGTCCGAACTGGCTGGACCAGACACTTTGGGCGCGTCGTAATCGGATTAAAGTATCGATAACACAACTCGTTGACATGTATTTATATTTGTATCGAGAGCGCGTGTAATGCGGGCCTTCAATACATCATTAGTAGCGTACGGATCGATTTCTGTGCTAATTTTTTAGGAAGTAGGTCCATTGATAAATTTTGTTTTTGTTGCATGATTATCAATGTTGGGTTTCGAGGTATTTGGAGCTTTTGGGCTATTTATAAAGCTTAATCTTTCAAATTTTGGTGTCCAATAAAGCGTATTATATCTTTATGTCTGAGCTCTCTACTCTTGTTAATTCTTTTTATAACTTCATGTGGTTATTGCTATTACATTTTGCAATCACAGAGAGATTCTAAACTGATCTCAAGATCTGAACTGATCTTTGTCTGTCTAGTGCCTTGTCTGTTTATTGATAATGTTTGATGCTTATTGTGTCATAGTCATCGACACGACGTATTTTCTCCGCTTACTAAGTCTATAATCCTCTGACTATCTGACAGCAAACATTTAATACCCAACAATAATCCATCATCATTGTCAAAACAAGATATCCGGATTCTTTTATTAGGAAGTCAATATATCCGTATGCCGATTGCAATGAAAATCACACGATATATATCACATTAGTCAATTCAATTCGCAAACTAATCAAGTAATGGTAATCGGAATCGGTTTCACTTGACATTTGCTTTAGTTAGAAGTAAATTAAAGCAGTTTCAACAACTGTCAAGAACATTAATCTTTAGACCTGGTAAATAAAACTAATTATTTCTGGCATTGGCAGGTTGGAATACTCAATGAATGAGCTTTGTGTGATAGATGACTGATGACTTCATTCTTTAGATTGATTGAAGTCTTTAGAATTAAGATCAATATTTTTTAAGGACATTTCATACTCACTACAGAACAGATACGGTAGATGCTATGTATTTTTTTTTTAATAATAACGAGTATGTTACTAGAAATTGAAATCATCAACTTCCATCAGCTCCTGTTTTGTTCCTGTTCTACCTGGGGTCGGCGCAACACGTTTTCCTCTTCCATTTTTCCGTGTCAGACGTCACGGCATCATTTACTCCTTTCTCTCATATCATTTCTCACACAATACATTCAATTTTTTTTTTGCCCTTCCTCTTCATCCTTCAACAGACGCATGCATCATTTTTAGCAACATGCGTTCCAATTATGAATGTAAAAAATTATAATAGTATACTGGACTACACATTAATTATCCTTTTTTAAATATTTTTCTTTCTAGTCTAGACTCATCATCATTCTCTTGCCCTTATCCCAATTTATTTGGGGTCGGCGCAGCATGTCTTCTTCTTCCATACTCCTCTATTTTTCGTCATCTCATCAGACACTTCCTTTCTTACCATATTATTATCCTTCTTAACACAGTCCATCCATCGTCTCTTTGGTCTTCCTCTACTCAAATACCCATCTACATTCGTACTCAAAACATTTTTCACGACATTTTCCTCATTCCTCCGCATAACATGCCCATACCACGACAACCGATTACCACACAACTTTTCAGTCACCGGCGCCACTTTCAGACTTCCTCTAATATACTCATTCCTTACTTTATCCATTTGCGTAACACCACACATCCCCTTAGCATTCTCATCTCCGCGACATGCAGATGCCTTTCATTCATCCCTTTTGTGGCCCAACATTCTGATCCATACAACACAGCAGATCTAACCATTGTTTTATAAATCTTCCCCTTAAGTTTTAGGGGAATGCGGGAGTCGCAGATCGTTCCCGTGACCTGCCGCCATTTCATCCATCCCGTGTTAATTCTGTGCTTTACACTACGATCTATTTGGACATCGCTTTGCATGAGTGAACCAAGATACCGAAAGTCGGAGCAACTACAGTACTTTCTCAAGTTATTATGCCTTGTGACTGTAGCTTTGATTTAGTTTTGTATTTTTGACATTCAAAAGTGCCGTAATGGTCTAATTGAAATACATGATTTGAGTTTGAGTTTGAGTTTGGAGCAGACAGGAAGAGACGCGTCATCTAGCGATATGGCTCCAGAGCTGGAGAGACCGCCAAAATCGCAGAATATGTATTCAGTTTCTTTCTAAACACACATTGTAAAAACAAGAATTTTTCAATCCATTACATTGACACCTCAAGTTTCCCTGAAAGGAGTCTATAAAATAACTTGAATAATGAGCGAGGAAAAAGGTGTGATTTCAAGAAGAGTGATGTAATGAACTCGAAGGTGAAAGATCTAGACGTATTTTCTTTAACCATATATTTTAAGTACGGTGGAACAAGCTAATTGGTTTACAGTTTAACCCACAAATTACATTGAAAAGTGTAAACCAAATAGCTTGTTCGAACGTACAATGACAGAGAAATATTTCAGCTGGCAATATGGATTTGCAGTTAAGCAGGTGGAAGTAGATACCACCATTTTGAGTTAAAAAATATAATTGGTCTTTAGCGCCTCGTCGACAATTGCCTTTTTTCAATTTAAAAAGTTTTTTTTTATTTATTTTTATTTATTTATAACAATCTTACCTACACTATCATTACAGATCAAGGATCCAATGCGACAGAGTGGCCTTACTAACTAAATCCTAAATCTACACCTTATACCTAGTTAAAAAAATATCTTAATCTAAATAACATAATACATATAGTGTAACTTTTGCGAATTCACTCAAGTTGCACCACAATACATCAACCCTCCCGTGAACCTCATTCACCACACGTATGGCTCTAGTGAGAGGAGTTCTCGCCAGTAGGTTGGTCCTGGCTGCAGGCACAGCGAGCAGGGGCGGGCGGTGCCGCCTCCACACGTACCGGTCGGGCACGTACAGCTGTAGGTGTCGCAGCACTCCCGGGTTATGCGCCACGCCACGTAGTAGTTTCACTACATACGCTGCGAGCGAAAACTCCCGTCGTACTCTTAGAGTGTTATACCCTACCATACCCAGAACAAATAGTTAATACATACATAAGCTCATTTTTACATAAGCTTATTTTGCTACATCTACGGGGCCATTCATGAAGAAGCTCAAGACAAAACAGATAGTAAAGTAAGGAACTGAACCAAATTAAATTTCGTTTTGATTTGTTATACGAATTAATTGACTTTTCCCTTGATTAGGAACGCTGACTTCGAGATAATTATGTTACGAGCTTTCAAGACAAGTGACTTGACAAATGTACGGTCGAACAAGTTATTTGGTTTACATGCAATTTGTAGGTTAAACTGTAAAGTTTAACCTACAAATTACATGTAAACCTGTAAAACTGTAAAGTTGTAACATGTAAAACTGTAAAGTTTAACCTACAAAGCTATTTGGTTTACACCAAATAGCTTGTTCGACCGTACATACATAAATAAATCTTGCATTACGATTCTGTTTACCGATTACTTACGTGAAACGCGGAATAAAATATATGTAACAAACTTAAAGTGTTGACGTAACGGTAGCAATTACCATGTAAATTAAATTTGTTTTTTTTTTGCAATGATATAAAGCTTTTAATAACGTGATTATCGGAATATATGAAGCAGGATAATGATATAAATCTGTATATAATTATATGGCGAATAAGTAGGTACTTAGCTAGCTATATTACCTTCACTTTCAAACTGGTAATTGCATGAGAGTTTAGCGGAAAGGCTAAGGAATATTCCTGCAATTAGACGTGAAATTAATAATTAAAGAATTGAACAGGTTTTCTTTTAAGGTTTGAACAAATTGTTACGGATGATTACCCTTTTAAGTAACATCAGGGCAATTTTTCAAACAATCCCATAATCACTTTAAATAACCTTTTAAAATTCCAAGGTGCACTTATTATTTTTGTTAAATAAAACCGCAACAAACGAGCCAGTTTTGGGCGTATCACAATAATTAAAGAATTCAATAAACCAGCTCTTAAGATTTGCAACTTCACTCGAGGTTTAACGTGGCATTTTTTCTCGATAATTACATATAATTTTATTTATGCTTGCGGAGTAATCGTCTCACAGGGCACTTATTTGGTGGTCCGAAATTTTATACGTTTCAACAAAGGCCGGTTGACAACTCGATAATTTAACGATGCAATTATTTCTTGGACACTAAGAGCGAGAATTGTGCAACATCGTAAAACTTTGTGGGATCGAAAACTCGAAATACGATTGTCGATTGTAGATATTATCAGTTTTATAAAGTTGTACAGCTTTGTCCGTAAGTGATTTATTTGTGTACGGTACATATCGACGCTGTACGTTAATCTGTCATTGTACGCGTGAAATTGATGAAGTGCGAGGGAAATTGAACTCAAACACTTGTAACATAAGATTTCATTCTATATGCGTTTTTTTCACCGGATTGTGCCGCCCCCTTTTAAATGAACTTTAATTTGCCTTAACGTATCTTGCCCACTTTTCGGAAATGTGATAAGTGAGTTTTATTGATAGAGTAAATTTGTTACTTGTTCCGAATCATAAAAAATGTTTCAACGCTTTTGTCAACTAAGTATCAGAAGTAGAACAACACACGACCTAATTAAATTATTTATCCGCAGAAATGGATGACCGAACTTCCATTTCCCGTTTTTGTAATCGTTAAATAAATAAAACAGTATGACGCGAATCCTTTAGGCAGTTTGTTTTATTTGAAAAGAAAAGTTCTCTAGTATTATCTCTACTGACTGAAGAATCTGTTCCTAGAGAATAATAAAAATCATTTCTTTCTGCATAGGAAACGACCTTCCCGAACCATGCACCTGTAATTCAACGATTTAAAAGTGTCCATGAAAGCGGCTATGAGAAATACAATATATTCATTTTGAGAAAATAAATTGTAATGGCTGCTTTCCAGGCAAAACTCATAATCGCTTTAAGTTCGCGAACTGTTGAATATCTATCTAGATACCAAGTACTCACTCAACATCTGCAGCCTAACATAAAATTCTGCGAATGCATGCAACATGGTGGAAAGTTAATAGAAATCTATTACAAAGGTCATTGACACCAAGTCCAATGTTAGTACTGACCACAAAGCCTAGGCTGTGCTCCACATAGACCGCAACATATGCACATTATGGATACTTCGAATAATCTTTAAATTTCACAAAATGGATATTTCTACACGTTCGTGAGGGAAAATTGTTCCATTCACAAACGAATCGGTGGTTGGAGAGGCTATTGTGCTCTTGATATATTCCATGAATTACCTTTTACGGGATAAAGGAGCTTATTTCAGTCAGCATCGACTACTAAAAGGAAGCTTTGCCAGTTGTCATGAGAGAATGACTGACACTGACGCACCAAAGTTTGTCTCCAATCGTATACATAATTTGGTCACACTGTGTCCAGAACTACTAATATCAAGTAAAAGAACAACATATAAAGCTAATTGCCATAGGAATATGCAGAAATATTCAGTGTAGATGCACTATATTTCGCTAGATATAATGTCCTATCGAATTCGAAACCAGACCAGGAGCCGAGCTGCCACTAAAAAACGAATAATCTAATAACACTTTGCTGTCATGCTGTGTTAGATCTGATGATGGAAACCAGGTCCCCATGCTAGAAAACACAAGTCTAACCAGGCATCAACAACATCATCATAACCTTTTCCCAAATTCATTGGGGTCGTCTTCCAGTCTTACCGGATGCAGCTGAATACCAGTATTTTACATGAAGGGACTGTCCATTTGACCTCCACAGCCCGATTTTTACCGGGCAATACGGGATCTCTTGGTAAGACTAGTTGTCAGACAAGACTAACGAGGGAGATCGAAAATAACAAGAATCTTAAGCATGCCTATTTTTTAGAGTGTTTGGTAAAGTATGAATTCTAAAAATAGAACTAAAGCTAAAAGATGTAGACCTCCCTGTATGCTCTAACGACGCGCGACGTAGAGAAGTAAACATGTTCCCAATTGGCCAACAATGGCGAACAGTGAAAGACTCAGCCTTTGTCTAACAATAGGACAAGCGCAAGTCACAACTGAAGAAACACGGCAAATGCATTTGTGAGAAAAAACAAACAAAGCAAAGGTAATGGGCCTGACACCTGCATGCTTTAGGGTTAGCATGAGGAGCTAGAGAGGAGGTTGTTCTCAGATTCATCGAATAGGTACAGGCATGACAAACATGTATACAGAGTGGTGATTTGGACAATATCCTTAATTTAAGTAAATAATACATTTATTTGACCCAGAGCGGACCCCCGAGGGCGCGGAAGACCACCACAGCGCTGGATGGACGACATTCGACGACACGGAGGTCGAGACTGGATGAGTCGGGCACAAGATCGACAGGAGTGGAAGAAGAAAGAAGAGACCTACATACAAGATTGGATCACCGAAAGGCCACCATGATGATGACATTTATTTCTACAACTTCAATAAACACTACATCAATGTGGTCTCGACCCCTGAACTAGGACATTCTGTATGGCAGGTGTTCATGAAAAATATTTTCACCTTTCTTAAATATTGAAAGCGATAATGTTTGAGGACGGAACCTACAGGCCCCCGTTGTAAGATGGAAGACCGAAAGTATTTTTCAACGACTTTATCAACTGCGACTTGTAGATTTTGTCTTGCAATAACAAACCCAAAGCGTACTACATAATGCGAATTATTGAATAACATTTGAAAGAAGATCCAGTTATTGTTTTCACAACAATTTTGTAAGCAAAACTAAAAAAGAAAGCGCGTTCAGAACTGAAACTTTTATCGCGTTGAACTGTTTCTACAATAGTAGGAATTTTAAACACAATCATAAAGTTCCCAATAGACAAATTAGCTATTAAAGAACTAAATTATGTTTATAAATAAAGCAGTTATAAACCTATAAGTCGTGCTTCATTAAGTTCTTTTGTAATTGGCCATAAACTATGACTAAGTGGGCACAAGGAGGTGGTCAAAGAAGTTTCATAATCAAGCTACGTAGGTAACGTAGGTAAGTTATTTATATCTGTAAACAGTGATCACAGTAATTTACATCTATAGTAATTGATTACGTAATCAGTTATACTGATTACAGATACAGAAACACTGGCTGTGCATGGGCATTTGTATGGTTATGGGTCATCATTATGTGCAGTGATTACGAAATGAATGATTACCATCCATTAGACACATTTATACACAACAGAAAAGCATATAGCGACGTTGCTCACAGAATAATGTTGAGCGGAAACCGTCAATGGGCAAATGTAAAAGGAATATAAAATTAAACTATTTCTAGGGCCCGCAGAGACAGAAACAGGGAGTCAGGGTCCCTAAACAGGGTGATCGAGTGGTTCCAACCGCCTTGCTTGAACATAAAGGGCGGAAGGAACATGGATGGGTTTTAGTCAGTAAAAGTCTGACACTCCCACCCGCTCCGCCCAGAGTGGGAGAAGTCATTTGATGATATCCCATCCCAAAAAAAAAAGGGTCCCTAAACAGGGTGATCGAGTGCTTCCCTGCCGCGCACACGATAGACAGGGCTCATGGAATCTTGTAAAGTAATAAATAGGAAGAATTGCCAAACTTAAGTGGGAATGGGCAGGGCACATTGCTCGAGCCTCGCAAAACGGATGGCCGATGGGGCCGAAAAGTACTTAAGTGGCGACCGCGCACCGTTGCATTTGAAATGATGATGATGAATGATGCATAAATAGCCTTTAAGGTGGGACATCGAGCTCGGTGTACTGACGATTTCACAGGGTGTCTGGTAGTAAGTGGATGAGAATTGCTGAGAATCAAGTTCAGTGTCGTGCAAATGAGAAGGCCTTTGTGAAGCAGTGGATTGCTGATTATGAGACATAATCATACAAGGGCAGTGGGTGGTTAAATCTTAAAGTATGAAAATGTAGGAGGTAACAAAAAACCAGCTACAGAGCGGAACTGTCTACAGATTCTACAGTAGATTTTTGTTTTTTTTTTTTGCGTTAAAAGATTTTGAGTTTTATTTCAATGGAAAAGTCTCGATTTTCGATCCCTTTCACCGTGGGTGGTAAAATACTCCAAAGCTTTCCCAAATTGCTTGACCTAATTAATTTTACTTTCAGCATGACTTCATTCTTATAATGATCATTTTCTAACGATAAAATTGTACTAAGATCTTCATGATTTAGTTTATTTTCTGCTGATTATTATCTACATCCGTCCGGTACAAAATTGTGTCTAATATAAATTATATTATCACTGAATATTTTAAATTATAATTTATGTTACCACGACCACATACATAGAACTAGTTACTGCGTTTTAAGAGACCAATAAAATTACATTAAAATGTGAGTTTTACGATTGTCGGATGTGGTTGAGTAGGTACATACGTCGGAAAACTAACTAAGTATACTGATTTTATTTTTAAAAGGTTATTTTTATAAATAATAACTTTATATCAAAAGTGTTCAAGTGCCTCTTTGGTCGTGTGGTCGCAAGCGCTACTTGTAAGCATGAGTTCCTGGTTTCGATACCCGGGTAGGGCAGTGTCATGGAGTTCTTTCATCAGAAATTTTCTCAGTACCAACCACGGCTTGGCTCTGTGAATGGCAATAACGATGGTAATAGGCCATCAGGACAGCAGAACATCCATTCTGCGAGTAATGTGCATGGGGCACATTGCTCGTAGAACGGATGGCCTAAAGGGCCGAAAAGAGTGGCGACCGCGAACCCGAAGACGAGGCGTTAAAGACCTCCCACTTGGTAGACCGATGACCTGGTGAAGGCTGCTGGATTCCGTTGAATGCGAGTCGCACGGGACCGGTCAATGTGGCGACACTTGGGGGAGGCCTATGTCCAGCAGTGGACGTCTTACGGCTGAAATGATGACATAGGACTTAAACATAGCTGGTGAATTATGGGTGTACTTTAATTGGGTACGTATTTGGGCTCTGCCTAACCCTTTGGGGATTATAAGCTTAATGATAATGTTTCCGGACAAGTATGTCCGTTTAAATACATAGGTACATATTGATAACAAAACTGCTTGCAACCAATTTTGAACTGAAGACATTTCACGCGTCGACACAGTGTCAGAACATTTATTTATGAATTTCATTTTACATTAAAAATGAGTGTGCAATTATGAAGAGTAGGTACATAGGCGATTTAAATCACAGAGAGAAGAGAGAGCTTTCAGAAAGACCAGTCTAAAATTACATTCAGAAATTGGCTCCGAACTACAATTAAACCGTTTATCACCTTTTCATTTGGATGTGAAATTGGCACGAACGTCAGTCACCACCAACGAAATGATTTCAAAGAATACTAAAATGACACATCATTTAAATAATTATGTTCTTTTTGGAAACGTAAAGCAGATAAGCGTCAAAATATCACATGTCTACGGTCATCACCACCATCAACATTTACGGTCACCAACCCTGCCAGACATCCAATTTACCCGATGACTGCATGTAGTAATAAGCACACACAACCAGTTGCTAATGACTGAACATGAACAGTGCTGCAAGGAGGACATTGATAGGAGGTTGCAGCTGGTAAACATTCGTGAAATTGACCGTAGTATTGCATTTAAAAAACAAGATGGCGACATTCCTTCCGGTTATGACCACGCGCTTAAAGAACCCCACACTAAGGTCCATGTTCACCGAAAAGATAACAGTCTGATTATCTAAAAACAGCTGTCACTGTGATGTGTTCCCATACAAAAATGTGTTATAAACAACTAATTTTTGATAAACAGAGCGTCATATTTTTGGTGAACATGGACCTAAGTACAGCAAAGTCTAATTAACCCTTTGTAATGAGACTTTTGAAACAAAAGAAGCTAAGCATCATAACTAAACACACAAGCTTGCCCCTGAGTTCGATCTAGAGGAAACGATAAGGGACCCAGTTCCCGTAAGAAAATACACGAGGCGTAGTGAAGACGACCGCTTTCGTTCGTCCCCGTCACTGTCGGAAGTCGCCAGTTCTCGTCCACCGGAGCGCTTCCGTCACTTATTAAAGGTCCATTCGTCACGTCATATAGGGCTGCCCCAAAAACATTATTCAATAATTTAGTTATATTCACTGCAGCTCAGCAAATCATAAATCTTCAGTACTTTTTTTGTAATTTATGGCGCTGCAGTGTTGAAACTTTGTTATTGCAGCTGAGGGGCGAGGGTGTTATGAAGCAAAGAACCACCACAGTGACAAATGCCCATCACTATCATCACTACATAATATAAAACAAACCTCCCCCGCGTCTGTCTGTTTGATCGCAATAAACTCAAAACTGCACCGATTTTTATGCTGTTTTCACCAAAGCATAGAGTGGTCCTCAAGGAAGGTTTTAGTATATAATATAATATTTTATATTATACGCGGGCAAAACCGCGGGCAACAATGTATAAAGGTGTAAACTTTCACGAAGTCGAAACCAACATTTTGAATAACGTTAACCTATGTGATGTACCTTTTCTGTAATTTTTCGAACATGCCACTGCGGATACGTTTCAATTTCTTATATCAGTTTTACCGTTTTTAATAAATATTCTTGATTTGCTATACCTATATTGCGTTCGGCTGATATTGCAGCCAACTGCTTGTTAAAAGGTCAAGCTTTACACACATTTCAAATGTAATGAAAATTGTCACAACCTGTATCTAAATGATTTTTTTGCAAAATCTTACTAGACCTGGCAGCATCACGTGTATTTGTTGTATTAGTTAGATGCTACTTCTTGTAAGGAAACCTATAACATAAGTAATAAGTAGTTATACTGACAAAGGCGCTCTTGTGCCGCGATTTACATTATTTACACTTCATATGCACTTATGTGTACAGTCGACAGTAGGTAGGTGACATCCTAAGCTGTGTGCATTCTTTTGAAATGACGTTGGTACCTATATCAAAACAGATTGTATCAAATCATAGTCAATTTCATAATTCGGAGCTAGAAACGGAAACAAAATTTGTGAAATTATCAGACAAGTGGCTTTCAACTCAGAAACAGGAGGAGTGCCTCCAGTAGCGTGCCTAGGGCCCAACAATACGGCAAGCCCATAAAGCCAGCTGACTGTTCAGAAACCCTAACGTCATGAAGAGCAGCAGGTAAAGGCAAGCCAAGCTTTTAGGCTTGTATGAAAATAACGCCACTAAGTGCTTCTTTGGTCGAGTGGGTCGCAAGTACGTCCTGGGTAAGATTCCCGGGTCGAGCAAAGTGTTATTGGGTTTTTCCATGGAGAAATTTCCTAATAGCAGCCACGGAGTTTGAATTTGTGTCCGATTGATAGCAATTGGTTCAATATCTATTATATGAGACTTTGACTTGAACATAACTGTCTAAATGTGGGTGCATTATTAGGTATACTTCTGCCTAGCCCTTCGGGGTTTACAGGCGTTATGTTATGTTTACCTTAGATCCATGTTCAACAAAAAGATGACGCTCTGATTATCCAAAACCAGCTGTTTGAAACACATTTTTTTATGGGAACATGTCACATTGACAGCTGTTTTTTTTTAGATAATCAGACTGTTATATTTTCGGTGAACATGGACCTTAGTCCTCTGTTAACATAGGTACACGTTAAATATCTACATCAAATCCTATTCATAAAAGTCTGAGAAGAATTTTTATAGCGTAATCAAAAGTTGTATGCGCTTAACAAGAAGTTAAATAGCTCTCAATTCTTTCTAATTATAAGCTGTTGAGTCGCACCATTCACTAACAAAAGATGTTAACAAAACAGACCATTTAATCCTTTCTTCCCATTGAATTACAAACCTTAAGTACAGACAATTACGGACGTATTTTTAGAAAACACGTCATAAAATATTTGTGGGGTGTCTCATCTTTGAAGAAAAGGCGCAGATAAGAAGCAGACTAATAAAATAAACAAAAAAAAAAGAGCTTGTCATACGACATGATATGCTGTTACTATTTTTAGAATATTTACTTTTGAATTAGATAATTGAGTGCCGTCAAGAAAGCAAATAAAAAAAAATCTGATCTGATCTGTTTTTCTTTTCTCTTTTTTGTTTGCCATTCAATAACATCTTTTTTCTGAATACATATTCAGAAAAAAGTTATTTATTATAGTAGTTAGTTATTTTGATATTGCAATTAATTACTTTAAATTTTTTTTAACATATAGGTACGTTCGGCCAAACCCGAGTTCAGGACAAACTAGTTCTGCCTAGGTTAAACTATACCGACTTGGGGCACCCCGACACGGATGGATAAGTATAGAAGTGTTATTTTGTGGTTATGTTTTTATAAACCGTTCAGAAGTATGCCCGCTCCGTCGACCAGGGCTCCCTCGACTAGGATGCAAGAACGAGCTCAAGTTTCAGTTTAGCCTAGGCAAAACTAGTTTGTCCTGAAATCGGGTTTGGCCGGTAACATGTATATGTATATTACTTATCTTAATAATTTTTTTTTTTAGTAAATGTAAAAAAAAATTGAATGAATAATAGATGAACATTTGTTTACCAATGGTTGTATGCATTATTGGACGTGTAGGAGCGGCAGATCTGCCCCCGTATTCACAAACGTTCGACTCGTTTCCGATTCGACAACTCGTATATCTGTCTTCTTCTGGCATTACGAAAACGACCAAGATAGACATACGACTTCCCGAATCGGAAGCGAATCGAAGCGTTGTGAATACGGGGGCTGAAGGCGGAAAACCTAAAAAGGCTGTCGAGGACGAGTCCGAGGTACTTCAATGTCAACTCGATGCCGATGGATACCATCAACCAGAAGAAGACAGTGTCATCATTCATCATTGCTTGTCGACAAATGTTATTACACTTTAGATGAATTCTTGAATGATGGCTCAATATAAACCAAATTACTTATGATTACCATGTTTATATGTTAAAATAATCATTATGCATGATTCTCAAATATAATTTATAGAAACTTTAAATTGTAATCTTGAGCTAGATGCTCACCATATATGCACGCCTGCCACTGGCATAACATAGCGCTCGGTTTTATCTTTTTTATTTTATTTATTTAGGGACAAAAAACAGTTACACGTTACAATTTACATATCAGATCTAATTAGGTTTATTTAATAAACGTACAACCCACACTATTGTCCACGGATTAAAAAAAAATACTTAAAAGAGGAAAGGACGGAAGGTCACATTTATATTATTTATATTATTAACAATAAAAAAAAAGAAAAGTAAGTTATGAATGGTTGTCGGTAAGTAAAGTTATAGCAATTTTTTTAAATCTTGCGGGAGTAAACGCAAAAATGTCTGTGTCAGTAAAGTGTGTGTTATACTCGTAAGTTACTACAAGGCGGCGGATAGGTGCCCGTTCACCGGCGTTTGTTTTGCACATCTCAGTGTGAAACAGACGAGGAACGCGCACCTCCCGCCGGATAATACTTCTAGGTACTACATAACATAACTTATTGGTAAGTTCATTGCAATCAAACTTATTATTACAGATGCCATGCAGCATCATGACCATGAGGAGAGTACGCCTGGACTCCAGACTTAAGAGGTTGTGCTGTTTAAGCAGTTCTAAATAAGGAAATCTCGAGTGATAAAATTTATACTGCACATTACGTAGGAACTTTTTTTGAACCATTTCAAGTCTATAAGAATATTTGTCGTAGAAAGGACTCCAAATAGGAACAGCATATTCTAACTGAGAGCGAATCAGGGTCTTGTATAAAAATAAGAGAGTAGATTTTTTTTTTAAGTCCTTGGAAGATCTTATGACGAAACCATACATCCGAAAGGCCTTGCTGATTACATTATCGATGTGAATGTCAAAGTGTAATTTAGAATCCAGTAATATTCCGAGGTCTCGTGTGATCTCAACTTTTTTCAAAGCAATGCCATGCAGGGTATATGTGAAATTAATTGTATTTTTATTTTTGGTAAATGATATAGAGTTGCATTTCGGTAAACTGAGTTGTAACTTATTATCTAGGCAATATTGAGAAAGTCTATAGAGATCCTCTTGAAGCAGTAGGCAGTCATGAATATTCAAGCAAGATTTATAAATTTTTAAATCATCGGCGTACATTAGGAAGGCTGAGTTAATAAAACAGGATTTAATGTCATTAATGAACAGAATAAAGAGGAGTGGGCCCAACACGGATCCCTGGGGCACACCAGATTCCACGACAACGTAGTCTGACTCGTAACCGTTGTTCCGTTTTATTTTTTTTTTATATTTGGTTCCCATTTCTTTCTTATCAGAGTTTCCCAGCGGTATGAAATTTACCTGTGAAACATAGTCTTAACAATTTTTTCCAATTACCGATGAAAAATGTCTTTGGAGGGCTCAGAACGTAGTAACCATTTTAGCGCTAGTGTTCCTTCCGCTTTGTATGATTGGCAGTCAGTCATAGGTTGTAATAGTGGAACCTCTTCTATAGACGTGGTGGATTTAGGCTCTAATTACAAAAAAAAGGAAAAAGGTTGCTAATAATTGAAAACAAAATACTTTTTAGAGAATTTGACAACCCTGCTACTACGATTCGTATCGAGTGCGAAAAAAGTGGCCCAGAGTCACAGTTCCGTTCATGTGTGAATGAAAAGTATCCTGAGAAATAAGTTTTAAATGAAAGAATAGTTTACAGGCTGGAATGTTTTTCACTACATAATAAAAGTAAAAATAAAGAATAAATGGGTATGTCAAGAATAAAAGTGGGGGAATACACCATGGATAGACGATGTTAATTAAAGATGATATATGTAGAAAGGAGGTGACTACAGGGGGCCTAAAAAGAACGCTTTAGCAGAATCATAAAAGCAAAATACCAGAATACGCCAAAATTCAAAGTTCTTAAAACAGTCACAGACGAGAAGAGAAGTGTTATAATCCTAGATCCATTTAAGGCCCCTGAGATGGCGACTAGTATTGAAGAAAACATGCTGCGCTGACTTCAAATGGCATACGTAGCTGCGGGAGTAAAAGTAAAAGGACAAACAAAACCAAAAGGGATATAAACCGAAATCCTCACCATATCAGAAACACATCAATAAAATCCATCCTACAATTTGCGCATGATAAATATCATACACAATTTCTTATGTCTTATGCAAAGGAGAACGAAATACTACCAAGTGATAAATAAAACTACGTAGCCGCGGGCACAGCAGGTTGATCACTTTATCATCATTACTGACAAAGGAATTGCCCCATTAAAGGTGTAATTCACCTCTGCTCATACACTGATGTCGGTATTGGCTGGTACATTATCAGATAAAAAATTCTTGAGGAAACACTCTCTCTTTACTGTATTTTTCTTTCTTTGTGATGATATTTATAGTGGCAAAAGTACTTTATCTTTATAGATATTACGTGCAGTCGTAGTGTCTACAATTAACTTTATTTTTATTGCTGCTGTGTATTTAGTATTGTATTAAGTAACGTAGTATGATTTCTTGAAATAGCTACGTTGTTATTAATACTAAAAAGTATCAGAAAAACATAACAAAAATAACAATAGATTTCGATTTTATGATAATCTTCTGTTATTTTAATACCGACCTTCCATACCAAATTGGACATTTCGATTGGTCTGGAAAAAAATTGTTCACACAATCCATCCATGTATCCACACAATCCATCCATGGATCCACACAATCCGTCCATGGATCCACACAATCCATCCAATAGATTTAGATTTTATGATAATCTTCTGTTATTTTAATACCGACCTTCCATACCGAATTGGACATTTCGATTGGTCTGGAAAAAATAGTTCACACAATCCATCCATGTATCCACACAATCCATCCATGGATCCACACAATTCGTCCATGGATCGACACAATCCATTCATAGATCTACACAATTCATACATGGATTGTGTGAAGAATTATAAGAAAGAGAAAGGAGTAAATGATGGCGTGACGCCCGAAAGAGGAAAGTGGACGAAGGAAACGTGTTGCGCCAACGCCTAAATAGAATGAGCCAAGGGCCGGAAGATGATAATGATGAATCAAGAATAAACAGTTTCTAATGATAATGTACAAAATCATCTTGTAAGAATCTCACTAAAATGTAACACCGTATTGATTAGAAAGAATGCCGTCATTAAAAATAAGTAAGATTCTTGAAATTTATGAATGAACAAACTCTCTACCGATAAAAGTTGAGATACGACGCTTAAACGTAACGAGTTGAATTAACATGTACGTAAATGGTATGAAATGGGAAGTTTATACAACGGTTGACGGTGGTCGAGCAATCAGGAATAGCCACACTGCTCAAAAGATTAGCCAGCGTAAAACTTACAAAGGAAACTTGACACTCTCAAGATATTTCTTGATAAATCATAGATATGATATGCCTAGAAAGGGCGTGACTACTATGATGATAACTAACACAGAAGTATGGAAGAAAATGACGGTGTCAAACACGAATCAATTTTGGGAGAAAGGTAGGATACCAATGATGATGTTGTGGGTAACAATGAAAGTAGTATTAAATTAGGAAATAAAAAAAAATAATAGGTTGATGGATATATTGCTTTAGTATTTACGATAAGTTAGAAAGAAATATATAATACCGAACAATAATTGTTATTTTTGTTAGTAGTTCTATCGAGTGCTAACTGTGCTTACCGAAAAAATGTTTACCAAATGGGATTCAATATATGAAGATCAAATAGTTACGAAATGGGACATTTTGTGATGCTGTTTTGTTTACTTGTAGCAATGGGAAAGTTACGATATGGGCCGGAGCCGAATTGTGATACAGAGGTGCTAAAAGTAGAGCCTTACAGACGACAAGAATGAAATACAAGTTACACATCAGAAATTATGATCAAATTGCTATTCCAAATATTGTGAAACATGTTTTACAAATGTCATATAGAAAGATTGGTATGTAATTATTTCTTCGATTAAATTACTTTGGACGAGGTTCAAGACTCTCTGCGAATTTCAAGCCCAATGTATAACAAATACCTAGTAGCCATGCCAATAAATTGACAAACACGTCAGAATAACAAACCTAATCATGCATTTTTGTTTGTTTTGCTCCAACAATATTAACTGCAGTTACCGAAACCCTCATGGTTTTTAGATTCCTTTATAGATGATTGATTTTAAAGGTCAATAAAAAATTGAGAAAGTTAGGTGGTGAAGCGGGATCTTTCATTCAGATGATGTTTCAAGTGGCACATGGTTTAATTGATCCACGAATAAATGCCTTTCTGCCAAGAGTTTTATACTGTCACCCACGACGTCACTTAGACCGTAATCTGCACCTTGTGAGTTCTTACCGAAAATTGATGGACCAATTAAAGGGAACCGCAGGGTTATCATTGCGCGCAGTTGAATTTAAAATTGGAACAAAAGTGACAGTTCCAGAAGTAAATCAACTTTCGTTTTTTTTCTTCTTTATATTAATGTGTCTTGATAATTGTACACTTATCGGCCAGTGTTATCAGGTCGTAAGTTAATTCAGTGTTTCAGAGCTTTAGTGCCGATAAATCTTGGCGTTTACTGGTCTCTTTTCTGATATCAAGTCGTAAAAAATATTGGGCGGTCCTTATGATCATTCTTACTTGCTTCTTCATGAATGATAAACGTCGATTCTGATTGTGGGTAATCTATTACATAAATCTTTGATGCCCGAAATATTTTTAATCTTGTATCCTTCAAGGTCATTGATAATATGATGATTGGAAATTTTATAGCAGAAGTGAAAATGTTTGTTTCTACCCGAAGAATTTTCTGTTATACTTAGTACTTAGATAAAATAAATTAATGTCTATTCTTGACATGCAAAGTTTTGCCTCTCTCTAAACATGTCTACCAACGTAAGTGACAGATAAAAATAAAACAGCAAGCTGCATCGTGTCTGAGCGTATGACAACCTAATATAGGTCATACCTCAACAGTCACGAGACGAGATCAGCCCGTGCACAACTGGTAGTAGCCGGTGTCACAAAGAAATTAAACTGGTTCGTTGTTCTTGACTAAATAGCGTGCATTAAGAGTATTACACACAC
This sequence comes from Xestia c-nigrum, assembly GCA_916618015.1. NCBI lineage: Eukaryota > Metazoa > Arthropoda > Insecta > Lepidoptera > Noctuidae > Xestia > Xestia c-nigrum. The sequence goes on along the minus strand of OU745261.1, from coordinate 11,449,464 downwards.
TATTTCGGGTCGGCACATTCGATGCGGCAGTATTTGTTGAACAATAATTTCTACAAAGTCACATCACATTTGGCAGCACGGTTAGCGCACTGACTGAGCAATTGGCTGCTGCGCTGCGTGTTGCGGGTTTCATTTCACCACCACATAAATATTTGTGTAGCCTACAGGTAGATGTATCGTGTCTGGATATAAGTGTATGTGCAATACAGGAGAAAACCCTGAAAATAATTCCTGGAAATCCTTATTCTAAATAATGTTGGTCTTAAGAGACCAACGTTATTTAAAAAAAGACATTCATAATCGGACCATGCCGATCGCTAACTTATTCAGCATCCACCTTATCAGAAACTAGATCAGGTGAGTTCGAGCTAAACCAAGTGGTTTTTTTCCCAAATGTATATCTACATACATTCGAGTTTGCCGCCCGACTATCACGAAACATCGATCCAAACATGTGTGTAGCATCCCTTACATCACTTTGTTGCAAAGATAAGGGTTAAGCCAAAGGGTAATTTAAAACCAGTAAGTAAATCTAGTCTTTATTTTTATCTGACTTGTGACTTTGAAGTCTAATCGTAGATCATGGCATAAAGCATAAACAAAACCTCAATCTGTCACTTGGTTGAGTACTGAATTTAAAACACGAAAAGAAAATAAAAATAATGACTACCCAATAAAATCATGTTCAACATTTAAATGAAGGCACGTCACAAAAAGAACGAATAAAAATCGCAGTTTATTGCAAAAGAATATTTTACGTTATACTTTAACGAAGGCGAACTTCTGAACTCGGAGCACCAGTTAATAGACATCCGTAAAGTTGCGGTTACGTACAACGACCTTATACAGGGACTCGACTTTATACGAGGTATACAATGACAACCAGATGACAGATCTTTACGACATTGCGTAACTGTGGAATAAATTAGACAATGCGATCGAGGACACCGCAAATTGTAATTTCCATAAACATTCGAAACAGATATCTCGCCAAATAAACACACCAAAGCAATTCACATTAATAACAACCAATAAAACATTTTAATCGTCAAGCAAATTTAAGAACTTTTGACTAATTAGCGTACTTTTAAAACTGAATTCTTTTATCACCGACCTAATTTAGCCACAATTAGCAATAATAAAGCATCTGCAATAAACACGTAATGCTGTTGATATCCTTACAATTTCATTAAAAGTTACAGCCATGATGTCCTTCTTCGGCACTCAGACAGTACTTGAACAATAAAACGAAGTCAGATAGTCGTTGAATCACTTGACATACATTTGTGAGAAGAGAAATTCTTACGTGAAGCTTCAAAATATTTCAGGGGAAATATCCCAATTACCCAAAACAATCTAGAAAAAGCAGGCCAACATATATTCTGAAGTCTTAATAAAATTATCGGTGGTCTAAAAGCGGGAAATAGTCTTACAGATAATGAACTAAATGATATGTAAAATAATGCTAGTAATATTTTGTTCAATGGAACATTCGAATGCTGGAATGCGAACATAAAATCTCGAGTTAGAGTGGTTTGTCGCGTTCCAGAGGCCTAAAATATATGGAGATGTGCTTAGATATTTATGTCTCAAGTCTGAGCAGACAATGTGGTATAAATAACATTCGTTCCCTTATTTATGACGCATTATTTAAATAATATGGTTAATAAACAATGTGCCTTTAAAAGTTTAATAGTATTGTTTGATGTTGATGATGATGTTCACTTAGAAAGTAACCATGAAATTATCAGTAATTGCTAAATGACACTCTAAGATAAGAATAAAAATTTAGATAATATGCGTAAGTGAGAAGCCGATACCTGTACTCACATTAATTTATCTAAATACGAACGTATACGTATAATTTATTTAAAAGACTTAAACAATACAGTAAAGACCAACGTTACGTTTTGGAAAACGAGATTTCTCGTCACCATGTTTGGATACAATAACTGGTCATATTTCGAGCACAGTTTCCACCTCGTTGAGTTTATTTGTTCTGGCTTTTCATGGTTCAGTTAAAAAGTTCAAAGGCAGAATGAATTCTGTACTTTAAATTCGGTGAAAAAACTATTTTTATTGGAAAACTTGTTTATATTCATTACTATTTGCGTATATTGTCTGATCTATTTCAAGAAATTGCCTTTGGATTTGTTTAATTGAGAAAAAACAAATTCTTGATGAAATCAACGATATTCCAGTTTAATTTACAAAGTCAATGCCACAATTCACCTCCTTGACATTTAGCGACAAAGAAATTACCTTCTTTATCGCATTCACTTGTATGTCAAGACGATTATGGTTCTCATCATAAACCAATTTTATCACGTGCTATCTCTTTTCAATCTAATCTTTCATTATTTCAGACGCATGACTGTTCAAATAGCAACAAATTATCGTGTCTATATCATTGGATGTCAGATCTTGGTAATTTATTAACTCGGTGACTGCATATAGGCGCAAAATTCCAACAATCTGCAAGAGACTTGACTGGGACAAGTGATACAGTAACATTATTTAGTATCCAGTCAGCCGATAAGTATGTAAATGAAAAGACAGACAGTGGAGATAAATTGTGTACATAGACGTTTTAACCCACGTATTTCATCAAAAGAGGGCATAGAACTGAGTGATAATAAATTATTGTTAATTAGTACAGCCTGTTTGTTGTTCAACATTATTAATTGGAATACGTCTCAACTTTGTGTATAAGGCTTCAACCTTGATTGGCCCAACCTTTTGAACACCATCGGCTTAATTATCTAGCACAAGCAAAACAAAAGCGTTAATAGACTTAAGCCTTGACATGTTATCAATTAGAACATGGGTATTCGTGACGAGTATGAAAAATATTTTCAGACAGTAAATTAAACATCCATTGAACGATAAAAGAAGCTTTTTCTTATTTTGGTATCCCATTACCTGAGGTCACAACAATATGATATGGCAACATAAAATTAATTTTTACCCTACTAGCACATAGGTATAATTATTTTGATTCCTTTGCAGTTTTTCTCAGAACACCGAGTGTCCATTTATACTCTGTTAGCCCTTGCGGTCAATACAAATCTGTCTCAGTAAATGTCAACCGTCATGGTGACCATTTTACATTGAAAGGTTAAACCTTTCTTTTCACATTCGTTTTAGAAGTGAAGAAAGGCAAAATGAATAGTTTGATAAAAACAACAGAATGAAGTCAAAACAAACAAATTTCAATAATGACATTGTGAAACATAACGTTTGAAGCATACGAGTGTGATGGGACAATGATAAGGACAATCAGAAAGGTTATCTAGTCTCCTTGAACCGCCACTTTTTGACTGTATTTTTAAACTGCTAATAAATGCTAATGAAAAACCCGTAGGATTTTATCTAGATCGTCTGGTACCTTATTCAAGTACACGGAACGGAAATCGTAAAAAGATATCAATGATCAGAACCTGTTGTCAATAGCGGAAAATAGTTTAAAAATAGACCGAGATAACAATTTCCATTTGAAATCAAATAAAACTATAAAGTTATTTGCAATGACTAAATTAAGAGCAGAAGGAGGGCTATGAAATGTCAAATTAATTAAAGTAACTGCGATATTATGCGTAATGGCAATTTAATTTGCAGTTTGTTTTTGCAACATGGATGTTGATAATGAAGGTAAACACGAAGGATACCCGACACAAGATATCGATTCCTTCCCACATGATATCGGAGCGAATACTAATGGGCATATTAAAATTCACACTATCGTTCACACTATTATGTCTCATTTTGTTGCAAGCAACGGTTTCAGCTTAAGAATACTGATTCTGAAATGAAGTTGATTTTGCTGACAACTCAGTTGTGCGTGAAGTAATGATATTAATAACGAGAGTGTCAAAATCATGTATATATATTTAATTCTACACCGTTAATTCTAAACTCAAAAAAAATTGAGCTGCTTGCAATGTAGGCAGCAGCTGATATTTTTTTCGAGATTTCATAGTCGGTCCCATAGTAAAAGTTTTTCATTTTCATGAGTACTGTCCGCCCTTAAAGGGATTAAAACGACAAAAAAATAACGTTGTATTATTGTGATGATATACGTTTTGACTCGATCAATCGCAATTTTATCTTCTTGTAGAAAGTCCAACCCTTTGCTGCAAACTCCATCTTTATTAACCTGCTCATCAATTCTTGCGTAACTATTACCAAGTCTCATCAATATTTTTTTAGCACAACGAGGAAAATTTACCGTAGACCTTGCACATTCTTTTGTTATCAACATTACAACCACATTGCGGTTCGTAGGTGGTATTATGTGGGGTTAACGTAATTCTATATTTGTGAGACGTACATTAAACAAACACGGGGTATCATCAAAAATATTATCACCAGTTATTAAAACATCAGCCATTACCCAAGGTAATCGTTATGTTTGTTGGGATTCTTCAATATTTTTTTCGAAGATACTGTTAATTAAAATTGACTTATTTTTAATGAGTCAAATAACCATGGTTACATTTTATGAGCGTGTTTCACCTAATCTTTAAGGTTAACTATTTGCGTATGTACGACACATTTCAGTCAATTAACTCTTAAACCTTGAAGAAGAAAATATCCAATGGCCATTAGACTTCGGGCAATATTTGTACAAGAAATATGTCAAAGTATTATCGTGTGTACGTTTAATAAAGGTTATCATGTTGATTTCAGTGTAATTTTGTATTGGATTGTCACGATTTGTTTATTAACGCCCTCGTCTGTACCTATTGGTGACGAGATGACGCGAACTGTCTCGTTTTGTTTACATTATGTATTGTGATTCATTTCGAAATCATTGTTGATATTATCTGCGTCAAATATAATATGTGACTTTATTACGTTAACATCATCAACTGGAAGTATTATTACTATTTCATATGAGAGGCCCCTTGTCCACGTGTTTGGTTTTCATTACAAGCGCTAGCTGTTCAGAATGACTAAGTAATCCTTTATTTTTCTGCTCTATTTTAAGTGTTATTTAGCTAAAATGAAATGTGTTAAAACTCGTATTAATTTGAATCATTTGCGTTTGTATAAACAAGTTGATTGTTAACAGATTTTCCCAGAGTTTTATCGTGTACTTCATTTTTTCCATAACATGTTCGTCGAAATGATCCAATTTAGTTGTATTGACCAAATAAACATGTATGGGCAGTACTATACGCTTTCCTGTAGTTTAATCATTATGTGCTCAATCTAGCATACAAAAGGACTGTCAGCAATGAAATCATTCAAAAGGATTACCAACTAAAATGAATTCTAGAATAGATTGAGGGATCTGTCACGAGATTACGCAAGACTTAACAACCGTGTTGTACTTTATGTGAGTATTATTTAAAGTATCGCTTTGCACGCAACAGGTGCAAGTTAATTAACACTCAGTATATCTCCGGTCACTCCCACCCTTCAGAAAAGGTATGAACTATTATCTGCCAACTCAAGAGTTTAACTGTCATAAACGACCAGCTGCCTAAAATTTTCTGCTTAACTTACTACAAAATAAATGATTAAAACATAATACAGTAACAAAAACCGTTACCTAATTCGTCTGATATCTCATGAATGTGAACTTGTTTATTTTATCAAGTATTGATAACATTATAGTTAAGTACTTACGCTTCGCTCTTGTCGTAAGTCGGGAACGTCTGGTGAGTCAGATCCTGCAGGGATGAGCTGGTTTGTGGCTCAGCAGAGATACCCTGAGCCCTCTGCTTCCTCGGAGCTCTCGATCCTCGGGCATACTGCTGGTATGGGAACACGCTCTGCAACTTGTCCAGTTGCGAGCGCAGTTCCAACATTTCCTGGTCCCGTTGCTTGAGCAACGCCTCCAGTTCACGTATCCTCTCTATGAGAGGCTGCATGTCGTTCGTCATCGTCGCATTAGCAACACAATTCTCTGAATCAGCGTTCATTGCGCTTGGAGTCCCCATTATACCATTTAATTCAATCTCTCTATACGTTTCGTTTAAAGCACGCCTATCGCCGTTCACTGTAGGCGCCACGGTAAGCGCTCCTCCACCTGTGTTCACTAAGGCCCTCGGCTCATCGTCAGCAGCTGTTCGCTGTGACGATCCAAAGCAGAGGGTGTCGAAACACACGCGCATTCACTCGGCTACCGAGCACTGAACGGAATCACTAGGGATTTCACTTGTTTATTGTTGTAAGAGTACGTTAAGGTCCACTGTCACTGTTTGTTCGGTGCTGTGGTCGATCACGGTCGGGGGGCGCACTGGTGCAGGATGTGTGTGGGACGTGCGAGCCGTGCGGCGCGGGCGCGGACGAGCGGAGTAGTGCAGATACGCGCGCGCCGCCTGTCCGCTGCTTGGAGTCAGCCCCGCGTGCCTCGGCACCGCCCTGAAAAATATAGTTTTCTTGCTTTACTATACGGTCATTACATGTCAGTATTAATGATAACTTAGTACCAAGAACCGTAAGATTTTATGTTAAGAGAATAATTTCTCGAAATGACAAATTACACAACAATGACGAGTGTATCGTACAACAATAACATGTTTTGAATATTTAACAATTTTATCAATTCAAAATAATAATAGTTTCGTTTAATATTAAATAAAAGTTCGATCAACGATAAGACTACACGTCACCTGCACTATCTACAAATGTATTTTCACTCATTCCTCCAAAGAACAATTTTTATTAAGCATTTGTATGAATGAAACATCTTCAGATGCGTCACATTTTCTTGTGAAACCACATTTGAATAGGCGGCGCTCGTATTAAGAAAAGGTAGATGAATAAAAAGGAAAATTTTCAACATCAACCTACTTGAAGGATACGAGCCTTGCTTTATCAAAATACATTTTAACTCGCTGCTTCTGAATTGATTTTACAATGGAATAGCTCATTGCGGGCTTATCAACATACCTAGTTTAAGGGGCGATAAACACTGTATCTGTTTACATCTGGTAGGAAAGATCATTGATCACCTGATTGATACGCAACAATACAACCACATGACAATGCTGTATCTTATCGTAAATCATATTCGACACAGCACGAGGACGAGACAGGTCTTATGATATTATTACTTATTATAAAAATCAAATATCACCCTTATTACTGTCCACTACGGTCTATTGTAAGCCAACCTTTTAAGAACAGACGAAATCCATCACTTTCTAGGCCTACCGCATGATATTGAAATGGTTTCAAAATAAATGACATAGAAGTGTTTAGTTTAGTGCGCAACGAAACACTAAACGGATGTATGATGGAAAACATACGTACGTTCCTTAATTGCTTCTTTGATAATATGCAAGAAAATGTCATTGCTAACACTGGCCTCAAAATTAATAGCTGTTTACGATATGAAGCATGCGGTGTGACACAAATTTTCCGCAATGGAAAGTCTGACGAAGTACTATATCAAAATATATCAAACGACAATTAAAAAACAGATAATGTTAAAACGATTGCAGTTCGAAAGGGATAAGAAACCGGTTCATTAAAATCCCAAGTCATAAAGATACGTGTGTATCATGCTAGATAAGTAAATTGAGCTAGCAACTGGACTTGTACATTAAGAAATCAGTTGCAAGCTCGACACATGACATTTAGGAGATTAAAATGTAGTAGTAGTCAAGATAAACAAAAACTTAGACGGATAGGCGTCGCAACGTAAAGAATATGTTAAACGGTAGGATAGATAAAAAATATAATTCGAGACAGCTGAAACGCTTAGGTTGAATTACAAAAGATAGAGACATTTTTATTTCTATTTAAAGAAAGTAAAGCTATATTTAGATGAGACTTTTAAAAGTAAGGCAGACTCTCGACTGAATCAACAAAACAGTGTTAGCAAAGAAAATAAGGATGGTATGACAGACTTGAGGCAAGTCGCCAATACTAATGAATTTATCAAAATATCAAAGTGGTATAAACATAAATATTGAAAAGCAAATTGTGACCAAGCAAATCGTGATACACCCAAAATGGAAAATTAATTAGAACTTCAGAAATTTTTACTTTTTAGCCCCATTACTAACGCACCATGTCATTTTGGTTGGCAAGGTTTCAATAAAAGAGACGATTTATAAAACAGGCTCATGAATGAAACAGTTCGTATTACATTTTAATAAGATAACATCACGCCTGTAAACACCGAAGAGTTAGGCCAAGGTGTACCAAATAGTATAGTACACCCATATTTCGCCTGTTATGTTTAAGTCCCATGTAATAGGGAGCGAGCCTATTGCCATCAACCGAGACAACGTGACTGCTACTGAGAAATTCCCGATGGAAAAACCTAAAAACAATTTGCCCGATTTAACGACAGACAAAATAAGACCCAAACGTTGACATCGGTCCCGGCAACAATCGAGCTTCAATGCACACCAGACGCAAAAAGACGATCTATCGTATTGTACTTTAGCCTTAATGCATCAATGAACAGAAGCATTTGTTTCTCTCCATCACCAATCAGCTAGGGCCATTGACAATTGGAAAGGGATCCTTTCCACAATTGTCATTTGCATAGCCTTTTCCCAACTACATAATATGTTGTGGTCGGCTTCCAGTCTAACCGAATGATTTTACATGGAGTGACTGCCTTTCTGACCTCCACAACCCATTTAGTACTGATTAAGACGATACCCTTTAGCAAGAGACGTTGTCAGTCAGACTTTCGGGCCACTCACTACCTGTTACGACTGTGAAAGATCTAGAAATGACAGCCCAGGACCAAACAATGGCTTAACATGCTAGCCTAGGCACAGAGGAATCTCAAACTCAAATCATTTATTTCAACTAGGCCATTACGGCAGTTTTGAATGTCGAGAAAACGAAAAAAAAGCAAAGCTACTCGTACATTCACAGACACAAGGCATATAACTTGAGAAAGTACTGTAGTTGCCCATTCCCTAGCATAGATCTCTATGGAGAAGAACAGGCAAGAAACTCCATGGACACTCTTTTCAATTCAGGAAACTCGGTATGTAACGGGTACGGGTACACATACACAGACCAACCTAAGCAACCGCGGCTTTACCTGAAGATTGGTCCAAGCTTCTCCCTATCCACAATAAATTGCACAAATTCCCTAATTAATGCAACTGGTGCATTAGAAATTTCCGAAGCAACATTCTTGGTTGTTAAGGACGACCCAAGGCATTGACATAATGAAATGTTAATCTTAAACGGCCTTACTCCGGTTTAGTTAGTGGGTGTTCTTGTTCCGTATATAATTGTTCAGTTCCGGTGGGTGTAAATAAACTAACATCACAGGTAAAGGGCGGCTCATATGCACACAATGTAACTGCTGAATATAGTCCAAAAGCCACGCCCGTCATGGCAACTACATGTATTGTATTGCCATGACATGGGTGTTCACTTACCGTAATCTGAATATTTTATTGTCTAGCTTTATGTTTATCTTTATTACTAACTACTGCATTATAATGTTGTGGTTGTCTTAGTTATTATGTAAATCTGTTGTTATGATGGCAATAGAAACATAGAAACAACGTGGACAAAGAAAACAAAACAGAATACTGGTATTGTATAATGAATGCAGGAGTCATAGTAAGAAACAAAAACCTGGGGCTACCGTTATTGTCTTGTGAATTTCAAAAAAACCGACCCATGTTCATGTCTGACTCAGTTTCCGTACCAACGTAATACCGCCCCTGAATTTTTTTTATTTTTTTTTATTTGGTGCCATAGCGACAACAGAAATTTCAACTATTTACCTATTACGGATCATCAGATACACTGACAGACAGACGAATGGACGGACAGCGGAGGTTTAGGCGAGCTTAATAGGTTCCAATTCAAAATCAAAGCATACAAATTATTTAAAGTAGGCCAGTTACAAGCACTTTTGAATTGTCGAAACAAAGATGAACATTTAATGTAGCTACAGCACAGAATAGATAATAGTCACAAGACATAAAAACTGCGAAAGTACTGTATTTGCCCATTCCCTAGCGTAGAACTCGATGAGGAAGAACGGACAAGAAACTCCATGGACAATCTTTAGGCCATGGCATGACCAGTTACAACTGACAGCGCCCGTTCACGAACATGACGCATCCAGATCAGCACCATTCAACTCAACCATTTTAAAGGGAACTAAACGATCCGACACACGCGCCACCATCAGCGAGACGTTTGAGTAAGCATGACATACTCTCAAGTCTCAATCGCCAGGGCACAATCAAGTCAAGAAAAGACCTAGGTTTCCAGCGAATGGTTGACGTTGGTTACCCTTCGGGTACGGAAACTATTCGGAATAAAAGCATCTAAATAAATAATTGTCAAGAGAAACTACAGCCAGACAGTGAAAATTACGCCCCAGACATTGTCACCAATTTAAACACTCTGAGGATGCATAGATAATCTTTTGAGATAGACATGCCCTTTGATAACGTCTCTCAAGATACTTCGAAACCAGTTTCAGCTGGTTACCAAGTACCAAATAAAGTATTTATTCACGTATCTACTCGTTAAAATCTGTTTAACAAGCTTTATGTAAACATACAACAATGTTTATTGGGTTCCACTGTGAGATATTGCTTTTTCATGTTGCGTGCGTTTACTTAAAATGTTATTTATTTTCTTAACCGTTAATTGAACGTGTTTAAAAATAAATGTTCGATCGCTTGATATTTACTTTTCTGTAATTTTCTCAATTATAGGTATAAGGAAAACTGCATAGGGTACGATCAAGATATATTTATGCTGTAACCTAAGTAGTAAACCACTACTAACGAATGCCTTTGATTTTTCACTAACCACCGTTATTTTATTATATCCTAGACTTAAATGGTTTTCATTACACATTAAATTGAACAGTTTATTAATAGCGAATTAATATATCCTTTCATAAATATCATGTCAAATGTAAAGGGAGCGTCGCCAACATTTTCACGTCTGATCATCATGTTTGGGCTATTTTCAATTATACTTGTTGTTCGTGTTGTTCTCGATGATTAGGAAAACTAGTGTAGTCTCGGCTTTACTCTAGGACGTCACATATATTTTAAAGATTAAAAAAGAAAAAATCTTATTCCTGAACGCAACTTACAGCATTCCCAGTTGTCTCTGTAACATATATTTTCATTCGGATTTTATGTCTAGTTATGGCGTCACCTTTCCCGATTAATTTTGTTGTTTTTAGTTTAAAAAGTGCCCTATATTGGGAAACAGAAAGTCGGTGTCGACAAAATCAAAGTTTTTGAAGAAATTGAAGAATCGTAAAGCGTAGGAAATATTTAAACTCTGGTTTCGAGGGATAAAGGTAAGGACAAAAGATGGCTTCACTTTGTGTTTCCTTGATTCGCTTTGCCTCCTGCAGAAGAACTGGAATCGAGGGCCTGGGGCTCTGTTATTATGTGCAAATTATTGCTAAATCTAAATCGAAAACATTGTATGTGGTTTTCAAGTTGTTTGTGCCTTGCGCTTTGCACGAGTTTGCAACTAACGGCGTGCCTGTCACATTGGCGCCAAAACGTGCAGTGAGTCCTAAGTGATCTTCACTGTAAGCTACTAGCGTGATCTTGGTCCACGATATCCAAAATAGATATCGTAAACGACTTGCCTGGCCTGTGGGACGTCCTGCGGGGGCGTACGTGGTCTACAATGGCTATGTCGTGAAGTTAGCAACCTGGGGGGTGTTCTTTAGGAACACACGCGGTTGACTGTTCTAAAATAACCTTCAAGGGAAGTTCTGCGGGAACTTACATGGTTATAAAGTGTAATGTTGTTTTTTACAACATGTAATATGTATCTCTTCCAGAAGTTGAAATAACACATTTCAGGAGGTCTCCTAACAGGGGTCAGGACAGTAAAAATGTCCCTCCACAGTCACTAGAAAATATCCTCCCGTTGTTGGTTGAGAATTATTGCCTGGAACTGAGATTGGTTCAACCAGATGCAAAGGTTGAAACGCAGTGCTTGTATTGATAAACAAGTGGTGAGGAATAATTATTAGATAATCAAGTGTTTGAAATATTAGGTGTGGATACACAGCCGGAGAAAGTAGGAGAGGAATTACATAAACAGACAGCTCAAAGATGGAATATGAAGGAAAAGATAGATCAAAGATGAAAACCACAATTCTCTAATCAATAAACCAAACCAACAACCAACCAAGTAACAAATGTTACCACCTGTAAAAACCCGATCGAGGTAAGCGCTGAGGTGAATCCAAAAGTCAAGACCAATTCAACTGCCCTAGCATGTTTTGGCTCATGCCTTCAAATGTGTATAAAGGATGCTCAGGGATGAAAGCAAAGTTAAATGATGCTTTAATTTTTATATGACTCGAAACTTCTAGATACAACGGGACATAGAGCCCTCATATTGTTGATAATTAACCAAGACAATGGCATGACAGATTTGTTGTTACAATCAGAGACAAAACACATCTTTTTGCTGTAAGTCTTGCTGAGAAAATAAGAACAGCTTGTGCTTTTCTTCTGTCTTAATGTATGAAAAATTTGTTAAATTATCTGTTCAAGAATGAATGATTACTGAAGCAAAAAACAGTCACTCCTAGACAGAGTGCATGGGTCATCATCATCATCAGCCTATTAATGTTCCCACTGCTGGGACACAGGCCTCTTTATGAGAAGGAGTGGGCAACAATCCACTACGCGCGAATACATGAGTGAACTAACATTCATAAAACTTCAAACTGGCGGGGCCCTCCTTGGACAGAAGTAAAGAGGAAAGGGGAGGGGGGCGTCATCATAGGCACCAGCAGCAGACAGAACGTGGGAGGCCAGGAGAAATCGTCCCATCACAAATTACCTGACAGGTGGGCAGATGTATGTGATTGGAAACTAAACTATTATATATAACCAATTTTCATGGCTCTAGATAAATGGAACTTTCCATTTTTATCTTTAATTTACAGAAATGAAATATTTTTGTTTAGACTGAATTCTTTCAAGTTGAAACTGAATAATGTGCAAACTTTTACAGACAAATGATTTACTTGTCAGATTGCATCTTATAGATGCTTATTACACAAATATAGCTCCCCTAAGAGAGAGAGGCCTTATATCATTCACATAATATAGAGATGTTTTTTCCATAAATAAGAAATAGCTTTATGTTTAGAAAACATGCAATCAACAGCCAATTTATTGGAAAATATTGGATTTATAATTACATAGAGAAATGTGATTTCAAACCTAGACAACACTAATATTCTAGGCTTAGTTTTTCAATACTAAGAACATAACTCCTAACATCACTGTTAATAAATGAGTTAATTGATAAAAGTCAAATTAAAGTTGGTTTTTTAACTCGAGTTATTAGAAATTTAATATGTTTGTGCTGGACAAACATAAGTATGGGACTGTGAACAAAGTACCTACTTGATAATTAGAATATTAACACTACATTAAATAGTAAATGTATACAGAATCTCAAATTATGGTCTATAAACATGACCAGTTCAAACAATCCCAAAAAATCATATAACTGATATGATTGCATTATCATACATGAATAGATAAGGAGTTCAATAAAATTTCTAGAATTTTTTGCAATAGTGTGAATCTAGAAATTTATGGGTTTTTTGCTACTTACATAAATACCAAAGATACTGTGATAGCAGACGAGCCTTAAAAGGAACTAGAGAACACAGATTGGGAAACAAGTGATTTAAATTATCAAAGAATATATTGTTATTTGGTTTATTGTATCACAGACCAACAAAGTATCATACCTACTTATACATGGCACCCAGATCCATGGACTGTAGCGGTCAATACATTAACCTTGCATTGCTCTCAGTATCAATTATTCCATGCTTTCCACCATTTTATATGGTTCCTAAAACTATAGAAAAGATAATTACATATTATAGTAGTTTCCCGTTGGGTTACTCGGTCATGGTTCCCATTATTTAATAGATTGTTGATACAGGAACCTGTTAATTTTCAACCACGCAGAGTGAGGAGATCTCTAATCTCCTCACTCTGCAGAATTCTAGATTGTTACACCCACTTTACAAGAAACTGGAATTGATGGCAGGAGAATTATCTGGAAAACATTTATAGTCTTTGGAAGTAGTAAAGAAACTGTTGATATCATAATATCAACAGTTAAGTATATAAGTTCAACAAATAAAAGTACACTGAATCAATGTTCACCTCCAATTATGTCATCCAGGACAATACTGTAATTCAAATAATATAATAAGCATATCAAGCCTACCGTTGCTGAGGTTATTCAGTATATCAATTTGAGATTTAATTAAAGTTTTTTGATTCTTTAATTAAAGGATCATAAATAGATACACAGATGATCAAAATTATTTTTCAGAGGTTTTTCTAGGTTAAGACCTCCAAAGCCCAAATATAATAAAACTTGGGATGTTTTCAGTTTTATTAATCAAGCTGCTACCAAAAAAGCTGTAACTTTATTACTGTAAGTCATAGTTCAAAGGGTGCAAACAATTCCTGTAATCAATATCAATAATATAATGATCATACAAAACAGTAGTTATTACCTACGATTAGTAGGATTGACAAGTTGATTAAAACTTCAGGGCCAAAACGATGCCAACCTTTTTTAACTGCCCCTTTCTTTAACTCTAGAATAAGAGTATGCCCAGCTAAGCTACAGCTGTGGTTAATTATTGTAAATTTTACCAGGTTTACCAGACTACTAATTTTGTTTATATACTAAGTACCTACTTACAAAGAAACCATTTATATCCGTAAGCTCCAGGACAAGCAACCGTTGATCGAAAAAGGCATGGAACAGTACCCGCCATGCAACAATATCAGCAACGGGGTTAGATAATATTAGACGAGCAGATGGTTCGACACAAGGAGACGTAATATTTTTTTGTATGGGACTCTGTCCAAAAACTGTACCTTTTAGAAAGGCTGGAAAATTTACCCCTAAATAGAATAAAGTGATATTTTTCCTTAGTGAGTGCAAGCACACAATAATAATGTTTGTTTTTGTTTTGACGTTTTGTGACAGTTATGACAGTTTGTGGAGATGATGTTTACCTAACCTGGAAACTGTCAAACCTATAAAATGTTTTTTGATTTATTCGTTCAGAAGTACAATATTCAGAAATAGCAATCGTTACACTTGCAAATAGTTAGTCGAAAAAGATGTCTATGTGAATAATATAAAATATGAATGGTGCAAAAACACTTATTTTTCACAATTAAGTGTTATGTTATTTATGCTTTGATGTGACATGTTTTCAGAACGAAACCGAAATGCAAATTTTGAGACCCCATGTTGATTATAATATGGCAATTCATTTTGCGTGCACAAGAAATCAGGCTTACATTCACGAAAGAATGAGAGACTTTTTCCTCAATTCGTGGGTTTTTTCCTCTTTTTTGATTTATGAAAATCTCATGGCCAAAAATAAAACATCTTTTATAATAGACCTGTAGTAAATATTAGAAGCTTCTCTGAAGCAATTTTTAATAACACTGAAAGTGATTAAACCCTAATTGTAAAAATGCTACCTTAGTTATTAAAGTAACTAAAGTGGTCTTTATGAAACCTTAAATAATGTGTTAATTGTTTTTAAATAAATGTTTATTGATTTTACAACTGGTCTTTAAACATCTACACTAGTTTTCCTAATCATCGAGAACAACACGAACAACAAGTATAATTGAATAGTCAAACGAACTTACCTGTAAGTGAAGTTCGACGGTAATTATGCTTGTTGTTGTGTTGTTCGAAGATGATTAGTCCCACCCGACCCAGATTTTCCATGCTATATAGTTATATGAGCATGGACCCTATGTTGTAAAACCAATAAATCGCTATGAACTTAATGAAAATATATGTTACAGAGACAACTGGGAATGCTGTAAGTTGCGTTCAGGAATAAGATTTTTTCTTTTTTAATCTTTAAAATATATGTGACGTCCTAGAGTAAAGCCGAGACTACACTAGTTTTCCTAATCATCTTCGAACAACACAACAACAAGCATAATTACCGTCGAACTTCACTTACAGGTAAGTTCGTTTGACTATTCAATTATAGCTCCGGAAAACCGGGAAGTGGAATGCTAGTTTATTTTTAGCTTTAATTTCTAATAGGAAATCTTCTCAGTAGGAAAATTTTCCACACATATCTGCTGACCCATAAACACACACACACACACACACACACACACACACACATGCGCGCACACACATCATTACTAAACACTTGATGTTTTTTATGCTCCTTTTATTTTAAACTAGCTGACCCACGCAACTTCGTCTGCGTCACATAACGAGAAAAACGAAAGGAAAAAAAAACCGTTTTGCATCATTTTTTATTCCTGCTCCGCTCCTAATGGTCGCAGCGTGATGTTATATAGCCTAAAGCCTACCTCGATAAATGGTCTATCCAACACAAAAATAATTTTTCAATTTGATCCAGTACTTCCTGAGATTAGCGCATTCAACCAAACAAACAAACAAACTCTTCTGCTTTATACTATTAGTCTAGATAAGGCTATCCAATTACCTACCTTCTTACCAAAATGTCTAATTATCTCTTCGTTAAATATAATTATGTTTTTAATTGAATTTTAGCTATCGCAACTCTAGCTACCAAGCTGTTTGGGGACCCCTATTTTCTGTCTTTTTTGTAATTTTGTCAAAATAAAACTTGTGAACGGTATCCATAAAATAAAGTTAGATTAAGAAAATGTCTGAATGTATGGTAGAATACATTTATTTTTATTCTTATCATTTCAGAAATGTCTGATAATGTAGTGTGGTAGTATGGTGGTATGGTATGGAATTGCATTTTTTGCATGGTATCACCCGCTTTAACAGTGACAATAAACAAAAGACACACGATGATGACTCAAGAACTTGTTTAAATCACTTTGATAGGATGACTACTGCATTCACAGAATGTAACACGCTCACTCGAGTCAATATAATCTTTAAAACCGATATTTGTTCAGCTTTATCTAGTCTACGATCTACAAGTGGCTAGTTTTAAATACCAGTTTCTTACCGAGTTTAAATCTAAACATAAATCACTTTTATATCACGTACAATTATGTAGGCAACCGCTTTCTGAGTAATATTTCATTGCTAGAAGTCGAAAGTGGCCTTTGCGGGTCAGTTATTAACGCCTGTCTTACCGCGGATGGTGCTAAAGCGACATTTTTAATAACATGTGTCTCTGGTGTATGTGTGTTATGTGCTTACTGATTTTCTTCATCCACAGACCTGCTGGTAGCAGTCTGTGGGTTTCTATTGCTAAACATAGGATTCTTACATTAATGGCTCTTACCTTGTGGCATCAGGTAATGTATAAAATTAGAACACCTAATTATTTCGCATCTATGCATAAGTTCACTTCTCTTGTCTAAACCATTTAAAATTTTAATAGGCTCCCGAGTGTCATCAAGATTTAAATTAAACACATTAATATGAATGTTGTAATAATATCTATTCTTTATTTTAGAACTGTCATCATAATATACGATTATTACATCAATATTTATTTCGTCCACATTCAACGGCTTTTTACAAAGTCGTTATAATTAATCAGACGGCTAAGCTTCACTTTTAATTGAACATGTTTTGCTCATAATTCTAATACAAACTTACAATATTGTGTTAATTAAAACCGGCGACCGCAAGATAGCAAATAATCTAGGTAATGTATGTTGCCTGCAGTATGATAAAGTCATACCTAATATGCACTTACAAACATTTGCATCAACGATTGCATATCCAAGCACTCTGCTAGTTTGCAGTGTCTCAGATATAGATTACTCTACAAGGCAATAGTCGTAGTCTTCGTCGTAAGTTGTTTAGCCATTGATACTCTATACATATACACATGTAAAGAATACTGATATAGAAATCACATGAATATTGTTTCTTGACCAATTAGTGTGGTCCAAGTCTAACCCTCCTATGAAAACATCTACAAGCTATAACAAGCGTAATTCTTCTTTGAACAGGCAGCGTTTGAGTATACGCATAATCAAAGACTAAACAAAAAGAAGTAAATGTTCCTCTTCGAGACAATGCAGTCTTAAGGGCCATCACGTTCCGTCTACGTGACAGCCCTATTAGCTTCAATCCCGGGCTATTTTTAGATCAGAGTCAATTAAATTCAATTCTCCAGTGCTCGAGGGTTGTCACATCCACAATTATGTGATTTATGAGTAACGAGGCGGCTGTGTGTGTGACGTGGCGTTTAGTGAAATCGCGTTTATTTGGAATTAAGAATAATTGTTCTTCATCGTCTGGCGGGCTATTAAGCAAAGTGTTTAATAACAGTTTAGTGGTTTTGTTTTGATCAGTTAATCGGCTGTCTTTGTTGTTGTGAGGCTTCTTGTCTTCAATGGCTGTCAGTTTAACAGCTCCGATAACATCATTATTATCATTGTTTCCTTCTTTGTTTTCCAGATCGACAGTAGCTTCTACTAATTCAAGTTTAAAAAGAAACATAACCCTGGAATCTACTCCATGTTGAACATTTTCTTTATTAATAGAGTCACTGACTGAGACCCGATCATAAATATTCTCATATCCACCATTATAATCAATTAAGAAAAATTCAGGACAATATTTCGTCTAACACATTTTATTTGAGACACATCGTTGTCCTATTTCTATTTGGACGCTGTCTCAAGTCGGGTCACCGGCGCGGCGGTGTGTCAATACGCCTGTTAGATTATATTCGTCAGAATAAGGGACTTCCGTACCAGGTCGCGTTATTAAATAATTGGCTCACACAGGTTAGTCGGTATGCACTGAGTTTGGACAGGAATTTAGAATGGGTTGGCATCGTAATGTTGTTGTTTCAGTGAAGATTCGTAGTGGATTGTTTTATTATGAGGAAAGTTTAATTTATCCGTAAGCCACATTAGGAATATTTTGTTAGCCTCAACATTTTATATCCAGGTAGTTAGTTTTGTAGTTATAGTGTCGTTTGTCAAGACTGTCTCTGTAGAGACAGAGGAAGGCATGGCATATTTAAAAAATAGACATTAGCCGTAACTGTTTTTTTAGACATTGGACTGCATCACTTATGCAATTTGTTACGAATTCTTTCGTCCTTGTACTTGCCGATCCGGTAATGGTTTTTATTATTCTTAAATTACAGTCTCGTGCAAATCCCACCAGCAAACGGATGACACATTTTCAACGGACAATCGCAAAAAAAAAGAATGTACTTACTCAAATATTTTATCACCCTTCCTCCCTTGACCGTTATCGTGTAAAAGCGTCGGTAAATAAACATCAAAATGGATATCAAAGTAAAATAAAGCAAGAATCGAGTCTTATTGAGAATGTTTATCGAACCTTCAGCGACCGCGCTGTAATCCATCTTTTAAATCAATCGTCTCATTCGACCACGTAGACAAATTACAAGCATACTCGTATCAACACATTTTGGATTAATTACATCAATAATTTGTGCCTTTTAAATGTTTTGATATCGCGTGCTCAAATGTATATTAATAACCAATCATATTTATGGTTTTTCAATGGTGTAAGTATCTTATTCATAGATTAATCGATTGTAATTAAGTAAGTCATTAGCGAGAACATTTAATTATTGAATTACGATGTAAGTTATCATGTGCTCGTAAACTCACAAAAAACATATGTGATTTTACATGTGCTGCATTATGTTACTGGCAATTTGTAAATGTAGGTATCTGAAGAAGAGATGATGGGTATATTCCATTTTCCACTTTGATCTTGAATGCAAGTCATAGTGTGACTGCTATTTATTATTGCATGCACGTTGGTTACCTACACTAGACCGAACAGTGTTACATAAACAACACACATAACTAGCTTTAATGCTGCTGAGATGTTTAAATTGAATGTGTTAAGAACTGTAATTGATTGATTGATAGACATTAATTTGTAGTTCCAGATTCAAGCTTCTTTAATCTCCTTTGTGTGATTCTAGTCTGGAGTTTGTGGCAAGGTATGTTTTCTTTATAGAGAAATTATTGGATTAGGCTTGAAAGAAAAGAAAGAAGACAACGTTGGAAAACATAAACTGATGGTTAAGTTATAATAATAATCAAACATAAATTATTTCAATCGACTAAAAAAATCTAACAGATTCCACACATATCTACAATCTATTTTAGTTACATTGTACTGACTAGGTCCTCAAAATGTGACTTTGACTTTTAAAAGACCGTGTACAGAATCGGGCTTGAAAAATGCACCCAGAATATAGAAAATTTCAAAGACTTATGTATCATTACACGATGTCTTAAATCTATTGGTATACCCGTAGTTATAGTCAATGTTGATAATACAGGTAAATCTATAGTGACTACAGCTTTACCCATAGCTATCAACATTGACTATAGCTACGAGTATCCCAGCTGACTATACTGTAGTCAGTTGCTTGATATTAAAATAAACTTCGCACATAATAACAATTATGTCAATAACATTCTAAGTACCGAAGCTCTCACATGCGAACAACATACATTTATCAATGTTATTCAGGGCGCACGTCAGGTACACACAATGGATACAATGCTGCACTGTCAAAGCAAAGTGCATGAAATTGCGTGACCGCTGCTTAATTGAACTGTACGCTAGCTTTGGCCTGTGACTGTGTTGGTTTTTTAAATTGTTTTAGTTGGAATTGCACCTGAGTAGCACCTAGCAAGATGCGGTGACGACAGGTGGAGTAAAGCTGTAACTGAGTGGCGTTCATGTGTCTTGTGGCAAGATGGGCAGACGATATTGTTGCCATTGCAGGAATGTCCTGGATGAGGTTGGCACAAATATGTAGAGCTTGGCACAAGCAAAGCGAGCAAGCAGTGGGTGAAGTCAGGCTGTGGCTGATCGGGCCTGTGGACGGTTAGCTATGGGCTAGCTTACTGTCCGTCCGTCTAATGACGACAGGCCGTATCGACGGCGCGTTCGTTTTCCACGCGCGCCTCAAAGAGATGTCAGCATAACGGGAGGGGCCCGCAATGGCCGAAGCCTGCCGGGGTTGCGGGCCTGTTCGAAAGAGATACCGCGGCCCCGGAACATAAAGGGCGAGGAAGGAACATGGATGGGTTTTAGTCAGTAAGAGTCTGACACTCCCTCCCGCTCCGCCCAGAGTGGGAGAAGTCATTTGATGATTTCCCATCCCAATAAAAAAAAAAGGCTGTGGCTGATGATGATAATGAAGCGAGAATTTGACCACACTGTTGCCATAAAGTTAAGTGATGAAACAGCCGAAGTCTTCAGACTTCTAAGGTATCCCTGGAAATGTATAATTTAATTTCAAGTAGCACAACCTCCTTATGTGTGGATTTAGGTTTTTATCTCATATTTCTTGACTATGCAATTAGATTAGGAGTCAATAATAATAAAAAAAACTGTCTGTGTTAAGAGTAAAACTTTATCTGAAGTTTGTTTCATTGTTCTTCGATGGTTAAGGGCTATCCTTTGTCCGTCAGTTATTAGTTTATTTACATTGAACTTCCTAGCATAGCAGGCACACACGATTTACATTAAATTTGTTGCTTTCAAAAAGCTGAATCAATTAATCATAGGCAGGTACTGGATTACGATTATTTTCAGACAGAGTTCACGGTTAACACTTTAAATGGTAACCTTTTCAATGGTATTCGTAATTCGTATGTATTAAAAGTTTATTGTCTGTTTGTATATGCGGGTACTTTAGATACGCTTACAAGTTATTTGCATGCACATTTTGCAAAATAAAACTTTGCAAGTGTTAAGTGCGCTTTATCTCTGCTCCCACGTGTGTGCTTCCAACGTTTCAACAAACCGTTTCTTAATAAAATTTTTGTTTAAACTTTTGATAAACCCTTAAGTAAAATACGGAGCCAAGCAAGCAGTATTTTAGTACCTCATCATCATTTCGAATAGCACGGTATGCCGTTGGTCTCGACTGTCACTTCTAGTAGATCTATGACAGTCGCTACGAGCCGTTAGATGACGAAAGTCTAACAGCCATTCTTAGTAAGGGACATCGTATTACCCAGTTGAGTTGTGGAGGTTAGATAGCCAGACGCTTTTAGTAAACTGTACTGGTACTCAGCTGTATCCGGTTTGATTGGAAGCCCACCCCAAAATGATTTCGAAAATGGCTAGGCAGATGATGATCTCAATTTATTTAGGGCCGGCGCAGCATTGATTTTTTCATCCATAGCCAATAATAGTAATAATATCAGCCGCTCGGATCTATCTTTAGGTTATGCCATCCTTGCTTAGGTTGGTCTGTGGATGGGTGACCACCCTTACATACCAAGTTTCCTCCGTGCCTCGGAAAGCACGTTAAGCTGTTGGTCCCGGCTGTAATTTATCCATCTTTAACCGTCGTTACAGGTAGTAAGTGGCCCAAAAAGTCTGACACCAATCTTACCAAGTGGTGTCGTATTTCCCAGTATTAACTGGGTTGTGGAGGTCAGATAGGCAGTCGCTCCATGTAAAATACTGGTATTTAACTGCATCCGGTTAGACTGGAAGCCGACCCCAACATAGTTGGGAAAAGGCTAGGCAGATGATGATGAGCTTCTTCTGTACCTATCGTCAAATCAGTAGCCCATCCTCTTCCTAGCTTATTTCATACCTAAACATACCGATAAATCAGTAAATTTGTTATAGTCAGCTTTTATGACAATACAGACAAACATTTAAATAATGTATAGACGTATTTATCATGTCAGGTGTCTTGCTTCGTGTTGATCTGATGGCCGTTACATTTGAGTGATTTCAGATACGTATCGATCGGAAGTGTCGGGGGATAAAAAGAGGTCATGCGCAGAATAAACTCACGCGCACATTACGGAGAAAAATTCTTTGTCACGCTTCCGGATGTTTTTATAGCAAAATAATGTTTCATAGAAAATAGAGCACGTAATTTTTCTTCATAAAAAAAAAAAACAATACAAATGTATACTATAGTAGCCTTATCCTTTGTGGTACTAACTTGTTAACCAAAGCTCGAAATTTTCCAACAGTAACATTTTCCTATCCCTCTTCTGAAATATTGATAGTGTTAATCAAAACTAGTGTATTTTACATTATTTACTAAAACATCTAATAACTTAGATATTCCTATACCCAAGTTTAGACTCTTCGACAGTACCTCCGCCCCACAAACATGGACTGCTAAAATGAAATCTTCATGTTTGGCAGACTCTATGGCTCGGAAATATTCTGTTAAAATGAACGTTTCATTGCTATTATTTCTCATTAGTAAGCTGACTATGAAATATATTATTTTTAACCTAATACGCAGTCCGCATGATATTTTATTCGATATATAAAAGAAACCCGGTCAAGATAAATTTGGATTTCCGTAAGCTATATTTTATTAAAAGACATATTGTGCTTTTGAATAGTATAAAGAAGAAGTATTTTTGTAGTAAAATGAAACACAAAATCAATTTAGTTCACCATTTTTAAAGAGGTAAGTTAAATAATCAAAAAGCTGCTGGTGTAGATCACGCTTCGTATTCGTTCTACAACAGCAGCTTTTAGGTAGCATAGGTTAGGTATTATTAATACTCTCAGTGATGTGCGAGGATACTCCGGATAGGTCTTTTAAGAGTAAACGGTGTTTCCTCCTATTGCGAATGGTGACCACCTAGGTGGTTTTAGTGAGGAAGAAATCCCACCACTCCCCAGTCTTATCTCCAAAGACCGTACGCCTTTTGAACGTTTCAACCAGTGAACAAAAAATTAGGTATATTAATCCAATCGGTATATTTTAAGACATTTCCATTATAAATATCGCTGATAAAATGTCACTTTGTCGAGCCTCTCAGATTAATCTTAACTTGTCAGATATAGACACACACGAACAGCTAGACGATTAAAACAACTTTAAGATTAAATAGGAATATATCCATTATAATAAAACTACATTTATGTGAACTTCTGATCTAGCCTGATCTGGAAGGATGAAAATATAGACTTAAAAGCTTCGTAGATGGATTAGGAATAGTCCCTAATTTAGTAATATTAAAGTGTTAATAATTCAAATATTTTCCATTTCAAGTTATGTATTCATCATCAATACAATGCTTTAAGTTTATTTAATCCCTTTATATAGTGATTTAATGGCATTAAATGAACATAAGAGGGATGTATTGATGATTTTAATGACTATAATTCTGTAACTACATACGTGTCATGGTCGCGCATCATATTTTGTTTAATTTATTAAATGACACTGACTTGCAAATAATGAGGCCACCCTAGACCTCCCCCTTTTAACTGGCTAGAATGATAAAAATTTAGATAAAAGTTTAGTACTGAGGTTAAAGTAAAGGCAAAATTTAGAATAAATGTTATAAAAACCCATTGATCGGTTTTAATGATAGCTTACATAGGTACTCAAACAAGAATGAAAAAGTCCCTAGCGACCGGTGAACTTTTCCTGACATTTCACGTGAAATCTTAACAATTTAATTAGTAAAATTTTATATAAAAGTTTTATTAAAGTAAACATTCTCCATTATTATTAAACTGATACAGATTTTTGACATTTATGGGTAATTTAAACTGCGTTTAACGACTTTCACTGGGATTATTTCGTGGTTTATATAACTGTCGTATATATTTAATCTTCTTAAGAATATTTTCAGATTTTGAGCTTTTAAAAGAGGTTTTCTTTCTATATAGTGTGGTTTTTGCCTAACCTGGTGACAGAGATTATAAGTTGCCTACGGGCCCCTGACTTGGCATAACATGATGTCAAGAAATATATCTCAGGCATGCTCTGGTTTCCTTACGAAAAATAAAGACAGAGGTGTTAAATTTTTAAAATTGAAATTGTTTATATAAATCTTTTAACGTAGAAACAACGGGATTGTATCTGGTTTTTCTCGGCTCATAATATATGATTTTTATGGAAAGGTTGCTTGGTTGATTGACAGTTTCATTCATCGAGGTGTCGGCAACGCAGTGCGCGTGACCAAAAGGGCGTGGTCGTTCCAACAAACTGGTTGTAAAAATATTTAATTAGGCAAATTGATACGAGAATTTATACTGAAATGTCAATCTTACATTGTAGACTTTTATTCTTTAATATAAAGTTTTCGCTTAAAGAGATTTAAAAAAAATAAAAATTTAAGTAGATTAAAAAAAAACGATTTAAAAAGTTAAGAGATAAAAAAAAATTACATGAAGTTTAAGCGTTGCCACGTTGTATGGCAAAACTTAGGCTCTGGCCAAGGTAAAAGCAAGCCCTTGGGTCTATGAAAGGGTCAACTAGGCGTTTCCCTTTAAGTAACTAAAGATAATGCACCTACCAAAAAGTAGTACTTCAAAATAAGCATGTTTTCTTATCAACTGATCCGAAACCATTCATCATATTTTATCTTTTAAGAAGCCGAAAACATGCGTTATAGTCAAACCGATTCGGTGTTTCAAAGGATTTTTTTTGATAATATCACAGGGATTTCCAATTGGCACGTCCAATTCACCAATTTAAATTCTGGAGAAGAATCAAGATGCATCGATAGACGATGACTCGATTAAAAAAAAGCGGCCAAGTGCCAGTCGGACTCGCACATTAAGGGTTCCGCAGCAGCGAGTAACATAATGTAAAAGATGACGTATTAAAAAAAACTACCCACTAGATCTCGTTCGGACCAATTTTCGGTGGGAGTTTTTATAGTAATATACATCATATATTTTTTTTAATTTTATCATTCTCGTATTTTAGAAGTTACAGGGGGGGACACACAAAAAATGGGTTTGATGAAAAAAAAAATGTTGAGTTTCAGTTCTAAGTAAGGGGACACCCAAAATGTATTGTTTTTTTTCTATTCTTGTGTAAAATCTTAATGCGGTTCACAGATTACATCTACTTACAAAGTTTCAACAGCCTAGTTCTCATAATTTCTGAAAAAAGTAGCTATGACATACGGACGGACAGACAGACAGACAAACAGACATGACGAATCTATAAGGGTTCCGTTTTTTGCCATTTGGCAACGGAACCCTCAAAATGGAGTTCAACAAACATGAATAATTGTTTTACTACCGAAGACTCAAGTGACGTATCAAACGTCGCCGGCCGTTCATTTAGCGACTCGGTGGTAATTGAAACCTCGTGATACCGATACATTACTTCTACACATAACAATGTACATAAACATTATACATCATACATCCTGTACGCTTTAATTTGTGACGGAAAATAGTATATTATTATTATTATGTAGGTGCTTATTATTCATAATGCGCGCGCGCATGGCGTTGTAGGGAGCAATAGATCGGTGTTCTTTGAAGCCCACGCGATTGATAAGGTCCTAACATGGTTATAATTTTAGTTCAACATTTTAATTCATATTTATTTGTATGTAGCAGTTAGAGGAAAATGACATATGAATTAGTATATACGTAATGAGGTCTATGGATGAGGAAACAAAAGAAGGACTACAAATTCTGTAGTTATGTCAAAATTTTACGCAAAATACAAGGATATTTTTAGAATAATCCTTGGCTAAACCTAAGCGGAAAACGGAATTGCGTTGATTTACCCTATTGTGGTTCTAAAAAAATACTTATTATTAATTCTGCTAACCTCGGATTAACACATAGGTTCGATACTTTTGATTTCAGCTTTATGATCCCATAGGATAATAGGCTTGTGTCCTGAAAAAATCAAACTATTCCGTCAGTTACATTATCAAATAATATTGCACCCGTATTTTTTATTTTCTTACGTAAATCAAAATTGACGAAGATACGACGCGCGACGCTTTTAAAATTCGCAATAACTCACGCCGCCCGTGTTATAGTTTTTAGTGCGTTGTGACGTCACGAGCCCCCTCGCCCGAGTTTGATGAGTTTTATCTCTGTCAGTATTCATTGATTTACAAAAACAAAAAATACGTGTCCATTACTTTCCAACACTCTAATTGACGAACTAAACAGATTTGCAATTTATTGATGGTGGAAACTGGCTAACTGTCGCATTTTACGCGGACGAAGCCGCGGGCATAAACTAGTGTTTTTTTATTATACTTTTGTAAGACTAAAAAAAATATACTAAACAGTCAAAATACGCGGACGAAGCCGCGGGCATAAACTAGTGCTTTTTTATACTTGTCTACTACTTACTACTGACTAAAAAAAAATACTTAACAGTCTATGCAAAAATTAAACTAAAACTTTACGTTTGTCATAATATGAAATCTGAGTTGCATTACTAATTAGAGTTTTAAGTTTGATTAACATTAATTGTTTGTACATAAATAAATGTCTATCCAGCAAATAAGGAACACGTGGAGCCCCTGGGTATCTAATCAAGACGATAACGGTCATTGCACTTAACTTTGAACTATCAGGGCTCAAAAATGTCTGCAAGTGACTCAGTGACATATTTATGTCATTGCATTATCTTGAAGGAAAATCGGTAAGTTGTGGGAAATTGTTGGAAATGATGTCTTAAACTGGTTGTCCGCACTATGGGATTTCCCGTCCGAAATTATAAATTTCCATATTCGCTTTCATATTAAACCTTAAGCTTAAGTGTTAAAACGGCAGAAATAATAAGACAGAAAACAAAACAAAACAATCCTTGGTGCTTATTTTCGACATCGAAGGAAGCTTGTTGTTGTCTTAAAAAAAATATTAGGTAAGTAGTGAAAAATCAAACATAAACTAAACAAATCCAGGAACTAGATCTTGCTAGAATTTACGTTCCTGATTATCTAAACAATTAGTGCTTAAACGATGAATTATATGTGTACTATAATGTTGTCGTAGTAATTAGTAATCAATCAAATTATAAATTGCTTTTCTAGCCTTTCTAGCCTTCTAGACCACAAAAACCATAATCTAAATAAAAACAACAATCCAAGAAAATTCAAAACTTCTCCATACACAAATACAAGAATCTCTCAAAACTAGAATTTAATTTTACGTCAATCAATATTTCAGCGGCTAAGTTCCAAAGCATAGTCGGGTTATCAGCTATCACAGTGTCTTATCAAGCGCTGCCAGCTGCAGCGTTAGATTCTAGAACAATTAAATGCAACGAGATCAAACTGTGTTCGTAATTAATTGTATCTTATCAAAACATTTTTAAGGGCGATGTAATTGAATCAATATAGGTTGGACACAAAAAAGATCGAACGAAGGACAAGAGTATAAGGAGTGTTCTAAATGTATTTTTAATTAAAGACTAAGCACCTACCTAAAGTACTTATTTTCTTTTATTATGAATTTTGTTATTTTCTTTTAACCAGCAGGAAAAAAAAACCTGAAATGTGGATTTTTGTTGCATTTTTGTCGCTCTTGCAAATTGCAATGTGAGATAACTGCTTCGGTAATCTCTGAAATACTTCACTGAAAACACTTTTTATAAATGTTTCTACAGTATGTCACGAACTAGAATGTCCGGAAAATGTAGCTCTATTTTGTAATATTCAAAATAACACTTCCACCATATGAAATTACGTAAGTCATGATTTAATAGATATTTTAATCAATGTCCAAAACTCCTCTTCTGCAAAACTAGCTTTTTAAATTCTGTTTGCTGTAAGAAAACTCAACTCTGCGTTAAGCTCCCCTTTGTACATAATCCAAACTAATATTATAAATGCGAAAGTAACTCTGTCTGTCTGTCTGTCTGTCTGTCTGTCTTTGCTTCACGCCTAAACTACTGAACCGATTTGTGTGAAATTTGGTACAGACATAGTTTGGAACTTGAGAAAGGACATAGGATAGTTTTTATTACAAAAAATAAAATAAAAAAATAAATTTATTCCGGACATACAGCGCCAGTAAAACCAAAAATCTGCCGGAAGTCACTATTCCACGTGAACGAAGTCGCGTGCAAAAGCTAGTAAGCTATATTATTGCAATTAATTTGTATATCTGTTATTTTGTGTGCAATAAAGAATAAGAATAAGAATTAGAATCTGAACATACTACTAGCACTTAACGTTTCAATAGTAAATCACTTAGTTCAATTAAAATATAATTGCAGTGACTAAGCTAACACTGTCATGTTAATAAATAATTATAATTATTAACGACTGTTTGTATAAGTGATCGCGTGATTTTGTTTCTAATTATAGAACCACACATAATCAATATGTATTACTTCATTAATAAGTCCACGGTTTTGTTATTACACTTATATTATTTTAACAATCACTATCTGTAATAACCAAGCTTATAATAACGCCGTAAAGCTGTCATCCCAAACCATATAAAAAAAAAATTAATATATTATCAAAAAACATTTTCAAAGAAAGTAGAGCATCTTCCTCTAATAAATTACAGCAGTGGGTAAAAACATGTGAACTTATGGATTTATTTATTTAACACTGCAAGCGTAAAGTACCTTCTGTGGTGGACCTATTGCCACATAATATGCATTTTCTACCAGTGAACCATGAATTCAATTCGATCTTACTTAACTGAATTTTGAACGAAAAAAAAAGTACAAACGAATTAAAAAAAAAAACAAAAAATACTAATTGACAATCTGACTACAAAAAAAATACCTTACCAATAAATTTTCACAATCGGTCTAAAAATAAAACTTCCGTTTTCACACTGTATCCACGCACTTTTACAATACTTTCTAACAGTTCAATTCACACAGATTTAAACAACGACTGCCAAACTTATCTCGATCTGAAAACACTGATTTTAGCTATTATAAAAACCGATATAGAATGTGTCGTACGTGAGACAGAAATTAGAAGCGAGACAGAAGCGTGCGCTGCTACTGAGGATAATAAATTTATATTGAGGCAAGTGCAGCCAGTCAGGTTTACTGGGTGGAACTACTCGGGACGCGACGCTAATGTTGGAGGAGCCAGAGTCACTCAAAGGACACCACGCCTACTCGATCGTCGAAAACGGCAATTGACAAGACTATTCCTAGCTTGTAGCCTCGCAAGCACTAGTCGGTGATTCGAATAATGGAATGTAACTGGTGATTATTTAAATTCTCAAGTGATTTGTTTGTTGATGTTATCTTATAGTCATTTGGAGTATTTGTGATTGATAAAATGAATTGATGGTTTAGATTTTTGATAATCGAATGTTTCATTAGTAAGTCTTAATTTTACAATGGATTCATGTTTTTTTATTTATTTAGGATTATCTGAGTTCTTTCAACAATAGGCTTGTTAACTGAAAAAATCTAATTAGTCCGCCACTTAGATTATCAAAAAATATTTGACCCGTATTTTTTCTTTTGTTACATAAACCAAAATTGACGAAGATACGACGCTTTTAAAATTCTCAATTCGTCACTGTTTGGTATATTTTTTAGTGAGCTCTGACGTCACGAGCCCCTACTCCCAAGTTTTGATGCGTTTTATCTTTGTCAATATTCGTTGATTTACAAAACCAAAAAATACGTGTCCATTATTTTCCAATACTACAGGCTAAATATATTTGCAGTTTACCTGTTGATGGTAGAAACTATTGCCTATTAAAGATTTTTTTTATTTATAGGTAGGTAGGTAACACAATAAAGTAGGTACGTAATAACTGTTTTAGAGCATTTCCATTTTCAGCTTAATTTTGCAACTTAATTATAAGTGGAACTTTGCACTGTCGCGACATCTATCGATAAGATTTTGTAAACAAAACCTAATTAAATAACTCGTCGACTTATCCTAATACAACGTAACGCCAATTATTTCTGTAGGTATTACAGAAAACTGTTCCATGTTATAAACCGTCTAATACAATAATTTTTTCGCCTAACGCTCAATGTAATTTCGACATTTCGTTAGGTAGACGAACCAAAGCAATGAAAATAGACAATAATGAAAAAAAAATATTAATACATTTAATTGTAATTAGGTCATGAACTGATAACAGTCAGCATTAACAGCTGTTATTGTTATCTTGACTGACTTTTGAATATTTTTGTGCCATCGCGACACGTTTAAGATAGCGCCACCTAGTATTGAGTAGCGACACCAAAATAAAAAGTGTATCTTTTATGTGGATAGATGGCGTTTAACCAAATTCCATACATTTGTTTACACAAAATATATTTTTGTAATTGTTTTTGGATCAATTTAATACTTCAACATATCTTTATATTTGACACGGCTGTTTTAACAAAAATAACTTTTTTTCTTGTGTTTTTCTGCCTACCGGTATTGATGATTTTGGCAAAAAAACGGACCATTACCTAAACCTACCTATTTCCTTGAAATTACGATAGGCCGTAAATCATTACGAACATTTCAAATTGCCTCACGTCATTTTGCTACATTCGAATGATACCTACCAACATAATGTTTCTGGTTTTGATAGACACATTCTATTTCACTAAAATAGTTTGCGGTTCAACAACCCCATTAAGTAAAAATATCAAACGTTTCAAAGGTATAGGTAAAATACCTGTTAGAAACGACGGTTTTATTATTGGGTACCTAGGTACTCTTGTACCCAAACTGTACCCAATCGCTTACTAACTACTGTATATTTTGAAAAGAAAAAGATTAAATTAACCACCGACCCCGAATCGATTTTGATCAATACTGGTTATAGATCATTCACAGCAAAAAACAACATTGGCAGAATTTGTTCCCATTAAGACGCCCCAGATTTTTAAATTAATTGGCTAATCTCAAACCGTCTGGTTGTTGATCTTATCTTATTAGATGACTTGGTATGTTTTATCTTGTCTTTCTGTAGTTACTGACTACTCAAAATGTAACTAAGATATCTTTTGAAGCACCTAGGTGGATAAAAATATTTCACCACATGAATCGCATGTAAATATATTATAGAGAGAGGAAGACGAAGGATAGGATGAATGGATTGTGTGAGGAACAGTATGAAGGAAAATGGAGTAAAGGTTAGCGTGACGATTGATAGGAGCGAGTAGAAGAAAGACAAAGCGCGAAAACCCAAATAACATGGGACAAGGACAGGAAAAAGATGTCATGCTTTCCGAGACACGGAGGAAACTTGGTATGTAATGGGTGGTCACCCATTCACAGACCAACCTAGGCAAGCACGAGAATTGACAAGCAAAACGAGTTCGGATGTATACTAAAAGATATCTGTATCGCAGGATAAGAGATTTAGATAAAATCTTATTTAGGTTCCAAAATTTACTAATTCGCCACCGAACACAAAGCAAAAATTCTTGCTATTAATTTAACTCGTGATAAAATAACTCAACTTTTTCAACAATCTCAATCAAGCATCTATTTTTAGAACGGTTAAGTTAACCTATTATGCAAACAAACTTTAAAATTCACCATCTGCGATTATATTACGCAATAATACCTATTTATCAAATTTTTGCGATGGTAATCTTTAGCGATATCTCTGGCACAACACTATCTTATACGTACGTTTCAAATAAATAAGATTACAATTCTTTCAAAACATAGGAAGTAAAATACATACTTACTTGTAAAAATGTTGACCTAGACAAGAATATCAATAACTGGTGGTTTATGATAGACCAAGAACCACCAGACCAAGGTCTACAGAATAAACCAGCAGCAGTGGCAATGGGTCGTAAATATCATACCATAGAAGTTACAACTGACGACTTATGGGGCAGAAAAACATAGGGTAATCTTACCCCGACCTGGCCTGGTGCTACTGTAACTTTAGCAAAAGGATAACAGTAGCCGACGTTGGAGATTTAAATACTATACTATACGCTTGAAGAGACCTACGTCCAACAGCAGAGAACTAATTACGATAAGGAATTAATTCATTTCATGTAATTCGACGTAACGCGCAAATATATTTTTAAACTAACATGAATAAACTTTTATCGCTTATTGTTATCTTTACGTCACTCTGATTAATTCTCAACAAATATTTTGTATGTTATTCTCTTTTTAAATGTTTGTGACTGTCGTCATGTTCAGTAAATATCCGGTGCATATTCAGCACAGTATCTAAAGTATGTATGTCTGAAAAAGTAACTGTCATAAAGAACTATGTAAGAACGGATCAATGTCTCTTGTCCTATAACCATGACTGGCAAGTCGGATCAAACTTGCAGTATGATTCACAGTTTGAATGTCTTATAGACAATTGTATCTATTCCGTCTTTTGTTCTTTTAAGTTCTTTTAGAATTAAACCTGATTTCTTTGATTTACATTCACGTAAATGTGGCACTATTTAAATATTATCATTTAGCATACCTATTACCTTTACTAATGCTATTTTAGCAAAGCATTGCGAACGAAGACTAATTTGCTTTTTTACAAAATTAAATCTGTGTTCAGTTATTTGCTTTGCATAGTGACAGCTTATTAAGAAAAGTTCTATAAACCTGGTTAATCAGTTAACCTAATTAATTTACGATTGAACATTCCTTACACAATCTTAGAACGTTTATGTGGCCATAAATCTGAAGTGAGATTTATTTTGATAGGGTTATGGTGTTTTAAGTCTTGCTTTCCTAATTGATAGAAGAGATCGTATTTCATTTGTTTTATGAGCATAATAACTTGTCCCACGGGATCCCCTACTACCCCGTCCAGGTAATAAAGTATCTGTGTGTCAAATTTCATACCGCTGATCGTATGAAGATTTGGCTTGAAAGAGTACATCAAACATCCAGACATCCATACAGACTCACAAACTTTCGTATCATAATAAGTAGGATACTGGGTATACTACCAAGGCAATTACGCCTCCTGTCAATGTCATTTAAGCGCCAGAATATTCTTGTAGCACTGCAAAATTCCGTTAACTTTGAGATCTTGGCAGTTGTATCTGATGCCAGGTACTATAAGGAGACAAGGTTATCTGCCACATTGTACCTAATCATTATAATAAACTTTTTCCGCCACTGAATCATGATTCGCCGCTGGCTAGTCTTTATTAACAGATTTTCCTGTATCTGTTAAGAAATTCATGGTTTCTTAACAACGCATTTAATTTAGCAAATTAATAAAGCAATCCTGTTATGTTGTAAGCACTCTAAATTCTGAATCGTACTAGGCTTGCAGAAGAGTAGATTTATAATTGTATTTCGCTTTCAGAACATTTTTTATTATTTATTTATTTATTTATAACCAACTCATATTTATAGTTTACACACACCTTTCCTAATGTTACCATGTCATTTTATCAAATGCTTTACCAAAGCCACCACAGCCTAAATTGCACACTAACCCCCGAAAACCCTGATCAAGTCTTCAATCAGTAAATCAGCTGTCAAATCTTATGTCAGCTGTTTGTGGTCCGTTGACAGATACAACGAGATCCAATCTAACCACCTGACATTAAGATAGACAATAGATATTAAATCGACATTTGTTCAGAATACGTTAGTGTTGATTGTTAAAAGTATAAGCAATAAAATCACGCCAATACGACAAAAAATGAGCAGAACCATGACAATCAATGACGACACTGAACAAATTAAGAAGACATAGTAAAAATCTACACACAAGCAACACAAGGAACAAATATAAAGATTAAAACCGGTATCACAGACAATTATAATGTTATAAGCAAGAGCGAAAGTAGTATTAATCTTCAAACCGATGAAATTAACAACGTAGACGAGACCAAATACTACGTAGAAGAGAATGCACAACAAAGTGATTTGGGTACAGTAGGAACGCGGTTACGGAAACCGGTCGACACGTAACCTTTGGTAATGATAACGCAACGTCGATATCATCGGCTTAACCTGACCCTCCATCAGCCTACGGGAGATATGCAACGGATTAAGCTCTGATAGTGAGACGATTATAGGAGGTTAGAAATTAGGAATGGATACATTTTGTGCTCTGATAAATTTTCTGCTTCCCATATTTTGACTAAAATTTTCGCGATTGATGTGACTAGAATGGATTAAGCTACCGAAGTCGTTAGTATATGTATGGTTTTATCAGAAACAGCCTCAAAGTAATATCAATGACTGTTGAATGATGAGGCATCACTATAATATTACAAAAAACTTTATCAGCTTCTGGACGTCCTCAGTGCGCGGACATATGCGCTCTCTCTATGGACCAAATTACTGCAAGTCGGGTCGGGTCAGCACTATTTAATGGTGAGTTAGTAAACAAGTTAGAATTGAGGATGGATTGATGTTTGTTAGGAAAGTAATCTTTCACACAACAACTACTAAACGGATTTGTATGAAATCTGGCAGACATATAGTTTATCACGTGGATTAACCACATAGGGTACTTTTATACCGTAAGCGCGATCTATTGACAATGCATTTTTTGGAAATAGACGACACACCTGCACACTGTTTATAAGCATTTCAATAGGTTGTCTTGAAACACATAACAACCATCATCATCATCATCATCAGCCTATAATGTTCCCACTGCTGGGACACGGCCTCCTCATAACAACCATACTATTAATATAATTTCCTCACTTGATAACACGGACTTTTCTAGACTGTCTAGGGTTACACATGTTGTAATAAATACAACGAAGATAACGACCGTTTGAAAATTACACATTGCTTATGTAAATAAATAGACTAATTAAATAATAATCGTAATTAGAGAATTGCTATTAATAGACGACTAAACATTTATTTCTAGACATTTGTAATTTGTTGCTCTCTACGTTTACGAGTTCTTACTATCCAAATTCCAATTTTTTAGGTTTCGCCGTAATTGATAGGTTTTTCATACTATGAAACTATTTCGCCTACCACATCTGGTCTCACCCAGTCACCTTTTTAAGGACTTCGGTTGATCTAGATCAGGGCTCAGGGATCGGATCGGGGATCAGTTTCACCCTATGAATTTTCTAAGCACTAATGTACATTTTTCATTTACTATTACGGATGGACATCGGCCACGCAATGTCATTCTCAACTTAAGATCATCTTATGAAGCGACGGATGTATTCATTAATATCATTTGCTAAGCATTCATTAGCTTCATCATGGTTGCTTCCTACGGGTAGGTAACCCGTGATCATGTTAGCCCTTAATCTTCTATAAGGAAACAGTTGTTTATTTTATCGATAATATATTTTACGAGTAGTAACTTAATAAAACACCTATGGGCTCCACAGCGTACTGAAAGTATCCGAAATAATGCGCTTTTAATTTTGTTCTTCCGAAGACACATTAATACCTGCAATAGCATTAAAAAAACGGGATTCATACAAACATAAACTCAGAATTTTCCCAAGGAGATGGGTTTACAGAACTTATCCTTCATCCTTGCATACGCTTTTCGCTTTGTCCACGTCATATTGTCATCGTTGTCCATATTATTATCCTATTATGATTCTGGTAAAGCGACCATATTAGACCCGCAGGTCATACATAAGCCGGTTATAAGAATAACATTCCCGACGTTTTCGGGATTATAGGAATAATAATTAATTATTGGTTTACATGCTAGCTACAGAATTCCATTGGCTGCTACACGTATTCTACTACTACAGTATGAACGATAAGATGATCAGCTATCGCTCTGGCACACTGCATCATGCGTGATCTCATTCGCTCGTAAACCGTCGAGAGTCAAATGAGTCTTGATGTAGTGTGAATTCAAAAGGAACATTGTCTTGTAATAAAATCTCTGCACGTTGCCAAACATCTGTGTACATTTACTTCAGATTTACTAACCAAATGTGAATTGAACCCGATTTGGTCGATATTATGATATCATGAATTTAATGTGTTGTATTGGTAAGACCCCCCACATTTGGTCATGCGGAGCAAGGACTAAAAATGACTAAGTAAAAGAGTTTCTTTGAGGAATAATTTTGACGAGTTAACAGTTTTTCTAAGAATAAAAGACGAAAACCGTCCAAACCATAGGTTTAAGATTAATTGGTAATTGGACTCATGAAGTCATCAGGCGTGTAATAGCACTCTTTAATTCCCAGATAAAGCTACTTACAAACAAAAATATCGTTTACGTATTTCGTGCATTTGCGCGGTACATACTCTAGATATTTCTTTTGCGTGTGCATATCCAAAATACCTGATCCACATCACGTACGTCACAGATCGTTCGATGCTGCACACATGGACCGGTGTCGATGGACGCCCTAAACCATGTTGACAGCTGACTTTCATGAAAAGCACTTTAAGTGAGTATTTTGAACTTGACGGCACAACCGGTTTCTCATTGCCAAGGGCCTTTAACAAGACTTCGTAAGTAAATCTTATTTGTTGAATACGAGGATGGAAGATGCTTGAAATTGAGACATTATCATTACCGATAATCGCGTTGATTATCTGTTTTGATAAAAATGAATGATATGTCTTCAGATGTTTCTTATGTAATTGGCATGTGATACAGAGATACTGCCCTGCTACTACTTTGTAGCGATATGAATAACACACTTAGAGGTGATATTGTATTTGACAACCACTAAAATTTTATTCTCTACTAAATTCTGGCTTGTATTTGAGAATGTAAGTAAGCCAACAATATTTATTCGCCAAAAACATTTTGACTATCAAATTGACAATATTACAGCTACAAATCTGCAACAACCCGTAATAAAGACATGTAACACTTCGCTTACAAAAAGCATAAACTGGTATCTACGTCAAGCAAGACCCACAAATCGAATATAATAAAGTTGTCCAATAAAACACCTCAGCTCTCAATCACTCAGAAAAAGCACTTCGAACACCTACTCCAATATCCGCTCAAAACACGCAATAATAGAAACGCGAATATATTTCAAAAGAAAATGGATATTTTCCCGTCACACCCGACAGTTTCGCGAATATTATTCACACCATTTTGTTAATATATGGGCCATAAATAAGAAGGTAAATGGTTCTACCCACGGCGCAACATGTGCTTGGAAACGTGATGATGGAGAGCATTTTGCACTTAAAGATAATTCAGTTGAATTTAAATCTTAGTAATAGAAAGCAGACAGTGTGAAATCAATTGGCACTTTGTCAGTAATGTAATGTTGTTTGGTTCGCATAGCCTTGAGTAGTGTTTCATTTTAGTTAGATCCTTTACAAAGTGAGGTCACTGAAGGTAACCCAATTTGCCATTATTAAGTTTTTTAAAGGTAAATCAGAAATGTCTGCAAAAGATTTATGGAGATTTTGTTGTTCAGCAAAGCCAAGCAGAATCAGTCAAAGAAGAAGAAAAGGCGTAGTTAGACATCCCTAGATGGAATCAAACAGAAAGTGCACCTATAAATGATAAATGATAAATGATAAATGATCTTTATTTTGTAAGTAGGTTTTCACAAACACTTTTACACGTCAATTTTTTTTTTAAACTAGATGGGGCCGGTGTTTCGTACCTGACTACTCTGAGAAGAAACAGCCGAAACAAACTCAGAGGTCATAGTCTCTTTTGAAGTCCAGACATAATCTTGCTCAATTCACATGAGGATCATGTAGATGTTAATGTCTGAGATGGTCTTTTGAAGAAAGAACCATACAGATTTGAGTAAACCTGTCCAGTCAGTGCAAGCATTTGTCAGTTATCGTGTAGCTCGACTTATAACACAAGGAGCTCAACGAAACGACGAACAATACCAAAGAAAGGACATTTGGGTAGGTCGCTTATAGAACTCAAACTGCCAGACGGTTGGGGGGTAAAAAAAATAAAATAAAATAAAATGAAATGTAACCCACATGGTCCTCACATTCACAAAAGCGCAAAAAATAAAATAAAATTAATAATAATTTACAAAATGAATGTCAATAAAAATACGATATGTCAAAATACACACACATAAAACAATAAAAATTAACTAAAAATGTAAAAAATAATAAAATACTGAACTAAGTATTCATGTCAAGTCATTAAATGTCAAAAACCACAAGTAAATATTCATGTCAAATACACACACACACACACACACAAAATAATAAACAATAAAGTAAAAAAAATAATAATAATATGCATTCATGTCAAAGTGTATAAAAGAAAGGAATCAATAATAAACAAGCGAAGTCCGAAATTTCTATATTCGCAGAGCAAATTTCGTTGGAGCAGCTTAATCCCAAGCCTTTTTATCATCGAGGTAGTGATTAACATGATAGTAGGCTTTCAGGCATAGCTTCCGTTTTATAAACGATTTGAATTTATTTAGACTAAGTGCTTGAATATGGCTCGGAAGTTTATTGTAAAAGCGTATACATTGGCATCTGAACGTTCCCCCTATTTTCTTGAGCCTCGTAGCAGGAATAACAAATTTGTGTTTGTTTCTCGTATTTATGTTGTGGATATCACTGTATTTTTTAAACAAATTAATATTTTTGTGTGCGTACAAAAGATTTTCATAAATATATTGAGAGGGCATAGTAAGAATATTAATCTCTTTAAATTTTTCTCTGAGGGAGTATCGGGGACTTAATTTATAAATTGAACGAATTGCCCTTTTTTGCAATACAAATATAGTCTGAATATCGGCGGCATTGCCCCACAAGAGGATACCGTACGACATCACGCTGTGGAAATAACTAAAATAAACTAAACGGGCTGTTTCCAAATCAGTTAAATCACGAATTTTTCTAACGGCGTATGCTGCAGAGCTAAGTTTTTTTGACAATTTGTGTATATGCGGGCCCCACTGAAGCTTGGCATCCAAAGTTATGCCTAAGAACACTGTGCTGTCTTCCGGTTTCAACTCTTCATCCTTGATTACTACACTAGTTTCCACTTGTCTTACATGGGGTATCGTAAACTTAATACATTTGGTTTTTTTTCTCATTCAGGAGTAGATTGTTAACATTAAACCAATTAACGACTTTTTCCAGGGCGCTATTAACATCATCCGTAACTAACTGCTGACGTTTAAGTTTAAATAAAAGTGAAGTGTCGTCTGCAAACAATACTATATCATGATTATCCTTTATGAGGTAAGGCAAGTCATTTATATAAATGAGAAACAAAAATGGACCAAGAATTGAGCCCTGGGGTACCCCCATTCTTACTACGGATCCGGGAGATCTTTTCCCGTTAACATCAACTCTCTGAATCCTATCACTCAAATATGAAGTAAGAAGATCCAGAGAGGCGTTACGGACTCCGTAATGGTGTAGTTTCCTGATTAAAGTTTCATGAAGAACGCAATCGAAAGCCTTGGATAAATCGCAAAAAATTCCCAAAGCATCGAATTTGTCCTCCCAAGCATTATAAATGTGTCCTAAAAGTTCAACACCGGCATCAGTAGTTGAACGACCCCTTGTAAAACCGAACTGTTTTTTATGCAATAACTTATGTTTATTAAAAAAACTTTGCATTTGTTCCAAAATTAATTTTTCAAAAATTTTACTAAATGTTGGTAGTACTGAAATAGGTCTATAATTTGTGGGGTCTGATGTACTACCCGATTTAAATAATGGTATTATTTTACTATATTTCATTAGATCAGGAAACTCACCACGGTCAATACAATCGTTAAATATTACTGCTAAAGAAGGAGCTACAATGTTTATAATAGATTTAGCCACGTCCACAGAATGACCCCATAGATCGGCGGTCTTTTTAACATTTAAGGTGTGAAAGATTTTAATTATATCTTTACAGGTTACATAATGAAAGTTAAATTCGGAATCAGAGACTGAAACGTTTTCCTTAAGTAAAGACTCGGCAGCAGCAGGTGACGAGTTTAGCGATTTAGTAGTCGATACGGGAATATCCGCAAAGAAATTTTCAAAGGCCGTAGCAACTTGATTGTCTGCATTTAAAACATTATCGCCAATAGCCAGGCTGATGTCACTACTTCGGTTGCAAGACCTTCCCGTTTCGCTATTAATAACGTTCCATGTCATTTTAATTACATTACTACTATTTTTAATTTTTGAACTCAAATAACGCGACTTTGCTATAAAACAAACTTTTTTAAATAATTTAGAATAATTCTTAACATACAAATTAAATTCTACAGTGTTTACATATGTCCGCTCTTCATACAGCTCATACAGTCGTTTTCGACTCTTATGAATACCAACGGTGGCCCAGTCATTGAAAGAAGCGTTACTATTAACCGAGATTGTCTTAGGGACAAATGTGGTTTCAAATTGTGTGCAATACATACTAAAAAAATCGTTATAGTGTTGATTGGGATCACCATTGGTTGACAAAAGAGGTAATTTAGATATAAGTTTAGTTTTAAAAGTTTCCAGGCGATTTTTACTTTTAGGATTAACAATGATATCTTTTTTAGAAACTTTCTTGTCCACATTTGGAATTGTGATCAATTGCCCACAGTGATCTGAATCAATTAAGTTAATAATCACTTTTTGGGTAGGTATAATATCAGTGTAAATATTATCTAAGCAAGTAGCACTAGTTGGGGTTATTCTAGTAGGCTCAAGAAATTTGTGATCAAGATTGTATGACTGAAACAGGCTTATAATTTTAGAACTTAACCCAGAATTTTCTAATAAATTAATATTAAAATCACCACAACAGATTATAGACTTTTTGGAACTACTGATTTTATGCAATACTTCATCCATTACCCTTTCAAAACAGTCATACAACCCTGAAGGAGGTCTATACACACTTAATATAATAAACTGCTCCAATTCTATACAGGCTATTTCAACTGTTCGCTCAACAGATAGGCTAACAATATCCTTGCGGTCTTTAAATTTAAGCTGGTTATTTACTAGGATTAATGCGCCGCCATGTATAGCATTTACCCTGCTGAATAAACTACCAACCTGGTGATTACTGAAATTGAAAATTAATTGATCATTTTTTAGCCAATGCTCCGTTATACAAAGAATATCTATGTTATTGCAATTCAAAAAAAGTTCTACTTCTAATTCCTT
Organism: Xestia c-nigrum; assembly: GCA_916618015.1. NCBI lineage: Eukaryota > Metazoa > Arthropoda > Insecta > Lepidoptera > Noctuidae > Xestia > Xestia c-nigrum. The sequence continues at coordinate 11,407,780 of OU745261.1, read as the reverse complement.
GTTTAAAAATCCTTGAATATTTTGGTGAACCAAGTTGATGCCATTAAAATTCTCGAAACATTCGCCTGATTCATTACCTGGCTTCCTTATAATGTTGCAAGAGGTTGCCTCTGTTGTCTCAATTTCTAATTTAAATGACTGACTAATTCATTCACTGTGATCAAACTATTGTCAGAGTTATTTAACTGAATGTTGCATTGTTCAACAGAGGCAACTTGATTAGCCAAGTTCTTGGCTGTAATATAAAAATAATATGATAGCGACACAGCTACTTGTCTTTTACAATACTTGGAAAGATAGCACCTGTCCACAAGATATCTATCTTTTGTCAAATAAAAATTGTCACCAGTATAATTGTTGATGTCAATTAAATGAAATACATCACTATTAAATGTCAGATCATGCAATGTATTATTAATATTATATCTAAAGTAATTTTCTTCCTGTGGCAAACTTTTACTATATGGAAATGTGAACATTACAATTTTCCTTAAACTCAGGTTACTTAGTGATCTATAATATTGGAGTAATTCTCCTTTATTCACATTACCCCTATTTCCAACAAATATTATTAGTATAGAATCCTGGTTGAAGTTGTAATTAATAATTTTCTTCATGATGTCATATAAGGAACAACCAGGCATACAAAAGTTCATAATTGAATGTCCCGGATACTTATTTGTCAATAATTGGCCTAAATCCTTTCCAATTTCATCTGAGAAGATAATAATTTCTTTGTTGACTATCTTTTCAGTTAAGCAATGACTAATTTCTAATGGTAAACTAACACAGGACTGTGATATGGTTGTATGAGACAGAGACAATGAATGGGCCGGTGTCGACTCAACACATGTGGGTGTACAATGCTCACAGTTGTTAGTTTCAGTACTTACCAGCTCATTCATAGCCAATACATATTCCCTCATTTGGTTTTCAGAGGCTGTATATTTAATATTGAGTGAAGTTAACTTCTGTTGTAGGTGGTCAACTTCACGCTGCAAGTTTTCTGCCTTCCTACCAAGTAATCAAGTTTCCTATTTGTCCCAATGGGTTAAGGATCACATTTGCTTAAAGTACGTTTCTCATACATGCATGTAACACTATGTGGTACTGATATGGAAAGTAATGACCGCAAACAGCAACCAATAATAAATCTACAACTAACGATAATATGTTATTACGTCCCGGCATCGAATGAGCAAAGTCCAATAAAGGATGCGACGTATTCAAAGAAACAGAAGTGCACAGTCAAATGCTTTGCTAGTTTGGAAATGATCCTTGAACGGCTGTACTTTGGGAGTGTTTTGTTATGTCGACGTAATGAGATTTTCGTGTCTATCTGGTGCCTTAAAAAGGGCATGTCTTGAAGTAAAGGCACACATGTATAATAAATATAAGTCATAAAGACACTTACTATTAGGAGGACAGTTTGATGGTCTTTCAAAATTGTGGCCACCATAATAAAAGGAATGAATAAAGTTATTACTTATGTCAATAAAATACATGTGCAATTGCATAGAACTACAAACATTTGGACAATAATAATGACCGAAAATGAAAAAGCCGTAAGTACAGCGAACTTAAAGTTTGATATAGAACACTGATAAGATCATGAAAGCACTTTATCAAATTTCAGGCGTATCGTTTTATAACAGGAGCATTGAGCGTAGCTAAGTATCGAAGGTAATAAAACTGACCAATCAAATCACATGCATCAACAGATGCTACTTCAAGTAGTGACGAATACAACACAGAGAAATCAGTTGTTCAGTCAGTTTTAAAAGGCCTTTTAATAATATTTAACGGCGGTTGGTGCATTGTTATGACTGTACATTTAAAAGCTGGCCTCGGCAGTAAAGCCAAACAGGAGCAGAAACAACGCATAACGAGTAAGAATAAAGTGACGAGGTTATAAAAAGACAAGAATAATATAAGTGAACACACAATTCCCTCGTTTTCTCTCGGAATAAGTCTCCCAAAGGAACTCCTTCCTAATATGATAAGCCTAAATATTTAAACAGATGATCCACTAGACAGAATAAGTGGCGTGACATTGTCCCACAACTTTTATTCGAGTTTAACTGTCGACCATCGTAACGCATCGCAATGTCTCCATGTAAATGGTCATGCATGACTAAACTGATCTAAAAATAGAACACCGCCGGGGATGTGTGGCGATAACTGGACTAACTCGACTAAACTGGTCATATTTATGCCATGTCGCTTCCAAATATAGCTCACTCGGTATGGAAATAGTTACGGAATACGCTTAACATGCCTTTACGTTGAAACTCGTTGAAGTGATTATTTATAGCTTCTTGGTCTTGCGTTCAAAGTTTATGTGAACGTGCAACTTCAAGTTTGTTACGGTCGATTTTGTTCACTTAAATGAGTCAGTGTAGAATTGCGAATGAGTCATTTCGCTGAAAGGTAATTTCATGTTTCGGGTTTTGGGTCTCAGTCGGTATGCTTATTACGTCATATATTGCAATGGCTCTGCAGATGATAGCTTCAATTAAAAGGGTATTTGCCTCAATTGGCAGCTGAGATATCAAAAAGCTTTAAGTTTTGAAATTCACTTTATGGTTTTATTTAATTAGTTAAAACATTATTGTTCTGATTTGCAAGTGCGGGCTGTGTGTGTAACGGGATTACAGTAACTGAAGTATGTTACCTATATGAGTGACATTTTTGTGTATAATTATGTTTACAACTGTAATAAATTAGACATAATATTGCATCGATATTCAAGATTTCAATCACAAACTATTGCTTAGTGCAATAACTATAAAGTAAGTGACATTTAATTTATTATAGAGGTTTCATTTATTTATTATTTTCAATTAATACTATTACCAGTTAAATATTCAAGTGTAAATAACGGTATGTACGAGTATATGTGAGTAAGTGTGAGTAATTTTACACTAAAAAAGTCTAGAATTGCCTTTTTTCAGAAGTCGGTGACCTTATTTGTTTTAATGATTTTTTTGCTACTGACTTCCTATCTCTTTTAGTATTTATTTGCAAGTCGGTTATTTTGCAAAAAGTTTTTTAAGTAAGTACTATGTAAAATAAAAACTAAAATACACACAAATTCTTGTTAGTCAATTTTACATTGTAACTAAGTATGTCATTATTGGCTTATTTTGGCATAGTTAAGTAGTAATATATAGTGAGAAGAAAAAAAAACAAACTACTAAACCGATTTGATGAAATTTCAATAGGACCAATCGGAAAGTATTTATACATCCTTGCACATTGAAAATGGAAATTTTCACAATGGTTCATAAATTTCGGAGATACAAGGTAACAATCATTGAAAAAAATACAATCAGATTGAGAACCTCCTCATTTTTTGGAGTCGATTAAAAAGCGATGTTGGCAAATAATTAGCTAGGTACAATATTATCGTACGCGAAGTAGGACAAAATTTTAATAGTTATCGCTACGTTGTTGAACTTGTGGCTTCTGCTAACACTATTTACCTACATGTTAATGTATAATAGAATATGCATATTGCATGAACTCGCTTTGTCCATGCAAATTGCATATAGAAGTTTACCAATAGTGTAGTGTGCTAAGGTGCTTAATGTCAACATATTTTAATGCATGCAGCACAAGTAAATAGGAAACTTGTTGGCTTCTAAAATGCATTGTTTTGCATATTTTTTGCTGGAATATACAGCACGTTCAGTGTGTTGACTGTTTAAGTCAGTCCATCAGTTACCAGAGGGCCTAAAATGGCTGCTATAGCAGAATAATAATATGAATTAGGCAAGTTATATATAAATAAATAATAAAATAAAATAAATAAACATCGCTGGACATTATAACTTATAAACCATTTATTTCAGGTAACAAAGACCCGTACATAAATAAATACCTTAGCCTTTTTTTTTTTTTTTAGGATGGGAAATCATCAAATGACTTCTCCCACTCTGGGCGGAGCGGGAGGGAGTGTCAGACTCTTACTGACTAAAACCCATCCATGTTCCTTCCTCGCCCTTTATGTTCCGGGGCCGCGGTTTCGAACAGGCCCGCAACCCCGGCAACAGGCCCGCAACCACGGCAACCGGCAACTGCGGACGACTGGGAAAGATGCGTTCTGTTCGTTCACAGTTTAGACGAACAGAACGCAACGTTCCCAGTCGCCCGCACCTCGTTTCATCTCTCGTCTATCATCTATCTAGTTTAAGAGTCAGTGTAAAGAAATTTTAAATTAAATAAATGATTTAACGGTTTCATTAATTTAATAACTATTAAGTTTTTTTAATTTAAAATCATCAATGTTAAAATAATTAACAACAATTCTAGTTTTCATCACAGATCAACATAATTTACAATAATTAAAAGGCAATATTTTAACTAATATTTTTTTGGCATTATATAAAGGATGGTATTTAAAAGTACTTCAATTTATTCCCATATCATTTACCTAATTTTGCCTGTGTTCCACCAAATATACTGAATGTGCACCAAAATATGTTCATTAAAATATGTCATAACGAGCATCTATTTAACAACTGTTGCAAATTTCTAAAAATATTAATACACCTAATTTTAAAAACAAGCATTTATTTTTTTAGTTTTACTTCAGATAATGCACTGCAAAATGTATTTGAATCAAACACCAATTAATGTCCAATGTAGCTTTATTAATAAAAAATGAACACATTATAAAATGTAATGCTTACTAAAAATGATTTTATAAACTAATCAGTACGAACTATAATAATTCAAAATGTTAAACAAAGTGTCAAACACCCTTGCCCAGTGGCACAACTCTCATGAAAAGATAATGCACCATTCCTGAGAAATACCGATTAATATAACATAACCTTAAACACTTTATATTCCCCTTATAAAGCGTACTCGACGGAGCCCCGCTTCGCGGGGCCCCTATTTCCGAGTGCAGGGTTTAAAGGAACCTAACTAACCTAACGGGGGGGTGCCCCAAGTCCCGATTATGGGGGCAGAGATACTTCCGTATGTTCAGTTGACAATACTTCGAGACATTACAATATCGCGAGAAAAAACACGTTATATTGTAATATTACGTGTTTGACAATTTTACGGTGACATGCGCGTCGCAAGCGCGCCAAAACCATATTCAGTAAAATAAATATAAGTCTTAGAAGTAATGTTTTACGAAATGCATTATTTGTTCTTCAATTATAATTATTTTAGTAACATCAAAGTTGTACAAAACCGTTTTAAATGGGTATACGGTACTAGGATGCATCTAAATATCTTGTGTAACATTCAGGAATATTTGGTGCACGATCAGTATTTTTCGGGGAAGAATAAAATAGTTATTGTTACAACAGAATATTTGCAGAGCACTACAATAAAAAAGTGTTATATCTTGGTGTTAATTTGGAATTTGTTTGATGTAACATATTTTGTTGGCCGAGTAGTTTAATTATAGTAAAACAATTAAACGGGTTTAAGATCAATATTTTAGAAATGCATACATAGATGTACCTTTAGATTTTTGGAGAACACAAAAATATTATCCTTATATAAACATTTTTAAAGTATATAACCTCTTTAATATCAACATAATATGTATTGTACTAAGTAGTGTTTAAATTCAACAGTATTTTCCATTACAGATCACCATATTTTACAATAATTAAGGGCAGCAACAGAGTAATTTGTATCACAGATCAACTTAATTTACAATAATTTAAACATATCTAACCGTTTTTACAACACTCTTATACTAGACGTGAGATGACGGGGTGTGGACGAGCGGGAATGACCCGGCAAGCCTTAAAATACATACTAATAACAATTTTTGTTAGCGTAAGTAACTTAGAACTATTTTAGTAACACTTCACTTGCACGATGCTTTATGCGTTCGTATACACAGTGAGCGCAATCTAGTGTCGTGGACACCAGATGGTTCATATACCACAGATAGATTTTTTTGTTTGTAAATATATACTTATTACATATAATAAAAACTATAACAAATACTAATGACCATTTTAAGAATTTTAAGTGTAAGTAATTCATATTATTTTCCAATTATGATTCTACTAAAGCAGCCATTTTAGACCGCTAATTCGCTAAAACGAGGTAATATTACTTCCTTATACAGTGATCTTCTGAACATTAAAATAGCTAACACTTCAATTAATAATTGCCTATGAAATATTAAATAGATAGTTTTCGGTAAAAAAAATGTTTGTCGATGAAATGACACTAAAATTCTATTGACAAAGTTTTAAAAGAATATAGTTTTCCTCATGTATGATTCACAATAATATTTCCTTATTAGACTGTACCTATTTAAGTAAGCAAGTATAGTATTGTATGTTTTTGTACCTGGTCGATTTTCCAATAAAATATCGAGTGTATCTCGTTATATTTTAACTATGTTTAATGTTACCATTAGCACTATTAACGTAACAAAACTAACTAGGTACATAATGTAGTTATGTATTGCAAATTGGGGAGTAAATAGGTAAATGTGAATTGTTATTCTGGTTTACTTGCATGTTTTTAGCATGTTACAGAGAATTGGATTTAACTAGTTCCGGTACAGGTATAATGACGCCATAGAAGTCTACTGTGGCGTAGAAATGTTACAAGTAGGTAATGCTAGGAAAAGAACTAAACCTAGGTTGACTCGGGTAAAGGAGATGTTTGATTTTGGGCCACCACTATGTACACTACATTGATAAATAGGAAAAAAATAGAGGAATTTAATAAAAATACTAATAAATTAATTTAAAGAGGGGTACAGGCGTACATAAATTAACTTTTTAAATCAGATAACCCCCAACTAGCAATTTTCTCTTGTAGATGTGCTGATTTAAGAACTAAGGTGTTACAACTGACTTACATGTGTTTTGACTATGACAGAACATCTTATAAAAGCATGATTCAAGACGTTTTGTACTTAAAGAGTACTAACACTTAGTACGTGCTCTTATAGATGTATATAAAGAATCGTTGTAACACATCTATCAGTACAGTTGTCTTACAAGCGCATTTTTACAGAGCAATTGCTCTTGAATATTATTTACACTTAAAAAAGCATCTTAAAAGTACATTCTTTCTTAGTAGAGTCTGCATTGAGTGGTTTATAACACTTATGATCTTAATAAACTTTTGCATAAAACTACTATGAAACCAACTCGTTCTAAGTGTAAATTGTCTTCTCTGAGTCAAATTAAAGAGAAAGCGAATAATAGTAGAGCTCTATCAGACTATTTGGTCTTATGGAAGACTTGTGAACACTTTACTAAGAATGTCGGCCATTATATTCATGTAAACAACGCTAAGTGTTTGTAACACAAACAGTTAACTATGGAGTTTGAAAAATGGAAACATGGACATAAAAATGGACATATAATATACTGATGCATATTTGTCCCATCTAATATTACACCTACCACAAAATGGTAATTTGTAAGCCATGGTTTTAAAAGGAACCCTAAATTTTATTAAATGGCTGCAAGTAGTTCTTTTATGTAAGAGCTCAATAAGTTCAAAAGGCTGAAAATTAACTTAAGTAGTGTGAAATAAGACATTTTAGTATTAAAGTTATCTTAGAGAAGAGTAATTGGTCTTATAAATCTCTAATGGCGTCAGTTTTTATTTTTATAATAAGTTAATATGTTTTTACTAATATTCTAAATACATAATTAAGTGGGCCTGTGAAAAAATTCTACTTTATTCCACAAAACATTCGAAGAAATGTACACCGCAAGTCATTTAAGCTCATAGACACATAATTATCAAGCAAATGAACTAAATGGTTACAAGAAATAAAAATACTACTAATACAAATAATACTTCCACAAGTTGACAGTTAAAATTGTTTTTTTTTTTATTTCAACAGCACTCGCGCACACACTTTCGGTTGTTGTGATAAATATTCCGTTATTGAGCTTCCAGAGAGCAATATAAGGGGAATTACACTTGCAAGTGCAGTCCTAAGAGTGCTCTAAGTCTATTTTCCCTCAAACCATGCTGTTATAAGACCATCATAAGTTATTTTGGTCTTACAACAGCAGTAACAAGATTATTGTTAGTGTAAAGTAATCTTCAATAAGAGCGTTATTAGTTGACTGTAAGTGAGAATTCTCTTATAAAGTGCGCCTAAATCGACACTTACAGTTGTCTGTAAGTATGCTAAAAGAGTAAAAATTATTGGTCTTAGGACACTTGTAAGTTAAAATTTTGCTAGTTGCTATTTTGAGGGCAGCCATGACAGTTGTGTGACATGACGTGTGACGACTTTGACAGTTTTAAGAAGAGACGTCTTTGAGTCTGTCTTTGCTTTTATTTCGGATTGGATGTGTTCAATCAAATGTCATTGTCAAAATGACATTGTCCGTTTATGCTGCTCTGATCCACCCATGTTTAATTTTATATTGTGTTGCTCTCCTTGATAAAGTTAATTTGAAAATACATTGAAACGAAGTGAAATTAAAGAAAATTAACAATAAAAACGGTTACTGTAATAAATAGCGATATTTACATAGGTATAGTGTACATAGTGCTGGCCCAGGCTCCATACATTTCTGGAACATCTCCTTTAGAATTATCCAAGCTTTTTGGGTCAAGTTCGAAAAGTAACTACGGATGTTACGGCAAAAACCGAGGTACGGTTATCTAGCTTGTCCGCGACATTTCACCAGCTGCCTAGTATCATTGGATAATCCGTATCGTAATTTTCCTATTTAATTATCTTATATTCCAGTGCTAAACAAATGTCTTACCTTAATTCTTCCTTCGTAACCTTAGCCTTGAACGAACAATGGTCATTTTTGTCCCGCAAACTAGGTCATGGTCTAAAATGGACCCTGATCGTCACTTTACAGAAATATACGAAGATCTCATAATGACATTCCAATTCTGCAATTCAATTACGTCACTCGTAATTCCATTCCGTCACAGGCATGGCCAACTATCAGTATGACGGTGCTGATTATAGGAAAAATACCGACCTGTCTCTAAATAGAATGTATCCGATAAAAGTGATGTGGATAAAGTCGGATAAACTTATCGCTACCCAATCATTTGTAGGACATTTTTAAAAGTCGAACGAAGAACGCCTCTTAAATGTTTCTTACAGGAGAATCATGCATTAAAATAAGAAGATTCAATTATGAATATAAATCCTGAAAATGTAGCACTTTTACTACGATTTTATCATGTAGTTACATTAAATAAAATGGTGCACATTAGACACTGATCGTAAATCAAGCAGAAATGAGATGGGTGGTTATTTACGAGTAGCGATAGCGGTGAATTTTATGGATTTTTAAAACTATGACTATTCGGCTTTAAACTATGCAAAATCATCATCATCTGCCTAGTCTTCTTCCAATCATGTTGGGCTCGGCTTCCAGTCTAACTAGATACAGCTGAATACCTGTATTTTCAACCGACTTCCAGAAAGAGGAGGTTCTCAATTCGTCTGTATTTTTTTTTGTGTTTGTTACCTCAGAACTTTCGACTGGGTGAACCGATTTTGATGGTTCTTTTTTTGTTTGAAAGCTGGTGCTTTCCGTGTGGTCCTATTTTAATTTGCTGAAGATCTGATGATGATCTTCGGAGATATACAACGGAACTCTTCAAAAATACACAGCAAATCTGCAGTGTTTGCTGCAATCGCTTGTAAGTTCATTGTTTATACTATATCATGACGTAACATCACGCCTGTATGCTCTGAGGGTTACACAGATGTGTAAAATTTACCGATTTTGGTGGTTCTTTTTTTGTTTGAAAGCTGGTGCTTCCTGTGTGGTCTCATAATCATCAAATCAGTATCGGATGATGGGATTCTAGAGAAATAGAGAGAACTCTTCACATTTTATTGGCACACTAGAAGCGATATGAGTAGTTTTAGGAAGTGTACTTTCTCGAAGTGATCCTATCTCAATTTGATTAAGATCTGATGAAGAACTTCGAAGATATGCAACGGAACTCCTCAATAAATGATAGCAAATGTACTGGGATTGCCGAAATCTCATATTTGTCTATTGTTTACACCAGTTCATAACCTAAAATCACACCGGTACGCTGTAAAGGGGTAAGCACATGTGAACCACTAAAAAGTGAAAAATATTTTTTTTTACTAAAAATAAACCCGACTTCAGAGAAAACAAAAAAGTGAAAAATAACTTCAGAAAAAACGCTTTAGAAGTCGGTAGCAAAAAAACTAAATCAATCAAACAAAGGTCACCGACTTCTGAAGCGTTTTTTCTGAAGTTATTTTTCACTTTTTTGTTTTCTCTGAAGTCGGTTTTTACATGGAGCGACTGCCTATCTGACTTCCACAACCCAAATGTTACTGATAGGCAGTCGCCCCACAGGCACGCACTGTCACTGGTACTTATGGTTGTCAGACTTTTGGGTCACTGACTTCTGTTACGCCCTGTCAAAGATTAACAGTTGACAGGAAGGACCAACGGCTTATATTTTGCAAATATATGTTCCCATTTTCTCTTTCACAAATACGAGTACATTAGGAAAGTGAACATTGAATTGAGAACAATTCCAATCTGGATAATAAAGGGATACTCGCTATCAAGTCACAGGAATATGGAAAACTACAAATATAAGTTACAAAAACAAGTTCTGGTATAAACCGACGACCAACTACAGTTTATTCTTGATTACAAAAACAGTTTTCATAAAGTAACGATTATTGAGTAACTGATAACATCGAGCAGTCGGTATATTCCATGTCATAACGCTGTATTGAGAATGTTTATGCCATATAGTTAATTATATTTTTAAGTAAAATTATATGGCTAAATAAATCTTTTCAGGTTTTTATTGCATCAGTTTTAAGAATCCCGAAAAAAAAGTCTTTATTACTTTTAAAAACCGTAAAATGTTTTAGCACCACTCTAAAACTTAACGAAGATATGCAATTTTATTATAAACCAGAGGTGAATGACCGTGACGTTTTTTTTTTTAATTGATTGGAAGCAACAATCGTTGTTCTCAAAATTAACTAGACTTCAGAATGATAGTTTACTTCACACCTAATATTTTTTTATTGGACAAAAATGTGGTAAACACAAAAACATATTGGTATTGAAGTTCATCTCCTTAGCGTGCCGATGACAATCTGAATTGGCCCAGAACTGACCCACGAGTTTGGCGCAATCAGTAGGATCCATCAGTTCCTGTAATGGCCATACAACAGGACTGGCAAGACATGATAGTACGTACCCCCACGGTTGTAGAGCAGCACCACATTTACACTCCAGAACAGAGTCATCATAATACTGAAGTTAATCCTAACGTTGACAAACCCGAAGACGATATTATAAAGGCGATTAAACCATATGAGAAAACTACGAAAGAAGAATCAATCACGAACCAAAAACTACTAATATTCACAAACGTTCGACCCGCTGATTGGCATTCAGTTAATATCACTTTAATTATAGCGCACACACATAACAAAATAACGTCAATATTAATCATGTCCTTGAGTCTAAGCTGGCGTTAAATCTTAAAAATTAATAGGGTGATAGGAAGCGTTTCTGATACCCAGCCAAGAGTAACAGGCAGATAAACTGAATGTTAATTGGCTTTGTGCCACTGATGCACGTGTATTGAGGCATGGCGATGCAAGACAAAATATGAAATCCATCGATAGATCAGATGCTAGTGCTAATGACAATGATACTCCACGAGGCAAGACTGTATAAAACTGTGAATTTATCCAAGTTTATGTATAAGATGTAGAATGCTCCACTGAAGCAGTAAAGGATGTGGGACGACTAACATCACTTTATGAAATATTTTAGATTGTGCCAATGGTAATGATACTCCGCGGCATGATCGTATTTATAATTGTGTGTACATACGTTTTTGGTTATAAGATTTTTAATGTTTAATTAAAGCAGTTGAAGGATGGAGGAGAACTATATTACTTAATGAAAGATTGTAAATTGGAAAGAATTTATGAATATGTAATATTTAGCTCCGTTTCACATTGAGAATGAAATGTCTTTTGGTTGGACTTTTAGTATTATCTATAGGTAAGTTCTTGTATTGCACTTATTCATTCTTGTAAACATTGGCTGTGGTAGGCGTAGACTTTGCATTCCTCGTAAGTAACTGGCTTTCTGCATCACATTTTATGAGTCTTACTCATGAGTGAAACATTTCCTGAGGTCACCAAGATTCATCTCTTCTTATAAAAACTGCAGATCCGTTTTTTATTAAGGTTCGCAGTTTCACACGTTTAATATTATGAATCATAAAACATTGGAAGTGCAATTTTATGAATATAAAACCAGTGGAACGATTAATTGAAGCAATATAAAGTTACGATTGCGAAATGTCTGGTTTTCTCAGGATGTTAGTATTACAAAATATTAAACTACATTTTGGTCAGATATTCCATTTCCCTCGCCCATATACATAGTTTCCTTTGTGTTTACTTCATCGAGTTTTTTGTAGCTAATATTCGAGTTGGTGTCGAGCCAAGAACAACAAAAGATAATAATTGTTTCCGTAACTTTTTTATTGTTTTGCAGTCGTCAACTGTTTTATTTTCCGTAAAACTCTCCACTGCAATGAAACGCAAATAATTGTTCGGTTGACCGCGTAATTCAGTCGGTCTTTATTTATTTTTCGAATGTGTTTTCTTCTTGAAGTTACACTTATCGTTTTAAAAGTTTTCAGTTGAATTAAAATAAACTCCTTAACCTACCTAAATGCATTCCTGTATAGTTTTATTAAACCAATAACCTACAATTGATACTATTTTGTTTTTTTTTTTATAATCTTCTCCATATTGCTGGCGCAACAGTGCTACTTTAAATGCAAATATCCATAGATATTCAACATTGCCTTTCGCCAATAACACATTGCTACCGCTAGCTACAGTCGATGAAGCCGCCATGGATAACAAAAGTACATTACGATAAGCCAAACACAATATTGGTCCTGAGAAACGACCCATTCTATTCATAGTGACGGTATTTCCAACAACAATGGCTACATAATACAAATTTTCTAATTCAGCGATAGAATGTTAATTTCCCCTGTTTGAAATGGACCGTGACTAGTTGCCATGCGAAATTTGGTAGGGACGTGCACGAAATTTTATGGTTGTGTAATGTTAGACGAAATAGGACTACAAAAGGTCACATCAATGCGTACGTGAAGACACGGTATTCGTGATCGCTACAAATTGAGAAACTGTTTTGATACGTGACGTGGTTACTTTTTAATAATACCTACTAATTATGACCAAATAAATCCTACTAAAGCGAGAAGTGGTGGTAGTGGTACTGGATTTCCCATTAAGTTTTTACAGAACCATGCAGTTAGCAATTCTAGTGGTGAAGATTTATGTCCAACTCAAAACATATAATTGTAATAGGTCTACCGACATTTCTCGCTTGAAATGAATATAGAACTGACAATTTATTATCCTAGCTCTGAACTAGTTTCCAAAGTAATGAAGACACATCGCAACGCTGAACCAACAACGCGGAAGGACCAGAATGTTTCGCTTGTAACATCTTCAAACGTAATACAGAAGTCGACATGGTTCCATTCATTTTATCAATTCATTGATTGTTGCTACTGATATTGAAAATACTCCTTAACATGTATAACAGATCCAACTATAGCCTTCTATCAATCATGATAAACGAGAAATCTGACTATTCAATAACGCCCAAAAAATTTCCTGTCTGTCAAATATATTTTGAAGATTCAGTATTGTAATATAAAAATATAAAGTAGGTATTCCGCGATGAATTTAACTCAACTAGGTTTAACATGATTGTAATTTCCAGACGGGACCTGTCGTCGATAGCCCTTGCTATTTCTAATACATATAAATATTGACGGAGCAATGACACATTTAGTTGAAACGAAGCACGTTTAGACACATTTGATTCTTGATGTTTACGATTACGTTTTTACTCATTAATTTAGTCGTTAGTGATTCAACAATATTGCTTTGGTTATCTCTGTGAACTTCAGCTAAAAATAGTCCACTTATCTCTTCCGTGTGGTATATAATATGATTAGGGAATTTAAAATTTATTGTGCCGTAACAATCACCTGTCCATGACCAAAGTCATCATCGTATTCATAAATTTGATGAAATTTATCAATATTTTTTGAATAATTTACTTTTCAAATCGACGTTTTTCTCATGACTTAATGGCCTCTAGCTTCACCCGGGCTATGTCCGTCCGTCATTCTTTCTTTTTTCATCTACATGGGAATATTTGAAATCACTATAATTCAAAACACAATATCTACTGTATAAACAGACATGTATGGCAACTATGAATACCACCGCTAATCGATTTTTCTCACTCGATGATAATAACTCAGTGAAACGTCTGGTGACTGTTATGCGCATATTTCTAGAAACATATGCTAGTATTGATGGACTTGTTGATAAGCAATACACTGAAGCTGACAATATAAGATTTGTAGTAGAAGTTATAGAAGAAATATTTCATTCTAAGAGTGAATCAAATCCACGACTAAAAATCGGATGGTCAAGTGATCGATCAATGCTTAGGGTATTGACTACCGTTCACACTGCAGGTTTATTTTAAATCAATACATATACTATATGAAACCTGTATTTGTAATGGAGACAGCTTAGATTTATTTTGAGTACCTGATGCAGAATCGAAAGAAGAATTGTCAAAGCAACCGTTGTCTACCAGATTCAAAAATATTTTAGCAGTCTCGTTTGCTATGCCATCCACGGCCATACCTCGAACGGCTGATGTTTACCCAAGTCACGCGTTTTGACGAAGTAATACATTACACGGTTTGCATAGTTGCATTATTCATTACGTACCCCGACTTATGGGTACTACACGAAAGAAAAATTAGGTTGCTTTATTGCTTAGTAGACGATAAAACACTACATGGATGAATACTAACTAAATTCTTAGCGTTTCTATGTCGTTTACCCTCTTTTTAACGTGCACATTGAATTCTAGACACTTCAAATGCATGCCTTGAATCCTTGATTCCAATTGCTTCTACCATTCAGAATTTAAGCTTCGTAAGTTTTGAGAAACATGTACTGCGTCGTTTCCACAGACATGGATTGGACGAAGGTACCGTTGATGCTGGGGTCTCTGGTTCAATTCGTACAATGACAGAAATTAAATTTAGTTTTTCTGTTAGATTTAAACGATTTACCAGTGATGCATAGACCTTGCGCAGCTCTCTGGGCTTCAATCCAGCAAATAAAACCTTGGTTTTATGAGGATTTAAAATACGAATATACATATTGCCAACCAAACGTCGCGTCGTCGCGCGCCATATCAATGGAATTGCATTACAAAGTGCTAAAAAGCACAAAACTGGCCAGTATACTAGTAAAACTAGTTAGTTAGTCATAGAAACGACATTTCACGACTGTCTGGTTCGTTTATTTCAAAATAGCAACGCCAGTTTTTGTCGGGTGCAGCTGAACTATAATTATATAGCAACTGACGATTTTGAGTCTGTGTTGCGGTCACTTACGGTCGTTCGAGACAGTGTAGTACTGTGCATGTAGTATTCATTTCATTGAATGTATTACTATGTATTCCTATTACAATAATGCCAATGCTTCGACTTGTTTGTAACAAGTACGTGTCTCTCTTGCAGTGGTATCATCGGCCCATCAACTCTTGTCATAATATTTACTGACCTTTGACAATAATGTAAGCAATACGAGTATTCATTATAGTAGATAATTTACGTGTCTACACAATTTTGAAGTAATATGATTGACTAGCGACCAGTGGTCCACATTGGCCC
The DNA here is from genome assembly GCA_916618015.1 of Xestia c-nigrum. Lineage (NCBI taxonomy): Eukaryota > Metazoa > Arthropoda > Insecta > Lepidoptera > Noctuidae > Xestia > Xestia c-nigrum. Next base: position 11,391,997 of record OU745261.1, on the reverse strand, counting down.
TGGATCGAAAGATTTGAAGGTCATAAGGATAAGATCATGCCACTGCTGGGCAACCTCTGTCTGCCCCAGCAGTGGCATGACACAGATTAACAGCAACAGTAATATGCAGGAACTGAAGGTGGTGAAGTTGACCTTTGAAAATAGAAAATAAATTTCGATATCTTGGTTTCTCCATTTGGAAACAGTTTACGTTTTTCAGCCTTGATCGCATGAAGGTTGGAAGATTTCCGTTGTTTGATTTTTTGTGAGATGTGGGCCAAAATAACCACGATTTGGAGCCCTGTCACCGTCAGAAGGCGACGCGGTAGACCTCGCAGGAGATGGCGAGACGAGCTGGACAGAGACAATGGTCCACAATGACCCTGGATCGAAGGAAGGAAGTCATGGTGAAAGGCTTTGAAAGGTCACGACTAACAATAACAGCTCTTTTAACCTTCTCCCGGGGAATCACAGAAGTGACTCAAATTCGACAGTAAATTATTATGTTCAAATATTTAATGAATATTGACGTACATTATTCAATCATTCATGATGTATTTGAGAGTGAATATGTTTAAGTTATGCCGGTTATTTGTGCCGGTCGTAATACGAGACGTTATCGGTGTCCTCAGACCATTACACACGCTAAAGTATTTATTATTAACTTGTTGGTTTCCTCGCGATATTTCCCTATATATATAAATTTAAATCGGGTGATAATTATATCTGGCTTGTGTGTGGTTATTTATAGAATGCAATAAAATTAAAGATAAGCTTGAAGGAGAAAAGTGTAATTTACAATGTTGAATATATTTTTACGATCAATGAGAATTATGTAAGTCTAGGAAACAAGTATACACACGAAATTTTAGATGTTTTGAGCTTTAATTTTCAGCGTGGTGGTTCAAACTTCGTTTGAAAGGCTGTTAGAATAAAGTACTAATCAGCTTGCACTACAAAGTGGTTGTTACATCAGCCACTGCGGGCCAAATAGCGCGAAATGAGTCGTTTTGATAGATTTACAAAAAAACTATTGATTGGATTAAAAAACTAAAACAGTATACTAATATATTGCTTGTAGAATTATTTGCCAAAAAATCAGAATGATCGCATGTATATTAGTATGTTTTTTATTGTGTGAAAGATATTTTTAGAGATAAGTTCGTGATTTTTTTTTATCGAGCCAAATTAACTGTATTATGTTTTCAAAACAGTATCATGCTAGCATATATCCTGAAGAATATCGTATATTTTTCTGATCTTGTTTATAGCAGTGAATCATATACTTTTAGTAATTATAAAACTCGCGTTTAGCTCATGTAATCCCTTAATAACTAATATTTTCGCACTGTTAGAATTTAAACACTTGTCGCTGAGCTCAGAGTTGAAAATCCAACAATGCACTTTGAAAGATACTCTCATTTGGGTGTCACTTGTTGTTCGTAAAGACGAACAAATTAGAGATGGATCAAATATAATGCACTAAAAGATGTACAGTCAGCAAAACAGTTAGGTTTACAGGCTAGCAATATTCTTACTACTATTATACATGGAAAAGGGTTATAATCAATCTGTTTGCAATTACATCCAAATCCTTTCAGCAGTTTCTGCGTGAAAGTATAACAAAAATCGATCTTTACAGACTTTTACATTTATAATAGTCGCAAGAAGATTGCTAGCCTGCATACCTAACTGTTTTGCTGACTGTACCTCGAACAAATTGAGATCAACGTGTTGGTGATTAATTTTTAGATCAAAGAGATTGTCGTAATATATTTATATAACGCCTGGTAAATCCCCAAACGATTAGGCAGCGGTGTATAGTAAATCCACATTTAGCCAGTTAAATTTAAGAATCTATTGCCAGTCATAAATCCAGGCTCCGTGGATGTAACTAAGAAATTCCTGATGCTCCTGATTCGGACCTCATGCCAGCAGTGGCACTTACGACCATTACACCAACGAAGCGGTCAGTAGATTTATTTATTAAAATAAATAAATATCGCTGGACATTAACACACAGCGCCATCTAGCGCCACACTAAGCAAGGCTTGTGTCGTGGACACCAGATAGTTCATTTACTACATATACACTTTTTTGTTTGTAAATACATACTTATTATACATATAAACATCCATGACTCGGATGAAGATAGATTTTAAGCTTGAATTAAATTAAACGCATCAGTAACCGACAGACCTTGATACGAGTTGAAAATACTCAACTATTTTTATAAACAGTATCAACGGTCAACGCAGTGAAGATGACCTTTTACAACAAATAGATTTATAAGCATTCATTATAATATAATTACTGGATTTCCAGTTGAATCAATTGTGACAATATTGGATACTAGCACAGAGAATAGAGACAGAGAGCAGTATACATTATTTTATTCTTAATTATTACTGCACACAAAATTAAAAATACACATATAAACTGCAATAATATAGTTTCTGAACAATACAATATTATCACACACACACACATCAACAATATTAATATTATTTTATTTATTTATTTGGATCTCCAACAAAAGATAAACAGATACAATTTAGGTCGCAGTTATACGGAGGTTCTTTTAAGTGTGTTCCTTCCTGTGTGTTCTTACAGTAAACCTAATTTCGAGATTTGGTTCATCATTTTGTTCAGTTTATTTTTATTTATTGATTCTTCATTGCTTGGGGTACCTAATTAGTAAATATTTTGACCCAAATGACTAAATTTAACTAAATTATCATCTATGGGTATTTAACTGCTGATTTAATTTCATGAACCTTGACCCGGCTGACAGACATAATCATTGAAATTAATTAAATTCATACTCCGATTGATATTGTGCAAATCTATATAAATAAAAATGAATTGTTGTTCGTTAGTCTGATTAAAACTCGAGAACGGCTGGGCCGATTGAGCTGATTTTGGTTTTAAAATGTTTGTCGTAGTCCAGGGTAGGTTTAAACGGTAGGTAGTAGTAGGTAGGTAGTAGTAGGTAGGTAGTAGTAGGTAGGTAGTAGTAGGTAGGTAGTAGTAGGTAGGTAGTAGTAGGTAGGTAGTAGTAGGTAGGTAGTAGTAGGTAGGTAGTAGTAGGTAGGTAGTAGTAGGTAGGTAGTAGTAGGTAGGTAGTAGTAGGTAGGTAGTAGTAGGTAGGTAGTAGTAGGTAGGTAGTAGTAGGTAGGTAGTAGTAGGTAGGTAGTAGTAGGTAGGTAGTAGTAGGTAGGTAGTAGTAGGTAGGTAGTAGTAGGTAGGTAGTAGTAGGTAGGTAGTAGTAGGTAGGTAGTAGTAGGTAGGTAGTAGTAGGTAGGTAGTAGTAGGTAGGTAGTACTTTTGACGCAGACGAAGTTGCGTGGGTCAGCTAGTTGATTAATAAAATACAAGTTGTTAGAAGATTGATTTTAAGATTAAACTTTTGACTGGCGTCTCAATTTAACAGGAATTGTGTCTATTTTTGGTATTATAGACACAATTTCTGTTAGATACTTAGAGACTGCCTTTTAATAAAATATTAGACTACGGCGATCTGTCAAATTTCTTTAATAGATTTTCAACTATATCGCTAAAGTATTAGGTTGAAGGTTGATTGGGATGACGTTTTGGATGGCTTGATGTGCGCCCGTTTGTACGTAAAAGTACCCACGTCATCATCATCTTCCAGTCTAACCGGATTCAGCTGAATACCAGTATTTTACATGGAGCGACTGCCTATCTGACCTCCACACCCCAGTTAATACTGGGTAATACGACACCACTTGGTAAGACTAGTTGTCTGACTTTTTCGGCCACTGACTAGCTGTTACGACTGTCAAAGATGGACAATAGACCGCTGGGACCAACAGCTTAACCATGAGCTTGACGTGCTTTCCGAGGCACGGATGAAACCCGGCATGAAACCCCGGCACTCATCCACAGACCAACCTAGCCAAGCACGGCTTAACTTAAAGATTGGCCCGTGCGGCTGTTATTATTTAGCCGCAAAAATACTCACATATTGTATGTAAATCATTTTTCATTAAAATTTGTAAACAAGAACACAATTTTGTCAAAATTGTTGTAATAACAATGTCATCACTGATGACGATTAGATATTACCTAGACGAGCAACATAATGTGAAATTATTAACTTTTGTCTATAAAAACCTCAATATTCGACCACCTAGCTCTAGCAATTTGAGAGTCCTAAAAATATCAGGCCACGTAGAATCAGGCCAATATTTATGCTCAATATAATACGTAGCTAAATAAATAGATGGTGGAACAAATTCTTGTATTCTCCCACAGTATTCGCGAAGTTACCTAAATTCTCACATTATAATGCACAACGCGTTATTTTCATACGTCACTGACTACTAAGCAAAACTAACCGTTTTAATTGAAATCTTACATGCATTTCAGTAAATGAAGATACTACAATCTGTCAGATTTATTTAATAGATTTTCAACTAAAATGCTGAAAAATTAATGTTCAAGATTGAATGGGCAAATTTTATAGTTTCAGGTTTCAGGTTTTCATCACAGTGCGTAATAAGATTATAATTTATACTCGGTTTATTAGTCCCTACTAGATTATTTTAAGTATAACATATCAGTAAGCACAGTTTAATTTGATTTAAATGTGTCTTAAGATTTACACTGCCCATTAATTTTGATTTTCCAGGAATTAAATACGACACCAGAATTTTAAACACGAGTTAATTCAACTTAAATGTTTATTCTACTAATATAAATACAAATGCGAAAGTTGGTAAGGTTGGATGGATGGATGTAGATATTTTACTCTTTCTCGCAAAAACTACTGACTACACCTTCTGCCATGGCCCAACTGGAAGACCCTAAACTGTTTGCGAAGTCAGGTGGTCACCTGACCCGGTGGGGGTATTCCGATGAAGTTTTGTGCGATTGCGGTGCCTCAACCCAAACTATGGCTCACCTCTTGTCCTGCACTACGAGTTGTTCCACCAGCACTTTGAGGGACCTGTCCGAGGCCATCACCAACGCTGTCGAGGTGGCAGAGTACTGGTAGAAAATAATTTTATAAATAATTTATCCTGAACGTATCTTTTTGCCGAACACATTGTTTTTTACTTTTGGAGTGATTATTTCCGAAATTATTGACATTATCAAAAAATGATTTTAGTAAACCCCTATTCATTTTTAAATACCTTTTCAACAATATTTCACACGTTAGGGTTAAAAATAAAAATAAAAAACACTTCCCGCTATACATATAGGGGGGCTACCCTAATAATATTTTTTTGTCCAATTTTTATTTTACCACTTTGTCGGCGTGATTGATTGATTGGTACCAAATTTCAGCTTTCTAGTGCTAACGGTCACAGAGATTAAGCGAGAACGGACGGACAGACAGACATGGCGAAACTATAAGGGTTCCTAGTTGACGACGGAACCCTAAAAAGAACACAACGAAGAAGACCGACCTGATTTGAATGAATTATGGCTATGTGCCATAAATATTATAACCTAGATCAACACACAAGATACTTTTATCTCGGTAGTACTATCCCATGGGATAATAACCAACTTTTTGCGGGCAAAACCACGGGCATAAGCTAGTCCCTCATTCACAAGATAAATTTCATCGATCAAGCTTGATCCTTTGGAATTAAGTCTCACACTAGAAAATGTTTCCGGTAATTTATACGAATTCCTTTAGCAGTTGCAAAACGTACAAATTGGCAGTGGTCAGTCGGCCTTGCTTTCATGTTATCTCTGTTTATTCTGCAGAAACCAATTCACAGTCACGTTCAAAACCGACTAATAAATTAAACATATCAAAATTATGATGAAATGATTTATTTTTTCAAACGCTATCTTCATTTTAATTAACGACACGGGATGATGGGGTTTTAACGTCTGTTTATACGAATGGGTACTTATTTTTTTTCTGCGTATGCATAAGCATTTTATATTTTTAAAGATCGTGTGGACGGCTGAATATTTCGAATGAAGGAAATCTTGATCTTATTCTTTACTAACAATCTATTGCGAAAGTAGCACTAGCTGTGGTTAAAATACTATGCAGTAAGCAAGATGGTAGTAATGATGCTGTCATTTCAGGGAACGCAACCAATATTGTATTCAAATAAGTCCATCAAAGGAAAGATGCTGCAGAAGTTTTTGAGCACATGGGTACAGAAATAGAAATAAAAGTGTCATTTTAGAAGAACAAATACCAAATTTGAGAATTACTCAGCGCACGGACACTGGCAGAAGCACAAGACATTATTAAAGCTAAAATATACCATGAGAAGACATACGTACCTAGTATCCATAGATCTAGATGAATAGATTAGAATAAAATAAAGTATAATGGGAAAAGGACAGGAAGATAATGATGCAAGTGAGACAAATAAAGGTGTTGAATATGAATCTAACAAACCTACATAAATGGAAGAAAAGACCTTGCTAGATTCATCATTATCATCAATGTCAAAAGCCTTTTATATCCCACTTCATGTGTTGCCATCTCTCCAGGTATTTTATCAATGCACATAATAAATACAGCAAGGAATAGATCTATCTTGGGTGAATACAGTTGCTAATATTTCCTTTTCACCACATAAACACTATAAAAAGGTAGATTGAAATCTTAAGTAAAACGTAAAGTGCTTTCGGTTTATGTTTATCACAAATTCAATTAAAAATGACGGCTTTCAGAGAGTCCGACTTCGAAATACACTCGTAATTTTATACGGAGTCTTTAATGGGATCTTTTTGAAGAACATAAAATGTTAATATCAGTATTTTAAACCCGTAATATCAGTGATCTGATTTGTAAGCAGTGGGAAAGAAAAGAAAGTTGAAATCACCTTGTCTGTAACAATTTATGCTTTTGGTAACAAAGCCAAAACAGTATTCCTGCCTTTCTGTCTTCATCTTCTTTATTTGCTATTGGCAAATAATGGTCTGTTTCTCCAAACATCTAGTCAACTATCATCCCAATATTCAAAAATCTATCGAAGCTACATATCTAACTTTATCATCTACTAAAGTCAGTAGGTCTGCAATCATGCGCGTGCGTTCGTAGTCTTTCCAATATTTTTCTACTTCTCTTCTTGTTATGTCGTAGGGGTTGAGTGATGTGCAATCGTTTTGTTATGCTTTAGTTTCGCCCTGTGCAGCCTCCATCAAGTCCTCACCGGGTCGGGAAGTGGGCATTACTTCTACTGACTTCAATGTCAATGCTAGCTGGTTATGTACGGTCACGAGCACTTTCCTTAATATGAATTTATTTCCGCGAGAAATAATGATTGTAACTAAGAGATAGGATCTTTATCATAAACATATGAGTTCCAGAATACTATGTACGTAACAACATGAAATTTTAAATGTTTAAATATTGGTGCTCGTGACTGTACTCATAGAGATTAGACAATTTTGGATTCATCCTTTTATCCTGTTTTGTCCTCCCACTATTATCTACTTGACATAGATGATGTGGTTATATTTCAACGGTTAGGGCTCATACTAGCTACATGTACTAATATTTAGGATCCCCCCGCAGACTGCTGACTTTCTATCCGCCGATAGTTTAGTCAGGCTCTTAGGCAGTGGTCCGACTACCGGCGGGAAAAGGACCAACTATCAGCGACTTTCTCTCTCAAGAAACGCACACTAAATAGTATACATTCCGTGTTAACGAAAGAGATGCATATATTTAACGTTGCTCTCTGACTGTTCACACTGCCAGCGACTGTCGCTAAGCGACGAGCTTTCAAAAATAAACGCAGCACAGGTTTGCACAGGACTGAGGGACCGCGGGCGAGTGGCGCGAGTAATCGCTCATCGCACTTGCACACTCGCTTATAGCCCGGCTACAAAACTATCGAAACTACACACTCGCTTCCCGCTGATCGCTAACTCGTTTATAGTTTTTAGTTCTATTCGTTTCTCGTTCATCGTCGGCGGTCGGACCACTGCCTTATGGCCATTTTCAATAACTTACTGTTCGGTTTCGGTAGGTTGTTATCACTGTCTGTTTGACATTTTGCTTACGGACGTTTAGAAACAAAATGTCACAGACAATCTTTCTTAGATTTTTCTATGCAATTAAGTGCAGGTAGGTAAGTAACGCGGATAGGATATTTCAAGCTAACTTTGTTTATAGAAACATCGATAGCTGTGAGACGTGGTATAATAACTGACAAATTATACGTAGAGTAAATTACAGAAAACGGTCAGTACCTATGAACATGTTCTAGCAGTAGGCTGATACTTCGATAGTTTTCCGATAATATACAAAGTATGATCGAACATCAAACTGACTTATCGGCCGATACCGAAACGTTGTACTATGGGCACTAGCATACATACTGATTCATCATCATCATCAGCCTCCTCTCTATGAGAGGGAATGGGCTATTAATCCCAGTACGGCTTGCTCACATACTGATTAGCCTGTCTAAATTATCGGCCGATAGAAAGTCTACAGTCTGCGGTGACTCTAAGAGTTGCCGTCTTCGAAATTTGATGTTAAAATGTAGAAACTGCGGATATTGAAGTTCCTGACATTGCCAGCCATAGTAAAAATCATTATATTAGATTAATTTTGATACCAGCTATCATCTAGCGTGTATTTTATCTATCGGACATATTTACGATTACATAGTCCTTGAATGCGTACAAAAAATTTATAGTTTAAGTTGTTTATTCATTCCACTTTTTGGTCTTTAGGAAATTCAAATTTGGATGTCGAATTCTTTTGGAGTTTTGAGCAAGATTGTCTGGAGATACAACAAAGTACCTAAATGTTCTACCGTGAATGTATACTTATGTATACGTATCTAGCAGTAAATTGTGATAGTTTTTAAATAAACAAACAGGCAACACGATTGTGTGCCTTCAGAATTTGGTTAAAACATTTCGAGGCACGAATGTGAGGGTGCTAATTGTTAGAAAAATACTTTATATCCTGTTCCGGCAGTAAATACATTTGCAAAACCTGACAGGTGTCAATTTGTTCAAGTTAATTGTATCGATCAATCAGTGTCACCATTAGAAGTTGACTTTTAGAAAGTCACCAATTCAATTTTAACAGTTTCTAAACAAGCAATCAGTAAAACAAACAATTTACAAGTTTACAATTGACTCACTTATCGATGTTTATTTTAAAATTAAACTTATTTGCATAGTTATTATCCGACCTGAGTTTGTTTACGATAACATGACTAGGACCCAAGTTAGCACGGAATTAATGCATGATTGTTGTAGCGAACTACGGTAAACAAGAAACGTTATACCAAATACTAACACTAGGGTTTGAATCTAAGAGTAAACTGCTGATTAACCGCCATTACAGAGCGTGCTATTTTTAGAACCGCACAGAGATCACGTCTTTGTCTGCTGTAATGTAAATGACTATCAACCATTCCATGTCTCACGGAATCTGTTTGCGTCGCCGATCAAAACAAAACGTTACATAACCTAAAACTAGCACAACAAAATGCAACTCACCTAGTTCGTCTTTTACAACCTTCGACATTCTGCCAACCTTCATAATTGCACTAAAAAAAGTAATAAGATTCACAGTGAGGTTATAAACACGATTGTCTGTAAACGTCACGTCATATTGACAGGTGACGTGCGCTGTGTCCGCCACCTCGCGCGGCTAGAGAGGCACGGGAGAGTTCCCCGAGCGGTGGTGTATTCTGTTGTCGAATGACATAGTTTAGGGAGTGAAGCAGTCGGAGGAGCGTAACTCGTCTTAGCTTCTCGCGGCCAATGAACGGCACGGCCCGATGCGCCAAGGTCACTGGAGGCAAAACCGGCAGCTCGCAGCTCCGGCAGAGGGCAGCACGCGGCGCGAGCGACGTACGCGAGCAGCTTGCTTGCTGCCCGTATGGCAACTAAACAGAAACACTGTAAGTACGGCCCGGCATGATGCGCCGATAAGCGGTATTATGGAATAAATAAAAACGCAACGCGTTCTGAATGTGAATGAATGTGCAGCCAACTTTACGTCATTTTATTCATTGTCTTTTTAATACCTACTTGGATGTACGTGGAGTACTTTCTACCCACATACAATGAGCCATGGCAACGGGTGAGCAAGTGATTCGGTAAATATCTTCATTGAATCACAATTTGTTTTCAAACAATGGATGGTCGAAAATAGCCTACCTACATTGTTTATCGACACTGCTAATTACCTACCGGTCTGTATGCACCTAGGTAGGGTGGTGGCACCAATTATCGGCCATGTCAACTTTTTTTGACCTTTGACTGCTTGTAATTTTTACGTTAATTGTTTTTGCTTTCTTGCAATGCCTTTTTTGGGTAAAGGGGTACTGAAACTCCATTACTACATTCGCGAAATTATGAATATTTTGTTATTTTTTAAAATATTGATGTTTCTTTCCGAATATGGTGATTTCCCTTAATATCGGCCTCTAACACCCTTATATCCGCCGCCTGTAACCCTAATATCGGCCATACGTTTTCTAAGGCGAAGTAAGGTCAATAAACTGCTAAAATAAAAAATGATAACTTTTTATATTTCAACTCAGGTACAAATCACTTTTTCTTTTACTCTTTTCTATAATTACATTCATTTTCATTAAGTTTTTTTTTCTTTAATACTCTATTTATCCCTTAAAGTTAAAATTTCTTATTTGATTCACTTTATTTGGAAATAATTTTTATTTATAATAATTTGTTTTTGGAGTTTCTTTCTCTATTTTTTTTTAGGAATGTTGAATCATTGCGATCTTTAGTTTATACGAGTAATAACAGAAATTATTTTAATTTTTAAGACTCGGATGTAAGTACAAAAAAAATCTGCTTTAGCCACATCAATATAATTCGCCCACGGTGGACTGTGTAAGTGGCATTATGTCGCATTCAATATTTTTGTCTTCATCTTCTTCAACATCACTAATTAGTTCTTCTTCACAGCCAGCACAAAGAACTTTCTCCTTTTCCAAACTTGTCTTGAGAAGCTATACCAGTGAGGTCAGTTTCGCGATTTCTGTCCTTTAAATAAACTCTACTACTTTTGTTATCTTTGGCTGGTTTATTTTTTTATACTCATTTCCAGATTTTGTCTCTCTCTCTCTCTCAGCTTTATTCTCTTCAATTCTTTTTCTTCTTCCCTAACGTTGTTTGTTCCCAATATTAAGGTGGCCGTTATTACGCATCGATTCCCTTTATATCGGCCGTAGTTGATAAAAATCGTTTTAAGGCGGCCGACGTTAGGATCTAGTTATCAAACTGAGCTGTTGTTTCATTTTTAACCTTATTGACGTTACTGCTAACATATAAAATAGCTAAACATGTTATTTAACACTTTCATGCATTTCCCCAAAATCGGCCACCCGGCCGATATTGAGATTTGTCAATAATATCGATCCCTAATCTCGGCCCCGCGATTATTTAATTAAATAGACAAAAAAATTAAAAAACATGCTATCTAAAAGGTACTTTGACTGTTATTCTTCATGAAAAAATAAAATGTAATACCATAGGTATGTTTAGTTCCCTTCAAATACTTATCCTCGCAATGCGTCCACTCAGGGATTTGACTCGGCAATGATACCAAACGACGCATGTCCGCACCTGCGCGTGCTCTTTTGCCTACTGAACGTTCAAATATTGATGCACCCGTATCAAAATATGGGAGGTTATGCGGAGGGATATAGACTCACTTTTTGCATTAAAACTATTATGATTTAAGGGATATTTTTATAGTTATGTTCCATTTTCTCGAAACGGCCGATATTAGGAGGCGGCCGATATTAGGAGACTCCACCCTACATAGGTATGTAATTGTTGTAAGTGTAGTTGTTCTTTTCTCTATTTCTACGGTACCTAAGTAAGTAGGTACCTAGGAACCTACTGTCTGCCAAATAGGTAAGTTTGTTATTCAACTCGTCTCATAACTGCATTTTTAGCCATTTTTCCCCAAATGTAATAAAAAAAAACCCAAATCTAATAGGTACCTACATACCTTATTCTTTATTATTTATTTAAGACGCAGATGAAATAGATAAAATTCTTATCAAGGGACCATGGGTCTTATCTCTTTACTTACGCCGTATTTTTAAGGCCAACGCTGATCATAGTTTACAAAATAATATCCAATAGGTTTTTTTTATAGTTAGGTAGGTATTTATCCTTTTACAGTTTTTTTGTTACAAAATAATGTTAACCTTTAATAAATTAACTAAACTAAATTTAACGAATACTAAATAATTATGAGAAAATTAAAATGATACCTGCGAATAATACAATTTACTTTTTCTCTAGTGAAACAGTCAGTGCTTTTGCTACTCGACGCTAGATGGCAGTAGTTGAACATTAAATTACTAATCGTAACAACACAATCCATTCAGCTTTAAATAAAATAAAAACTGTGGGTACTCAATAACAAAATTTAATTTACAAAATTTAAATTAAAATGTATCAAACCTTCGACTAAAAAGGATTGCAATCGATACTGCAATAAAAGCCAGCCTGCAACCTGCAACTGAACCTACCCACTTATTATACTATTATCCCACTGCTGCCTGTATTATCCCACGGCTGGCCTCCCTCCATTCCTTCCAACGATCAGGATTCTGTGCTATTTCTTTCTAATTCTCAAGGACGACATCCAGTTCGTCCCGCCATCTCCTTCATGGTTTGCCGCGACCTCGTGTCACTGTTTCAGGGCACCATTCCTGAGCCTATGGGCCTACAGTCCGTGGATTTAAATTATGAAAACTTTATAGTTAGATCTGATCACTAGCGTTCTACACGCCCACTGTAAGCGATGACACTCGACACTACCAGGAACTAACTTGGTTCTCTCTTAGTTCAGAATCCAATAGAAAAGAGTGTTAACATAATCGAAGAAATATCCATCTTAAAGACAGCAAAACAAGAAAATAAAGAAGATAAATGATAGTGTGACAAAAGACAGGGGTGAATGGATGAAAAAAAACGTGTTGTGCCGACCCTTAATAACATAGGACAAGATGATAAAGGATGAAGGATAAAGATGATGATGAAAACAGTGAAACAAGATAAAATCCAATATCATCCAGTCATTGTTCTTAACGTCCATCCACAATATAAAGAATTAGAAACAGTCGTTCGCGTCGGCGGAGTTAAAACGCGCGTAGGAGTGGTTTGAAAATGATCTAATAATAGCCAAACGGTATTCTGTCTGACCAAAACAAGTTTATTATTGAAATAGGATTCTCAATTATCTCGTCTGTACATGGAATGTTGGCCGTGTTGTATTTATGTGCTGTGGGTAAAGTATCACTGCAACAAAGTATGTAACTTGTAACTAGAAGACTAACGATGAAGTTAGTTCAATCGCTAGGAACTATCTAGTATAGTTTGTCTTCTTAACTCGATCTTATTTCAGACAGTCCATTAGACACCGACATTCGTTTAGAGTTTTAGACGACTTACTTCCTTGATCTGATTGTGAAGTATTTATTATTTATCTTGAACCTTAACTATAGTTTTAAGTCTAACATGCAACAGTATATAAGTCTAATGTATCTTACTCGCTCTCTAGTTAACAATGAATTCATTTCTCTTTCCTCGGAGGTTTTCTGTGTTTTTTTGGGCACAGTCTTCTTTAACCAGTAGGGTTTAATTTGGCTAAACCCTTAACACATCTAAGTTTTTAAACTGACATGGTCACTAACATTATTAAAAGAAAATGTTTCTGAAGAATGGCAAACGTCTCAACGAAAAAGATCGAGATATCGCCTGCAGGGCAAGGCTAAAACACAGCCCGATTTTAAGTTTAGAGCAGCGGAGATTAAAGTTCCGCTTTTCATAAATAATGTTAACCAAGCGACCAGGCCCAGTGATATTATTGAGTACATACAACAGAAGACGAATGTATCTGTAACTCTGAAGAAAATTAACATGGTTAAACAAAAACGCTATGATGCGTACAAGATCTTTGTACCACACGCAAAACTATCTATGTTTCTGGATTATGGTTTATGGCCGGAGGACATTCAATTTAGGAAATTTATTTATTATAATAGAAATACATAACTTATGACATGAATAACGCAAAAAAATAGGATTATGCGCAATGACGAGAAACTTAATGACGATGGATAGAAATAGCAACTTGACCAATAACAACACAAAACTTGTTAGTTTCAACGGTCGATCGATCACTCGTTCAATCGAATGCGTGAGAGGTTTATGTCGATCAGCTGACATCGTTGCATTGCAAGAAGCGTTGTTGCAACCGCAAGATATCCCTTTTTTGGGCACTATTGACGCTGATTTACTTTGGCGGAAAGATACTTTCCAAGCGGTATCTGTCATACAGTGTACCAGTGCGCGTATATCTGCGATTTTGTGACGTCATTACGAAATGTAGTACCAGTGTTCTCAGTATACATGCCAACGGACTCAGCCGAAAATCTTCCCGAGTTTACAAAATGTTTAAGCGAGATTGCGGCTATTATAAATCCATTATTTATAGAATGTACTATGACATTGTTGATATATTAAGCGAAGCGGCATGTGTTTCTTACTGTAGTCCTGATCAAAACAAATGAAAACCAGTGAACAAACATGTTAGACATGCTTACTCGGAGGCGCGACTTGCTTTTCAGAATTGGGTGGTTTGTGGTGAACCAAAAGTGGGTTTCATGTACGATACCATGAGGGAAACGAAACGGATTTTTAAGAGTAAGCTAAAGTGGTTTCAGCAAAATAGAGACCAAATTAAAATGAATGTTATAGCATCGTACCACAGAGAGAAAAATTTTGGCAAGGGCAGCAAGTCGAGCCTTCCTGCGCGTGTAGAGGGTGTTAGTGAGTCTGCCTCTATAGCTAATCTTTTTAAAAATCAGTTTGCAATGACATCCCCTTCAACGACAACTGGAGAGTCGTTGTCAGCGGTAAGGAAGCCAACAGCTGAATCATCTCTGATAAAGGTTGCGAAGGAAAATAGCTGCATTATTGAAGGTGATGAAGCGCGGTAAATCACCTGGCCACGATTCTCTCAGCATCGAGCATTTGCAAAATGCAGGTGTTTATATGCTCAGAATGCGGGCTATGTTTTTCAACTTTTGCTTCTCACATACTTACCTGCCTGGAGATCTGATGAAAACCTTTGTTGTTCCAATCATAACAAATCAAACTAGAGACGCGTCTGACATAAATAACTATAGGCCCATATCGTTGGCCACTCTCATTGCTAAAGTTTTGGACAGTGTGCTTGACAAGCAGTTTAATGAACATATATAGCTTCACGACGCCCAATTCGGCTTAAGGGCGGGCCTTTCGACGGAGCACGCTGTACTTTGTCTCAAGCACACTGTCAGATACACGGACAGGAAAACCCCCGTTTACGCGTGTTTTCTTGATCTTTCGAAAGCCTTCGATCTGGTGTCCTATGGGTTCTTGTAGAAGAAGCTGTACGAGGATACAACACTTCCCGGTGAAATGATTGAGCTGTTGAGGTATTGGTATGGCCATCAGAAAAATATGGTGAAATGGGCAGGTTCGCTATCCGATCCGCATGGGTTGGAGTGTGGGGTCAGACCTCACCGAAACTCGTCTGTTTGTACGTGGATCGGCTGATTCGTGAGCTCAACGGTACTATGGTAGGCTGTTCCATTGACGGAACACTTGTCAATAACATCAGTTACGCCGATGACACGGTACTGCTGGCCCCATCGATCAGCGCCCTCAGGAAGCTCATGTCCGTTTGTGAGCGATATGCGGAGGCCCAAGGTCTCAGATATAATTCGAAAAAGAGCGAGTGTCTGTTGTTCAAGGCAGGCACTAAGGACTATCGCGAAGTACCGCCTGTCACACTCGGTGGGATGGAGTTGCAATGGGTCAAATCGTCTAACTGGGTCACTGCAACGCAGACGGACAATAAACGTGCCCCTAAACGTGCCTATGCTGCTATTGTCACCAGCGGCAAATCTGATGCGTCGCAGCCTAGACAAACTAAAAAAGGGGAAAAACGGAAAATGGGTGCTCAACCTGCCCTGACTGCGGTCCGTTGCTCCGTGCCAAGAACGAGCCAGGTTGATGAGGAGGGCTTCACAAAAGTAGAAAGGAAGAAGAAGAGGCCCTGTTCTCGTAACCTGTGCGGTACCGCACCGAGTGGACCCAACATGCTGCTGCGCGCTGCTGTGCCTACGACGCAGCTGTACATTTCACGTCTGCATCACTCCACTACACCTGAGGAAGTGGTGCAGTACTTGAAAGTGAAGACCAACTTCATTCTGCGGGTCGAAAGGTTGGAATCGCGCCACAACATCAACTTTAGGTCATTTGTGGTTCGAGTACCAACCCAACATCTACAGACCTGCTTAAAAGAAGACTTTTGGCCGAAGGGTGTTCCGAGGACGGTTACGCGACACCACGCAGCGAAACACGACGCCGACAACATTGCGTGTATAGTTTTAGTATAAGGTTTAAAATATGTATTAGTTTATTATTGTTGTTTGATGTTATTTTATGTATTTTATCTATGGGCCTTAGTTGCTTGAAAATAAAATGATTATTATTATTATTATTATTAATAAGGACATGGAGAGGGAGCGTAGGGCGCTGTCAGTCAGGAGCAATATGTTGATCCGTAGGTTTGCAAAGTGCTCGAAGAGCGTAAAAAAACCGGCCAAGTGCGAGTCAGACTCGCGCACCGAGGGTTCCGTACAAACCTGTAGGTATATAAGTAAAAGTAAAAATTTAAGATTTTCGGAATTTTTCCTATATGTGTACTTTATAACGTTGCTTCATGCCAAATTTCAAGATTCCAGGTCGTCTGGAAGTATCCTTTAGGTTTTGATTCCCTTGCGAGTAGTTGCGAGTTTCAAAATATGCGGCTTTAATTGCTGTATCTTTTGATTGCGTTGACGTAGAAGTTTGATTTTGTTACAGCTTAAAGATATTATAGACTTGAGTATTTGTTAAGAATTTCAATATAATACCACTACGCGTTCATGAGTAAAGGGGTAATAAGTTTAAAATTATTAAAAATATTTTTATTATATGATGTAACTAAAAATTTATGCTTTTCGCAATTTTTCCTTTATCTGTGTTATAAGACGTTGCTTCGTACCAAATTTCAAGATTCTGAGTTCACGGGAAGTACCCTGTAGGTTTTGATTCCCTTGCGAGTGTCGAAAATTTGCGGCATAAACGGGAGTATCTTTTGATCGCGTTGACTTAGAAGTTTGATTTTTTCACAGCTCCAAGAGACCATAGACTTGAGTATTTGATATGAATTTCAGCTTGATACCTCCAACCTCCTGCGTTCCTGAGAAAAAAGGTCTTGACAGACAGACAGACAGACAGACAGACAGACAGACGGACAACAAAGTGATCCTATAAGGGTTCCGTTTTCACCTTTTGAGGTACGGAACCCTAAAAATGACATTGTTTAGGGCATACTGCCAATCTTTTTACAACAGTAGTCTATGGGTCGACTACACCCAAAAGGCTTACAGCGCCTTACGCGTCCAGTGCAATAACGCATACAGGGCTTTGTTGGGGTTGCCTCGACACTGCAGCGCATCAGTTTATGTTCGCAGAGGCACGTATTGACGATTTTTACGCAATCATGCGGGCGCGTGTCGCCTCCTTGATGTGGCGGGTGCGGGGCAGCACCAACAGCCTCTTGGTCTCTGTGGCCAATAGGGCGGAAGGTCTTATACTCAGGCACTGGACCACAACGCAAATACTACCCTCAAATCGTGCCGTGAAATAATGTTTCTTTTAATGATTGCTTAATTTTTTTTCTGAGATTTATTGATTATTTATTATTGTTGATTATTAATAATTTTGACATGTTGTATGGTGATTTTAAGATTATTTTTATGATTTTGACATTTTTATTATTATTACAATATATTTTTTCCAATTCCAAGTGTAATTATGTAGTAACACTAGTGGTTAAGGTGTGTGTATGTATCAAATAACAAATTGGATAGTAATATCTGTTCAATAAATGATTATTATTATTAACAGTCCACCGAGAGCATAGGTTTCTACTGTCGAGTGCCTGAATGAAATCCAGTGGTCTAATTATGTAAAAACCGGAAAAGTGTAAAGTTATGTAATAACTGTGCGAGCGGACACAGCGAGTTTCGTGAGTCGGGAACAGAACCGAGTTGTGATTGACAGTGGAAGCGGTACCGAGAGCAAAAAAAAACGAACAAGAAAGAGGTTATGCCGATTTGTCTGCTCATAAACATCTACCCGCATTAATTTATCCGTGATATTGGTGCTTGCAACAGCTCCGAAATATCGGGAACTCAGAACAAATAGCAGACACGGTAAATATAAGTCTTAGTGTTAATTTATTTATTTATTTATTTATTAACACTTCAAGCACAAAAGTACAGAGAAATAAATAATGAAATGAATAATGAAATGAGTAATGGAATTGGTAAAAAAAATATTCGGTAAAAGCTATAAGTACTACCTACTCCGACTGTCACAGCAGGAAAGTATCTAAGGTTCGCCAAACTACAGATTACAGAGGCAAAAAAAAAGCGAAAAACATCGTCATGACGAAGAAGAAGAGACTGCTACATCTAGAAAACGACATTTTTCGAGAACTGTTACAAAGATATTACCAACTGCCCTTGGTTTGATATTACCCTAGTTCCAACAAGACTTAGTGCCCAATATTTTTTGAAGCAATCAGAAGCACTACTTCAATTACAAACCGTTTCAAAATAATTAATACTCACGTGATTTTTGAGAATTTACTCTGAATTAGCTGTGAGCTGTAATATCGTACTTCGGATCGTACCTATATTCCACGTGTAAAATACATGGCTGTCACAAATATGCAATGATGCAGCAGTAACAGGCAGGCAGGCAGGCAGTACCTATCTACCGACTACCTATAGGATATGCATCGAACGGAATACTTCATGTATTATGATACTCCCTCGTACGTGCAATATCTTCAACACGTGTCTGCACTGAGTTTTTAACAGCTGTGATCCCACGCATTTACATCCACGTGGATCCTATATTAGAATCATCCGGCCAGCCATAATTGGGAATATCAAGTTGAAATGATGAAACATGCTGCCTCTTTGGTTTAGTGGTCCCAAGCGCGACTACTGAGAATGAGGTCCTGGGTTCGATTCATAGGCCGGGCAAAATGTTATTGGGAATCCCATTAGGAATTTCTCAGTAGCAACCACGGAGTCTTGATCTGTTCCCGGCTGATGGCAATAGGTCGCCCTCTATTACATAGGACTTGAACATAACTGCCGAAATGTGGGTGTACTTTTAGGTACACATCTGCTCTTAACCCTTACAAGCGTGATGTATAATGAAACAGACACATAAATTGTAGAACAATGTCTCCCACTACCAGCGACCGGGTTCTGACCGCAATCGTCTTCACCACATCCATCATTAACCAAGTAGAATCATTCCACGAGTAGATGCTTATTTCATTCAGATTTACATCGATGGCCCTAGAATAGACCCTTGTGGAATCCCAAGAAGAATATTTTTAAAACTACGCACCGGATTTTCGATACAGTGATTCAAGAGGAAGGTTTTTATATGTGATTTTACGCGGGCGAAGCCGTGGGCATCGGCTAGTAATGAATAAACAGCGTATTTTAGTTCATGGCAACCGTTACGGGTTGCGTGAAGCACGAGATTGGCATTCTACAGCCTGATCATTATAATAGTCATTACTTAGGCTACACTGCGTATTGAAGACAAAGACTGGTCAATTTATTTGCGCCATTTAGCAACATGTGAAGGAATTAGGTTCAACTTGGTCCCATAAAGCTGTGTACGATGGGGAGCCTTATCTCAAACCATGGCCCAGCTCTTGACCTGCTCTCCACCTGCACTTTAAAGGACCTGTCTGAAACCACTACCAACGCCGTCGACATGGCTGATTTCTCGTCGAAACAAATCTAATAACAATGAGAACATCGTTATACACGAAGAAGAAGAAGCACCATGAGAGCACCTATCCCAAGGCTGTATTAGTTACAACTTAAGACAACGTTTACTATTTCGGTTTTATTTCAGTTTCTACTGGTCGCATGCACAATTGCTGAGGCAGTGCCATTGGGTTTCCTGCCGGGGTTGCGGGACTGTTCGAAAGAGACACTGCGACCCCGGAACCTAAAGGAAGGAACATAGATGGTTTTTAGTCAGTAAAAGTCTGACACTCCCGCTTCGTCCAGAGTGGGAGAAGACAAATAATGACTTTCCAACCGAAAAAAAAAATGTCATTGTGATTTTCCATTAGGATGTTTTTTTGTAGCAGCCACGGATTCTGGATTAACCTAAAGTATATTGCAACACTCACTCGCTTTCTCATTATACTTCTTCAAGGTATAATTCTTCGAATTCCTTATTTATCCGTTGTTTCACCTTGCATGTCTTTAAATTAAATTGGCGCGTAAACTAATATGCATCTCGGTCGGTAGTCGGTAAACCATTACACATACTGCACGGTTAAAGATTTTTTCCATAATTACCAAAAGGGATTCCGGCAATTTCTCCGAATTATACGTGACGTAACCACGGTTACCTAACAGGACACCTTGATTAATTCAAAATTGCTTTAAAACAGGTATTCAGAAGACACGTTTATCCTGTGTTGGTCGGAACCTGTTGCTGTGAGTTTCCATATGAAAGCGAAGGAGCTTTTTTGGTTGTCAAGAACCTTTTGAATTCACCCTAAGGTAATGATCGGGGTGTTATCATTACTTTTTTTGGGATAAACCCGCCATACTATTCTCAAACTACTGTAACTCCTGAAAGCCAGAATCAAATGGCGACCACCAGAAGAGCGCTGAGACAATGAAGCTCGACGAAGTCCCAGATTTAACTGTCTTGGATCCCGCAAAGAAATTAATTAGAAAATATAGGGGAGGCGTAGGAAAAAACCGTAATTCATTATCATCGTATATCACTTCACTTTAATATTCTGTACTAAGTTTTAGTACGAAAAAAAATACAGTTGAATTGAGAACCTCCTCTTTTTGGAAGTAGGTTGAAAAGTCAGAGAGGTACTCCACATTCAAAATTAATCGTTTTGGGGCTCAATCTACCTTGCGCCATTCGGGTCGTCAAATACCAATCAATAATGCAATCACATAAATCCAATTATGTAATCAAAATAAAAATAGAAAAGCCTTTAATTCTGCCATAAATGCATAAAACAAATAAAGGGTGTAAAACACTTCTTAACGAATACGAAAGGCACTTGTTCTCCTCGTCATTCTGATCATTTTTTTGTTCTACACTATACCTGGGAACCTCCTAGTTACGGAGATGTAGGGGGTCAAAGTTGCAAGATTTTTATTTCTATTTTTTTAAATACCACTTTTTATCGCATGATTTTTACTTTAAATATCTCTACGACCTCTGTACTATTCAATCCATCCATCCGCACAATGTTTTGAGTGCGTTACATTGAGTTATACCACAAAACATGTTTTATAAACTCAAAAAAAAAATTTTTTTCCCAGCAATATTTTTTGCGGAAAGTTACTTAGTTTGATATACAGAATGCTTGGTTAACGGCTTTGTGATGAGGTGAAATACCCTAGGTATCACCGACAGTCCCCTGTGCAGAGCGTGCATGGAGGCGGAGGAGACGGTAGCGCATGTTCTCCTGGAGTGCACAGGCGTTACCAAGATTCGCGAGGAGACCCTGGGAACGCCAGGATCACTTGCAGATATCCTGAGGAGACCGGGAAGTTTAATCTGCTTCTGGAGGGAGGTGGGCTGGTTGGAGTAATCGGCCACCATGGCTCACGCACAATGGTCCACTTCAAGGACTAAGTGCGGAAACCTAAACCCCATGATGATGATGAGGTGAAATACACCCTGTATACACTTAATTTATCGTAAATATAACAAATTCGTAATTAGTATTGCATTTTTAACATTATCAACATTACATTACATAATTAACGTTACATTCATTCCATAACATTCATTCGTATAATTACATTAATTAAGTAACATAACAAAGCATTCATTTAATAACTAATCCATTTAAAAATTTGCATTACATTAATTGAATTAACATGCGTTCATTAATGGAAATCGCCTCTGTGGCGTAGGGCTATCTCTAGCTTGTCTCCTCCAGTTAGGTCCACATCTTTCTTTAAATACATCTTCCCAGCGCTTTTGCGGCCTTCCTTGCTTCCTTATTCCATCTCTAGGGACCCTAGGGTTCTTTGTCCATCTTTCGTTCTCCATTCTACAGATATGTCCTGCCCATTTCCATATTAGACTTCCTATTCTTTCTATTATGTCCGTTATTTTAGTTATTTTCCGTATATCTTCATTAGTCATTCTGTCAGACAATCTTATGCCCAACATGCTTCTCTCCATTTTTCTTTGCATGACAGCGAGTTTGTACTCATCTGCTTTCCGCAGTGACCATGTCTGGCATCCGTACGTGAAGCACGGAAATATCGCTATCTCGTACAGCTTACTTTTACTTCACGTTTATCTGGGTGTTCTTCATGATTTCTTTGAAACTCCAGTACTTTTTCCATGATATTGCTATTCTCCTATTTATTTCTTTTTCTGTTTGATGGTTGTTTGATGGTGGATTGTCCTAAATAGACGTATTCTTTAACATATTCTATTCCTGGCCCATCAACAATTATTTGCGTTTCCGAACCGTTTGTTAGGATTTTGGTTTTGGCAGCATTCATTATCAGACCTACTTTCCCGCTCTCCTTCGCAAGTTCTTGCAACATGTTTTCTAGTTGTACAGGTTCTTCCGGGTACACAACGATATCGTCGTGCGAAACGTAGGCAGGTGGCTTAAATATTCACCGTCGGTTTTTACTCCTTTCGTATCCTCTACGTCGTTTCGTATCGTCTAAGTTTCTAAATATTGCCTCTAAAACCGACGAAAATATTTTTGGTGAGAGCGGGTCACCCTGCCTGACGTTTTTTTTTATGTTAAAAGCCGATCCTTTCAATTGTAATTGTATTTTCGCAGAATTTATAGAATAAATGCTATAAAGCAGCTCCACATATTTTACGTCTATTCCTTGTTCCAATAGTGATTTCCATATTGCGCAATGTTCCAGAGAGTCAAATGCTTTGGTGTAATCTATGAAGCATTTATATTGAGTCTTACTATATTCTTTGACTTTCTCCACTATTTGGACATATTTATCACTTGGATGTGATCGGTTGTCGAGTAGTGTTTGCGGAATCCAGCCTGTTCACTCGGTTGATTTTCGTCTAAAGTCATTGTGAAATCCAATTATGTAGTAACCAAATAAGATATGGTGACATAAAATGCATTGAGCAATCATAAAATTAATTACTGTAGATACGAGTAACTACTGAGAGAAAGTCACTTGGAGACAAGTAAGGCTTTGGTAAACGATTGATTCCTACAATCGTATCAATCTGCGGATACTAATAAGGCCTTTTTCTGATTTTTCGGTGAGGCAGTGGTGCGGTATACTCGTCATAAGCTCTGGATACCGAAAGATACTGCACTGCTTTCATTTACGGACTAGACCCTCACCGTATGTTTACGGCTTAATTTGTACGTAAGGTAACATTACGCCCAGGGGCGTAGCTACAGCCTTATCAATTATATGGGGCCGAGTAACAAGGGCCCCTGATGACGAAAAATATTCACAAAATCTTCTCCAAACCTCAAATAATTCTTGTTGATAGAAAACAAAACGAAATTATAACTTATCGTGGTCCAGAAAGCTCCGAAAAATTTGAATTTTTTCGAGCTCGCTTCTCTCGCTCTTTGTTGAAGGCTTCACCAGGTGAATGGCAGCTGAATCGATGCAAGTCAGGGTGCTAGGTACTTTATTTTTGCAAAACTTATTTGAAATACTCTCGCTTTTTTTTTGGGCCTCGGCGCACTCTTCAAAGGGCCCATGCATGTAATAGGGAACCGAGCCCAAAGCCACAGCCATCAATCAACCGGGTACAAATTTAAAATTCATGCTTGGTACTGAGAAATTTCTGATGAAATAACCCATTGCCCAGTCCGGGAACCGAACTCAGGACCTCAAGGCCAGCTGATCACATTCCTGTTAGAGGCTTAGGTCTATGTTCACCTAAAAGATAACTGTCTGATTATCTAAAAACAGCTGTCACTGTGACATGTTCCCATACAAAAATGCGTTTTAAACAGCTGTTTTAGATATAATCAGACTGTCATCTTCTTGGTGAACATGGACCTTTATACATTTGAAAACATGCGGTAATAATCTTAGGAAAAGTGTTATAGGTACTGAAAAATTAACAAAACAAAATCAGTTTTTGAAAATTTTATTTAAAAATAAATTATCGTAGTACAACTTGCACCAATAACAACAAAATTTTGGTTTGAACAACATGAAACCTTAACGTTCGCTCAAAGCATATCAACTTATTAATATTGCGCTCTAGAATTACAAAAATTATACACTACACGGTGCAATAATTTGACCTAGGATTAAGTAATTATTTTATACTATTCATCGTGTAAAACTCACTATCATTCACAACATAAACGGAGATTCACCCCTCAGACTATGTTGTTGATACACTGACATAACAATTTGCAATAACATCACATTAAGTTATGTTTTTGTTGCTTTGATTGATTCAGTGTAACACCAACATGTAAGCAACTCTGCACACAAAAGTTAGACAAAAAATAAAAAAAAGAACTTAGCAAGTAACAGAAATAGCATCTCATAAGAGTAACACATCGGTCGAAGGCACGGTATAATACGTGTATTTTCTTACAATATTATCTGATTGTACTGAAAAGAATGCTCACTATGCTACATCATACAGTGGTCATCATTCTATATTGTCATTATTTGGAATTCAGAAAAGCGAAATCTTGCCGTAAGATGTGGTACTTAAAGCGTATTTTCTTAAAACTTGCCTCCGCTTACTCGCTTCTCTGAATTGGTAAAATTAGTTTAAATATTCGTCTATAATCTCATAATATCTGACATGCAATAAAAAACAACAATTTCATTATTTCATATTCTAATCATGACCGTTTCTTCTAAGTTGTCGCAAACTTCCTACCATTTCGTGTCTAAGTACAATTGTAAAGTAAATCATATTGCTTACAATTTTACCTAATTCTATTTATTGTTTGCAATATTTCCTATAAAATTGCAATATCTATCCCTGAAGTGATTACCGTAAAATGTTTGCTACGGGCAATTCCTTTGCAAGTAATACTTGAGGGTTTACCTTGGTGTTAAAAATCCACTTTGGGAATTAAAATACTGGATAAATTAAGCTTTATTGTAACGAGTACAAAGTTATAGACCATCAGTAAAATTGTCTGTTTCTGAGTAACGAAACGTAAATAACTTATCTAGAAATGAAATTATAGATTAGATGATCCAATAGATTTTTTCTGTTAATTGACTGCACAGGAAACTGAAGTTTCCGTTAATTTTATTGCCATTACAATAACGCGAGTTTTGGACGGGTAGGGGCAATCTGGACGGGTACGATACGAACTTTTCTATTACGTATAATATCTGTTTTATTCATTTATCAGTATTATCATAATTCCTTATCACTACCCCTCCAAACGACCCTCCCCTAGCCTTTTCATCTATTAATCTAACTGCATTTTGCACAGAACTTTTCCCTACATACTATTCAATTTGATTATATACAATGTCAATTCTACAGTTAATAATTTAAAGAATTTAAAAAGAGTATTTTCATTATAAAATTGCTTGAACTCAACAGTTTTTGAAATTTAGCCGAGTGTATATTTTAGCGTTTAGCGAAGTGAAATGACTATAATTATAGCGAACACATTTTCCTGTGATACAGATGTTGCATTTCAAGAACGGGCGTTAATCATTCCAATTTATACCTTAATACAACGTCGTAAGACTAACATGCAAGAACCGCGTTCATGAATTGCATTATCTGTAGATTGCTATATAAAAAGTTGTGTGACGTTGTAGGTACATCACAGTAAGGAGTGACTTCATTGCTTCAATAAGTAGAACTGTTGTGACTAACATTGCAATTAATCTTCGTGATGATGTGTCAATTTTCTATTGATTCCTCATTGACGTCAATAGTAGATCTTGGTTTACCACCTGTTAAACTTGAAATGAAAATGGATAATGAGTTTAATGACAAACTCTATCCAGGTGTTCAAACTAATATTCGAGCAGTTGATCCAATCTTCGAATCTAAAACGTTTTTACGCTTTACAGCTATGAATTTTAAAGTAAACGGATTCTTTCATGAGTTATTACAGTCAATAAACATGAAATACTACGCATTAAACCTTGGGTTAAACTAAGAAAACAAACAAGATAATAATGGATGACAAGGAGGTTTAACTGAAGATTGATGTAACACCGAATGTGTAGTAAAACTTTACTCGATTTAAAATCGATTCACGTCATACTGTATACAATCGAGAATCGAGTCCAAAAGTGGCGTGTGGCGTCATCGATTGCGCTAATTGGCACAACCACTGATGTATTGTTTGGACCTATACCAACTTCCTTCACCTCAAAATTCATTGTGTTGTGTTTTTTGTTGTTGAACTTGGCCGCTATCCAATTGGGAAGTAAAAGCATACAATACGTTAGAAAACGAGTTAACATTCTTAGCAGTGCTTTAGTAGTCGTTAAAGATGGGTTGCGGCGGGAATTTAAAAAGAACTACGCGCTTTAAGTAACCATCATATTTTTATTTCTTGCTAGATTTGTCTGAAGATTGTTAAGATCATGTTTTTAGTCAACTCAGTAAGCCTCTAAGAAGCCTATTTAGTCACAATTAAAGCGAATCCATGTCAATGGTTTTGATTCATATCCACGATCCTCAATATTTAACAAGTGGTACAGCCAATATTTTAATACTTTCAAAAGATTAACAGGAAATATTTTATTACCCATATAAAAACCTTACGATCCTAAAGGCCAGTCATCCTGAATCAGCCAGGTGGTTTACACCCCCTCAATCTTATCAAAGCAACAAAGTCCCTCAAGCCTCAATCACGTCATCGTACAGTCACTCACAAAAGTTTCGTCCACACCCAAGTAGCAAAATTCTCCTATAGCAATTGACTTATAAGAATACACGTCTTATAGAAATCTAGTAGACGCATTAACTTAGGCCACTGATCCTGCCAAAGCATCTTCTAAGATGATTTGCACTACAAGTACTTTCGACCCTATCATTTAGTTTTATAAATGTTAATAGGATTATTTTACACGACTCTTACTAGAGCGGTCAGTCAAGTTCAGTCTTATAAGTGCAAGTTATAAAAGTTATTAGCAAAGTGTGACTTTTGATCCGATAATCGCATTTAGTAAGATCGTTTTATCTTGTTAAAGTCTTGTTTCATTCTTCTATAAGACATGCACTTCCTATAAATGCCACAGATATAGCTGCTAGAGGTAAAGATATTATAGAACAAATTTATCTTAGTCGTGACCCTTAACGGATTTTTAGCACCAAGCTAGCATAGCCTCTGCTTTTTATAAGTAAAATTCTACTTAAATGTGTTCTACATTTGCTATTATTAGAGTAATCGGCCATCTTGTGATTTGTTAGAGAAAGCTGAAACAATATAAATATGGATTTAAATAAGTGGAGACGATTTAAGCGCAGTGGCGGTTATCGAAGAAGAGTTTCGAAAAAGTACTTTGAAATGAAGTCGATATCGAAGTTCGGGTCAAGCGGATCAAAAGAAATGTTCTTAAATAAAAAAGAGCCTGGTGAAGTTGGTGAAGTTTGTGATGGTTCCGTACACGGTAAAATGGAAATAGACTTAGACAACTGTGAGGATAATTTTACAGAGAGTTGTAATGATCAAGAAGATACGGAAAATGATAGCAGAAGCTTTAATAGTGAATTTAATGATAGTGATCATACTGAGTTTGATAAAAATTATGAATTACAGGTGGATATAAAACAGTGGGCTATTAGAAATAATATCCCACATTCAGCTTTAAATGAACTTTCAGCGATTTTAAATAAAAGGATAAAATATGCTTTACCTAGGGATGCCCGCACTATCCTTAAAACTAACAATAAAACATTACCTACACATCATAACATAGCGAAATTTTAAGGTCCTAATTATCATCATAACTAGGTTAGTATCGGTGACCTGTGGCAATGTTTGATGTAAGTATAAATATTTACAACAACTTACAAGATTTGCACATTACCGTATGGTTTAATCCACATTACCCACAGAACCCTAAAACTTAAATATGGTGGCGTAGGTATGTCATGTAAGCGTCTTAACTTTGATTAAAAAGTCATTTAAAGGTTCTGATAAATGCAATGTAATGGCACGTGTTTCGACCCTATGTCGGATAGGTATTTATTAATTTATTACTGAATTAACAAATAATGAAAATATTAAATTTTGAAGGCGTATGAAGATATGTTTATTATCGTCTAACATTTCATCAATAAAATGATTTTCGCAAGTTGAGTAGGCACTCTTTACAAAACAGTTAGGTACACGGCAAATGTTATATAATGACAAACATTATTAAAATGTGACTTTACTTCATTTGGAAAATAAAAGAGGATTCAATGTCACGCACCAGCACCGTACAATGAATTAACGAAAAAAGGACGAATGATCGACTGAATGAATCTACTAATGGTATTAAGCTGATCACTGTAGGATCAATTACTCTAGTAGCGGCACGCGCCAGATCATAAGAGGACCAATTGCTCTTTTTAGATGCATTTACCGGATTTTTATAGGACAAATATATTTTGTTAAAGCACTTAATAAGGTAATTATAAAATCAAATAGCACTTTACCGGATTATAACAAAGCAACTATAGGGCGAAATAGCCCTATAAACTGCGCCCAAATGCGGCTCTATAAACGTTTACAGGATTTCTATAGGATTAAAAAATACGTGCTCCTAGGATAATTACAGGGCCACATTTTGCTACTTGGGCAGTGTGAACGTATTCCCTACATTTTAACGTGTGTCACTGTTATTCCAGGTGGTTGTACATGTCCTCTATCTGCGGTTTGAAGTAGCTCCTGATTTCTGGCCGTTTCGCCTTCATCGTTGGCGTCAGGAGACCGTTTTGAACTGAGAAGGGGTCTGGGTGTAGGTAGATGTCTTTGACCTGTGGAAGAAAGAGTAGGAAGATATAAATTGTGTTTTTATATAATATCACGGCTTTATATAATATCACGGCTGTCGTTCTTATAATACAAATACATTTCACTAGTTATGTTTAACTCTAACAGGGAGCGAACCATCAACCGTCCATGAATTCTGATTCAAAGCTACTGAGACATCCCTAATGAACGCAGATAACACTTTTCCCGACCTGTAAATTGAACCTAGGTCCTCGTGGTCTTTATCATCATTCTTCTCCTCTTATCCCAATTTTTTAAGAGTCGGTGCCGCATGCCTTCTTCTTCCTTACTTATCTATTTCTCGTTATCTCATTAGACACCTTTCTTATCATAATATCATCCTTGACACAGTCCATCCATCCTTTCTTTGGTCTTCCTCCACTCTTATCCCATCCACATTGATACTCAAAACTTTCCTCACGAAAAAGATTTTCCTCATTCCTCAGCATCACAGCCGGGCTAGCATGGGCAGGGGATAAAATTTTCTCCACCTGTCATTTCTACTGACTTGTCCCTTGTCAGTGGAAATAACCGGTGGAGAAAAGTTTTATCCCCTGCCCATGCTAGCCCGGCAGGCCCACACCAAGCCAACTTTTCAGTCACCGCCACCGCCGCCACTCTCAAACTTCCTCTGATGTACTCATATTATTATGCTGCTTTCGAATACTAGAAACAGGACTCTCTTAAGACAGACAATAACTAAAGGGAATAAACAGTCTCGTTTCGCTCGCACTAGTAGAAAAATAGTCTGTCTTACAGGCAGTATTGTTTCTAGTCTGCTAAAGCCCTACCAAGCAATCAATATCTTTATTGTGGATCATAGGTAGGTACATAATACCTACAGCTCTCAAAAGAATAGGATTGTAATCAGCTATGTCTCTTATTTTATCCATTTGCATACAAACATCTTCCTTATCATCCTCATCTTAGCCACATGTAAATGCCTTTCATTCATCATCATGGTCTTGATATCTCTAAATAGTGTAATTTCAGAGAGTACTTCGTTTCTTTTTGAATTATTTTGTCATAGTATCTGGTTTACCACAATGTCATTCCCAAATACATTCACACGTAAACAAAGTGACATTGACAGATTAGCCCTCTGATTTATCTATCACACATGAATCGTCGTATCGTTTGTCGACATTGAAGATTGACTTTATGTGTGATCAAATCTGATCACAAGAATTGAGGAAACTAAATTTAGTTAAATCTTGTTTCTTTATATTTTAGAGCTGCGGTATTTCCGAAAACTTCGGCACATTCATCGATGATTTAATATTTCTTTCAATATTTTTTGGAAATAAAGGGTGTAAAAAACCTCTTTACGAAGCCGAAATGCACTTGTTCTCCCCGTCGCGTCATTCATCAGTTCCACACCATACCAGGGGCCTAATTCTGCTATTTTAATAAATTCGTCACTCCAACACGATTCCATTCTCATCCCATTGTCATTTTGCTTAAAGTTCGTAATCTGCTAAATTCACAATGGTCGGTCGATGGTCTCGTAACAAAATTGTGTTTTAATGGCATTTTCGTATTGCCATTATTATAAAACCATTAGTACAAATGGTTTTCGAAATCTACTACTAAATGCGAACATTTATTCATGCCAGATTTCATGTACGAGATTAATATTCTATGACATTTCTTTCAATGGAGTCTCACTGGTTGTTCATTGAGAAGTCATAATGAGGCCATTATATTAGTAGATATAAATTACCAAACTTGTCAAAACTTGACAGAACTTGATCATTGTGACTTCAATGATCGCCTATTCTGACACTATCGTAACAGCAGAATCGAGGCTCCTGGGAACCTTCTAGTTACGGAGATATTGGGGGTCAAAGTTTTATTTATTAAAACACAAGTTTTAAAGAAAAGTAATATTTTTACTTTAAATACCTCTACGACTCCCATACTATTAATCCATCCATCAGCACAATGTTTTGAGTGCGCTACATTGCGATCTACTACAAAACATATTTTTCACCCCAAAAACAAAAAAACCGTTCCCCAAAAAAAAAGGAATAATATTTTTTTGCGCTTAGTATGTTGTGCCTGAATCCCTGTTTGACGGGTTTCGTGATGAGGTTGTTTACACCCTGTATAATATTGCCAAATTAAAATGTTAAATCTAAATCTACGGAAAACCGCATCCTAATCTGACCGCGTATAAGTCGTAATAGCTCTTGATTATCAAAAATCCTTGAAGAGTGCTTTATGACTAACATTTTAATATTTTTTTATTTTATGAACTAAAGTCACTTGGATTATGGTTTAAATTTTTTCCTAGTTTAAAAAATAAATTGATATAGTGTGAGCGCCGTTTGCAAGGATGTTACATAATATACAACCATCGATTTAAAAGCTTATCGTGTTACTGAAATAGATTTCAGATAGTGTATTGATAAAATAATCTCAGATACAGTAGCGTTAAAACAAGACTAGTTTTGTGTAGTTGGTGACATAGCTCCTTTATTTTGATTTAATCAATGTCATAGTTTTATTTATAAAAAATGATAACGATGATACGAAATTTGCCCCGAAAATACTGCTGTTTCTGAGAAAAATGTTTTTGTTAGCACAAAAAAATTGCTGATAGTTACTTATCCTTCCTGCTACAATCTTAAATAGTAAATCTATTAGATATTTTTTATCTACATTCTAGTTTTACAAACACCTAAAAGATTGTTGTCATACTTATGATTATTCAATCAGCATAATTATAATGTTTCCACTTCCCACTGGGCACAGTTTTTCTCTTTGGATGCACCTTAATCCAAAGTAAAAGAATGACTCAAATGTCTTCAAACTTATTTTTAGTACTTGCTTCGATGTTTTCCTTCACAGTTTTAAGAGGAAATGACAGGTGGTCTCATGACCTCATTAATGGTGATTTTATTATGTTGAGACTGACGGACAGATACAAGAATAACAAAATCATGAAATGTCTATCCTTTTCCCAACTATGTTGGATGCAGCTAGGCATAGATTGCGGTATCAAAATGGCTGTTGTCCGCGAAGCTACAATTACGGAAAAAAGTCGACTGAGACCCGATAATTACAGATTGTATCCCGTAAGTTGAACCTTGAATGCGCAGTTGCACATTTTCGGGTCTCATTAAATTTGTGACAATAACAAGTACCTATATCAACCTACGTGCCGAGATCTTTACCAGCTGGGTTACCACAACCTCTAAATGCGATTCAATTCAGGTCCTAAACTGAGTCGCAAGCTGTCAGTTCCATAGAAAAACTGTCAGAAAATGACAGCTTAAACCTAAATTGAATCGCATTTGGACGTTGTGGTAACCCCGCAGTACTTTAAATGGAGCGACCGCCTATCTGACCTCCACAACCCAGTTAATACTAGGTAATACGATACCCATTGCTATGACTGGTTGTCAGAATTTCAAGAATAACAAAATGCTGTATAGTCAAGCTAACCTGTTCAAAAGTCTTAAGTCCAGCATTCCGTCCCCACTGCAGCATGTCGTCGAGGATGATCTTCTTAACGCGCTCGTCCTCGCACAACGCGCTGAACGTGCCCTTGATCCCGTACTCCAGCGCCCAGCACTTCACCACGTCCACGTCCGGCACCACCACTGCTACTACACATGACTGGAATTAAATGGAAATTTAATTTTATTAATAACTTTTTTTTTACGATGGATGGAATTGGGGGTGGCCTTTGCCCAGCAGTGGGACAGTACAGGCTAACAAAAGAAAGTCAGTGCTAAATCACAACACGGTAACGGTAATGGATTTGAGGTCACAGTGGATCACTTGGTAACGATGCGGCTGACGAACTTGCTAGAAGAGGATCCAACACAAAACCCTACGGACCCGAATCCATTGTGCCCATTTCCTTCAAGTAGCTAAGGATCTCGGGTTAAAGGATCAAATCTAATACAAGCGGGGAAATGGTGGACACCAGGATGTAGGCAATTCAAGGAAGCTATGCCATCCCTGATTGTGTGCGACTGACAAAAACACTGCGACAAATTTTAATGATTGATGTGTTTTGTCCACTATAAGGCGATCAGTAGGATACTTTCAATCAGTATATCCTTATAGTAGACAAAAAAGTCTTGAAGCACATCAATCACGCAAAATTTGTCACAGACTTGTACCTACTCACAAAAATTCTGTCGTCGTCTTCGCTGCCCCTTATGAAGAATACAGTGTTAAAGACGTCCCGTGTTATAGCTTAGGGGTGAGTTCAATATTGATAAAGGAAACCGTATGGCACGTGACTTCTAACACCCTATATAGTAGGTATATAATATCAGAGAATTATACAGAGAAGCTTTTAAGACTGGCTTCCTCTCTTGAAATAATAACGGTTAATGCTCGCAAACTAAATGTTAGTTATGCGCTTTGAACTCCAATTACAAGAGAATTTGTTGAAACGTTACGCATCATTGTTGGCACAACTGTGGTGCCAATGATATGTCCAAACCACGTTGATTGACAGGTAAAAATTAATGGATGAGAATTCTATTCCTTCAAAACAGGAACCGAGCTTCCTGTTTTGGATTAACAAAATGAATACCCACTAAGGGCTTTTGCAGACTAGAAACAAGACGGTCTTAAGACAGAGCTTTGCTGAAGGTAAAGGGAATAAATATTCTGCCTCGCTCGCACTAGTAGAAGTAGACGACAGTCTTGTCTCTAGTCTACGGAAGGCTTTAAGAATGAATCGACTAAAAACGTTTAGTTTACCTTAAGAGATTCGCCATGTACGAAAACTTGTTCGACGTACTGACTTCTAATGTAAATGTTTTCAATTTTCTCAGGAACTATGTATTCGCCTTGTGACAGTTTGAAGATGTGTTTTCTTCTATCGATGATTTTGAGGGTGCCGTTCTGAAAACATAGAACAAAAAGATACTCAAAATTGCCGTCAACTTAACCAAATAGATTGGAGCTACTCTTATTCACATAGCAATCACTTGACGTTAAAAATAATGTTGCTAAAGAAATATTATTAACTAACGTAGCATAAGGCCTTTGACTGTGCCTGTCAAATATTCTTATGCCAAGTTTCCTTCAAGTTCTTTTCATTACGGTTTTTAAACCCTAAAGAGGCTTAAACAGCCAAACTGCAAAGTTTCATTTAAATTGACGATAGAATAAACTATGCAAAACAAATTCGTATTCGAAAAAAAAATATGGAATAACAAAATCTTCCTTACCGGCAACCACTTGCCAACATCTCCCGTATGATGCCATCCGTCCTGGTCGATGACCTCTCTGGTCTTCTCTGGCTCCTTGAAGTATCCCTTGAACACGTTAGCGCCTTGCACGCACACCTCGCCTTGGCCTTGCGACGCGTAGTACTCCATCTCGGGCACGTCCACTAACTGGAATGAAGAGAGTAGAGAATTAAACTTTGACAACACTTAACCGTAACGAATGCTACAGAATCACGAGTGGTGCTGATCCACCTTGCTAAGGACGAGAAGAAATACTCGTAACTGATGGTCAAGCTTCAGTAATTGCTGTGGCACCAGAAAAAGATGAAGAACTCTGATAACCAGTAACTGACACAAGGGCCGAAAAGAAGAGATTGTAAATCGGCAAATGCGCAACATTTCCTAAAGATTTTTAAAAGGCGTCTGGGAAAGGCTAAATGCGGAAAACGCAGAATCAGGTGGTATTGTGTGGTATGACATCTTGGCTGACTTAAACTAAGTAGTTACTCGAAATGTGTTGAGTTTATTTATTGATTGGTTAGCAAATGGCATAGTATTTACCATGGTACAATAGTATACTTCGACCAGAGACTAGTAAATTTTACTAGTCTCTGCTTCGACATAGCATTCCGAAACACAGAGGTCACGTGGGTGACAAGTCTACGTCATCACCGCTATCAGTGGTTCTCAAACTTTAATTAATCTAGGAAAATTCAATCTAGTATTTCTAATCAATCGTTAAAGATTAACCTTTCCACGATTTAGAATTCGATAATGCAGCATTATAGAATCGCTACTAATTATAATTTAAATACGTTAGTAATTTTACATACTGAGCATTTTTAGTGGTTGTTTTAGATAAACAATAGCGCCGCCGGCCGGTATTCATTGGCCACTGATTAATTTCGGGAAAATTAATAAAATCTTATTGTACCGCCTTTTAAACTTCTACTCTTAGAGCCTTATCACACTAACCAGTTGCGAGCGAGTGGAAAGCGGGGCGATTGCGCCGCGAGTTCGAAATGTGTGCACGGCGAGCACGCCGCCGCCGCGCCGCGGGTGCGCAGCGAGCTTGCCGCGAAGACGACGCGGGTCACACTCGCAGTGTGCGCTCCACGTTTTAAACAATCATTAATTTTGTTTTTCAGCGCGGCGTGTTCGCCTCGCACACGTTGCGAACTCGCGGTGAGCTCGCTGCGCACTCGCTCCGCTTTCCACTGGCTCGCAACTCGCTAGTGTGATAAGGATCTTACAGTTCCTAATAGAAGAAACAACCATTTTGACAATTTTTGATCCTGGCCAAAGTACAAAAATATAACTAAAAACAAACTTGTTAGACGTCCACAATTTCTTAATAAATAATGGGAATCGCTGGCACTGACCGAGACCGGCACATATGTTAGAAAAGAATAGCGATACATGACGAAATGGCGGTATGTCAATGAGACAGCCCGTTTCGGTGTTACTACTAGTAGTGCGAAAGACTACCTTTATTCCCTGTGCGAATCTGATCAAAAATTGAAGTTTTAAGTAACAATTACGTTGGTATATGATTAGGAAACGGAAACAACAATTTAAATGCTTTATATATTTTTTAATAGAATGTTGGCGCAATAAAGTGGCAACTGGATAGTGACGTGAGCATGTGTCGCTCCCGGAATGCCAGACCTTGTTTTATTAGACCATGGTATTTACAAACATAAAAATCCGCACGAAGGACAAGTAAATAACCGACTAAAGAAAAAAATTCGCAATAAGAAGAAAATACAAATGGCTACAGGACGGGCTAGGTAATGGTTGGTGCATCACCACTGGAAATAGCTGAATTAGATCCCTATTTCCTATAAAGATAGGTTAATGGCAACGATAAAACTTGATAGCCCCATTACACATCACAAAAGCGCCGCTGAGGATTTATTGTAACCGTGACCTGTAGTAATAGATGTGGTTAGGGGAGAATCAATTACTATCAACGCAGATGGAGTAAACAAGAAAATATTCACTAGTTTTTATGAAAACAGCCCAAAAAAAATTGATGGATAACTTTTAGAGCGTTTGATGAAATAACACATTTAAGACCAGCTAATGCGTAACCAAACAACCAATGATAAATGATTTTAAGAGAGCAGCAATAACTCAGTTGGCTGGAATAAAATACAGATTACTATCGAGCTATGAATAGATGTGGATGTCTTCACATTTATCATAGAGTACGAAGGTCGATCAATGCGGTAGTAAATTTCCTAGATATTTTTGACACATAAATTCACAGACGTACCTTGAATTATGCAAAAGTATATATATAAGTCAAAACCCGTGAGTAAACGGCTAAAATTTCCCGGAGCCACTTACTGAATCCTGAATTTAACGTTTATTTGTCAAGCGTTTGACTCATGATGTTATGGCAGGTGCCGATATCTGGGATAAGTGTTTAGTGTATCGATCGCTCGATCGGTGGGTGAATCAGCCAATCATACTGTTGTTATTCAATTCAGAGGAATCTGGTTTATTTCTGTGATGCAAGCTAGGTGTTGCCATTCAAAAGGCGAATGAGACTACTAGTGTCATATTATTCTTCATTCAAAACCTCTTCATTGTAATGATACATGCTTTTATGTCAAGACTGACATAAAACCTCGCCTCTTCTGTTTTCATCACGCCTCGTTGTTTCTTTTCACGGTCTAGAGTATTCAAGTGTATTATCCAATGAATTCCATTTACCTTCACTTTGCAACAAGCGACGGGAGGCCCGACATGTTCAGGCACGTGGTCGCCCTGAACTGTGAGAGTAACTGGCGCCGTGCACTCCGTCTGACCATAGCCTTCTACGATCTGAGGAATAAAGAAAATTATTATTACAGTAAAGGATTAGTATCAATAACATATTAATAGTAGTAAAACAATCAAACATGAAGATAATTGCTGAATAAACAAGGATCAATGAGCTTAGTTTCTGTGGGTACTCAAATAAAAGAAGACAAACACTCGTGTTAAGAACAATTCAAAGTGGATTACGAACGTGGGTGGACATGAATGGGCAAAAACAACCGTTTTAAAGATTTTCTTAAACTGTAAAGTTTTCATAGTAACGACTTCATAGTCACAACGAAAACAACAACTCCTAGAATAATAAGAAGCACTAAAAAACATTGGTACTGTAATGACCGTAGTTGCTGCTAATATCTGCATTCAAATCTTGAGGTAAATCATCCCGTTACAAAGTAATAAAGCCCGTTTGAATTAATTTCCTTAATTTAAAGAAACAAAAGATTTTGCAGCCACCTGAAACTTTACGGTCATTCACTCTGTAGTAGGCGTGGTTATTAAACCAAATCAAGAAACGCTTCTCATTGTGACTCATGTGACAACAATAGCTGTGAATGAAATTTTTGAAGAGACTCAGATGGTCTTGATAGATAAAGCTCAAACAATTTTGTGTCTTATATTTATAGAAGCTGATGATGCTAACATAATATCGGTGAGAAGAAAACAAATACCAGCACGAGCACCGGCGCATAGTACGGCCGTCAAAATAATATATGAACACATTGATAAAATATTATTTTGCCCTGTGCCTATCAAAATGTTATGATATAAAATAACAGCAAAACCGCTCTCGAAATAGCTGTGAGGACTGTTGGCGGTTTTCCATACGGCTGGATAGTATTTGAGATATTCGCAAATATATAACGAATGTCGGAGACATTGTTAGAATGGTCTCAGAAGCGCTCAGACGATAATGTAGTGCTCTAAAATTAAACCTAATTGTGTTAGTGACAAATGTTTTCATTCTTGAACGTAAAACGTACGAATTGCGTACAATCGAGAGTATTCTCCGATGATATAAGCCAAAGCCGAGACACCGTTTTCAGCATTCGTGAACCTTCTTCGTCCATGTTGCCGGCTTATTGCCAAGTAGTACTAGGTTTAATGGGGACTATTAAATGCCCTCATTTGTAACCTGTCATACCATCTTGGTATGACGTCGCCAATTTCTAAAATTATGCGACACGAATACCGTCATTCCAATATTCTGAGAATGTTAATTGTACTGCTGCAAGTTGCTCGAAAATGCGAGAACCAAGCTGGTAATGGTGAGAATTTTTTATACACATGAGAGTAACTGATCCATGTCTCTTCTCAAGCTTTTGTGGACAAAGTTAAGCTCCTTGCGAGATACCGTTTAATTTTGTACAAGAACACGCACATTTCAAAGGTTTGTATACGTACCAAGCATCCTAGTGCGCATCTTGCGAAGGTAAGGACATTTCCGGCGAGGGGAGCTGAGCCTACGACCATGATGCGTAGACGACCGCCCATGCCTTCACGCACCTTGCGGAACACCAACTTGTCCCAGACGGAGTCACTGCGTACGATACCCCTGCAAAGATATAATCCCATACTTAAGACCTTCAATTCAGTTTCATATTCAATGTCTTCGTCCAAGCTCGAGGGGAATTTCAAGTTAAAGCAACGGAAACTATATTTTCATTTCGTCTGAGTTACATTACCACACTTAGAGGAGCAACCAGCCAGATAGTTACAGGTCTATAATTATGTTTCATAGAATTACTCTTAATAGAACCCTTCGTTTCCGGCACATGAATAGCTACAATCCCACACATAACTATCAAATGAATTGAATTTCTTGATGTCTATAGATTCGCAATAAAAAGTAATTTGTATATTTACCTCTTCAACTCAGACTCCTTCGCCGATAGCGCCATATTGAATAGCAGCTTCTTTATCTTAGAGTTGGATATTTCAGATTGGGCTTTGTCAAACAGTCTGTTTAGCAGTCTGGGCACTGCTGGCATCATGGTGGGTTTCAATGCAATCAAATCGTCACCTAACCGTCGAATGTCACCGTTGTAGAAACCTACGGCTCCTCCTACCATGTAGAGAGCATTCTAGAAAGAGGGAAGTCAAATTGATTTAACATTGATTCTAAACCAAACCATATAAAACTTTCATCACAGTATACTCAGTGACCTGCATTACTTTACACCTCTTCTTACAAATAAATAAAGGGGAAGAAGGGTCAAGTAATACTGGGCACTGACGATAGAACCTAAGAAGAAGAATGTGCGTGAGTAATCTCAGCAGCATCAATTGTACATGATATTATCATTGCACTTGGCAACCACAATGATAATTTAATAGCAGAATGATGACATCCTACGATTGCACAATTAGTTCACTGTATGAAGGGCGGCGGTCTGTATTTTGATGTTACCGAAATAAATCTGAATTCACTTTCGTGTTCATTTGCAGTTAATTGAGATGTTGATTAAAGATGTTCTCTAAAATGTTATAATTAAAAAATCCATAGCGACAGAGACGGGTATTTGTTAAGGGGCTGTCCCTGTCGTGCAGATAGTTTTAAATTTTAACGCGTCCAACTTGGCAATGGTTGTAAGGTTCCAGGTTCGATTGAAAAGTTATTGAATGTTGACCTGATTAATAGCAATAGGCTCACCACTTATCGCATCACTAGCAGAATTGCATTCGCGAAAAGTGTGTGTCCATTTTGCATTTGCTTAACTCCTCAGGGAAAACATTCATAATGCAAAGTGTTCATCATTGATCGTACCTCGCAGCACCGCTCCAGCATATGCGCGAGGGGTAGGAACGAGATCATGACGTCATGCTTCATGGGCCGGTGCTCGCCGAGCTGCATGATGACGCTACACATGGACGCGACCACGTTCTCGTGCGTCAACATCACACCTTTCGGCATACCCGTGGTTCCTGATGTATAGCAGATCGTGCATAGACTTTCTGGTCTTGGTGGCTGGAAGAAAATACAAAGTATTCTTAGTCAATGACATCAGGGCCGGGAGAACAATGATCGTTCACCAAGATATTTTGAATTGAATTCGAAATAATGATGATGATAAATAATGTAAATAACACTTAGCATTCATGATTTAAAACTTACGAGGAAATCTGTAGAAGGCATTGATTTAATGATGCCAACATCGGAACGTTGAAAAGTAGGTATACACCAAACGAGAAACAATGGAATACTTACGAGACAAGGGTGGTCCTTCTGAGCTCCTTGAATTTCAACATCACTGAACTTAAGAATTTCAACGCCTCGGCTTCTCGCCCTTTGATGCGTGGAAGGCGAGACCTCTTTAATGGTGATCAGTTTCCTTAAACATCTCGGCGACTGGTCCAGAAGCAAATTTGCTTTTTTGTCGTCTTCACAAATAACTACAGTCATTTCGGCTGAAACGAACAAAGGAAATAGTTTGATTCCAATCTAGGACATTTCTTGCATACTTGTCTTTTTATATTAGCTTTCTGAGAAACAGGGAGAATAGGAATCTGAATCCAAGTGTCTAGACAAAAAAAGAATGTTAGAAATTCCGCAGACGTTATAGCTTTATCTGTATGTATAATTATATACTACAGTAAACATATTTTCAGCTTTAATTATAGCTTTACTTAAACTGCCGATACCTACTGCAAAACAACATTGTAAGAAATTAATAAATGTCTGTTTAATTATAGGTTTGTAAAATCGACTTATACATACTTTGATTTACAATGAAGGCACATGCGTTTGCTCCAAGAGTATCATACAGTGGAACAATGACCATTGAGTAACAGTAGGCGGCTTGTTCTGTCATTACCCATTCGGGGCAATTCTGTGAATATATACCTGGAAATACAACGCATGTGTAAATATAAGGAAGTCATCGTCGAATCGTTTGCGTCGTTCTTGGAAGTTTGGAGGAAGCTTACCCACAAATGTGCCCTGACCAGGGACAAGTCCTTGGCATATAAGTCCTGAGCCGAAGTTTTTCGCTCGCAGTAGAGTCTCATTGTATGTCTGCCACACGTAAGGCTTATTTGGTCCCTCGCGCCAACCGAGGCAGTTGCCATTATCTGCAATAAGATTAACGTATTGTCATTTAACATTGTAGGTATTTATTATAGTCTTCATTTATCATGTCTTCAATCTCATAAAGCTGTCTCA
The DNA here is from genome assembly GCA_916618015.1 of Xestia c-nigrum. Taxonomy (NCBI): domain Eukaryota; kingdom Metazoa; phylum Arthropoda; class Insecta; order Lepidoptera; family Noctuidae; genus Xestia; species Xestia c-nigrum. The sequence continues at coordinate 11,350,716 of OU745261.1, read as the reverse complement.
GCTCGACTAGCAGTTAAGTGGCGGAATATTCCATACAATATAAACTCGCTTCAGTTTTCCAATGTTTTATTTTTATTGAGCCAATGAAGTACAAAGCACCCGTATATTGTGATACAAAACTAAAAAAAACCCACTGTCCCAGCTACTCTAGTGGCACAAATTACGTTTAACTGTATCCTGTAAACCAGTTCGTGAATGATGTTAACAATATTTTGTAATAGTGGGGTATTATCGTATTTATCGTTAACGAGCGGAAATGTTGGAGGGAAATGAGGTGGGGTCTTAGAATTGCGCCTTGGGGCACTCCCTACCTTTGCAATTGTATGCGCACCATTCTGTTAGTACGAGTGCAGCAGGCAATTGGATATGTAAACTTATAGCTATTATAGAACTATGTAGCACAACTTGCAAGTTGCAACTATCTAACTAAATGGAATGAGAATCTTGGTTCGTTGAAAGGATTTCTTTGAATACATTGAGCGTGCGGAAGTTTCATCAAAATAACAAATGTTACTTACTTGATTCTTTGACGCCCCGTCGGAAAGTTTCGTAAAGTGTGCGTGTGTCTTCGTGCAGGTAGCGAAGGAAACGACCGTTTTTCGCTTCTTTGTAGAATTTTGATACACGAACCATTTCGGGCCCCTGCAATAAAAGCACAGATTATGTATGATTACATTGCTAAACGTACAAAGATTTGTACATGGCAACAACGATAATGATGAAACTGCGCATACGAAAGAAACTGTTAACAGTGAGGTAAAAGTAATAAAAGAACGAAACAATGTACTGAATAATGATTTCATAATAAACAAACATGAACAAGTTGAGTGTCATCGCACTGAATCCTTGCAACGTACGGGGAACTAATCAGCTGTAATCTTATTAACAAACTCGCAGTCAACGGATTATTACGACGACCCAGTAATGGTTAATGAGAAATACATATTTAAACATACAATTAAATATGACTTCAGAGCTCCGGAATTTCTATTGCAACGTAAGCTTGAAATTCTAATGGATTCAAAAAGCTTTGCACTGTGTGCTTATTCATCGTAGACCAGAATTCGTGGGTAGATCTTCATCGTATTTTATACTAGCTGTTGCCCAAGTCTTTGGTCGACTTATTGTAACTTATCCCACGGAGACATTTTAAAGATAGCATATGATACTCAGAAAATGTAGCTTCATATTGTTGAAAGCATTTATGGAATCAGATCAGTAGTTCCGAAGATTATCCTTTATACATAGGTACTACCTATTTATAATATTAGTATAGTCTAAATAAATAAACCATAGGAAAGTACTTCGTCTAAGTTACTAAAATCATATGCAAATGTATCTCCGTTAACCTAATGACATAGTTGGCCTACTAACTCCAAATCTTGACTCGCAGCGTGAAGCACTCTTACGCGTTACGGTATATTATCATTACAGTTTGCACAATGATAAATGGAACGATGAACGGGTCAAAGACACTTGTGGGAAAAGAAAAAAACAACAATTTGGATAGATAGAATCGGCAAACCATAAAATGTTATGTCATTACGGTTATAAACGGTACAGTGCGAAGGAAAAAAAATTGTAGGCTTTATACATAATAAGACTGGTAAACGTAGTCAAGACAAATTAAGAGTTTCGTTGGTTAATGAAAAAAGAGGTTTATGGTATGTGACACATAAATCTGAACGATGTAACTAAAAGTTCAGGAACTATCAAGGTTAATGGATTTTATTACATTTAATAGGCTCATTACAGACTGTTTACTGAACGGCCTAAATACTAAAGCATGAATAAGTTGTAGACATAACATTGTTGTTATTCAAAAACAAAGTCATTCAAAGAGGCCTCAGAAATCCTCAATTAAATAAGAAGCTGTTTATAAACCAACAGCAAAAAAAATATTGGAGAAGATGAAGATAATTTTCGGAGAATTGCAAAAGCAATGACGGATGACAACCCATTAAAATTAAATTACGAAAAACAAAATGTGCGAGAGATCAAGCAACCTGATCTTGAATTTTATGTGCAAGGTCAAAAGGAAATTGGTCACGCGACGCCAACGGAAAAATGTGGTTCTGTGACCGAGTATTTATAACAAAACTAGATGACACATACAACTCTTGACTACGCTATTCTCATTTCAGTCTCATAAGATGACAATTTTAGAAAATTGAATAAGAAATTGTCGTAACTCTACGTTGAAAACTCAATTGAACAGCGTGCTTTTATTAACATGTTTGTGTTTTAAATAACGTTAAATCCTCAAGAACCAGATTATTCGTATCAGTATTGACTTATATTGTTTGAGATTCATACAAATTGGCATGTTTGTTTCGTTTTCTTTTATCAAGATCAGCACAATTCATGCATTTCCTGCTACAATGAATGAAAGTTCACGAGGTTTCTTTGTTGAATTTGTTTATTTCAACGCCAACATTGACACGTAGACTTCACCATGGTTTAACTTGACATTGACCATCTAAAAGCTTTGCATGGGCGAGAAAATTGATGTGACGCAATAAATTTCTATAAATACCGTAGGAAAGCCCTGAAGAGGGCGTGACGGGCCACTACCCGAGTTTTCTTGGCAAGTGGAATTATGATGTCTCCAAAATAGTTGACATTGTGGACGTGTTTAGCTGGCAGTCATTTCCGCATGAATTTGTTAGCAGTTATATAGCTGTTAACACAACATTTAAGAGTAGTAAACTGGAGACTAGACTTTGAGTAAAGTCAAGTGCACGAACCGAAACTATTTCATATGACACAATTTTGACCACAGATTCTGAGGGAGATTTCCTTTATGATTTGTTTGATAATATTTACATCGATCGAATCAGATGCTTATTTCATAGATGATGATATCCAATTTAAATAAAAGCTCGTAACAAAGTTCCGGTTACATTGTATGTATTAGCTTAACCATATGTCTAAAGCAGAACCTTCAAATTCTCACACTTCATGACATGTTTGTGAAGTATAACAACTGCTCTTAATGTTTGTCTCAGTTATATTTATCTTATAATTTACATGCACATATTTCAAAGTGTGCCATTTGGTAAGTAGTAAGTGCTAAATGTTATTGTATGAAAGTAAAACTGTAACAGATTGACTATCTAGTTCATGGAATAGTAAACACTTACCTAGCGCTTCACCTTACTAATAATTCAGTACAAACTATGGAGGTTCCCCAAACAATCGATATGTTGACTGTCATAAGTACACCGCAGTGCTTTGCGCTATGTTTTGTTTTTTAACGGATCAATACGCAAACAGCCATATGGGGCGTACATATTTGGACTTTACTGCAAACATCGACATTATGTTTGCCTGGTGATAGCATTTTATCGGTTGTCTAGCTGCCGGCCCCGGCTTTGTGTAGATACAAATGTGAACACATAGATTTCTGTGCTGTATCTAAGCGATTTTTCGATGTTATGTACTCATCAACCTGCCGGATTGTATGCTCCAAATGGTAGTGGTAATCGCATCAATATACGTTGTTTATTTGAGAGAGACTTTACTGATAATGTAAAATTTTTAAACAATTATTTTGCTTTAAGCGTTTGTGACCATTGTTAACAAAAGAAAAGTGACTGGATGATAGCGCGATGGTTGACAGAGGAGAATGGAAGAAAAAAACATATTAAGTAGCATGGGACAGAACAGGGTGATGATGTCAATCAAATTTTACGATCATTTTCAAGTATTAGATAAGACTGTGTCTAGTGTAAAGTTTTATTTTCATTTATCTTGCTGCGATACAGACGCCAAAATCAGCTGATAATTATCGATCAACAACACTGTCACTCATTAGCCATTATGAGCGATACAAAAATTTTGGCACACGATCAAACATGTCACGGGATAACGCCATTTTGGGTAGAATTACGTTATAATATAATAAACAACAGCATTCTTTTCCCTTATTCCAATTCATTTGCGGTCGGCGCCGCATGTCTTCTTCGTCCATACTTCTCCATTACTCGTCATGTCGATAAACACTTCTTTTCTTGCCATTTCATCGTTCAAACAGTCCATTTCTTTGGTCTTCTCTTGTGCCGTCCATATTCATACTCAAAACTTTCATCACGACCTTTTCCTCATTCCTACGCATCATATGCCCATACTACGATCACCGATTGCCATAGAACTTTTCAGTCACCGGCGCCACTTTCAGAGTTCCTCTTAAATACTAATTTCTTATTCACATAACACCACACATCCCCCTTAGCATTCTCATCTTAGCCACATGCCAATATGCCTTACATTCATCCCTTTTGTGTTCCAACATTCTGAACCCTACTATTCATTCCTAATTGACTAAATAGGGTAGTTGTAAAAGATTGACTAAGTGCTTTGTCGATAAACCGATTAGATTATGATGAATAATTATATTTGATTTATTATTTCTTGAATGCAGTCTGGGAATGTTACCAATGGCACGAAGACGTACTGTTATGGACGTACTGTCGTCCCTACATTGTATACATGTGCCTAAAATAGTTTGTTTACATTTAATATTTACAAACAATAGCAATGACAACAGGAAATAAATTGTAGAATGACGTCGTGTCGGCTTTCAATAAATCAGTCAAAGATGAAAGCTTAACACTTATGACTACTCACTTTAAGAGTGCTAACAACTTCGGTTGTAAAGCTCATACCGATTTTATGTCAACAAATCGATTTTAACATCGGTATAAACCGATGTTTCATAATCTTTAGCTGTAGCTTGTCCACTACTGCTTCACTCAAGAACACGTCTATCGCAACGGTCATAGGTTTTACAGTTAATATGACCGGCCTATTGCCACTTCAGATGACTTATTCTGTGTGCCGGTGTTTATTTATATTTAAAAAGTAATTTCCGTTACATTTTTCCTTTCAGTTCCAAAGCTTTAAAAAAAAGAAATGTCTCGCAGCGAAGCTTAATTAATAGCGGTCACAGATAAACAAAATTCCTGAATATTGTTTTTGCTTTGATTCAGAGTTTATCTTAAAAATAAATGGAAATTTAAATAAAGACAGAAATGCTATTATTTTAGTATAAGTGTAGATTACATGTTCATTAGTTGTTCCTGTTTTTCAGAACATTTATAACCAGAGATAATTTATAGTTCATTCAGTTTTGTGATCTCATAGAAAGGTTCTTACTCCTACGCACTGGAAATACCGAAATTCTCTGGAGGTGATAATTCAGTAGTTAGTAATATCGCTATTGATATTTTCGAAACTTGAGTGGAATGTGTATATGAACTTCGCATTGTTGCTTATTATCTTGTCGATGACTAATTGGCTGTAACTCGATTTGTTGTTTGTTATTGTTGGATCAAAAGATGAAAGGAGAGTTGCACTACAGCTAATGCAAGAGCAAGGAAATAAAAAGATTGATCAAAGAAATTCAAAAGTATAGACATGGAGTGGGCTGAACTGACTGATGAAACATTCAAAGAAAATTTTGGAATAATCTTACTTTACTTTTCTATTTGAATCCTTTTCACGTGATTTATCTCTTCTATCAAACACCGAAACATTTCATTGTAAAATATCACATAAGCAATTTTTGTTAAATCCATGCTTTTCAAAGCATATTTCACTGTCATTATGTCAGAGTACAAAACTGATTGCGTGCGGATAAACGTAACAATAGTTCGTCTATATTTTCGATACTGTCCCGTGACTTGACTGGATCTGTTGCCAAAATTTTACACAAAATTGTAGTCAAACGTGGGTCGCGAGCAAACGGCCCTTCATTACAAATATTTGTGTTTTGTCACTAGGCGTAGGGAATTAAATATATAGTTTTATTTGAATGCTCGTTTGTATTATATTAGGCGACACCTAAATTAAGCAGTTACGTAGTGCAAAAATATATAATGAACGACTAAGCGATGACTTTTGTGGGTTAGCAATAGATTACTAACGGAATAAGTTATCACTTGCTTAGTTGAAGGCCCGTGAAGGAAAACATGAGAAAACCAGCATGCCTAAGAGATATTTCTCGACAGCAAATAATTGCCAAGTCACAAGCCCCTGGGTGGCCTAAACACTCTCACACCAGGTTAGGCACTAACAAAATGATAACGAAAGAAAAACAGAACAGACGCAAACTTAAAAAAAAAATACAGAGGCAAAGATGAACATTCTTGAAGCTTACGTTTTGCGTGTAGACTGAGAAACGTATCTTTCCTGTGAAACAAAATTGTGCTTAGAAATCTACTTACAGACCTTGCGTTACTTGGCGTAAATGAAACTTGGTCCCAGTACTTTTGGAAAGTACGCTATAAAAGTAGAGGAAGACCAAACAAACGATGAATTGACTGTGTGAAGGACGATTAGGCTAGAAAGGAGGCGAGTAATAGAGTTCAGAAGTATGAAATAATTCATGCTGCACCAACCCCAAATGAATTGGGATAAGGGCAGGAAAATGATGATGATACTATGAATCTAAAAATAGTTGATTAGTGTTCATTTAAATAACAATAAACATCTACACAATCTAAGTTCCTTCGTGAATGGAAGTAAACGTCAAGCCAATATTCCAACAACTCGGGCGCGCTAGACCTATGTCCAATATAAACGGGCATCTATTCATAGTATTTCTACATTCGAGCATTAATAACAATGATTTTACCCAGACGACCCATGAAGTGGGAATGATGGATGCACATACACAGTAAGAGGTCTCTCAAACAGTAGATAGTAGGATATGTCTCTAGCAGACAACTCTAACAATTTGCTCCGTCCTTTGCTGCTTATGGTGCCCTAGTACTTACTTATTCTAATTCAAGATAGCGTGTGTCTAAGGGAGATATTTCTGTTTACTTTATAAATCACTATCTAATGAGACTATTTCCATCATTCGGTCAGCTTCTAGTCCAACAAGATGCGGTAAATGTCAGTATTTGGCACAGCCATCTCACCTCCGAGATAAACATTTTGTATTTATTGTCATTTGCTACCACATGCTACTACATATTAAATGCTAACATCTGGTTCATAGGAAACATCACATTTTGTTGTTTACTAATCACTAAATAACTATTGCTTCACTCGGTTTTTATGATGAACACTAATCGAAGATTTATAATGGAAAGTGTACAAAAAACTTCCGCAATAAATTCTCTTACGGCTGTTTTCGATAACTTACGTATAACTGTTGGTTAATGTGCCTTCTTCCGTAGCTATCGGTGTTTCTATAAACAAAGAATATCCTATCCGTGTCACCTACCTGTCACTTGATTCATAGAAAAATCAAGGAAAGGTTTTCTGTGACGAAAAGCTTTCCTTGAAAGAAGAAAGCAAAATGTCAAACAGACAGACATAGCAACAGACCGAAACCAGCTGGTAAGTTATGGAAAACTATATCAAAAATCCGCGGCGGATTTAAGACCCTCGCCGTCACATTGCAAGACATAAGAAGCATGTTGTAGAGATAAATGATTTAAAAAGGTTCTATAGGTTGTGATCATGAACCTGATAAACCGTTATAATTATGTAAAGAGCCTCAGAAGTTGCGATGTTAAGAAAGGTTTACCGGCTGTCGGTAATACCGATGAAGTGCCTATTCACCAACGGAAATCCTATATAGCACTTCTAGACGATGCTTCTAAACTAATAAAAAACCTAACATCAAAGATCTACGTCGCGACTTCCTCAAAATTTATTACATATTTAATTTAGAACATTAGTAAAACTATTTGTAACACCTAAGGTCGCCTGTTTTATGTTAAGTCTCCACAAATTACTTATATATTTACGTCTAACGTTTTATAGCTGCCATTTACTTTTTTATTAATTAAAAGATTTGCTCGTTAATCTGCCGGTAAGTATAAATATTTTGAAGTTAGTGTTGCTTTAATGTAAATGAACATAATGTTTAATAAGTGCCTCCCGCATCGCATATTCTAAACTTCTTAGCTGAACTAACTTCTTCTTCTGCATGAATAACTGAGGTATATTGATATAGGAGATAGGGTAAGACTATTGCGATATCAAACAAATTGCTGTTCCTTTCATCTTAAATGCAAGATGTAAATGGATTCATGTTCTGAATAAGAGGAAAGATACATTAGTATGTTGCATAAATCAATGATTTAGAAATGAAGATTTAAAAAGACGTGAATCATTGTTTGAAGCAATAACAAGGACTGAGATATCCGTTAGAGACAACCATTTTGTTTTAACTTAATGTCTAAACAACAGTATCCATTAACTTCTATTTTAGTATACTGGTGGACATGTTAACGATATTTTAAGTAGTTTACATACTGTTATAATAAATTACTTCTGGATTTTACAATCATGAGTTTCAAATCGTCACGAATGACTTAACTTTCGAATAGTATGATGACATTATATTAAATTGTGCACTTGACTCAATTTCCAAGATCATCAGTACAACTCACGATTTTAAAAGAATCAAGAACTATGCACACTTAAAACAGAATCCTTTTGATTTAAACAGCAAGAAAGTCAACTTATCGTTGATGAAATTCGACTGGCTTTAGTTATTTCATGATCATCTGAAATGAATAATCTAGAATTAAATGTTGCTTCTATTTCTAATCAGCAGCACCATGTATTAGCCGGTGGGACTTTTAAATGATCTGAATCTAAATGTTACGGAGCTTTGCCAACTGTCGGGGCGTGAGCAACGTCTAACAATGTCCCTACCTCTACGATACATATCAATTTTACCGAACACTTCGCAAATATAACAATGTCATCTCGACTATCCTACAATTCACTTCTTACAACAACAATACATTTTGTTTCTATATTATTCTTTTTTTCATGCAGACTTTTTAATCACTATTTTGATGGATAGTCTGCATGCTAGTCTCCATAACATTTTAATTTCGTTACTAAACTTTGATGGTTTCGTTACAGTTCTAATAATTACAAAATTCTCATTAAATATGGTTAATTACAAGTCCCATTATTTCAAATTCCTCGATAACATTGTTTCTTTTATTGCGTATTTGAAGGTTTCTACGTTTCTATCACTCACTCTAAGGGCATCTGATTGTTCGGCGACGCTTATCGGCGGTCGGATCGGAGTGACTCCGATGCAGCAATCACAGCACGCCATTATTACAATTAAATGTTATCACACAACAAAATGCACCGTTTGTTTTTTGAATTAAACCGTTTTACATTGCGCAATCATCGCTGAATTTAACTGATAGCGCGCGTTTCAACTTTTCATTAGGTTCACTACACTTTTCAGAGTTCACAATTGGTATCCTTGTGTGAATGGACCGTTCCGGTTAATCGTCTTGGCCGAGTCACTTTGGCGGAGTTTGCGAGTATCTCGTCACTTTCGCTAGAGACTTCTGGGTACTGACAGGAGAGCAGCGGGCTGGGCTGCTCGTGGTACAATGAGTTAAAAATATCGCTCGAAGATGCGCTCTGCCAACTCGAGATCGTCGGCAGTTGGTATTAGGACAACTCGAACTTTGATACCGCAATAAAGAGGAATACCCTGTCGTCATAATTTTATATGTATTTTTCCATCGGATTAAGAGAATCTTCTAAACGATATTTTTATCTATGCTGACATAAGATGTCTCGTACGTAATATTTATTAATGCGCTGTCTCTGAATATATTGCGGCTTATTTCATACTACTCTTAGGAAGATTGTTTTATTTTATCATCAATTTGTAGTAAGCCTTGTTTATCGATCAACGACCTCACTAATAAATACATGCGTCGAAACAATAGTACAAGTACATTATGATAACAATATTTTCTAATCGCCACAATTTTTGTTATTACATGGCTACATTGGAGATTATTGTTTCAGATTCACTTTCTCTAGAGATACCTTTTTCATTTATTTAATTAATTGGTATTTGGAAATGCAGCATGATTATTTTACACATGCTCTGGACATACTTCAAACATCTTGGATCATCGAATGATGCAAGTTGTTTAACCTTTTCTACGTCATAGATTTTAGCAGTGTATTATTACTATAAGTTGCCGTTATCCAACAGCTGCACAAAGGCCACCTTACGGCCTACAGCTTTCGAGAAAATGTTTTTTCCAGTACATAATTTCATTCTTTCCTCTTCGCGCTCTACATCTAGTTCTATAATATCGAAGCTTGGTGTCCCTTCTTAACTAAGTTATTCTAACACTGTTTTAAACTTTCACGGTTTAAAACTGGCGGGTAATCGCGGGTTGACTACCCTCGTTCATGGCGGTTGCAACAGTGTCTGAAATATCAGGAGCTCAAAACAATAAATAATCACGGAAGAAATCCCGTTATTCTAAGTTCATACTCACTGGTGGCTCAAGCAGACTCTGTTCATGGAGTGTGACGAGAGGCTTCTCTGGCTTCGGTCTCGTGCTGAGGTAGAAAGCCGAGGCAGCTGCCACGCCGGTAAGCGCCAGCGCCCCCGCGGAACCTCCGACCATCCAAAGGTACTGGTCGATCTCGCTTACTGCACAAAAGAAATGGTTGGAGATCAGTAACGGTAGATGGTTGAATTCTTCGGCGATTTTGGGAGACATGAGATAATTAGAAGTCACGTGAGCCATATTTAAATAATTATGTTATTTATAGGTGTCTCTACGAAATTCTTGAATGTATAATACCTTGTGTTGTATTTCATGCAGGGTTTAGTCACGATCATCAGTTGCTAGGGTCTGACTTACTTACATGTAACTTGATTCCGCCTTACATATAACTTGATTTTAGAACTAAATAAATTATCGTTACTTAGTGATGCTGTGGCTACGTTGGAAGTGTAACTCTATAAGGATTGATAAAATAGTGCACATCTTGGCGATTTATCTTACGTAGATACCCCAGATAAAACTACAGGTACAAGTTGGATCATTTTAACAGCGGGAAGGTTATTATAATGCATAAAATGATTTGAGTAAACGCAGTTTTACAATATAAACACAAAGTAGACCTAATTACTCGTACATAAAATAACGATAGTTGCCAGCTTATTCTTCGAAATCATTACCTTTAAAGCAGATGCGTATTGACATAACCAGGTGAAACACTGAGAAAAAGTGGCTCAAGAATAATAAAGTAATACTTTTTGATTGTTCATGAGAAATAAAATTTATAGACATTCGATACATGGATACATGAGCAAACAATCCATCAGGGCACCGATTAATAAATCGTTAAAGCCAAATATGGTGATATGATAATGACAAGCCAATAAAACTTAACAAAAGAGCTATCTGAACCACTGGTACTTTCGATAATGACCTGCCTGGAAACGACCTTCCCTGTCAATCTCGACGCCGCTAATGAAGATTGAAGAATTCTTTATAAAAAACGACTACTTCTGCCGGAAAAAGTAGTAGTTGAAGGACATCTTTAATTATAACCGTTGGACATTGCAGAAATATTAATCTTAATATATATAAATCTCGTGTCACAATGTTTGTCCTCAATGGACTCCTAAACTACTTAACCGATTTTAATCAAATTTGCACACCATGTGCAGTTCGGTCCAACTTGAGAGATAGGATAGCTTACATCTCAATTTATGAGACGCAGACGAAGTTGCGCGAGTCAGCTAGTAACTTTATAAATTCCAGTGTATAAGTGGGTAGGTAAGTGAGCTGTTTGTTCTTAGATGCAGAAGCAGCTTCTAGGCATACGCCTGCGCTGGCATTATGATCCTCCGCATAAGGAAATGTCAATAAAACAACTTTCATGCGCCCGAGCGACTAGTAGTTCCTGAACTATAAACCGCGTGCGCAGTCTAGCCAGTTTAGAAAGTGGAAACTGGGGAGCGTGCGCAGACGACGCATTAGCGCATAGATTTCTCGGGATTCTCTCGCGCTTTCCACTGACATACTTTTACGGTGATATTTACGGCATTACTATAAATGGTATGTGTCAATATAATAAGACTTTTCACGTTGTTAAACTTAAATAGCTCACAAGCGTCGCCGTTGAAGTGCATAATACTCTTTAAGCAGACAATAACTTTGTCAAGAAAACCAAAATGCTATATTGTTTTTATTATCATTTTAGATGATACTATTGAAACTATCCCCGAAATAAAGCAAGACCAAATCCAAAAGTACAAAATTAAGGACAGGGTTAAACAAATCGCAAAAGTCAATGTCGTAATCACCGTTTCAATCATTAGAAGGGCTCAAATTATTTGAAGGCAACGTTTAAGGTCACATGGTTGGCCTCGATACCTTGTCGCTGGTACAGCTAAATGTACTCGTCGATTTCAAAAGTTAGAACCTTGGTGATCTAATTTCCCCTCATTGAACATTCAAAGGGCGTTACAAGCATGACGGCCCTTCAAGGGGGCCTTAGTCTTCCATTATTATAAACCGGTCACTGATTATTATTGTTCTATTATTATTCTTTTCTTTTGTTATATTTTTCACATTATTACCATGCTCTTTGATTCAAATGTTGTTTGTTCTTGGGAATCGTTTACAAATAATATCATATCGCACAATTTACCTAATTGAATAAATATACACAAGATTAACTCAATAATCACGATAATTGTCAGTTTACATGTCTAGACGTATAGCGATTCAATTTAGTAAGAATTTAATGATATAAATAATGGCAGAAAAAAGTTAAAACATCAACTTCAACTTACAACTGTTACACTGGTTCCACCAGATAGTTTTTTCTCGTGTATTTTCTTCAGTCTTCTTATTTTCAGTCTTCTTTAGTTTTTTCTGTATTTTTTTACACTTTTCCTTAACACTAAACTCAGTCTTTGGGGCACCCATGTCCACTTTGTCTTTTTTAACTTGAAATCCGAACTTTCCGCTTCCCATCTTGATAAGTTTAGCACATAGCGTTCGATTCACATCAGCACAGTGTGCACGTATTGGTACATAACCCTTCCCACTGTCGCCTAGGGCATGATCTCTGTCGGCTGGATTGTTTAAAATGTTAAAATTATGACTGTACTATATAAGTACACGTTCGCCACTCGAGTGTCGTAAAGATATTCGATATCGAATTATTTTGTTGCGGAATGAAACGGAATCCATAAAACTAAAAGGTTTTATAGAGTTATCTCGAGGAGGCTTTGGCCTTGTAGGGTTCATTAACACTATTCAGTCGATAACTGAAATATAATCAAGCACCTGATTCTGTCGGGGGCTTATCTAGTTTGAGTCACTCCAGGTGAACCGATTAGGTACAGTTTTGTGAAATTGAAATTAGTTGGGAATGATAATTAGGTGCGTTTAACATAATTTTTGCGCGTCGGTGATTCTAGATACAGATGAGATAAAGAGTCGTTTACGAATCCAATAATGTAAATTGACGATATTTTCCACGTCAGTGAAGCGCGACCCTTATGCACGACAGAGGTATTATTCGATTGTAAATATCAATCTAGAGCTCGCCATTTACTTCTGTGATTGTTGCAACTTTGTGAGTAGGCACTACTAAATGCTTTGTTGTGGTCGTGATTGGACAGTTAGTGTTACTTCTGAGAACCAACTTAATAGGCACTTAGGCAAAACTCGGTTTAAAACAGTGCAAAGTTAAGAGCACTAACTTGTAGTAATAAACAATTAATTGTTATTTGCATTCACGAGTAATTGTCGAGTTACGCTGACATACGGAATAAGGAAGAGACTACTAAAGACCCTAAGATAGTATCTTCGTTACAATAAATTCATTGGTGCAGTGTCGAGAAGAATAATTGATAAGTTAAAACCAAGATTAAGTAAACGACGTCTGGTAATCTGGTAAGGTAGGTATGGGCTCAGTATGGTTATTAAAGAAGGAAACATTAAATCGTACTAATATTAAAGATGCGAAAGTTTGTGAGGATGTCTGGATGTATGGATGTTTGTTACTATTTCAGGCGAATTGCGAAAACTACCTACGATGACGGGATTTGAATGAACTTTGGCACATCGGTAGTCCTAGATTAACACACACATAGGATACTATTTTTTTATTAAAACTTTATGCACAAGTAAAAGCTGCACGAAGGCGGACTTAAAGCTTGGGCATTTGCTTTCTTGTTTTAGATTTTTTTTCAATTTTTATTCTTTTCTTTTATCTTTATTTTTATCTCGATTTTAGGATCTCGTGGAGCAGTTACTGAACTGCACGCGGGTGAAACCGCGGGTATAAGCAAGTAATTCACATAATTAAACGTCATCTCTGTGAGTGCATGCTCTCGGGATAAAAACCATGAATACAACCATGGACATTAATGGCTGACGGTTCAATTACACATAAGGCCAGTGATACATACGCGGAGAGCTTTTAAAACTTTATGATAATTTAAATTAGCTTGCCGATTACTTCAGAATAGTATAATTACTTTGATTAACCGCGGTTAGTCAAAGCAATTATACTATTATTATGTCCACTTTAATGTTTTTAAGTTGGAATGATTAAAAGGGCCATAATTGTTCTCTTGCTCTAATCACAATCTATTTGGGGTCGGCGCAGCATGTGTTCTACTTCTAATACTTCTCTAAAGGGTGTAAAACACCTCGTAACAAAGTCGAAAAGCACTTGTTTTCCCCGTTATTGGGATCATTTTTTTCTTCTACACCATACCTGGGAACCTTCTAGTTACAGAGATATTGGGGGTTAAAGTTACAAAAAAAAAAAAAAATTATACGTTTTTTTTTTTTAATACAAGTTTTTATTGTACATTTTTTACTTTAAACACCTCTATGACCCCATACTATTCAATCCATCCATCAACACAATGTTTTAAGTGCGTTACATTGAGTTATACCACAAAACATAATTTTTACACCCCAAAAAAGAATTGTTTCCCAGCAATAGCTTTTGCGTAAATTAACCTAGTTTGATGTACAGAATGCTTGGTTGACGGCTTTGTGATGAGGTGGTTTACACCCTGTATTTTTCATCATCTCATCAGACACTTCTTTTCTTGCCATATCATTCTTAACACAGACTATCATTGTTTTTTTTGGATTTCCTTCACTCATATACCTATCCACATTCATACTCCGAACTTTCCTCACGGCATTTTTCTCATTCCTCCGCACCACATGTCCAAATAACGACAACCGATAACCACATAATTTTTCACTGGAACCACTTTCAGACTATACTCATTTCTTACTTTATCCATCCGCGTAACTCCACACCTCCCAAGAATAATAAATATTTACCACTTTAATTTTGAAAACGTTAAAAATGATGTTAAAATTGTTGGGCAGTCAATAAAATTAATATTATTTTGTTATTAATAACTTCCGATATTATTATGATGAGAATTCAGTGATTTTACTCGGCAGAAGATATACTTTACAAGCTCATGGTATAATACTTTATTCATGACTATAAACTGCATTTTTTCGTAAAGACCTTTTTGCGCCTTGGTACTTATTTGCCAATAAAATATCGATCACAATGAATACCGTGAGGTTTCCTTGAAATACAGCTTTGATTGAGTGCTGCTGTTTTATTTAGGTCACAGACAAAAAAATAGTCCTTGCAACAAACTCCTATGATTCAGTTCTAAATAGTTTATAGGAATCATCATTCGGCTGCCCTTATAGTTTCATTTGGCTGCCCTTATAGTTTAATTCGGCTGCTCTTCTAAGTATTCCAGCCAAAAAATCCCGACGAAAGAAAAATTTCGACAATTAATGAAATACCTCTTTAAAGTCTACTTTACCGTTAGCAAGTTAAGAATGGAAGACGGTGCCTACGTGTGGATCCTAATTCCTACCAGACGAAGACCTGTGAGCATGTAACACTTAACTCTAACTCTACAAACAGGGTGCCAATTCTGTAACGTAACGTTAAGCAACACGCCATTGACACTCTATCGACACACTACAGACATTATGTTGCCACTGTTGCAAATTTGGTATTCTGCAAAACCTCAACGGCGTTTCAGCGGTGTCTCAGCAGTGTGTCGATAATGTGGCAGTTCGACACAACTGTCAAATATAGGTACTAGTTACAGACAACCGTAACTTTGGCCATCATGGTGACATTGACAGATTATAGTGGAGCAGAATTCCAATTATTACAATAATCTTGCTATGGCGTTTCAATGGTATTACAGTCGTAAGTCAATGACCATAAAAAATGAGGAATACCAAATGTCAATGATTAGCCGATTGAGACACTACTGACACACTAGAGACACACTATTGACAAGTTAGTTATTTTACAGAATTGGGCCCCCAAGCCTTAGTATGACACCGAAAGCAGCAAAAATTCTGCGACTCATTTTACGTGACTCACAGCTAAAAAATTACCCTCAAACAAAAAAAATACAATTTATTTAGTATCAACACAGCATAGTCTTCTACTTCCGCACCTACTTCTGTATTAGTCGGCCATGCAATCTCAGTACTTAAGGGGCCGGCGGAGTATGCGTTTTTAATACAAACGTAATACCAAAATAAAACATATTTTGAAAGGACAATGACAAAGACGAGATAAGAGGAAAATTAAAATTTATTTTTCTCATAACCCTTGTTCAAGTCAATGTCCATTCAAAATATGTGTTTGGGATCCTATATAATTATTCTGTAATCCAATCAAAACAAATACACACTACCTTAAGAATATGTTTGATTTACAAATTATTTTGGTATTACGTTTGAACTACGCATGCTCCGCAGGCCTCTTAACATAGGCACAGGACGTATGTATATCTAATACCTTTTGTAGCAGATCGTGCCTACATGGTAGATACCTACTTGGTTTCGCATAGGACAACAAGCTCCTAATCCATGCATTGGATGCAAGGAGCATGCTGACCTATTAACAGCTTCCATATTCGTACCCAACTAAAAGTGAAGCAATATTTGATATATTTCCTATATCTACGTAGCTAAATCAAATCAAAATCTAAATCGTATATAAATATGATTTTATTGAATGTCCTTCTTTCTTATTCGTTATCGTATTAAAATTATAATGTAATTGTGTGTTTATTTATTTATTTTAGTTATGCACACAAAAAGAACAAATAGAAAGATTATAACATAAGTTAGGAGTACAAAGTCACAGCTTATTTCAAAAGAAATTTCTACTAGCAGGCCTGCGGGAGAAAATAATTATTAATATGGACAGTAATTTAATTTTTCTTTTCGTTTTTTCGTTAAATCAACTCTCCGTGTGATACAATTATCTACCATACACAAAAAAAGCATTATGTGATTCCTTTTTTGCTGATGGGAAATGATCAAATAACATGGATAGGTTTTAGTCAGTAAAAGTCGGGAGTTGGGACTGTTCTTAGCTATGTTTTGTGAAAATCGGTCCAAGATGGCCGCCGCCAAAAATGGCGGTCTACATAATTTATTTAACAATTTCCTCAATATGGGTATCAAATGAAAAGGCTTTACTAGTAGAACACTATATGCTACAATCAATTTCAAATCCAAGATGGCTGCCACCACAAAATGGCAAATAACTTTTTATTCTCAACTCCCTCAATAGGGGTACTTATTGGAGAAGGAAAAAACTTTGAAACCCAATGAGTCGGGGGTTTTTTAATTTTTTTATTTAATGTAACTTGTTTTAGCCTGAATAACTTCTTAAGTAAGTAAACGAATGCAGTGTTCAAATTCATTTCTAATTCTATGTGAGCTCATTAATCTTCGATCTCGGCCAGTTTCAACACGTCGGTCACGAGATTGGCCACAGTTTCGGTCAACAGTCAACACCGATAAAACAGGAACAAAGCGGCCATTATAGTCATTAATTGGTCCGTTGTTACGTCCGCCTATAAGCCATATTTCATCTAACAACTGGCACTAACTATTCGTACTTAACTTGAAATAGTGAACGTTTGGTTAATGCGAACAATTTGTCGGTATTATTCTTCGGTTATGACGAGAATGTGACAAGAGTATTGGAAGCACGGTGCCTTGATTGTTTTCTTGCTAGTTTATTGATTTATATATCACTAGCAGACGTCACGCGGTTTCACCCGTGTAGTTCTCGTTCCCGTGAGACTTCATAGATAAAATATAGCTTATGTTACTTGCTGATAATGTTGCTATCCATTGCTGAAGGAATTTTTAAAATCGGTCCAGTAGTTTTTAAGTTTACTCGTTACATACAAAAATATAAATCTTTCCTTTTTTCAATATTAGTGTGATAGTATCGTCAGTTCTTCAATTGTTTTCTATCTTCTTAGAATATTATGCCACTGAAATCCGCCAGTATAATAAAATTGAAATAAAGTGACTTTTATAAAGGATAACTTTTTCAAATGAGATTTAGGGTCACCATCCAGCCTGCCGGGGCTGCGGGACTGCGAAAGAAGTACCGCGGCCCCGGAACGTAAAGGGTGAGGAAGGAATATGGATGGTTTTTAGTCAGTAAAAGTCTGACACTCCCTCCCGCTCGCCCAGAGTGGGAGGGATTTGAAAAAAGGGTCACCATCCAAAATAGGGTGCCATTATTAAAAAAAGCTTTTATATCTAATAATTTCATTACGATTCGATATTTCCACCAATCCTACATACACACCTACATTAAAATTTCATAATAATTCAACATCTATAAGTTTAGGCATTTCACCGAACCGTGTGAAAAGTGAAATACGGTAAATATTTAGCAGTACTCTTCATATAATGGCTCATTGTATAATAATTTCAGATGGGAAATTCGAATCTTCTATCTTTGTTATGAACAGTGATGCGTCGTCCATGTAGGTATGCCAATAGTTCTCGGAATTGATATGCAATACAACAGATGTTGGTAGCTGTCACATTATAATATCATAATTACTGAACAAATTGATTAAAAATAAGAGCACATTATTTATTATTGATTGATTTTAGTCTGTAGTAGAACAGTTTCCTACGTTGAATTGCGTTCAAAAGAGTTTCTCGTCTCAATTTCCTTCTATTTCTGCACAGTCAGCCAGCTACCGTAAATACCTCATTATAGAAAACTATCAAGCCATTCAATAGGGACTAATCAAACAATCAGGTATTTCCGCTATCGGCACATTCACACCTAACGGTGACTCTGATATTTTGATCTGGTTCACGAAACAATAAAATTATACGCCTGTCATCAAAACTTGTTATACCGTAGGCCTATTCAAGTGTCATCACCCTCATTTATTTACAAGCTTAATAATCTGCATCGTGGCCATATACAGTAGTGCCACTGAGGCCAATGAACATAATCGGTATGTGGAATAGCATTGTGATGTACACAATTGCAGTGGAAATTCAACGACAATAATACAAATACTTCGACAGGAATTCCAAGTACTATTGTAGTATTAGATCGAGCAATAACAAAACGCGGGTTCAACGACCCGAGAGCGCAGCGTGTTTTGATAAGGTCGTCAATTCGCAATTCGCGATTTTTTTCCGAGAGAACCGCGGTTACAGTTAAAAAAGCGCTAAGCGGTCAAACGCGGACCGTTTTAATTACTTCATAGTCACGTACTTGTAGTAAAATTTTACCGTTAATGGAAAGTGATATGACAAACCGGACGCCGTTCGATATTGGACCCAAATTTTTTTGGAGATTGCGGTACAACGTATAGTAGCGATCAGATGCGCCATCAAGCCATACTTGTAGTTTTTATTTTGTACAGAAACAGGCAGCCAGCCTAAAATAGTTTGGCGATGCATTTACCAAATCAAAACAAACATACCCTCGTGGTGAAATACGTAATTAATCCGATTTACATTTTTATTGCCATCCGTATAACTTAATGCGCCGATCGGCAGTGTTTAAATGCAAATCGAACTATCGCCATTCTATTCGCAGCGGACTATGTACTTTCGAGCACAAACATGTTTCAGGTAAAATAATTAGAAAAGAGGAACTTTTATTTCAAATAAAAAAAATATAAAATAACTGGTCAATAACCTTTTAAGGAATATTATAGTGGATAAATTAGCAATTCAAGTCACATTAATACACCGGAAAAAATCGGAATGAAAATTACAGTTTTGAATGATCCAATCTATCAATCCGGAACCATTGAAAAGTCAATGACTGCATTTATTTTTTATGGTTGTCAATCAAGATTCGTGTTTGGTTAGATTTACCTCTAGCTTAATTGAAATCAAATAAAACACGAAACACTGAGTAAGCGCCATTTATATAAATGTGCGCGGTCATTGAAACTTGAGATGCGTAATGTTGATGAAATCGTGAATAATTTGAAACCGATTAATATCATCAATAATGATTTTGCACAGAACATTACGTAAGCAAGTACCAATGTTCGAACACGAATGCACTTCCTAGGCGTTGCGCCCGCGCATACGAAATGAGACACCCACGGCAAGTGAGTCACGTCCACACGCGCCTGCGGCCCTACTTTACTATTGTACATACATTATGTACAAGCAAAGACAATAATGTTGTTTATTGTGCAGACTTCATCGTTCAAATGATGATATTAAATGTCTACAGGATGTCTTTACTGTTTCTTAGAACGTTTAGGGCTAATATTAGCTCGGCTAAAAATGGTGTTTCAACTTTGTATGGGATGGTAACTTTATGACGACTCAACAGTCAGCACTCATATTCATTTAGGTTTTAAACGAATGTGCAAAACGCTGTCAGAACTAAAGGCCAATTAATAACAGAGGCAGCTGCAGATAAAAGTACAATATTTTGAAGGGTCCATCAAGCGAAGAACGTTATTTATGAAAAGAAGAAAAAAAAAACTTTTTTTAAAGTTTAAGGTCAAACGTTTCTGTCAGGGGCGAGTTTAAACGAGAAAAGGGTTTGATTTTTTTTTGTTCTGCGAATACATGTAGTTCCCTTCAATTTGTATGAAGTAACCTTCGAATGGCGGACAGAGAACAAGGCAACTTTAGATCATTTATCTTCGTTACACAGGACGTAAGACGTCGTGTTGACTGAATACGTTGCAATTTCATTGGCAGTGCTCACGGCCTATGACATGAATATAATTAGTAATAATAATCACGGTTCACTCGCCAAGCCGCGATGCCGATGGGAACGTGTAACTCCAATACTTTCTTTGGTTGAGTATAGAGTCATCGCACCTTTTGTTGGCAGAAATTTGGGACTGAATTGTGACTAATAATAAAAAGGGATTGCTAGCATTAATTGGCTTATTGATTGAGATTGAGACCAAGCCAAATTCAGACATAGTTATTGGCAAAACTAACAAACAATGTATTTTCTACATAAAAGATAAGTTGAAACTATATCCCGTAAATATTTTTCGAAGTACGCCAATCACAAATATATACCTAAGTACCTAATTAACGTCACAGAAGAACAAACTATAAATTAAAACGAAATAAGATCTCTGATACTTTACCACTTAAAGCCTGAAATGCTGCCTATTAAAGTTCTATGTCATGAGAACCATCTTCATCAGTAACTCTCATTAGTAACGAGAGAAATGAGTCATTATGCACATGTCATCTTTAGACATGAAGACATAGGTCAGTTGCATTGTATTTATAATACCCTTTTCCTCAAATAGAGCTGGACTGGGTTTTATTCCTCGTTTTCCTCATCGAGAAAGCAGGTGTGCGCTAACGAGACAACCAGTATCACTTGGCCCTAATGTCGAATCGAGTGTCCCCTTCCTATCTCGCTCAGACTCACACCCATTTTATGGACAACTACGTCGACGATAGCAATTTCGAGAATTCTAAATTTAAAGGCAATTCGATCAAGTTCAGTGTCATTGTCAAGTGATATAACTGAAGCAGTTTATATCTTTATAACAATGCCACTCGAATCTTGAGTGCTTGCAATTAAGTTCAAGTGACGTTCTACATTATTATTCTTGATGTGTTCCTTGAAGAGATAAAAGTTATTCGCGCTACTTTTTTAAGTGCATGTGGGTTTATAATGTGAGACAGAACAAAGATTCCCTTCAGAGCGCTGGTGACCTACAAACGCACAATGGCTATCGAATTTCTACCATAGCTAGAGCAAGTCGTGAATCGTGATCACCTCAACCACGACTGCATTAGATCGCGTCTTGTGTATTAAAATTAAACGATAAAGCCTTGATTATAGGCTTATGAATGTTACCTATTATGAGTATTTGCTGGGTCCGAAGTCACTATCTAAGTTAGTAAAGCGAATATCATTTCAGGCTGTGAAACAATAATCTTCTGACAAAATCGAAACATAAATGGCTAAATACAAATGATGTGGGTATCATAGAGTAAGATTAAAATAATATAATTTATGTTTCTTTTAGAAAAAATATAATATTAATATCAAATGGTATGAAAAATTGCAATTGGATTCCGTAATCAAGCGTAACGCAACAAAAAAAAAACGGTTACAGTAAAATTATCAAAGCTATCGCAGACGTAGGTAATGAACCGCATGACGTCCGTAGTTGCAGTTAAAAACAATGACAAAACTAAGGCAACATGCAAAAATAGAAAACACAAAACAGAAAATACGACAACAAACATTGCGACATTCGAGCGGCGACAACATACACTCTCCCGGCAAACTCGTACACTTTACCTATAAAATTTGTAAACACTCAGAGTTTCGGTTATCGCGAGTCGGTAATCGTCACTAGTATCGTATGCGTCGTCAAAGCTACCGGGCCGGTGAGGCGGGATCGCGGTAAGCGCGTGCGCAGGCTAGTACGCGCGGCCGTTGCGCCGGCCGTCCGTTGCGACAATGCGCTTCCATATTGCCGTGTGCTGCCTCCCCCAGTCTCACCAATTGCCTAGCCACCTCTCTCTTTTGAGTTGTCACGGGTCGGGCCAACGGTAAGCACTCAGGCTCGCACTTTGCTATCTTTCATCAGTGTTGAAAGCGATTGATGTATTTGCAAGGGTGTCATATAAATCTGAACCTGGCTTTGATTTATATCCGGGATTAATCATGAAATATGAAACGAGGTGGCACGAAACAAGGCTTGTAGGATCTTTGTTAAGAAACAGCTATATTTCAAAATGGATCGACATAAAACTTTAATACTCGTAGGCAACATTTCAGGCTTCCATTTGATCGCGTGTTTAGCATCATGTAAAATCAGAGGTCAAACGGAGCGGATATCGTGTGCACAGCATTATTGAGATGGATCGATTGAAATCTTAACCGTGATCAGAAATAAGGCAATTACTACTGTATGAGAAGAATGGAAATTAAATGAACAATCTCATGTTAAAAATGCTCGATTAACACCTACTGGACCCAACTGATCTGAAGAGCAGGAAACATCAAATCGAACAGAAGAAGAACACATAGCTAGGCTAAGATTGATTTAAGGCAAACCAACCACATTAATTTCCTGGGTAAATAACAATAAAACGTCGAACGATTGCATTCCGAATTTACCTAGTTTCTCTACAATCAATAGCAACTTGTACTATAAAGCCGCTTTAGCGCTGTTTGTTTAATTTAGGCTAGCCACACAAATCTTTAACAACTATTATATTAATACACAAGACTATCTTTAGCTATGCGTGCATTGTTATGTATTTATGAAAAACACTTAATCATTAATTGAAGTGCAGTTGGAGTATTCTTGGTTGTGTTCCTGTATTTAATTGAATGTGGGTGGAATAGATATTGAATAGTACCTAACTAAAATGACATAGTACGTAGATCTATATCATGCTTTGGTTCCGAATACAGATCTCATTGATGAATGCCGAAAGCCAAATCAAATTGTCTACAAAATTACTGTAAAGGAAAACTAATTAAGTTGTGACTGGAGTTTCAATAGTGGCAAAGATACAAAGCGATGAGACTAAAAACGATTGTTTGAATCAATTGGCCTGACATAAGTATCGTGCAATAAACAATTTAACAAACAAGGAAGCACCTACAATCATACTTCATTCAATCATAATCATTGCAATCATTAACCTGACGTCATTCATTTGCCTTGCTATTATAGTGATTTACGGGAATGGTCAATGTTCAGTACCAGACGACGATGTAACAAAGTATCATCATCTGCTTAGACTTTTACCAACTATGTTGGAATAGGATTCCAGTCTCACCGAATGCAGTAGAATACCAGTATTTTTCATGGAGCGACTGCCTGACCTCCACAACCCAGTTAGTATAACAAGGTAATACGATACCTCTTGGTAAGACTGGTTGTCAGACTTTTTGGGCCACTGACTACCTGTAACAACTGCCAAAGATCCACAAATGACAGCCGGTGCCCACTGCTTAACGTGCTTTCCGAGGCACGGAGGAAACTCTGTATGTAAAGGGTGGTTACCCAACCATATGAATATTTTGCAAGTCTGCATTATAAGAATGTTGTCCTTTCAAAGCTAAACAGGACTCCAATAAGTATAAGGAAACCGTAGAGACCGCATAGTCCAGTGGCTCAGACTACAATAGCACATTAAAAATTATGGCTTAGCCCTGCCACGCACTGTCACTCAGAATCTTTAAATTGTTGCAGTTGAGAGATTCGACCTCTCTTAAACTTTTTGGATTTTTGTATGATGAAACAAGCCTAGTAAAATATAACTTCGAATTTTGATGGGATAAAAAGAATTACTGTGAGGATAAACCATAAAATCAAAGTGGAAGTAATACAGTACACGGTTGCTAAATCTCAAGTTCTGTGCTAGACATTCCAAAACTTAAATCTCTTTGGGTAAGCAAAGATATTATATACAATGATTGGAAGATTGAATGTCCGATTTGTAAAAACTACCATCGTTTTAATGATTTTTCATTAACATAAGCCGGACTACATTTTTTTATATTTCACCAATGATTCAGTCTAGAACGCAAGAAAAAGTGGCATACAAATTTGGGCATTGTCCATAACAAAAGCCCCCTAAAACCCACCCTTCAATACATCAACGCTACAGACGAGACGCCACAATCTCCCTAGCAACACCTCTTTGTCTGTTTAGGAACTCGGAAAATTACAAGTTATCATTTTTATCGAACACAGGATTATGACTGACATCAAAATATTTGTACCTAACCTATTTTGTTTTTATGTCTAGTATGATTCGCGATTTTTGTTTGTCCTTGATTAGAGTTGAATCAACGATAACAATAAAGCAGATAATCCTTCCCACGTTTACAAAATCATATCTAAAGACGTGCCTATTTCAGATATCAACATAAACATAATAACTTAGGACATCAAAGCTATTGACTGATGATTCCTTTGCGAACGTTAACATGAACACGCAACTCTTACGAAATCCGTAATATAAACATTGACATAGGCATTAACCGTGTCAATGCAGTAAAACAAACAGACGTACAGTTCGCAAGGGCGTCGAAATAGACCGAACATATTGGCAGAATCAGTGCTAATTTGTATTTGAAATACATGAAAATGTTTAGTCGAATATGCTAGGAACGTGATGTATGTCGCGTTCGGAGAGCAGCTAACAGCATCGATGCAAAAGGACCGGCTTAGGTCGTTGACCCGCTTTTCTACCGTAGTCACTACAAGCCTTTACATTTCATTTCGGATAGGCCTATGTCCGGTAGTTCTGTATAGCGGATTGTGTGCAAAGTTAAATTTGTTTTGAGATTTGCTATGGTGAATTCAGAATAGAGCCAAATTTTTGATAGATTTCAGAACCAATAATCTAACGAAGGAAGACCAGTAGACACAGTCGAATGCTGTAGACAGTGATGCATTGACCAAAGAAATCACCACCGCCGATTTAGTAATGTGCTGCAGGGATAATAGTTGAATATACATATAGCAAAAGAGATGCTTGACAATCTACAAGTAAATATTATAAAGAAACTAATATAGCTACAGCTAATTTTGAGATTAACCCTGAAACAAACTCTTAATTATTTCAGTACAAAACACACAAAAGATCAAGGTACGCAATAAAAACTTCACTAAGGTGAATTGCCCAATTATATGAAAGACATTGCATTTTAAAAACATATTGTCTTGGAGCTGTTTAGCGGAACTTCGGTGATTTGCCAACTGTTCTGTACTCTTGGTAGGTGTAATTTGACGTGTAATTTGGTGGGCACAATAAAGTGAGGCAAACAGCCAATGATGTAACGAAAATAGAGAGACAGGCATCATTCAGTTTTATTGACAGGAGTATCTTAGTAGGGTGAAGTTTTAGTAATTCTCGCCAGCATGTAAAGCCAAGTCAGAGACCCATGGGCAGCATAAGAACTCTGACACCTACAGTACTTTCACAGTTTTTTATGTCTTGTGACTGGGACTGTAGCAACATTTAACTTTCATCTTTGTTTCGACAATTCAAAAGCGCCTGTAACTGGCCTACTTGAAATATATGCTTTGATTTTGATTTTGACACGAACCTAAACTCTAAACAACACGGACAAGAAAGTTCAAACAAATGTAATAGCAAAAGTAGTTGGTGACGAAGGCACAAAAACATGAAAAACTTGGTATCGTCTAGGTTGTAATAGGTAGAAGCTGTGAATGGCAGCAGAAGTAAACAACCTTTTGTTGACACAGATCACAAACTGGGAAGTCATCAAACTCCTGCCCTTATACCAATCTATTTGGGTTCGGCGCAGCATGTCTTCATCTTCCATATTTCTCTATTAACCGTTATCTCAGCAGTAACCTTCTTTCTATACTTGCTGCCAGTTTAGATCGCAATAACGGTCATTGACCCACCTACATCTACATTCCCAATTTCCCTTGGTCACGGAATGACGCGTGAACGGCTGGACCGATTTCACTAATTCTTTTTTTGTTGTGTTTGTTATTGTGAGAAGATGGTTCTTATGAAAAAAAAATGTAGTAGGTAGATAGTAGAAGGTAGGTAGTAGTAGGTAGGTAGTGGTAGGTAGTAGTAGGTAGGTAGTAGTAGGTAGGTAGTAGTAGGTAGGTAGTAGTAGGTAGGTTGGTATTAGGTGACATGACAACGTCAGTCGGGTCAGCTAGTTTATTATCGTCATCTATCGTGATCTTCAAAAACAATAGATGGTTCATTTGTTTTGGTTCGTACGAAGAGATATTAGGAAAGGGGCAATGACCGCAATTGCACTCTTTAACTGGCAGCAATTATAGCTATATCAGCCTTTAGACAGTCAATCCATCGTTTCTTTTCAGAAACTGGTTAGTATGAATCTAAAACATCTAGTGTATCTACAGATAACTATAGACAAACCAGAGAAGGTCCTATATGTTGGCCAAGTGCCAACTTGCTGAACAGTAGACCCCATCCACATCACTCACAAACACCCCGGTCACATTTATCCACACTTTTCTTAGAACGCATTGAGTGTGACTCAATTTAACTTAATTTTTTAATTTATAAAATTGCAAATCCTTTTAATGTACATACTTGATACCACGTAGACATTTTTTTATTTTTTTTATTACTTTTTAATTTTTATGTTTGTAAATACTTCTAATGCATGCCAAATCTTATAATGTACCTATTTTTTTAGTCTATCGTCTTTTTACATAATTCTCTATTAATTGAGAGGTCTGGCTCTTGTGAAACTCCTAGTACAAGAGCCAGAGCTACACTGATGTTTGAGAAATAATTTGTCAATAAAGATTTATTATTTAATATTATTATTATAATAACTCACGAGTTTTCGGTATGGAAAGCAATGTGCCTTCGCTTCTCCAAAGGGTAGCCCTATCCGGGGTCTTACAAAGTAAATTCTGCAAATCTCGTGGTATGTGTAAACACTTTGGCGCAACGCCTGGACGGTGACAATCTAAATTGCAAGGCTAGCATGAGCGGCGATTTTCAAAGACTTCTTGTAACTGTTGTCTCACGTTTTATAAGTAAATAGAACTGTTTTACATTTAAATTGTATCTTCAACTACACGCTCTCGATTTGGTTTTATATCTAAGTCACGTATCGTCGAACTTTATAAGAATTCGGTATTATCATCCCTAGTAAAGTTGAGGAAAAAGCTTCACAAAATAGTACTGAGAATAAGGTCCTTTTTCACATGACCAACAAATATAGGTACATCCGTACGTCCTGTCTGTATTCGTAGAAGAAGCAATTCAGGCTGAGATAATAATAGGGACCGAGCCTTGCAATTTCTCAGCTACAATGCCAACCTTCGAAGACTGAGTTTCCTCAAAGAAAAACATACCGAAAATCGAAGTGAGTTCGAACTGAGAAATTACCTACTTACTTCTTTTGGTAACCTTTCAATCTCTTCATCATCATCATCATTTCAGCCGAAAGACGTCCACTGCTGGACATAGGCCTCCCCCAAGTGTCACCACATTGACCGGTCCCTTGCGACTGGCTTCAAACGGATTCCCGCAACCTTCACCAGGTCATTGGTCCACCTAGTGGAAGGTCTTCCAACGCATCGTCTTCCGGTTCCCGGTCGCCACTGCAGAACTTTTCGACCCCATCGGCCATCCGTTCTGCGAACAATGTGACCTGCCCACTGCCACTTTTGTTTGGCAATTCTTCGGGCTACGTCCGCCCGTTGCCTTTCAATCTAGGTAGACATTATCCCAGACACATACGTTACATTCGAGTCACGTCTTTTTCGTCAAGTTGAGAAACACGGACCTACCTCAACTACCTACTTTAAATAATGCAGACCCATACTAATATTTTTAATTATAAAGCAGAAGAGTTTGTTTGTTTGGTTGAGCGCGCTAATCTCAGGAACTACCGGCTCGAATTGAAGAAAAAATTGTGTTGGATAGTCCATTTATCGAGGAAGGCTTTAGGCTATATAACATCACGCTACGATTACTAGGAGCGGAGCAGGAATGAAAAATGTTGCAAAAACGGGTATTTTTTTTCTTTCGTTTTTCTCACTTATGTGACGCAGACGAAGTTGCGTGGGTCAGCTAGTCATTAATAAACAGGAAGTCAATATAAACACTAATTGATATGACGACATAACATTTGCATACCCGAGAATATACTCCATCGATACTCATAAAACGGAGAGCTTCCTTTTAGTTTTACTGCAGTTTTTCAATATCGTCTATAAAATCGAGCTTTATAATTAGACCTATATTTAATTAACAAGGCTATATAAATGAGAAGAATATTAATGAAAAAGAACTATAATATAAAGGGTGTACAACACCTCTTAACGAAGCCGAAAGGCACTTATTCTCCCCGTCATTACGATAATTTTTTTGTTCCACACCATACCTGGGACCCTTCTAGTTACGGAGATATGGGGGGTCAAAGTTCCAACTTTTTGACAAAGTTTTTTTTTTAAATACAAGTTTTACAGTACGATTTTTAACCACCTCTACGACCCCCGTACTATTCAATCCATCCATCAGCACAATGTTTTAAGTGCGTCATTGAGTTACCACAAAACATGATTTTTCACCCCAAAAAAATAAGTCGTTTCCCAGCAATATATTTTGTGTAAAGTTACATAGTTTGATGTACAGAATGCTTGGTTGAAGGCTTCGTGATGAGATCGTTTACACCCTGTATAAAAGAGACCGATGTAATTTTATCAAAATAACCTACTCGAGTACTTACAAACCATTTTTTTTTATAAACCATTAAAAAATCGTTACATCAAACTGGCTCATAGAATGAACCTTTTCTCTGTTTAGACCCGTCCATTCGAAATGCAGTGTGAGAATTAATTCTTAACTCTTTGTTGCGATGACTTAAGTAAGCCATTCACACACCAGGGCAGTCTTCAAGTTCACATGCTATTTCTAAATCAATGGACCATAAACTCAGTAAGCTCACGACTAGTAGGTAATGTTAAAGCTTTAAAAATAAAAAATAAACAAACTATCAAAACCATTTAAGGGTCAATTTTCCTTCAGCCAATCTCACGATTTACTTGACGACAAGCGATAAATCGCAAGGTGTACTGCCAGCTTTAAAGAAATGGCAATATTAAATTGTATAGAATCGAATTTTATTGGCAGGCTACTCACACACTTCGTTACACTGAAATTACAGTTTACCAACAAACCCATACCGCGGGAAAAAAGCATACCCGCAGGTGGGAGCAGAAAAGTGAAAGACACGATTATAACTCCCCACAATAGTGTCATTAATCCTTTATGGGTTCCTCGACCCCAGTTCTCGAGTGATAGACAATGGTGGTAGTCGTGTTTGTGAGCTGAATTAATGCGTATGCACATGCAATGGGAAGCGGGACTCGACCAGCCTTGAACTTGTGCATGCACTTCTATGCAAGCAATGAATGCGAAAGCAGTCGCCATTTCTAGTCGGCACGTCATGTAACGCGTACGTAAAACCCGACACGCAGCGTTTTCCAACTAGCATGACACAGAACGCACCTACGCGTCTTTCCCACTGCGGCCGGGCTGAATGTACTCCGCGCTTTCATCTGTGACACACAGTGTCCACAAGCCGATAACACTGAAATATGTTAATTAAGCGTTGACGACGCTGTATCTAAGTGCACTCGCAGATAAATATAATCCTCTACTATTTCAATAACAGGTAGATCATAACTGTAGAATACCTGATACAAATTAATTTAAATTTAAAAACGTGTATTTTCGCATTTTAGTATCATTATCTCATGCGATGAAATGATATAACTCAAGTTATAAACGGTTTTTAGTTCACGATGTAGATGATCATTTTAATAGAATAAAAAAAAATATTCTGTTTTATTTTAAATGAGCAGCTGAAAATCTCTAAGCATTAGTAAAGTGAAATGCCGGATTCACCTTGTTAGTCCACAGCTACAAATGTTATAAGCTAAGCAGTTGGTGTAAATAAAACTTCTACGTTTAAATAACCATGTTTTATACTAATCTTAGCAAATACATAAATGTCGAAGTCATGGTAAGTTATAGTCAGTTTCAAAGATATTTTCACTAGCGCTGTAAAGAAATGACATTTCGCGATTTATGTTTATGCGCTAAGATTTTTTATTCGTAAGCTATTCGCGGTTTAACTATAAATTGGCCATGTATATTTATTGGAAGTACAGTATTTATTTACATCATTATTAACAACAAAAAGGCCTTACAAGCTTTATAAGAAGCTGTGAATATAACGTGCTTACACCATTTACTCGGTAGCCATTAAATATACGGTTTCGCAGTCTCAGAGTAAAGTAAAAGATAGTTTAAGTAATTTTCCAGCGATCTTGCGAATTGTCGGGGTAAACAGCCAGTAGGTTGCGGGGTCAACGACCCGCCAACCGGTCGAGCTTTAAGCTTTGCCGAGCGGACATAGTGAGACAAACTTGGCCCACATTTCAAAGCTATTACAGCCAGTATAAATGTATAGGAGAACGTAAGAGATCCCGGATTAACCATTATTTTGGTACATGCTAAGGTTGCACCTAGGTATTGTGCTACGATTTTTTCTGCTCAAAGTCAAAAGTGAAAAATTCTAACAGCACCACCCCATTGTAAGAGATTAGAATCGGCCTATAATTGCCTTATGCAGTCTAAATACTTTTCCTTATACCGACACAAGATTGTTAAAAATTCAACGAATACTACTAATATTTTAAATACGAAAGTTTGTGAGAATGGGGAGGTTATTTGATAATCTTTCACGCAAAAATTACTGAACGGATTTGGATGAAATTTAGCTCACAGATAGTTTATTTAGTTTTTTTTCTCTGTGTTTTATAAGTGGAGACCTGTATGGCTTTCAGACTATTGTACTATCCTTGATCTGTTTGTTTTAGCTGGAAGTCTAACATTTTATTTAAATAAATAAATAACCTGGATTAACACGCATTACTTTATATCCATTTAGTATGATCCCTCAGGACAAAAAAAATATGGAACTAGGGCAAAGCCTCGGGCATGTGCTAGTCATATCAATGTGATTCGTTTTAAGATACATCTCCCAATATGTCCCTAGGGTTTTAACAGTTTATTTCTGAGCATCATGTGAACCGTCAATCAGATTGTATGCCACACTGGAATCAAAAAGGATGTTGCATCCAGTTTCTCCAGTACCGTCGACGTCAAAAGTGACATTCAATTAAAATAGACCGCGAGCATGTAACATAAAACAATTTCTTACCACCAGCAGGCCTATTACATACTACTGGGACATGCGTCACAATTTGTACGACTTTTAACCGACTTTGTCTGTACTAATACTATTAAGGTCCATGTTCACCAAAAAGATGACAGTCTGATTATCTAAAACAGCTGTTACAACACATTTTTGTATGGTAATATGTCACAATGACAGCTGTTTTTAGCTAATCAGGCTATTATCTTTTCGGTGAACATGGACCTAAGAGGTACAATTTTTTGTACGTTTATGTGTCCCCTACACATAAACGTACAAAAAATTGTACCTCTATTATTGTAATCTAGTAAGTATAGGGGGAAAAATTTCGAAGATATGTGACATCTACCAATCCGCACTGGGCCCGCGTGGTAGATTATAGCCCATTCCCTCTCATTGAGAGGAGGCCGTGTCCCAGCAGTGGGAACATTATAGGCTGATGATGATGATGATGATGATGAAGTATAGGGGGCTCTGAAAGTAATGATCCAATTCTACAGTTTTATCTTGACTATGGCGAAGCCAAAAGGAAGAGTTATGGTTTTAACAGTCTATGTATGTTTGTTTGTATTTGTGTATGTTACTTCATAGCGCCTTAAGGATTCATCCGATTTTGATGAATAAAGTATCAATCGATTAGTTATTATAGCCCCGGTAACACAGGGTACATTTAAACCGACTGCAATAACAGGAGTATTCGAATTTACTGTGTAAACCCCAAATTTTAGTCATCGGGGTTTTTAGTGGATGTGAAGTGCTAAATATATGAAATTAAATCTATACTAATACTAGCTGACCGGCGCAACTTCGTCTGCGTCTCATAAATTGAAATGTTAGCTATCCTATCTCTCAAGTTGGATCGAACTGCACATGGAGTGCGAATTTTATTATAATCGGTTAAGTGGTTTAGGATTCCATTGAGGACAAACATTGTGACACGAGATTTATATATATTAAGATTATAAAGCAGAAGAGTTTGTTTGTTTGGTTGAAAGCGTTAATCTCAGGAACTACCCGCTCGAATTGAAAAATTCTTATTGTGCTGGATAGTTCATTTATCGAGGAAGGCTTTAGGCTATATAACATCACGCTACGATTATTAGGAGCGGAGCAGGAATGAAAAATGTTGCAAAAACGGGGATTTCTTTTTTCCTTTCGTTTTTTTCTCTTATGTGACGCAGACGAAGTTGCGTGGGTCAGCTAGTATTCTATAAAATCTGCCGTGACACATCTCATGCTGCGGTTCTTTGTGTTGTCGTCGACAAAAACAATAAATTATAAAAATAGAGGCAACACTTTTCTCATTATTTCCTTGTTCGCCTCGTCATCGACTTTTATTAATTTGCAACATTGAAAAGCTTCCAACCACACTCCATAAAGTATTTTAATGATATTATAACGGATTATAGTAGTTCCAGCCTTTTACGTACCATTGGTGAATAAATTCTCTTGTTAATAACTTTGTTAAGGATAATAATATATTACATAGTTTATTTCTGAGAAATAAATCGAGTTGGGTGAAAAAGTATGTAATTTTGTCGTAAGGAAGTGGGCAGGTTTGACTGACATCAAAAATAAGTGTGACTTCGGGGATTTTTTAATTAAAAACCGGCCAAGTGCGAGTCAGACTCGCGCACCGAGGGTTCCGTACAAACCTGTAGGTATATAAGTATTTGCTGGGTCAGCTAGTAAGTTTATGATTATTAAAAAAAATATACTATGTGATGTAACTAAAAATTTAAGATTTTCGGAATTTTTCCTATATGTGTACTTTATAACGTTGCTTCATGCCAAATTTCAAGATTCCAGGTCGTCTGGAAGTATCCTTTAGGTTTTGATTCCCTTGCGAGTAGTTGCGAGTTTCAAAATATGCGGCTTTAATTGCTGTATCTTTTGATTGCGTTGACGTAGAAGTTTGATTTTGTTACAGCTTAAAGATATTATAGACTTGAGTATTTGTTAATAATTTCAATATAATACCACTACGCGTTCATGAGTAAAGGGGTTATAAGTTTAAAATTATTAAAAATATTTTTATTATATGATGTAACTAAAAATTTATGCTTTTCGCAATTTTTCCTTTATCTGTGTTATAAGACATTGCTTCGTACCAAATTTCAAGATTCTGAGTTCACGGGAAGTACCCTGTAGGTTTTGATTCCCTTGCGAGTGTCGAAAATTTGCGGCATAAACGGGAGTATCTTTTGATCGCGTTGACTTAGAAGTTTGATTTTTTCACAGCTCCAAGAGACCATAGACTTGAGTATTTGATATGAATTTCAGCTTGATACCTCCACGCGTTCCTGAGAAAAAAGGTCTTGACAGACAGACAGACAGACAGACAGACAGACAGACAGACAGACGGACAACAAAGTGATCCTATAAGGGTTCCGTTTTTACCTTTTGAGGTACGGAACCCTAAAAATGATTTTTATTTAAAGAAAAGTGATGGCTATGTTGATGAAATGGTGATGATGGAATGATGATGTTTTTAAGTATACATGTAGTATATCAACTATCTGGTGTCCACGACACAAGCCTTGCTTAGTGTGGCACTAGATGGCGCTATGTGTGTATTTACTTTATTTTTTTTCATTCTATAAAAGTATAAACGTATGTAAGTAATGACGTAGGTATGAGTTGTACTATGTACTTGTAGGTTCTTACCAAACCTGGGCTGTGGGACTCCGGGGCTGCAGGGCTGTCCGAAAGAGATACCATAAAGGGCGAGGAAGGAACAGGGATGGGTTCTAGTCAATAAAAGTCTGACACTGCCTCCCGCTCCGCCAAGAGTGGGACAAATCAATGGATGATTTCCCATCCAAAAAAAAAATTATAACAGGTAGGTACTTACCGAAGTAATAATATGGTTTATGTGCAGAAGGTACATACACAACGTAATGCAACATGGATGTTATAATGTCCTAGGTTTTGAAATATTGAATGTCAAACGATATAAAACTTAAAAAGAAAACAAAAATCCAAGCTTTAAATTCTTTAAAACGATATTATCTAATTATAACGAAATAGGCAATTAAGTTTGATTTAAAGCCCGATGAGCCCGTTTCAAATTAATTTTATGAACCATTAAAAACACCTGTAGGGGTTGTAGGCCTCCTTTAAAAAGTTAAGTAAGAAATAAGTTACCTGAAGAGTCAAAGAGCTTATGAAAGGAAATCTTTCTTTGTCACTCAAGCGAAAAATCATAGCATTTTGACATATGGATCCCAGACTTGATCTTTGACAGACATTCAAAAGTTCAAGCTCAAGGTTTGCCAACGTGCAATGAAAGAAAGAAAGAAGAAAGAAAGAAAAAATGTTTATTCGTCGCAGTCATGACGTGCATACAATATTAATAAGGTAAACATAGAACGCATTAATACAAACACAAACACTTAATGGAGCGCAGTATCCTATTCGTCAAATTTATCGACTATGTACCTACGGGAAACCACACTGCGTGCCAAATGAATGACGAGTGGTCCACATTGGCCCTGGCTTGAAAAATAAATAAGAAATCATGGGAAGAGGCCTAGCAGTGAGACAACACAGGCTAATAGTAAAAGTAGCTGAAGAATGGTGATTTCAATGTCCTTTTTAGAGCTTTTCTAAGCTTCTAAACTAATACTGTCTTGTGATGGTTTGTTTGTATGTGTTTGTTTGTATGTTTGTTTGTATGTTTGTTTGCATGTTTGTTTGTATGTTTGTTTGTATGTTTGTTTGTATGTTTGATTTTATGTTTTTTGTCACGGTTTAACTCAGGAACTGCTAAACCGATTTTAAAAATTCTTTCACCATTAGAAAGCTACATCTTTACCAAGTAACATCTAATATTTAGGCTTTAAATTATATTGATATCATGCTTTGCCGAGCTATCACAATTTTCGCGAACGAAGTCGGAGGCGAATTGCTGGATGTTTATACAACGGTTTTCATTCATTATCACATAAAGATAGGTAACCCCTTTTGTTTATGGTTGTCGTAAACAACTGGGTAAACACAGCTTTCATCACTAATAACAATAAACCCACCCAATGTAAATATGGCGTCAGCTCCACCTCAACAGATAGGTAGGCGTTTCTAAAACCCTAATTTGTGTTGCCTACTTCGTCTGAAATAGAAACCGCCTACCTTGCAAAAGAGCAATGCCATTTATTAAGCATTTCATCGTTTATGGATTGCAAAGTTCGGTGCTGGCTTCTGTACCTATCTTAAAGTTTCTCTCAAGTTTCCAAAGTTTATTACTTTGTAGTCGGCTTTAAGAGTTTGATACTTAAAGTGTCAAAGTCGGTTTTAAAGTATCAAAGTCGTAAAGCCGACTACAGTTTGCCCCTAAAGAGAAGATAATGTGCTAATTCCACGGAAAAGCATTCGTATATCATCGTAAACACTTTTATTGTAATTGAATCAACCTGAAAGTAAGGCTCTGTGAAACTGGAATAGAAACTATTTTCTCATTTAAATGTGAAATTGAGTATGAGCCCCATTAGGAGGTGTCGCTTCGTTTCTTAGAAAAGATATAAAATAAAACAGACTTTCGAGAAAATAAAAAGCCTTTCTAGTGTCAAGACATACCAGGACCTTTCTTCTCAACTCTACGAAGAAAAGAACACAGACACATGTATATAATAGATATTATGGTGGATATGGTCCACATAAAAATACTTTTTTTTAATTTTTATTTTTTTATGTAGGGCATCTCGCAGTTCAGTCTGAGAAGACTGGCTTCTGCTTAACCGGGCAAGTCCTGTGGATGCCTTGAATTTAAGGCCTCCAGCCAAGGCAAAAATAACTATATACTAAGCGACAGTGCTCTAAGGGCACCCGCTGTGGGGTACGGACCTCGGCTTAGGGCGTCGCTGGGGGCAGCAAAGGGACAGGCTGGATATGGTTGTCTTTATTTAGGGACAGTTTTGTTACTACAGGCTCAGCATCGCGGGCTGGTCCACATAAAAAGACGCGGTCATCTGTAACTTTATACTATAACGCTCTCTGTGTAATGGGGAAGACCGTTAAAAGCTAATTGTAGATGCGCCACCATAGCTGGTCTCAATCTGACCAATGTGGTCAAGGTATTTTAAAACATGAAATGACATTCCTTGATTATCAACCAATGACTGCTTGGAACCAACTATGCTAGCGCCATTAGTTCCGCAGTGTGCATCCCCATTAAAGTCAAATATACCCCTACCTTTGCATACCGATAAAAGTCCCTGACTAGAGTACTTTGTGTAATTTATTTCATCACCACTGCTCTCAAAAACCGTGAAGGAAAACATCGTGAGGAAATGTTCTAGAACCAAAAAATCGAAGACATGTGATGCTTAGTGGATTACATAGCCCATATGCAAAATACCCGCTTTGACGTGGAGTTGCGGACACCAGCCTGTTGGTTCTCTATCGTATTACCTAACTTTTTAATCCATAATCTAAAATTACATATATTTTTCTGTCATAATCATCATTTGTCCGAATGATAATTTACCCGAACTTTAAATCACATAATATCATATGCCATAAAGTTGAAATCCCTAAATATAATAAGCCCTAAATCCGTTTGTCATAAGTATTACAATCAATAATATACAAATGACATAAAATTGTTTTCAATAAAAGTCATAAGTCCTATTCTAAGTAAATGTTTAGTCACATGTAGGCGTTGACCTGCAAGCAAGCATGCATGCAGCAAGCAAGCAAGCATGCAGCAGGCAAGCATGCAACAAGCAAGCATGCAGCAAGCAAGCATGTACCATGCAAACGAGCAAGCATCATGCAGCAGGCATGGTTTCTGTCACGGCTACGGCGCTGCGGGGCTCGCCCCTCCGCGCCTACGCGATTTTAAATAACACTCTTGGGGTAGGGCAGACAAGACTGCGTGGAGTCGGATTTACAGCAATTCGTTTCTGTCACTAAAACCTAACTTTTAGGGATTTTTTTAGGGACTAACAATTTATAAATGACCATTCGGAATCATATACATTATGTGAAATAACACTTAGGACATACGACTTTATGTCATGTAAAATTAGGAGATTCAATTATTATAGTATTCGATATTATGACAAAATAGTATTAGAAGTAAAGTTACTTATGTAAAACATAATTTCGGTGTTTTGAACATTATGGTTACTGAAGTTTATAGCAAACGTGTTATGGATAATGATTTTCGGACAATCAAGGGAGTACCCAGCCTGTTGTACAATACAATACAAGTCCCTGACTCGTGTGGTAGATAAAACGCATTCAAAATCAAAATTTAAATATTTTATACCGTGCACTTTTTCTCGACTGCAAGTGCGCGGTTCGAGTTGGTCGTTTCCTATGTCCATGGTTACCCTTATAAAATTAATTGCTTTTACAATGTTAAAGCGTTTGTATTAAAGTATAGGAGAACAACCGTAGGCCGGACAATAATTGGTAGCTAGCTTCTCAAAACTCGTAAAACCAGATGGAAAAGTTAACAAGCATCTAGGAGGCCTACAATGTTCACCTATTCACAAACAATCGTTGAAAGAAGAACCTAAACAAGTGACATACATGTTACCATCAGTGTTGTTACTAAAACATACTGCTAAAACTAACTAACTGCTAGCTTGCATCACCTGGACAAAGGATTCACCCTATAACTTCCGTTTTTCCGTTCGAAAACCAACTTACAAGCCTCTCTATTTGCCGATACAACAATCTTCCATTTGCTAGCTTCAACGACTCATACCTCGATACAGAACGCGCATAATTATGCCCTTTGAAGCCCCTTTCGTTCGTTTCTTGTTTACCGAAGACAAAGAAAGCCGTTGCATGATTACGATCATAGAGCTACACATCAATGTTCGACCTATTTCGTGTCGGAATGGAACTATGAACCTCCGCAGCCGCCCTCTATGCGTCGGAGCAGACTGGTTACATTAATCTCCCAGTTTGCGGTTAGTGTGTCGAGTAACGGTACCACAGCAGATGGAGGCAACGCGCCTACACCGAAACATAGATCATCAGCCTTTGTAGAGGCGTTGTACTTTGAACACGTGCTGCAAAGTACAGAAATGATTAGATCATACTGTTATTGGATAAACGAAGTAGCAGTAATTTCGGCAAGAAATTCCACTAGTAGGTACGTTTGAGTTTATTATAAAAGGGATTTCATTGGACTGCATTTAACTCTCCGCCTCGTAACTTCAAAATCAAAAAATACTAAACAATTTTACTCAAACTGGCACACAGACTAATTCAGTTTGTTTGTCTGTTTAATTAACACTTCGTACCAAAATAGCTTTGTACCTAATTGCGTATCTGCGCTGCGTTCATAAAAATCTGTGTGCATACGCATTCGCTGCCAAAGTGTTGAACTTGCGCGGGAGTGTTGTGTCATGAGCAGTTATGCGATGCCTCTGACCCACTTCAGTGTTAAACACACAAAAAACCTTATTGACCATTGTTCACACTGTCAGATTGAACTGACTTATAAATAGTGCTGTCTGGTAACATTTTTTGTGGCCAAACTTCGCTTTTATCTTTTATGCTATTAATTTTTAAATGGCGTCATCAACCAGTATAGGAGGTGTAAAGTTAATGACCGTTCTAACACATTAACAAAGATAGCATTAGAAAGAAACAGCCAACAGACAAATGTCAGGATTTGAAGTTTCACAAATTGTAAATTAAGGAATTTAAATAAATTCTAAAGCTTTCTACTGAAAACGGTTGAAAATTATGTTATTTCCTTTCTTTTAGTGTAAAAACCATTATAGTAATTGCACCGATCCGTTAGATGCAATTTCTTTCATTAGTGCCGTACAATGGGGCACAAACCGATTTCGAAGATTATGGTAAAAAAAACTTTTTTGCAAAAAATAAAACCGACTTCAAAAAAAACAAAAAAGTGAAAAATAACTTTAGCTTCTGAAGTCGGTGACCTTTGTTTGATTGCTTTAGTTATTTTGTCACCGACTTCAGAAGCTAAAGTTATTTTTCACTTTTTTGTTTTTTTTGAAGTCGGTTTTATTTTTTGCAAAAAAGTTTTTATTTTTCACTTTTTAGTGGTTCACAGGTGCTTGATACATGGAAAGTGCATACCGTTACAATTATAACAAGCCCAAACACGACTATGGTACATTGTCTCATTATGGAGTTCCGTGACTCTTGGCTTCATCATCAGATCTGATGGTAGAATGGTTCTTATCAAACGCAAATGCTTCACTTGTTGTAGAAAATACCAAAATCGCAACACGTTTTCAGATAAAATTTGAAGAGTTCCCTCGATTTCGCCAAGATTCCATCATCAGATCCCAATTTGGTGGCTATGGGACCAACTTGGAAGTATACCCTTTCAAACAAAAAAAGAATTTTTCAAATCGGTTCAGGCGTCTTCGAGTAATCGGTGAACATACATAAAAAAAAAAAAAAATACATACAGTCGAATAGAGAACCTCCTCCTTTTTGGAAGTCGGTTAAAAATATGAAATTTCCCAACAATGTATTTTAAGATGAAATTGCTCAAAGCCTCTACAACCTATAGTTTGCACCCAATTCTAGAGAATCACGTGTATATTTCTCATTACGCTACAAAAACGATGAGCTACAAAATTACAATGTTCGACGTCACATATTCAAACAGTTACAAAGTATAAGAGACTATTTGCCAGCAAAAAAAAAAGATCACGAATCAAATGCATAACCTAGATTTGGCAGCTATAAAAAATCTATACAGTTATCTATCGAATCATATCATCTGTGAGGCAGGACCGGAGAACAGAGGTCAACGACCGCTGCATCTGATGTTCTCGGCTTGACGCTTTGCTT
This sequence comes from Xestia c-nigrum, assembly GCA_916618015.1. Classification (NCBI taxonomy): domain Eukaryota; kingdom Metazoa; phylum Arthropoda; class Insecta; order Lepidoptera; family Noctuidae; genus Xestia; species Xestia c-nigrum. Next base: position 11,310,042 of record OU745261.1, on the reverse strand, counting down.
TATACAATTAGATAAACTCGAAGTGGCAGAAAATAAATAATTTTGATGAGAAATGATAAACTGGTTTTGTAAGACCAAATTGAATGTGTTAACTTATAAAATGACAAAGGAAAAAAGTCACTATTGTGTGTATAGTTAGATGAAAAATTACGGTTCACAAGCATGACCGCGGGTAACATTTATCATAGACTGACAAAACGTTGTATGATTTATAAGATTAGAAAGTGGCATATTGTTCGATACGAGAAACGATTATGCGAACAATTTTCTTGGCAAAAAATGTAATTGATTGAACGATAGACGAATAGTGATTTATGGAGACAAAGCTAAAGGTGAACAGTGGAAGTAACTAAACTACTAGGTACTAAACATTGTACCAAGTAATTGCTAGAAGATGATCATAAACGAAATCAATTACCATTGCCTTGCCTACAAGAACCAAGGCACAGACGGGGAACCTATTGTTCTATGACAGTTATAGGGAATACATGAGAGAGATCACGTACTCAACAGAAGAGGATGTGTGGATGTTTGTTGTACTTTCACGCAAAAACTACTGAACGGATTTGGATGAAAATTTGCATAAGGAAAGTTTATAATGCGGATTAACACATAGGATACTTTTCATCCCGGTAGTATGATCCAATAGGTCAATTATCAATTTTCACGCGGGTGAAGCCGCTGGCAAAAGCTAGTTACAACCAACATAAATCGATTAAATATCAAACATTGTAAGGCTTTTCAGGGATTGGATGTAAAGGGCCACCACTGTAGACTAGTGCGGTATTCCAGTAGAAAAGATTAAATTAAGGAGATGAACATTCCATCTATCTTCTGAACTGCTTAAATGATAACTGGAGAACACACTGCACTTCTAACAAGGAAAATTATAAAGACGTTTGGTCAGTTTTTCTTTCCAAACGTAAAGAACAATCTCCTTAGACGATAGCTGTACATTTCCGACCTCGCTCACCAAAATGTACCGTACCCAATTAAAATCACCTGCTACATCAATACATCGAGCTATTAACAATGATGTAGGTGGTATCGGAGGCTGCCAACTGCAAGTCCGGTTGCGCTGACACAGAAACCTGGTGCACGGTCCGTGCTGACCGACAGTCGCTCTCACTATAATTGCAGCGAGTGCAACGACCCGCAATCGTCGTCGACGATCGCGAAAACAAACATTGGTCCCCCGAATTACTTCGTGCACGTTACGAAAGGGGAATTAGCCGGTGTTGAGTCAACTTTGAGTTGGTGCTACACACGGAGTGACAAGTTACATTAAACTTATATTGTCACTTACAGGATAACACCCCAATACAATACAATGCAATATAAGTTTAGTTTTAAACCGTGAAAGCCTAAAACAGTGTTTGCAGTTACATTAAATTAAAAAAATTAAAAGCCCCCTACACATTGGGTCATAATTTGAGGGTTTCTTTTTTCATCTGAATTCATCTGATACCCTTACTGAGGGAGTTGTGAAAAGAGAAGTATTTCGTCATTTTGTGGTGGCAGCTATCTTGGATTTGTAATTTATTATAGCGTATAGTGTTCTACTAGTCAAGCTCTTTCATTTGATACCCATAATGAGGGATTTTTTTTTAATAAATATTTATTTATTTATTCAACCCTTCAAGCACATAGTACAGATGCGGACATAATGCCATAGCACAGAATAGATAATAGTACTAGCGTGCCATAGGCATTTTCTACCAGTCAACCTTTGGGTGATGCAGAGACAACAACAAAAATGGCGGGAAATGTATTCCGCCATTTTGTCTTGGCGGCCATTTTGGACCGATTTTTATCAAACCTAGCTAACAACACTCCCGTCTAAGTAACCTTTCAAATAAAAAAAATAAAAAAAATTCAAATTGGTTCATCCGTTCGCGAGCCACGATGCCACACACGCACACAGACACACACACACACACACATACATAGACAAGTCAAACTTAAATAACACCCCGTCGTTTTTGCGTCGGGGGTTAAAAATCGGAATGTGTGGGAAAAAGCCGCTTGGCTCGAATACTACTCGTACATAGCAATAATAGATGCCGCATTGAAGTTTGCTGATAGTCGATAGTCACGACCTGAATAAGTACTTGGGGTCACCTTTGCACACACACAACATCACGCCTCTTATCCCCGCGAGGTTAGGCAGAGGTGTACTTAATAGTACAACCCACATTTCGCCAGTTATAATTAAGTCCCATGTAATTGGGGGCGAGCTTATTGCCATCGACCGGATCCAGGATCTAATGCTCAGCAGTCATGCGTGCGACCACTAGACCAACAAGGCAATCAGCTTTGCTGTTCGACAAATAGGTACTACCGCAACTAATGAGCCGACCCGTACGTATACAGCACTCGAATTGTATAGCTTTTACTCGATTTTCTCTCCAATTCGGTGCTTTTCATTTTGATACAATATTCTGATTTATATGACTGTCCAAGTTTCTTGCCCGTCCATATCCATAGAGACTGCCTTGGGACTGTAGCTTTTTTTTATTTGGATCTCCAACAAACGATACACAGATACAATAAAGTCGCAGTTATACAAAGGTTCTTTTAAGTGCGTTCCTTCAATACAGGAGACCACAGCATGCCCATAAAACTATTACTACTTTGTTGTTTTTGTTTTGACGATTCAAAAGTGCCTGTAACTGGCCACTTGTAATAATAAGTGCTTTGATTATGATCCCTAAATTACTTCGTGCCTGTTACAAAAATATAACCAGGTGTGGAGTGAAGTTTGAGCTCGCGTAGAGGGTTTGAGATGAATCGTACCGGGGTTTCTTGTGTAATCTTTTCTTTAGCTGTGTCACGAATACAGTACTTATCAATATGGTACTTTTTATTTTGATTTTCCCGTTTTAAAATGCTTCTAAGAAAACTGTTTAAAGCAGCTGCTGTTTGTATTATTATTAGTTATAACAACATTTTTCCTAAAACACATTTGTGAACAGAAAATTCAGGTAAGTAGGTAATGAAATGAACTAGATTAAGATTTAACATATTGCTTTCCTACGTAAATCAGCTATCTTTACATACAATTAAATATAATGGGTGTGAAACAACCCTTCAAATAGCCGAAAGCCACTTCATTGCTGTATTTTTTTTTATAATTTTGAGAGCCTAATATTTTTAACCCCCGACGCAAAAACGACGGGGTGTTATTACTTTGACGTGTCTGTGCCTGTCTATGGCATTGTAGCTCCCGAACGAATGAACCGATTTAGATTTTGTTTCTTTTGTTTGAAAGATGAATTAGCCGGGAATGTTTTTAGCTATGTTTGATAAAATCAGTCCAAGATGGTCGCCGCCTCAAAATGGCGGATTACATATTTATTGAATAACTCCCTCAACATGGGTATCAAATGAACGCCGCGTTAAGAAACTTCGTTCCAATACAAAAATACCATGAAATAATGACCCTTTGTGTCGGGGGTTTTTTTAATTGTTTTAATTTCCTACCGTAAACCGTGATTTTCCAGCGCAAGAAAAGTTGTTTCCCAAAAACATTTTTTTGCATAGTAGTAGTAGTTACTTAGTTTGATGTACAGAATGTGTAGTTGTTTCGTGAAAGTAATGTAATTTTATTTTACACTTTGTAGAGACACAGAGACACTGTTTCCACTGTCTTCACATCATTTCGCTGTTAATAAGGATCGACAGCGACCTTTGCCGACAGCAAGAATGCTAATATTATTTCTGGTTTGAATTTCGTATTCTTGAAATGTGAGTATCAACTATTATCATCGAGCAACGACATTTTTCTATAGACACCCACGGGTGTGTGTTATTACGCATAATTCTACTCTTCTCATGTTTCTCTATGATGTAATAAAAACGTTAGCGATGTATGTTCTCCTGTAATAAAATGGAACGTAGGTATGCGTTTTAAAGTTATCCTCCTATCCCGAATATTGAGAAGACATTTTGTTGATATAAGACAATACAACTATTTGCCCATTCCCCCCAATGAGAGGAGGCTGAGTCCCAACAGTGGGAACATTATAGGCTGATGATGATGAAACAATAATTGTCAGCACAGCAAACAACGAAAGTCATCTCTGTTTATCTTACTTTTCCTTGACAAAATCTAAAAAAATGCAAAACATCATTGTACAATTAGATTATGAAAGTACGTATTTTCAATTTAGGAACGAAGTGATTTGTAGGCTCTTTTGGGGTTTAATTGTGGCTTCTAATCCCAAAATCCATCAAAGCTGAGTGTACGTAACTCTGTCAATTGCTTCTATTCTAGTTTGATAACCACGTTTTAAGAACATAATCTCTATGGATTTTAATCACAAAACCGTGACAAAATCAAACGGACCCCAGGTTTATGGTTAAACCCTAATTTGGGCCCGGTTGAACCACCTAAAGGTCGTGGCTCACTCGACAAGCACCGCACCAGCACGGCACCAGCACAGCTCCTGACCGGCGTCGCCTCGAATATAGGCTACGGCGCGCGGCCCGCGCGGCGCAAGCGGGGTGTAAGCGCGCGGTCGCCTCGCTTGCGGCGCGCGGTCCCCTCGCTTGCGGCGCGCGGTCGCCTCGCTTGCGCCGCGCGGGCCGCGAGCGGTCCCCTCGCCGTCCGCAAGGCGCAAGCTCACAGTCCGCACGCTGGTAGTAATAGTCCAGGAGGTAGCATTGTATTTTAGGGAATTATCTCTAGTAATTATATTTTGTTGACGTGGATTCGTGGTTTAATTTTTCTTTCCATTACAGTTCTGAGATTTTTTTAAGTTCAGTGTATGTAAATTATTTTTTAAAATAGTTTCAGCCGGTGTACTGTAACGATTGGTTACAGACCGACCGACCGACCGACTGATGCTGTTGTAATCGAAGGTTGATTTTATAAGATCATGGTCTCTAAGATCTTATAAGATCATCTTATAAGATCAACCTTCGATTACAACAATATCAGTCCGTTTATTAGGGCATTTTTATTTGCACCGCTACCTCCCGGAATAAGAGCTTGCTGTCACCGCGAACACAATTGTAAGGCATTTGTGATTGAGCACGCGTAGGACTTGCACGCCTTTGCGAATAATCGGATTGGCTCCAGAGCTCTTAAGCAACTAGTTTGTGCTACTTCGGTGTCAACAAGATTTCGATTTGTACTGAATTTCACACAACTTGAGAGTCTTATCATAATAGTAATGGTTTTTTAATAGCGCCGCCAGGTTTATGTATTCCAGCATCGTGACCAATTATATATATAGATATTATCTGGGAGTCTAACCGAACTAGGTTTAGTGTCGTGGGCTCTCGAACTAAATTTGTAACTGGCCATACATTAAACAAAGAGTACCCACGACGTAGAGAAGCACGACGGCGCAATGACGTTGTTTCGCGGGCCACTCGGCGTCCGCGCGCGGTCCCCTCGCTTGCGGCGCGCGGGCCGCGCGCGGTCCCCTCGCTTACGGCGCGGCGTCCACGCGCGGACCCCTAGCTTGCGGCGCGCGGTCCCCTCGCTTGCGGCGCGCGGGCCGCGCGCGGACGCCGCGCCGCCCGCGAGGCGAGGCGTATGGTAGCGGCAAGCGCGTTGACCACCCGCCGTAAGCTTTTTCATATGGACATTAAAAAATATGTTATGCGACACACGATTTAATGCTCTAATTTGAATGGCAAGTAAATTGCTGGGTTGGAGTGGTGCTGGTGCGGTGCTTGTCAAGTGAGCCACGACCTTAAGGCTACCAGCAGACGGACTGCGTCTTGTTGTACGTTCGACTTCGTTCAGTCATGATATCAACTTCACGCGGTCAGCTACAGTCGTGTGCACCAACCGCATACAGTCAGTGTGCAATTAGTTACAACTGTATGCGGTTAGCGACGGACAACGTGCATCGACGATTGTAGCCGACCGACTGCAATCGACCGCGTGAAGTTGATATCATGACTGACAGAAGTTCAACGTACAATTGCATGCCGTTGAATGTAGCGCCGATGCAGTCTGTCTGCTGGCAGCCTAAGTATTCCGCACTGGACACAGTTGGTGCCAGCACTGAACCTATCTATAATGATACTAACATGATAGCCGTTTCCCCTTTCTCCGCAATCACCGGGCCTGTGTCCCCCACTTTCCGCACCTAAACATTAACTAAGTGGGGAAGGCGATAAACCTCGGAGTGAAACCATGACTCAACCCAGCCTTCATTTTTTGTGCTTTGATTTTTTATATTTTGTTTTGGGGTGAGCAGAAGTCATAGTGATACATATTGAAGGTTGAATTTATTTGTAGCCGTTATGTCTAAATTTCAATTCGTATTTAGGACTGATGAATTTGTTTTTATTCTTGAATTGCATCAGTTTCTGAAAGACTACTTACATTCTTGAATGTATTATATCTATTTATAGTCTTGTTTTTAAAGAAAAATATGTTTCGCCACCACTGGAAGATTGGATCCAATACTAGACATACCAAGTGTGGACCCACGATTCTTACATGGGTCTAGAGTTGTATTTTTGTGCCGATTACTTTAATTCGGTGTGATTAATCTCTTATCCTCCGCCAAAAGAATATATTTTGCCAACCCTTTTTTAATCAATGTTTGATTTTTGATTTGATTTTATGTTATTCTTTAAAAGTTGAGTACCGAACTACAGTATACAGTTAATAATGAACAAAATACTGATTAATGGAATTGACTTTCCATGCCTCTTTAATGCCACATTGAACCTATCTTTACTGCCTCTCCGACCCCTACTAATTAGAGGCCTAAGCAAGCAAATATACCTGTGATATTCTGTATTATTATGATTATTTGAACAGAAGTATTTTTTTTTTCAAGTATTAAGAATGTAGAAACATGACTTTCATTAGTACTCAGGTTTTGCTAGGCTGCTATTGGTCGATTCTGTTGTGCACGAACTAAACTTAATTTAGACTATTCCTATCTTTTACTAACAGGCAGTGCTAGAAAAGGACAGCTATAGCTATGAACTAAGTTAGAGATGTCAAACTAGTTCTTGCTTTGCGCTTCACCGTGTTTTTAGTCGACATGTTTTTACGTGCACCCTTCATTTGTATGAAAATATTTGTTCGAATTAAATTTGACAGCTCTAAATTACGTCCGTCTCTTTCTCGTTTTAATAGTGAGAAAAAAATAAACTAAAACACAATTCTGTTGTGCACAAACTAAATCAAGTTTAGTTTGTGCACAACAGAATCGACACCAATGGAGTACTTAATTGTGCAAATACGAAATCTACGAATGTTTAGTTAACTTAAAGTTCAATAGTCCATTCTTCTTAATAGAAACAAAGAAAGTAGTTAATCGAAAGCATAGTCGCAGAGTCACCAAACTAAACAATGCTCTTTCTGTTCTGCCTCATATGAATGAAACCGATTGAAATCTCAATTCAAATCCGCAAATAGCCCAAGAGGTTGCCAACCTATCGTTTACGAATGCCATAATAACCCGTTTCTAGTAGTTAACTTACGTAGGACAATGAACTACTAATTATGTTATTTTATTTAGAAAATATTGTTTATTTATGAGGGATTTATGTAAAACTCTCGAGCTAATATAGGCAGCTTAGTGTCCAAACAAAGTTTTTATTAATAAATTTATGTGATTTTATTATCACGCCTATGTTTTGGCATTAGTAGCTGCTGATTCACACACACTTTGCTATGTTAACGGTAATAGGATGGTCCATGGTGATGGTGAAGACTTTATGTAAGGCAAGACTAGCATCAACAATTGTGAAAGTTCGGCTAATACTCGTATGTATGATATTGCATCTACGAATAATGTAGTTCACTGCCAGTAAACGAAATTTAAAAATTGAATCATTAGTTCCGGAGATTACTACTTACATACAATTTAACGAACAAATTTTACCTCTTTATAATAGTACAGAAGAGCATACTTAAACGATTCCTAACTTAAAAGTAAATTAGTGTTTCTTCGACCAAAGAATGGGATTTACGACCTCTCGCTTTGCAGTGCAAGTTTGCCCGTTCCCGACCCTTCCAGTCACTTAGCAACAAGAACTTAGGACCTTTCTTTACTGTGGTTGTTTGTTAGAGACATTTTGAGTATGAGAAGTTAGAGCCTTATCACACTAGCGAGATGCGAGCGAATTGAAAGGGCGAGTGCGCAGCGAACACGCCGGGGGTGGGCACCGAGTTCGCGGTGTGCGATCGGTGTTTTGTCCAATCATTAATTTTGTGAATTCGCGGCGAGCTCGTTGAGCACTCGCCCCCGCCTTCAATTCACTCGCAACTCGCAAGAATGATAAGGCCCTTTGGGTACTTCTGGAATAAATTTTAGTAAAGAAAATTCAAGTGAAATGTGAATCCCTAAACTTGTCCATACGCACTCTAAAAATCTGGTTACATGCAAGGAGCAATTCTTTTTACGAATCTGTTCTAAAATTCTACAATTTCTGGACAGCAAATAACAGTGTGTAATAATAATTTTATGGTTTAAACCATAAAATTATTATTACATTACCAATACGAATAACAACAAAATAATTATACACTGATGATATTTTTGCAAGTAAGGTAATTTCATGCTTCATAAACGTTGACCGTGAAATAATTATTATAATAGTAGAGCAACGGTAGACAGTTGGTATCGTACAATATCGACGTTTTGCCGCCAGTCCGTACTTAGCTCATTTATCATCGATCTGCTACCTGGGGTATCCAGTTTGTATCTACATTTGTTACGCCCGAGGTCATCACTGACTAACGTAGGTAAGGTAACTATAGGTACCTTTAATGTGGATGTTATATTATAGATAGACAAGCTAGCCACCCTTACTTTGCATACCTACTTAGGTGCTTCTCTGTGCTATATTATAATAATACCTGCTTATTACTGTCCCACTGCTGGGCGAAGGCATCTTCTCATATACAGGGTGTAAACCACCTCATAACAAAGCCGTTAACCAAGCTTTCTGTACATCAAACTAAGTAACTTTACGCAAAAATTATTGCTGGGAAACAACGTTTTTTTTGAGGTTATAAATCATGTTTTGTGGTAGAACTCAATGTAACGCACTTAAAACAATGTGCTGATGCATGGATTGAATAGTACGGGGGTTGTGGAGGTGTTAAAAATGAAAATCTTACAAAAAAAAACTTGTATTAAAAAAAAAAAATGTCAAAAAGTTGTAACTTTGACCCCCCATATCTCCGAAACTAGAAGGTTCCCAGGTGTGGTGTAGAACAAAAAAATGATCGCAATGATGGACAGTACAAGTGCCTTTCGGCTTCGTGAAGAGGTGTTTTACACCCTTTAGATACGGCACGAGCATTGATCACCACGCTTGCTCAAGACCATCATGTTTTCCTTTACTGATGTCAGTAAGCCGGAAACACACTTACGTGGTGTGGCGTGTCGCGCCATAACCCCACCACCGCTCTGGCCAATCGGTGGTGAGCGTTCAGCGCCACGCCAGAACGCGCCACGACACGACACGACCTACAAATATGTCTAACCATACTAAGGTCGGTGTTCACCAAAAAGACGACATTCTGATTATCTAAAAACAGCTGTTTAAAACACATTTTTGTATGGGAACATGTCACAGTGACAGCTGTTTTTAGATAATCAGACTGTTATATTTTCGGTGAACATGGACCTAAATGTATGAAACCGATATGCTTCTGGCGCGCCACGCCACGCCACGCCACGCCACGCCACGTAAGTGTGTTTCCGGCATTATACCCAAGTTACTCACAAAACTTCCAGATTAAATGCTTAATCTAAATGATTGTTAAAACCGCATTCAATATCCGGAGATCATAAGATTGTTTTGTTTTAAAGAATGTCATCATTGTCATGATTTACCTGCCCTTTTCCCAATTTGTGTGAGGTCCAGCAAGCCTTTTTCTTCCATATTGCTCTATTACTCATCATCTCAACATTCGCCTCTTTTCTATCCATAATATCATCCTTTTAACACAGTAATACGTTTTTTTTAGGTTTAAACAATGTGTATCATAGATGAGCAATTAGAAAGGTGCTATGGAATATGTTGTTGGAGTAATTTAAAGCTGTCAGTAAAAGATTGAGTGATTTGAATATTAATGGAGAAATGTTTAAAACGATCATCGCTTTCAATCAGTGGGATGATTAATAGAGTTTTCAACTGGATCAATATTTTAGTCATGGGAAATTTTAAATGGAGAGGAGGTCGTGGCTAAGAGTAATAGCCACTCGGGTCGATCTTTAGGTTAAGCCGTTCTTGCCTAGGTTGGGCCGCTGATGGTTGAGCACCTTAACATACCGAGTTTCCTCCGTCCCTCGTAGAGTGTACGATAAGCTGTTGGCCCGGCTGTAAATTGTCCATCTTTGACAGTCGTTACAGGTAGTGGCCCAAAAAATGTCTGATAACCAATCTTACCAAGTACCTAGTATCGTATTACCCAGATTAACTGGTTTGTGGAGGTCAGATAGGCAGTTGTTCTATGTAAAATACTGGTATTCAGCTGCATCCAGTTAGACTGGAAGCCGCACCCAACATAGTTGGGAAAAGGCTAGGCAGATCATGATGGGAAATTTTGAGTAGAGATGTTCACATTGTTTGGTGCTTATGAATCTTGATACCGATTTACCTAATCGTAACCAGCGAGCGTGTATGGCTTGCCTCTAGACGTATTCGAACATGGGCGAAGGAAAAGAAATACCTAAATTTAAATCCCAGATAGGCTGCCTCGTTGGTCCTGGGTTCGTTTCCCGGTTCGAGCAAAGTGTTATTGGGTTTTTCCGCAAGGAAAATAATAAGGGAAATATACCGGCCATTAGATACACCTTGCGGCTTACTCCTGTAGGAGATTTGCAATACGCGCCATAAAATTATCAGTCTCCATTATGGTTGACAATGAGACTTGTTCACTCATACCATAACTTTCTCATCGTCGCATTATCTCGTGCGGGATGTGCGACTTCACTTATATAAATTTTCAAAGGTACAGAAGCTACATCCACGATCTACATCATAATTATAATTATTATAATTATGATGCGAAAAAGAGTGTTAATCCAAGGGTCATATAGTAGGGGTTGCGGGCCTGTTCGGGGGTTGCGGGCCAAAAAAAAAAAAGGGTCATATAGTAGGTGATTCTGTATTTTCTGTCTATCAATTATTAATTAATTATTTAAATAGAACAATCCAAAGATCGTTTATTCCAAACTGCAACTGTTTCCGAATCAACTTCCTGACCTTGACCCTTGCTTTTGAATGTCGGCGAAATACAATTCTTTCTTCCATTCTCCCTTGTCAATCGGATTTTTTTTTCTTTTTTTTTGTGTAGGGCATCTCGCAGTTCAGTCTGCGAAGACTGGCTTCTACTTAACTAACGGCCTAGTGCCTAGCCCTAAGACCTGTGGGGTACGGACCTTGGCTTAGGGCGTCGCTGGGGGCAGCAAAGGGACAGGCTGGATCTGGTTATCATTATTTAGGGACTGTTTTATTACTACAGGCTCAGCATCGCGGGCTGGCTCGAGCAAGGGTCGGGGAGGGATTGAACGGGGATTACGCGCCGGACCTCTGCGGCGAAGTCGGAATGTTTTCGGTCTGTATTTGTACATTCTACGAACTGTACTGGTATCTTTCCTACTCTCTTGCAGGATAGTGATCGGATCGTCGGGGGTGACTAGCGTGTGACGTAGACGTCGGACTGAGCTAATACGCGATGGGTTGTATCGGGCGGCCGATGCGATTAGGGGGTTCCTATGCTTGATAGCAGTGTCAAAGTAACGCTTGGAGAGGCGTTTTATGAACTGCTGAACGGTCCTAAGGTCTACGTGTAGACTGTCATTACGGACGTAAGCGGGGGCACCGGTGATCTTTCGGAGGAATCGGTTCTGCAAGGTCTGCATCGTGTGGATATGACGCGGGTGGGCATGAGCGAATACTATACAAGCGTAAGTCATGATGGGACGGATGACTGCGGTGTAAAGTCGCAACTTGCACTTGAGTGATAACTTGCTCTTCCTAGTGATCATGAAATGGAGTCGGCCCATAGCGAAGGCAGCTCGGTCACGACCTGCTTTGATGTGAGCCTTGAATGACAGATGGTCGTCAAGAATAACTCCAAGATATTTGGCTTGCTTCTCCCAAGGGATAGGCTTGCCAAACATAGTGATAGGGGAACCTGGCGAACGTTTAAGGCGTGCCTTATAATATAGAACTGCCTGGCTCTTTTCAGGGTTAACCTCAATTCTCCACTTACGGAACCAAGCGCCGAGCGAGTCGGCAGCTGTTTGGAGGATGCGGCGGATGTTAGCCTGAGAACGGCCGGTGTAGTAAATAGCCGTGTCGTCAGCAAATAGGGCTGTCTGAACCTTCTTGTTCATGGGTATGTCGCTGATGTACAGCGTGAACGCGAGGTGAGAGATAACGGAGCCCTGAGGGACTCCGGCACGGATAGGATGGGGAGAGGATAACGTCTTACCCACACGGTAGCGGAAGGTGCGGTTTGACAGAAAGTCTCGTAAGATGAGCACGAGACGGTCAGGCACACCGAGTTGGTATAGCGTATACAATAAGCCATTGTACCCGACCTTGTCAAAGGCTTTCGCAATATCGAAATACATCACCCCCGTCATCGCTCCGCGCTGGAAACCAGCGCTAACGTGTTCAACGATGCGGTGGACTTGATGTATACAAGAATGTTCGGTCCTGAAGCCGAACTGTTCTTTAGGGATGAGGCCCTTTGTCTCGGCATAATCTCTGAGGCGCTTATAAATAAGCCTTTCATAGATTTTGCGGAGAGCACTCAGGAGACTGATCGGCCTGTAGCTCGAAGGCTGGGCTTTCGGTTTCCCAGGTTTGGGAATACCTATGACAGTGGCCTCTTTCCACGCTTGGGGGAACATGTTGTCGCTCACGGCGCCATTGAAGATGGCAGCCAAAAGGACTACGAGCCGGGCGGGGAGGGCTTTAAATACTCTATTAGTGAAGCCGTCGGCGCCTGGGGCTTTCCGAGGCGGTAGCTTATCTACAGGGTGTATTTCACCTCATCACAAAGCCGTTAACCAATCATTCTGTATATCAAACTAAGTAACTTTACGCAAAAAATATTGCTGGGAAACAACTTTTTATTTTGAGGTTATAAATCATGTTTTGTGGTATAACTCAATGTAACGCACTCAAAACGTTGTGCGAATGGATGGATTGAATAGAACGGGGGTCGTAGAGATATTTTAAGCAAAAATCATGCGATAAAAAGTAGTATTTAAAAAAAAACTTATCAAAATCTTGCAACTTTGACCCCCAATATCTCCGTAACTAAAAGGTTCCCAGGCATAGTGTAGAACAAAAAAATGTTCAGAATGACGAGGAGAACAAGTGCCTTTCGTATTCGTTAAGAGGTGTTTTACACCCTATATAATATCCTTGACCTCTTCCGGGGTGATGGCGGGGAGAGGGTCATCGGGGTCTTCTAGAGGGGGAAGCGTTCTACGTTCAACTTCTGCATCCACCTCATCAAGGTGCTGCTTGTCTACTGGTAGAGTGCTTGGTGAACATTGGGATTCCAAACTGTCGGCCAGACATTCTGCTTTTTCAGAGTCGTCAAAAGCGACGCTCTTATCAGAACGGATGAGGGGTGGAGAAGAAACCTCTTTTGAGGTATACAACTTCCTCTGAAGCTGCCAGAAAGCTTGGTAAGTGGGCTCGAGTTCGCTGAGCGTTTTGTCCCATTGATTTGAACGAATCTCACTGGTGCGTTTCTTTACAGCACGCTGTAAGGAACGCATGTGGGTCTTGTTCGCGTCGCAGGGCCAAGCGCTGTAGGCACGTATGGCTGCATTCTTCTCGTTTATCAGTTCACGGATGTCGTCGGGAAGTATCCAGCGGTGATTGCTCATCGCTGGTACTTCTCGAGAACAATCCTTCAGTACGGATTGTACGTGTTCTGTAAACGAGTTGATTGCGGCCTCGGTGTCTGCGACTGAGACAATATGGTCGGGAATACCATCAAGAAGCGGTGGCGTTTCAGATTTCAGCATATCGCTTACTTTCCTCCAGTCGGTTGTAAGAATGGTAGGAGGGGGTTGGCTGGGGTAAATGATACCCGGAATTAGGTGCATGAGCACTGGACGGTGGTCTGTCCATCAGCATGCTACAATCTAGGTACTTATACCTAATAGGTTTCCTCCTCAATAACCAAAATATTTGGTGACCAAATTAACAAGTCACTAAAAGGTGTAAGACACCTCTTAAAGGGGTTCCATCTATCTGGCAGAATCTTGTTGCTCCGAAATTCATTTAGCATAACACACTTGGCATAATTTTCTTTAAACGAATATATTAAAGGCATATTTTTTTTAAATATACTTATTGTTTGGGTGAATGTGTGTATGACCGAATTTCGAATGGCATACTTTTAGATGGCAGTTTTTTATTTGGCATAATTACCTTTGGCATTGTTCAAATTTCGCATAATTTCGTTTAGAATAATGTTTATTTAGAACGACGATTATCTACACTTATATAATATTATAAAGAGGAAAACTTTGTTTGTTTGTTTGTAATGAATAGGCTTAAAAACTACTGGACCGTTTTTAAAAATTCTTTCACCATTCGAAAGCTACATTATCCACGAGTAACATAGGATATATTTTATCCCCGTACTCCCACGGGAACGGGAATTACGCAGGTGAAACCGCGTGACGTCCGCTAGTTTGATATAATTTCACTTGGCATACTATGAAGATTGCAGAATTTCATTTGGAATAATTTTATTTGGCAGTATTGCCATTTTTTAATGCCACAAAATAGCATTTTAACCTTAATTTAAAATTAAAATATTATCTTAAAAAGTCAATATGTTGTGCTAGAAAAGTTAGTGACAGAAACGAATCGCTCCAAAACCGACTCCACGTAGTCTTGTCTGCCCTACCCCTAGAGTGTAATTTAAAATAGGCGTAGGCGCGGAGGGGCGAGGCGGGCCGCGAGCTGAGGAGCAGGTGGTTTTAACACTCGCCGCCGCGGCTGAGGCTGGCCGGCTTAGCCGGCCAGCAAGCCGAAGCTGCGGTGGTGAGCGTTGAAACACATCTGCGACGAGAAGCTCGCGTGGGACCGCCGGGGCCCCGCAGCGCCGGAGCCGTGACAGAAACCATGCCTGCTGCATGTTGCATTCTCGTTTGCTGCATGCTTGCTGCATGCTTGCTGCATGCTTACTGCATGCTTACTGCATGCTTGCTGCATGCTTGCTGCATGCTTACTGCATGCTTACTGCATGCTCATTGCATGCTCATTGCATGCATGGTATATGCGGGTTTGCATGTTTGCTGAATGTTCGCTGCACGTTTGATGCATGCTTGCTGCAGGCTTGCTGCATGCTTGCTGTATGCTTACTGCATGCATGGTGTATGCAGGTTTGCATGTTTGCTGCATGCTTGCTGCATGCATGGTGTATGTTTGTTTGCATGTCTGCCTGCTTCTTACAGGAAAATAAAAACCACATGATCTCAATCTACTGTTTTAATAAAAGAAAGAAAAAAAATTATGTTTATTTAGCCATTAAACCCAAAATGTTATGATTTTCACCTGCAGGCCACGAGTGCCATACGCTCGAAAAACATAAAGAAACACATAATATCGTCGAAATATTTTGCACTAGTACCAACTAAGTAAAATTATTGTATATTTTATTAAATTAATAACACTGGTATAATTGAATAACGTATAAAATTTATAAAATATATTCATAAAATACATGCAAAAATTACAAAATAGGGAAATGGATAAAATTCATAACAGTAATAAAATGACGTGATGTAAATATACTAAGAAAAAACAATAAAATTGTACAAAATTAATAACATTGGTAAAATTGGTAAAAGTGATTAACTAATAAGTTAATCACTTAAAAACAATAATTAATACATGCAAAACGATAATTAATTGAGTTAAATAAAATATATAGACAATTTTCGTTAAACTAATCTTAAATTCCTGATCAGAAATATGCAGCAATAAACATTATCGTAGTATTTTTGCGGCGAAAAAAAATGTTCAATAAATTTTATAATTATTACGGTAAGAAATATAAAATTAAACTAACTATGAATTTTCTGTACCTATTGAAAATAGTCTTTCCATAATTATGCATAAGAAGTGTATGCGAAAAGATGATTCAAACTATAAACTTCCTGAGATGTGATAGTTTTGCCATTCAATGACTATTGATATGAAATTTATGCCAATAGATGATTCTAACCCTAAACTTTCTGCGATAGGATGGTTCAACGTTTAATGTTTATGCATATGAAATTTATGCAAAACGATGATACTGACCTCCAACTATCTGCGACAAGATGGTTCGACTTTTAATTTTTATGCATATGAAATTTATGCCTTTAGATGATTCTGACTTACAAAATTATGAGTTTGAATGTATGATAAATGCGTGTCTGCCAAACGATTTTCTGCGAAATGAAGTTTATGCTATCCGCTGTTATGCAAAGTAATAATATGGCATAAAAAGTTCTGCTATAAAGGGTGGACCCCTCTTAAAGAAGCCGAAAGGCACTTGTTCTCCCCGTCCGCGTCATTGCGTTCATTGTTTTGTTCTACACCATACCTGGGAACCGTCTAGTTACGGAGATATTGGGGGTCAAAGATCCAACATTTTGATAAGTTTTTTTTTTCTATAAGTTTTTATTACTTCACCATGTTTTAAGTGCGTTAGTGCGTTAAGTGTTCTACCTCAAAACATGATATTTCATCCCAAAATAAAAAGTCGTTTCCCAGCAATCATAATCAATATTTACTTAGTTTGATGTACAGAATGCTTGGTTGACGGCTTCGTGATGAGGTTTTATAATATCGAGAGATTTGTTTTAAGTAATTAACAACTCTATCAACACATTAATTAAAACTACACACTGACGATAAGGAAGCAAAATGTTTACTCTATCTATGTCCTCATTGCCTATTTTAACAGATACGAGTGGTTCGCTTTTATTTGTATCATAAATAATACTTACTTCATTATCATTGACATAATGAGACTTACTTTGTATATGAAGAAATAGACGAACCAGTAGTCGAAGAGTTTTAAAGTAAGTAAATTAATTTCTAGAATAGAAGTTTTGTTTATAAAGCCGAACCCTATTGCCAAATTATTTGAATGTGTTCCTTTCAAATAATTTACCAAAAGAAATGTTAGAGATTTTTTACCAAATACTTCAGTTATCAAACCGAAAAATGTTAGGTATCTAAATTCCGCAAGCAACCTTGAAAACCATATAGAATTTTTCACGAGTTCAGTAGGTAATCGTTTCTATAAAAGCTTTACTACTTTACCTTCCAACAGTTAAGTATGAAACAAACGTTAATGTGTGTTGATGTTAATTTATTTTTTTAAGTGCTACTATAATTTTGTTTTGTTTGCTTGGTTATACATTTTAATATGCATGCTGTGGTCTCCTGTAAGTGAAGGAGTACACCTACGTGCTACTTTTGTCGCCGATTCTTTTTTAGTGTTTTGTGTATATTCTTTGTTGGAGATCCTAAATAAATAAATAAATAAATAAATGAATAAATAAATAACAAAAAAAAACTCACCTTTTGACATCTTACAGGACTGGAATACAACTTATTTAGCACAGAACCTGAAAATAAAAACACAAAATAAATAATAAAACACATGTATGTATTTACTTTTCATTTAATAGTACCTACGTCTGTTTTAAACAACTGACCTAGTACGTGTGATAACGTCCATTGGACTAGTGTGTCTGTATACTACGGCATGCAGTCAAAATAATTCGAAACTTGTTCAGTTCAAAATATGGGTAACTATTACGTGTACAGATGCTATCAACACTGATATCGATCAAGATAATTAAGAACTTTGTACCATTATACGTTGTACAGGAATGTTGAAACGACTAACGTCAAAAACTGATGTTTATGATGATTTAAAATACATTTAAACACAGCTACACGGCCGTGCTGTCCCTTATCAAGTTCTTATCATAATTTTATGATGCGAAAAAGGTATTGTTTTGGCAACAGCGTCCTATACTAGTTTCTTAACGTGTATTATTTCAAGAACAATGTTATTTTCAATGACGCAATACAATACGTCAAACAAGAATTGCCAAACTTAAGTGGCAGTGGGCAGGGCACATTGCTTGCAGAACAGATGGCCGATGGGGCCGAAAAGTTCTAGAGTGGTGACCGCGAACCGGAAGACTATGCGAAGGAAGACCTTCCACTAGGTGGACCGATGGCCTGGTGAAGGTTGCGGGAATCCGTTGGATGCGAGTCGCACGGGACCGGTCAATGTGGCGAATCTTGGGGGAGGCCGATGTCCAGCAGTGGACGTCTTTCGGCTGAAATGATAGTGATGATGATGAATACAATACGTCAGCCAGTGGGTGCCTGAAGACGGTCGTCACCGAGGCAGGCCCAAGAAACGGCGTGACCAGAGAAGTCAAAATACCGAAAGAGTTGGTCAGGAATGAGACAGGCCTTCTAGCAGTAGGACAAAATAAATAGCCTTCACAAAAAAAAACATAAGCGTCTATGGTTGCCCTTTAATACGTAGTCTTAAAACTGTCTTGGGCGCGTCTAAATAAAACATACTTACATCAAGTAACGTATTTTTTCTTTGGATATAGAATGGAATTTTCATTATTATAATTTTACTAGCTGACCCACGCAACTTCGTCTGCGTCACATAAGAGAGAAAAACGAAAGGAAAAAAAAACGTCCCCGTTTTTGCAACATTTTTCATTCCTGCTCCGCTCCTTATGATTGTAGCGTGATGTCATATAGCCTATAGCCTTCCTCGATAAATGTAGTATCCAACACTAAAATAATTTTTCAATTCGAGCTGGTAGTTCCTGAGATTAGCGCGTTCAACCAACCAAACAAACAAACTCTTCTGCTTTATAATATTAGTATATAGATGTGTACACCCTATAAGTAACATTCATAAAAGAACAACATAACGATACGGCTATGGAAAAAAGAGACTTGTAGGGTCGAGCCCTCTTTATAGCGGCCTCGAATGTCAGAGCGGTTGGATGGTGAATTGGTGACTTAAGATCACGAGTTAAGAAAATATCTGCAACGCCTTAAAACGATGCGGACATTTAGACAGGACAACAACTGGTCTGTATCCAAATGCGTCTCAGATGGACCTATTTTAGGTCTCAGATAGACCTATTTATTATTTATCCACATTTTCAATAATAATATCGTGTTCGCATGAATATTCTATTTCTGTGCCACTTGACAGCAGATAGACCCAAAAGTCCCGAACTCAAAGGGTTTTGGTAGCCGAAGTTTCTATACAAACTGTACCCTCTGTTTGTAAACAATTCCTGTCTACCTTTGTCAAAGTTATCTTATAAATGAACCTTCTAGTGAAATCTAGCGGACACTTAGGCAGGTAAAATACCTGTACAGTAGTTATACAAACACACTAAGGTCCATGTTCACCAAAAAGATGGCAGTCTGATTATCTAAAACAGCTGTTTTAAACACATTTTTGTATGGGAAAATGTCACAGTGACAGCTGTTATCTTTTCGGTGAACACGGAGCTAAGAAGCTCAGCACAGAACATAAGCAGTATTTAACCCATATACAAAAATGTATTGCCAATTGGTGACAAGATTTATACTATGGTAATGTCATAATATTGTCAATGTGTCCTAGTAAAATACCAACAAATACGAAGAATAAATACTATATCATTGAAAATATATTAACTATATGTGATGAATTTTCAAGATTTCCGTTTGCCTGTCCAGACGTGTTAGCAGAGTCTGTAATTAACCGTCTATATTATTATGATCTTTTCTTTATATTTGGAACCCCACTTTTTATTCATTCCGATAGAGGATCTACGTTTATGTCTGAACGTGTTCAACAATTGTTGCCTCTGGGAATTGCTTGCAGCTGGTCTACTCCCTACAACCCGCAAGGAAACGGACAGGTGGAGCGCCTGAATGGCACTTTATGGAGGACTGCAACTTTTGACTAAATCAAAAAACTTAGATGTATCTCACTGGGAGAAGGTCCTTCATGAGTCACTCCATGCAATTCGGTCATTGTTGTGTACATCCACGAACACCACTCCTCATGAACGGCTATTCTACCATCCACGATGGTCAATGAATGACCAAACAATCCCATTATGGCTTTCAACCTCTAATACCATCCTCTTGAGATATATTGTTCGACCGTCAAAATATGACCCTCTTGTAGAAGAGGTCGAGCTTTTACAAGCTAATCCTTCATATTCATTTATAAGATATTCTGAAGGTAGGGATTCTACCGTTTCAAATAATCAATTAGTTCCTTTACCTAATGACGAAGACAGTATCTGTGATGAAGCACCTATAGGCATAGAAGTTACAAAGCGAGAGTCTGAAACTCCTCAAGAATCTGAGGTTGCTCAAAGCTAACAAGAGGTGCCCCGGGGTTGCGGGACTGTTCGAAAGAGATGCCGTGGCCCCGGAACAAAAAGGGCGAGGAAGGAATATGGATGGGTTTTTTTTTTTCAGTAAAAGTCTGACACTCCCTCCCGCTCCGCCCAGAGCGGGAGAAGTTATTTGATTGATTTCCCATCATGAAAACAAGAAAAAGAAAAAGGTGGCCCGGGAAGAACCTGACATAGACGAAAGGCGCCACTTAAGCAGGTCCCGGAAACCACTGGCCGGGCTACTTGAGAGATATAAAATCCTGCTGGGAAGAATGACGTAGATTCATATCTAATGCCATAATATTGTCAATGTGTCCTAGTCTAGTTTCTTTATTTAAACTAATTTAAGTAGAATAAAGCCTTAATTTCCAAAAGGTTTTGCGTTTTATTTATATCAATTGGTAGGTATCCTTTAAAGAACAGTTTCTGCATTTTTATTAAGATTGCCAATACCGACTGCCTCCACAGTGTTTACAATTCTTAAGAGGCCTGCGGAACATGAGAATTTCATACAAACGTAATACCAAAATAATTTGTAAATCAAACATATTATTATATTATTCTTAAGTTGGTGTGTATTTATTTGGATTGGATTACAGAATATATAGGTTCTCAAATACATATTTTGAATGTACACCGATTTAAACAAGAGTTATGAGAAGAATACATTTTGTATACAAATTTTAAAATCATCATATTATTATCTCGTCTAGTTATATCAATGTCCTTTCAAAATATTTATTTGGGAACATATATATCCTATAATACAATCGAAATATCACTACCTTATGAATATGGTTCATTTTCACATTATTTTGGTATTACGTTTGTATGAAAAACGCATGCTCCGCCGGCCCCTTAATACTTTGAAAACTGTTACGTATATCAAGATAATTATGACATAAAGAGCCATGCGTACAACTATTTAATAGGTTGAAAAACTACTTCGAATTTGCTGACAATAAACTAGGTATTAATGAATTGTAAAACAATACTATACTACCTTGAAACTGAAACCGATGTAGCCACATTTTCTGTCGAACTATTAAAATCTTTGCTGTCGAAGGCACAATTGTTCACGTATCAAAATTTTCACCATTCACTATACACTTCTGCTGGTTTTTTCGAATAGGAAACGACCTACTCAAAACCATAGCTCAAAATGGGCACCTAGCTACTAAAATATTTCGATTTAATCTACAACAAAAACGATGTTCATTTACCTGTCCATTAGGAGGAAAATGAATTATTTCACAAATTAACTAAATTATCACCAGACATCATGTGAATGCAGATATTTATTTTTATTTAATCATAATTTTGACGTGAAGTGCCGTAAAATATGCAACCAACGTTGTTTTTTTTTAATTTATTGACACGAAATTAGGTTTAAACTTCTGTGTAAATACTTCTTTGGGGCAAACTTCATTGGCTACTTTTCACGATACTTTGACGTTTTCCCTTCTCGACTTTGAATCATTAACGATATATTGCTCCACAAAACTGTGTATATAAATGAATTATGTATAAAAAAATAACAGTTCGTTACGTTTTTCAAAGTCATTAAGAGCCATGCGGTTACCGCTACACCATCATTTGTATCACGGTGCTCAACAAAATTCATTGATAGCGCACGTATCGATCCGTCCGATTTTATTTAGTCCTACGGAGAATCGAGATGTGGAGCACATGTTTTATATATAAAAATAACGGTATTCATAATAAACAAAGCTAAGAAGGTCAGACGTACCTATTCCAGCTTCGTACATAATAATGAACTGATTACGCGAGTATACAGGTTATTATTAGGTGGCACATAATTCCATCTGGCACTAAAAAAAAACAATAAAAGCAAAATATACTCACGAAATGTAAACTTTGATCGTCTATTTTTAATCACACATTCTCATTCCGAATAAACAACTCAGATTTAATGCAATTTCCGCACAATTGATTTATAGCACTTATTCGTAATAATTACTCTCACTATACCTATAAATTTGACCTAGTTGCGTACACTACAAGTAGTAAACTAATATTTATTTACAACGTTCTAGAAACATTTACAATACATATTGTACAATTTCACTGCACTATTTTACACACACAGCATTTCCAGTGCTGTGAGTCGCGGAAAACGAAAACGCGCTGTCTAGCCAACATTATTTTTTTTCTAAAAGGCTTCTTCCCGCGCATGCGTGTATTCTTAGAGGTTATCTACTTTCCCTCTCACTTTCCTCATGACGGGAAAGAGACAGGTGTTTACTAGAGCAACATGCGCAGTGTTATTGATGAAAATTTTGGCGGGAAAACACGCCATCTGGGGTGATCCTTTGGCTGCACGTGATTGGCTGGATGTTTGTTAGCAATTCCGTGAGTGTAGTCGCTGGCTTGGTACTAGCGTGTTTTTGCTGGAGGATATAAAACGAGCAATGGTTAATGTTGTACAGTACACGAATATCTACGTGTTGTATGGTTATTCGTTACCATGGTTTAAATCGATAAGTAATGCGCAGTAAATTAATTTTCTTCTGTTTCTCCAAATTAAATCGCTTATCAAGCAATTATCGGCGGCACTTTAGGAGTTAAACGAGAAATCAAAATGATGCCGTCTGCCAATATACCTACATATAAAATGTGTAACTATAGTCAATTCCTTAAATTACTGTGCAAGGATCATTTGGCGCATGGCCATAACGAGAACTAGCACTGCCATTTTTTTTGCATTTCACGAATGCTTACGCCCCCTGTCAACGTCTTTCAAGCTAACCCAAAAAAGAAAAATCTGATGCATGGTTGACGCAGTGGCGCAGGGATTGGCTTGTACTGCGTAACTCAAGGTTCGTTACCCGCGCAGGTCAAATCAGAATACTTTTTTATCGTTAACAGCTTGCGGTTTCGAATCGTAAAAGTAATTGTATTTAGCATAGGTCTGGCATGAGGAGCTCGTGGCTAAGTAATAACAGCCGCTAGGGCTGATTTTCAGGTTAAGCTGTGCTTGCCTAGGTTGGTCTGTGGATGGGTGACCACCCTTACAGACCGAGTTTCCTCCGTGCTTCGGAAAGCACGTCAAGCTGTTGGTCGCGGCTGCAATCTGCCCATCTTTGGCAGTCGTTACAGGTAATCAGTGGCCCATATAGTCTGACAACCAGTCTTACCAAGGGATATCGTATTACCCAGTATTAACTGGGTTGTGGAGGTCAGATAGGAAGTCACTCCGTGTTAAATACTGGTACCTACTCAGCTGCATGCGGTTAGACTGGAAGCCGACCCCAACAAAGTTGGGAAAAGGCTAAGCAGATGATGATGAGCATAGGGTGTTGGCATCTGGTTAGATTGGAAGCCAATAAATAAATAAATATCGCTGGACATTAACACTCAGCGCCAAGCAGTGCCACACTAAGCTAAGCTTGTGTCGTGGACACTAGATAGTTGATATACTACATAATATACTTTTTGTTTGTAAATACATACTTATTATACATAATATGAACATCCATGACTCGGAAACAGATGTCCGTGCTCATCACACAAACATTTGCTCCTACCGGGATTCGAACCCAGGACCCTAAGAACGTAAGGCAGCGTCACTACCACTACGCCAATCGGGTCGTCAATACCAATACCCAATACTAATATGTTTGGGAAATGGCTAGGCCGATGATGAGAAACAAATCATTAGAACCACCATTGCCCAGCCCGAACACCACCAAAGCTGAGACGAGCGGAAATCAACCAATCACATTCGTTGAAATCCACATCGTTTCCCGTATATATCGTGACTGGTAATTAGGTCTATGTTCACCAAAAAGATGACAGTCTGATTATCTAAAACAGCTGTTTAAAACACAATTGTATGGTAATATGTCACAGTGACAGCTGTTTTTAGTTGTAACTTGTACGATACTTAAACACGTGATTGTACTCATGATATCAAACAACTTTAACTATGGGACCAAAGCTGAGATCACGAAAAAAAAAGCTGTTCAGTACATTAGGCGAACATAAATGTACTGAACAGCAGATTTTTTTTAAAGTTATTTGTTATCATGAATATAATCACGTGTTTTATGTATATGTCACTGTAAAATTGTCAAACACGTTAGATTGTAATCTCTCTAGCGAGATTGTAAACTCTCGAAATATTGTCAACTGAACATACTGCTTACAATATTACGCACTATTTTTCGGTAGATTGTAATCTATCTAAGTAAAACCGTAATATTGTGAATGTATGCATGCGACGGAAGTATCTATGCTCCCATAATCGGGACTTGGGGCACCCCCACGTTATGTTAGTTAGGTTCCTTTAAACCCTACACTCCGTCGACTACGCCCTTTAGGGGAATATAAAGTGTTTTGAGGTTAGGTTATACTAATCGGTATTCCTCAGGAATGGTATATTATCTCATCATGAGAGTGGCACCATTGGGCAAGGCGGAACTCTCTTTCCCTCCTTCTCCTCCACAACGCGCGAGTTGACTTCCATCGCATGCATTTCACAGTTACGGTTTCACTTCGATAGATTACAGAGTACCGAAAAATAATGCGTTTTATTGTAAGCAGTACCTATGTTCGTTTAACAATATTTCGGTAGTTTAAAATCTCTGTTGGTAGTTATTTTACAACCTAACGTGTTGGCAATTTGACGATGACAGTCATGTAAATGCTCTGAGCCACATCGCGTCTCTCGTCCCTGCCATGTGATTGGTCGAAATCTGCATATCTCCCAAACCGACTCAGTTTTGGTGAGTTCTGGACCTAATCCCAATGTACCTATATGTCACCGTAAAATTGTCAAACACGTTATATTACAATATAACGTGTTTCTCTCTAGCGATATTGTAAACTCTCGAATTATTGTCAACTGAACATACAAAAGTATCTCTGCGCCCATAATCGGGACTTGGGGCATCCCCCCCCAAATGTTTGTTAACGCAAACACAATATAGAACAAATTCCAAGTGTGGGCCAACGTCTATAAAAAATACCACTACTCGATAGTATTATAATAAAATAACTACCTATTACTTTTGGACAAAACTTTATTTAAAAAAAATATTTTTATAAGTATAACTAAAACTAACTAAAAAAACATAACTTTATAAGAACAATAATCTAGAAGAAAAATCTAAACATAAATTACCTGATAGTGAATCTTAGAAAAGACAAAACTAATACATAATTACCTACCTGTATTAGTGAAATTTTCAAAAATAAATAACTAAAACACAATTTTTACCCTTTATGTTGAAACTTAGAAAAGAAATAACTAAAACATAAATTACCCTATATGTCGAAAGTTAGAAAAGAAATAACTAAAACATAGTATTAGAGTTACTACATTTATTATGTTTTAGTATATTCTTTTCTTTTATACGTTTGGAATTATTGGCTTAATGATTAAATATAAAAAATACTTTTAATGAACAATACCTAGGTGTAATAAATAGTACTTCTTCTGAATCCAATATCTGTAGGACTTGGAAATTCGCTATTTCGTGAATTGGCTTTCTTGTTTTAATCAGGCGCATATTTGTTAAAGGCACCAAGAGTGGGAATTTTGTAATGCCATGGGTCCGGATTCGACCCACTGCGACTTTTCAATGTCTTTTGTAAAGCTGATGTTCGACCAAACGCGAGCTTAGCTGGTCGTTTACCGTCATACATACGCCAACCATGATCCCAATATACGCATTCCGGAAAATAGTACCTCTGCTCCGGTTTGAGCTTGGACCTCTCAGCTAGATACTTTTCCCGACCAAATTCAGGCCGTGGTTTCAACAGTATGTTTGTAGTTTTTGGATCTATAGGACGCATTACTGGGTCAGGGGACAAATCAGTGTCTGGTCGAACCAGTCGAGGATCCTCTTTGGCGTCTCCCAGACCAAGGTTGATGAGTGAATTCTTATGTCGTATTACCTCAATGCCTGGAATGCTCTTTGCGTCGTGGATTGGTACCTTTCTCCTATTGTGACCAGCAACTACATGATCTCGCCTGATTGCAGCCATACCTCCGATCATGTTATGCTTGATGACATCTTTCTCGTAGTAATTCGTAAATTCTCTAGTGAGCGTGGCCGCCTCTGATATTTTTTCTGTATTTTTGCTAACCCAATATGACCGAAGACGTTTCTCTTTCTCAAACGCTTCGTTAAGAAAAATTATAACTTCTGGTCTAGTGATGTCCAATTTAGCCATTCTGACGAAAACGTTTATAATGTATTTTTAACAGTCTATTATATTTAAATATTTAAAGAAGTGTTACGTATTTGATCTATTCCAAAGATAAACGCTTATCATAACACAGATACGGTACTTTACGCAAAAAGAAATTGGTCTTATTTGACACCAAGTTTCAAATTGACATTCCTGACATTTTTTTTTATTTGTTTTTGCTTTTTACAAACATTCAAATACAGAGTGTAACCCGAGGGCTACGAAATGCGACGCATAGAGTATATAAACATGCGACGCTCCAAGCGATTTCGCCTCATGCTGTAATCGTCAGCGTTGTGCGTCAACACAAGCAGCAGTGAAGTTCGCTATGAGCGAATTTGATGTTTTTAATGAGCGTCGAAAACAATTTTATCAGAAAATTTCAGTGTACACAAATTATTTTGTTTTTATCGCGTCTAAAGTAACTAATCCAATATGTACCTACACTGAAGAATTTATCACTGCAATCTAAAATCGACCTACGTTATGGATGTGTTCACATCCGCATCAGTAAAAAAAAGTAAAAAAAAAAAAATATCAAGTGAGAAAACCACTACTGTCAAAACAATATTTAAGGCGATTACATGAGCGAGACGCGAGTTTTATAATTACTAAAAGTATATGATTCACTGCTATAAACAAAACCAGAAAATATGTGATATTTTTCAGGATATATGCTAGCATGATACTGTTTTGAAAACATAATACAATTAATTTGGCTCGATAAAAAGAAATCACGAACTTATCTCTAAAAATATCTTTCAAACAATAAAAAACATTCTAATATGCACGCGATCATTCAGATTTTTTGGCAAATAATTCAACAAGCAATCTATTAGCATGATACTGTTTCAGTTTTTTAATCCAATCAATAGTTTTTTTACAAAAAGATCGAAACCACTCATTTCCGCGGTTCTGTAGTGCGTCGGGCATGTTTGCCGAGGCTCGCATGGACAGTTTTGAGGCTGTCATGCGCAAAAGAACGGCATCCCTAATGCGTAGGGTACGTGGAAGCTCTAACAGCATCCTGAAGGTTATTGTGGAGAGGCCAGACTGCCCTTTTCTGATGCACTGGTCCCGTAGGCATAGCTGCGGGCCTGGTGCCGAGGAAAGATATTTAAATTAGTTTGTTTTTGTTTCCTCTAGAAGTTAGTACTTAAATTAAATTAAGATTAATTTAAATTAGATTAAATGAATTGACATTAATTACATATATTAAATTAATTAGATTATATTAAATTAGGTTACAGTGTATTAATTAACTAATTTGGACTGTCTAATTGGGCTATTGTGTGATGTTGTGATGTTGTGTTGAATTGATTTTTATTCTTATTGTTATACTAACATAGCTCCTTGGTGCTCGCTACTAACCAATATGGACTCTTGTTCGAAATAAAGTATTTGATTTGATTTGATTTGATTTCGCGCTATTTGGACCGCAGTGGTTGACGTAACAACCACTTTGTAGTGCATTTCAAATGAACCACCACAAATAGAGTTGCTAATTTTTGCTCGTCTAAGCGCCTTAATTATTTTTGACAGCGACATTTTCACGTGTAATGTCGACGCTTGTTCACTCTGTGCTGAACTGATTCACTCCCCCACCGTACACGCTACAGGCGAATATTTGAACTTTGTGGCCTTGTTTTCGGCACTTAGGGCTTCTTCACATAACCCCAACAACCCCACCAAACTGTGTCTGCGCACCACGTAACCCCATCGCAACTACTGGCGACAACGCAACCACATCGACATTTTGTCGGTACCACAACGCAACTATAAAAAGCTGCAGCGACACTATTTACACGTAACCACTCCTTGGCAGCATTTTGTCGTTACGAAGTGGTGTGGTTGGGGTACGTGTGAAGAAGCTCTTAGAAATGACGCTTGTAGCGAATTGACGCCTCAAGCGTGGCATTACTTTCGTGGCCGAGCCTTAAGCCACCTCATCACAAAGCCGCCAACCAAGCATTCTGTAGTCTCTAAGTAACTTTGACCCCCAATATCTCCGTAACTAGAAAGTTTTCCTCCTAGGTGTGGTGTAGAACAAAACAAATATCGCAACGACGGGAAGAACAAGTGGCTTTCGGCTTCGTTATGAGGGTTACACCATTTATTTTCCAAAAAGTTAAAGTTTTGTTAATGGGGTATTCATAATATAACCATGATCCCAGGGCTCAAAGACGTTTACCGAGAGGCTGTCCTGGTGGCCCTGGCCCGCGAGATGGTGGAGACTCTCGATAGAGACCTCCGTCACCTCCTTCTATGAAGCAGTCATGCTTGCGAAGTAGGTGGCGGAACCTCTGGCCCCAGCCGCCGCAGGAGACGTACCGGGCGTCGGGGATCACGCGGTGGCCACGACGTGACCGGCCACCGAAGGCGCGGCCTGTGGACGGTGAGCTATGGGCTAGCTCGCCGTCCGTCCGTCTCATGACGACAGGCCGTGTCGACGGCGCGTTCATGTTCTACGCGCGCCTCAAAGAGATGTCAGCATCATGGAGGGGCCCGCAAGGGCCGAAGCCTGCCGGGGCTGGAGGACTGTCGAAAGATATACCGTAGCCCCGGAACATAAACGGCGAGGAAGGAACATGGATGGTACGAGTATAAATATAACATAATATAAAAGTTACGATTTTACGATTTATGACGTATTAAAATATATTATTAAAAATTAACTGGAAAATTACGAGAAAATCGACCGTGATTGGAGCGAAAACGGAATCCATTTTCATTCGGGACAAAAAATTGGAAACTATACTGTGTCATACATGGACCTGTGTCATATTAGCAAATGAAAATCAACGAGAATCTCAACATTTCTTTTTTGTTAAATAAAAAGTTTTGATTATTCGTGAAAGAAAACGATAATTGACCATCCCTGACCTCCAAAACTCCTGAGTATTTTTTTTTTTAAATATTAAATATACGTAGTTCATTGCTTGTTTGTAGATTACAGGAAAACCTATAAGAATTCTATCAATTGAAAATAAAGTGGTAAACTCAATATAATACCTACGTTCAATTACGGAACATTTGACTTTAGCATTGTACGGAACCCTCTCCACGTGAGTTCAACTCGCTCTTGGCGCGTAATGGCACTTTACTTGCACCACCGCTAGGAAAGTTGTAGGGGAGATAACTCCCGGGGTGACGCTGGTTCAGATTGTAACACATGTGGATTGTAGATGGCGTCACTTGTCTCAACTAGTGCATGCATCATAAAGGGTGTAAAACACCTCTTAACGACGCCGAAAGGCACTTGTTCTCCCCGTCATTGCGATCATTTTTTTGTTCTACACCATACCTGGGACCTTCTAGTTACGGAGATATTGGAGGTCAAAGTTACTTTTAGACAAGTTTCTTTTTAATTAAGTACAATTTTTTATTGTTAGATTTTTACTTTAAACACCTCTAAGACCCCCATACCTTTCAAACCAACCATAAGCACAATGTTTAGAGTACCACAAAACTTGATTTTTCACCCCAAAAACAAAAGTCGTTTCCCAGCAATAATTTTTGCGTGAAGTTACTTAGTTTGATGCACGGAATGCTTCGTTGACGGTTTCGTGATGAGGTCGTTTACACCCTGTATACAAGGTGTCGCTATGTATTCTGGTCAAATACAAGGATGTGTTACAGAATACAGACCCTCAACCTAAAGTCTAAACAACTTTCTCCAAGGGACCACCATCGTAATCTTGCAAAATAATCAGCTCTCATACATTTGGTCCAGTAGGTATTGGAATTTTGTATGGGGCCATTGATATTTATATGCCCTTCTGTCCTCGAACGCAGTTCATGTAGGCTTGTTTGCGCTCACTCACGCTAACAATAAAGTTTATACTCAAAGACATACACCAAATTCTCTGCTCTGCGTTAGATATTTACCGGAAAATTCGACACAACGTATGCCAACGTCCATACTACGTTGAATACACCGGTTCTCGTCCGATCACCGAAGTTAAGCAACATCGGGCGCGGTCAGTACTTGGATGGGTGACCGCCTGGGAACACCGCGTGACGTTGGCTTTTTGCTTTTAAGCTATTGCATAGCTTCTATCGCGGGCCTTGAGCGTGGAGACCGAATTCAGAAATTCCGTAACGAAAATAACCCAACACCCCACAGAGTATGTAATCACTACGTTTACAACACCCTTTATCAACTTGCAATTATAATTATTTATGTATTTTATTTTTCCGCTTGTTGCCGGCTCGAGGACCAAACGCAGACTGAATGTTGTTCAGGCTCGGCTTCCTATCACGATGAAATTATGGATTTTATTTAAAGCACGCGGTCCGCGCGCCGCAAGCGAGCGGACCGGACGCCGCAAAAATGACGGGGTGTTTATAACACCCCGTAATTTCACGTGTCTGTGTATGTGTGGGGAACATTCATTATAAAATTCATAATTTCATCGTGATGGGAAGCCGAACCTGAACATTCAGTCTGCGTTTGGTCCTCGAGCCGGCAACAAGCGGAAAAATAAAATAAATAAATAATTATAATTGCATAAGTTGATAAAAAAATCTATACAATAGCTTTACCGCGGCGGTCCCCGAGTACCACACGTCTTTTTTTAAATTACTGTTTAATTTGGAACAAAATAAGGAAATAAGGCTTCAAAATAATATAGTTTCACAGCAGGGTAAAAGTATTTAGGTTAAAAAGAAGAATTTCCTGCCATGTATCCTGCAATTCATTTGCAATTCAATGATTCACAATAACACTGCAATTGTCCTGTATTTGACCAGTCGCGACGTTGATTTTTTGATAATATAAAATCTGGTAAAAAATAAATAAAATCGTAAGTTATTTCAAAATTTGTTTAATCATAAATAAATAACATTTTTGTTTGGAACAAAACAACCTCCATAATTATTCACACACCATACAACTCGTCATTTAGTGAATTACAATTATTAATTTTCTAATTATTTCTAATAATACTTACAGCAATCTTAAAATTAATGTTGTACATAGTTTTATTACCACAATTAATTTGAGATTTTTTTCATGTAAATATCTAATGCTTATAGAGAGAATTATTCCAATTACAAAATACATTTTTTTTACTTTCGTTATGGAGGATTTGGTCATAATAATGTATGAAAGAAGAAGTTCGATCCAAAATGTGAAGTAACGACTCGAAATTGTTTTGCTTCCAAATTAAAAAAAAGCATACATAGAGTTGAAAGGTTCTTAAAAGTCGTACAACTTTTGCACGTTAAGAATGTTATCATTTATTAATTTGCAATAATTTAAAAACATTAAAGAGGATAAAAACGAATCTCGATTAAGACATGATCGTAGTCAAATTTAATTAAAAAGACTAGAAGAACAACTACTAGCGAATGTCCATTTACAAAAAAAAAACTTGCAAAATATTGCAGTTAAAAAAAACTTGTGTCACAAAGTCAACAAGTTATTTATTATTTAAAAACAGACATATTATTTAGTGTAATATTCTGATTTTATAATTGACACTTTTTCTACAAAAACTTAATGGACAACACAAACAAACTCGATGCAAAAAATCTATTTTTAAATCGAAAATAATATTGGAATGGATCAGCGGGTGCCTTAACTGTCTTGAAAATAATTAATGCGAGGCCACGGTTCCTATAAGCAAATATAGAACAAAAATATCCATGTATAATTAATAGAGAAAACCCGAATTTATAATAAGTACTTACCAAAATTACATCATGTTAGTATTAGGTACAGTATCTATAACATTGATTAATATTTACAAAAATTACGTTGTGCGACTGAAAATTATTAGTTGACATACACAAACCGTCGCTAGTGTACTACATTATATATATTTTTCGCACACACACATACTCATAATCAGAGGTTTAATTAATGAATTTATAATAATTTATTTTTTTCCATATGAAATACATAAGTATGAAAAAAATAATGATAAATCCGAATAATAGAAAACAATAAGATTTTTAGTACAACTACATAAAAACTTTTTGGTATTTTGGTCATATTCACTACATCACGACAGTTAGGCCCTGTTTTATTACACTTACTGCGGTTAGCGTGGGTTAGAGTATTTTAAAAGGTCGAAATATTTTTGTTTCTATGAGAAATTGAATATTTCATTAGCTGTAAAATGTATCTTAAATGATACCAAAACTATCGACACACACGAAACTTCGACTTCATGTAATACGTAGTAGGAATAGACGAATGAGGTAAGTAAATTAAAACATTATATACCTACTTGTAAATTTTCTCTTATAGGTACTTAAAAATGTAAAGCTAGATAATGAAGTGTACAAAAATAGTGCGGCGATGCTCATGACAACTTATCGAATAATTACGCCATGCGCTTAGATAAATTTCAAATTCGACTAAATCATCTATTTACTAAACGAATATCACACAGCTGACAGTAGAAACTCGCGAACTGCATATATATGTATCCACGTAACCATCCAACATTCCAAGCCGACCAATAGGAGAACAATGACGCGACATATGTATAAACAAATGGACCGACACACAATGACGAAACAAATTCATTATCTAAAATGCAATACAACATACGAATCACAATAATTAAAACTTAGTGAAATTTCATTGTTAGTTGTGCTAGATACTTAGAAACAAAGTATTCTAATGCTAACATCCTACGTGGACGATTTGGCTTCGCTGTTGGCCTTTGAAACGTGGGAGGGAGCACTATCAAGCCGCTTATTCACTTTATCACAATGTCATAGTCTATGGAGCTTTTAAAAGTCATTGAGTTGACAGAACTTGTTGTTAGGATCCCGTAGTGTGAGGACGTTATTGCAGAGGAGGCCTACGACTGGGTTCTCAAGGTTCTCGTACTTTGAGTTGGTCTCTGAAGAGAGGCTGACAGCTCCACTGCTGTCTCCCTCATACGTGTTCTCTGTGTCGTCGACGTTCTGTGAGCTGATGCTAGACTTGTCAGTTCGCTCTGGGAGCTCCTTGTCGAGCCCGTAGTCGAATTTCTCGCCGCTGTCGTTGTTGGAGAGGTCGATCCAGTGACCGCGGTTGCTCTTCACTCTGTCGAGCATCGGCTGTAGGGACGGTGACAGGACTGCGAACGCCTGTAAAAATAACGTTTTTTTTTTTTAACATTTTAACAAGCATTCTGTAAATCAAAAAATTTTGCTGAGAAACCGAGTAAAGTAAAATCACGTTTTGCAGTGAGACTGTAAGACTCAGTAGCGCACATGAAACATTGTGCAGATAAACGGTAGAACTAATATTTAAAAAACTTGTGAAAATCTTGAAATTTTCACCCCAACATCTCCGTAACTAGAAGGTTCCCAGGTATGATATAGAACAAAAAAACGATCGCACAGATGGGGTGAACAGTGCCTTTCGGCTTCGTGCAAGTTGCTTTACACCCATAAATCCGAATAAAATAGTGGATTTCTTAATTATTGACCGAATAATTTACCTCATAAATGGGCAGGCAGATAGTATCGATGAATTTGACTTGCATAGCAGGGAGCTCATCTTCCTTATCTCTGTTCATTATATCCTGAAATCAAAAACATTAACTATAAATAAAAATAGTACATTTTGATACAAGTGGAGAAAGTTTGTTATTGTAGTACAAGGCGGTATTAAAACACGAGCCGTAAAGCGAGTGTGTTATTGAGCCGAGAACTGTAATAACAAATGTCCACGTGCATCAAACGACGTTTATAAATACACTTTTGAAGAAATAAAATAAAATAATGTAAAATATTTGTGTCATGAATGTCACGAGACTATGATTTAAAATTTATTTTTTTACGCGCTTTGCTTTCGCCATGTTCAAGGAGAGGCAAAGGTATGAAGCCGTTATACAGCCTAATATAAAAAATACATTTTAATTTGTGTCTGAATTTAGAACACAAATAAATGTAAATTTGTTTATAAAAGTAAATAGGTTTTAGTTATAAATAATCATGTTTATCACCGATATTGAATTTATAAACAAAATTTGAATATTCAAAAAATGTTAGAAAGAAAGACGTAGATCGCTTTTCCGAAATAAAAAAAAAACATTCACCTCTGACTCTACAGTCAGAGGTGAATGTTTTTTTTAAATTATGCAATGAATCAATTCGGACTAAGTATATGTATCAATTATCTGTGGCAATTTTACTTTCTACACGTGTGTGGAAAAAACATGGAAAATGCACACGTGTGAAATACACTGCATTTTGAAACTAATAGAAGTGCGAAAAGAACCAGTTTTCGAAGAAGTGTATTGAAAAACAACTTATTTACACATATTATACCTTTAAATATTGGTTCTTTAGTGATGCAATAATTGCACCTAATCCCTCAAAAACATGTTGGTACAGTACACTGCACATTAGAGGTAATATTTATTCAACGAACCCTCTTCTTATAATGGGTCTAAAGCGCTGTCATTGTTACCATGGATGTGCGGTTTACTTTACTTTTCAGAGAGCTTTTATGATTTACAAAACGTACACGATGGCGTTCAAGTAAACTTCAATTTGAATTGATCGTTGTATTTTCTATCTTTGTCACCAGGCGGGGCTAGTTCAGTGCAACCTCATCGACTCGAGCCAACCGGCGATGCACACGACTGCAGCCGACCGCGCGCACTTGATATCATGACTGAACGAAATCGAACGTACAACTACATGCAGTTGATTATATCGACTGCGCGCGGTTGCTGGGATGCAGTCCGTCTGCTGACAGCCTTAGCGAGCGGCCATTTAGTTGTATATCTTAGGTTAAAAGCCCTAGGGTTTTAATTCATTTGGGGTCACTATGTGATACTCCAGTTGAGCAGTATAGTAGTACCTTATAGAGTTGAAAGAATAATTACTCGACCTATATGAACTTAGACGACGTTTTTGATGATTATAATTCTGTAACTACATAATAATGTCTTACAGCAACTGTAAGTGGCGCTAACCAAAAAAAAAACAACAGATCAAACAAGAAACGACTTACAATAGGCGTCAAATTCAAGTTCTGCCTCTCCAGGTCGCCTTGTCGGAAGAACTCCCCGGCCACGAGCGCGGCGACGCGTCGCTCGACGGGCCAGGGCTTGGTGATGGCGGCGAGGTCGCACGCCGTCATGAGCATGGCTCGTAGAAGACCGCGACGGTCTTCGCACTCTCCCCAGTTAGGAGTCACCTGCCGTTCTTCGCTGACCAGCTCGATGAAGGCTTTGCGTTTGCTGAAAATTGAGGTAGGAATATTTTTATTCTTATGTGCCTATGAATACCAATCCGCACTGAGCCCGCGTGGTGAATATAGCCCATTCCCTCTCATTGAGAGTAAGCCTATGTCCCAGCAGTGGAAACATTAATAGGCTGATGATGATGATGATGATGATGTGCCTATTAATTATTATCACCATCATTAAAAAGTAAGTTTTGTAGTTGCAACATTTTGTAAAAGTTAAACGAACGGTACGCCAGCACACAATCAAGCCCTACAAGGTTATCGATGTGTGGTTAAAATCAAACTGTAATAGATTAGTTTTTTAGACATTAAAAAAATCTTTTAAACTTATTTTTGGTCAAGCATAGAATCATCATCATCATTTCAGCCGAAAGACGACCACGGCTGGACATAAGTCCCCGAGTGTCGCCATATTGACCGGTCCCGTGCGACTCGCATTCAACGGATTCCCGCAACCTTCACCAAGTCATCGGTCCACCTAGTGGGAGGCCTTTCAACGCAACGTCTTCCGGAAGCATATAATAGTCTTAAATTATTATATTTTTGGCCAGTTTTTCTGCCTTTGACGCTAGAAAGCATTTTGTGTTTTGGTACCTACACCATAAGCTTACATCAGCTTGATAATATCAACTTTTTTTTTCTATGATATCATAATTCAGAGTACTTATAGCAAACATGAGTGACTTAACAAAACAAGGTAAATCTGAATTTTACAAGCGTTTTCATGTGAATTATAAATTCTTTAAAAAAAGATAAAAACGCGTGCTACAACTTTCAATTGATGATTAAATTTCAGCTGTTGTGTGTAAAACAAGATCTACCTGAAATAAACAGCCAAATCGGTGGACAGGATAGCATCTTCGAGCACTTTGACGACTTTCTCGTAGTCGTCTGAAGACAGGTTCAACAGGATCTGGTTCCCGGGCGAGTTGAGGATCATCAGGCACTGGTCGAAGTGGTGGTGCTCCATGGTCGATGTGGAGTACAGCTGGGCCAGAGGTGATGACGCCCTGGAATAAGGTAGTGAGATGTGAGTATTGTACAAGATATTTGGCAAAAAAGGGCAAGGCTCGCTCCTATCTATAGCTATACTATATATAATATTATAAAGCAGAAGAGTTTGTTTGTTTGTTTGGTTGAACGCGCTAATTTCAGGAACTACCGCCTCGAATTGAAAAAATCTTTTTCCGTTATATAATCCATTTATCGAGGAAGGCTATAGGCTATATAACATCACACTATGACCATTAGAAGCGGAGCAGCAATAAGAAATGTTGCAATCGGGAAAAAAGCTTCCATTGAGCAGGCGATGCGTTGCGACTTCAAAACTTCACGCGAACGAAGTCGCGGGCAGAAGCTAGTAACAAAATAACTGACGAAATGTAGGTGTACTATTAGATACAATTTTGTTTAAACCTTTGAAACTTACAGGCGTGATGTTATGCATAGATAATCTACACTAATATTATAAAGAGGAAAACTTTGTTTGTTTGGTTGCAATGAATAAACTCAAAAACTACTGTGCCGATTTCAAAAATTCTTTCACCATTGGAAAGCTACATTCACCCTGAGTAACATTAGGCTATATTTTATCCCCGTAGTCCCACGGGAACGGGAACTACGCGGGTGAAACCGCGTGACGTCCGCTAGTACACTATACATATAATACAAGATAGGTGCGCAACTCTGGTTTTCGTTTTTAAAACTGTGTACCTAAACTGTTAGATGGCGCTGTTAGTTTTTTTTCAACCAATTAAATACAAAAAGAAATTCTGAGGATTCAAAATTGTGAAGTATTCACAAGGCAACCGCTGTCATCGCTAGGCTATCTACTTCACTACCAAGTAGTTTTAAACAGCTGTTCTCGTTATGAAAGTTGAAAAGTTGGTGTACCTAAACACACAGATGGCAGCAATGAAATTTTTGTTTGAAGCTAATGTATGGAAGTTTCAGCCCACTGATGTTATGTTATGTTGTTTCGCAAAAATATTTTTTATGATTTGCTAGCTATACTTAGATGTTGTATTTTCATGGTAATATCGGTCATTGCCCTTTCCCTTATATCTCTTGGCATGAACCTAAACAATAAACTACGATTATGTGTCGTTTATTGGTATTGTCAGGAATCATGTTGACACACAATCAAGTTGAGAATGATAGATGTCGATTTAGATCTTCGATTTCCGTGTTTGAAATGATGAGAGGTAATGGGTCAATGATTGCTATTGTCATACTTTTAACTTTAAGGGATAGCGATTTTGTTTGTAATAATATGTGCATTGTGCTTTTCGAAGAAAATACCTAAAAGAGAATCCTCTCAAAAATGATTTTTGTCACTCACTTGATCTGAAACGAGTTATTGGTCCCCCGGTGGTCGAGGTCGTGGCACAGGCAGCCGATGATCAGCGCTAGGCACTCCAGCTCACCGAAGATCTTCCACCACTGCGTCTCCTGGAGCAAAGCCAAATATTACTCGAGTTTGAGTTAACTTATTAGTTATTTTATTGATAATGTTTTACCTGAATTTAAGGATGAAAATTACAGGCAAAAGATAAAGGTATAATTCCGAAGGCGACCGTAGCAGTAGCCGAATCTTAATAGCTATGATAGACTCTAGCAAAACGGCTGTTTCTATGTACAGTCAGCAAAACAGTTAGGTTTACAGGCTAGCAATCTTCTTACTAATATTATAAGTGGTAAAGGGTTATATCAGGGTTATATCAATCTGTTTACAACTTCCAAAACCTTACAGTACTTTCTGCGTGAAAGAATAACAAAAATCCATCTTTACAGACTTTTACAATAATAATAGTCGTAAGAAGATTGCTAGCCTGCATACCTTACTGTTTTGCTGACTGTACTTGCATAAAAATGCGAAAGCTGCAATGTCGCTATTTGTGATCGCCAAATATTTTATTTAAAGATTACTTTGCTACCGATTTTTATAGGCTACAAGTACATTCATTTTTGTCTACTGCAAAAATAAATTTAAAAAATAAAAACTCGTTTCTTTTAAATATGCAGGTAATATGAAAACAGCTGCTGCCCAGATGAAACAAGTTTATAATCCATAATTAATCATAATAATTCTAAAATCTTTACAACATTATTTACGGGTATCCCATCCCATACGTGTTCATGTCGGCTTCATTGAGCATTTTTATTTTGAACACTTTACAAAATCATTTCACAAAAATCACTCACCGTCAAAATAGCGAACATCATCTGCGCGACGTTGAACGCGTGTCTCCAATTATGGTACGTTACATTGCGGTAGTTCTTCTTGACGCTTAACAACCATCGGCAGAGGACGCTGTAATCTATGTGAAACCGCTCCACGAAGTCGAGGTCCAGGAACATTCGGAGACAAGCGCGGAGGGTGTCATCGTCTGTCATTTCGATGTCGTCGAAAGCTAGCTCGTGGAGGCTGAAGTGGGCGGATGACGGTATCCTTAACGTCTGAGAAAGATAAACGAGATTGGTCAGTAACTGGCCTAAATATGCATAGCTACTTTCTAGTATTATCAGGAGGGAAGATTAGTTTTGTTTGTTTGTTTTGTGTTTGTTGCTATTTAACTCTAAAACTACTCGACCGATTTTAAAAATTCTTTCACCATTGAAAAGCTACGTTTTTACTGAATAACATAGGGTATATTTTATCCCCGTACTCCCACGAGAACAACAACTACGCGGGTGAATCCGAGTGATGTCCGCTAGTTATTTATAACCGTGAAGTAATTGCATGACTGCCTCATTGGTCTAGTGTTCCCAATCGCAACTGCTGAGTATCAGGTCCTGGTCTCCATTCGTAAGTCGACATTGTGTTATTTGGGTTTTCCCATCGGGAATTTATTAGTAGCAGCCACGGAGTCTGGATTTGTTTTAAAGCCTAGAACAGGCTTGCAGTGACAGGTTACATTTTCAAATTCTGCCTCAGCCAGTTGTATGTATTGCAAGTAAAAGAAAAATACAGTTTTAAACGTAAAACTTCCATTGATAAAATAACTATGTAGGTAAGCGAAATCTTGAACCACCGCTAGTCCATTTAAACGCGTTATTTATTAACACGATAAACTAAAATAATAACATTAATCCATTCAGAAAATGAATAGCCATTTTCAATAAACATTGAATCAATTAAATGCACATTGCAATGCTATATTAAATACTCCACGTGAGCTCGCGAGGAATTTAATTACGCGCATTCAGTCTTCGGGTGATATGAATGAAAATTGCCGAAACAATGTGGCTGAGGGCGAATGTCAAAAAGGCTATGAAACGCGATCCCCTGTGAATTTAGCTCAACAACTGTCAGTGTCATCGATAATGTCAAATTTTGATATTGACAGCTCTTTAGCGCTGTGCTGATAAATCGGTGAAATTCGCCGAATTCGCCTTAGGGGCCGTTCTTCAATCACGTTAGGTTCTAACACGGCAGGAGTCCTAAAAAATCACGAGTAATCACGATGGGAGATGTACGGGCGAACAAGCTATTTGGTTTACACTTTACAATGGAATTTTTAGGTTAAACTGTAAACCAAATAGCATGTTCGACCCTACATAACGAAAAAATATATGCGGTTGTCACATCAACCG
The DNA here is from genome assembly GCA_916618015.1 of Xestia c-nigrum. NCBI lineage: Eukaryota > Metazoa > Arthropoda > Insecta > Lepidoptera > Noctuidae > Xestia > Xestia c-nigrum. The sequence goes on along the minus strand of OU745261.1, from coordinate 11,269,590 downwards.
CATATATTTTTTCATGGGTCGAAACTAATAACTTATTATGTGAAGTATATTTTTGTTTTACAAATGACGAATTTGATTTTATTAGATTTTTTGTTTTTGCGAGACAGATTCATAAACTATTCATTAAAAAATACAAATGATGCTAGGTTGGCGGAGAAGGGGTCGTCTTAAACATCACAACATCACAAAGGGGGAGGGGGAGTGGCTATAAAAGTGACCTAAAATCTCACGTAATTAAAGGTTGGCCCCTTAAGTAAAATCATAAACTTCGAGCAATGTAGGTTCCCTGTGGTTACGGATACGAACCGATTAATCGTAAGTAACAGATATTCTACGAGAACAAATTCAAATGACACCGAAACAATGTGTTCAAAGTTATTATTTTAGAGAATATTGTAGAAAATAAATAAAACATTTAATTTTGTTTCCATATTCGCAGAGCCTTAATTTTTATTAGATTATTGTATAAGACAAGAAGATAATTGTTCCAGTGAAATTAGAACAAAATAAAAGCTACGTAAGATTACTTAATTTTTGAGAAGAATTCTTGGGAGGTTTATTTAAATAATTAATTCATAACTTTCATGGTCACAAAAACCTCCATTTTAATTATACTGGCTATAAAATCTTATTATAATTTTCAATTATTCTTACAAATGAATAATTATTCGCATTACTGACATCGCCACCGGCAACAAAAGGTACCGACATACTACCAACTTTCCGTGAGCAATCATGAGCTAAGTTTCGGAACAAACCCGTTAACCTAAACATGTTCATCTAATTACACTTTGAGTTTGTTAATTATATGACTGGCTGAGGCGTTCCGCTCGGAGCTACCAACTTTACAAACTACAACATGCAAGAACGACCTGGTTCATACATCGAACACTTCTGCAATCAGGGAACTATCAAACATAACTCTGAACTCTATTTGTATACGTTTTAAGTTATAGTTCAGCTTGTATGTGAAACAGATGACTGCATTCGTGCCAATTTGTGTTGTGAACTCACCCGTAACCGTTGAGCGTCGTCCAATGATGCGGACGCATGGTAACTTAGTACCTGTAATCAAACATCAACATATCAGTACAAATGTTAGAGGAAAATGGCGCCTTAATTCAGGAGTTAAGTCTCTCTCGATAAAATTTTAGTATAGCATTATAATAATACGGTAAGTGAGGCGGTGGAATTTGGAATAGTGCCAGATACATGTAGGCGTTTCCGTATGGCACAATGGACAATTATATCTATTCGAAGGCTGTTGGCGTAAGTCCTATTTAGTTAGCTACTTGAAATAAAAGGCCACGACCTATCTGAAATTGGGGCAAGTCATAATTTTCGCAGCATTTCGAAAGTAAAATGAATTAAGTTATCAAAGATATACCAAGTTGCCAACTCTGGACTTGAAATGGTATGATACCTGACTGGAAAAATATGATTCTGTTGAGTCCGTCAGTTAGATTGAAAAATATTGGAACAAAAAACACGTCGACACAGTGCGTTAAAAACTCGTGTGACATATCAGTACATTTTTTACCGAAAAGTGACGTCACTAGCCCCCACTCATAACATTGTTGCGTTTTATTTTGTCATTTTGTATTAATTTTATAAAACAAAAAACACTTATGTATCCAATATTTTTCAATAATCTAACTTACGAACTAAACAGAATCATATTTTTTTTAGCTAGTCTTCCCTATTACACGAAGTTAAACCTTATCATCATCATCATCTGCCTAGTCTTTTCCCAACTATATTGGGGTCGCCTTCCAGTCTAACTGGATGCAGCTGAATACCAGTAGTTTTACATGGAGCGACTACCTATCTGACCTCCACAACCCAGTTGTAACATACTGGGTAATACGATTCCACTTGGTAAGACTGATTGTCAGACTATTTGGGCTACTGACTACCTGTAACGACTGCCAAAGATGGACAAATGACAGCCGGGACCAACAGCTTAACGTGCTTTCCGAGGCACGGAGGAAACTCGGTATGTAAAGAACGAAGTTAAACCTTATACTGATAACAAAAAAGTAAAACTCACGTCTAAAGTGACGCTCTGTTTCGCCATCGCTGTGATAGCCTTCTCGTACATGTGCGTGTTGTGGATGCCCATGCCGCAGAATATCGCGAACGCCTCCACAAAGTTCTCGTCATTCTTTGTAAAGAGGAGCTCGTCGAATTTGTTGATTAACTGTAAGATGAACATAAAATTAATAAAGAAAAATATGACGTAAGCATTATTCTTTAGAGCTAAAACCATTTCAGGGATGTCATTTCAAGGCATTAAGGTGACCATGGCTTTAGAGAAGCCTTCAACCAAAAAAACCCTTTACGAAACTAATTTTAGACCTATAATGAGACTGCCTCATTGGTCGTAATCAATGAGGTCCTGGGTTTGATTTCCAGGTCAGGAAATTTGTTATTGAGTTTTTCCATCAGGAACTTAAACATAAGTAGTCAAATGTGGGTGTAGTATTAGATACAACCTGCCTGCGGCGATTACAGGCCTTAAGTTATGTTTCAGAACTTTTTATAAGAGATGAAGATTACATATAAGAGTACACATGGTTGTTACGAGCAGACAAATCTGTCTACCCTCTTAATTTGTGTTGTCTGCTCGTAACAATTTTATTTTCCATCCACCCGCATTCTCCAGTCAACCCGCGATCATGGCGCTTGCAACAGCGTCGAAATATCGGGAACTCAAAATAACAAATAATCACGGAAGATGTCCCGTAAGTGACAATATAAGTTTATGTAAGATTTTAACGATTCCAATCCTACCTGTGCTAGTCATGTGGCAGTCAGTTGTGAAAAACACTGTTTAAGCTATCATGATTCACAATTACTAAACTAAAAATGCCACTTACGGGATCTCATCCGTGATTTTTATTATCGAGCTCCCGATATTTCCATGCTGTTGCAAGCGCCATGAAAAAAAAACGCGGAAGATATCCCGTAAGTGACATTTTAAGTTAAGTCTGTAGTGTTTTTCGTAAGAAAATGGTTTCTAGAGAAGAATCAAATGAGACCAACTGTTCATCATCCGTGATTTTTATTATTGAGCTCCCGATATTTCGATGCTGTTGCAAGCGCCATGAAAAAAAAACGCGGAATATATCCCGTAAGTGACATTTTAAGTTAAGTCTGTTATGTTTTTCGTAAGAAAAGGGTTTCTAGAGAAGAATTCCATTAATACCTATGTTACAGTAGCAGTCAGTTGTTTTTCGTAAAATTAAAAGGGTTTATAAAGAAGAGTCTAATTGGACCAGCTGTTCATTAACTAACTAAAATAAAGTAAGATATTTATAATAACGATGCTCCACGCTGATATAATTCGTTACATCAACAAACTTTCATTAAGAACTGTTGTGTTAGCAAAATTAAGAAAACAACTAAGTTTGTGAGCTGACGACACCCGCGGGATGTACGGACTTCTTTGAGCTACTTATTTATTTTGTTTTCAAAGAAGCAGCGCTTGATTTTAAGTGCAAGCTACTTTTCTTCATAAACTATTACCGACATTTTAAAATGTATGCGCGCTGTTCTTTATTTGATAAGTTTATTAAATACAGGGTGTAAACGACCTCATCACGAAGCCGTCAACCAAGCATTCCGTACATAAGACAATTTTTTTGTTTTAGTTTCAGTTCTAAGTATGGGAAACCCCCAAAATTTACTGAATTTTTTTTCTATTTTTTGAGGAAATTTAAACGCCGTTCACAGAATACATCTACTTACTAAGTTTCAAACAGCATAGTTCTTATGGTTTCGGAAAAAAATGGCTGTGTGACATACGGACGGACAGACAGACAGAAAGACAGACAGACAGACATGACGAATCCATAAGGGTTCCGTACCATAGTAGCATAATCTTTAATTATTAGTTTATTTGTATCGTTGTTGTTAAAGCAGCAACAGAAATCTCCATTCTACTAAATTTTAACTGCCCGTGTCCAGCTATTGCAGACAGACGGACGGACGGACGCAGAAGCCAGAGGCTTAGAAATAGGGTCCCGTTGATTACCCTTCGGATACGGAACCCTAAAAAGGCAAAAATGTAAACATTGTTCTGTAAAATACATTCTTGTTTTATAACATGAACATTACCTGTTTTCGGTACAAACCCAAATTAAAAAGTTTACATCAAGCACCTTTTATTAGAGTCCGAATGACGAACAAAATGTAAACACAAATAAAAAAGATAAATAATTGTCCCTGCTGTAAAAGCTTCCAGTTACTTTAATTGCTCAGAGTGAAGAGTACTCCTTTGTGATTAAATTATAAACTTTTTTAAATAGAAAATTGTTTAATGAAACATTCAGGAATTGTTAATTTGTTAAAGTCTTGGCTGGAAGAGGAAAGGTCATACTCGTAATATACTCTGTAAAAACAACGATGTATCAAAAGTTCTTTGTTGCAATATGGCATGAAAAAGACTTTTTATATCAACTAACATGATAGATAATACATACAAAGAACGTTACCACAAAGACTATACGCATGAAATGAGCTGCAACATTTTCACTAATGAGTTTTTACGAAAATAAATAAATATATTTAAGAAAAGCAGCTGCATTTATATTATACCTCACTCGGTTATGCCCGCGGTTTCGCCCGCGTCGAGATAAACATATACTACCGGGATAAAAAAGTATCCTATGTCTTAATCCAGGTTATAAACTACCTATGATAAAAATTTCATCCAAATCCGTTCTGTAGTTTTTGCGTAAACGAGTACCAAACATCCATACATCTTCATAAAGTTTCACATTTATAATCTTAGTAGAATTTAAACAAAACATAAAAATATGGTACGTCGCACTGCGGAAAATTTCAATGCGTTTCTACAGATTCCCATTAACTCTGCAATAAACACGGTTTTTATCACCGCGTTCGCTATATTATTCAGTATATTTTTATTTGATGTTTCTTCTTATTCTATACTTCCGTCCTTGCTTTACATGTTTAATCTTCAATATTTTTGTTGTCGATTTCTTATAACGAGTAATTTATGCTCACGCGTCTAAAGTTATTTGGAGTTAATATATTCAGCGCGAGATGGGTAATTCGCGTAAATCTAAAATCCAACATTGGAAGCGAACTGTCGGAACTCAATTCGCTAGGAGTTAATTAGTAAAATCCACGTCATTATACCTCATGTCTCATCTCTTGTGTTATTCCAATACGTGTGTTTTCAGTTTTGTAGTGTCGCATACGACCGCAATGCGCTGTTTCTATAACAATATTGTTCCTCTACTTTTTTTGTTGAATTTTTCATTAATTCAACGTGACCAAGTTTTCGAGTAGCACGTTGGTCGAATAACTCCGGTTACTTTATGAAACCGTTTGGCTATTTTTATGGCTCCAATTACCATATTTTAACACATTTTTGGCAAACTTCGTAGATAATTAGGCTAATATTTAAAAGGCTTCCCTTGAAAATTTTCGTTGCTAATCTGAACGTGTAACTAGCGTGAAATAAAAAAGAGATTCTGTTGTATTTTGTTAACTTACCTGAATGACTCCGATAATTCTCCCCTCGGAATTCTTAATCGCCATGCAAAGTATTGTGTTGTGTTTAAATCCGGTGCCTTCGTCGACGGACGGATCAAAACGGGGATCTAAATAGGCGTCCGGAATGTTCACCGTCTGAAAATGTACAGAAAATGTTATTTCCACCGACAGTGTTAACAGGCTATAATGTTCCCGCAGGCTCTTAACCTCCTCCAGAATGAATACGCGACATATACGAGAACGCGTATTCAGCCCCTCAGCGAGACAATTTTAATGAAGCACCGCGAATTAGTTGAAAAGCACTTAGGGAAAACTTGGAAATTGCTGCATATCTTAAAGCCGTTGACAATTAATTCCTTTGGAACGACTTTAACTTTTGGGTGCTGAGAAAAATGGGATCTTATTCTTATGGGACGTAAGACTTTAAGTTTAAATTCCCATAGCTTCGTCCTCACCTTATCATAAACCCTAAGACAGAAACTCTCTCCGTCCTTGCCATCCTCATTTAGTTCATACGCTAAGCGCTTTAAAGTTTCAACTACAAATCCATTAGGTGAATGCAAACGTGGTCGCTCTTAATTCTTATCACAGTTATTAAGCTGACTTGGCTCCGTGGTCTAACAACCGCTGGAGCGCTGAAGTTGGCTAAGGTCATTAGCTGGAGTGCTTTAGGCTAGGCACATAGTCACATGGAGTACAAGTGGAGTTTAAGGATTTGCTAAACAGAACCTAAAGATATAAACAAAAGAATGGACAATACTGGAGTAACGTATCCCCAAACGTGATGATTATTAACTTTACGAAAAAACAAATTACTGCTGAGCATTAGGTACTGGGGTTCGATTCCCGGCTCGTGCAAATTGTTATTGAGTTTTTCCATCACGAATTTCTCAGTAGCAACAACGAAGATGTCAATAGGCGCACCCCCTATTACATTGAACTCACACCTCTGCCTTAAAACCATACCAATTTGAAAATAACTGCATGGCAAAGAGTTGAAAGCCACGATTTCATAAATAAAATTATATATATGAAATCTGAGACTGTACACAAAGCTTGTTGGAGAAAAAATTAAGCTTCTAATTGTGACCTTTTGCACCTGAAAAGTTTACCACCGAATATCAATGCAACCCACGCGAGACGAGAGTTCTAAAAGTCAGGTGAAGGAAACTGTCACTGGTTATATTTTAGGCAAATATTCTATTTTTGACTTGAAATAGGGATTACCTCATCAGTAAAGCTCTGCTCTTGTCGATGCAGCATTGTCAGCTGAATAAACTGAATCTAATATGGTGTGATTTAAGATCGGCTTATAATAATTTCGTGACCTTCAATTTCAGATATACAGGGTGAATTTTAATAAATGCGACCAAATGAAATTGGAGCTTCAGTTACAGTAACATAGTAATTACAAACTGTTTTTTCTACAATCTAAATCGTTAAAAAAAAATTACGCGATTATCGTTTTCAACCATCCATTCCATGGTCCATTGATGTTATTATCTTTATTTAAGTACGAATTATCGGTATTCCAGTAATATGCAAAATAAATAAGAAAAAATAAGGCAAAATTAGGTAAATGACCGCTATATTGAGCACTGCGATGAGTCGGACGAGATTTTTTGATACTTTTATTATTCTAACGGTTTTCGTAACACTGATCAATTATTTTTTAATTTTACATTTGATATTTTATACATTTTCTTGACAACACGTATTATTGTATATTTAAATTTGTCGCATCTATTCAATTTCACCCTGTATAAGGCCTAACTATTCAGACACGAAATCTCATAAGGGGTCATGGTACTTATCGTTATGAATAACTTTTACTGCCGCTGCAAATACCGAAAAAAAAACTGCCGTTCCATACATTTTGAAGAGTTATGCGAACATATTGCAGGGATTACCTGATTTTTGTTCGGGATTCAGGGTTTAGTTCCATAGATAAAAGTTATTTATAATGACGAGTACAATGACCCCTTAAGAGATTTCGTGTATGAACAGATATACCTTATCTATAAAATTTAAGATAACTCCTTTGTCTTTTTGTTCATTATGTTTTTTACCATAATACAACAATTTGCATCTTCGATTATATTTTTTTTCAACTTTTTTCAAAAGCCTATACTGTCCCAGTGCTGGGTAAAAGCCTCTCCCGATTCCTTCTATGTGCTCTTTTCTCGTGCCTCTTCGAACCAGCCCTTGCGGTACACGTCATTCTTTCTTCCAATTTAGCTTTTGTTTCTTTATAAAAAATGACGGTGTCTTACCTCGCCCGTAGTGGCCACATATCCTGTGATACCAATGTTGATAGGAAACCGACTCTCATAAGGTGAGGTCCTCAATGCATTTAAGTCGTTGTCATCTCCGGCCTCCAGGTCAAACACTCGAGAGAAACTGCCCTTTGACGCCTCGTGGACTAAAAGTACCTGAAAATAAAAAGAGATTGGTCAATTTTATTTTACAACTGGATTATAAAGAGGTAAAATTTGTTTGTAAGTTTATGTGTAATTTTACTGAATCTGATCTGTAGCTCCTAAAATTACCATTTTAGGAGCTACAGATCAGATTCAGTAAAATTCATCACTAATGGTAAGCTACATTATGACTGTCATAAGCTAGCTTGGTGGGTGGGTTTATCTCCGTATTCCGTACATAATGCCAGCGAAACCGCGAGGAAAACCAGTAATACTGTTTTTGGGATTTAATAATAATACTTAATTATAATTGACTTGGCTCGCGAGGTTGTCGACATAAGCTAAGTAGACTCAGCGATCATTGTGCCGATAGTCGTGTCAGCCCATGGCTTAATTGCCAAGAGTTTTGACCAATACCTGAGGAGGCTCTCGTTAGGCAGCTGGATCAATAGCTTGGCAGGTTTCATACCGCTTTCCGCTAAACTACCTAACTGTTTTGCTCAAGAAAGATAACTCTGAGGTCAATGATTGCAATCAGTATAGTTTTTTGAGGGTCGGGCACTTTTCATCCTTATATATTCCGAGTAATAAGGTTGAAAACTGGTCGACCGTCAGTAAACTAGGTAAAGCATGGACAAGACACATCGATTGTTACTTTTGCCCTAACAAGAAGTCAAGAACCTTAAACTAGAGAACACTAGAAAACAACGAATCCTACAGCGATGCGACAGAACAGCTCACCTTTTTAATGTAGTGTTTCATCGAACGACTGACTTAGCTGATGGAAAACAATACTGAAGTATCGAGTGTTTCAAAACTCACAATCTTCAGTAACAAAACTCTAAGGAACAGCATACTCCTAATTAAAAACTTATTTACATACTTCGTTCAAATAGTCAAACTGAATTAAGTTCATGTAAATTACAAAGAGAATTTTAATTTGATGCAGTGTTTTCATAAATTTAATATGGGCAATCGTAGTCGAAACGGCATGCAGCCGCGCATTACAATATGTTAAGCGGATTAAATACTACAGGTACTCCTCAGGACTCCTTTATTTAAATGTAAATTAAGTTTACATAATTTGGAACTTGACTATGAACTCGGTTTAACTGGCATGTGCGAATCTTAAACATATCTCCAGTATTCACGTTATTTGCTTTGCATCTTTGGCTCTAATTAACATGAATTACAGTGCGTTTAGAAAGATTTTCCAAACTTTATACAAAACAAAGAAGGAAGGCGATGCGTTGGAAGACCTCTTACTAGGTGGACCGATGACCTGGTGAAGGTTGCGCTAATCCGGTGGATGCGAGTCGCAAGGGACCGGTCAATGTGGCGACACTTGAGGGAGGCCTATGTCCAGCAGTGGGGGTCTTTCGGCTGAGATGATGTCACAAAACAAGGAAAGGTTTTACATTCGTAATCTCCAGTAGGTTTTTAGAAGTTTGCAAAGATTCTGCATGCAAGTCGCCGAATGGACATTCAAAATTAGAATAGTTCTTACAAGCAGACTGAGATAGTGACTTCCTCCTTGCCGGGATTCTCGCGGACGTACCCCCCGAGGGTAATGTACCAATAAAACATCACAGATGTCTGTCTGGCTGTGAGCGACCAGTCACTGAGAAGATAAATGCAGAAGGACTGAAAGCCGGCTTCACACAACGAGTGAAAACGTATGCACTCAGAGAGCCAGTCGGGCGATTACAGGTATTGAATAAAATATGTCATTTTTACGTAGTCGCTATAGATTGACACAAATATGCAAACATTTTTTATTGTTATTTGGAATCGAACTAGGGATAAAACAAATGTGACTGTGAGTGATGGACATGACTGTTGATGGATGGAATGAAGGCTAAACAAAATGACATGAAAGAATGATATGAAAGAGAAAGGAGTAAATGATGCCTTGACGTCTGACAGGGGAGAATGGAAGAAGAAAACGTGCTGCGCTGATCGACCCAAATAGAGTGAAACAGGGTCAGGAAAATGACATGGAACTTCTGATCCCATCTATTTAGTGGCAGTACGCACGACGCGTAGGAATAGCCACATAAGTGCAATAAGAACACGGCTCCTATGATCGTTCCCGAGCCGACAGAACCAGTCGCGTTATGTGTTATTACTTCTCTAACTGACCATTAATGCTATACGATATTTTTACGACCAGCATGATGACTATTCAATGCCTAGTCTTTATATTATACTGGAATCAAAACGCGCAATAAGGTTTACGAGTATAGATGATTATGATCTTCGTTCAAAATTGAACGTTCATCGATTAGTGTTATAGTCACTATATGCTACCAAATTGTTTGCCATAGAGGTTAGGCTAAATATTTTAATTGGCATTTACAACGAGCGAGGCACAAAGTAACCAAAGCGATATTAAACTTCAATATTGTCTTGCAAACAGCGGTAATTGGTAGACCAAAAACAAAATTCGTTTCGGCCAAGTTTACATTGGCCGGCCGTCCGATTTAAAATTATTTTTGGGACTCGATTTGAATGCTAATTTTATTGTAGCCTATATCGTGGAAAATTGACTATGTTAATATTGTATCGAACAGAGCACACCTGTTAAATGTTCATTCAATTATGTTTTCATAATGCGTATTTGGTTAATGCTTCGATAACGATTTGTTAAAATGAACCTGCTGCTTCGCTAAAGCTTGACTGGCTGTATCTAAGTAATTAAATATCGCTACCGTAATTCTGTTTAGACTTAATAGCTTCAACTGAAGCATCTTCTCATTACTTTAATGAATTTCCTCTGTCTCTAGATTTCTCCTTGATTCACTAGGATTGCTATAGTAATATAATTATACGGGTATAATACAAAAGGGCGCTCGCTGCAATGCGCTTTGTTGTCCTTACTTAGTTAAACTCTGTCTAGCATCAGTGCTTTAGTTGGAGGCAAAATGCCAGTAAATATTGTTATGGATTTAATCAAACAATACAAACTGTAGAGCTTCATAAATTTTAAAGTGTGCAAATAGAAAACGTATTGTTATTATTTCCCTACAAATACAATTTCCATTCATCCACCTTCCCGGAAATCATCCGCAGCAAAACTTTACTTCATAAGTCCATACTTTTTTAATCTTCGTGGCACGGTCTCATAAAGTCCGGGTTAGCATCAACAAACAATTTCTTACTAAAACGAATACCATCTAGAACTAGTATCTCTAAATGCCTGAACGTATTACTAACATCTTCACACAATTTCTATCAACGCCTTACCGGATCTTGGGGTTCCACTTTCATAAGAACAAACCCCAACTTCCATTAAAGGACTTCGTGTTATTTCTGCACATTGTTCGTTCATAATTGAGTTTTCCTTGGATACGATCCAATAAAGTATTTGCCCGAGGGATGGTGGGTTATCGCGCAATATGATCAGATTTAGGACGCACGTCATCAGGTTCCTATGATCTGCGATAATCTGGTCATTTTGATAGTAACAGCTTACCACAATGTTTTATCAGGAGTTATTTCTGGGGCATGCGTCAAACTTGACCGGATTGTTTTGCAAGCAAAGGCTTTATCTGTTCCTGAAATTGTTTGTAAAACCATAGTATAAACCATATCTGGTGTCCACGATACAAGCCTTACTTAGTGTGGTACTAGATGCAGCTGTGTGTAATGTCCAGCGCTATGTACGTACAGAAATATCATCGTCTATTAATTTCTGTGCGTAGATATTAAGTATATACATTTCTAAATATTCTAATTACTGTTACTGCTAACCTGCATCATCCCGCAGCTGGACAAAAACCTCTCCCCGTGATTTCTTTGGTTGTAATATACAACTGTTTTTATAAAAAAAAAAACATTTAAAAATATAAAAACTAGTAGCCCACCAGCGCTAGGAACAGGGTCTGAGCTGCCGGTGGTCAGGGCTCTTGAGAGAGGAATCTCCTAACAATACGTGCCATGTCCAGAAGTACAGCTTTCTGAATCAAGTCCTTGATCCAGCTGTCAAGCGAGAGCCTCCTAAGATGTTGGTCGAGACTCTTGGCTATCAAACCATTGGCCGACACGGCTATCGGCACAATGTGACTGCTGTACTCACGTCCCAAATGTCGACAACTTCGCGAACCGGACCTAGACCTTTGAATTGTTTATTATTATTATTATATTCCTATCTGTGAGTTCCATTGCCAGAAATCAACGCTTCAACCATAATTATATCGTCCTCATCATCTCCCTGTGCTCGTCTTCTATTTGGGGTCTGTGCAACATGTTTTCTTCTACCATTTCCTTCTATCGGACGTCGCGGTATCATATACCCTTTCTTCTTTCAGATCAGTCCTTACACAATGCTTGAACCTTTTCTTCTGCCTTCCGCTCCCTCTCCATCCATCCATGTCCATTACTCTTTTAGTCGCATGCGTTAATGATGTCGTCCTAATGTGTTATTTTACAAATAATGGCTGCTGTTTAGTAGGCCCTTAGCTTCCACCAGAGACTAGTAATAAAAACCCAACATACATTAGCTAAGTAACCTTCTTTATAAACGTGCACGTTACGAGGTGATCAATTCAAAGGTTTACTTGTAATTACATTTTAAAGCTACCACAAAAGCGTTAATCTAAGTGCTGTTAACGTGCCGTATAAAGTTGATACTTGTCTGGAACCTTTTCATAGTGCTCCCAGGGGTGAAGATTTTGCTCGCAAGCTTATCGGTTTCCATTCTCATTAGGGCTCACGACACGCTTCTATCTTGATCCTGTGGCCCGACCCGACTCTGGTTAACTTTATTTATTCTAAAAGGTTGTTCCGTACAAAATGGTGACTGTTTGTGTGCGATAGCATTTTCGTTCCCTTGTCGTTGTTCCGGTCAACGTTTGTTTAAAGTCAAATTAATAAAAATAATTTCGTCAGTTCACGTGTTGCTTTCATGTCATCTAAGCTGGGGAAACTCGGAAATATAGCTTTCATTAACAAGTTACATTCAATAAAAAAAATAAAAAACCCTCGACACATTAGGTTATAATATCATTTTTTTTTCATTTGTCTTATTGAGCGAGTTGTGAAAAAAAAGTAATTCGCCATTTTGTAGTGGCAGCCATCTTGGATTTGAAATTCATTATAGAGTATAGTGTTCTACTAGTCAAGCCCTTTCTTTGAATACCGATATTGAGGGAGTTGTTGAATAAATAAATTTGACCCCCGATTTTGTAGCGGCGGTCGTCTTGGACCATTTTTTATCAAACATAGCTAAGGACACTCCCGACTAATTTACCTTTAAAAAAATCTAAATTGGTTTATCCATTCGGGAGCTACGATGCCATACAGACACGTCAAACTTAAAAATGATCCGATACGGGCTGGATTATAACAAAAATGTTAAGAGCTTTTTTTATCTTTGAAAATATAGCTGGCAAACATGAGAGCCTAATCCATCTATCGAGCCCATATAAGCCTTTAATACACTTGAAATCCTGAGGGTACAACTTTGTTCTTTACATCTAGATATTGAAAAATAAAAGTCATCTTTCCCAATAAAAATGAGAGTTTGCAGACACATTTTTTTCTAATATTTCAAGGCACTCGGGGCTATCTCATTATTTGAGTGATGATATCAATCCATCAGTTTTTATAAGACACTTGGGGTAAAACGCGTGATTATTTCGGGACAGCTTTATATGGCGCGAAATGTTCGATATAGAAAGATATTTTTATCTTAAACAAGAAGAAAATAAATGTAACAAGGTTGTAACTACCTAAGTTTTTCATACGTTTTTCGCTTATTACGTGAAAGGTTTCCTTATACCTTTTTTATGTTATCGTAGAAGTTAATGTAGAATATCTTGAAAAAACTTGATTCTCTATTCATAAGCTGTTCTGCGTACAAACAGAAACTGTTTACCAAGCACGTTTAACATTCAGGCACTCTGAATACAAGCGTCATAGCTAAGGAAGAGTGCTTTAGCTACAATGTACCTTTGCGCTCGTACGAGTATTCGTTTAAGGGGACTACATGAGCTACATAAGCAACTCTATTTGTGGTGGTTCAAACTTCGTTTAAAATACTGTAAGAATAAAGTTCTAATCAGCTTGCACTACAAAGTGGTTGTTACGTCAGTCACTGCGGGCCGAATAGTGCGAAATGAGTGGTTTCGATCGATTTACAAAAAAATCTAATGATTGCACTAAAAAAATAAAGCGCTATGATGCGAATATGTTGCTTGTATAATTATTTGCCAAAAAATCAGAATGATTGCGATCATTTTGATTTTAGTATGGTTTTGACTCGTTAAAATAACTTTTTATAGAAAAGTTTGTGATTTTTTTTATCGAGTAACATTATGCTTTCAAAACACTATCATACTAGCATATATCCCGAAGAATATCATGTATTTTTCTGGTTTTGTTTATTGCAATGACAGTTACTTTCAGGCATTATAAAACTCGCGTTTAGCTGCTGTAGTCGCCTTAAACGAGGCATTCGACGCAGTGTGGGAGTGATAAACGACGTTCCATTATGCTTCTTCCATCCTGTAATCTAACTACGCGCTGAAGCATTTTGAAACGGGAAAAAACGGTAGCGAACTTCTGTCCAAGTTAAAGGGTCACTTTTAACCTTTAATTAAGCTTTGACGGGCTTAAACTTAGGCGCTAATCTGCAAGTTAAATTTGAATCATCTCCAATTTCATCTACAAAACTTTGGATGTAAGACATAGAATGACTGACAGATTTACTTCTAGTTTTTTTTTTCTTGTTTATATTTTTACGATAATAGCCACATCTCGCCAAGTTAGGAAACGTTGGCGTTAATCCAATACACTGATACATTGTCCAATAATACATAGAGTATGCCTAAAACGACTGACAGCCAAAACAGTCTTATGGACGGTTTACACGAGACGAATTTCTCGCCTGTCAAGGAGCGAGAGTTCATGCCAGACTCGCCATCTCTAGGCGATTATTTGTGTCCCTGTCCAAGCGAAAACTCAAATATTCCCGACTATAATTTTGAAATTCGTCAAATGGTTTTCTAGAACTGTGATGTGAACTTGAAATAATTACTTTTTTTGTGAAATTGAGGAACGCTTACAATTTTCGAAAAGAGGCGCTCTGCTATCTTTCGAGATGCGAGCATAGTATTAGTAGTACATTCTAGTTACACAAATAACTGTTTTAATCTCATTTCGATAATCGCTTCTTAGCAGCAAAAAATTGCCACAGTGTAAATACGCCTTGAAGGGATAAGTGCCAAAACGTACGTTTACGTAAAAACATTAGCGTTTTTGTTATGTATGGAGATACCGATGAAGACATTCTTGACATGACTACTTTATGTAAAAGCTTTTTGTTAAGTTTATATCTGTCGACTGTAAATGTTAGTAGGTACATACTTAATTATGAATAATTCTATGTTTCTAGTCAACGTTGCCAACCACGCAGACGTATACTAATTTCATGTTGTTATTGTGTCCTTTTTTGTGCGTAATAGCAGCTTTCTTGCGTATAACTTAGTTTTAGAACGAATCTTCTGGACTAATGGTTAATTGAGTATAACTACTTTATCGAATAGACCGGAATGAAGAGTGCTATTGAGTTGTTCCACCTCGCTAAAGACAAGAAGAAATAATCCGATTTGAAGACTAACCTTTAGAAATTGGAGAGGCACCAGAAGAAGAATTACTTAAACATACTCACAGGACTTTTAGATAAAACAAAACAACCACCGTTCCTATAGCTACAAACTACAATGTAACTAAAATTCCCTCTTCTGAAACTCAGATCTCTCTGCGCAACTGAGCGGTAACGCGGTCCCATTGCGAGATGAAAGTTACAAGTCTTAAAATTATTAAATAATATGTTTTTATTTCCCACATTACAATAAAACTTAAAACAGGGGGACCCAATTTCAGTTTAGTACGCAATAAAAACTTAATATACCGTAAACAAAAGTAACTATCCGCGCAATAATTGTGTTGGACGTTAAAAACATTTGGGAACTAGGAGTGGGCGACTGGCCACATTACTTTACAGGTTATGGCTATAGTAAAACCACAGTATTCAAGCCTCTGCCCGTTAGTAGTAAAAACTTGAGGACAATTTAATATGGCCACTTCTGCCTTTGCACTTTTGCCTCTGTACTTTTGTGCTTGAAGTGTTAATAAATAAATAAATAAATAATTAAGACAAGTTTATTTGTCCATCATCTGCCTAACCTTTCCCCAACTATGTTGAGATCGGCTTCCAGTATAACCGGATGCAGCTGAACACCAGTATTTTACATGGAGCGACTGCCAATCTGTCCTCCACAACCTTATTAGGACTGGGTAAGACTGGTTATCAGACTTTTAGACCAGTGACTACTTGACGGCTGTCAAAATCTACTAGTGACAGCTGGAGCTAACTTTTAAAGCTCTTTGCAAATTGCCTTAGTCCAATGTGTTAACAATCCATAATTATATTCTACACTAAATATAAGGTTTAACTGAAGAAACCCTGTGTGTCTATTTAGCTTTTCCCATCTACAATACTGAACAAATATTAATTTGATTTATCTTCTATGAGCTGGGTTACTTTTTATATGGGTAGCACGATTCATAGAACTTTTTTTTAAATACCCGGATTTAAGTCCCGGACAACTAACTATTAAATAAACTGTTTACAGAAAGTATTTATCACAAATAATCAGAATTTGGTCTCATCTCAAAAATCATATTTTGCATGCCAACAACAAATGTGTGTTTCAAATCAAGGAAATTTCATTTAAAATCGAATTTCTTTGTTTTATTAATTCTATTAATGTCTTTATGCAGATTTCATGCCAATGTGAAACATGAGGGTCACGCCAAGCACGAGGTTCCTGAACATCATCATCATCATTGATTACCTTCTAACCGATACCCATTTGATTATTAATAGCTGTTTGTTTTGTATACCTACGATTATCGGATATTTGAATATTGATAAAACTGATTTTTTTTTATGATTAAGTAATGTGATACCTACCTACGCTAAGGATATTGTTGTTGTAATATAGTTACATTTTTAGTTATAATGTTAATAAATCAAAATTAATTTATATTTAATAACTTGTGCGATTGACCCTCTTTGTAACTAAAGTTCTGCTATAGAACTTTAGGCTGCTGTTTCTGCAGTTGCAACCAAATCAAATTAGATATAAAGCAAATCGTATCAATCTGTTCATCTTAGCGTATCGATGGCAATCTGAATTGTGTCGAGCTCCCGATATTTCGACGCTGTTGCAAGCGCCATGATCGCGGGTTCAGTCAACCCGCGATCATGGCGCTTGCATTAGCGTCGAAATATCGGGAGCTCAACATAATAAATAATCACGGAAGATATCCCGTAAGTGACAATATAAGTTTAGTTTTAAACCGTGAAAGCCTAAAACAGTGTTTAAATCGTGTCGGCCTAGAACTGAGCAGTGTCAGTAGCATGATTCTGATACATAACTCCGACAAACCTCCATTGTGAGAGAAAATAAACGAAAATTTATTTATTGTTATTATTAAACGTTTCTCCGCCGTATGAGCCGCCGACAGAATGTCTCGTTCTAAAGTTTTACGACGACAGTACCTTTCCGCTATGAACGTTTCGCCAACAGAACGATTAATTCATAAGCGAATCGACGACAGAATCTTCCGCCAAATAAAGATTCGTCGACCACACTGATTTAGGCTTGGTTTAACACTACTGACTAAAGGTCGTGGCTCCCATAGAGAAAGACGTGGTTCCCTTTTTGTTACACGTTGTATAAACTGAGTTCTACCCGTTCGCCCAGTCAAGAAACAATCAACAGTTTAAGAAAAAAAACTTTTTTACATAAAATAAAACCGACTCCAAAAAACAAAAACGTGAAAAAAAACTTTAGCTTCAGAAGTCGGTGACCTTTGTTTGATCGATTTACTTCGTTTTTTGTCACCGACTTCTGAAGCTAAAGTTATTTTTCACTTTTTTGTTTTTTGTAGTCGGTTTTATTTTTTGTAAAAAAAAATTATTTTTCACTTTTTAGTGGTTCAATTTTGCTTACCCCTTTACAGCATAGAGGCGTGATGTTATATTATGAACTGGTGTAAACAATAGAGAGGCATGAAATTTCAGCGATCCCAGTACATTTGCTATCAGTTATTGAGGAGTTCCCGTCGCCTATCTTCCGAAGTTCTTCATAAGATCTTTACCAAATTGAAATGGGATCACTCCAAGAACGTACTCTTCCTAAAGCTACCCAAATCGCTTCTGGTGTGCCTATAAAATTTAAGGAATTCCCTCTATTTCTCCAGGATCCCATTTAATAGAACTTAACCCATCTAACTGTCGAAATGTGGGTGTATTGTACACTTCTGCGTACTCCCCCAGAGCGTGGTGTTACATCACTATGTTACATAAACAATAAACAACCAAGAGATTGCAGCAATTACTGCATTTTTGCCATGTATTTTTGAAGAGTTCCATTGTATATCTCAGAAGATCAGCATCAGATCTCTAGCAAATTAAAATGGGACCAAACGACAAGCACCAGCTTTCAAATAAAAAAAGAATTATCAAAATTGGTTCACCCAGTCGAAAGTTCTGAGGTAACAAACACAAAAAAAAAAACAGACGAATTGATAACCTCCTCTTTTTGGGAGTCGGTTGAAAAAGATGGCCGCTCTATCCTCGTGAACGACGCCGAGAAAATTAATATCACGGAGCTACCACCATACAAGAGTTATTAAATGTTTTTGTATCGTATGAAGCAATGCGGTCAAAATTTAATAAACACTACATCACTAGACTTTAGCACTATGCGGCACTGCGTTGTTGTGGCTTTCACACTGCAGTGTACCAACCTTAGACCTACCTTGCTAGATATAATATTCTTTGTCCAATAAAATAGATGTAGAAAGCAAAAGATAGGGTGCTGTGATGCAGTTGACCAAGAATGGGAAGGTCCTCAAAATCAGAGGTTAGAAATCTCATCATTCATCATTTTCCTGCCCTTGTCCCATTTTATTTGGGGTCGGCGCAACACGTTTTCTTCTTCCATTCTCCCCTGTTAGACGTCACGGCATCATTAACTCCTTTCTCTTTCATATCAGTCTTTACACAATCCATCCATCTTTTCTTTGGCCTTCCTCTCCCCCTCCATCCATCAATACTTATGTCCATCACTCTTTTAGTCATCAGAGGTTAGAAATCTAATGGGAGGAAAAGGCTAGGCAGATGATGATGATGATGATGCAGCTAAATACCGGTATTTTATACGGAGCGACTACCTATCTGACCTCCACAACCCAGCGGGTAATACGATACCCATTAGTAAGACTTAGTAAGACTGTTTGTCAGACTTTCGGGCTACTGAATACCTGTAACGACTGAAATCTAATTGGACTATGAAACATAAAATAATACTTAAACATTTTTTTAAATAAAATCTGTCTTGCCTCGCCTTGACTTATCAAAATAGGTTTGTTTCAGCTTTTTATTACATTTTCATAAAGAGAGATGAATATAGCAAAATAGAAGGATTTATGAAACCGTTTTTTGTTGTCGTTAAATCTGCAAACAACTGTATTGGAACATAAACCCTAGGCTTTTAACCCTTCAATGATATCCGATCAAGTTTCTTCTGTTTATATTGGCGTACAGTCAAGTGCAAAAATGAGTACCGAAAAATACAGGGTGGAAACGGTTAACATTTAACCAGTACGAGGAGCGAGCAATAGGTACCTTAACCGTTGCAGGCGTTGCAGCTACATGAAAATGGTCTTAGGAAACTATCCATAACTTTTCGTAAAATTATGATGCCCATATTGTGTAAAATGGCAATTTTCTTGCTAATTGTATTTTTTTTTTTAAATCTGTGAATGGGGATCAAAGTTTTACGAAAAATTATGGATAGTTTTCTAAGACCATTTTCATGTAGCTGCAACGGCTAAGTTAGCTCCCCTTATTGCCCCGTTTACCGTTTCCACCCTGTATAGTGTATTCGTAAAATTCCGAAAGCTTCTTCTGTCAATTGTTTTACATTTTTTGAAGTGAAACCTTCTTTAGGCGTGTTGAGCACTTTTTGAGTGAAAATAATCATGGAACTCCCGTGACCGTCACCTAACACTTCGTATCACTCGTAGTGGATCGGCTATGTATGAGTTTTCACTTTTACTGGCAGTTCCCAAAAACTTCCCCGCATGTATGTTTAAACTAAAATTCGAATGTAATAAAATGCTTATGTACCACAGGTATTGCAGTATTGGAATCGATGCTAAAATGAAATCGGGTATGGAAGCGAGACCAAGTAGACTTGTGCCGATTTTAGAGGATTATGCTGTTGGAAATGGTATGACTTGAGAATTGCTCGGTTGTGCCGAGCCCTGAGCTGTTCGGCCACCACGCTGTAAAATTTTATCACTGCACTGCACCGGGGATCACTGCAGCCGTCGAGTTAAGTCCGTCTTATGTACCAACGCTCCAAAATTGATGAATAAATAAAGTACGTGGTACTAAGGTAAAGTGCGCAAGGAACTAAGGTACAGTACGTAAGGTACTAAGGTAAAGTACGTAAGGTACTAAGGTAAAGTACGTAAGGTACTATAGTAAAGTACGTAAGGTACTAAGATAAAGTATGTAAGGTACTAAGGTAAAGTATGTAGGTAAGGTACTATAGTAAAGTACGTAAGGTACTAAGGTAAAGTACGTAAGGAACTAAGGTAAAATACGTAAGGTACTATGGGAAAGTACGTAAGGTACTACGACTGCCTCGTTGGTCTAGCGCTCGCAAGCGTGATAGCTGAGCATGAAGTCCTGGATTTCGATTCCTAGGTCGGGCAAGGTGTTATTGGATTTTTCCTTCAAGAATTGCTCAGTAGTAGCCACGGAGTCTGGATTTGTCCCGATTGATATCAATAGGCTCGCCCCTATTAAATGGGGCTTAAACATACCTGGCGAAATGTAGGTGCACTATTAACAACTCCAACTCTGCCTAACCCTTCATTGATGCTTTCTTTTTCTTTTCTTGTTTTTGGGTAGTTTTTGGAAGAATACTTTCTTAAAGTGGTCCCATATCAGTTTGGGGAAGATCTGATGAAGAATTTCGGAGATAGGCAACGGAGCTCCTCAATAAATGACAGCAAATGGACTAGGATTACTGAAATCTCATGTCTATCTATTGTTTACACCAGTTCATAATATCACGACGTTACGCTGTGAAGAGGTAAGTACAAGTGAACCACTAAACCCACTTCAATTTTACGTGTTTTTTGCAGTCGGTTTTATTTTTTGCATAAAAGTTTTTTTAAGATTCCTAAGTAGGTACTAGCTAGTTACTTCATGTGGGTTGCGCATTGCTAGAAGTGCAGATAAGCTTAATCAAATTAGCCTACTAAGCTAAATAAGATGTGCTAGAAAAATGTCTGTGTTTACGTCAATATTGCAACAGGTGGAGGTTGAAATCACGAGCTCTCACCCACAAGGCGATGTTCCAACCGATGGACTATTATACCGCTTGTAGAAAAATCTAAACTTTTCCAAATCCTCGTAATGACTAATCACGAAGATGTTAATCAGAGCTAAGTCTCAATTAGCATTCTACCGTCTGCGTAGATGACCGCGATTGCGCATGGCGCCACCTAGCGGCGACGTTTCAATCATCATTAGATAGCTACAATTACGTGCAGCTCAGCTTATGAATAAGAACAGCTATGACAGCTATAAAGAATATCCAAGTGGGCAGGGTCATTCAACTGAAAGAGTGCCGTGAGTGGTGAACGTGTATGGTCGAACAAGCTATTTGGTTTACAGTTTAATCCAAAAATTACATTGTAAAAATACTTAATAAATACTTATGGCTGGACATTACACACAGCGCCATTTAGTGCCACACTAAGCAAGGCTTGTGTCGTGGACACCAGATCGTTGATATACTACATTTATACTTTTTTGTTTGTAAATAAGTATAAACATACTTATATGAACATCCATGACTCGGAAACAAATCTCC
This sequence comes from Xestia c-nigrum, assembly GCA_916618015.1. NCBI lineage: Eukaryota > Metazoa > Arthropoda > Insecta > Lepidoptera > Noctuidae > Xestia > Xestia c-nigrum. The sequence continues at coordinate 11,247,674 of OU745261.1, read as the reverse complement.
ATGCTCATCACACAAAAGTTTGCTCTTACAGGGATTCGACCCCAGGACTCTATGAATGGAAGGCACCCTCACTAACGCTACGCTATTCGGGTCGTAAAAAGTAAACCAAATAGCTTTTCGACCGTACCTAACCTAATAGTACATTTCACCGGTAACGTTTTAGTCCCATATTGTTTAAGGCGAGCTTATTGCTATTAACCGGGCACAAATCCAGACTTCGTAACTGCTATTGAGGAACTCCTAATGAAAAAACCTAACAATATTTAATATCTCATGCAGTCGCAAATGTAAACTTTCTAACACTAATTAATTTGAACCAATAGTTGCAAAACCAACAAAATGTGAATCAATGATTGCCAATATTGTGTATAGACCAGAACTACTGTTGTTGAGAAAGTATTCCCTTCAACACAGCACGGATATTTGTTACAAAAATAGTCTCCAAAGGCGCAGTAGTGCAGAGTTGAGCTCTATATATTATTCATACTCTAAGCAGTACGTACAGTTTAGTGGCGACAGACAGGCGAAAGAGTTATGGTGTCCGTGCATAAATCTACCATACTAAATTGACATAACAGTTTTCTACGTTTAAAAACGTTCGCTACAATTTTCGTCATTACCGCAGCCGTCAAGTAAACGTCTAGTACACTCGGAGCGAAATACCATTTACCAAATGGAAATTGAACTACAAATTACTTCTTTAATTTGCATGAGAAATTTTCCTCTAATAGATTCGACATCATTTCTAATTTATTTTCTCATAAATTAGGTTTTCTACTTCAGGTTTCGACACCGTAAGAATGATGATCTATTATGATACTTATGAATATGTTTGTATGAAAATTAATTAAATATTGATCCTAGTACGTTTTGCCCTCCGGCTGCCACTCAAGGCACCCAAAGGATAGTCCGGTTTAGCAGACGTTTCTAGATTGAACTGCGAGATGCCAAGCCACAAAAAAACCGTATTTTTTTTCGATTTATATAATATACCAGTTGTAAAGTAGGTACCTATTAGGAACATAACATCACGCTTCTACGACAGTTTCCGACAGACAAAGGAAAAGTCTTTATTCCGTATTGCAATATCCGCAAGATATGACAGAAGAATTGTCTTTAGCCTAGGTCCTTTCCTATTACAACAGGTGCAATAAAACCTTGCTATCCACACGCGATTACGTCGCAAATACCCATGACATCGTACATGTAGTTGTAAGACCTTAAGCATTTACATATCGATCATAAAACAACAATTGATGGTCACAGCCTTACAAAGTGACAATACATAAAGAAGGCAATAAAACCGTTTTATCGTAATACTATCTGAATCTAATTCAAAAGCAATTCTTCCATAAAAAAGAAAACACCGACCTTCAAAAAAGGAACACATTCAAATTATGAATAAATTTTTTGACGAAATTTAAATTGTTATTTCGGAATTACGAAATTTGATTCTTAACTCAGTTGCCGAATGTACTTCAAAGCCTGGCAACTATGAATTGTTTGGATATTAAAATAATATCAACTTCATAAATTATTCCGGAGTTTCCGAGCCCTTTGTATAGGCCTTGGTCAAGGTTAGATTGTCACTGGTTCACCCGTCAACGCTACAATGAATAATGGTCGTATAAATATCAGAACATTGTGTTACTGACATTATTATGTTTTTTTTTATTAACAAGAACGAAGCGATGCTGAAAATATTTCACGCGTTTTGAATTTTAATTTAGTAGAATAATTGTAGGTAACGTTAATATATTAATTATACTTCTATACTAATATGTATTAGAAAGAGGTAAAATTTGTTTGTAAGTCTGTATGTAGGGGGTACTCTTTGAAACAACTGATCCGATTCTATAAATTCATTCTCGGGCAGAAAGCTAAATTATTCGGAGGTGCTATAAGCTATAAATTCTATTTATATCATGCATATTATCTTTGCTATCACAAGTTTGGCGAACGAAATCGCGGGCGAAATACTAGTCTTTGTACCTATAAACTGATCACAAAAACGTAAGGACCACTTTCATTACAATGAAAATAACTTCCACTTTCACAAATAGAGGATAAAATAATAAAATCGGAGTGTAAAACATTTTTATTTTCACTTCCCCAAACCATAGAACAAAGTTTATTATTCATTTTGATGGGAACAATCCTTTTTGGGGTTTAGGACCACTAAACTTTCAGCGAGGGTACTCATTTACATGCTTTACTTTATCAAATAATATTATGAGGTGTAATCGTTGATGAATGAACGATGAAATACATAAGTACTAGGGGGGTGAAACTTACATACATTGGCGTCAAACAAAATTTTCATAGATAGTGCTGCCATCTGTGTGTTTAAGAACACAAACTTTTCAAATGTTTCACTGTTTTACAACTGTCATAAAGAGAACAGCTATTTTAGACAACTTATCAGCGCAGTAGTTAGTCTAGCGGTGACAACGGTTGCCTTGTAAATAACAGTTCCCAAGTTCGAATCCGTAATCTTGAATTTCTTTTTGTATTTATTTGGTTGAACCGAAACTAACAGTGCCATCTAACAGTTGAGGTACACATTTTTGAAAACGAAAACCAGAGTTGCGCAACTATCTTGTATTATATAGTGTATTATCTATGATAAGTACTGCGAACAACGGGGAAGTAGAAGTTTATGTAGGTAATAGTCATGACGACAATTTAATTAATATTTATTTAAAAAAAATGCAATTCTATTTAGTCCGTCAGTTAGATTATTGGAAAATAATAGACACGTAATGTTTGTTTTGTAAATCAATGAATACTGACAAAGATAAAACGCATCAAAACTCGGGAGTGGGCGCTCGTGACGTCAGAACTCACTAAAAATTATACCAAGCCATGACGTATTGGGAATTTTAATAGCGTCGTATCTTCGTTAAGTTTGGTTTACGTAACAAAAGAAAAAATACGGGTCAAATATTTTATTTCATTATAGTGTACATACAGTCAAGCCCTTATTTCACCATTTTGTAGTGGCGGCCATCTCGGAATGCTTATAGTATTTTACTAATCAAGCTCTTTCATTTGATACCCATATTGAGGGAGTTGAATAAATACGTAATCCGCAATTTTGTGGTGGCTGCCATCTTGCATCGATTTCTATTAAACATAGCTAAGAACTCTCCCAACTAATTCACCTTTCAAACAAAAAGAAACAAAATCCACTCGGGAGCTACGATGCCACAAACAGACACACATCAAACTTAAAACACCCCGTCGTTTTTGCGTCGGGGGTTAAAAACAAAAAGCTCATGTCTCTAACACATGAACCTCAAATGAGTGCTATTACCTCATTGCGGAGCGATATGGCTAATACAAACATAGCCAAAACCACTTACAAAGAATTAATAACGACGTACTAAAGGGCCACAAAACATTTATCCTGTTACGTCACACTTTGATGATAACAGCATATTGTTCTATCATAACTGATAACATTACGAGCTCTGTTCATCCGCGCTTATTTACTCCTTAATTGATAACAATAGGAAAGCCTCCTTTGATACAGTAAATTGATTTACTAAACAAAGACAATAATAGTCTTAGAACAATTGATATTGAGTTAGTTATTATTGGCTTTCCCAGTATGTAATCTTGATTAGACATAGTTCAATATCGAATATTTTGTGTGCCTTATTAGGTACGGTTTATTAACCGTAACGCCCTTAATATTTGGTCCTTAGAAACAATATCTTTACTAAAGAATAATACAATATTATCGATAACTTTGCTGTTGATAACTAAAGTCGTTCTCAGACAATATATTTGAGTCTAATAGGTATTGTTTTTTTTTTAGGACAGCTGATTACTACGATGTTAGTCCCATACAAAAAGTTGTTCAGTTTGATGGTCTGGACTGGACCGCATCCTTAAAAAACCTGCCAAGTGCGAGTCGGACTCGCGCATGACGTTTAGGCGCAGAATGTCCAATTCGCAAAATGTCCTGCGATCGAAAAATGTCCAATTCGTAAAATGTCCATTTCGCAAAATGTCCAATTCGCCAAATTACCCATCCGAAAAAATTCCAATTCACAAACTGCCCAATTCGCAAAATGTCCAATATTCATCATAATAGCAGCACCCTCCATCAATTACTAATGAAGTTTTGGGTTCCGTTCACCACCATCGTAGTACAGCTCTTTAATTTTTATTATTGGTTGATATAGCGGCAACAGAAATACATAATACTCTGTGAAAAATTCAACCGCCTACCTATTACGGTCAATGAGATACAGCCCCCTGACAGACAAACAGACGGACAGGAAGCTTAAGTAATAGGGTCCCGTTGGTTACCCTATGAGTAAGGAACCCAACAAATGGCTCACACCAATCTAAAACACGGTTAAAATCGGAAACACTAACGTGACGTAGCGTGGCGTGGCGCGCCAGTAGCATTTCGGTTTCATACATTTAGCATGGTTAGAGACATATTAGTAGGTCGTGTCGTGTCGTGGCGCGATCTGGCGTGGCGCTGACTGCACACCACCGATTGCGCCTGAGCGGTGGTGGGGGCACGACACGCCAAAACAGTCAAATGTGTTTCTACACCACGTGGCTCGCGGCGCGACCTTGCCAAAGAAAACATTAAGCACGTTTCAACGCTGTAAAGGTTCAATATGTGCTGATCAGAAAAAAAAACGCTAGAGCGCGCCACGACACCACATAATAGTGTGCACGGTCAACGTCACGACAGAAGGCGCCACGCCACGCCACGTAAATATTTCTGGCTTTATAAGCACTAAGGAAGGCCTCAGTTTCAATCGCAGTATCAATCTTGCAGCTATAATTTTGCCATCAGCAAATCGGAATCACATTTATCCTGAAACTGCGAACAATATGGATTCCCTTGTTATTACCACAGACGACGAGGCGTTAATAATTGCAGACCAGTCTATAAATAACCTGGAAATTATTACGGCTTTTATCTGCAAATATGTTTTTGATATGATAAACGTGGGTGAGCTGAAAGCAATTTAATCTGTCCCACAACCAGTACATAATACTTAAAAAGCTGTTAGCGTTTTTGGGGTTCTGTACCCGAAGGACCAGGACCAGTCTTACCAAGTGGTATCGTATAACCCAGTATTAACTGGGTTGTGGAGGTCCGATAGGCAGTCGCTTCTTCTTCTTCTTCGCGTTAGACTGGGAGCCGACCCCAACATAGTTGGGAAAAGGCTAGGCAGATGACCCGAAGAGACCTATTACTAAGCCACCGCTGTCTGTCTGTCTGTCATCGGGCTGTATCTCATAATCCATAAAAAGCAGACAAGCCCACCACACTATTTCCAAACCACTGTAACTCCTGAAAGTCAGAATCAACAGTGGCGACCACCAGAAAAGCGACGAGAAAATGAAACTCGACGAGAAAATGAAACTCGACGAAGTCCCATAGAATGAATTTAACTGTCTTGGATCCCGCAACAAAATTAATCAGAAATTATAGCGGAGGAGTAGGAAAAACCGTAATTTATAATCTACTAGCGGACGTCACGCGGTTTCACCCGCGTAGTTCCCGTTCCCGTGGGTCTACGGGGATAAAATATGCCTATGTTACTCAGGGTGAATGTAGCTATCCAATGGTGAAAGACTTTTTGAAATTGGCACAGTAGTTTTTTAATTTATTCATTACAACCAAACAAATTAAGTTTTCCTCTTTATAATATTAGTGTAGATATAGTGAAGACAATAAATAGGCAGGTGGTTGAAGTTTCAGACATTTTCACAGAATGTGTAAGTATTTCTGTTGCTATTATAAAAACAAATAATACATTTAAAATTAAGGGGAGTTACCTATTATGATGGTGAGGCCGGCCGGCCAAGCTAAGTTTTTCTAGAAACGTAAATAGGGCTTAACCTTACAGAATAAACTTAAGTATTTTATTTGCTCGTGGACTGTCCGTCGGAGAAGCGGAACGGTATCCTTTGAGAAGCTTCGTAGAGCAAAGTGTACGGCTAAGGATTGTTTATATTGTTAGCCCTGAACTGCTGAGCAAGGATTTATTTAATATTAAACTTGATCCTTCGAGAAAGAAGACGGACAATTTGCAACTACAAACAGTTTTCTTTTTATTTATAATGTACACAGACCCGTCACAAAGCCGTCAGTCAAGCATTCTGTACATCAAACGCAGTAAGTCTACCCAAAAAAAGGCGTTTTTCCGCAATAATTTTTGGGTAGACTCTATAGACTCTAGAACAAAAAAATTATCGCAATTACAGGGAGAACAAATGCTTTTCGGCTTCATTAAGGGTAATTTTACACCCATTATTGAAGCTGACATGATCATTTGAATGTATACTTAAACGTAACGTTATTAAGTTTCATATCGGGTATTGTTCTCTTACCATTAATACATCAAATCGCAATCCATTTACTAATAAACAAAACTGGAATATTCGACCAACCGATGAATAATGAATAATAAACAAAAGATATGAATGTTAATTAGTCTGATGTAAATTTAACACCTTTCACCCCTTTTTGTCGTTTATTCACAAAGCTGGGCCCAAAGCGGATTAATTTTCCATTTATACATTATTATTATTGTGATATTTGAACTAAATTTCCAATTAAAACTAGACCTAGACTACACGTAAATACGCTTGAATAAACACGCAAGAATATTCGTATGTTTTTGTCATAAAACTTGATAGTTCAAATTCTATTATTAAAGCTCAAAGTTCAATCACAGCAGATACTTACGAAGAACCCAAGAATAATAATAACATCTCCAACTTCTAATGCAATATGAAAGCACTTTAACAATCCTTGGCTATAATACTAATGGTAAACAAAACGCCTCGACTCAAACGTTTCATTAGGAAAACAAGCAAAATTAATTTTCTCCACTCAAAGAATTTCGAATTAAATAGAAATTGATATTAAAAGTGAGTCGGTCCAAATTGTTCGCTGATTGAATGAATCAATTTATCAAAACTTATTTCGATACTGAAATTCGATTTCAATAATAAAATAAGGAGCGCTATGGAAATAATAAATACCACTAAGAAATTGGTGGGAAAGCTATCTTCAAAGGTATAATTTAATTTAGGTAATATAATATTTGAAATAATTCAGAGGAGCTCGTGGCTAAATAATATTAATAACAGCTGCTCGGGTCGATCTACGGTCTAGGTTAAGCGGAACTTGCCTAGGTTGGTCTATAGATGGGTGACCATTACACAGCTAGTTTCCTGCTTACCTCGGAAAGCACGTTAAGCCGTTGGTCCCGGCTGTCCTTTGTAGATCTTTGACAGTCGTTACAGGTACTCAGTAGCCCGAAATTTTGACAACCAGTGGATACCGATGGATATCAAATTATAACCAGTACTAACTGGGTTGTGGAGGTCAGATAGGCAGTCACCTCATCTGAAATACTGGTATTCAGGAGCATCCGGTCAGACTGAAAGCCGACCTCTACCTTATTTTGGATTTCAATGAGCATGATTGAAATGAGAGGCCTTGCTGTCTTTGAAAGTTTTAGTGTAAGCAATGAAGGGTAGACCATCTGTGTGCGTCGTAGAACGAAAACCGGAACATTTTATTTAGATTTCCATCAATAAACAAACATGTAAATAGTTGCGATAACTTCGGGATCGTACACCGGCTCACTTTATCCGAATTCGTTTGGATTACAAACTTTTTTCGGATTGCGAGATACCTCTTCCGAGTTTCCATTTGGACTAACAAGATAAATAACATTCGGAAGTTCCACCATGTATTATCTGGTACGTTACCTGGGGCGTGTGGAACTGAACTTAACTTTGACTTAAGGCCTTATTACATTACACGATTTATCGGGCCTTGCCTGCAGGGACAGGGAAGTGTAATAAGAAACAAGGAGTCAGGGTCCCGAAATCGGGGCTGCGGGGCTGTTCGGGGGCTGCGGGACTGTTCGAAAGAGATATTGTGGCCCCGGAACATAAAGGGCGAGGAAGGAACATGGATGGATTTGGACAGTAACATGGATGGAGTCTGACACTCCCTCCCGCTCCGCCCAGAGTGGGAGAAGTTATTTGATGATTTCCCATTCGAAAATAAGGGGTCCCTAAATCGGGTGGTCGAGTGGTTCCGCTGTCCGATAAATCGTGTAATGTAATATAGCCTTTACTTTACGTAGTAACGGGTTTGGAGTTAAGAGATGGGATCTTTACAGACGGAACAAAAGGCAACGTTAGTATGTGTGTTAGTATGATACAAACCGCAGTCATTCAAGTAGAGTGGATGATTTAAAAAAAAATAGGGGAAGAAAGACAAAAGTAAACGTCACGTAAGTAAATGTCACGTAACTATTTCTCCCGCAAGAAACAGAGAAAATTGCGTGAAAACTAGGTAACCAATTAGGTACTTAAACATATTTCTCTACTAAAATGTGCCTGAATCTTACCAGCTTTTAATAATAAATACTCAAAGAAAATACGTACTTAATATTTTTTTTTTCAAATCCAGCGCTCAGTCAAGCACAGATTATCGTATTTACAATACTCTATGCATTTTGATAAATCTCACGTCAGGTTTAGAGTGGGGTGATGAGGCCAAGTCAAATCTCACGATACCTCATCAAGGGGGAGCTAAAATTGTCTCACGTAATTGATGGACGCCCCCTTACGAAGTGACAATTATGTAGATCACAGCACTACTGAATCAGTATTTGACAGTCCAATTAATGCCAAATTGCCTAAAACATCAGTACTTGTTATACGAAAATTATTAAACTAACCTGAACTCGCTGGCATCTGATGAGGCTCTGTGTATGCGTAAGTATCCTTAACACCATGTGTTCTATGGTACTCTGTTCTTCGAACACCATCCTAGCGAGGTCTAGGAGGACCTGATTCCTCTTGACCTCCAACTGGGACCTCTCGTAAAGCTGTGCGTTCCGAAGACCGATGCCGCAGAACTGGAGGTAGGATGAGAAGACTTTCTCATCATACGACGTGAAGGGACCATCACTCTGTTTGTTTATAACCTGGAAAAACGATAATTGTTAGTGGAATGAAGAGAAGAATGAAGAGCTTAAACTCAAAATAGAGGTAGGTGCTGAAAAATTTGCAGAAACTTCCCAGTAATGTAGAGAATTGAAGAATAATTCAATATTCTTCTCAAGAAAATTGAGAGAAACCATTTCTATAATTCGAGACAGATTTATAGCACCAAAGCAGTAAACAAATTCTTCCATCCAATACAAAAGAGAAACGTTATAAAAACAGGTCCAATATTTGACGCTCGTTAATCAAAAGAAAATTTATGTGCAAAACGAAATGTTAGATTAAAAAATTATCGTATCCTTCGTATTTCAATATTTGCTGGGAAGTGACGCTCCAATTCACTTTTTGCTGGGACATTGCTAGCAGGCAGATGCCATGAGATAATACAAAGTTTGCCAACATTCACCAAGCAATTTCAATTCCACGTCGGAATATTTATAACTTAATACGGTTAGGATGCTAAAAACTTTTTTGATTTCATCTTTTTCTCGCTGAGCTCTCATTTCGCCGTTACCCAGATGTTTTTGAAACAACATTTCAAATGTAAACGGCCGAAATTTTCACTTAGCAAACAAGATTTATTTAGGTAATGTCATAAAAGAAATCTTGTTATTAAAAGCGGTGTAATGAAAATTAAATGGAATGTCGTGGTATTCATTTTATTGAAACCAGCTACATACCTGAGCAACGCCGATGACCTCTCCATTAATGTCCTTAATGGGCATGCACAGAAGTGACCTCGTTTTATAACCAGTCTGTTGGTCAATGTCGTGGTTAAACCTTTCATCCTGCAACAAAGAAAAACACGATATAACAACTTACATCTGACAATTCAATAATCTTCCTGCTCGGGTAGATTTTTCGTTCCATAGAACCAAAATTAACTTTTTTAATTTCACATAGGCATAGATGGCCGCACTTGTAAAACATTAAAAAAGGAACGTGCACCTGTTTTAATGTTTTACAACCGGCAAGAAACTTCATGGTTACTCTTTTCCAAATCATTTGGTATTACAATTATTATAATTTTACAGCATTAGTCTTAAGTACGAGGGCGTAGGCCCGACAATAGGTCGTTGTTTACTATAAAAAACGTAAAACAAGATCAATATTTAGCAGAAGTTAACAAGCATCTGGGAATCTTATGAATGACATTGGCATGATGGCAATGTTCATTGAGCAAGTCTCTAATTGAACTATTATTACTCGTCTGAATGGGGCTACTTCTAAATGAAGTCACATAATAGGAACTGGGCCGAGTAATCGGAGCTGTGGTGGTCACCACAGACCGCAGCCGTCCTCCGAGGCAGGCGCCTCTTGCTACTCTCGATATAATTGCTTCTTCTACAACATACTCCGCGAATAACTACGGAAATAACTCTCATTCATCTGATTCATATCTTTTTACTTCGTGGGCGTTTACATGTTATGTTACTATTTTTAAATACAAAACTGAGTGTTTCTGTTAAAGATATTTATAGCCGGGAAAATGATACTGGGAATAATTAGTGCTGGAAAGAGCGGATGCAATTTTTTATTTCTGGATTTTGCTGTCAAAATAGACTCGTAATTCCTCTTTTACACAATATCGCAAAATCCAACATTCTTTGTGAGACTTACAATATGAGTTTGTTGTAGTAAATTTGTAAAGTAATACCTACTGAAAAAACTTTTTTTACTTTACTAATGTTGTATCTATAGCGCTTCTGCGGCGGGTCTAATACTTTTTAGCAGGAAAAATAACAACATTCTATGGATACATGTATCTATATAAACAATGGGAACTCAAAAGAGTTTCACACTCACACTCATCCAGGTGCTGAGGCTGAGGCAACAAGATCGTTTAATCTTAGAATTTATCGTCAAAATCACGCAAAAGGCATCCAGTGCGCCGATTCGCGGGCGAACGCTAGTTTCGAATAATTTATTCGCGCAAACACCGTAAATCCGTCGTCAATAAAGAATGCGATTTGAGGAATCCGTTGTATAGGCGAATTTACGACTCGAATGAGTCGCTGCAACGGTTGCATGGGCCCACAATACATTGTGAAACTGCGAACACGAACATTTGTTGAACCACACTCCAACGTATGGAGCCAAGCCAAAAGGGGAGTCATATTGCGAGCAACCGTTCATTACCAATGCCTGTCAACCAGCCAGATTGGGCTTAAACCATCCATTGAGCTTACATATCACACTTTCGCTAAAGCCGAGCGAATATTTTGGAGTTTAAGGCCGTTTGTCATACGTCTGACCGGTATAATTCTGTCGACGAAATTCCAAATTGAACCAATAAAACCTTTTGGCAACATAAATTCTTGATATGCATATTAATAGCCACTGAGATAAAGCTTTCGTCTTTAATTTGGATTTACAATATTAATAAAGGACTTAACTTAAGTATTAATTTTAATATATCCAAATTCAGCCTGAGATGAAATTTTAGTTGCTATCACCCATTAAACTTAATCTAACAACAACAATGCTGACAAATCTTAAAACTTGAACAACCAATCTTCGGCAATCTTCGGCAAACATCGCATTATTCCGGTTGGTCGGCTCGTAATGAGAATGTAATGTTTAGCGATACCAAAGTAGTGACTAAGACAGATTGCGGCATTCGTGTGGCAATTCCGTCCGCCATTACTGCTTGAGACATTCGGTAATTTAATATTGATTTCGACAAGTACAGTCGCAAGTAACCACTAACTGTCAGATTTCTCCAAATAATTTGAAACCATAAGATATTGATTGTTAAGGTGAAAATCGAATGAGAAAATTTTACAGCTTGTGGTAACTTGAAGCGCTGGCCACTGTGAAGTATGAATAAATATGAAAGACACGAAAACCAAGCCGTCACATTAAAATAATTAAATTATTATGCAGTTTTAGAAATTCTGTCAAATTTGATGCTGAAATATCACTGTGGTATTAATTTTCTTATGGAATATTTGGCACGATATCAAAAATTCTTCCGCATAATCAGCTTCACCAAAGTTATCCTGGCGAAGCAAAATTTTGTTAAAATAAAAACTCCCTAAGAGAGATTCAATTCGGATACAAGTTTCCCGAGGAAGGATTTTATTTCTTAGTGGAGGAATCTCAGAGGAAGAGTTTTTAGTTCAAATAAGGGGGACGTCCATTAATTACGTGAGGCTCATCATCATCATCTGCCTAGCCTTTTCCCAACTATGTTGGGGTCGGCTTCCAGTCTAACCGGATGCAGCTGAATACCAGTATTTTACATGGAGCGACTGCCTATCTGACCTCCACAACCCAGTTAATACTGGGAAATACGATACCACTTGGTAAGACTGGTGTCAGACTTTTGGGACCACTGACTGTAACGACTGTCAAAGATGGACAAATGACAGCCGGGACCAACGGCTTAACGTGCTTCGAGGCATGGAGGAAACTCTGCGAGGATCGACCGGAGGACACGGTGGAGCACACGGTGGAAGTCTGCCCTGCGTGGGCGGAGTTCCGCCGTGTCCTCGTGGCGGCGATCGGCGGCGGCGACCTCTCGCGTCCGGCCCTGGTTCAATCCATGGTCCGGAGCGAGACGGAATGGGAAGCCGTTGCCTCCTTCTGCGAAGCAGTGATGCTAGCGAAGGAGGTGGCGGAACGAGAGAGGGAGAGATCCTCTCTTCCCGGCCGCCGCGGGAGACGCAACGGGCGTCGGGGGCCACGTGGTGGCTACCGGCCACCGTAGATGCGGGCCTGTGGACGGCTGGCTATGGGCTAGCTAGCCGTCCGGCCGTCTAACGACGACGACAGGCCGTGTCGACGGCGCGTTCGTGTTCCACGCGCGCCTCAAAGAGATGTCAGCAAAAGGAGAGGGGCCCGCAAGGGCCGAAGCCTACCGGGGTTGCGGGCCTGTTCGAAAGAGATACCGCGGCCCCGGAACGTAAAAGGCGAGGAAGGAACATGGATGGTTTTTAGTCAGTAAGAGTCTGACACTCCCTCCCGCTCCGCCCAGAGTGGGGGGGGTCATTTGATGATTTCCCATCCTAAAAAAAAAAAAAAAAGGCATGGAGGAAACTCGGTAAGTTAGGATAGTCACCCATCCACAGACCAACCTAGGCAAGCATGGCTTAACCTAAAGATCGACCCGAGCGGCTGAATTATTTAGCCACGAGCTCCTCCTAATTACGGGAGGACTTCCCTTTAGTGAGACATAGTAAAATTGGATAATTTTGTCACAAGGCGTAGTAAGTATCAATACGGTAATATGTGCTTCATTGTTTTATTATTTTTAGTGAATATTTACTATTAAATACTACTGTGTACGATTTGGTAACATTATAGTAGAAATACATAATTATTTGCTTAATTAAACCCAGTTTTCTCGCAATTTTACAATGGTTCTTACAGGGTAAAAAAATGCGTGATATTGAGGTGTGATAACCTCGTCGTGAGATCTGGTGAGATTGATTCGTATCGATAGATGCTTCGCGTTATTAATGGACACCCCCTAAGGCCTCATTTCTGGAGACGCGGCGCGTCGGGCGGCGCGCTGCGCGGCGCGTCGCGCGGCGCGTTGTGCGTTTTTTCCGTTTACGGAGAGGCGGCGCGTGCAGCGGCCTTAGTACAATATTTGTATAGAGAGACGCGGCGCGCGCTGCGACGCGTTGCCCGCGGCGTCGCACGCCGCGTCCGACGCGGCGGTGCACGCGGCATTGTGTCATCATGTCAAACAGACAAGCTCTTTATGTTTTTCTTCTCGCGGATAAATAAAAATAACAGTATAATTCGCATAAAGTTAGTAAATAAATACTTCTGCCAGTGCAACTTACTAATAACATTGTTATCTAGTGTTCAATTGTTCATGTGCTATTCAAATATAAAAAAAACAGTAAAATAACTCTTCAATGAACCCCATCAATACACAAGTACCCGAAACCTACAGTTTATAGAAGATAATTATATGGGGAACGGAAAATCAACTTGTGTGGCTTAACGTCGGTATGTGCGGTCCTGTACTCCGTTGCTGTGCTCAACCTATGGTGTTTGCCTGAACTACAGAAGTTAGAACAATAGAATGAGTAACTTGGAATTGGATAGTTAATAAGGACACCAAACTGGCTCATCCCGAAGTGTCGCAATCGTCGAATGTGGACCTTACAAACCAGTTGAGCGACATAAACGACCGTGCCCAGGTCTTGCTCGCAGGTGCTATCCTTAGATCTAATATTCCAGAGATAAGTGGATAAAACACCACCCACAGTGCCATGTTGGTGGCCGCTAACATTGGCGACAAATTAAAAGCGCGCGATTTCGTGAGCGCCGAGCATGTCGGAGGCCGGCGCGTCAACGCAACGCAGGCGACGGCGCCGATGGAGACCCGCCCCCGCTTCCTCGTCGTGCGGCTCGCGCGTCGCGACCTACGGGGTGAACTGGCTGGGGAGAGCACGAGTGCGTCGAGGCATGACAACAGTGGATCTCGCTCGATCTGCCGGGCTATATATCTACGAGCGCCTAACTAAACTGGGCCTATTTGGCGCAGCCGTGAGACGCACAATATTATTTCTTTTAATTTTTAATTTTATTCTGTTTTTGTTGTGTGCACTTATAGCATAAGCCAAATAAATATGTTTTCTTTATTTCTACCTTTCATTTTATCTTACAGGTTGGCAAAAGTGTCCTGAAACGGAACTAAAAATTTCATTGTTGGCAACTTCTCCTACTGTCACGTCTAATCAGTACTTAGTGATTATATGTATACTCTGTGGTCAGTACATGTAATGTCATTTCATGATATCGGTGGCTGTTTTTCGTGTATTTTTTGTTATTGTGTTTAAATTGGTGACTCAAAGGCATATATGAACAGAAAAACCATTCGCAGCTCCGCTAGAGAGATAATTTATAAAGTGTATTTGAGATGTTTGGCGGAACATGAAGCTGGACAAATTTTATCGGATATCAACGATGTTTATAAAAGAACTGCGGAAATGTCTGGTAATATGATCTTTTATCTAAGTAATCAGATGTAATATGTGTGTTTAAACTTGCACTAGATAGTATAAACCATTATACAACTATTATTTACATTGAAAAATACATCGATGAATTTTGTGGTTATGTGCATTTACAAAGAAGCACGCTCCTATAATTTTGATACTTTTTGTGTTACTTCCACAATAAAAGTAACTAAGTATATTATTTTCCTAGGTTAATCCGTAAGTACCATACGGCGAATTGCTAGAGAAGGGCACTACTTCTTCATCAAAGTTAGTGAAATAAAACTATGGTTGTCCGAGTACAATGTACCGTTTGAATCACTCCCGACCCGTGGTACAACTGCGATGTCCAACTACACATTAAGGAAGCCAAACCTGCTCATGCTTGTTAAACAACGCAAACCTAAGTCAGTCTATGAAATAGATGAAGTCCTAAGTGAGCATGGTCACACAGTGGTAAGGCTCCCTTACCTTATCACTGTGACCTAAACCCTATCGAACTGATCATAATGTTGGATCAGTTGACATCAATGTATTTTAAAATAGCTACTTTCATTTTACATTCTTAGAAATACTTCTGTATTTGCTTTACTTCTGTATTTTTTGTATTTTTTACTGTTGTAGGCCGTGGCTGAACAAGTGTTTGCAAGCATCTCTGTTGGTGATTGGAAAAAATCATGTGAACATGTTATGCAAATAGAAAGAGAGTATTATCAAAGGGGACAAACTCTGTATAGTGATATAGACAAAATAGTCATCAATCTGCAAGATGACAGCAGCAGTACAGATACAAACACGGATGAAGAACTTTCAGATGTGGAATATTTAGGCAAAGACATGTTAGATTCTGATTGAAACATCTGTAAAATTCTATCTTTCTTATTAATAAAAATGAAAAAAAAGCACTTAGACGAATCGTTGATATTATTTTCCTCATAATGTAAATCAATATACACACGTACTTGCGCATTATAATACAAAAGCGAAATTTATGATTATTTCAAGTTTAAGTAATGTAAAACCCGTTCAAGTCGTCATCATCTGCCTAGCCTTTTCCCAACTAATTTTGGGGTCCGCTTCCAGTCTAACCGGATGCAGCGTGGATATCAGTATTTCACATGGAGCGACTGCCTATCTAATCTCCACAACCCAGTAACTAGGTAATACAATACCACTTGGTAAGACTTGGTTGTCAGATTTTCGGGCTCCTGACTCACAGTAAAGATCTACAAATTACACGACAACAGCTATAAGTGCTTTCGGAGGTACGTAAGAAACTCTATGACAGATGGTCACCTATCTACAGACTAACCTAGTTAAGCACGGCTTAAGCTTGAAGATTGTCCTGTCCGGCTGTTATTTTTTAGCACCTTTAACCCGTCAAACAACACCTTAAATAAAAATAAAAATTGAAAAAAAACCAAAGTATCAAAACGTTATTGTCGTACTATATAGGGTTACAATATGTACGATAGTAGCGCCACCATTGTTTTCACGACCTTTTTGCCAAGCTGTACTCGGTCATAACAGGCAATCGATTAGAATAGAAGTACTATTTTAGAAGGAACCGTGATCAAAATTAGGGACATACATACAAAGACAAACTTTTAGGTCTTATAAAATAGCGATGGTCCGATCGTCACGGCTCTTCCTCTTTTTTTTTTTTTTTTTTTTTTTTTTTTTTTTTTTTTTTTTTGGATATGGCATCTCGCAGTTCAGTCTGAGAAGACTGGCTTCTGCTTAACCGGGCAATGTCCTGTGGATGCCTTGATTCTAAGGCCTCCAGCCAGGGCGAAAATAACTAAAAACTAAGCGACAGCGCTCTAAGGGCACCCCCTGTGGGGTACGAACCTCGGCTTAGGGCGTCGCTGGGGGCAGCAAAGGGACAGGCTGGATCTGGTTATCCTTATTTAGGGACTGATTTATTACTACAGGCTCAGCGTCGCGGGCTGGCTCGAGCAAGGGTCGGGGAGGGATTGATCGGGGATTTCGCGCCGGACCTCTGCGGCGAGGTCGGTAGGTTTTCGGTTTGTACTTGTATGCTCTGCGTACCGTACTGGTATCTTTCCTACTCTCTTGCAAGATAGTGATCGGATCGTCGGGGGCGACTAGGGAGTGACGCGGACGTTGGACGGAGCTAATACGCGATGGGTCGTACCGGGCGGCCGATGCGATTAGGGGATTCCTATGCTTAATAGCAGAGTCGAAGTAACGCTTGGAAAGGCGTTTCATGAACTGCTTAACGGTGGGGATTCTGAGGTCTACGTGAAGACTATCGTTACGGACGTAAGGGGGGGCACCGGTGATCTTACGGAGATATCGGTTCTGCAAGGTCTGCATCGTGTGGATATGACGCGGGTGGGCATGCGCGAATACTATGCAAGCATAGGTCATGATGGGGCGGATGACTGCGGTAAAAAGACGCAATTTGCACTTGAGTGACAATTTGCTCTTCCTAGTGATCATGAAGTGGAGCCGGCCCATAGCAAAGGCAGCCCGGTCGCGAGCTGCTTTGATGTGGGCCTTGAACGACAGATGGTCGTCCAGAATAACTCCGAGATACTTGGCTTGCCTTTCCCAAGGGATAGGCTTACCGAACATAGTGATGGGGGGACCTGGCGAACGCTTAAGGCGTGCCTTATAGTATAATACTGCCTGGCTTTTTTCGGGATTAACTTCTATTCTCCACTTACGGAACCAAGCGCCGAGCGAGTCGGCAGCTTTCTGGAGAATGCGGCGGATGTTATCCGGAGAACGGCCGGTGTAATAAATCGCGGTGTCGTCAGCGAAAAGTGCTGTTTGAACCTTCTGGTTCCTCGGAATGTCGCTGGTGTACAGCGTGAACGCGAGGGGAGAGATAACGGAGCCCTGAGGGACTCCGGCGCGAATCGGATGAGGAGAAGATAACGTCTTACCCACACGGTAGCGGAAGGTACGGTTTGACAAAAAATCTCGTAAGATGAGCACGAGACGGTCGGGCACACCGAGTTGATAAAGCTTGTATATCAGCCCGTTGTGCCAGACCTTGTCAAAGGCTTTCGCGATATCGAAATACATCACCCCCGTCATCGCTCCGCGCTGGAAACCAGCGCTCACGTGTTCGACGATGCGGTGGACTTGATGTATACAAGAATGTTCGGTCCTGAAGCCGAACTGTTCTTTCGGGATGAGGCCCTTTGTCTCGGCAAAATCTCTGAGACGCTTGTATATAAGCCTTTCATAGATCTTGCCGAGAGCACTCAGGAGACTGATCGGCCTGTAGCTGGAGGGCTGGGCTTTCGGTTTCCCAGGTTTGGGAATACCTATAACAGTGGCGTCTTTCCACGTTTGGGGGAAAATATTATTGCTCAGGGCGCCATTGAAGATGGCAGCCAAAAGGACTATGAGCCTAGCGGGGAGGGCTATAAAAACTCTATTCGTGAAACCGTCGGCGCCTGGGGCTTTCCGAGGCTTAAGCTTATCTATAATATCCTTGACCTCTTCCGGGGTGATGGCGGGGAGGGGGTCATCGGGATCTTCAAAAGGGGGAAGCGATGCTCTACGTTCAACTTCTGCATCCACCTCATCAAGGTGCTGCTTGTCTACTGGTAGAGTGCTTGGCGAACATTGAGATTCCAAGCTGTCGGCTAGGCATTCTGCTTTTTCAGAGTCGTCAAAAGCGACGCTCTTGTCGGGACGTATGAGGGGTGGAGAAGAGACCTCTTCTGAGGTGCGCAACTTCCTTTGAAGCTGCCAGAAGGCTTGATGAGTGGGCTCGAGTTCGCTAAGCGTCTTGTCCCATTGACTCGAGCGAAACTCACTAGTGCGTTTCTTTACAGCACGCTGTAAGGAACGCATGTGAGCCTTGTTCGCATCGCAGGGCCAAGAGCTGTAGGCACGTATGGCCGCGTTCTTCTCGGTTATCAGTTCACGTATATCGTCGGGAAGTATCCAGCGGCGATCACTCACCGCCGGTACTTCACGAGAACAATCCTTCAGTACGGATTGTACGTGTTCTGTAAACGAGTCGATTGCAGCCTCGGTGTCTGCGACTGAGACGATATGGTCGGGAATACCATCTAGAAGTGGTGACGTTTCGGATTTCAGCATATCGCTTACTTTCCTCCAGTCGGTAGTGAGAATAGTGGGAAGGGGCTGGCTGGGGTCAATGATACCCGAGCGAGGAATTAAGTGCATGAGCACTGGACGGTGATCGGAGTGGAGCTCGTGTAACGTCTCAATCATGTGTAACCGAAGGTTCACATTCTTGAGCAGCGCTATATCGAGAACGTCGGGAAGATGACTGACAGTGTCAGGATAGTGCGTGTGCTCCATAGGAGCGACCGCGTCGAAACTAAGAGATTGGCCTAGATCGTAGAGGACTTTCCCTCTCGGGTTCGTCGTTCTATTGTTCCAGGCCGGGTGTTTGGCGTTGAGATCGCCCGCGATGATCACGGAGTCACTTAAGCCGAAAAGAAGGGTGAGATCGCTAACCAGGAGGTTGTGATCTTCCCAAGTATTAGTGGGGGCCAAATAAGCAGAAACTAAATGTACCGGTTGATGACCGGTCATAGCAAGCCGACAGATTGAAACCTCAAGTAAGGACTTTAAAGGAGGGGGATCGATGGGAATACAATGCAATTCTTTGCGAAAGTAAATAAGGGTGCCGCCCTTGTGACAACGTAGCCTATCATTGCGAACTATGCGGTAGTTGGCAATCTTGGGGTCGCGGTGGCTGGGTTTTAGGAACGTCTCCTGGATGAGGAGAACGTCAACGTTATGGTCACGGAGGAAGGCGGCGATCTCGTCGCGCTGTCCTCTCATGCCATTGGCGTTAAAATAACTTAATCTAAGGGACCGGGGTTGGGTGCAAGAGGGATTTGGTGTGATATCCATTACGGCGCGAAGTTGAGGTTACGAAGAGTGGCCTTGATGACTGGGTAGGCATCAATGATGTCGACGACCTGCTGGAGGTCCGTTGCCGCTTGGAGCTCAGCGACCATGCGGTCGGCCTCAGCGGTGCAGAGAGGTTGGATCCTCATCAAGTAGTTCAGATTGGAATTCTGAGAAGCAGGAGCGTGGGTAGGAGCAGCGGGAGCTCGGGTTTGCGGAGGGGCCTGGGGGGCCTGAGGGGCGGCCACAGGAGTGGGCGCTGGGACAGGGTTGTCCAAAAGACCGGGCATGGGGGGGTTGGGTTTACCCTTCGCGAGGGCAGGGAACGCTTGCTGATGGTTCAGCATGTTCCAAGGAGAAGGCCTCTGAGGGCTGAGACGCTCTGGGAGGACTGTTGACGGGACTTTGAAGGAAGAGGGAGCTTCCCTCTGCTGACGTTGGTTGGCGCGATTCGCCAACTTGCCAGCGGACTGTTTCGGGGCTTTGGGGCAGCCCCTGTAGTTTGCCGGGTGGCCAGACTGTCCGCACAGCACGCAACTAGGCGGCTCTGTGCAGAGACTCCTGTCCTTGGGACGGGTGCAGTCTGCCGTGGCGTGGTCGCCGAGGCACTTTACGCACCTATGCGGTGCGTAACAGTACTTTTGGCTGTGGCCATATAGTTGGCAGCGATGACACTGCCCTACGATTTTGAGTTTTTTAGGCCTCTCGATGATAATGCCCGATAACGAGCACACCGATCGGACCTTGAAGATAGGGTGGTGCCCTTCAACCGGGTCACATATTACGAGTACCATATCGTACTCGTCACCCCCTTGGGACCTATTCTTGTGAAGGCGGTGGACCGCCGAAACAGGGATGCCCTGGGATGTCAGATCATCCAGGATGTCGGAGGAGGGAATCTCCTTGGGGATCCGCTTAATGACCACACGGGTCGGCTTCTCCTCAGGGAGGCTGTAAGTGTGGAAGGCGACGTTCCTTCCACGAAGAGCGTGTACCAAGTTACGGAAATCCGTAGAAGTGGGGGTCTTGACTTTAATACCCTGGAGGGTAGATGTGGCATTGGTGTATTGGATCTTGCGATCCACACACATTTTAGAGATCTCTGTCCATCTGGATTTCTCCTGGATGTATAGAGCGGGTGGCTTCAGCTGCTTCTTTGAAGAAGGAGCAGCTGAGGAGGGGGCTGGCTGTGAAGCAGCCGTGGGACTTGCAGGGCGGCTGACAGGAGCCGCACCTTGCGGTTGAGAAATAGCCATAGGGCTTGCCGGGCGACTGCCCTGGGAGGCAGCTTGAGGAGCGATGGGGGCTATCGGGGACGGGGAGGCTTGAGGAGCAAGGGGAGGCGCATTGAGGGCTGTAACAGCCTTCTTGGCCTTATTGGCCTTAGCCTTCCTTCCCTTCTTCCTCTTTCCCTTTTGCACCAGCTGAAAGTCCTCCGATTCAGAGGACGAGGAGGTGGTGTTGGGGGAGTCGGGGGAGCTCTCGGCGGCAGAGGGCGCGGACTCAACTATCTCCATATCGGAGGAGGAAGGCTGAGTGATCGGAGCGGGGGAGGGCGAACGCGACTTACTTTCCCTCTCGGGGGTACGAATGGCCTTACGGAGGGCCCTATACCTGTCTTTCTTAAAGGGAGTAAGGAGATCCGTATACTTCTCCTTAATGTACTCACGGCTCTTCCTCTATTACGCCGCGCTGCTTACCACGGATCTTGTAGCGTGTGAGTGTTGCCTGGAGCCGACAACTCATCGGCGCACGTGTCGTTGCAGTAGGAGGGAAGGAATACGTGCTGCACATCCGTACGAGGGGCATGTCCATTCATTTTAATAATTGATCTCTGATTCGATAAAATCAAGTCGGAATCATCCACATTATCTATGCAAACTCTTTTGATGTTGTGGAAGACTAAGACTAAGTATTGTCATTTGCCTGTAAAAAAAAAATACAACACAGAGCATCAAGTAGTCTTTGGTCCCAATCCCAACTCGAGATTTTTTTAGGGTTCCGTAGCTAAATGGCAAAAAACTAAACCCATATGGATTCGTTATATCTGTCTGTCTGTCTGTCCGTCCGTATGTCACAGCCACTTTTTTCCGAAACTATAAGAACTATGCTGTTGAAACTTGGTAAGTAGATAGAATAGATATAGAATAGTATACTGTGAACCGCATTGAGACTTTCACAAAAAAATCGAAAAAAAAATTTGAGGGTTCCCCATACTTAGAACTGAAACTCAAAAAAATGTTTTCATCAAACCCATACGTGTGGAGTATCTATGGATAATGATAGTTCTTCAAAAATGATGAGATGAGATATCTACTATCATTTTTTTCTAAACTGAATAGTTTGCGCGCGAGACACTTTCAAACAGGTAAAATGTTCCCCGCCCCCCTCTGTAACTTCTAAAAGAAGAGAATGATAAAACTAAAAAAAAAAATGTTGTGCATTACCATGTAAACTTTCACCGAAAATTGGTTTGGACGAGATCTAGTAAGTAGTTTTTTTTTATAAGCGTCATATATCGTAAACCGCAACTTACCTTTCATTCAACCAACTCAAATATAAAAATAAACAAAAACATGTTACTCGCTGCTACGGAATCCTTCGTGGGCGAGTCCGACTCGCACTTGCCGCTTTTTTAGTAACTTCAAACCAAACCTTTTTGATAGACGGCCCCACAACGTTTGTTTTCTCTAAACAGCTAGTTTGTTCTCTATTATCATCACGAAGTTGTGATTGGGTAGGTTGTCAACGCTCGTCTCTAATTGGCTAAGCAACGCATAGTAACAATGGCGACATTGGCGCCGACTGGAATGTGACATTTGACGTGCAGCAAGAATTATCAAAGTGGACGATTTATGTGAGAAAGAGCAATGAAAGATTTGAATATTTTTGATTATGTGTATTTATTTCTTTTGCGTGTGATGTAGATGCATAACAACAACAAAAAATTGTGAGGTCAACCGTTTTTTCTTTAATATCGAACGTAATTCGAAAATTCAAACCTATGTTTTGTTAAATGCGTTTACCTAGGCAAGATGGTATTTTACTCGATATGAGCTAATAGCAAATATGTTTCATGTCAATGTTAACAGTTTCAAGTGTTATATTATATTCTTCACCAGTATAGGGACGGATCCTCGTTCAGTGTTTTACGTGGTAGTATACAGCAGGCAGCTTGCAGCATTTCGTAGCGTGACGATTTCTGCTAAAACGCATTATCTGTAAGACGCGTTTAGAAATTTCGTTCCAAAAAGTACACGTTTCTAATTACAAAGCATGGCTCATACGACTATGTATAAAACAAATCTGCGACTAAATTTTGAAGAAATTATGTTTTTCCATTTTTTTAATAAATTCGTGATTTGTAGCTATGATATATACAAATAATGCTATATGAACCACGTCTGCCTCAAGGGGGCGTCCATAAATTACGTGAGGTGTTTCTTTAAATTTTCTGTCCCTCCCTCCCCCCCTGGTGAGATGTCGTGAGATTTTATTCAACCCCCTCCCCCATCCCCCAATCTCACGTGAGATTTTTCAAAATGTGAGTTCTTCGTCTTATAGACGTATCTTTTGACGTAAGCGTTATAAAAATCTTGGCAGCTCGTTTTAAATTAGTATATATGGTGGTTTGACAGTCAGTAGATGTATATCGTCGAAGTTTGAATGAAATTATTTTCTTTCGAACGAATTAGTGAATGATCTTAATCGTATTACGATATACCCTTAAGAGCATGTACAATCTAATGGACCAAAATAGTATAATATTCTTTTGTTTCAATCAGAAAAAAAAATTGCGTGATATTTGCCGAGACCCCTCCTCTCTCCAACGTAAGATTACATGAGATTTGACTCGACCCCCTCACCCCCTTAAACATCTCACGTAATTTATGGACGCCCCCCAAGCAATACGGTTGGATTTTTTTTTCTAGCAGTTCCATGCGAAAACCATGTTTTTATCTAGTGTAAATCTGTCAAAGAAGAAGAGTATTTTTTTAATGTAGCTAAAGGAAACACTAACATATTTTACTTCAAACTGTTATAATTCAACACTAATTTACTTAGTCCATTGGGCATAACACAATCCCTCAAAAACTGGCAAAAGTTTCCATGACATAACGCCGCGTCGCACGCCGCGGGGGACGCCGCGTGCACCGCCGCGTCCGACGCGGCGTGCAACGCTGCATCTCGAGCAAACGCGCGTAAAAACGCTTCTCCGTAAACGCTCTCATACATTGACATATGTTTGAATTTAAAGCGGCCCGCGCCGCTCGACGCGCCGCCCGACGCGCCGCGTCTCCAGAAATGAGGCCTAAGAGTTCACAGAAATCAAAACAAACCTAACATCTAAATAAAACGTCAACGATCAAAGATTCCATTTACGATTCTGATCTTGGACGGATCGTAAAAGTAATAGGTACCAATTGGACGTTCAGGAATGCTAAGTTCTTTCAAGCGACTGTCTGTGACAGTGTTAATATTAAACATCAGAGAAATAAAAGCCCTTTGATACGTTTTCATCGCAAATTCTATTTGTGCGTGACAAAATATTCATCTTTTATCGTGTCACACGACACGTTCAGACACACAATCAGAATATTCAAAAGATTCTTTGTAAATAATCTTTATTTCAACACGACTTTACGACATAATAATTTTCATCTATTTACTGGATTAGTAAAACTTAATTTTACTGGCGAATCGGTATTTAAATAATATTAATTATATCGTTTTAAATCGGTGTCAATAATATGAATAGCCATTTATTCTCCAATTTTATCGTCAGCGTTTAGTCAAAATATGATTAAGAATGGTTTAAATCGTAATAAAATGCTTGGCAGATAAGATATCAACTTTCTATAATTTCATGATTTAAGGCGCTTAGACGAGCTAAATTAGCAACTCTATTTGTGGTGGTTCAAACTTCGTGTGAAATGCTGTTAGAATAAAGTTCTAATCAGCTTGCACTACAAAGTGGTTGTTACGTCAGCCACTGCGGGCCAAATAGCGCGAAATGAGTGGTTTCGATCGATTTACAAAAAAAACTATTGATTGGATTAAAAAACTGAAACAGTATCATGCTAATACATTGCTTGTAGAATTATTTGCCAAAAAATCAGAATGATGGCATGCATATTAGTATGTTTTTTATTGTTTGAAAGATGTTTTTAGAGATAAGTTCGTGATTTCTTTTTATCGAGCCAAATTAATTGTATTATGTTTTCAAAACAGTATCATGCTACCATATATCCTGAAGAATATCATATATTTTTCTAGTCTTGTTTATAGCAGTGAATCATATACTTTTAGTAATTATAAAACTCGCGTTTAGCTCATGAAATCGCCTTAAAAACTATTTCAATCTTATGATTGAGGCAAACTTCAGAAGTTAGCTCACTTCGTTTTCTTTTTCATTAGACCTAAAATCTCGGAAATCCTCGAACAAAGGATAGGACTTTTTATTTCTTCGAGTAACAGATTCGTGGGCAGCTTAGCGTAAAAGTGCTAATGTTAGGCTTTTCTTTTAAAGGCGCCATTATCCCCTTTGAAAGTTACACCATTCGCACCGCCACTATTGTCTACAAACTACTTGGAGCAACTTCGCAAATAATAGAACTAACATTTCAGGCTACCTAAGTAAACGTTGTATGTTTTAGGGGCTTTTTTAAACAAATAGAATTGTTTTATCGAGCATTCGTGTTCTTTAGATAGCTTATAACTTGAGCAAGGATCAATTATTATCGGTTTTCGGGGTGAGTTTTTTTAAATGGTCTTGGATACCGCGTGTCATTAATTACCAGAGTTTTATCCCTATTAGCGAAACTATCGAATGGTTTAATGAAACAGTGTTTTATTTAAATCAATGGGTCAATTTCTGGCTAGGAAAATTTATTTTCTAAAATTAAATGAAGCAGTTTTAATTTCTATCACTATTGGGCTCGAGACTCCTTTGAGCATATCCGCTATTTTCATAGTTGAAAAAAAAAAACCCATTGTATATGTGGTTTATCAACTATCTGGTGATCACGACAGAAGCCTCGTTGCTTAGTGTGGCACTAGATGGCGGTGCGTGTATTGTCCAACGATTTTATTTTTATTGTATCTGTGAAACATAGAAAAATATTTTTTGAGAGACGTAATAGAACCTGCAGCTAGATAGATTTAACAAACTCACGATTCTGTCCAAAAAGAACTTCGAAAAGAAGTCAGATTAGGGAGGTTAAACCCTATTCCAAATACGGACGCGTAGATAAATTCCTACCCAACTAACTTTACCCTAGAGAGAGCGATAGGAACTACCGTCAAACTACAGCCTACAGCCTCCACTAAACATATAAAACGGACAAAATATTTCATTTCACAACAGCAATGTTCAAGTGGCAAGCACTCCTACGTGTAATAATTTTCCTTGTAATATTATCGTTGGGAAATAAATACATATTGCGGAGCATAAAAGGCAACTTCCTGTGACCTTCGAGCTTCAATATTGTTATGGTAATTTATGTTTCTTTGTGGTGCCTACCTCAATATATGATGCAGTATTTAAGATTATTGGCAGAGTTTAACTGTGGATACAAGTGCTCTGGGGTTTGTTAATCAATATTTATGTACTTAACTAGCTGACCCACGCCACTTCGTCTGCGTCACATAAGAGAGAAAAACGAAAGGAAAAAAGAAATCCCCGTTTTTGCAACATTTTTCATTCCTGCTCCGCTCCTAATGGCCGTAGCGTGATGTTATATAGCCTAAAGCCTTCCTCGATAAATGGACTATCCAACACAAATAGAATTTTTCAATTTGAATTTGTAGTGCCTGAGATTAGCGCGTTCGACCAAACAAACAAACAAACAAACAAACAAACTCTTCTGCTTTATAATATTAGTATAGATTAGTATAGATTAAGACACGCACGTCTTAACATGTGAGTATAAAGGGTGTAAGCAACCTCATCACATCACGTGGACACGTAACAGGCTGAGCCTGCTAATACTACAACATCTTTGATACTTAAATCTGTTTTAAAAGCAGCATTAGCTAAACAAAGACCATTGAAAGGATTACAAAGAAAACACCCTCGTTTAACCGCTTCCTAAAATTTTCAAAGATTGTTATGCTAAGAAGCCGCAAGCAAAGGCAAGTTTGATTACATAACGAGGACGGGTGTCAAGTAACGAAGAAACCATGACGGCGTTTAATTAACACGAAATTAATTTACTTCAAGGTCACATTGAGGTATACGTATACGGATGGGTGCTTCTCTTTAATTCTAATTATAAAATCAAAAGGAAATTATGTAATCATTCTGGTAACACCAGTGTTCTCACATTCACATCACATCACATTCTGATATTTCAAAAGGTACTAAATTAGGTACTAAAGATATGAAACAAGTGACGGAACATTGGACGTTCTTTATAAAGCAATCACACAATGAAACGGAGCATGAAATAGAAAACGTTGTGACACTAAATGACAATTTTCCAGTCAAGTTGACAAACATAGCCGCACTTTGTCACATTATAACGAAGTTTGTCAACCTCAAACATAATCCTCTGACTATCGAAGCAGAGCAAAATAAATGTAGTGTTGTAGTGTAGCCATATTGTACGCAATCTATTTAGTGCGATCTTTCAGAGCATTTGTATGCAAATCGTTTTCATAAACAGTGGATACGTGAGCACGCATGAACTGCCAATCTTGGCAAGGTCAGGGGCTTGGAGGCGGGCCAGGATGGGAGGCCATAGTCATCCCAAGATACCATCCAGTTAAGACAGAGAATTAATCTGAAAAAGGATCGACCTTCGAGAGAACATAAAGCTTTAAAAGAAACAGAATAGTAATAACAGAAAACACAAAACGTCTAAAAAGAAAATTCCTCTTCGTTGGATGCCAGTACGCTAAAGATAAATGAATCACGTTCATAATTTAAACGAGCTCAGAGCCTAAAGAAAACATATTCTTCTGCTATAATATTCATGACCGGAGGCGTATGTTTCATACACAATACTCATAATACACCGAATTGTACCATACTTAAATGTACATTTTTAGGTCTCACGTACAAGATCCATCAAATTTGTATATGTATTCTCTTGGACATTTGGTTTCATGTCCTATGTTTCATATTTAAATTAACAAATGAGTAATCTATTGAGTTTTCGTCTAAAATACGCACAAACTGCTGAATTATTAGTTACTATCACCGCACATTTGTCGTCTATCACACCAAACACGTGTAACATTGTTATATGTCATGCTATCTTTAAGAAAACACCCACATATTTATTCCTCTCACCATCTGCAGATGAATAAACTAAAGATAGTATTTGGAAGTTTGTTTATGCGACTCTGTTGGTAAATCCAGCTGGGTCGGCCGGGATCAGCGAATTCATGAAGTGGCTAAAGAGGGATAGCATTTTTAAGCGCGCCATTTATCCAGCAGTGGATCGTGAAGCTGGGAATAATTTATGTGCACTCGTCCTGTTCTGACGAATCTCAGCGAGGCGGTGTGCCCGCTCCAAGGATTACATGAAACGTTGGAATTTCTTCACAGGGAGATACAAATTTGAACGCTTACGGTTTGTCGCTGTTTTGGCTAGAGGATTTTCTTTCTGCAATTTGACTTCAATGTTGCACAATTTAAAAATGGAAGAAGCGGGGTGTTTAAAATAAATGCAAAGCGTTCAAATTATTCAGAAAACTTCCTGCGCTCGCAATTCTGCATTTTATAACCAAGCCATGTGATTGTTCGTGTTCTATTTATTTATGCAGATAAATTAAGTATTTTCTTTAGCCAGTAACAGAAAAACCTACAGTAAAACAATACATATTCAGATTAAGTCCCGCAGTCAATTTATATATTCAGTTACATTGCCCAACCTTACGGAGTCTTAAACACACTACACAGCAACAAACGCCACGGCTACTATTCTCTCATCCGAAATTACGAATTCACAAATAAAATCCTGCGGGAAAAACCGAACAAGAAAAACCGCTTACATAAGTAAAATCACCTCTAGAGAGATTCTTCGAAGACCTTGATGAATGAGATACGCTTGATCCTTACGGGGCAGAATGAAAAATTGACATCGATGAATAAAACTCACGCTTGGAGGTTGGCAACGTTCTACGAACAAGCCCCATCTACGATCAAGTAGAATGGACATTTGTTCCCATAAATCAGGGCATGTCCAGCGAAGATATATTACAATACTTGGATTAAGTGATTGTCAATAGATAAGAAACAATCGATGACGGATTTATGTTGAGAATATTAATCGAGCAACACAAATATAAAAGTGAAGCACATTTATCACGTCAGATTTTCTTTTCGTTTGCAATTGAATTTAATGCGGTGTGATTAATTTTAGTTTCAGATGCATAAACATTAATAACACGTTAAGCAAGATATATTTCTAAAATTCAAACTGTTTTTCAATTGAAGATTTATTTGTGTATTTTATTTTGAAATATTTTATCATTTATACTTAAAGAGAGTAATGACTCTGGTCTACAATAACAATACGTCAATAAAATTGTATAAAGGGTGTAAACACCTCATAACGACGCCGAAAGGCACTTGTTCTCCCCGTCATTGCGATCATTTTTTTGTTCTACAATATACCTGGGAACCTTCTAGTTACGGAGATATTGGGGGTCAAAGTTCCAACTTTTTGAAAAGTTTTTTTTTTTAATATAAGTTTTTTATTGTATTCAATCCATCCATCAGCACAATGTTTAAAGACGTTACATTGAGTCCTATCGGAAAACATGATTTTTCACCCCAAAAAAAAAGCAGTTTCCCCGCAATCATTTTATTTATTTTTTATTTATTTTATTTTTTGCGTAAATAACTTACTTTGATGTACGGAATGCCTGGTTGACGGCTTCGTGATGACGTGGTTTACACCCTGTACGATACATAAGTGGAACTGTATCCCAACATACCCTGGCCCATTCTCCATCTTACAGCGCACGCCCTATCAGCTACGCCTGTGATTATAAAGTGTGTAAAAAGACTCGTAACGAAGCCGAAAGGGACTTGTTCTCCCCGACACTGCGGTATTTTTTTTTACAATATTTTTTTTAGAATATTGGTTCTTATCGCACTTCTATTAGGTTCAATAACAAACTCGCCTACGGCATGTGTGTTAAATCGGCCTCGATTACAATAACTCATTTTTCCCACTTGTATCAAAATGTACTATTACGGTACGACGATATTGGGGGTGAAAGTTCCTTCACATTTATTTTTTTTATTTAATACATATATGTTTTTAAAAGAACTTTAACACTTTAAACACTTCCACGACCCCTAAACTATTCAATCCATCAGCAAATTGTTTTGAGTGCATTTCTTTGAGTTTCACCGTAAAATATGATTTTTCACCCAAAAAAAAGTAAATTCCCAACAACAATTTAGGTGTATGTTACTTAGTTTGATGTACAGAATGCTTGGTTAACAGTTTCGTGAAGATATAGTTTACACCGTGTATTTACTGCATCAGTGAACGGGGTTCGCGTGGCTGTATTTTTTTACCCCGACGCAAAAACAACGGGGTGTTATAAGTTTGACGTGTATGTGTGTGTGTGCCTGTCTGTGGCAGCGTAGCGCCCGAACGGATGAACCGATT
Organism: Xestia c-nigrum; assembly: GCA_916618015.1. Classification (NCBI taxonomy): domain Eukaryota; kingdom Metazoa; phylum Arthropoda; class Insecta; order Lepidoptera; family Noctuidae; genus Xestia; species Xestia c-nigrum. The sequence continues at coordinate 11,217,193 of OU745261.1, read as the reverse complement.
TTGATTTTGTTTTTTTTTTTGTTTGACTCGGGAGTGTTCTTAGCTATGTTTGATAAAAATCAGTCCAAGATGGCCGCCGCCACAAAATGGCGGATTACATATTTATTCAACAACTCCCTCAATATGGTTATCTAATGAAAGAGCTTGACAAGTAGATTATTATACACTATGATAAATTAAAAATCCAAGATGGACGCCACCACAAAATGGCGAATTAATGAATTATTCTCTATTTAAATTTTAGTACATTCTGTCGGGGCTTTTTTTTTTAAATTATTAATTTAATTTCCCTTGTTCCCTTACTGAACATATTTGATTTTTTTGCCGTTTTGAACGATACGCTAAAAAGAAGAATAGATAGGTACCATTAAAACACCAACCAATAGTAGAGACTTCAAAAGGTCGCATAGGGTACGAAAAAAATAAAATGCGGTAACCTGTTTTTCAGTATTGGAAAACCACTTACGGAGCGCCGTACATTTCTATACACCGACATCTTATGCAAGTCAGGCAGTGCTTATTGAATGTTTGCACTGTTAGTTCGTAAATCGATTTCGCTTTAACATCTTAAAACGCTTTATATTGCAAAGAATACAAAATATAAAACTCGTAGTCCAAAACCAAACTTTAAGAGAAAACTAAATCATTTAATTATGATTGTTTCAAACTCATATTTTCTTTACTTAGGTTAGTTTAAAAGTTGCGTCATGAAAGTAAACACAGAAACACTTGTACTATGAACATAAAAGCTTTCAGAGCGACTGTGAATGAAAAACCTAGGGTTTGATCGACATTGTTTACAGATTATAATCATCATCAATAATACATAATTTTCCAGGGGGCGTCCATTAATTACGTGAGGCGTTCAAGGGACAGATTACCGTATTTATACTTTTGATAAATCTCACTTGAGATTAGGTGGGGGGTAAGTCAAATCTCACGATATCTCACTAAGAGGGGAGGGGTTCGAAAAATCACCAAAATCGCCTCACGTTATTAATAAATGCCGGCTTATTTGGTGTCGGCGCAAAACGTATTTTTCTCCAATTATCTTTCAAATCATTCCTTACGCAACCCATCCACCGTTTCCTTGGTCTTGAATTGTGTGCGGTATGATGAAAGAAAAAAGAGTATATAATAGATCGATAAATAATTACGTATGACATCATAATCAGGTACGTACGTGTCAAACGCATACATCGTCAGTAAGCCTGCTTCAATGAATTCTAAACTTAGTAAATTATTTCAACTCGTATTTACGAAATAACACTAACAAAAGTTATTTTCGGATCGCATGTATTGCCACGCAATCCGAAAATAGCTCAAAGAGTTACTTTGAATCCTAATTCTATTTTTAGTATTAATTAATTCTCGGTATTGTGCCGAATTTAACCTTATTACCTAGAAATAAAGTTACCTCATCATTAGGTGTTTTCGTCGAAATATTCGCAGACTCGAAGTCCGACAGTGGGTAGGAATTTTCGGAGTAATATTAAGATGGATGCTCCAGGGGAGGCCGTTGAATGACTTAAGTCATTCAATCAAAATCAAAATCAAAATATTTTATTTCACATAGGCCTGGATGGGCACTTATAAAACGTCGAAAAAGGTGCACGATTCGCGTTGGTCGATTCCATGGAGAAGAACCGGCAAGAAACTCCATGGTTACTCTTTTCAAATCATTTGGTATTACAATATTATTATGTTTCATTACAGCATTAGTACTAAAGTATGGGGGGACAGCGTAGGCCCGACAAAAGGTCGTTGCTTGCTATACAAAAAATGTAAAACAAAAGGAATATTTAACAAAAGTCAAACAGCATCCGGGAATCTAAAAGGCCTTCAATGTTCACTCATTCACAAATAATAGGTAAAAAAGCATCTATACAAAGGTAAGTAAATAAAAAAATAAAAAGAATATTTAATTAAAGAACTAAATTAAACAAGTGACACAAATATTGTCATCAGTGCTGTAACTATTCTGAGCAAAATATGAGAAAAAATGATTTGAAAACTACTGTAATAATCTGAATCAAAAGAAAAAGAATAATGAGATTGAGAATAGTTAGAGACATCCACAAATCTGTGCCGTTTATGAGCTACCAGGGAAGCCGCATGCGCAGAAGGAATCATAGCCAAACTTCTTTGTCATCAACGTAGTCCTTGATTTTGTAATTTGCTTTTTTCATAAGGACACGTTTAATATAGTTCTTGAACTTTCCATCGGTCAGTTCTAGAACTGACTTTGGCAACTTGTTATAAAAGCGTATACTGTTTATAATAAAAGACTTGCTAGTTTTTGTTAATCTGAATTTAGGTATTACAATTTCATGTTTACTGCGTGTATTTTTATTGTGGAATCGACTTGGAGGGTTGTATTGATGATTTTAATGATTATAATTCTGTAACTACACGCGTCGTACAGCCACGAATCATATTTTAATCAACATACAACGTAGCACTGGCCCGCAAAAAAAACGTAAGAAAATTTGAATTTCGCGGACTTATCTGGAGCATCCACCTTAAGGTGAAAGCGTCAGGGTGGCCCGCGAAATTCATTATTTTTCCGTTTTTTGCAATTTGCAGGGCAGTGCTAAGTTTGATGTTGCTAAACATATCGGTCGCGACTGTAAGACGTATTAAGTTACAGAATTATAGTCATCAAAATCATCAATACATTAGAGTCGAAGTCTTAAAATCGTTCATCGAATCTTAACTTAGCACTGCCCTGCAAATTGCAAAAAACGTAAAAAAAGCGACACACCTACAGTTAAGAACAAGTTTTGACAGGTGCGGGACTGAAATTGATCAATGAAAGCTGTTACTAGACGCTCACTTAATTTATACCACACTAAAAATACAAGTTCACAAATATACATTGTTAGATTTTATTAATATTTGACTTGCTTTTAACGCCAGAATCACTTAAACGTGTTTAAGTTCTTCAGCGGTAAACGTTTTTTTGCTTACGCTTTAAAAAAAAAAAGGTCCTAAAGAATGAAATACTCATATCATAACATCACACCTGTAATACCCTTCTAAGGTCCATGTTAACCGAGAAGATAAAAGTCTAATTACCTAAAAACAGCTATCAATGTGACATGTTCCCATACAAAAATTTGTTTTAAACAGCTGCTTTTAGATAATCGTCCATCATGTTTTTGATGAACATGGACCTTATACACATACATTTCGCCAGAAATGTTTAAGTCCCTAGTAGTAGGGACTGTAGGGAGTGGATAGACGACAGGACCGAAAGAAACTGGACACAGAATCGACAAAAATGGAGAGATTTGGTATAGACCTACACTCAGCATTGGGTGTCCAAGGGTTGAAAAAAAAAGAGAGAGAGAGAAAGAAGAGAGTAGGCGTGAACTATTGCCATCAACCGGGCACAAATCCAAACTTAATCTAGTACCTATTTTTAGTTCACTAAGGTCCATGTTCACCGAAAAGATAACGGTCTGATTATCTTAAAACAGCTGTCACTGTGACATGTTCCCAAACAAAAATTGTTGTAAACAGCGGTTTTTAGATAATCAGACCGTCATCTTTTTGGTGATCATGGATTTAAGTAGTTTAGAAGTAAGGAACAGAAATAGTCAGTAACGGATATGCATTAGAAATGCTGTACTTGTGCAATTAGTAGGGGGTACTATAAAAAATCTAGATAAATGACAGATAGATTAACTAGAAGGATACAAGACATTAAACTGTAGTGATAACATGCCTCGATTAGCAATTACGTTGGTATAAATATTTAAATCTGTTTTTAATCGTCTTTAACAAGAACCACGCGATCTTATAATATTAAATGTTTAATGGCTTTAAAATGGACTTCATTAAATTAAAAGAAATAATAAATGAGAAGAGTCATTTCATCAAGAATTCTTCGTTAATATTTGCTTACTGGACTTAATTACCAACTAAGTTTATTCCAGGGATCGTCAATCGAAACATCATGGCGCTGACGAAAATGTTGTCAATCCATATTAGATGAATGAAATGGAAATAGAAAGTGGACATTAAATAAATATGGACAAATTAAGTCCCACCTAGTACATAAGGAAAATAGTTTTAATGGATGATTCTATAGAAAAGGAAATCTTACGAAAATGATTTCAATGAAAACAGAACTGAATTCAGCTTTCATAAAGTTTGTTTTCCCATGAAAGGCAACTATGAGCGACTACGCCAACAATGTGTCAGCTATAAAAATTGCAACAGTGTTTGAATAATGGAACTTTGTCACTCCAACGCTTGGGGGCGTACATCATATGAAATTGCATTGAAGCCTTTCTAGTGAACTGTGGGCAGATATGAATCTTCTGCGAAAATAACAAAATGTTAGAATAGTCCATACTTTTCTGAGAATTCACATATTCATCCTCGTCTGTCTACCAAGCTCCTTTTCAAGCTTGGGCTAATCGTATTTTGGTGTTTTTTTCAACCATAACCCAAGTTAGGATATTTTTATTCTGGTTGTAAATTCTTTAAGATAGTTTTCGACGCACGGGCGCAGCAATGGGAACTTTAGGATACTATGTAAGTATATTTTTTGTGAAGTTTTCGATACATATTCACATATTAAAAAAAAAAATAAGGTTAGCAAGAAAATGGACAAAATACTTTTTTTTATTGATGCCTATCGATCCTGTTTCTCTTACTGATCAAAAACATCTACAGTACCTATCCAGGTTGGAGTACTAAAAAAGTCATAAATTGCAAAAAAAAAAACATTTGCTATTATTATTTTTCTTCAAGTATGGGAACCAGAATTTTGTAAAAAAAAAAAAAATAGTCTCCTAAGACCATTTTCGTGTAGCTACAACGGTTGAGATAGTTCCCCATTCTGTCCCGCTAAAAGTTTCCACCCTGTAAATCTCTGTATCGAGCGTCCCAAAAGCATACGTCAAATGCTACGTTTTTTCAAAGGTTTCCATATCTTAATACCGGTAATATATTCCTCGTTCACCTTGAACGTTTCCTAACATACATCTTTTGAACGTAAGAGGCTACCTAAAAGCTTAGAAGCAGCATAAGTGGGTTGTATACAAATTCGGGACGGAGGGTGTTCAAACTAAAATCCTTTTATACATAACATGTTTGACAGATGAAATGGCTTTACCGGTTTACTTCACGCCTTACTGAAGTGTAAAAGATCATTCTGATTTTCAGGGTCTTGAATGTTGGTTGGATAATATCAATTTTTTGCCTGATTAGCAGGTTGTGGTTTCAGTTTTCGTATCAGTTCCTTTTTGTACTAAGGGATTGCATTATGATGCTTATTAGATTTTTGTCCTATTTTTTAATTAAGAGCCCTCTTACAGTCCACTAGCGCCGCCAATCGAAAAAATGTCATAACTCGTAAATAGAATCAAAAATACAAAATGTGGTCTATTATTACTGTAGAAAAGCTGTTTAGCTAAATCGTGCATTCAAAACATAAACGGCCGTTTTTGTTACAAATGCACGATTTAGCTAAACAGCTATATTTCAAGTGTTGATAAGGTGTTATAAAATTACGTTATTGCCTTTTCTACAGTAATAATAGACCACATTTTGTATTTTTGATTCTATTTACGAGTTATGACATTTTTTCGATTGGCGGCGCTAGTGGACTGTAAGAGGACTCTTAAGAAAAAACTTATTCTTTTGCAAGCCATCATGGTCTTCCTGCCCCATGTTACTTGGAGTCGGTGCAATACTTTTTTTCTTCCATTCTTCTCTGACAACCGTCGCGCTGTCATTTACTCCTTTTCTTTCGTATCATTCCTCACACAATGCATTCAGTTTCCTTCTCCATTTACATTATAACTTTTTGCTTATTTTCATTCATCGCCCAAGTGAGAATTTAAGTACTCATTCACGTTGACTCGCGGGCGCGGTCACGAAATATCAAACATATGGCGTAATATCCAAGTGTTCACATACACAACGCACGTGCGGTCTAAGTAGCGGGCAAGCTAGCGACTGGCGCGCGCGGCGGACTCGCAGCAATATCAAACGCGTGAGATGTTTGTCTGTGTTCACGTCGAACTAGCGGCGGAGCGCGCGTTTCACTCGCGACGTCAGGTAAGTTCAACTAGTGTGAACTTGTCGCTAGAAACGGACTCGCGCAAACGCCTGACGGCCAACCTGAATACGAACTCGGCACGTCTCCGAGCTCGCACCCGCTACCGCGCCCGCGCATTCCTACGTGAACAAGTACTAAGACTCAAACCAGATCCTTAAATTCTTAACATCTAACAAAATGATAAATGAGACAGCAAAAAAAAAAGAAATGTCATGTAAAATCACCAAAGCCAGCCAGATAAAAATGCCACATTAACTTAAACGCGATCATTCGACGGAACCCAGCCGTGAGCAAGAAATACAAATGTGCGTAGATAAATGTCCAGGTGATAAAACGCAGACCTAATGACATTCTGGTGAAAAATGCTCCACTGTAGTTTATATTCTTGTGTCACAGAGGAAAAATGCGTCTTGTTTTTGTACAAAAAAGATCTTTCTTTTTTTTGCTGCATGTATAAAACTTTTGCTTACGACTGCAAATACACATGCTGAAGAAACAGGGCAATTAAACATTCAGAGAAAAAATATAATAATTTGTTTTTCTTTAGTAGGTACCTAAATCAGAGAGAGATGAATCACATTTTGAAAAATCTCTTGATATAAGTGTCTGATTCTTTGTAAGAAACATCCACTTTAGATAAATATTCACAAATTAATCATGTCGTCTATGACTTATTGTAGAACACTCATTCATCTTTCAGAAGCAAAACTAAGAACGCCCTCCACCCCTTAGTCAAGGTCTAGCAGACTTCAAACAAATTATAAACCCTTAAAGATACTTCATCTTAAGTCGATTAAGCCCAATAGATCCGGGATAAAAAGCTAAATAATTGATCTTTTATAAACGATACTGTGATAAGAATGTATGTTTTTTCATTAATATTTAAATGAGTAGAATTATAACCTTGATTTCCACGAGAAATGTCTGACATTAAATGCTATTCACAGGATAAGCTACAATTATTTTAAAACTAGCTACTGACAGCGGCTTCGCCCGCGTGAAGTTTGATAACTGTCCCATAGGATCTTACTACCGGGATAAAAAGTCCTATGTGTTAATCCAGGTTATAAACTATCTGTGTGCCAAATTTCATCCAAATCCATTAAGTGGTTTTTGCGTGAAAGAGTAACAAACATCCATACATCCAAAACTTTTGCATTTATAATATTAGTAGGAAGTAAGAAGTAGAATGTAAGTCATGAACAGAGCAGATGGATTCAGAATTAAAAATAAGAACCAGATTGACACCAATAAAGTTTGTATAAACATAGATGCTTCACATTGTTCTGTTGTCTAACAGCAACATACTGATCAAAAGTTGGAAGCTTTGAAAGCTCTTGCATGTAGATTTATTTATGTTGTTAAGCCATAGTCCTGTTTTGCGATATAGCTTTCTTTAACTGGCATCTGGCACACATGGCCTGCTCAGTCCCATTTTATGTTTGCGGTTTTACGAGCTACGTCAACAATGAGACAGCTAGATGGGGTCGTGGCAGACCGAGAAGAAGATGGTGGGGCGCTTCAGATGGCTTTCTCGTCAGTTGGCGAAAAGAGGCGCAACATCGCAAAAAGTGGAAGGAATGAGGGAACCCTTTGCCAGGGAGTGGGGACAGTTCAGTTTTAGAAAAAAAAAGATATACTGTCTCTTAGAACTCTAACGTCAGAACTTCATCATGGGGTTTAGGTTTCCGCACTTAGTCCTTGAAGTGGACCATTGTGCGTGAGCCATGGTGGCCGATTACTCCAACCAGCCCACCTCCCTCCAGAAGCAGATTAAACTTCCCGGTCTCCTCAGGATATCTGCAAGTGATCCTGGCGTTACTACGTCAGAACTTATTAAAGAGTTAGGTGTACATGCAAAAAATATACATAAACATGAGACACCCATTGTAAATACGAGAACAAACAAACTCTATGCTCAATATACAGAGAACTACATAAGTCCTGGCACTGTCAGTGTTTAATGACCAGTCGTAAAAGGATATTACTGTAACATTTTTTTTGTTTTGCGTCTCATATATTTGAGACCGTGAGTTGGGTCGCCGGGAACAAAATATTATTTTGCTTCATTAACTTATGTCATTTTAAACGCAGTCATTTATTTTAGGAGCTTGATGCATTGCGGGGATGACCGTCTGGTTTTATCAGTAAATGGGATGGCTAAATAATAACAGCCGCTCGGGCCGATCTTTAGGTTAAGCCGTGCTTGCCTAGGTTGGTCTGTGGATGGGTGACCACCCTGAGTCTCCTCCGTGCCTCGGAAATTACGTAAAGCTGGTGGTCCCGGCTGTCATTTGTCCATCTTTGGCAGTCGTTACAGGTAGTCAGTGGCCCAAAAAGTCTGACAACCTGTCTTACCAAGTGGTATCGTATTACCCAGTATTAACTAGGTTGTGAAGGTCAGATAGGCAGTCACTCCATGTAAAATACTGGTATTCAGTTGCATCCGGTTAGAAACCGACCCCAATATAGTTGGGAAAAGTCTAGGCAGATGATGATGGGATCAAAATATTATGAACTAGCTTATACTCGCGGCTTCGCCTGCGTGGGTTCAATTTATTGTCCCACGTGATCTTACTGATAAAAAGTATCCTATGTTTCAATCCAGGTTATAAACTTTCCGTGTGCTTTTCATCCACTTCCGTTCAGTAGTTTGGCGTGAAAGAGCAACAAACATCCATTTATAGGTACTCACAAACTTTCGCATTTATAATGTTACTAGCTAATGCCCGTGGCTTTGCCCGCCCGCAAATTAATACCTTCCTCTTGAATAACTCTATCGATTAAAAAAAACCGCATCAAAATTCGTTGCGAAGTTTTGAAGACCTAAGCATACATAGGGACAGACAGACACGGCAGGCGACTTAGTTTTATAATATGTAGTGATAAGTTGTACAATGTTTAGTGGGTGTTGTGGCAATAGGCTAATCCCCTATTAGGTACAGTCACGTCTAATAATATGTAAACACAATTGTGTTTCTCCTATGTCAGTACACACAATAGTGTTTCTCCTATGTCAGTACATAGGAGAAACACAATTGTGTTTACATATTATTAGACGTGACTGTACCTAATAGGGGATTAGCCTATTGCCACAACACCCACTAAACATTGTACAACTTATCACTACACTACTATTACTTTTTCATAAAAATATGAGTTCCAGAATACTACGTACCTAATATCATTAAATTTTAATCAGTATTAAAAATGATATTAGGTACATAGTATTCTGGAACTCATATTTTTATGAAAAAGATCGAATTTCCTAGTTACAATCGTTATTTCTCGCGAAAATATCTATTATAATAAGGAAAGTGTATATGTCACCGTAAAATTGTCAAACACGTTATATTACAATATAACGTGTTTTTTCTCGCGATATTGTAATGTCTCGAATTATTGTCAACTGATAATACGGAAGTATCTCTGCCGCCATAATCGGGACCATCGCATGCATTTCACGAAAAATAATGCGTTTTGTTGTAAGCAGTATGTTCATATGACAATAATTCGAGACTTTACAATGTCGCTAGAGATATTACAATATAACGTATTTGACAATTTTACGGTGACATATACATATTATTAGACGTGACTGTACAAGGGACTTAAAAAAAAGAAACTATTAGATATACCTTTGTCTAACCCTCCAGGGATTACAGGCGTTATGATTTTTTCGGTTTCCATGTCAGATAAAACCAATAAAAGTAGGTAGGTAATAGGTAGGCAGCTACCGTTACTGGCGTGATCAAAGGCGTAAATCAAATCTCGCACAATCGGATTCCTTCAATAATTCAAGACTTTTCTGAGTTACAACATTCATTGATGTGATGCCTGGAAACCTTATTTCATGATCGACTTAGATATTTAGAAAATATATCTATAATTTACAGAACATCGCGAATATCAAGTTGCACATTTCTGGTCCAAAATTCAGCATGGAAAAACGTGTCAAACAGGGTGATGCGCTCTCACCCAAGCTAGTCACAAGCGCATTGCATAAGGTTTTTAACAAACTGCCCGAATCATGGCAGTCGCGAGGCATACACGTTAGCGGTCAACAAACCTCCGCTTTCGCATCCTGCTACTCTCTACATCAGCTTCAGAACAAGAAGAAAAGCTCCCAGATCTGAGCGCAGCAAGTCTTGTAGTTGGACTTTCAATGAACAGATCCAAGACCCAAATTATTACCAACAGCACGAAATGTAGGTGTCGCGGTAGACAGGCCTACGCCCGTCTCGTTTCCGTACTGTTGGTCCTGTTTTTCAACGACACTGCCAGATAGTGTCGTTCAAAAACAGGCAAGACAAAGAAGTCGAAAGACGAGTCCAAAATGCTTGGAAGACCTTCTGGGCCCATAAGGAACATATTAAAAAGGAAACTCGTTGACATGCATCCTGCCCATCCTAACCTACGGTGCACAAAGTTGGTCACTTACTAAACAACAGAAGACCAAACACAAGATTTGCAAGCGCGGCATAATAGGTGTAAAGCGATCAGATCGCGTTAGAAACTACACCCTGCGTTCCATAACTCAAGTAGCAGATGTTGGAGAAAAAACAGCCAGACTGAAATGAAAGTGGGCGGGCCACGAGGCACGGATGCACTCGGAGACATGGGCAAAGATCGTCACACTGGACGCCTGAGGAAGGACAGCGCCGTCGAGGTCGACCTCGACGAAGGTGGCGTGACGATCTGATCACGTTTGCAGGGCCAACATGGCAGGAGATCGCACAAGACAGAGAGGTATGAAAGGAGAAAGGGGAAGCCTTTCAACGGCAGTGGGACACGATGTAGGCTACCAAAAAAAAAAGAAGGAGCAGATAATAGTAAAATTAAATAAAACTGAAAGTTCTAGGAAATTGTTATAAATTTTAACGGTCACACCTGATTTCAGGCCAAATTAGCTTGTCCTAGAACAAATTGGTTTACTGGTTTATCGTGCCAGGATACACTATCCCTAACAAAGCAATTAAAATGTGCCAAACTTCGTTGTGTACCTCGCAGGCCGTAGCCATAGCTCCGCTCGCTCGGCTCGCGCGTTGTTACGTAGGTCACGGTTTTATCCTAACCTAACCCATTTAGACGGGGTGCGCTATGATCATCCTTTTGTAATGAGCTCTATTTGGGCCTAGGATAAACTAGTTTACCCGGAAATCGGATTTGGTCGGTAACATAAATATGTATGCTTGTAGTCACAAATATTGCTATTTGTGTCTTTATGTCGCAGTATCTTGCGCTCAATATTGCTTAGCAATGATTTTCCGGTTACTGTACCTACCTAGTCTGCTGGCTTTCATATAATAATAAAGGGTATAAAAATCTCTTAACGATGCCGAAGGGCACTTGTTCTCTCTGTCATTACGTTTTTTGTTCTACACCATACCTTTTAGCTACGGAGATATTGGGTGTCAAACTTCCAACTTCTTGACAAGTCTTTTAGTAATATTTTTACTTTAAACACTTCCACGACCCCCTTGCTATTCAATCCATCCATCCGCGAAATGTTTTAAGTGCGTTACATTGAGTTCAACCCCAAAACACAATTTTTCACGCCAAAAAAGTCATTTCCCAGCAATCAATTTTGCGTAAAGTTACTTAGTTTGATGTGCAGAATGCTTGGTTGACGGCTTTATGGTGAGATTATTTGTACCCTCTATTATCAAGTAGTATTTAGTCTATCTACGGGTTGCTAATGTTCAGTTCCAAACCAACCTTATCGAATAGCTTTAGCTTTTAGCTTTTTTCATTGGAATTCACTCCTCCGTCTCGTACGAGCTCTGTAAATATCTCAATGTGAAGCGAACATGGCATTTCTACTCCAATGAAGTTTAGTTAGAATTTTTTTATAATCCAATTAAAAAAATGTCGGTTGAATTATTCGGGGACGTAATAAAGTAAAAAATGCAAATGTATTATGAAGTGAAATTGCTATTTTGGTCAGGGACTACAAACATTTTTAAAATGCGAGTTTTCATTACTGAGGTTATTTTTAGAATCAAGTTTCACGTCAAATGAGGTAGCTTTCAGTCGAGCCGTGTTTACCTCTTTTCATTACACGTCTTAAGGCATAGACTCTTAGTTAGTAGTAAGAAACCCGCCTTCGCCAAAATTTTTGTTAATTATCTAAGTGTTCGTTAGGCAAAGTAGTAGGGATTTTCATTTAGAAATCTTTTGCGTTTTCCTTGAATCCAATTACCTCACCTTTCTTTTTTGATTAGATTAGTTTTACTCTGATTTCTTTGGGCCTATCGTAAGGAGCAATTGGAAGTAGTGAAAAGCATTTCTAGAATGCCGAAATTATCTTCAACAGCTTTCCGCTTGGCGATAATTCTGGTGAAATATTTTTGAATACTGACAAACAAAATAATTTCGTCAATGTCCCGTAATAAAAAGCCGACAGACGAAAATTGTGACATTGAGTATTACGAGTAATCCCCGACATTTCAGTGTCACAGAATAATTTATCGCAGTTTGTCATCAAAAAAATAATACAAGTTTTTTAAAACTTGACTGAATTTTAAGGTGATTTGCAAAGCTCCTTTCACTACCTACCTCGGGTTAGTTAAAGATGTGTCAGACCCAGTTCCTTCAATCAATCGTAACATCTTATAAACTAACTATCGCTGGACATTACACACAGCGCCATCTAGTGCCACACTAAGCAACGAGGCTTGTGTCGTGGACACCAGACAGTTGATCTACTGCATAGATATTTTTTGTTTATTAATAGAGTCGATATTAACTAAGTCATTTCTCACTGTGATTACTACATTAATGCAATCCACAAACCTTATACGCATCAGGTATATTGACGGGCTCGCCGCTCTCGGCAACATAGCCGACGATGCCGCTGCCCCACGGTATCCGGATCTCATCGAGCTGTTCCATCTGTTCAGGTGTTGACTTCGAGCAGACATCGAAAAGCTTCGACACCAGACATCTGGAAGTAAAAACAACGATAAACAATCTAGCTTATAAAATTGCACATGAACAACGTGTACTGGTTTCCTTATCACGGTACCTACCACCTTTGGGATATCTCCTTTCCAACAAAAAAATAATCATCAAAATCCTTTCATAATTGCCGGAGTAATCGCGTAACAAGCATACACAAAAAAACACACAGTCAAATTGACAACCTCCTTCTTTTTAAAGTCGATTAATTAAAAAGTTGAAAATAAACTAGAATGGGTTCTAAGCTAGAGAAGATTTTTAATACCTAGACACAGGAATAAAATATTGGAGTTATCACATATTGACCGTGCGCTGTATGGCACCAGACTTTTTAAATGGAATAAACACGACGAGCTTTGAACATCGCAATATCAAATTCTATAGAAGTGCAAACATTTTTGCGTTCCATTTATTCCGAAAAATATCAAGCTCCATTCGTGTTTGAATAAAAAACAATGCGCGTCAATTTTTCCGATACCCGTACAGGCTTTATTAGCATTAAGCCGGATTTGCAAATAGAATAAAAATAGTTGAACAATGAAGCCCACTACATTTCATTACTATCAGTGACAAGCAAACAAGGGAGGCTTACGACAGGCATAATCGAATTCCCAGTCCCTCTCGGAGAATTTTCCAATCGGCAAATAGGAAGAAGAATCCGTTTAATAAAACCTCGAGGGCCATGTGTCGTGGCGCATGCGGTTCACCCACGTTAACTGAAGTAAAACTCGATACACGTGACATTTGAAACTATTACCTACACACATACATACACGGCTCTAATTGCGAGATTTATTTACACGAAATTATCTTGTAATGGCATTTTGTTTGATATCTACTACATGATTTATGTGCGATGATCGTTGATATCGCCGCTCCCTTGTGAAGTAATTAATGTGATTATGTTAATCGAGTGTACTTATTGTTTGTTTACATACGTACGTGAATAAAACTGACTTTACCATGCATCTGATCTTATACACCAGTATTATTAGTAGCTTATATACCTAAAGTAAGCTACAAAAATAAGTCTCCCTCCAAAATGCATTTAAAGAACACCCTTCAAATCACATATTCCGATTTCAAAGTTCCCTTCCTTAACCGTTCCTTCAGAGGCGAACAAACTTCCAGCGATACATACATACATCACACAATGACATTACGTCATCGAATCCTGGACTCCCAGCAAGCCTCCTCTTTAAGAGCGCACTCAAACTCAATAAACCCTCAGACAGAGCCTTAAGTGGCGACTACACACGTAACTTCATTCTCGTTCAGTCAAATTGAATAATTGGATAAGCTTTATAAGAGAAACACGTTGACGGCTTATGTACACTTAAATGTGGAAGGATATAGTTGGGTATTAAGTTAATGAAGAAAGGAATCGTGCGGTTTTTTGTCGAATGTTTAGTTAAGTTGGCCTAAACGTTCTTGAAAGATCAAGGAACTTTTACTCAATTTGGAACGTTTACATATTTTTTTCTTTATTGCCCACATGCAACTATTATTCTTGTTGGCCGAAAACATTAAGATTACTAGCTATATTTTACGATCAATTTAAACATTTATCTATCTGAAAATTGATCCCTTGAGTCGCCTTGAGGTTTTATTACGAAAATTGATACATCACAAAAAGGACCACCCAAGGACATGTTACCATCAAAAGGTTATGATTAGAAATAACCTCATTTGGTTATAAACCATTAAGGAAAATTGTAACATGTTCAAATTAATTAAATTTGCCTCATAAATGTAACCAATCAACTTTAGTGGCCAAGTAAATATTGCTTGTTGGTATTTAAATACATTTTACGACACAATAAGACTTGGTAAAAAGGCTTTTTTGTTAGAAATAAAAACAGAACCCTAGCTTGCTTACATTACTAAATCTACTAGCACTAACAAATAAAGGTCCCATGCCTAATGTAATACAATATAAGAAGGCATGCAAAGTAATATTTATGATCACCGACTGAAGACACGATATAAGAGGCAATAACATAAGTAAGGCAATAAAATCCTTGTTACGATGACAAATACGAGTACATACGGGGCAGGATATAACCCTCCAAACTTCATTGGTTGTTCCATTCCGTTATGATTTCCGCGTACAGCGTCCCGTTTGACCTTGACCTTCGGAGGGTTGGCAACTGTTTCAACCTTTTCGCGGCTCTGGGGAACTTTTAAGTGTCACTCTTCATTCATTATTCAGCCGGTGTCGATGTTCGGGATTACGAATTTTTTGTCGCACGCTTTTGGAAATGAGAAAACTATACTAGGTACGTACTATTAAAACCTGGAAAAGTAGACTTATAAGGGGATATAGAAAAGAGTTTTCTTCAAAGGTGAGAGAGTGAGACAGTTTTTTAAATATGAAAAAATCCTAAAATAGCTCTGGATATAAAAGGTAGTAGTTTTTAGTCTATTCTGTTTTTTTTAACCTTGAAACTAATATTTTAGAGAAGAAATATTTCATTCACTTTCTTAAACTAAAGAGCAAGTAGTGTTATCAAAATAATGTTTAAATAGAAATGTCGTAAAACGTAAAACCGTTTTCTCTGGCTACATTCATGTTAAATGACTTTGACCTTGACAATGTCCGTTGTAATATACATATATCGCGTCTGTACATCTAGCATATTCACCAAAGGTCAGTTAAGCCATAAATAATATCTACAAATATGAAAGGGGTTCACCAGATATAACAGCAAAAGATAGATATAATCGTAATATTTTGCATAGATCAGTCGTAAATAATATTGGATCCAAACTTATCTATACTTCTATACTAATATTATAAAGCAGAAGAGTTTGTTTGTTTGTTTGTTTGGTTGGTTGAACGCGCTAATCTCAGGAACTACCGGCTCGAATTGAAAAAATCTTTTTGTGTTGGATAGTCCATTTATCAAGGAAGGCTTTAGGCTATAACATCACGCTACAATCATTGGGAGCAGGAATTAAAAATGTTGCAAAAACGGGGACGTTTTTTTCCTTTCGTTTTTCTCTCCCTTCGTGTTTTTGTTAGGTTTTCACGATTAAGTTACTGAACCTGACCAAAAGTGCAATAGACTGGGTAAGTTTTCATGGGAAAGTCCAAAGACTATGCAAAACAATCCATACTAATACTACAAATGCGAAAGTAGCTCTGTTTGTTTGTTTGTTACCCTTCACGACTAAACGGTTGATCAGATCGTAATGAAATTAGACAAGGAGATAGACTATATCCTGGGGAAGGACATAGGCTATCTTTCTATCTCACACAACCACATCAAAATTACGACGCGAACGAAGTAGCGGGCAACAAACAGCTATATAGTCCTACTATCCTACTAATATTATAAATGCGAAAGTTTGTGAGGATGTATGTATGTTTGTTACTCTTTCACGAAAAAACTACTGAACGGATTTGGATGAAATTTTGCACACAGATAGTTAATAACCCGGATTAACACATAGGATACTTTTTATCCCGGTAGTAAGATCCCATGGGACAATTATCAAACTTCACGCGGGCGAAGCCGCTGGCAGAAGCTAGTAAGTTATAAATCACTATTCCATCAGCAAACATTTGTTTTCAAGTTAATTTCAATTTGAGATACAAAGTCGCGGAAGTCGTTTGCATAATATCATAATTATAATCAGTAGGTAATGTATCGTTTGACTTGATTCGATCTTGCACATGAGCTCGTATAGCTCTAAGCGAAGCCGAAAGGCCCTTGTTCTCCCCGTCATTGCGATATTTTTTTATTTCTGACCACACCATGGGAACCTTTTAGTAACGGAGATAAAATAAATAAATAAATATCGCTGGACATTAACACACAGCACCACCTAGTGCCACACTAAGCTAAGCTTGTATCGTGAACACTAGATAGTTGATATACTACATATATACTTTTTTTGTTTGTAAATACATAAGTACTTATTATATATATAAACATCCATGACTCTGAAACAAATGTCCATGCTCATCACACAAACATTTGCTCCTACCGGGATTCGAACCCAGGATCCTAAGATAGTAAGGTAGCGTCGCCACCACTACGCCATTCGGGTCGTCGATATTGGGGGTTAAAGTTCCAATTTTTTACACGTTTTTTTTTTAATTACATGCAATGTAGGATTTTTACTTCAACGACCTCCATGATGTCTGTATTATTCAATCCATCCATTGGCACACTGTTTTGAGTGAGTAACATAAAGAACTACCAGAAAACCTGATTTATCACGCCAAAAAAAATGTTGTTTCCCAGCGATAATTTTTGCATAAAGTTACTTTAATTAGATGTACAGAATGCTAGACTTGGTTGATAGTTTACCGAAGAGTCACATCCTGTATATCCTTATATCCCACGACTTTTAATCCTTAGGTACGGCAATTCACTGTAAAAATAGATCGACCTATATTCTTTCAAGGGCTTTAATTAAGTTACATTTTTCCCTCAATAGATTCTACCGGTAGCGTGGGATGTTAATCCCGCCAACGGCAGACTTTACCTTTTAGCTACATTTAAATGTGAATAGAATAAAATAATTAGAATGTCAATTCTATTCTGTGGCTTTCAGGTGAATAATTGCACGATCGTTAGTACCTATCACTCGGTATACCACTAATTAATTATACCACTACGATTGCCCACAACCACATATCCCCGAAAAGCGATCGCACGAAAAGCAATTGCCAAATAAGCTCGTTGTATGGACCTTTATTCAAAATGCGTATATAACATAAATATAAATAACTGTATTGCGTATTGGATTGACGCCAAAAGCTATATAACCATGGACGCTACATTTCACAGCCGGCTTTTGTTCTTCTAAATATTCCATGCGATTTGTGGAATAGAGGAACGACCGTAGAATCGTAAAGACATAGAGATGCGTATCGCTTTAGCTTTGTATCGGAATCGTTTGATGTCACTAGTCTTTTCTGGATCTTACATGACATCTAGTTAATTCGGAGGATGTATTTTACTTCAAATTTGAGTATAAAAGATCGTGAACGGTGAAATTTTTATTTTTAGCTTCGGCTTGTGAAGAAGACTTTAATAATCTTATGAGAAAATACTACCGGGAGAAAAGTACATATCATTTGTCCTGGCTGGCCGATTCTTCTTATCTCTTTTCTTTACGGCAATTTCGTTCTGCAAAACCGTGAAATAGTAGCAGGGGGACACAGGCTCATAAAAGTTATGGATAGAGTATAGACGGTATTTCAGACTACTAAATATCTATCTACCACGCATCGTCTTCCGGTTCGCGGTCGCCACTCCAGAACTTTTCGGCCATAGGCCATCTGTTCATCCACTGCCACTTAAGTTTGGCAATTCTTTAATGCCGGTCAATGTGGCGACACTTGGGGGAGGCCTAAGTCCAGCAGTGGTCGTCTTTCGGCTGAAATGATGATGATGATGATGAAGTAAGTATCTGTTCCTTTCTAAAAGCTCTGTTTTTCCAACCCTACACAAAACGTGGGCCCTTGAAGGCGTTTTGATTATTACAAGCACAAGAATATCTTCCACGAAATTAAATTGGAAACGTGCGACCGAACATTACGTTATTGAAATTACATTAAACGCCGCCTACAAATCAATTAGGAGAATTACGTGTACCTATGAAATTACGTTGAAGCTCATGTTATTTATATGTCATTCTGTTTAGTTTGATTTTGATAAAATGTTCTGGGATATAAACGTTCGTATTCGTGTTATGTACGAAAGTTATGACGAGAACGATCTAAGATTGGATTTTACTAATGCAATTGAACGCTATCAACACTCCTGGATAGCGTTCAAGAAATTTCTTTGTCAGTATTCCATAGTAATTACCACATTGGCTCTTGAACGCGATTTAGATATGCTGATCGCGTTCATTGATGTAATTCGCCCATATGTTTACAGCTGTAACCATACATTTGGTGCTGAGCATTGAATTTTGCTATTTTAGTATGTTTGTTCTAAACGATCTATCAGCATTCACCCAGGGATGTAAAGCCCTTATTCACGGATACCACAACAATTCATTGCACCACAGAATAACATGTTACAACGTTCGCAGTCGAGAACAAGACATAAATACAATAATAGCACAGAGATCGGTAACCCAGCCGCCCGTAGCTTCGACCACAGAAACTTATTTCCTCCATTACGTTTTTTTTACTTTTAATACAAGTATCTACTGTGGGTGAATTGCTTTGTATATCTTTTACTCGCAGATAGAAGATTAATTTAAGATCTTTCGTGGCTTCAGCTATGAGAAATTTAATTAAAATGAGGGTTTGATCGCAAGTAAAGTCATATTTCAAAAGAATCCAGCCATAAAAATCTCGCCCAAATATTACAGCTCCAAACAGCAAGTAAGTTATTAATAACGGCTTCCGATACTTCAGAAACCTTTATTATACCAGAATTAAATTAGAATTCGATCGGCAGCCATTTCAGAATATTTTTAAAACAAGGTGTAGTCGCCACATCGTTAACCCAAACTTCACGCGAATCTCGGGAGCTGGACATTTCCCCGGGGGTTTTCGGCCATTTCCGATGCCCCGCATTTTAACGGTTATGCGCCAGATCTTAAATATTCACTGGCAGATATTGCCAATGGTCTCTAAACTACCCGTTTTTAAGTTTCTCTTCGACTTTTATGCCTTTACCAGACGATGCACAATAGCGCAAAGAAATTGAGCGTAATTTACTGCCTTTCATAAAACGACAAAGGTCATGAACACCTTTACTGTTCAGGAATTTAAGAGTCATACGCAGATTGCATTTAAGAATTAACTGGAAGAAATTTTATTGGTTTGTTTTTACTCCTTTGTGCGATATTCCATTGTTCGGTAGACAAGTCAAGAGCTATTAAGTAAAACATTCACCAAAACCTTAGAACAATCAAGAGGCAACATCGCGTTCAAACATCTGAAACGTTACATCTCCGCTGTCAAAATAAATTGCACGCCAACGCCTCAGAGGGTCTATCAAAACAAAGGCTCCTAGTGGCCCGTCGCGTGACAGAGAGTTATATCGGGGATATAAGAGCTTCAACAGACGTACTACTGTAGCCATTAGCGATCAGCTTTCAGTCGCTTTAAGCTCGATACAGCAACATTTACGAAAAAATATAAATTTTGATCCAGCACTCAAAATCAACGACTCGCCAAAACGCATTACAGCGTCGTAGCAATCTCGGATACGCAGGATACCAATACTCGCTGTAGAAGTCGCAAAATCGACCCAAAAAGTCGCAAGTCTGCAAAACTCCCTACACACGTCTGTCGGCAATACACTGGGGAATCGACCAACCACTTTGTTCACGAACCGAGAAAGAACAAATGTAACGCCAAGACTGTAACTGCAGCCGAGATATGACGGCAGATGTAAACGGCTCGGGAAATGTGCTCTTCGGGTAGTCGCATGTTATATTCATTGGCAAGCTTTAGTATTGTTGAGTTCGTGATTTCAGCTGTTTATATCGCAGATTTGCAGCTTTTATTGGTATTCTCTTATATTGACCACGTTGTCACGTCTAGGATGTCGGCTGTGTGTACTGGCTTTGTAATGGACTGGAGACTTGGGAAGAAATGATGATGGCAAATGGAGAAGAAGCTCTCACTGAATGGAGGAAAAGATAAAAAGAAAAATAAGAAGAATAGAAGAAGATAAAAAAGAAGAAGATAAAGAAAAGTAAGAAGAATAGAAGATAGATTAAATGTTGGCAGACCAACCACCAGGTGCGTAGATGACATTCGGAAAATCGCGGCTAAGTCTTGGTCGGGTAAGACTTGGTTGAGTCGCGTTCACATTAAGGGAGTATGGCACGGAAGTAGGGACCTGTGGACTGCCAGTGATGATAATGAACCTTATTTAAATTGAAGTAAGGAGCCAAGTATTCGCTTGGTAAAGGTCAAGCCGTTTCATTTGATACGCGGCGGCCATCTCGGACTGATTTTAATGAAACATAGCAAACAACTCTCCCGACTAATTCACCCTTCAAACAAAAAAAAACAAAATCAAAATCGGCTTATCCGTTGGAAAACTACGATGCGTGACAACACATACAGACACGTAAAACTTATAACACTCCGTCGTTTTTGCGTCGGGGGTTAAAACAACGCCATGTTTGGAAAAACCTTAATCATACCAAAACAAACACTTTTATTCCCAAACTACAGTTACAGTATGTATTTTAAAGCTGTAAAATGACTAATACCTGACAAAATGAAGTCAGTCTGTCCGTATAACGGTCGGGCAGCCCTAATTGCATCCTAAGCGTGTCTTCGTCATCACTTTAACAGTTATTTGTGCAACACTATGTACATATAGCTGTATATATTGAACGTGCAATGTCGGCACGTGGATTAAAGGATTGGCTCTCTGGACATGTAAGAGAAAATTAGTCTGTAACTAAGACTACCTTATACATATAAAGTTTTCTTTTTCTCACGTAGGAGTTGGATTGTCGTTATTTTTTGTGACAACGTAAACTCGATTATAGGTGAACGTGAGAGAGGCTTTTTCTGCTTTTTGCTTTAGTTGGACTGACATGCGTTGATGTTTCATGAAAGCCTCCCACAATGCATCCTACGCGAAAAGCAGAAAAATAGAACGCAAAAGAGTGGGGTTTTCAGATCTAAAAATATGAAATTAAACCTATATAAAGCTGAAGAGTTTATTTGTTTG
Organism: Xestia c-nigrum; assembly: GCA_916618015.1. Classification (NCBI taxonomy): domain Eukaryota; kingdom Metazoa; phylum Arthropoda; class Insecta; order Lepidoptera; family Noctuidae; genus Xestia; species Xestia c-nigrum. Next base: position 11,195,482 of record OU745261.1, on the reverse strand, counting down.
TTTGTTTTTTTTTGTTGAACGCGCTAATCTCAGAATCGGAATTCAGTAATTATTTTTGTGTTGTCATTTTATCGAAGAACGTTATAAGCCAGCCTATAAACATCACGCTACAGCCAAAAGAATCGGAGCATAATTGACAAATGTTGCAAAAACGGAAAAAAAATATTACTTTTGTAAGCTTTACCTCGCTTATGTGACGCAAACGAAGTTGCGTGGTTCAGCTAGTATTAATAAAACAGTTCACCAAGGACCGCAACTAATTACAATAAAGAAGTAAAATGAAAAACGTTTTCCATCTCATTTTAATAGCAAACGCTTCCTTATATCAGAATAGAATTATAATGGGAAATATGGGAAATTATCATAATTGTATTTATGTTTTCATTTAGGACAAGTTACCATCTGATATGCTAATAGACGCGTGTTATTTGGGCTTTGTGCGACCATTCTCAGTGGAACATGGTACATAATTCGCTCTCGACTTTGTAATGTTAATGAAAACCACAATCTTTAATTAAAACTTTCTACGTTACCTATTTGTCGGCGTTTACAATTAGAAGGCCGACTGGCGACTAGTTTATTTTAAATGGTGAATAGAGGAGTTGCGGTGAACTCGCGAAATTTCCTTTTACTGGGAGGACGAAGTTTAAAAGCCCTTTTACGTCACGGAGTGCCTTTTGGCAGGTATTAGCTTGTGACACGTTTCCGCTATCATTTCAGTCTTTTTCATGATGGCTGCCAAAATGAGATACGTTTAATTTCCTTGAAGTACTACTGTGACAGTTGATAGTTGTTACTCGTCATTTTAGACTGTTACTGCTTTCTGTTTGTCTTTAAAAAAAAAAAAAAAACATTATTGTAAAAAAAAAAAAATGCACGTCATTCAAACCCTTTCATTTGATATCCATAGCATGGGACGCATAAAATGTAACTAGTCTGCCAATTGGATTTACAATAACGTCATTTAAATAATCTTACATTGTCATCCAAACTAAACATGTAAGCTTATATTGTCACTTACGGGATATCTTCCGTGATTATTTATTGAGTTGAGCTCCAAATATTTCGACGCTGTTGCAAGCGCCATATAAGTTTAGTTTTAAACCGTGAAAGCCTAAAACGTGGGTCAAAAAGATCAAATGTTTTTTTCTTTTCTTTTACAGTTAGGTTACAAAAAACTTTAGTTGGTAAAACAAAACTTTAATACAATACTGAATACTTAATATTTACCGCATTCCTGCAGCATTCTTCGCTGCATTGCGCTGAAATCGTATAAACTGGGCGCTAATGAGATTATAATGCTAAAAGCTCGTTATCTAGGCAATAATTGCTCTTTAAACTTTAAGGAATATGTGCAAAAACTTTTGTTCTGTTTTGTTCTTTTGTATTTTCAATAATCGTTAATAATGCATACTATAATAATACAAATGTATAATTTAATCCTATTTAAATGCGAAAGTAACTGTTTGTTTGTTACCTTTTTACAGTTAAACGGCTGATCGGATCGTAATTAAATTTGGCAAGGATTTAGATAATGTCCTGGGAAAGGATACAGATAATGTCCTGGGAAAGGATATAGGCTATCTTTTTTTATCACCACATGAAAATCTCCAAGCAAACGAAGTCGCGGGCTACAGCTAATCTAAACTAATAATATAAAGAGGAAAGATTGTTATTTTTGTACGCAACGAATAAACTTAAAAACTACTGGACCGATTATAAAAATTATTTCAGCAGTGGATAGCTACATTATCAGCGAGTAACATAGGCTATATTTTATCTTCGTACTCTCACGAGAACGAGAACTACGCGGGTGAAACCACGTGACGTCCGCTAGTCTTGAATATATAAGCCCATATTGAAAGTATAGACACGCATTAAGTATGTCGAGACCAAAGTAATACTGTGATTCCATAGCAAAGTGATAGTATTAATTCTCGCATTGATACCACATTTTTGTGCCCAGAGAACGGTAATTCACATTAACTCAAGCTTCCCATGGGGATGTGGTTTATCTCTCCACAAAGATAAACCACTATGTGGGCTTTTCCCTATGTCCTGGTGTTCCATATTTATATGGGTTTAATTACACTTATATGGTAAGTACTCAGACCACCTGTGGCCCAGTTGTGGCGGCCCGTAAGTTGTGGGTTCGAACCCCGGCAGGCTCATTACTTTGTGTAATTTATTTCAGTGAAGGAAAACATCGTGAGGAAACCGGCATGTCCCAGAACCAAAAATTCGAAGACATGTGACATCTACTAACACGCACTGGGGCCCGCGTGAGATGTCGACTTATATGTAGTTGGACGACTGCTGAGCATCAATTGGGATAAGAGCAGAAAATGATGGCCACTAGGAATAAACTATGCTTATGTTTTTCAGAGATGCTTGATAGATCTATTCTATGTACATGTAACCCCAGGGCCTGGACGGGGACTCCTGCCGGGGTTGCGGGACTGTTCGAAAGAGATACCGTGGCCCCGGAACGTAAAGGGCGAAGAAGGAACATGGATGGATTTTAGTCTGACACTCCCTCCCGCTCCGCCCAGAGTGGGAGAAGACATTTGATGATTTCTCATCCAAAAAAAACAACTTAAAAAAGGGCCTGGGGTCCAGGTTCAAACAATGTATCGGGGCTGTGGGACTTGGAGCTGCGGGACTGTTCGTTTGGGTTTAGAGTGGGAGAAGTCATTTAATGATTTTCCATCCGAAAAAACAATAGGCTCTAACAATTCTTGACATCGCCATATTTTTGTAAACTTACATAAATCAGCCAGAAACTAGCTTTGATGTAGAATTTTGAACTTTAAATTGTAGTTTATAACAAGGGATAGTTTGTAAACAGTTGAGATCCAGTCAAAACTAGCAGACGACGTTTTTCAACGATCACTGAGCTTAAATTCATGCATCAAAAATGTAAATGTTTGAGATGAGCAAGCGTGGGAGACCAACTTCTAACTATTTCTAGACATAAAGAAATATAGACTGTTATAATAACAGAGTGAAATTGTTCAAGGTTTATTTGTCCGAAATAGACGGTGTTCAATGAAACATTTTTTTCTAAAAAAGGCTTTCTAGGTATTCATTATTTTCGCCTATTTCAGTTTCAAGATCGTAGTGGGCGAAAAATGGAAACATCTCGTATTTTATTTTATTTTAGGTGATACATTTGATATTAGAAACAAATATAAAGAAGTCCATCAAATACGACGAAACATCGTCGTTCGCAACACTTCAAGCTTCTAAAACATTTCTGGAATTTCTTTTCTGAAGAAATCATCGAAAAGTAAAGACATTACAGTTATTACAAAAGAAAATTGCTGTTTCCGCTTGATGCGATAAGTTGATATTATTTCCTGTCCATTTATTTTGTTTTTACTCTTTTAATGGACTGTGACGGAGGCACGAAAAAAAATACGATATCAGAATAAGAGATTTAAAAAAGAACCACCAAATTTTTTTTAACGCATAAACGTTAGGAATTCGGTATGAAGTCAAAAAAGAATAGACAAAAACAAAAACCACAGCGGTCTCTAATGGTAAAGCACCTTAACTGCGCTCGTTCAAATGAATTTCCATGCGAAATTCCATTTTAGAGAAAACCTCAAAGGGGTTAAAGCCGTTGAAACTCACAGAAAAAGTAGATGAATGTACAAACCAGGAAAACGCTGAAAATATTTTATGAACGCTTCTGTACTCTCATCCGCGGAGGTAACGTATATGCACCAAGGCACGTAAAGCCTTTTTTGCTTTTAACGCCTACGATACGCGTAAACGTGAATGAGCACATAAAATAAAGAGTTCGTAAGAGTAGTAAAAGCCGCAGGATCTAACTGTACCTTAAATGTTTTATCAACGAATGAGCAACAGAAAAACAAATCAAATAAGCAATCGGGATGAGATGAACCAAACAAAACCAACGACCAGTTCTCGATGTTCTCGAAAGAAGTGGAAGGTATCAATGAGACCTCTGCCCAAACGTGGCATGATGCAGGCCAACAGTAACAGTACCTAATAAGTATTTCATTATTCCTGTGGTTAGGGCCTAGCCTGGTGTCCGAGTTTTTATGCCGCCTGAGTCTCTGACTTGACTTTATATGACGTCGAGTAATGTTTTTCAGGGACGCTAGTTTGGTTGCCTCACGAAGTGTTTCTTCATCGAAGCACGTGGCAATTATACAATAAGCACATGAATGCGAAAAATCTGAGGTGAGTTAAAACTTGAGACATTTGACTTGATAGTCCCACGATCACACCACTAGGCGGATATCGTCTGTGAAACCCGACCGAATCGGTCTGACCCCATTGTTTAATGAGGAAGACCGTTAAAAGCTAATTGTAGATGGCGCCACCATAACTGGTCTCAATCTGACCAATGAGGTCGAGGTATATTAAAATATGAAATGACATTCCTTGATTTTCAACCAATGACGATGCTTGGATGGTCTATAGGCAGACTATGCTAGCGCCATTACTTCCACAGTGTGCATCCCCATTGTGTCTACTTCGCTAATAGATGGTAGGTATATACTGTGAAACAAACAATGTAGAGGTACAAGTACAAACATCCGTCATCTCTCAGAATAACACTAGATTCCATAATCAATACAAGGAGAATACATTTGCAATACATAATGCATTGTGTTCATGCTTGTTATGAACTTTGTCAATATGTTAAGTGCATCCGCTGGTCGGAGCCACGTAGAATATAAACTAGTACAAAATTACGTTAGCTCAAACACCAATATGATATGAAGGGTCTAAAACCCCTGTTAACGAAGCCGTAAGGCACACGTCACTGCGATAATTTTTTTGTTCTACACCATACCTGGGAACCTTCTAGTTACGGAGTTATTTTCGGGTTACAGTTCCAACATTTTGACAAGTTTTCTTTTTTTAATTATAAGTTTTTATTGTAAGATTTTTACTTGAAACATCTCTGCGACCCCCGTACTATTCAATCCATCTATCAGCACAATAATTTAAGTGCGTTACATGAGTTTTACCACAAAACATGATTTTTCACCTAATTTTTGCGTAAAGTAACTTAGTTTGTTGTACAGAATGCTTGGTTGACGGCTTCGTGATGAGGTTGTTTACACCCTGCATGCAATTAAGTGGTCCCATTTGACACAAGTATCAGTCTCGATATTAATTTAACTTACAGACAGTTGGCCATTCTTTGTGAAACTAAACTCTTTGTCCCAGAAAGTACGTTAGAACACGCGAATTTAAAAATTCTATTTCGAAGCGATGTCTTGGAGAAAAATGTGTTAAATTAGAAAAGTTTTTGCATTTGTCTTGTGAAATCAAAGATGCATGCTTTTATTAAAAAAGTTATAAAGTTAGCCAAATAAATAACGCACAATCAAGTATTTTTAATATTTCAAATTCTTTGAATACCGTATTGAAATTAAAAACAAAATACAGCAGTCTGCTCCAAAAAAAAACCAGACTAGAAACCAGACACCTTTCGAATTTGAATTTTCAAAAAAGCTGTCTGACGTCGACTTCTCTTTAGCATAATTTAACTATTACTTATTAGTGAATGCTAAGGTCCATTTTCACCGAAAAGATAACGGTCTGATTGTCTAAAAACAGCTGTCACTGTGACATGTTCCCTTACAAAAATGTGTTTTCAACAGCTGTTTTTAAATAATCAGACAGTCATCTTTTAGGTGAGCATGGGCCTAAACCTGCCATAAATATTACAACCCCTACACTACATTGTGCACCAGATGATCGCACTCCAGTAGTGTCAACCAAAGGTTCAATCACTGAAGGTCATTGGCGGGAGACGTCAGGCTATTAATTTTCGTAATTAAATTTGACCCTTCAGACAGCGAAATTCACTTTGACGTCTAGACGTAATTATCTCCCAAGCAGTTTCCTTGCAATTTCATTACCTTTAGATCCGTTTACATTTGCACAACCACGTTAAAGAAAGCTATTAGAATTAGCAAAGTAGAATAATTAAACTTTTTACTAATTATTTTTAATGTGATGTGTACACAACATAGAATACACCTAAATGTAGGATTTTTTATTATGACGACATTCTGAAATTGTGTGGGCACATACAAATAATCCTGGCACTGAAATCAGAGCAAGGCTGAACAGAATAATATACTCGAAATGTGCCGACTTTTAGATAAATTTTACAACAGCGAATGAAAACGCAAATTAGGTACCTACGTACATTCAAACAAGACGAAATAAATATTTAAATGTAAAAAAAACTCTGAGCGAACTTATAAGAAATTCAAACATGATGCGTGTTCTCTTATGATAACTCGATGAGTGCTTATAAAGGGGAATGCATTCAAGAAAAGGTTTGATGAACGTCTAGACTTTAGACGAGTCATGTTTTCATTGGTAGAAGAATAAAACCATTACAATTTGTAAGTATAGATTTTATATCCATCTATTCTTCATTAGAAATGGTTTCATTAGCTATGAATCAAGCTCCTCATAAACGTCCACACAGACACTTAAATCACTCTCGCGGATGGAACTACAGCTGTCGTGGATGTAGAAAGCAGCAATCAAATATATATTGTCGGATTCATGCAACTGACCATGAGAAACGTATTCTTCGGCCTTACTCTTTCTTTTTCATGGATGTTGCTTTTCGTACAAAGAAAAGAGACAGATATAGAGATGTATAGCAACTTGAAACGTCTGTAGAATTACACAGGCATCCATCTCAGCACTGCGGTAGCGCAAACCCGTTCTTGAAGCTATAAATTCTGATTACGAACGGGTGACTTGCATTCAAGTGCAAATTCTCATTTCTTTCTTCTTATTGGAAATGTTTTTGAATTTATTGTGGTGCAGCTTTCTAATCAATAACGTTCTAATCTTTTTAAATTTGTGTACATAATAAATTAAAGCCGCAATTTGTGTATGTTAAGAACAACGCGGTCAGTTCTTCTGATCTACGCAGCCATTTTAATGAGGTTCTATCATTTTTCAAGAATTTACTTCGAAAGGTGTACAAACTTAGTTTAAATAAAGAAATATCAAGGTTATATCAAGTAAAGCGTTTATGATAATCGTTGTGATAATTATGACTAAATTGAAATCAACTAATGGCAAATGGTGGTGGTTCAGCTAACATTTCCATGGCCCATTTATCATTCAGAAGCACTTAAGTTAACAATTTGAATCGTGTGATTGGCTGTTTGATCTAGCGTTTAACCAGGCCTGTGAAACATTCAGATGATTTAAGCCGGCACCACAAACGGAAATACTGTCGGCAACTTTGCTGTTGCTAAATCAAAGTTGGTTCGAACTTTGTGGTTCCTGAAGCCACCGCGGGGGCGCCCAAGAGACTTATAGTTTATTCAAAATGTCAATCGTCCCTATTGGCTATTCCTAACCATGTGGCCAGGTAGTAACTGACCTGAACTTTTAGATCGGTAAGCGAAAGACCATCTCTAGGGACACTTTAACCGGCCAAAGGTCGTACAGGAAGGACAATTCAACCCCAAAAGGATTAGATAACATACCTTCACATTTATAAAGAAATTCCATTTTAGATAAAAGAAAAATACAGCAACGAAGCCATGTTATGAAAAGTAAGAAAATTGCGTATGAAAAGATGGTTAGTGTTTATTCGTAACCTAATCTTGACAAACAAAAATTCAAGAGGCACTACCGAATATTTGCAAAGTAAAAACAGACTCTATAAACATTGGCCACTACAACGTACAATTACATTTAGCGCGGGAACATATCAAACAAACTATAATGGTCTATTCTTGCTTGGATCTTTCGATTTGTAGCCAACATTTTGGCCTTCATCTTATTTCTTTTTAATACGAATACACGAAACTATAATATGTATTTCACAAGATGTTAACCCTGAAGACGAACGCCCCCTGTCATTGAAGCGCTAAAACCTCCTAGTCGCCCTGTATATTGGGATCCGTCGTCCATCACTCATTCAGTTCATGATAGAATTTCTCTTAAACAGTTTCTATACTAACCTGCCATTTTGTGGATTAGGTGACGCCTTCTCTCCTTGCACCAAGAACAGGGATCCCCGATCAGCATCCAACAGTACTGATACATTTTGTAGGATCTTGTGACACAGCACCCGTACTTCTAGCTCGTTGCAGATGTCTTTCACCTACGACAAAGAAGGAGATTAATTGATATCAAAAATTCAAAATTTCTGTACAATTAAATTAATATATTAATTTATTTAACTTAAGTAACTAAAAGATGTTGGTACCCGTTGGGCAGACGATGAGACGACATAGTTGCCATAGGGGGAAAAGCACATGAACGAGGCACAAGAAAAGAGATGCCTATACAAAGCACTCGGTGAATTCAGGCTGTGTGGAATGATGATGGTGATGATGACCCAAAGGTTTGAATAATCATGTGATCTCTTTCGGAGAAGATTAAGTCCAACTAGCAATAGGGCAAGCTAAGTCACAACAGTTTGGTGACTTTATTGCTAAAAACACAGACGGAAGGACGCTTTTGGGACCATCGCACCTAATCGTCAGCTAGTCCTTTGATGACACCAATTTTTTTTGCAACCGAACGTAACTAAACCCATAACTTATAATAAACTTTCTCCTTGGCGCTGAACCAGGATAAAAGTCAAATAAAACCAGAAACTAGTTTAAAGTGCAAACCCAGTTTCATATAAATGAATAAAACAACACGAGCTACCCAGACTGCGGACATAAAATTTTGGAATACAACCACCGCAGAAGTCAGTTTCGAAACTTTATCTAGTACATTAGAGGGAACAGATCACTCCCTTTGTGAAGCCAATAAAGTGCTAAAAGAAGAAGAGATTTTGTTAGTTTTCCACCTTAGTACAGCTTTCTTTGACTATTTGATAACTATTGAATTATGGTGCTAGTCTAATACGTTGTTAACAATAGAAACATCGTGGATTTTCCAAAACCAGACAAGAAAGAATAATAGTAAATGAAATAGACAGACTGTAATGGAAAATCGTATAAATAATAGAAGTAGATTTAGCCACTTGAGCGACCAATGACCGAGAAGAAAGAGCAGTAAATACAGTAAATATTTCAGAATCAACCTCCCCAATACAACCAACAAAACGTTCGATACTAACAAGTTTTGAAATCCAAAAGTTCTCTACGATTATTGTGTGTCACAAAAAGGATATAAGTTTTCGTCGGGGGACGTCGGATCGACGTCAAGATGCAATAGTGGGACGTCAACAAACGCTGTCCACCCACGTAACATCCCAACCCGAGTGTTTCGTTAAAACTAGACGTCGAATATGATTTCCGAACTCATTTCCGTCGAGAATTTCTACCAGCATCGTCTATTTACTGAATACACTAATACATTTCGTGAATGTATTAAATTTTTAGAGAATACTGGTTTTGCTGGTACTTCATGTAAGTAATGTACTTTGGGGATAATGGATTTTATTATTGCAAGGTCCCATTCCCATTGATTTCACTGTGGGTGACCTACTTTTACAAATTCACCTTGAACAAATTATACTGTAATTAATTTTCCGAGTATAATGCAGGTCATCAGTTTGATGGCATTTACATTATTAACAATATTATTAAACAATTCTGAATCATCAACATGCAGAGAGACATAACCTTGACATGGATGTTATATTCAGAAAAACGACATAATTTTCCTTTATAAAATAACTCGTCAATTAAATCAGACAACATATTTTTCATAGCAGTTCTAATTTCATAATTTGGTGAAATGAATTATGGTATAAATAAAGCCTCTCAATCCGTCGCTGTCTCAATTAATACGTACACGAAATGATTAATTATAGTCAATTTGGGTCGAACGTGAATCGTGACGCTCTAGTAACCCGAGACCCCAGCAACCGAACATTTAGCTAGGACAGGAACTTCGTTTAATAACTCAATCGAGAGAGAACTTCTGAATGGAAGGTATTTGCACTGTGTAGGCGTACGTTTATGTTCGAGAAAGCTTATTCTTCCTTCCTTCGTAAATAAACCATTTTTGGTAGAATAAGCGGGTAATAAGATCACACTGTCTGATCTTCGATTGGGGCGGAAAATATTAGGAGTTCATTCGGTACGACTGATCTTGGTATATATATTTTTCGAAAGTTCAATAACCTGACTTGATAGGATGCTGACAAAAATACTCAAAACACATGGTAGATAATCCGAAATTTAACGAGTTTCAAACTCCGAACACTGTCGAAGATTAACCGAACGATGGGAGGTTACGAAAGTATCTAGTTATCTATAGCTGGCAGTTAAACGGCTCCTGAGTAGACGTCAGCCATCGTCAATGAATGCGCTATGAATATTCACGCCCACCCACGCACACACGCGGCGCGGAGTAGAGGTGTTTATCTAGCCGTCCAGTCAGGGAGGTGAAACTTCCATACATTGGCTTCAAACAAAATTTTCATAGATAGCGCTGCCATCTGTGTGTTTAGGTACACCAACTTTTCAACTGTCATAACGAGAACAGCTATTTTACACTATTTGCTAGTGATGTAGATAGCCTAGCGGTGACAGCGGTTGCCCTTGTGACTAATAGTTCACAAGTTCGAATCCTCAGAATTTATTTTTATATTTTTTTGGTTAAACAAAAACTAACAGCGCCATCTAACAGTTTGGGTACACAGTTTTAAAAATGAATACCAGAGTTGCGCATCTATCTTGTATTATATAGTGTATTATCTATCTATGCGTCCAGTCAACAAACTACTTTCAACTGGCCACGTTAAAAGAACGCAAATCGTATTGCAAAGAAGATATTCCTCGGGTTCTTTTTGACGCAATACGGAATTGAGGAAAGGATCATTCCTGAAGGTCGAGTTGATATTACGGATTAGGAGGATAATGCAAGATTGAGGATAACCGCAATTTCCTCGTTTATATTGCACTTGAATGTGCAGTTACATGACGTAATAATGACCCCACAGTTATGTGGAAATCAAATCATAAGTTACGTTACTGAGTAGTCAGCATTCAACACTCATGACCATTAAAATTAATTCATTCGGATAATTTTCTGTAACATTAAAACGTCCCTCGTATAAGACGCATTGGTTGCATGTGTACCGGCCTTGCTGTATGCTTGCCGCTTGCTGCATGCTTGCTGCTTGCTTGCTGCATGCATGAACTATGCTTGTTTGCGTTTGGCGCCCGTTTATCAAACGCGGGCGAACCGTCGGCAACCCAGCCATCGTAGAAATAAAGCTACTGGAAGTGAAGTGCGACCGCTTTTACGAAAACCAGACGCTGTCTGCATAATTCAGGTGTTGGTAACGCGCAATAATGTTAACTTGATTGACGAAGAAAGGTACGTGATTATTTTATTTACGAGTACCTGATAAGACGGTGGCAAGACTGCGTGGCGGGAAAGGTGTAATCTTGAGTGGGTGTGATAACAGGTCCAATCTCAGGCAAATAATTATGATTGTTATGCTATTGAGACATGCCTTTGAGCTTCTCACGTGTTTGGAACAATAATAACAACAATAAACTGACAAGTGCTTCATATTATCCTCTGCAATCAGTGTACAATCAAATAGACATATGCCTCACTCATATAAAGATAAAAAATCGGTGAACTCATTCCGCAACTTTTCGCCTACACACGAAAAAGTCGCTCAAACTCAAATCATTTATTTTAAATTAAACCTTAACATGCTTTTTACAGTCAAAAACCAAAGGATGAAGCTACAGTCCAAGTCACAAGGCATAATAACTTGTGAAAGTCCTGTAGTTGCCCATTCCAAAGAGTAGAATGGGCATTTGTGCAAGAAACTCCGTGGACACGCTTTTAACCATAATATTTTTACAAGATCTTGTTTACAAATGTCCTTTCCATTGAGCTATGGGTGTGCGGGGGTCAAGCGGTGTGTTTACATGTAATTATCAAGCCGGCCCGCTGTTTTATCGGCGCTGACCTCTGTGCTTGTCAGCGGCGAGCCGACAGAGGCCTAATTTAGGTACACATGTAAAACGACACCCGATCGTTTCGTAAATTAACTTTTATTTGACGTCACGACGGGTTCATGGTGTCCTGAAATGTTAGCTGTACTCGAATAGCCATTTCCTTGTTTCTAAGCTCTGATAAGTCGGTACACAGTTTCAGGCTGGAGCAAAGTTCCGAGTGAAAAGCACGCACGGTTGTAATGTATGAAACTCTATGGAAGTTGTAAGTTCTTATATTGGGCAGCCTGGCGTGTACCTAAGTAGTGCGCGCGTGGCAGCTGGTCTACGCCGCTACGCGTGACATCTTCCATAGAGTTTATTGCACGCGCAGTCGCGCACGCTATTGGTCTGTTCAACCTTTCAAGAGAGCGCGAAATATAAAGCCCACCTTCAGATTTTGAGGCGATTAGACGAGCTAAATTAGCAACTCTATTTGTAGTGGTTCATATTTCGTTTGAAATGCTGTTAGGATAAAGTTCTAATCAGCTTGCACTACGAAATGGTTGTTACGTCAGTCACTGCGGGCCAAATAGCGCGAAATGAGTGGTTTTGATAGATTTACAAAAAAACTGTTGTTTGGATTAAAAAACCAAAACACTATCATGCTAAAATATTGCTTGTAGAATTATTTGCCAAAAAATCAGAATGATCGCATGCATATCAGTATGTTTTTTTTTTGTTTGAAGGATATTCTCAGAGATAAGATCGTGATTTTTTTTTATCTAGTCAAATTAATTGTATTATGTTTTCAAAACACTATCACGCTAGCATATATACTGAAGAACTTTTCTGGTATTGTTTATAGCAGTGAATCGTATACTTTTATTAATTATAAAACTCGCGTTTAGATTATGTAATCGCCTTAAACTTTAATAAAAAATTGAGACCAAGCAAAAGCGATCGCACTCGGTCAGAATGATTTACTCAAAGTACCGGCGCGACGTCTTGTATAATTAATCAAATTGTTATTAAGACAATTCATTTAATAAATCACTTTGAGCGTAGAGCCAAAAAAACAACTCGAATTTAAAGGGTTATAAATTCCAAGAAAAAGGGTAATCCAGAGAGATAAATCAATTTGTACAAAGCGTCCCTTCAAAATAGTCCTAACTTTATCCTTAAAAATCTGTGTACTTACAGAAAAAAAAAACGTCAAATACGAATTAACGAGCTAGCTGATTTAGTTACCCTTCCTAATTTGTTTAATCAGATTTTACGAAGGAAAACACGATTCCCACTGAAAGGTTGATTTGAATAATTTGAATTCATAATTAAGACATTAAATTATTATAGTGTTTGTTATTTCTGTAAATAAATTACCTTTGCCATTTGACCTTTTAAATTATTAAGTGGTAAACGAGCAAGGCTTCCCTTTTGATGGAAAAAGGTTACGCCACGCACCTACCGGCCAAAGCCATCTGTAATCATCATCATCTGCTTAGCCTTTTCGAAACTATGTTGGGAATGCCTTCCACGTTAGCGGGATGCAGCTGAATGTAGTATTTTTAATGGAACAACTGTGTATCGGAGCCTCAAAACAGCATCGTTGTTGGCGGCAGGAAAAGGACAGTTGTATTATAACCCCAGGCGAAACTAATGAGAGGTTTTAATTTTGCCAATTAAAAAAAAATAGTATGAACTCGATAGATGGCATTGATCCGACTACGTTAATGGGGGCCAAAGCCAAAACGCTTGAAAAAACACACGTCACATACGCTCGTTGACTGACACTTTCGTTTGCATAAGCTTCCGAATATAATCATTCAGGTCCAAGTGATACTATGTGACGTTCTGTTGCAGTAACGTGGTCAGACTAGCGCCATCTATCCAGCGACTAGGGAAGAGTTGAAAAAGAAAATCCCTCATTCAGAAGCAAAGCTCTTCTACAAAATTAAATACCTGTCTGTTTATGCCCATGTAAATGTTGAGCCGGGCAGTTCATTATTTATTTGGAGTGGGCAAACAAAGGTTCTGTCTGTCTAGTCTACAAATTGAATGCACGAGTAGTCTCTGCGAAGAAAATGAGTTTTATTAAGTAAATGTTTCATTAAATGATTTTTTCATAACGTGTACGTGTTTCAAACGAATATTCTTTACTTCGCTATTTTTAGCCACGGAATTAAACCTTACACGGGTGTCAATATGACACAGATTGGTTTGGGAGAATGTCACACGAGTACGACGAAGACGATGCTTTCAAAGCCGAGCTTTCCAAACTAAATATGTTTTATTTTGCAACCGGCCAATGTTAAGTCTTGGAAATTAATTGGTGAGCATATTGACAACTAACTTATAAAGGGTGGTCCAAATAGTCAAGTCGACATGCCGTTTATTGCAAACCGCAACTGTAAATTTTATAGACAGTTGCATAAAATAACTATACGCGGAAAATTGATAGTCCTACTAATATTATAAATGCGAAAGTTTGTGAGGATGGATGTATGTTTGTTACTCTTTCACGCAAAAACTACTGAACGGATTTGGATGAAATTTTGCACACAGATGGTTTACAACCTGGATTAACACATAGGATACTTTTTATTCCGGTAGTAAGATCCCATGGGACAATTTTGAAACTTCACGCGGGCGAAGCCGCTGGCAGAAGCTAGTGTTTATATAATTAACAACTAAATTACCTGATAGTAGGTTTTTTTATCTTATTGTTTTTATTAAGGCGATTGCATGAGCTAAACGCGAGTTTTATAATGACTAAAAGTATATGATTAATGATTCAGTATATTGTGATAGTCATTTGAAAACATAATACATTTAATGAGATCGATAAAAAAAAATCACGAACTTATCTCTAAAAATATCTGTCAAACAAAAAAAATACTAATATGCATGCGATCATTCTGATTTTTTGGCAAATAATTCTACAAACAATATATTAGCATGATTGTGTTTTAGTTTTTTAATCCAATCAATAGTTTTTTGTAAATCGATCGAAACCACTCATTTCGCGCTATTTGACCCGCAGTGACTGACGTAACAACCACTTTGTAATGCAAGCTGATTAGAACTTTACCCTAACAACATTTCAAACGAAGTTTGAACCTCCACAAATAGAGTTGCTAATTTAGCTCATCTAATCGCCTTAACTAGAAAACAGCAGTTTCAATGGATAATCTTTCACACTTGACAGTTCTTTGACATCTCCGGACTTATAATTCTTATTCTAAGCCGAGACTATACATACAAACAAATACAGGATTTTTTAATAATTAAATTATAAGCGCTATTCATTGACACAGCCCGTATTGTTATGTCGTGCCTTTCATAGGGACGTGCCGCAGCCGAGAACATGGACGAGAGACGCTTTAATTTGAAATATTTTTAATATACCTACTATGGTTTTTTGGTAGACCTTAGTTTAACCTTTTGGGCGCCATTGTCACATATACGTGACAAGCAAGCGCGTGCCCTGTACGCCAAACGTCACAAATATGTGACAAAATAGTAGATGAAATTTTGGCTTGGCGTGGAGGGCACGCGCGAGCGTTTATGCTGTGTCGGTCAAAAGCTTAAATGGGTAATTGGGTATACCCATTTAACCTTTTGACCTTAAACTAAGATCTAAGGCTTAGGCTCTAAGTCTATAAAGAGATAATTCTGTTAATAGTAATGAACGGTTTGGGCGAAGAACTTCAGAAACGCAAAATGCAGATTAGCGATTCGTCAGAAACGCATCTGACATTATGATAATATCTGCTAATGACAGATTCGCATGATGACAGAACTATAAGCATAATCAACCTGTAATGTTCCCACAGTTGGGACTCAGGCCTCTACATGAGAAGGAATGGGCTGTAATCCACCACACGGCTGCACGGGCCCAGTGCGAGTTGGTAGAAGTCTTTGAATGTTTGGTTCTAGAACGCCTGTTTCCTCACGATGAACTATGAACCAAATCTAAAAATTGTGGAAAGTATCAGTTGTTCCCTACATTTTTTCCGATGTCAGGATTGTTCGCGTACTATTGTCTATAGTGATGAGCACAATGACCTTCTTAGAAATTTATTATAAACTTAAACTAAACTTGTATTCTCAAATCAAGTTTTTTTTAAATACAAATTACGATTAAAATAGAATGACTAAAACATTAATTTTCAAAGCTTACAGCAATAGACAAGTCCCAAGTAATTACAATTTGAATTCTAAATGCAAGTAAATTAGTGTCTGAAATTATTCGACCGTTAAGTCAGCTGGGACTAAGATCTTATAAGATCACAGTACAGTGACACTTATTCAAATTAACTTGGAAACTTACAGAAAATATTTCTAGTATTGTGGAATTCAAATTACAATATTAGGTACGGTTTTATTATAGCTTTACAACTGATCTCTATAACATTGTATCATCGTAATCAATAATAAT
The DNA here is from genome assembly GCA_916618015.1 of Xestia c-nigrum. Classification (NCBI taxonomy): domain Eukaryota; kingdom Metazoa; phylum Arthropoda; class Insecta; order Lepidoptera; family Noctuidae; genus Xestia; species Xestia c-nigrum. The sequence continues at coordinate 11,179,144 of OU745261.1, read as the reverse complement.
AGTTTTCTTAGACGGTATTTTGAAGGAAAATTCGATAGGGTAAAAAATTCAAGAGAGCTATTTTCCGTATTGCTTGTATTCACAACCCTCGATCATTCAATGCAAGCAAATACGGCAATCAAAAACAACTGAATAGGGGAGAAAATCTCAATAGAGAATCTCACTGAATTACTGTTTTAGTAAAACCAAACGCAATTATCCCTCACTGAATCGATTTTCCCAAAAATATCACCCAATTGATGCATTGGCACGGAATAAATAAATTGATTGACTGTCATCTCTAAGGGGCAGTCAACATTTCCGAACAGGAAAACGCTTCAATAAACAAACAAAAACAGGAATGGCCTTTTCAAGAGGGGTGATCGTCATTACCCATCACAGGGAAAGACAAAGGGTAACCGGATTACCCACTACTTCAACAGTGTTCTATAAAACAAAGCCCTGATACATTAAGTTACCTGCAGCCAGTATCCGGCAGCTTTTAGACCTTAGGAGATGGCTAAAGAATATAAAGGATATAAAAAGACTTTTAAGGAAGCCGAAAGGCACAACAGGAATGGCCTTTTCAAGAGGGGTGATCGTCATTACCCACCACAGGGAAAGACAAAGGGTAACCGGATTACCCACTACTCCAACTGTGTTCTATAAGCCAAAGCCCTGATACATTTAGTTACCTGCAGCCAGTATCCGGCAGCTTTTAGACCTAAGGAGATGGCTTGAGAATATAAAGGGTGTAAAAAAAACTTATGAATCCGAAAGGCACTTGTTCTCCCCGTCATTGCGATATTATTTCGTTCAAGACCTAACCTGGGAACCTTCTAGTTACGGATATATATTGGGGGTCAAATACATGCTTTTAATGTAAGATTTTTGTTTTAAACACCTTCACGACCCCCGTACTATTCAATCCATCCATCAGCACAATGTTTAAAGACGTTACATTGAGTCCTACCGAAAAACATGGTTTTTCACCCCAAACAAAAAAAAAAATCCTAGCAAAATGTTTAGCGTTGAGTCACTTAGTTTGATGTACAGAATGCTTAGTTAACAGCTTCGTGAAGAGTGTTTACACCCTGTAGAAATGCAACTTAGCTTTCTTCTGAAGTTTTAACCAGTGTTGCTCTTTTGTCTCCAGAAAAGCTCAAAACATTCAAAAGTTACTCACTAATTCAAATATAAGTTCCTTTTCATCCAGCTGCCTGAGCTCATGCCGCGACCTCCGCTGCGGCCGCGAGGGTGTGGCGTGAGGGGGCTGGTCTCCGAGGAAGGTAGGGGTGCCGTCGACGGTTGTCACCAACGGCTTCAGAAGACCGCCGCGCTCGAACTCGTGCGCTGAGATCTTCCTGTCGAATTAGATAGCTGCATTAGTTGTTGGGAATTTGTGAAAGTAGGGAAAGGAATTTGCAAGAAGATGGACAGTAAAAACCAGTCAAGTGCGAGTCGTGGTAGTGTGGCCCGCTTTAAATATTATTTTGTTTTATTAATTGTTATAGCGGTAACAGAAATATACATTCGGTGAAAATTCCCAGTGTCTACGTGTTACGGATCATAAGATACAGCTTGGTGACAGACAGACAGACAGATAGACGGACAGCGTAGGCTTAGTAATAGGATCCCGTTGGTTACCCTTGGGGTACATCATCATCTGCTTAGTCTTTTCCCAACTATGTTGGGATCGGCTTCCAGTCCAACCGGATGCAGTTGAATACCAGTATTTTCACATGGAGCGACTGCCTACCTGACTTCGATAATCCAGTTAGTACCGGGTAATACGATTGCCATTGGTAAGACTGGTGGTCAGACTTTTTGGGCCACTGACTACCTAACGACTCTCAGAGTTCTACAAATGACAGCATGAAGTTCGTCATTGATCTAAAACTAAATATGCGACGGTACAGCATGTGAAAAAAGTCAGTAACTTAAATTTCGCCACGTTCATTTTGAATCTAAATGAACACAGTGAAGCAAAATTTTAGATCCAGAGTTTACTATATGTTGCCAGCGTGCTACAACTTCATTTTAAACAAAATGTGGATGAAATTTTCATTGAGATTAATCTGAGTGAGTGTTCATTCTAAAATTTTTTGCCCCACTGCTTTTGTGAAACACAAAACCAACTAAATTGTAGGAGTAGGTACCTAATAAAATATTTTAGCTTACTACCAAAAACAAGATAAACAATTTTACCCTGTAGGCTTTAATAATTCCTGAAAGACGATCGTTGGGTACAGCTAAGATAATTTTGAGAACCATCCGAAAATAGCCTTCCCTGACATAATTTCCGATATTCCCTGAAATATTAACTACTTAAACACAACAGGACTGAAACTAAGGAAGATCATGATCGAGGCCATTATGCTTGTTCTGATTTAATAGTTAGATATTTAGTGTGCATTCTCAGAAGAGCTTATTTACTATGCCTAACCACATTATATCAACCCTTCAAGAATACCGTGAAACGGGGTGAATAGAAACGCATGGTTGAATCGAGATAAAACTTTGAAAGGGTTTCTTTGTTAAATTTATATGATACTAGCTGACCCGCGCAACTTCGTCTGCGAGTGAGGGTTAGTTTTTTCTTTAATAAAAAGTATCCTATGTTACTTTTAATACCTCCAAGAATATGTGTACAAAGTTTCATGATGATCGTTTCGGTAGTTTTCGCGTGAAAGCGTAACAAACAAACTTACATTCACATTTATAATATACTAGCTGACCCGCGCAACTTCGTCTGCGAGCGAGGGTAATTTTTTTTTAAAGAAAAAGTTCCTATTTTATTTCTAATCCAAGAATATGTGTACATACAAAGTTTCATGATGATCGTTTGAGTAGTTTTCGCGTGAAAGCGTAACAAACAAACTTACATTCACATTTATAATATTATATAGGATATTGCCTAAACGATTTCAAGTAAATAAAATAGAGTTAAATACAGTTATGAGCACTACAGTGGGTAATGTTAGGCGCACACGCAGCAACATTAGTGGCCAAAGTCTACTGTGGTTTAAAATGTCACATCTTTGTTTCATCTGCCTCTCATCCCATTATGCTGAGTTGGCTACCCTTTCGTTATGGGCATGTTCAGCGCAGTTGAGCTGTTTTAATTTAATTGTTAAGCTGTTTGTTGTTATAATCTATATGTATGTGCTGCTCTTTGTGTTGTGCTGTCCATTAGCGAATAAATGATTATTCTATTCTATTCTATTCTATTATTATGGACGTGAAATATAGAAATTTAAGTTTGTAAATTGTGTTCCTACAACATAATACTTGTTATTAAGTATTAAAGTAACGCATTATCTTAGTATTCAAACTAAGAGCGAAATAGTCATTCAGCAATTAGTAAACTGGACAGCCGCCAAATGGATTTAGGAGATATGTCATGAAGCTGGACAAAATTAAGTCTGAAAGATTATTTCAGGACAGCGTTTGAGTAATGTAACTAATTATATTTAATGTTCTTATAATCAACAGCTAAAATAATGGACTGACTTAGTAATTTAGTCAGTCAAGACTAGATATCTGACTGACAGTTAGTTGTAAAAAAAAAACAAGAAAGTGATCGCATAAGGGTCCATTTTTTACCTTTTTAGATACGGAACCTTAAAAACCATTACAGTAAGTTTACTTCTTGGTCAAAATGAAATTAATATCTTTAGGTAAACGTAACTGCGCTAACATTATAAATGGGATTCCAACTGTGCGCTTTTATTAAGGCATTAAGTAATTGAGTTTTTGTCTATTTATTGTTTCGAAAACGGTAATAAGAGTTTTAGGAGATTTAGCTCTTTTAGAAGCCTCTATTTGAATACACACATAAATATAACATCATGCCTGCCATCTGTACTGTACCCCAAAGTGTACCTTATTTCACTTACGTATGTTATAAGTTACAAAAGACGCTGTTCCACTCCAATCCACCCGCATTCTCCAGTCAACTCGCGATCATAGCGCTTGCAACGGCAATATAAGGAGCTCAAAATCAATAACAATCACGGAAGATATCCCTAAGATAATCTATATATATAAAAATGAAACCCGTTTTCCGTTGTCACGACATAGCATGAAAACGGCTTGACCGATTTGGCTGATTCTTTTTTTGTTGTGTTTGTTATTGTCAGGAGAAGGTTCTTATGAAAAAAAAATGTAGTAGTAGGTAGCTTTTTCCCTCTTATGTGACGCAGACGAAGCTGCGTGGGTCAGCTAGTACACTATATAATACAAGATAGATGCGCAACTCTGGTTTTCGTTTTTAAAACTGTGTACCTCAACTGTTAGATGGCACTGTTAGTTTGTGTTCAACCAAATAAATACAAAAAGTAATTCTTGACTACGGATTCGAACCTGAGAACTATTATTCACAAGGCAACCGCTGTCACTACTAGGCTATCTACTTCACTGACAAGTTGTCTAAAATAGCTGTTCTTTTTATGACAGTTGTGAAACTGTCAAACAGTTGAAAAGTTTGTGTTTTCAAAACACACAGATGGCAGCACTATCTATGAAAATTTTGTTTGACGCCAATGTATGTAAGTTTACCCCCCTGGATATCCATAAGTGACATTTTAAGTTTAGTTGTGACCGATGATAGCTTGAAAAAGTGTTCGTATTACACAAGTCAATTCCCATCTCCAACATATCTTGTCTTCCACAAAATTTTACTTTACAAACAGCTCATTATTATGCATGTGGGTTAGCGTTGAACAAAGTCCTCCTAATCTACGGAGGGTGGTTCAACACTGGCAGATAAAGACGAGATGACAATGACAGAAGATTGATGGTGGATAGCGACGTGGATTTCCAAGACAGGAGACGGGAATTTATTTTCTTCTGTCCTATATTTTCTTAGGGATATATCGTCTGCCTCGCTAAGCCAACAACGGTACTAACATTTGTCTTTATCTTATGAATAATGCCATGAATTGGGGTAGACAAAAACTATTAACCGTCCCGCGTCCCTAAAAGTCAGCATCTTAAGGTGAAAGCGTCACAATAGGCCGCGATATTTAAATTTTCTTACGTTTATTGCAATTGGCAGGCCAGTGTAAGACGAGTGTAGTTATTGATGCATTTTATGTATTTTTAGTTATTATTACAGCCCCCCAAGTTCATAAAGGTCGAAAAACGACTAAGGTCCATGTTCACCGAGAAGATAACAGTCTGATTATCTAAAAACAGCTGTCAATGTGACATGTTCCCATACAACAATGTGTTTTTAACAGCTGTTTTTAGATAATCGTCCGTCATATTGTTGGTGAGCATGGACCTTAGACCTTGAAAAAATCCTTCCTAGTTCTTATGAACTTGGAGGGTTGTATTGATGATTTTGATGATTATAATTCTGTAACTACACACGTCTTTCAGTCGCGAACAACATTCTTTTGAGGCAAAAACTATTGGCACATGTTCTAAGATAATTGAACACATAGGATACTAACTATCGTTAGTACGGTCGAAAAAACTATTTGGTTTACAGTTTAACCCACAAATTACAAAGTAAAGTGTAAACCAAATAGCTTGTTCAACCGTACCATCTCGTGGGACAATTACCGAATTCAATTATAATTTAAAATGTACCTCTAACGACTAGGTACAATATTAATTTCCACTTATCCGAATTGTTTATTGACATAATTATTTATCTAAACTCGTTAATTGTTGGCTCTGGAAGCGTGTTTGCTCCTCCTAAACCAACGGATCGGATTTTTCCCAGCTGTGAACATAGTATATTTGTTTAGGACAAGTTTACTTGAAACTCTTGCCTACACACTCATTAATTAGACTAAGACATCGTTTATAATGTCTAGTATCGAATAGATACCCACTGTTTGTATGATTTCAATTGCTACATAAGGCTTGCACAAACGCCCTGCCGGGGTTGCGGGCCTGTTCGAAAGAGATACCGCGGCCCCGGAACATAAAGGGCGAGGAACGAACATGGATGGGTTTTAGTCAGTAAGAGTCTGACACTCCCTCCCGCTCCGCCAAGAGTGGGAGAAGTCATTTAATGATTTCCCATCCCAAAAAAAAAAAAAGGCTTGCACAAACGACGGATAATTTATCCGCGAACAACCAATGAACACTTCTCAACCAAGTTGCCGCAATGACTCCATGACCAGTGTGTGTTGCGCGTGATTACATACGGGGTCGAAACGTGGTCGCTCACAATGGGCCTTAGTCAAAAGGCTTAAAGTCACCCAAAGGGCAATGGAGAGAGCTATGCTCGGGTTTCCTTGCGTGATCAAATCAATCGAAAAAAAATATATGACCAGATAATGCACAAGCCAGAGGTTTGTAAGAAGATAGAGGTGGCGTTTGCCCAGCAGTGGAAACAGCTGACTAAGACATGAAATACAGTGTTGAATAAAATTAGATAAATTAACTTGTAAGTAAATCAAGACATGCTGCGCCGAGTCGAACTTAAACTGGGATAAGGGCAGAAGAAATGATAATAATAGGGTAGAGGACAAAAAAAAACTAATTAGTCCGTCACGTAGATTATTAAAAAATATTTTAACCGTATTTTTTCTTTTGTAACGTAAATCAAAATTGACGAAGATATGACGCTTTTAAAATTCTCAATACGTCACGTTTTATCTTTGTCAATATTCATTGATTTACAAAAACAAAAAATACGTGTCCATTATTTTTTAATAATCTAACTAACGGACTAAATAGATTTGTAATTTTTTTACACTGTCGTCATGCATATTTGATAGTAAATTAAATATTCGTTTGATTTATGGCCTTTTCCTTCCTATTACTGTAAGGTGATTAATTACAACGAAAAGAAAAACATGTCTAAGAAAAGAAATAACATGAAGGACAGCTAATTAATAAAAATGTTACAATCGTTACAGTACTTTTACTTTCCGAGAACCGCAAACAAAGCCTCGCCAAGATTTTCGATATCGGCCTCTGTGATGTGAACATCATAACCCTTTCTGCCGTATTTATTTTATATCCATTACCTACCGCAAAGGTTACACGGTTATTTATGTTAGAGTAACCCTTTCCGAAATATGTTACCTACTCATAAATTTTTCAAATTTTCTTGATAAGCCGACAAGATTTATCATATTTGAGTAGTTTAGTAACTATACAGGGTGGTGATTCAGTCACCTTTTTCTTTTTTTTAGGAGGTTAGAACATTTAACGAAAATTATCATTTTCCATAATCACCATAATATTATTTAAAAAAAAACCTGCGGGTAAGCATTTGGGGACTACCGTGAGTAGTGAAAACTAAGTTATCTACATGTGCTACGGGTTGTGCCTCGCGCACGCCTAAGTGGTGCTACGCCGTAGCAGATCGGCTACGAGTGCTACAAAGTGACAATCAAGCGACTTCTATTTTGTTTGTTTACCCAAAATTGCTCAACGCACCTAAAGAAGTTTTCAATTCAAAAATGCTATCTATTACATGCATCGAAGCAATCTGTCTGTCTACTTACTATCTTTAGCACTGAAAACAGATTATTTATCATGGGTTCATCAGCTAGGCAGATACGATAGTTTCGTTAATAACAAGAATATGGCCAATTACTGTCTACTGTTGCATTTTTTTTTTTCGAATTATATGTTTGTTTCTTTGCGAAAGTGGTTTAACATGACCGTAGACTCACCTAGAAGAATGCAAGTGACTTAATCGCGACCCTGTATAATACATGGTTTAGAAACAAAATAGCGTGTATCTTACACCCCAAAGATACCTAGTACTTTATGACAAATTTTTTGACTAAAGACTGTCGCTTCTTTCCGATTACGAGGTATTTAATGTAAGACTTTATACAACTATAGTCCCCGCCACGAGATGCTACAAATTTTGTAAACACACATTCGGGTTCGCAACCTTTGAATTAAATTAAAAAATGACAGCGTCAGTGTGAAGTTCAAAATGGCGGGCGGTCCAAATGTTTACGTTCCATGTCGCATTTTATATCCCCAAAATATAACCCGACCAAGTGAAATTGCTCATTAGTATTACACGTATTTGAGTTGATTGAATTTGAGAGTATTTGTTATTGATTGAATTTTCGCTACGTATCTTGGTAGAAATTGCTTTGTTTACAAAAATTATAGCTTGTCGTGGTGTGGTCTATATTTTTAATCTTAGGCTATAATTATTGAGCCCTATAAATCCAGTCCACGATATTACCTGACAGGTGTGGTTGCTCCGGAGCCGGAGCCAGCACGCGACGGCGACGCGAGCTCGGCACTCGGCGGCGTCGCGTGCGACACTAGCCACGCGTCCACCACTTGCCGCGTCGCCTTCCTGCCGACAATTGCCGTTTACCTTATTAAATACATACTTCCAAGTACACCCAACAACTTCAACACTTCCAAGAATTACTTCCAACACTCGTAAGTACAGTCAACTCACAAGCAATGAAGTGTATAGTAACAGTAACTTTTGTAAGTGATTTTCTCCTACTGTATGGATTAACGTTAAAATTTTTGACGTATATAGTATTTTGGAAGCCAGAATATTACGAATAAATCGCTATTTAACGAAAAAATCACTTTAGAATTTTGCTGCTTGTATTTCATTGCTCGTGACTGTACTTCCAAGAATTACAGTTTAGTGCGCGTGATTATGAAATTTAAACGTTAACTCGTCAACAATGCGCTCGCGCATCTCTGCAATGTTGCTTCTTTGTGTGCACAAGCAATTGAAACAGGTACACAGATCAGATTAACAAATAAGTTTAAAACAGACGTTGGTATGTTTACAAATCCATAAATGCATACAAAAATAATTGTTCGTTGATAATAAATACAAAACATTCGATGATACAATTACATGCATCTTAAAATATTTCTATCTCTGTCTTACATCGTAAAGTAAAGGAGGACAAAGCTATCACCCTAGTAGAAGCAAACGTAATAATTGTAACGGAAACTTTGATAACAATAGTATTTATTCATATAAACTAGTTGACGCTAACTAGTATCGTTGTCAGTGTTTGTATATTTGTATAGGACGAGAATATCTCTGCACTGGAAACTAAGCGTAAAGTAAATATGGCTAGTAGAGTAATACGACCATTTGTATTCAAATGCCTTATGATAGTTGACGCTTGCATTCGGGAGCTCTGCTTTGCAAAGACCTTCAAGTTGATTTGATATTTAGTACGTATTATCAGGAATTTAGGATACGTTTACTGACTTGTAAAAGTAGTCCGTTATAAAATAAAAATAGTGTCTATGATCTACCAATTATGCATCTATGGTAAAGTATGTGCTCTATGGTTTGGCTTTGGTTTACTGTCCGTTCCGTTACTCCCTTCACTGTAGTCCCTTACGAGTCACACGGTGCGTTTTACGTGATCGACTGGTTTAAAATCACACAGATCAGAAACCAGCAATGGCATGTACTTACTCCGAAACTATTCAACCAGCAGCATGGTTGACAGTGTCTAGTGTCTTCATTTTTAAAACAACTGTAAATACGAGTGTTTTGCACATGCTCAAATCGGCAATCAGACAAATCCTTATTCCAGTTAGAAACATTATTAGAGATTTAAATAATAATCATCTTATAGAAAGATTTGTTGAAAAACAAATGTCGAGCACGAGTTCAATTAGTGGATTTACATAAAAATTACACGAACTGTGCCCTGTTTCCTTTGTTTCCCAAATTATAATGAGATAACTTAAAGAGACAAAAGCACTCAGGGATAATAAGATAAGTACTAACAGGCCTTTCAAGTATTTATATTATTATAATCATTTCCACGTTCATTTAATAACAAACGAACGTCCTTTTGAAGTCGTCTTAATTCGTCAGGATGACAAGGTTGTTAGAGCGGTAAAATTATTAATGAACATTTCGAAATTTCTAGCACAATTTCGGAGCTCCAAACTTCAGCTTTGCACAAACAGACTAAGTAGACTCGGTCTTAGCATACCTGCATTATTAAATATCAATGCACTACGAACTGCGACCGCAATGAAATCCCGCGAGAATCTCTGGAAACTCTAGCAGGATGTCGTGAAAGCCGATACCAAAACTTGCTAACTGAGTACTGAAGCTGCTTAGTCGAAAGGAAAGCGGAACTCTGACTGAAATAATGTAGCAGTAAAGACAAAGACAAAGTAGAACCAAATTATTTTCGCTGTTTGCAAACTTGTGACAAACACAGACAATAAAGGAAGACAGGCAACACCAAATGAAGCTGTATACAAAATAAGCACAAAGACGGACATATTAAACTAATAAATATTCGGTATGTTCATTCCATACGGTAGAATAGCACTGACATACTCCTTGCCATTTTCCGGGCGTCGAACCAAAGGACAAATGGAAATTCTCCAATGCGACAATTTGTATACCGGAGTAGAGTTCAACAATAACATACGGTCCGTATATTTTCAAAGTTATTTCAGTGAGTCTGCGGAACTTGAAATGCGCTTGAGATAGTTAACAATTTTATAAGCTGACAGTAAAATGCATAAGCAGCGTATCGCATTTTATATTCAATAAGATTCGCTAAAACTACATTAAACGTATTCGCGCCATTAACATTACATGCTAGAGAATTTATATTAGGTTTTATTGCTCACACGTCTTGGTAATCCTAATAGGAAAGTTCATTTAAGATAAGTGCAATAAAAACCTACATCGAATATTGATGCGACTGAACTAAAATACAGTGCGCAGTAACTTCAGTATGTCGATACTGAAGCACACTGTCAACAAGCCCAATTCTTGAATAGGCACAAGTGCCTCATTGTAATTCATACTACTGCCTGCCACCCATCATCGTAATTATTCAAGCCAATTCATCCATTCATAAAACTAATCAGTGTGTTTATACCTTAAACGTTTTATGACCCATTCAGGACCGACAGAAGCATTGTCATTATAAAGTTCAATAAAAATAATAACTTCCAGAATAAGTTGGTTTATGTCGGGTTTTACTGCATGAAGTACTTTTAGTGGTTGAAAACTGGTGTCACTGCTATACGGCCGTTAAAGTTTTATGGTGAACAAAGGCTACTGGAATTCCAAGGAGTCTCAAAGAAATCGTTTTATTTCAAATGGCTCCGAAAAAGGAGACGAGTGTTTACGAATACACGTCTCCTTTTTTTTCTTTTTTGAAGACTTAAAATCTACAATTTTACCTCTGATTTGCAGCACTCATAATGTTCCAATGGGTCTCTGGTCTGGTCAAAGTACCCTTAAAAAAGCCAAAAGCCACTTGTTCCTCCGGTCATTGCGATATTTATTCATTCAAGACCTAGTACTTGAGATCCTTCCAGTTTGTGTTATTGCTTTACTTTATATAAATATCTCCACGACCCCCGTACTAGTCAATGCATTTATCAGCACAATGTTTTGAGTGCGTCGAAAAAAGTTGTTTCCTAGTAATATTTTTTGCATAGAGTTACGAGTACTTAGTGATTCGTGAAGGCATCGCCTTGTATTAATCCTCGTCGCAATATGTTTGCTGGTAAGTTGCTTTTAGAGGCAAATACAACTGTTAGTAAAGGAACTATACCGTCCGTGGACCACTGCTTATAAGCTTAAAGCGAAAAGAAGATGCAGTAGATGACACTTGCAATACAGCACCGTGACAAAGATGTGACAGTTAGGTTTACTCAGTAACTGGTAGTGATTGAGTTCATAATATCTATAATCCAAAGCGGATTTGTAATCACAAGATTATAGTTTGATTCTAATAAGACAGATCACGACGCTGTGAGTTCTGATATAATCTCTTGATTGTCTCCAACACCTACGGGAAGTGGAATTGTGGTTTATATGCGCATAGTACAGAAACCAGTATTACCCGATAAAAAGCAGTTTATATTGTTCTTATTAACTTTATAACTATGGTTTATACTACTGGTCAGCAAACGAGTATATAAGTAAATTTCCTTATATCCTATAGTTTCCTTATTACCCAGTCTCCGTTTATTTGTTTTATCTGACGGAAGTATTTGTAACCGTAAAACCGGTGAATTTATTACCGAAAAAGCAGCATTAATTTTATGATTTACGATATCACGTTTCTTGGAGCTTGGAAATGTCTAATTTAAAAAAACATGGCGTCAATTTAAGTAAATGTTTCACGTGACGGCCATCAGAGAATGATATATTGGTATTTTCTGACCAAAGGAATTAATTTACATAAAATACCTGTTCTTCAAATTATGTTACAGAAACTTGAATATACATAGTTTTGACAACAAATCTCAATCTCAATGCGTTTAGGATACATCATGGAAGTTTGTTCTTTGAATGGGTCATGGACAGTCATATCTTTTTAATAAACTGTGTAATTTTATAGCTTAAGTATCTGATTACTATTACATTATATCTATACTAATATTATAAAGCAGAAGAGTTTGTTTGTTTGTTTGGTTGAACGCGCTAATCTCAGGAACTACTGATTCAAATAAAAAAAACTTTTTGTGTTGGATAGTCCATTTATCAAGGAAGGCTTTAGGCTATATAACATCACGCTACGACCATTAGGAGCGGAGCAGGAATGAAAAATTTTGCAAAAACGAGGTTCTTTTTTGTGACGCAGACGAAGCTGCGCGGGTCAGCTAGTTTTACCATAAATCTTAAGTATTTGCCTCGCGCAAAGGTCACTATCCGTTCAAGAAACTTCTCTTATATTTAGCCATGCCGAGTAATATTTTTTGACATAGGAAGGACAATCACTTAATCAATTTCGGTTGTGGGAAAATCAATTAGATTCAAAATTAATCAACAAAGACAGCGCGTTACATAGGGTGTTACAATTTAAAATCGTAACACACCGAAACTATAAACAATAACGTTGTCGACAGACAGAATTTCACCTTCAAAGACACCAAAATCTCATTAAACAAAACCTCAAACTGTACCACACTAACAACTTGAGACACAAAAGGAAACAGTGGTTACATAGTTCCGTGGCATGCGAATATAAACGAAGCTTAAACCCATAAATTAATCTACATTACACTAATTTTAATTAAAGTCGAAATTGTTGAACAGCCTGTATAAACCAAAAGCTAAGTGACGAAGCTAGAGGGGGTTTCAACAACTGGGACACAGTAATTAAGCGACCTAAACAAAACTATTAAGACTTGTGGCCTTCTGCTAATAAATTATAATTTATATTACGCTACTATGCAAAGTCTAGGGCTGGTACTGTTTAGATATCAGATATTATTATCATAAATCTATATCTTTACTAATATTATAAAGCAGAAGAGTTTGTTTGTTTGCTTGGTTGAACGTGCTAATCTCCGGAACTACCGGCTCGAATTGAAAAATTATTTATGCGTTGGATAGTCCATTTATCGAGGAAGGCTATAAACTATATAACATCACGCAATGACTAATAGGAGCGGACCAGCAATAAGAAATGTTTCAAGCGGGAAAAAGCTTCCGTTGAGCGAGCGTTGCGATATCAAAACTTCACGCCAATGAAGTCGCGGGTAGAAGCTAGTACTCATAATATAACATCATGACTGTGATCTACTAAGGGTTTGGAAGGGGTGTACCTACTAGAACACCTACATTTCTCCAGTTATGTCCCATGTAATAGGGAGCGTGCCTATTGCCATCAACCGGGCGCAATTCTAGGCTCCGTGGCTGCTACCGAGAAATTCCTGACGGAAAAATCCAATAACACTGCTCGATCCGGGAATCTACAAGGACCTTATGCTTGAACGTAAGGGCCGAAGCCTGCCGGGGTTGCAGGCCTGTTCGAAAGAGATACCGCGGCCCAGGAACATAAAGGGCGAGGAAGGAACATGGATGGGTTTTAGTCAGTAAAAGTCTGACACTCCCTCCCGCTCCGCCTAGAGTGGGAGAAGTTATTTGATGATTTCTCACCATAAAAAAAATCAGAAAGTAACATTTTAGTTCTGAATTAATCTTTTTTCCATTATTCCCCTGAATTTTAATCATACGACAAAAACTTTTAAACATGAGAAAAGTTATTAGAAAATAAATGTTTTTAATCAAATAGTTGCGAAACCTCCACTAACTGTATTTGTTACTGACATCGGAAACTGGAAAAGTTTAAATATCCTAACAATAAGCGTGTTCAGAATAACCATAGCACATGTATTTTTATAACTTATGTGAATATTTCAATAGTCAATAAAAGAAAGAAAAAGCATTTAATAGCCCGACAGGACAAAACATAAAATAAAAAAATAAAATGGTACAATACAATGGTACAATATGCACTGTAGTGTAGTTACTAAACCAATACAAAAACCCAGACCAAAACATTCCGTAGACTTATATTCCACAATTTAGTATAATCATCTTTTCGAATTCCTACTGCTGGGACACAAGCTTCCTAAAGAAGGAATGAACCAAAATCTACCAAGCGGAGCCCGAGAAATGAATATCAACGTCTTCATAATTTTGGTTCAAAGACGATGTAAGAAATTTTCCACGAAGTAAAAGAAACAAAGTTCCAAATAAAGCTAGATTACAAAGAGTCTGTGACACTAAAGATGTTAGACAAAACTGGCAAATCAAGTTGGTAAAGTTACTGCTTAACGAGTGGGTTGCTAGCTTGGTGTACTACGGTTGCCAACTGTAACTGAATCAGACAATGTACTTAAATGTAGTTGTGCAATCACTACAAATTTATCTGTTGTACTGCAAGTTGGTCTTTTAACTGTAGAGGATACTACTTTAAGTTTAGCGGCTAAGGTCAGATGCAGACAACAATCTCATTGTGTGTAAAGTTCCAATATTCAGTAGCTTCTCGTTAGACTGGGCGGTAACCCTAAGTAAGTTGGAAAGTTTTTGGAGTTCACAAAAATGAAGAAGGTAAAGCTTCTTGAAACCCTTTTCATAAGTCAGTTTAACACTCAAACGCAAAATACCTGTTTGAAAACTTAGGACTTTATTTGTCTACTTAGGTAAGTCGTGTTATGTAAGGTTAGTCACACCATGACATCAGTCAGGATCTCCTGATCAGAATGTTTTTATGGTCAACAATGTAAAATAGGCTAACGGCTAAAGATTCAATCGACCTTGCCCATCCAAACTAGCCACTAGTCCACATTATAGCCCAAGAATTTCCATTGTTCTACTTTTTGGTGACAATTTGATTATGCCACAATGGAACAATTAATACTTTAAAACAAAACTTAATTCAATTGTTGTAAAAACAAACAACAAGACATTTGAATACGCATTGCATTGAGATAAGCCTTTGAAAATTAATTGAGTTTCAACAAAAGGGTTCAGAAATTCTATAAAACAGTCCATTCAGTAATCAAAGATTTACGATTAAATGAAAGCAAATTTAATTTATGAAGTCTGTAATCTTTCCGGAGAATAATGAAGGCTGTAGATGAAATTCTAATTGTTATCGGCAAGGACATTGAACTTGGCGAAATAGAAAACCATAACGTTCAAGGTTATAGCAATTAATATCAAAAGGCCAATTAGAATGACGCTATAAATGATGATTATGAATTGTTTTAATAAACGCATGGAAAACCCGCTGATGATAACACTTTACCTCCTACAGTGTTGCACTTTGTCACGTAACCTCTTAATAACCATGTGAGCACCATTGACTGATAAAGATTTAACCAGTTAACGAGCTATGACTTCATTTAAAACACTTTTGTACTGTTCATTTACGCTGGCGGTTGATACTTCTCCTTTTACTTTTAAACTAATACATGCGCATTCATTATTCTCTTTCAATACTTAAACAATTTAGTTCAACCCAATCCCAATGACACAAACTTTAATCATCATTAAAAAACCACAAAATATTTTAAAGTAAAATTTCACTAAAAGGCCTTTGGAATTCTCTAAAGCATTTGTTTAAAAGGTTCTATGTTAATTAAGCCCTTGTCAAGGTTAGTTTTAGGAACAATTTTATTTGTCAAAGGCAAAGATTTCAGTAAGGCCTTTGAGTGCAAAGGCCTTACTGAAATCTTTATATTTTCAGCGTTGCCAAATGTGACGACTATGTGTCGGAGATGTAAATAGAGAGTAAAAAGAGAGTAATTATACATCTGTCAACGAATCATATCAATCGTCGTCTTCTTTTCGAAACAAATGTCGCCGACCCAGTTGTGTAGATCTAGTGTTTTGTAGGACGTGTCAAGCCTAGACTCATCTGTCATGGCGGCTAACTGGGTGTCCTGTCTGAACATTTTCTTGTTAGCATCGCTTTTCGGGCCGACTGCTGCTTTTTCACTAGTTAGTGAGTGACGGGAATCGAACTTGTTATCTTGACCAATGATGTTTTGCGAAAAGCTTCGTTACTTTAGCGAGTTGAATTTCGGAGTTCATGAAAGCAGACAGCGGTTGTCTTGGAATTAACTTCAGCGAATCTTGTTATTGCAGAGAAATTGCACAAGTCATTTAAATAGTACCTAGAGGTTGGACAAATTTTAAGCTTCTGCAGATAGTAAAATTGTCGATATGGTATTTTGTGACTTCCATTCGTTTTCACTGGGTACATCAATGGAACAATGAAACACAGCTTACTGTTAATAATAAAACATGCAGGTACTGTGATATGGGATAATAATCCTCCAGACCGATTTCATTATTGACACAAGATATCCACAAACGTCCATCGGACGTACGGTGCGGGATTAACCGAAAGCTTTCGATGATAAACAGAATTATGTCTGTGTTGCACGTACGATGAGATAAAACCATTTAACCCCATGAATACGAGCCGAACGATCGTTTATTTGTGTACAGTAAATTAGTAACTTCGACAAAAAATCTGAAGCGAAAATAGATCGATTGTACAACAGGCCAGGATGCGTGGGTTTTCGTCAATGACTCGAATATAAAAATTTCAAAAGAATTTGTATTCATAGTTCGAACGTTTTACATGAGATTTAGTGGCGTTCTACTCTCATTATGAAAAGGAGATCGTGCCAAGATGCCAAGATATGAGTGTCATTATCATAAGACTGTCACACTTGCTAGATCCGATTTATTAAGATATCGATGTCTGGAAACGACTCAGATATTACGAGATCCAATCAAATGCACTGTCATTCTTATTAACATAACATCAAGATTGTAATCCCCGAAAGGATTATGCAGAGATGTACACTGCACTCACATTGGGGGAGAGCCTATTGCCATCAACCGGGCACAAATCCAGCCTCCGTGGCTGCTACTGAGAAATTCCTGATCGAAAAACAAAATGTTTTTTTTCTTGAACCGGGAATCGAAACCAAGACCCTCATGCAGAGCAGAAGCGCTTGTGCCCTCGAGACCAAAGAAGCAGTCATTCATATTAGTGTAACTGTAACGAATGAATTCATCCTCCACGCAGATATCTCTTGAAACATTCCATTTTTGAATGAATAAAGCAAATCTTTTACAGCCAGGTTTCAGTAGCAATTCGCATTTCGCTCGCTTGCAACCACGGCATTTGAATTAGCCATTGTATACGAATCCGTATGACCTGAATAGAACAAATAGAACACATTCGGGCAACGTTTTCAACAAATGTCCCGCATGTGGAAAGCGCGTAAATTATTGTGGATGGCTTTTGTAATGATAATGTTTACAATAGGCATGTACCTCTCTCTATCAAAACAGCGCTAGTTGGTGTACAGGATGACGGCATAATGAGTTACGTCATTCCATTCATAGATTTAAATCAAGTTGAATAGGGATTAGAATCAATGAACAGGTTTTCACGTTGCAGTGAGAACTCGAATTTGGTATCAGGTATTGAGCATTGTATTGGCCGGATTAATGCAAAGCGCATTGGATTTGCCGAGTCATTGATTCGTTTTCCACATCAAGACACAAATTATACGCCAACGCGTTGACATTTTGAATCTGTTCGTATATTGCTTGTACCAATACCGTTAAACGCTTGTTTTACTAAACAGGATTAGGAATTTAGGACCAACTAGTCTGACCTGTGCTTTTAGTACCACCGCTAATTGTGTGGGGACCGCTTAGTTCGGTAAACGCCGCACTTTAGGACTCAGAAACTACTATGTAGGTACATTATTATTGTGTTGCAAGTAATTACAACGTTGGGCGATAAAGAGACAATATAATTTGGCCAGTTTCGGACTTAGGATTGAGTGGGCAGTAATCCAGTACATGGGCCCAGGGTGGGTTGGTTAGATATTCAATGCCTTCGTCGAATGGCAAATACTCCTCCTCAGAACTGCAGCCGGTACAGTTTGGTCAAGCATATAGCATGTATTCTGTCTCCTGCTTGCTATGGAGACAAGTGAAAATTATGATTTTTCTTACTACACTATCTTTTTCTGGTTATTTCATTTGCGGGTTTCAAGACAACTGAATCGTTTCTCCGAGACTCGTCAAGTCTCATTGCCTTGACTTTCAGAAGATTCAGTGGTTGGGAATATAATGACGGATTTGTCGGTCCGGTACCAACGTTTCGTCATCTGTGTTCTGTGTTATTTTTTTCCCTTGCGAAGATGATCGAATTCGTGCACTGTTTTAGACTTTGCTCAAGCATCATGATCGCGGGAATACTGAAGAGGTATGCGGGTGGGACGAAAATCACGCGATCATGATGCTTGCAACAGCGTCAAAATATCGGGTGCTCGTAAAAACTAAAGAAAATCACGGATATAATCCCGTAAGTACTTTAAGTGGTCAATTCGTTTCCTTCAGCTGGCACTTACAACTTACGCATGGGCAATAGCAGCACGCGCAGGTTGTAAGACTAGACTTACAGAGACTTTGATCCCTTAAACCGTTTTCAAAAACCGCCGCTATTTAACGCACCCTCAAGAGTCATACAATAAAAAGTTACGAAAAGTTGCACTAAAATACGTCACAACTAAGTTTGCAAATAATCTTCTTATGTGTAAACAACGCTTTTTGGAAGAAGATAAGAACACACATGTTTTAATTTTTCGGCGTTCCTAATGTTGTCTTCTTCATTTCAATCAAATATCAGAATGTAAGAAAGAGATGAATATATTTACCTCAAGAAGTAGTCATGCACGAACTCCTGGTTTTCATCGAGCCAGGCTTCTGTGCGTGCGCATTCAGCATCGTAGCAGGTAGGCGCGGGCATGCCGCCGCCCGCGCCTCCCGCCGGCTCTTCTATGCTCCGCAACTGTAGGCCTGCGACAATACAGAACGACACTCAGTTATGCATTTAATGGTTATCAAAATAAGCTTCAGTTTTGCACTTATTAGCGCATAGTATAAGCTTCATATTCGCGCGTGCGTTGAAAATGTCTGGGAAGTTGGGAACCTCGGCTTAACTGTGAGCTTTTCCGATTTGCTCTTTCAGTTCACAGCTACTTTCAATGGAAACTAAATTTTTTCGAAATTGTAACTTTATTTTAAAATATTTAAAGACAAAAATATTAACACACTTTAGTTTAGTAGGCAGGCAGTTTCAGCTTTCAGGCCAATGCAATTGATGTTGTTAGAAAAAGCATGAATTTAACATGTAGTCAACAAAATAAAAATAACATCCAGAAACCATCAATAAAGACCTATTACTATATTTTACGACAGCAACCTTTCAGCCATAACAGGAACATAATAACCACTTCAAAGCTTTCATATAAAGTGTACAATAATAGTTTCTAGCATTCCCGAGCGATGTTAATGAGACTCTTTTGAGAATAATAACGAAACCTACCCGTAGCTTACTGTTTGCATCGAATCATAAACTCGAAGTAAATGTTACAGCCCACACGACACTCGTGCAGAAAATATAAGATTGGAAAATGAGATTTTGATTACAAAACCGATTCTTGGCAAAGACAAAATATTGCTGAGACGCTGGAGTCAAGTCCAAAAGGTTCAAAGTAGAATTTAAAAACCAAAAAAAATTTTATTCATCATTTTTCTTATCATACCTGACATTGTGATCCTAGATCACAATCCACGGACATAATATAACTAAAACCAAGACGCAAACAAAGAATTCAAATAGAGTTAAACTTAGTGCATTTTAGTAAAGGTTATGTGGTTCACAGAGTATATAATCACTACGTTCAACACAGACGTTCAATGTTCAATGTGGTTCAAACCTCTGAATATAGGATTCCTACCTCCATGGTTCAAACTGTAAACGATTGAAGTCGAACCTTCATTATGACAATTAAAACGTCAACGTAAAAAAGTTTCAATATACCCTATTCAAACAAAAAGTTTGACTTTAAATTTTACCGAAAGAAATCATAAACGTGATTAGAGTCCGCGCCACGAGCAGCTATAATTTTTGTAAACAAAGATTTTCTACCAAGTTACGTAGCGACAAATCAATCAACAACAAATAATCCCAAATTCAATCAACTCAAATTATCAATACGTGTAATACGAAACTAACGAGCAATTTCACGACATGTAGTGTATTTCGGCGACATATAGCGCTGTCATCTAATGTTTTGTAGTACTGGAACGCATCTGATATCATGGAACGTAAATATTTGGGCCGCCATTTTGAAGTAGGTTTCTTTCAAAAGCATTATCATCGGCCCAATCTTTTCCTGAACAAGTTGGGGACTGCTTCCAGTCTTACCGAATGCAGCTGAATACCAGTATTTTACATGGTACAACTGCATAACTGTACAACGAAACAAAAATGAAATAAGGTTTATTTTAAAACTACAGACATTTTATCTTTAATTGTTTTCTTGGATCCGCTATATCAAGAAATAGAAACCAGTTTGTTACTGCCCACATGACTTCAGCTACAGCTGTTCAAGACAAGCGGTGGTAGTACCATGTCCGATTGAAAAATAACCTAACAAAATAGAAATTGTAAAACAAGTAATCGAAATAGTTACTTTACGCTGTCAGCTAATTGGTCTAGAGGTAGAACGCTTTGGAGTACTAAAATGTTTTGGAATCCCAATTCCCAAATCAGATAGCTGAATGGAATTTTAGATCTGACTTAAAATTTGAACAAGAGATTTCATTTCAAAATATTATACGTTAGATTAAAGTTTAAAAACCGTGCGTTTTTAATACTGTCTACTTTTTTAGGGTTCTGCACCATAAGATACCTGCAGAGCATGCGAATTTCATGCAAACGTAATACCACAGTAATTTGTAAATCAAACATATTCATAAGGTAGTGTGTATTTATTTTGATTGGATTACAAAATATATCGGTGCCCAAACACATATTTTGAATGTACACTGAATTAAACAAGAGTTATGAGAAAAAAATTAAATTCCTCATATCACGTCTTTATATCATTGTCCTTTCAAAACATTTATTTGGGAACATAGATATTTTATAATACAATCGAAATATTCACATACACTCTACTTTAGGAATGTGTTTGATTTTCATATTATTTTGGTATAATTACGTTTGTATGAAAAACGCATGCTCCCGGGA
This sequence comes from Xestia c-nigrum, assembly GCA_916618015.1. Lineage (NCBI taxonomy): Eukaryota > Metazoa > Arthropoda > Insecta > Lepidoptera > Noctuidae > Xestia > Xestia c-nigrum. The sequence goes on along the minus strand of OU745261.1, from coordinate 11,157,818 downwards.
ATCCATTAGTAAACCTCCGCTGTCTGTCCGTCCGTCTGTCTTTCTGTCAGCGGGCTTTATCTCATGATCTATAATAGGTAGACAGCTGAAATTTACACAGACTGTGTATTTCTGTTGCCGTTATAACAACAAATAATAAAAAAAAACATGCGGGGTTCTTTGGGAACTGCCAGTAAAAGTGAAAATTAAGTCATCTATATCTGCTACGGGTTGTGCCCCGCGCACGCCTAAGTGGTGCTACGCCGTAGCAGATCGGGTACGAGTGCAACGAAGCGTTAAGTGACGGTTACGCGAGTTAAATAAAGTTTGTTCACCCAAAAAGTGCTGAACGCGCCTAAAGAAGTTTTTACTTCAAAAATATAAGGGGGCTCACTTAAACGTTGGTACGAAAACCTTCATGCGCGAATCCGACTCACTCTTAACCAGTTTTTTTAAATATGTTTTTATAACACCTTGGTTAACGTTGTTATTACAAAAGAGCTCTATTACTCTTACTGTTACATAATTTCGCTAGCTAAATACCAGCTTTTATCTTTATGTTTAATTCCAGCGTCTCGTATTAATTATTCTAAGCACACATGAAACTTAGGTACATGGATACACGCTCCTAATTTGTTAGACTGTCTCACAATATCTCAGAGTGTTACATCTCTTTTCCTAGCAGCAGCGATACATACCCCGATAATTAGTTTACCGCCTCATTCTTTGGTAATAACGTTACCAATTTTATTTACAGTGACTTTGTGACCTTTATTCGTTGCCTTCTGGGTTCGAACGTGACATACATTAAGTTTTGGTGGTTCTACGTGCTTCGGAATTACCCTTCCGGCGTTCACCTGTTGATTGTTCGTTTATGGTCAGAGGACCTTCTGCTACTGTATTAAGTGCGATTATGGATTGAAAATAATGATTGTTGGCATTGAGCAACAAAATGCGACATCCTTTATTATTGTTGGTAATGAATTTTGAACTAAAAGGAACGGTGCTTTAGCAACATTTTAATTCATTCTGTGTTACAGCATGTAAAATGTAAACTAAAGGAAGATTTTCTGTTTATACTGTAAAGCTGATACAGCTAAATTTGTAACAGTACCCGCATCGTCATTTATCTTTGGCTTTCTAAATAATGTCTAGACTATCCCGAGGGCTATACTTACTCGAAACAGTTTTGGCGTAGTTGCAAAACGTACGACCAATATATTTGACAAATATTCGGGAAAGGCGGTAGCAATATTTAGGTTTAGGTTAAAAGAAACTTTATTCTCAATAAAGACAAGTGTCACTTGAGAACAATACCAAAATATAAATTACACATTGTTCGTCTTCATTAATTACAACTTACAAACTAGACTACACCCATTCAATGCCTTCATTTCTCTAGAAGTACTCGATCAGCCATTATGAACTCACTGAGTTGAGTTTTGAATGCACTGAATGAGTGCAGATTTCTTATACTAGAGGGTAATCTATTAAAAAGCTGTGCTCCTTCAAAAGTCAGCATTTATTTGCCGTAGTTCTAGTTTTGGGTAAAAAACTTGCTAGACACCATCACGTTAGGCAGAGGTTACATCTGCAGTACCCATTCATATTTCGCCAGACATGTTTAAGTCCCATTTCATAGGGGGCAAACTGATTATTGCCACCAACTGGGTAAAAACCCAGACTCCGAGGTTGCTACCGAGAAATTCCTGATGAAATACCCAATAATACTGCCCGACCTTTTTTTTTTGTGGGCAGAGCGGGAGGGAGTGTCAGACTTTTACTGACTAAAACCCATCCATGTTCCTTCCTCGCCCTTTACGTTTCGGGGCCACGGTATCTCTTTCGAACAGTCCCGCAGCCCCGGAATACTGCCCGACCTGGGAATCAAATGCAGGACCTCATGTACAGCATCTTCGCGCTTGCAACCACTAGACTAATTACAAAAATTGCTAATGGTTAGCAATATCAAGTACGACCCGAATGGCGTAGTGGTAGTGACGCTGCCTTACGTTCTTAGGGTCCTGGGTTCGAATCTTGGTAGGAGCAAATGTTTGTGTGATGCGCGTGGACATTTGTTTCCGAGTCATGGATGTTTATATGTATAACTAGCGGACGTCACGCGGTTTCACACGCGTAATTCCCGTTCCCGTGGGAGTACGGGGATAAAATATATCCTATGTTACTCGTGGATAATGTAGCTTTCGAATGGTGGAAGAATTTTTAAAAACGGTCCAGTAGTTTTTAAGCCTATTCATTACAACCAAACAAACAAACAAACAAAGTTTTCCTCTTTATAATATTATTATAGTGTAGATAAGTATGTTTTTACAGACAAAAAAGTGTGTATGTAGTACTAACTATTTAGTGTCCACGACACAAGCTTTGCTTAGTGTGGTACTAGGTGGCGCTGTGTGTTAATGTCCAGCGATATTTATTTTAAATAATTCCATGGCTCCTTTATATAATCACTAATGAATGAACTCCTTATTCTGGCTCACTTCTCCGAGCACATTAATTACTAAGTACACTAAGTAAGCAGCGATAATAGTCACATGATATAGATTAACTGCAAGAGAATGGAACTGTCGTATAACCGTTATATCAAACGTGTTGTTAATTGAGCTAGCGAGGATAAACATTTGCTTTTGCCTAATTGAAATTGACACAAGGTAGAATGGATGATTTGCGTCGTAATTGAAGACAGCACTTATAATTGGATGGTTGGTATTACTACTACTACTATTTGTCGACCCGAACGGCGCAGCGGTAGTGAGGCTGCCTTACGTAATTGAAGACGGCACTTATAATTGGATGGTTGGTATTACTACTACTACTATTTGACGACCCGAACGGCGCAGCGGTAGTGAGGCTGCCTTACGTAATTGAAGACGGCACTTATAATTGGATGGTTGGTATTACTACTACTACTATTTGACGACCCGAACGGCGCAGCGGTAGTGAGGCTGCCTTACGTAATTGAAGACGGCACTTATAATTGGATGGTTGGTATTACTACTACTACTATTCGACGACCCGAACGGCGCAGCAGTAGTGAGGCTGCCTTACGTTCTTAGGGTCCCGGGTTCGAATCCCGGTAGGAGCAAATGTTTCTGTGATGAGCATGGACATTTAATTTTGTTTCCGAGTCATGGATGTTTATATGTATAATAAGTATGTATTTACAAACCAAAAAATATATATCAACTGTCTGGTGACCACGACACAAGCCTTGCTTAGTGTGGCACTAGATGGCGCTGTGTGTAATGTCCAGCTATATTATTTATTAATTTATTTACTTGTTACTTTGATAATATATAAAAACATGTCGGTGATATTATCAAATGTTTGTATGTGTTAATAGCCGTAATTGATAATGTTGATGTGAATAATATGCCATTTGTGAGAGCAATATTTAGATAATTATGCGGGAAATGTGAGTGTACAATATTCTTCGGCCTACCCCTTCAAGTAACGGGATAATGACGTCTAAAGTATTAAAAATAGGACGTGGGTCTATGATGCTTCTTGATTTTGATTACGCTCGTGCCGTAACCACTACTCAGGTACGCTTGATATGTTGGGCATTGCCGAAAGTCGCTGCTACACAAGTAGCTTTGCAGGATGCGAATTTTCACACTTTTGTGGCGTTAGTGTCAAGCTTGACTATGCTGCGTTGTCCTGACGTACCTCCAGTGATAAAATGTTTAACATAAAAGCCAAGAGCCTGATCGAATCATAAGTATTCAAAAGGCTGGAGGCCTTACATTCTAAGGTCCACGTTCACCAAAAATATGACACTCTGATTACCAAGAAGAACCAGCTGTTTAAAGCGCATTTTTGTAGGGCAACATGTCCCTTGAACAGCTGTTTTAGATGATCAAACTGTTATCTTTTCGGTGGACATGGACCGAAGCACCCACAGGACAGTCCGACCAAGCAGACAACAACGAGCAAGTCATTCACAAAATAAAGTATCTATACTAATATTATAAAGCAGAAGAGATTGTTTGTTTGTTTGTTTGGTTGAACGCGCTAATCTCAGGAACTACAGGTTCGAATTGAAAAATTATTTTTGTGTTGGATAGTCCATTTATCGAGAAAGGCTTTAGGCTATATAAAATCACGCTACAATTATTAGGAGCGGAGCAGGAATGAAAAATGTTGCAAAAACGGGGTTTTTTTTTCCTTTTGTTTTTCTCTCTTATGTGACGCAGACGAAGTTGCGCGGGTCAGCTAGTCTATTCAATAAGTCACTAATAAAGTGGCCTGTAGTCACTCTTGATTTAGATTCAGTATTCGGTATAAAATCGTCAGACAAACTAGTTAATTGAACTGCAGATAAATGAAAACAGCAAAAACTAAATCAGGCTTAAAGAAATATGGCTTCTAAAGATAAACTGTGCTGCACCAATGAAACATACTGGACTATGTATGTTCCCTGTCGTGGGAAAATAGTACACATTTGAATTAATTAAGGAATATAATCAGCGTTAATTACTTATGCAAATTACGGCAGATATAGGCAATTTAGATAGCTCGCTTAGCTACGGAGTAAATGTGTTGGCAATTAAATTATGTAGTTTCTAATTAGCTTTTACGTAATTGACGATTCTAATGAGGCTGAAAAGTGTTAATATAAAAGTGATTAATTAAACCACTGTCTGGTGAAGCTAACTGTATTTAGGATTGAGTCACAACATGACCCACAGATTCTCTACATCTACACTGATATGAGAGGAAAATTTTGTATTTTTGTGTGTGTGTGTGTATCATCATCATCATCTTCCTGCCCTTGTCCCATTTTATTTGGGGTCGGCGCAACACGTTTTCTTCTTCCATTCTCCCCTGTTAGACGTCACGGCATCATTTACTCCTTTCTCTTTCATATATGTAATGTTTTCTCTTTCGTGCATGTTTGTAACGAATTAACTCAAAAACTACTGAGCCAATTTCAAAAATTCTTTCACCATTGGAAAGGTACATTCACCCTGAGTAACATAGGCTACATTTTATCCCCGTACTCCCACAGGAACAGGAAGTACGGGGTGAATCTGCGTGGCGTCCGCTACTTAAAAATATATTTTTAATAATATGGTTATTTTGAAATCATCATTTTTTAAGACATCATCTTCTGCCTAGCATTTTCCCAAATACGCTGGGGTAGGCTTCCAGTCTAACCGGAATCAGCAGAATTTTACATGGAGCAACTGCCTATCTGACCTCCACAAGCCAGTTAGTACTGGGTAATACAATTTAGTAAGACTGATTGTCAGACTTTCGAGCCACTGATACCTGTAACGACTGGTGAATATCTATCGATGACAGACGCGATCAACGGCTTCATGTGCTTTTCGAGGCACGGAGGAACCTTGGTATGTAACGTCATGTCGCGAGCGTCACTTGCCAAGACCTGGACCATAAAATAGCAATCGTTCCTTAATTTCTCATTCTATAGCATCGCGACTTTTCTATCAAAAACTAATCTACAAAATACCAGGAAGTGAAGGGTGGCTCATACCATTTTCATTCACGAAATAAATCAACGAAATTAAAGAAACCCACAAACTGTTACGTATTTCAGACGGAATCGAATCTTGTCCTGATTGTGCACATGATTGAAATACAGAAATACATCTCGAGAGCTCCACGTGTATTTATCTACACGTGGTACTGACGGAAATTTTCCTTCTAAACATACCTACGCAAGTTACTAACAAGCTTCTCTAGATGTTAATTATGTATTTTGTAACCTAGCCCCAAAAACATTTCTCAGGTCCAAATATTTAGCAAAAGCAATTAGAGATAAATAAACACTGTTTAAAGCTTTCACCTAACACTGTTATTAGTTAACTCGGGAGCTCAGAATAATTGATAATCTCTGAAGATTTATGGACTAATGCAACCTTCACCACCTGGTGAAAAAAAAATTCCAAAGATCCGATTAAGGCCCAGTGCCCACTATCGGCATCGGCACGGCTAAGGATTTTAGGTGATAAAAAGCATTCTACACTAAGTTCATGGTTATAAAGTAGAAATTTCCATGATATATGATCGTAGTAACAAAAATACCGCCTCGGTATGCTTGAGGCTACTGCATTGGAAATTTCTACTTTATTACCATGGCGCTGGGCCTAAGGCGAGTCGCACGGGACCGGTCATGTGGCGACACTTGGGGGAGGCCTATATCCAGCAGTGGACGTCTTGTCCGTCGATGACGGAAGCTATCCCGTAAGTGCAATGTAAGTTAAGCAAGAAACAATCTCACAGTACGTTCAAGGGACCTTTGAAGCAGAGCCTACCTTGATTATTCCAGTCGCAAAATTTAATTTATGTTCCGGTTTTCAAAGTTATGAACTCTGCATGTCAATAAATTAGGTGAGATATTCATAAATGAACTGTGAAATATGAACTGAAGCGTTGCGAACTTCAAAAGGATGGTAACATTTTCTGTGAATGGATTGCATGGCAAGAACCAGCTTTCGAAGGCCTTAATTTATTTGTTAAAAAAAGGCCGAAGTGTACTCATTAGTGCACACATTTTACCAGACTCTGTAAACCCCAATAACACTTTGCCCAACCTGGGAACCCAGCCGGGCTAGCATGGGCAGGGGATAAAACTTTTCTCCACCGGTTATTTCCACTGACAAGGGACAAGTCAATGGAAATGACAGGTGGAGAAAATTTTATCCGCTGCCCATGCTAGCCCGGCAGCACTTCATGTTCGACAGTCGCACGACCGACCACTACAACAATACTTACTACTAAACCCAGATTAAAGATAATATGGACAACAGATTGGTATCTGTACGAGTTTCGATTTGTTACTATATCTTTGCCCAAAGAACTACTTATATTCTGCGGCAAAACCAATAAATCAAAAGAACACTACCGCAGCACGATAAATTATTTATAGGCAAATCCCACAGATAGGTACGTATATTAAATTTACATATTCCAAACTATTTTCAAGCTTTTACGGCGTGTTAGTTGTTTGCATATTTATTTAAAATTGCTTTCGACGTCCAATTAATATGCGATTAATTACTGGTGACGTATTACCGCGTTTTTCAATGCAAATAGAAGTCACTCGCATTCATTTTCAGACGGCTAGCTATTCAGGCGTGCATATGCGCCTGAATATCAGTATTTTATATAGTAAAATCTAGATTTATGAGACGTTAGCAACCCAACCTCCTAATATTACTTATAAGTCGGTGGCATATATGTAATCTATTTCCCAGAAAAAAAAAACAATACCGGAAAATTGATGCCAGAATGACATAATCCTTTGGATTGCAACATATCTGACTTGTGAGTCACCATATTTATATAATACTAGAGGACGTCACGCAGTTTCACTCGCGTAGTTCCAGTTCCTGTGGGAATACAGGAATAAAATATAGCCTATGTTACTCGCTGATAATGTAGCTATCCATTGCTGAAAGAATTTTTAAAATCGGTCCAGTAGTTTTTAAGTTTATTCGTTACATACAAAAATACAAACATCCAAACCATCCTCTTTAAAATATTAGAAGAGATCATACATGATAGTCGCCAAGAAAGAGGGTGAGATATCATACATGTAATACAGGTATAGATATAGCGACATACGTCCTTACGAGGGGAGACCAACCCTTCGCAATATAGCAGACATGTCTGGCTCGACTGGGAATTTTACTAACAGGAAATATCGATTATGCATACAGGAACTGGATACAAAGAACATGTTTCATTCGTGAATACGAAACATTGCTACAAAATATGCACTGCCGAGATCACTGAAGGTCAACCCCTTTTTGGACCTTATTACTTATGCCATAAGGGTGAGAACACTGGCGGAGGAGCTCGTGGCTAAATAATAACAGCCACTCGAGCCGATCTTTAGGTTAAACCGTGATTGCCTAGGTTGGTCTGTGGATGGGTGACCACCCTTATATACCGAGTTTCTTCCGTGCCTCGGAAAGCACGTTAAACTGTTGGTCCCGGCTGTCATTTGTCCATCCTTGGCAGTTGTTACAGGTAGTCAGTGGCCCAAAAAATCTGACAACCAGTCTTACCAAGTGGTATCGTATTACCCAGTATGAACTGGGTTGTGGAGGTAAGACGGGCAGTCGCTCCATTTAAATTACGGGTATTCAGCTGCATCCGGTTAGACTGGAAGGCGACCCCAACATAGTTGGGGAAAGACTAGGCAAATGATGATAATGGTGAGAAAACTAGCAGACCATTAGTGAACTAGGTAAGGTAGTAGTACCAAGTCAAACAAGTATATTCAAAGCAACATTACAAGTTTTTAAGTTCGTCTTGTCGCACCAACTAGATACTGAACCGACTTTAAATACTGCCATTAAACTACACAATCTGACAAAGCTCGGAATACTTTTGATCCGGGTTAATAAATAATTTTATAGTAACCCCAAGCAAAGGATAATATTTCTCCAGAATGTACTACCGAGTTCACAGACGGCCTGCTTTTCACCCTTATGTCTTATGTCATAATTAATAAGGTTAAAAACTGGTTGACCGTCAGTGAACTAGATATTACCAAGATTGTAAACAACAGTGACAATACAGCCGATTGAGAAATTAATACTGTTTAAGAAGAAACACAATATGTGCACAAGATTGCACACACAGCGCTGACGTAAACCCGCTTCCCGTAACAATCCAACATGGTTTCCAATAGCTTGGTAATGAAAAACGTAGGATAGTGCACGCGTTAACAAAACGTTGTTATCGTATAACAATATATTGAGAAACTAAGCAATCGCTGCATCTTGCAAAGCGAAGATATCGCCTTCCAAGACAAAACGACGGGTTTCTTTTTAAAATATAAACACAGGATAAAACCACTCTAATCAAGTCGGCTTCTCTTCAGAAAAAGGAGATTCCAGTGTAGGTACTAACAACAATCTTGGGCATTTCTGGACTATAAGTGACCCATTTAGTATCAATTAAGGTTCATGATTCATGAGAAAAATGAATTACTAAATGAAAACGTTCTCGGCGAAAACCCAGCCTGTGTTTCCAAAGGGTTGCCCGGAAAAGCCAGTTCACTTAATTTTGCTTAAGTTCCACTGGGAGATTCCAGTGATCTTTGCGATCTTGGGAATTTGTGGGGTTTAAGTAGGCCTTTTAGTCTCAATTAAGCTTCTGAAGGAGATAATTATTCATGAGAAATATTAATTGGTAAATGAGAATGTTTACGGAGAAAACCCAGCCAGGTTTTCCAAGAGTTGGGGATGTCAGAAAGCAGTTTGCGATAATAAAAAGTCATGAGTTTGTATGCTTGGTAAGACTAATTACGAGAAGCACAAACAGTTCTTTTGAAGAGGGCTAATTCAAACTTTAGGCTGAGAAAAGGGAAAAAGAGGTTCTTCGAAGAGTTTTGAAAGATAAAAGCTACAGATGTAAACGTTGTAAGTAGCTAATTTAAGTTCTGCTTATCTTTAGTCTCACCCTAGGCGCTAAGCCGTAGACTGTTGCTAAGGCTGCAGTAGTAGGTATTAGTAACTACGGTAGAAGAGAAAATGGTCGATTGATCGTGATCCGTCTGTATCACATAGGTATCGTATTCAATTTTGAATCAGTCTATTATCTTACTAATACTATAAATGCACAAAGTTTTTATGGATGGATGATGAACGGATTTGGCACATGGATAGTTTATATCATAAGTATAAGCTAGTACAGTGAGATATAAAGCACTTTTTCGTCTTGGTTAACGATTTCTGTAACTATAAAACATATGAAAACGGGTATTTATTGCGAACTTAACACGCGCACGCCTTCACTTTGCTGTCGCGGTACCTCCAATACTTCAGTCTCCCCGCGACTGAGGTCCTACTCCCTACGTTTTGTCCATACGGACGGATCTATCCGCGTCTCTCACACGCACTCGTCTGCAGACGTGCGCGATAGAGACGGATAGATCCGTCCGTATGGACGAAACGTTGGGGAGTAGCGCCTCTGAAGTATTGGAGGTGCAATTCGGTCGAAACAGGTAAATTTGCGATAAAAACCCGTTTTCATATGTTTTATAATGTGTTCTGATCGTGAAAGTTTAAAAAAGAGGATTTCTGTTACTTCTATAACAAAATGATTACACAATAATCACAATTCTCACTTATATCTTCATCATTTCTGAGATAGCACGCGATATGTATGATTCATAATCCCACAACAATCTCAAGAAATCACATTTACATAATGGTTTTTGTTCCAGAGATTACTGATAGCAGTGATAACCCAATATCGACTCCTACAGAATCTCCCACGCGTCTAATGTAAGGCCAGTGTTATGTTTTTCTCAGAAACACGTACCAGAATAAAATTATATGATCATATCTAACAAGATTGCGAAAGTATTTATCCTTTGATTTTTTCATTCGCCCTTTGTACATTAATGGAAAATAAATTACCTTTCCCGGCTTACGTGCTCACTGCCCACCCATCTTTGTTATGAAGTCTGTAATACGATCTCCGAGGCTATTACTGAATAGAGTACCTACCTCTATTCCTCAAACCCGTTGGTCTATTGTTTAGACAGCTGAAAGCCTCCCAACTTCTTTTGATCCATCAATATGGCTACTGTTTTTTTAACCTTTACATTATGAAAAAGTTATAAAGTTGCGGTAATGGTTTCGGTCGATTTTGTTACAGAAATATCAAGTAACGTTTAAAGAAATCTTGTTAACAAATTTTGAGAAATGTATTTTGTAAAATAAAGAAAAACATGCGGGGCAGTCTTTGGGGACTGCCAGCAGAGTGCTACGAGTGCTACGAATCGTTAGGTGACGGCCACGCGAGTTTTATAATTTTTGTTGATGTTAAGACTACAAAGGCTATATTTATAATTTTGACCTTCATTAACTATTTAATCTCTTGTCAAGGTTCGTCGTTTATAAAGAAATATTGAAGTAAGCAGCTATTACAGTACACTCGCAATTTCAGTTGGTAATACAAAAGAGATATAACATGAGAATAAAACGTAAAATAAAATATAAAATCTTAGAAATAATCCAGCTCTTGTTGTTAAGTAGCAAGTCATGTAGCTAGTTTAAAAGCTAGAAACCACCTGTGGAAATAATGGACGCTATTTTTACACCGTGCACTCTCTATCTTTATACTGTTTTGCAAAAATCATAAGATTTTCGTTTAGATCTCGGTAGGAACAAGGATACTGCCCAGTCGGTGTTGGTTTGGGGAGGAAGCGGAAAGGTAGCCATTTGTTACGTTTTTCAAATTGGCAGGTCGGTTTTAGGTTGTATGTTGGCTAAAATATGATTACAATATGGCTTTACAGAGTCATAATCATTAAAATCATCAATACTACAGTTTGAAATTCAAGTAGTCCTATGGAATTACTTGTTCAAGAGATAGCCTTCAGACTTTTTGCAAAGATCATTAGCAGTTGGTTAGTTGGTGCACCAAAAAAAAAATGTTTATCGATTCCATATTCAACAACAACAGTGGTTACTGTTTCGAACAACACAAGATATTCCAAATACTACGTTAATACAATGGTGGATGAACCACAATTCCATTTAAACGAAATAAATATACGAAGAAACCTGACTAGACCAGAACCTTTGTCAGATCAGATTGCTTGGTGGTTACAATTTGTTAAGCGATTGGCATTCGCTTATCATTAGATTAAAACCCCCGACACATAGGGTCATTATGTCAGGTATGTATATGATTCTACTAGCCAAGCCCTATAATTTGATATCTACCCATACTGAGTGAGTTGTAAAAAAATGTAAATCAACATTTTGTGGTGGCGGACATCTTGGATTTGAAATTTATTCTAGCGTCTATAGTATTCTACTAGTCAAGCCCTTTCATTTGATACCAATATTGAGGGTCTTGTTGAATAAATATGTAATCCGCCATTTTGTGGCGGCGGCCATCTTGGACTGGTTTTGGTAAAACATAGCTAAGAACACTCCCGATTAATTCACCTTTTACACAACAAAAAAAACAAAATCAAAATCGGTTCATCCCTTCGGCGGCTACGATGCCACAGACAGCCACACACAGACACGTAAAACTTATAACCTACTTTTGCGTCGGGGTTTAAAACTGAGAGCAATAAGATCTAAACCAAGTCGAGATCATAGTTGTTGGTGGAGATAAAATTCTACGAATTCCATAGAAATGGTTGCAGAAGAGTAGCTTTAAAACCTCTCCCTAATGCGCCACCACAACACAACGGTCATATAACTTTAAACACAAGAAATTACAACATAACATTGTCATGCTTGAAATTCCTTCTTTGACACAACTAACATCACTTAGTAAAACAAATGATTCACAAACATTTGGAATTAGAGAGAGACAGGATCAAAGTCCTGACTACATTGTCTGCATACATAAAATTGTTGGTCGAAGTTTCCAGATGTTTGCACAACGCCCTTTGGAGATGCGGAGGGCAATTGTTAACATTTGCATAACTAGCAAGGTAAGGCATTTTAACTGAACTTATGAGGAAATTCTTGCTTACTTACGGACAGTTTCTGGCAAACTATACTCCGTCTGTTAGGCTTTAAATGAGTATTCAAAACATTTTTGATCGTTTATTTTATATTAGCTGATGCCCGCGGCTTAGCTTACAAATTATATACTAAAACCTTCCTCGAGAACCACCCTATTCATTGGTGAAAACAGCATGAATATCAGTGCAGTTGTTTTTAAGTTTATCGCGAACAGATCGACAGACAGACGCGGTGGAGGACTTTGATTTATAATATGTATTGATTTGATTTCTTTTTCGTTCATTCTTCTTTCTTTTTGTTGTCTTGGCTTGACTGGTGACTTGACTTTACATACTTTAGGCCTGTATTTGCGCACAACAATACACACATATTTTGGCATTTACAACATCCTATAGAATACGGTTATCTACGCAAATGCCATTAATATTCTACTGCATTAAAGATAGATGAATAAATTGGACCTAGTCAAACAACAAACACTTGAGATGCTGGCAAATGTATGACGCGTTTAGCCTGAGTAAGCAAATGTTTATAGCGGAAGTTTGATATAAAATACTGAATGAAACATGGCTTAGTTATTTTAAAATTCTACATAAACAGTTCAGTTATGAAAACGAATATAAATAAACGACAAAACCTGTGTATAGCAACACTGATAGACGAAGCTCTAAACCGTTGAGTCTATATGGGCCTGCGCAGACGACGGACTTATTGGGCGTGACTGACAAAAAGTCTGCGAAAAATTTTGCGTGTTTAATTGTTTCACTACGTTTTGTCCACTATAAGGATCTACCATGGATCTACTGATGGAAAGGCTCCTACTGATCGCCTTTTAGTCGACAAAAAGGTCAAATAAGTAGTCAAATACATTAATCACGCAAAATTTGTCGCAGACTTTTTGTCCGTCACGCACAATAAGTCCGTCGTCTGCGCAGGCCCTAAAAGTTTGCAATATGAGTTTGCCGAAGCTAACATAGGAACTTAAGGATTTTTGAAAATTCATCCCAACTGGGGTAGAAACACTTGTCTGGGAAAATTTGAACAGGGTTGTTTATGATTAAAAACCAGTTTTTATTCAACCAAATAAAAATACACACACTCACGTTCCCAAATATGATCAATATTTTGGGAACGTTAAGGCGCTTGGACGAGCTAAATTAGCAACTCTATTTGTGGTGGTTCAAACTTCGTTTTGAAATGCTGTTAGAATAAAGTTCTAATCAGCTTGCACTACAAAGTGGTTGTCACGTCAGCCACTGCGGGCCAAATAGCGCGAAATGAGTGGTTTCGATCGATTTACAAAAAAACTATTCATTGGTTTAAAAAACTAAAACAGTATCATGCTAATATATTGCTTGGAAAATTATTTGCCAAAAAATCAGAATGATCGCATGCATATTAGTATGTTTTTTATTGTTTAAAAGACATTTTTAGAGATAAGTTCGTGATTTCTTTTTATTGAGCCAAATTAATTGTATTATGTTATCAAAACAGTATCATGCTAGCATATATCCTGAAGAATATCACATATTTTACTTTTAGTAATTATAAAACTCGCGTTTAGCTCATGTAATCGCCTTAATGTATTCCAGTATTTCCAGCAGCCTCCTCAATGTACTGATGTTCGTGCTTAATCTTATTAATTTAAAGGAAGGCAAAACATAGGTACTCAATGTTTATCACAGCCATTTAGCAAAACTCAAAGGGTGGCAACATGACTTCTTACTCCGGCTCCAACGTACCTCGTAAGCCTGTTTGCCTTGTTAAAATATGTAAGGCTCTTCGACTCAATATTGGATAATGTTCACACGTATTTTAAGCTTGTTAACTAACTTATCGTTTGCTTATGTAACACAAGGGGTTCTTGTAAGAGGTTTTTCGCTTCGAGAAAGGTAATAAGGACGATTACAACATTTCTCTCGAAATTCTTCGGTATTATTTAGGAATAAGCGAAGGTAATCCACGAAAAATTTAGTTTTATTCTTGTTTTGTAGATAAGAGGATAGTAACTTCTCGTTATCCTTGCTAAACCACAATAAGATAAAGAAAAAAAAACAACCCTGAAACAATGCCGTGAATACAACGCCAAAAAACTTTGTAGAAACCGACACAGCGTTTATAGAAACATTTACAGAATTAGTACGAGATACATTTACACTAAAACTTTAGCCGTCCCAAAAATTAACACGAACAAAGTTGCGAAGTAAATCTAGTTAGACAATTTCTTAAGTAAACCACAAACTTATAAGTTAGACTAACTAAACCCAACGAGATGCGACGCGGTGGTCAAAAGTAGACTAGAAAGATAATCTTTACACTAGCGTTAAAAATAATTACATTCAGTTTAAGCATAGTAAACAAAAAGCTCATTAACAGCGATAGTCTGTAAATGAGCTTTTTGTTTTATTACAGAAGAAGATAGAAGAAAAGAGAAAGAGAAGGAAGAATTCGATCAAGAAAAGTCTACGATACCATACAAATTCAGAGAAAATTGGTACCGTAGAGCGTAGCAAAACCACGGAATCGCCGAATTTAATTATTGTAAGAACAGTCTTATTTTCTGTAACGAACAACGGGCCTTATTTTGACAAAGAAGTAATTATTTCATAAGTCCATATTGACCAAAGTCGCCGAAATAATTGTTTCCTTTCTCATTTTCTTTTTGTGTTTGTTTTCAGTTATTATTTTGTAACGAAACTTGGTTTTAAATGATGTTATATTTTTTGTTTTGCGACTACAGAGGTAATATTATTCAGAAAATGAAAGCTTTTCTTTATTTGTAAGTTGTAACTAGTTTACTCCTGTGGTTTCTCCTACGTGGAGTACCAGGATAAGAAGAATCATATGTGTTAATCCTGATATAAACTATCTGTTTGCCAAATTTCATCCCAATCCGGGCAGTAGTTTTTGCATGAAAGTGTAACAAACATCCATCCATCCATTCATCCTAACAAACTTTCGTATTTACAATATTAGTAGGATATTCCTAACTGCGAAAAATATCCTCAGTCCTGCGCTGAAACTGGCTCTTAAATCCTTAAGACAAAAAAAAAACACCTAATGAGAGGTTGTCTTTTTGAGAATTTAAATAGAACTAGTTCCCAATAACTCGGTAGATGGCGTTGAACTGACTACGTTACTAGGTGCCAAAGCCGAAACGTTTGAAAAACACACGTCACATACGCTCGTTGACTGACACTTTCGTTTGCATAAGCTTCCGAATATAAACATTAGGTCCAAGTGAAATTATGTGACGTTCTGTTCCTTACAGTAACATACTGAGATCAGCGCCATCTAACCAGCAACTAGGGAAGAGTTGAAATAGAAAATCCCCCATTGCAAAACATCATGAATACATCACTCAGTATTTCAATTAGAACCATGAGAACATTGACAGCCTCCAAGTGTCAATTCTCATACAGTTCCCTTATCAGATCGTGTAGGGACTTGACATAAATACTATTAGTGTTAGGATATAGCGATGAGACGAGTCTAACTCCCACTTATTGACGAAGTACTTGCTATTTAGATCCTAATCTTTAGTGTGACTGTGATCTAGACAGTGTCATAAATGGACCTTGTTTTATGAGTGTGGGAGAGGAGAATGTGAGGAAAAGTCTGTTTTGTTGTAGGAGGGATTTGTTCGGGAAATAAGGCGCTGCTAATTCTCCTGTGAAAATGATTATCGACGTTATAGTATTCTTTGCGTGTCGATACAAATCTTGAGTCGGGCCGGAATATCACTGCGAGTCTGACACTTTGAGGATCTTGTACGATATACAAGACATAACGTAGCGTTCCATGGGTTGTAAAACGGCATAGTCAGCTATGAATCTCCACCATAAGAGGTAATGCTGGATTTCGCCGAAACTGTAATAAAACTAAACTTATAGACTGAGGCTACATCAGGCAGCGATTTGCGATGCGACTGGAAGAGCGAAACGAGAAAAACATGGTATGGCTACATTACAAGCGACATTTCGGCGTATTTTCTAATAAATTCGCTTCAATTTCGCTATGTTGGTGTAGCCGATGCCGTGATTTACAGTAATGTTGTTCCGATCGCATAAAGAAATCAAAGATCGCTACTAATATTTGATGTACAGTGTAGCCATAAACGTGAGCATTCATATACTTGTTTTAATCGCTCATGTGTCGCAAGTCGCGTCGCAGCCTAATGTAGCCTCAGCCATATTGTCACTTATCTTCCGTGACTATTTACAATTTTGAGCTCGATATGTTGACGCTGTTGCAAGCGCCATGATCGCGGGTTGACACCGTGGAAGCTTAAAACAGTGTTTGAGTAATAAAACTTTTCACCAAATATATTTTTGTTATTCAAACCCAAAACTCAAACTCAAAGCATTTATTTCAACTAGACCATTACGGCACTTTTGAATGTCAAATTACAAATTAAATCAAAGCTACAGTCACAGTCACAAGGCATAATAACTTGAGAAAGTACTGTAGTTGCCCATTCCCTAGCGTAGATCTCTATGGAGAAGAACGGGCAAGAAACTCCATGGACACTCTTTTAAATCAATATATTGTTACAAAATCTTGGTTACATCATTCATGTGTGATTATACATATATGTGAGAACGATGTAGAAAGACGTGCACATTAAGAGCGTCCAGAGAAAAGATTAAATCAACAGTGTAAAAAAAAAGAAATTAAAATTAACCATGGCAGCTAAGAGATGACCAGTCCCAACTGACAGCGCCCGTTCACGAACATGACGCATGTATCGGCGCCATTCAACTCGACCATATTGAAGGGAGCTAAATGACCCGACACACCCGCCACCATCAGCGAGACATTTGAGTGAGCATGACAATCTCTCGGCCGCCAAGGCATATTCAAGTCAAAAAAAATTGGTTGTCTGTAAAGTCGGTTTACGGACGATAGATTTACGTGATAACGTCATAATCATTATTTTATGTAATACAAAAAAGGGGGTGGAACGTTACTATGGAACGTTACTATGGAACGTTACTATTTTTCATGAGTGTTGCTGGTATTATCAATTTATAAGACGTTATCACGTCAAAATGACGTGTAAAAGTGTTTGAGAAAACCTACTTGCTGAATAAATATCATTTATCATTTATCATTTATCATTTATCATTTATCATTTGTGTTTAAAAAAAAAGGAGGTGGAACGTTAGATGTATTCCCGTTGTCCCCGTAATCTGTGTCCCCGTCACGGGGATAACAGGACGTCAAATAATTCCTTACCGTTGTCCCCCTTATGTCACGTGGGCCACGGGGTGGAACGTTACTATGGCATGGAACGTTACTATTTTTCATGAGTGTTGCTGGTATTATCAATTTATAAGACGTTATCACGTCAAAAAGAAAAAGATAACTAAATGTAAATGGTGGCTTTACAGTACATAGAACTCACACAAATGTGCTATGCAGTTATATAATACTACGAGATGGAATCTATACAATGCAAGGATATTTTACAATCTTCTGCAGCTTCCACAATAACGTAACCTGGGAATCAGTTAGTTTGCCTATAGTTGTGGAGCAGGACCAGCATTGAGCCAAGCATTTTTATCATTAATGTAATCCCCCAAATTATAATATGCTTGCCTACATAGTGTGCGTTTTATACAAGATTTAAATTTCGTCTCATTCAGTTGTAGAATGTGAGGAGGTATTTTATTGTAACATTTTAAACATTGATATATATTGATACATAATAAAGAATGATTTACCCTAAACGGTTCACTCTCTTATTGTATTTTCAATGTAGGCAATGTCTGTGAAGTTAAATATTAAAGTAAAGATACCCAATTCACATTATTATTTGAGTAAGAAACGTCTTTCAACTTTTTGATAACAAATATATTACTGTCAATTTCAATAAGAGTGAAAGAACGAATTCTAATGAGATAAAAGTTAGAAACATTTTAGTAAATTAGACTGAACTTGAGTCAAGTTGTGGCACATTACGTGAATTGAAACGCTATGGAACGAATAAACTTTCTGACTTCTAGTGAACTTTGATTTGTGACAGGAGAAACTTTTGTTTTTTTTGTTCAATGTTTTCGTACATTATAATAATTTCAAATTGCAGCTTTGAGAAGAGCAATTTCGTGCGCTATTTCGATTCAAAATTTTAGAGCTAATGACTGTTTTTAAAAGTGTGCACGAAGCCTAGCTTATAACAAGGTTTCATAATAATAGTTACGTGCCCGTCAATATATTCAAATGGAACTTTTTCGTTTCTTAATTACAACTCCGTACGTAACACGATCTTAAACCAAGAACTATGGAGAACCCCACAGTTAGTTGTAGTGGAATTTTTCTGTCAGAGAATTAAAAGGTTACATAACAAACGTATAAATAATCGGTATTTCCATGAAGTCTCGAGCTCAACACAGCATGAGCGACGTCAGTAAGAAACACAAAGTCGTTGTCGAAAACGTTATTACATTTGTTTGACGTCGTTACGAAAGCGTAAACTGTGATAAATTTATCGATTCGCGAAAAGGGAATATCGACTGATAACCCCCATGCCGAAATATATGGCATCGTAAAATGCGGCTTGTTTTTATTCATCATAAAACGGCTTTCAATAGAGGAAATTAACTTGACCATAAAATGCGTATCTCGAGCGTTGTACGCGAAGTTCCCACATGTGATATTTTTAAGCCTTCTTTAGTTGGTAAGTAAGAAAAATATGGCGTAGTAAAAGTATAGGAGTCTGTTTTAACAATGTGTCGTTAGCAGCAATGTTTGTTTAAAATCAATGGTGCAAGCAATATGCTTCGTGTTAAGGCCAATGGCCACTTTGTATGCAGCGTTAGTAGCTGTGTCCATATTAGTGCTAAGTTAGAGCAGCATTTTCGTTTGCGGCCGATGTGTTGCATAACTGCGTACAATAACTATCATAGTGAGTGGTATTGTGTGGCATAGCTATTAGTTTGTACCACCATTGTTGTTGTGAGTAAGCCGACCAGATTGTATGCTATTACACTTATTGGTTTCATCATAATTTACATTAGGCTTGAGTGGACTTGATACATTATATCTAAGGTCCATGTTCACCAAAAAGATGACAAACGATTATCTTAAATCAGCTGTTTAAAACACATTTTTGTATGGGAACATGTCACATTGACAGCCGGTTTAAGATAACCAGACTATTATCTTCTCGGTGAACATGGACCTAAGTCCCTCGAACCTCTGACCGCTTAGCGTTAGTATAACCACCGTAGAAACGAAAGAGAATCGACAAAACTTCTGTTCATCATTGAATCGACAAAATAACAGAAAGCTCTTCGTGTATCTCAACCTCTACTTTAACTACTTTCGTGATATGATAATATGCAGCAAAATTATTACTATTTTACACATTTTTCGTGTTACATTGTTACTTAATAACACACTCAACACCGTCTCCCCGAGATGTTTTTTATCAAGAGCCGTGCAATCTTAACCAAGCTCGTAATTCAAACTTAAGGGTGTTCGAAGCACCGCAGTGTTCAGTAATTTAATTCTGTGTGAGTGCACTGTAAAAATAAAGTTTGTTTTACTTGAGTGCAATGGAAACGTTGATCGTGTGGCTTGCAGACTGAATGAAATTTGTTATAACATTCGGAAGCGCCCAGGAAAAATCCTTAATAAAATTTTATTAACAAATATAATATGGCGGAATGTTGGATTTTTGTGGAAATTAGATTTTATTAAAGTTAACGTCGTTAAATGTTAGTTTCGCAGTTTTGCGTTAGTTTTTCAACAGTAATTTGCAGTTTGTTGGTATGTACCTTTCTAATGTAAATTAACGTTGCATAGTTTTATCTTTTACGAGCTCATAAATGTCCCGGGATCATAATGACGAGATACAAATTATCCTATGTTATTAACTATCGATGTGCCAAATTTCATCCAATTCAGTTCAGTAGTTTTGGCGTGAAAGAGTAAATAACCTCCATACATCCATACAACCTCATAGATAGTAGGATATTCTTCAACAATGCAAGTTAACTATTAATTCAATTAATGAGCTAGGTCAGGATCCACAACTGTCGTACTAACGCATTTTCATCCTTTATTGGTTTCTTTGTCTACTGAATACGTTCAGCAGACAAAGAAGAACCAATAGTTCATCATGCCTTACTGGTACCAGCCAGGGACCAATCATAGTACCAAGAATAAACAGCCCTTAATTACGTTCAAATAAATGTCACTTTCCGATAATTTTATTAAAACGACTATACTTACCCATTGAATGAACACACTGAAAACAACCCACCAGTATTATAAAGAGATCCTGTGTCTCTTTTCATGGCCAAAACCATACAAAATCCTGTAATCGTATTAATTTCGTCAATTGGAACGTTATTCATGAAAGAAAATGAAAGTTCGGAAATGTTTCAATAGACTGTAAAGCTGACATCTATAAACAGTACTAACATAATAAATAATAAGCAGGTATGTACTTTGCACGTGGCACAAAATTGACAAAATAAGTACAAATTGTCAAATAGAGACGGCAGCACGTCTAAGCACGTGGTAAGTACGTTGATTATTTCCGCCAAAGTCTCATTGTAACAAGTCTATAACAACCTTCAAATAATCATTAACACTAAAAACGGGAAAGCAGCGGTAGCCCTGGTGGCGCAAGTCATGGGTAGGAACCCAGACAAGCGCATTACTTTGAGATATGTATTTCATCACCACTGCTCTCAAAAAACATTGTGAGGAAACCCGCATTTCCAAGAACCGATTCCAAGACATGTGTCATCTACCAATCCGCACTGGGTACGAATGGTGGAGGAGGCGTGTGTCCCAGTAGTGGGAACATTAATGTTGTGATGGTGACGAAAAACGGGATATTTCTTTGCCATGTTTACTGTTTGTTTTGAGTTCCCGATATTTCGGCGCTGTTGCATGTATATCCGTGATTATGGTGCTTGCAACAGCGCCGAAATATCGGGAACTCAAAACAAACGGTGAACATGGCAAAAACCTCGTTTGTGATAATGTTAGCCTAGTAACTACGTCAATCTAAAAACCTAAACCTTCAACTGAATCAATAGATACCTTACCTTATCTTATAACTGCGACCACCTACAGTCGGTTGTTCACAGGAATCGTTAACATATCAAGTTAGCAACTACCAACCAGTATCGAGTTGCAGTCGCTACTCGGAACTGTCCGCGTTCGTTATTTGAAATAGTTGACAGTAACAATAACATTATGATTTTGTTATGACTGGGAAGAATAATTACTTGAGTTTTGCGAATTTAATACGATATGTATTAGTAAGGTCAGTATTGATATGGGAAAAGAGATTTTTCTTCGGTATTAGAAAATATAAATTACTTGACTAGGATTTAACCGTTGCCTGGTTGAGGTCGGATTTTATTCCACGGGATACATCCATTATCCTACCCCAGGTTCTGTTCTGTGTGCCAAACTTCAGGCTCTTTAGTAAACTGATCCAACACAGGCGGATCCCGCGGGATCGGTTACCTAATGAATTTTAGAATTGGTAAACTGATCCCTAATTTTAGTATGATTTTTCTCATCTCTGACTTTGCACACCATTGACACCATTTCATCCTATTAGCTCTTAGCAAGTAGACTACTAAATCTAGCAGTATCTTGAATTTTTTTGATCATCAAATACCTACAAATACAAACAAAACTTTAAAAATATTCAACTCTTCTTATCTTTTAAAGCTAATTAATAATGGTTCAATTAGCTCGCCAACCCTCAATTCTATTTAGAAGAAAAACACAAAGGTTCCAGAACTTACCTTTTATCCGAATTCTTAAAATTAAAATCTTAAAATCTCAACGAATCACCGCTGTTTACTCTTTAGATAAAGATTTCACAACGACAATTTGTCCCGAAAATAGACTAAGTAATTTGACAAAACCTTTTTGCCCGTTCTACTTTTTACGAAAATAGACTCCAGTTTTGTCAAGAGACAATTTTCGTTTGAGAAAAAACTGGTCTCAAATACTCTTGCGAATTGAGGCGTAATTTCATCACAGGGCCCTGATCAAAAGAGCTTAGCTTAAGTAATAAAACAACGCTTTAGCATCTGGTTCAGGTCAATCAGACAAAATACTTGAAGCATTTTATTCCTATGTTGAATTTACTGATGAGGTAGTGAAGAATCCCAGACATGTTTTCTTGAATTCAAATCACGGTGGGACTTGTAGGAAACCAGCGAACCATACCAGAGCAATTCGTTCTTCAAGTTTAAATTGCTTTGTGGCAACGTAACTGTCCCAGGCCAGGTAGTGTCCACTCGTATCAACCCTGCTCGCTGCCCATTATGGCTTTCCAATTCCATTAATTCCACTAATGAGTCACACGGCTTTAATAACCCTCAACTGTTCTAATTGACTCCAGGTTTGTTAGAAAGTTAGACCGCTCGTGGCCTTCGACGTTTGTTACTCAGCAAAGGCCTTAAAACTGCTTTGATAACTTCGTAGCGAACCTCGGGGTTAATAAGATACAAAACTTTGTGTTATTATAATAAGTATTATGTATGGCTTGTCGGAAAAGGGTGCAATATAAATTCAGAAACCAACTAATAATGAAATGAAGTGGTTAAGTTGTTAAAAACAATCCTCTTCTTAAAAACCCCATTGCTTTCAAAAGTACTAAAATATAAAGTTATACCATCAAGTTTACAAAGTTCCACAAAGAACTGTAGTAAAATTCCCTCCAACGCGCTACGTAATAAAAGACTTGGCCATGTATGTATAAGGAGACAAAGTAAGAATCCAGAAAACTTTATAAGGATTGAAGTGCACTTGATTCCCTTTACAAGCACGTCACATCCTTTCGGAGAGGACAAAGGGGCCCGTTGACGTGACTCATGTCTAACGTGGACATCAGGAGGAAAATTCTCTAAATATTTTCATCCATTTTTTGCAATAACGGGTCAAAATAGACCCGGACGAAACTTCGCTGTTTCGGTTTCACTTCAACGAAAAACGCGAACGTTCTGAATACAAATAAAGAACAAAAGGAACGGCTATTTTTGGAAAAAGGACAAACTAGAAAAAAGGGGATGGAATAAAATTAAAAGATAAATACGCGAGCGGTCGCATGCATGTCAAGAGAAAACTGGAAGGTCGAAAGGAAGTTTGAGACAGACATTTTTCAGCATAGCTGAAATGTAAATGTCATTAAAGAAACGAAACGTAAATAAGACCCACAACTAGTACTCACTGGGTTTATAAGGTCAGGCAGTCGCTCCATGCGCAACACCAATATAAATATTTTCACGCTTAAATTGACGAATAAAAACCAATATCAACACGAAATTCAGATGAATCGTAAAAGCAAAATCCAACCGAATTCAGTTAAAAATTCCGACAATCCAAAAAAAGAAACGGATATCAACATAAACCAATATTTTAAAGGCTTCGAAGCATCGCTGAAGCCAATAAATATTTCCAATTCAGGAAGCCAACCCACTCGAAACTACGGTAGGCAATATACTCTTCCGTTTATCGATTTCGTTTTACAACGCAGTAAACTATCGGCCCACGAGCTATCATTCCTGTCCAGGGTATACCACGAATCATAACTCTTCGCCTGAATAACAAACAGATCACTGTTGTCTGTCACCCGAATGGCGTAGTGGTAGTGACGCTGCCTTACGTTCTTAGGGTCCTGGGTTCGAATCCCGGTAGGAGCAAATGTTTGTGTGATGAGCATGGATATTTGTTTCCAAGTCATGGATGTTTACAAGTATAATAAGTATGTATTTACAAACAAAAAGTATATATGTAGTATATCAACTATCTAGTGTCCACGACACAAGCTTTGCTTAGTGTGGCACTAGGTGGCGCTGTGTGGTAATGTCCAGCGATATTTATTTATTTATCTTTCAACTCAGATTATACACTTTTTCCCATGGGGATAGGCAGAAACCTGAGAACGCCCCATAAAAGTAGCATTAATAAGGATCGTAGCATTCGTAGCAGATTCTTTTGCTTGCTTCATACAACTCGAAACCTACCAGCTTCCAAACACTATACTGGAGTCAACTATTGCCAAAATTAAAACAATGTATTTAATTCAGTTAGGACGTGATTGCCCATACATCACTAAAACTAGAAATGGTTCGATGTACGGTTTTTTCAAAAACTATTAAAAATATGCACCGGACCGGTTTACCTGTTACAAATATTGACAATTCGCTACTGCCATACATACATGAGATTTAAGATTATTCTTCACATAATTTTAGTTATTCAATATCGGACGTATTCTGCCTTATCCAATACAGTAAATGTTATTTAACATCGACAAAACTGACGGGTATTACTAGGAATTTATTAACATTGATACCTTTTGACAACGGCTAACCGCCAAACCTGAAACAAATCCCTGTTTCTATCCAGTGCACCCAACAACGTGATAGGTCACTGTCAAAACTGTTAATCAGTCAAAACTACTTTAACAATAATTAACATTTCCTTAGAAACTTATTAGGTTAAGATTTTTTTTTACAACTGAGGCGTTCTAAAACAACATATATTATGTATTTATTTTTAAAGCAGAAAACGCATTTTAACTTCATAAAGGTTTTGACTAACACCAGTAAGAAGTGGTATTGACTGATTTTCTTTGCACAAAGAAAATCTTGAATTAATAAGACAAAACATTTTTCTTTTCGTTCCATAGACATCTGTCGACTCGTCTACTAATTAGCATCGACAGTGCTTCTCAGTCTTAATTAAATTGTGCCTCAGTCTATTCTTGAATGAAATAATATCATCAATTCAGTGTGCTTTCTTTGCCGTAATTGGAAAGCACCCAATAAAATAGGCATTTGAAAATGGCACCTAATTACGAGTACATGGGTATTTGAAAAGGTTTCCTAAAATTGACGTAGATTTTTGTTAAATATTCATCAGCAGAACTTTAAACATTGGACGAATATCTACGTCAATTCAAATAAACAAAGCGAAAACTACAGATTTCGCGTTAAAAAACACCAGCAAAAGTCAATTCGTATAGATACAACGATTTCGCGTATAGGTGTGAACATTTGTAAGAACATCATCGGTAAAGGTTTGTTGCTAGTTTAAGTAAATATGATGAGGCCGAGCCTTGTAAACATTCGAGTTGGAGCTGATCATAAATTTTATACGACCATTGTTATCTTAGTAGCCATCTCGGCAAGAATCCTAAAAGGATTCACTAACAATAGAAAGTATAATACAAGCTACCATCTGTCTTCAAATGTCAACGATAGATAAAGGATCTCAGGGTCTACGGAGTTGAATCTAACTGGGATTTTCTTTGTTGATACAAATTAGGGGTTATTTATAGATGGCATAGATTCTTGGCCATGAAATTATGGAGACTTTACAAAGGAAATCAGGTCATATTATGCAATGATTTGGAGTCAATTTGATAAAGTTTAACACAATAAAGCAGTGTCAATTTCTTTGGAATATATTGGAACCGGTCCTATATTGTAAAAGAACCCCATAACTTTTAGTAATAGATCCTTTCAAAGCCTTTTATGCAGATTTGCTTACAAGTCTATTATAAAATCAAGTTTGGGAAGTAGAACCACAAATCGTCATAGCAATAAATCACAGTGGGAGGTATCATAAAATTGATACATTTATGGTTTTTCCAACGTGATCAGTTACTTTTATAACATCAAGTCTGTAATCCCCGAAGAGGTAGGCAGAGGTATACTTACTTAAGGCGACTACATGAGCTAAACTAGCAACTCTATGTGTATTGGTAAAAACTTCGTCTGAAATACTGTGAGAATAAAGTTCTAATCAGCTTGCTACGTCGGTCGCAGCTGGCCGAATAGTGTGAAATGAACGGTTTCGATCGATTTACAAAAAATCTATGGATTAGACTAAAAAATATAAAACTATGATGCTAACATGTTGCTTGTAGAATTACTTGCCAAAAAATCATAATCATCGCACGTATTTTAGGATGGTTTTTACTCGTTAAAAGATTTTGTTGAGATAAGTTTGTGATTTTTTTTATCAAGGAATATTAATTGTACATAATATTATGTTTTCAAAACACTAGCATATAAGTATCCTGAAGAATATCGTATATTTTTCTAGTTTTGTTTATTGCACTGAATCATATTATGTACTTTCAGGCATTATAAAACTCGCGTTCAGCTCTTGTAGTCGTCTTAACAGTACACCCCTCATTTCTCCAATTATGTCCAAGTCCTATGCAATTAGGGGGTGAGCCTGTTGCCATCATCCGGTCTTAAATCCAAACTCCGTGACGGTTACTGACTAATTCCTGACGAAAAAAACCCGATAACAATATGCTCCAGACGGGAATCGAACTCAGGACTTCATATGCTCAGCATGTCGTGCTTGCGACCACTACACAAATAAAGCAGTTCCAGTAGCTCTTATATTAAAAAATATTCTCCAGACATAATATCCCAAAAAAAAACTGTTAGAATCACAAAAGATCCACCGCCTATAATCACCCTGAAAGCTACTTTTCATACACTTCAGAAGTTTGATTAATGATGCACTACTCACAGTACATCAAACACGAATAATACACCCCCCCTCTGGAACCACTTATGATAAATCAATAATCCTCCTTCAGAAACTGTATCATGAATGGTTTTCGTCATAAACATTGAGCAATAACTTCGGAGGTCTTTGAGAGCCTCTGCAGTTCTAAGTGCGTACGGGCAATCTATCTTGCATTTGACAGACGGAACGAAAATGTTTTTCTAATTTATGTTTTCGTTTCGAGGTCTGTTATCTGTCAATCAGATTCTTTCAGTCCGATAGAGGAAGTTTGGAAGAAATTAGCCATTTTGATGAGTAAATAATAAGGCTACTTACTTGTAATTTACAATGTTGAGACTAGTAAAAGGTGTCTCTATAGCTGTTAGAGTAGCGCTTTCAGTCACTCTTATTAAGGCGACTACATGAGCAAAATTGGCAACTCTATTTGTGGTGGTTCAAAGTTCGTTTGAAATACTGTTAGAATAAAGTTCTAATTGTTTGCAATACAAAGTGATTGTACACTGCGGGCCGAATAGTGCGAAATGAGTGGTTTCGATAATTTTACAAAAAATCTATTGATTGGACTAAAAAAATAAAACACTACGATGCTAATATTTTGCGTGTAGAATTATTTGCCAAAAAATCAGAAAGATCGCATGTATTTTAATATGGTTTTTACTCGTTGAAGAAATTTTTAGAGAAAAGTTCGTAACTATTTTCTATGCAATAAAATTAATTGTATTATGTTTTCAAAACTCATCATACTAGCATAATAATATATCCTGAAGAATAACACATATTTTTCCGGTGTTGTTTATTGCAGTGAAACATATACTTTTTTAGGCATTATAAAACTCGCGATTAGCTACTGTAGTCGCCTTAACCAGTGAAAACCAGCATAATTTATACAATACAAAATAACATCACACCTGATTTCCCATAGGGGTGTAGTAGTACACCGATGACTAACCCTTTTAAGTACACATATATCACAATTTTTTGATGTTATAAAATCCCATGTAAAAGAAGATCAGCAGCAATATAAGTGTCGATCAAACAACTGTAGTAACCAAGATTCCTACACTCAGTAATAACTATTCAAACATTGATCTGTGAGTGTATTAATAGAAATCAGTACTGCTCCTTAAATAAACACATTGGGCATGAATCCCATATCGCGTGAGAACAGGCAACTGGTCGGGGTCGGACTCAACAGACTATAAAACCTCTTTTTAATTTAACATCTGTTATTCCAAACCGTCTAGTGAAAAAAGTGGTATTCAATCAGTGAAAACACGGTCGATCAAGCACGTATCCAAACTTTTGGTTCGGGGGCGGGGGGACAAACATTGAAACCACCCTGTGAACTGTGTAAAAGTCGCTGTAACCACTGCACTATTAGTTACGTACTTCGCAGTGGTTATGATCCGGTTTATTATACTTAAGTCAGATTTCAGGGGGGATAAATCCCGACTACCCCCCTAACCCCCACCCCTGGAAATGGATGCCTGCACTCGATGATGGCAAAGACAAAACTTGATTGGATTGGTATTTGCCACCATAATCATATAATCATCTCTGTATCTGTGTAGCCTTTTCCCAACTATTTTCGACTTCCAGTCTAATCAGATTCAGCTGAGTACCAGTACTTTACATGGAGCGACTGTTGATCTGACTTCCATAAACCAGTTAGTACTGGGCTATACGATACCCCTTGGTAAGACTGGTTGACAGATTTCGGGCCACTGACTACCAGTAACGACTTTTAAAGTTATTGTCACTTGTTTAGAACCAGTAAGGTCCATGTTCACCGAAAAGATAACGGTCTGATTATCTAAAAACAGCTGTCAATGTGACATGTTCCCATACAAAAATGTGTTTTAAACAGCTGTTTTTAGATAATCAGATCGACATTTTTTTGGTGAATATGGACCTTAGTATTCTAAATAGTTTATCAGGTGATTGGTAAAATAAACCAGAATCATCTACAGCATTAAAATAAAATGAAATCGACGAACTTGTTTTTAATGCGTTAAAAACACTTTTTTGTTTTACAAAATCCTGATATGAGCATGTGATTGCACAGTGCACACTCGAATTGCAGTTGCCATGTTTGCTGTATGAATAAACATACAATTAATAGACTGAACACTACGTTAATTTTTAATTAAAATAAATACTTATTATCATTGCGGTAAATGTTCGGACATTTGTAAAAAGTACGGGCTGACTCTATTGACTTTATTCACCTACAGGTTGTAAGTGACCACTACAAGAATTCAATCTAGAAAGTACATTATGATAATTTGTTTTGTTTTTAACACTGTCTTAGGTCCATGCTCACTGAAAAGATAACGGTCTGATTATCTAAAACAATCGTCACTGTGACATGTTCCCATACAAAAATGTGTTTTAAGGCGATTACATGAGCTAAACGCGAGTTTTATAATTACTAAAAGTATATGATTTACTGCTATAAAAAAGACCAGAAAAATATATGATATTCTTCAGGATATACTCGTATGCTAGCATGATACTGTTTTGAAAACATAATACAATTAATTTGGATCGATAAAAAGAAATCACGAACTTATCTCTAAAAATATCTTTCAAACAATAAAAACATACTAATATACATGCGATTATTCTGATTTTTTGGCAAATAATTTTACAAGCAATATATTAGCATCATACTGTTTTAGTTTTTTAATCCAATCAATAGTTTTTTTTGTAAATCGATCGAAACCACTCATTTCGCGCTATTTGGCCCGCAGTGGCTAACGTAACAACCACTTTGTAGTGCAAGCTGATTAGAACTTTATTCTAACAGTATTTCAAACGAAGTTTGAACCACTACAAATAGAGTTGCTAGTTTAGCTCGTCTAAGCGCCTTAAGCTATCACGGTTCACAACTAAACAACGCTGTTGCAAGCGCCAGCATGATCGTACGCCCGCGATCATGGCGCTTGCAACAGCGTCGAAATATCGGGAGCTCAATACAAATAAAAATCACGGAAAATACTTACCTATCCCGGTGACATTCTAAGTTTTGTTTTTTATTTATTGCAAAATGGGCCTGCTCTCGACCTCGATCACGTTACTTCGTTGTTCTGGTTTAGTAGAGAGGTCTTAGGATTGATTCCCTGGTCGGGCTGAGTGTTATTAGGGTATTTCCCTCAGGATTTTCTCATTAATGGCATAGGCTCGTCTTCCATTAAGTAACATTGTTACAAAACTATCTTGTTAGGTATATAAAATATCTACATATTGTAACATTGCTTACTTCTATTCAAATTAAAACATGTAGAATAACTATGTCTTATAAAAAAATATGAACCGCATAGTTCCACATATTGTGGATTCACCCTTACATGGGACTTGGAACAAACATTTCTGGCAAAATGTGGGTGTACTATTAAATAGATACACTTCTGCCTTTTCCTTCAAAAATTACAGGCGTTATGTAGTATTATAATAACGATAAGTCCATTTAAATGACTTTAGAATATGCCTAACATTGTACCATGAGTGAAACAATGATAAACATTTTATTTATACCATATTTATATTCTATCATTGTTTGAAGGCTTGAAGGTCAGCTTAACCGTGGCAGGTCCACTAGCACAGATTAGTATACCTATAATGAAAGGCAATGTATCGAAAGCAATAAAATTATCACCTACCCGCCAACAATATTGTCATAGTCTGACTTCAACATAAACATATACAAATGTAGAAATACCCGATTGTATTCATTTTATGTATATTAGGATACATAAAATGTTACAGTGGTCTTATCAGAGTCAATGACCTTACGCTCAAATGACAATATTATGCGCACAAGGTTTCTATAGGTATCTACGTTACCGCGCAAAAATAAACAGACAGAAAAGATTGCGAACAATTTGTGAATGAAACGAGTTGTGTAGCTATAAATGATTTGACCCGGTGGCTGAAAGTGGAACTATCAACATCATTATGTGTCTTGAAGACATAAAAAAGTGAAGTCTAAGCATTATAATATAAATAAATAAATATCGCTGGACATTAACACACCGCGCCATCTAGTGCCACACTAAGCAAGGCTTGTGTAGTGGACACCTGATAGTTGATATACTACATATTATATACTTTTTTTCGTTTGTAAATACATACTTATTATACATATAAACATTCATGACTCGGAAACAAATGTCCATGCTCAACACACAAACATTTGCTCCTACCGGGATTCGAACCTAGGACCCTATAAACGTAAGGCAGCTTCACTACCACTACGCCATTCGAGTCATCGTCATTGATAGCGCTTCGTGTTGCAAAATACGAAAATAAAGAAGAAATTAGGATTGATATAAAGTACCGAAAAGCGTGTGCAATAATGCATCCATTCATTACGTACGATAATTATTTAACTTTTTCAAGGCTCTTAGGAAAGAAGGTGTCTGATTGGTCGAGCAATAGAAAAGTATGAAAGGAGGTAGACGACAAAAAATCTAATAAGTCCGCCAGTTCGATTATTCTTTTGTTACGTAAATCAAAAATGACGAAGATACGACGCTTTTAAAATTCTCAATACGTCACGCCTAGGTATAATTTTTACTTAGTTCTCACGTGACTCGAGTTTTGATACGTTTTATCGTTGTTATGTAATATTCATTGATTTACAAAAACAAAAAAAAAACGTGTCCATAATTTTCCAATACCCTAACCTGACTAAATAGTTTTGCAATTTTTTTATACTGTCGTCATGTAAGTCGGGCATTTTTTGTTCACCGAAAGTGTCGAAGTCATCGGGAGAGATGTCAGTAGTACATATCACTTTAAGACGGCAGACGGTCTATGTTAAATAAACACTAAAACAAAAAAAAAATTGGTTGCCTGTAAAGTCGGTATACGGGCGAAAGTTTTACGTGACAACGACTTTGAGTGGTAAAATAATTTTAATGTGAATATTCATTCGTATAGTAGGAAGAAGGATGAAATGAACCGGTGTGTATGCCTATCTCTCTCACTCTCTCTCTCTCGCTCTGTCTCTCTCGCTCTTAGGCGGGCTAACTGTGCTCGAGTGGAAGGGACGCGTGCCTTTCACTTTTTATGTCTGTCTCTCTCGCTCTTAGGCGGGCTAACCATGCCCGAGTGGAAGGGACGCGTGCCTCTCACTCGCTCTCATTGTGAGCGCATAACGTGAGCGGAGCGTAACGCAGTTTCTTGAAGTGTCACCCGGCAAACCAATTTATAAGACGTTGTCACGTCAAAACATCAAAAAACTAAAAAGATTTAACGTAAAAAGAGGCCAGAAGCGAACACAATAATCGTTACACAGCTGTTTAAGGCTGCGTAATATAATGTGGCCTTGGCCTCAGCGCCAATGGAAGATTCCTTTCATTCAGTGGATTACTTTGCAGTATAAATTATTTAATAGAGCTACTGACCACACTAACCGTTGACAGACAGGTTCAATCGGATTAC
The DNA here is from genome assembly GCA_916618015.1 of Xestia c-nigrum. Classification (NCBI taxonomy): domain Eukaryota; kingdom Metazoa; phylum Arthropoda; class Insecta; order Lepidoptera; family Noctuidae; genus Xestia; species Xestia c-nigrum. Next base: position 11,125,353 of record OU745261.1, on the reverse strand, counting down.
GCAATGGAGTACGATATCAATTTAAATTGCATACTTATGTTTATTGACGTTTATTGGTGATACAATCGGTGTTAAGCATTGAATACATTACATTTTTTAATTCTTTGTGGTCACATTGTGGTCGTGTTTTGTCGAGGTCAGTGTCCATCCATCTGCCTAGCCTTTTCCCATGTTCGGATCGGCTTCCAATCTACCCGAATACAGCTGAATACCAGTATTTTACATGGATCGACTGCCTATCTGACCTCCAAAACTCGGTCATTACTGGGTAATACAATACTCATAGGAAAGTACTACCTGGTTGTCAGACTTTCGGGGCCTGTAACAGCTGTCATAAATTACACATGATAGCCAGAACCAACGGTTTAAAGTGCTTTCTGACCCACGGAGGAAACTCGGTATGTTATGGGTGAACATCCATCTATAGCCAACCGAGGCAAGCGCAGCTTAACCTAAAGACCGCGAAAAGGCCTTGAGCTCCTCTCTGTTTGTCGAGGTCAGTGACATTTAAAGTAAAAAGAAAAACTTTCTATAAATGTATTATTTCGGAAAAGTCACGTTAGAATGTCAATGACCACACTATGTCATTCATTGGTATTAATTAAGTCTATTTTATGACAGTCCTTTACCTTGACACTAAATTATTACAACCTCCTTGAAAAAGGAAATAAAAATGTTAATATGCATCTAGTTAAAAACTGGTACTACCAGAATTTTCTAAACACATCAGAAATTCATCATACTTAAAAATGATGAGCAATCAACAATGCCACAGATTACATAAAATCAGTATTTTAAAACGTTTCTTCTAGAAAAAATATTCTAGAACAGTCCACTACTAAACATTAGCCTTGGCGGAACAAGGCCATTACGAATTATTATAGTTGTATCTATTGGATTATACCGTAATAATCACCACGCTTGATCTACTAATTAGTGATAGATTGAGGTCTGAGTTCTAGGAATATTACAGGCTGACAATAAAACGAGCTATTGTCTAAAAGTACAGCAACAGCAACCATTTTCGTTTAACAGTAACCTTATAAAAAAAAAAAAAAAATGACCATTTAAAAAAAGAACTGAAAAAGAATAGACTATTTGGAACGATTTATTCAAATGTAAACAGTGGATCAGATGGTGAGGATCGGATCAGAAAAGCTCTTTAATTGGTTTGATTATGTAAAAACAGCTGTTTAAGGGACATATTCCCACTATAACAAAGATGTGTTTTCAACAGCTGTTTTTAGATAATCAAACCATCATCTTTTTGGTGAACATGAACCTTAGAACATTTATAGTCAAAAATAGAAACAATCTCGCGGTATTCGAAAAACAATTCTACCTTAACTAAATACGTACTTTTCTTGTGGTGCAGACATGATCCGTGGAGGCGGCACATGCTCGCCGTTTGCCCCATGCGGGCGCTACCTTGCTCTAGTCGCCATCCTTGCGCCGCGCTGCCAGACGCTTCCGAAAGTTCCAACCGTCTACATCTCGATACTTATCGACACTCCATTACACTTCACTGGTCACCACTAGTCGTCACACCTAACATCTTTTGTACACTAAAAACACCGCAGTTGATTTAGTATACGGGCTGTTTTTTTTTTAATTTTACTTTTTTTTGGCTGTGGAAATTCCGTTAATTAGCCGTATTGAGTAACAGAATGATTTCATGGGCTGTGATAATATGTTAAAATTAATTGGTTCGTGTCATTCATTAGTTTTTTAATAATGAGTTGTTTTTTGCAGTAAAAGGAAATGCAGATAATGGTACGCGTATGGTAAATAATAATCTCAAGCCACAATAAGATGACGTCATTAAACAATAACACGTTTTTATCAGGCGCACGCCACCTAATTATTTATGAACTTCGCGCTGTATCTATTTAGCAAACTTCGCCTGTAAAACTCACATTTATTAAAAACTCGAACTAAGTAACTAAAGGAAAACTACTTCGAAGGCGTTTTTATACTTAGCTGAAAGAAAAACAAGAAATCGTATTTCTTGAAAAAAAAACAAGTAACCGCGTTCATGTCTCTAATTTAGTAAAAGGCTCTCAAGCGAATATTTCATTATATTTGTTTGAAAGAAAATATTTATATAGACGGGAAACCCCAACAAAATTCAGCACAGATTGTTTGCCTAGCCTACCCGCTCGAGTATGTCGACGAAACAACAGACCAACAAGACATCAGTTATGCAGATTTTAATCTTCTTAAAAGCGAGAGCGTACTGCGCAATGTATCGTCTTCAAGTCTTTTACTTTAATGTTACTAAGCTAGCGAGCTAAACGCCCATTAACACGGTATTTACCTCACATTTCAAAGATTAAACTATTTGTTTAAGGATGGTATTTAAAAGTACTTCAATTTATTCCCATTTCATTTACCTAATTTTGCCTGTGTTCCACCAAATATACTGAATGTGCACCAAAATATGTTCATTAAAATATGTCATAACGAGCATCTATTTAACAACTGTTGCAAATTTCTAAAAATAGTAATACACCTAATTTTAAAAACAAGCATTTATTTTTAGGGTTCCGTACCTCAAAAGGTAAAAACGGAACCCTTATAGGATCACTTTGTTGTCCGTCTGTCTGTCTGTCTGTCTGTCTGTCTGTCTGTCTGTCAAGACCTTTTTTCTCAGGAACGCGTGGAGGTATCAAGCTGAAATTCATATCAAATACTCAAGTCTATGGTCTCTTAGAGCTGTGAAAAAATCAAACTTCTAAGTCAACGCGATCAAAAGATACTCCCGTTTATGCCGCAAATTTTCGACACTCGCAAGGGAATCAAAACCTACAGGGTACTTCCCGCGAACTCAGAATCTTGAAATTTGGTACGAAGCAACGTCTTATAACACAGATAAAGGAAAAATTGCGAAAAGCATAAATTTTTAGTTACATCATATAATAAAAATATTTTTAATAATTTTAAACTTATTACCCCTTTACTCATGAACGCGTAGTGGTATTATATTGAAATTCTTAACAAATACTCAAGTCTATAATATCTTTAAGCTGTAACAAAATCAAACTTCTACGTTAACGCAATCAAAAGATACAGCAATTAAAGCCGCATATTTTGAAACTCGCAACTACTCGCAAGGGAATCAAAACCTAAAGGATACTTCCAGACGACCTGGAATCTTGAAATTTGGCATGAAGCAACGTTATAAAGTACACATATAGGAAAAATTCCGAAAATCTTAAATTTTTAGTTACATCGCATAGTATATTTTTTTTAATAATCATAAACTTACAACTTTTACTTATATACCTACAGGTTTGTACGGAACCCTCGGTGCGCGAGTCTGACTCGCACTTGGCCGGTTTTTTAGTTTTACTTCAGATAATGCACTGCAAAATGTATTTAATCAAAGTGTCAAACACCCTTGCCCAGTAGCACAACTCTCATGAAAAGATAATGCACCATTCCTGAGAAATACCGATTAATATAACATAACCTTAAAACACTTTATATTCCCCCTAAAAAGCGTACTCGACGGAGCCCCGTATTTCCGAGTGCAGGGTTTAAAGGAACCTAACTAACCTAACGGGGGGGTGCCCCAAGTTCTGATTATGGGGGCAGAGATACTTTCGTATGTTCAGTTGACAATACTTCGAGACATTACAATATCGCGAGAAAAAACAATAAATATTTTGTGTAACATTCAGGAATATTTGGTGCACGATCAGTATTTTAGAAATGCATACATAGATGTACCTTTAGATTTTTGGTGAACACAAAAGTATTATCCTTTGTTTAAGCGAATTTTAACCTTGCTTTTACGCTAAGACTAAAAACTTTAGCTGCAGAAGCCACTACACATTAGTATCTGTCTTTTGTAGCTGCAACCAAAAACTATCTAGTTCCCAACAGAAGAATAGACAAAACAAAAGAAGACAAAAGATATAAAACAGGTGCGAATCGTTGACAGAGACAAAATACACATCATAAGTAAAGCTGAAGGTGAAATGTTTTCTACAAATGGGTGAAAAACACCGAAGAGGGGAGTATATCCCGAAAATAAATGACAACACAAAACAACAGTTGTCATTGATGAATCGTACACGAGTTGAACTGAATGTCATTCATGAATCCATTCATGAATGACATTCAGTTCAATCGATTCCTCCCCCGTCGTACCTCACAAATGGGAACACACAGGACAATCATACTAAAACTGTATGGGGGAAAGTTTTGTCTGATAACTTAGGGTTCAGTGCGAAAATGGCTCTTCCATTGATGAAATAAAGCTTAATGTTTTTTAAGATTTTCACCGAAATATTCGTTCTTTTCGATGCGTGCGGTAATAAACCGCTTTTGATTTACATACACATACATATTAATATCATAAGTTTATAACTTCCGTTTAACTTTATACTGTTTCACACACGTGTTTATTTCGATATAAACACGTGATTTACAACAAACGTGACAAAATACTTCCATGTAATAAGTTGAACTATATAAATAATAAAAGTTACGTAATCAAAATAATAACAATAGCTTGCAGAGGAGTGAGAAACGCATTATTCAAGATACTTTATAAAACGTTGGTGAATAATTAACTTATCTTATAATTCTAACAATTAAATTCGGTGTTACAAAGATAAAGATTAATAACTTGCGGAGATACGAAGTTAAGGATTTATCTAAGAGAATGTTTGAAGGTCTTGCCGAGTAAGATGATTTTATTCAGAGTATAGTAAACTCACGAAGGAGATGGCGGGACGAACTGGATGTCTTCCTTGAGAATTGGAAAGAGGTGGCACGGAATCGTGACTGTAGTGTTCACTCCGACGCTAGTTAGAGTTTGGAGTAAAGCCACCGTATATCAGGGTGGTGTCTTTGTCCAGAGTTGTACAATAAAACACAGTTTCCAATATTACTGGGTTAGGCGTGCTGTCGCTAGGGCTGCTTATACTAGACTGAGCGCGGCGCATCGCCCCGCTCTCCCACCAACGCGCATCCCCCACCACAGCACGCATAACTCATTTATTAAACGTCACAGTGAGTGTTCGAAGCCCAGCAGTGGGACAGTATAGGCTAGCCATAATAATAGCAGTAAACCCGATTATTTGATTGGATTTGCGTTAATTTTAATGTTCTATCTATATAAAGATTGTTGAATTATTTTTCTAAGAAAATTTCATTAGTACTGCACTACAGACAATTGAACCCACCTACTATACCCCTACTTATAATACGATTGAAAAAAAAACTTTCCTAAGTGATAAAACAATATCATTGTTTGTGTAATTGTAAATGACGTTCGTGACTAATAGTTTAATTGTTAATATTATGGCATTGGAAAAGTGCATTCACCGGGTTCATTCAATGGAAAAATAAGCAGAATTGTGAGTCATAATGAGTTGGAAGACGTTATAATAGCGATAGCGGAGGAGCTCGTGGCTAAATAGTAACAGCCACCCGGGCCAATCTTTAGGTTAAGCCGTGCTTGACTAGGTTGGTCTGTGGATGGGTGACCACCCTTACATACCGAGTTTCCTCCGTGCCTCGGAAAGCACGTTAAGTAAAACTCAAACTCAAACTCGAATCATTTTTTCAATTAGACCATTACGGCACTTTTGAATGTCAAAAATACAAAACTAAATCAAAGCTACAGTCACAGTCACAAGGCATAATAACTTGAGAAAGTACTGTAGTTGCCCATTCCCTAGCGTAGATCTCTATGGAGAAGAACGGGCAAGAAACTCCATGGACACTCTGCTGAGCTAAGCTGTTGGTCCCGGCTGTCATTTGTCCATCTTTGGCAGTCGTTACAGGTAGTCAGTGGCCCAAATACTCTGACAACCAGTCTTACCAAGGGGTATCGTATTACTTAGTATTAACTGGGTTGTAGAGGTCAGATAGGCAGTCGCTCCATATAAAATAATGGTATTCAGCTGCATTCGGTTAAACTGGAAGCCGACCCCAACCTAGTTGGGAAAAGGCTAGGCAGATGATAATGATGAGACGTAATAATAGCGATATCTATGATGGTAAAGTTAAATTACTACACTTAAAAATAAACAGATCAACATAGAGGGCGTACACAAAGTTTCGTATTCGTGCTATAAACCGATGAGGAGTTCTTTCGTGAGGAGGCGATCTTGGCTGCAGTATCAACTCATATCTGACATAACATGAGCGAGGAGTCTGTGCAAAATTTCAGCTCAATTAGTTGGTGGTAACTGGTTTGAAATGCCGTTGCAAGATTTGACAAATTATACATTAATATCGAAATAAAAACTTTTTTGCAAAAAATAAAACCGACTTCAAAAAAAACAAAAAAGTGAAAAATAACTTTAGCTTCTGAAGTCGGTGACCTTTGTTTGATTGATTTAGTTATTTTGTCACCGACTTCAGAAGCTAAAGTTATTTTTCACTGTTTTGTTTTTTTTGAAGTCGGTTTTATTTTTTGCAAAAAAGTTTTTATTTTTCACTTTTTAGTGGTTCACAGGTGCTTGATACATGGAAAGTGCATACCGTTACAATTACAACAAGCCCAAACACGACTATGGTACATTGTCTCATTATGGAGTTCCGTGACTCTTGGCTTCATCATCAGATCTGATGGTAGAATGGTTCTTATCAAACGCAAATGCTTCACTTGTTGTAGAAAATACCAAAATCGCAACACGTTTTCAGATAAAATTTGAAGAGTTCCCTCGATTTCGCCAAGATTCCATCATCAGATCCCGACTTGGTGGCTATGGGACCATTTGGAAAGAATACTCTTTCTAACAAAAAAAGAATTTTCCAAATCGGTTGGCAAGCGACGGAGTTATGCCCGAACAAACATAAAAAAAAAAAAATAGAAACATCCGAATTGAGAACCTCCTCCTTTTTTAGAAGTCGGTTAAAAACCAAAGTTTAATTATATGGATATTTATTTCAAATATTTCACGTATTACAAAATATAAGTTTAAATCTAGTTTAAGTAACTTGTCACGACAATGCAAAAAAGTGAATTCTTCTTCCTTGACATAGTACATATTGGCATGTAACGGCCATACTGCTTTAAAATAGGTGAGCCAGTATGGGTTGGATAATTATGGCTCTCTACTTTTCTCAAGATGTTTCCCTTTATCGTTTTGAGGGCAGTTATGAAATAAAGTGTCTACTTGGGTCTCTTAAGTGGGACCGACACTACTGAGCCTACAAGTGTTCTTCTCTTCATCATCTGCCTAGCCTTTTCCCCGCTATGTTGGGGTCGGCTTCCAGTCTAACCGGATGCAGCTGAATACCAATATTTTACATGAAGCGACTGCCTATCTGACCTCCACAACCCAGTTAACACTGGGAAATACGATACCACTTGGTAAGACTGGTGTCACACTTTTGGGGCCACTGACTACCTGTTACGACTGCTAAAGATGGACAAATGACAGCCGGGACCAACAGCTTAACGTGCTTTCCGAGGCACGGAGGAAACTCGATATGTAAGGGTGGTCACCCATCCACAGACCAACCTAGGCAAGCATGGCTTAACCTAAAGATCGACCCGAGCGGCTGATATTATTTTGCCACAAGTGTTCTTCTCTTAAGGATCATAATTATAATTTCATGTAACTACGGAACTTTTCGGTCCCATCGGCCATTCGTTCTGCGAGCAATGTGCCCTGCCCATTGCCACTTAAGTTTGGATTGGCGACCGCGAACCGGAAGACGTTGTGTTGGAAAGCCTCCCACTAGGTGGACAGATGATCTGGTGAAGGTTGCGGGAATCCGTTGGATGCGAGTCGCAAGGGATTGGTCAATGTGGCAACTCTTGGGGGAGGCCTATGTCCAGCAGTGGACGTCTTTCGGCTGAAATGATGATGAATGACATTGGAATACATGCTGCGCCGACCCCTAGTTATTTTAACTTCTTTGATTATATTTTCTGCAAAAAGGATGATTGTCTCCGAGTTCACTTTTCATAGTAAGACAAAAAGTTAAATTATGAAGTAAACAAAGAGAAAGGAGATTAGGAGACCATGATTAATCGTAGTTTCGTCAACACTTAGGAAATGACTTCGTCTGACCGTCTTTCTAGTTTTTATAGCAATCAATTAGTTGTAAGATAACACAATCACTTTCATTTGTAGAATGTCACATAAGTCGATGTAAGAGCTTGATTGCGAGACAAAATTATTCTATACCGACCCGACGCCCGGCTTCGAACGGTTTACGAACTTGATAAAACATTTTGTCTCTTTATTATATTTGGGTTTTATAATTGTATTAAGGCGATTACATGAGCTAAACGCGAGTTTTATAATGACTAAAAGTATGTGATTCACTGCTTTAAACAAGACCAGAAAAACATATGATATTCTTCTTATTCTTCTTTGGTATTGAAGAATATCATATATTTTTCTGGTAATTGTATTATGTTTTGAAAACATAATACAATTAATTTGGCTCGATGAAAAGAAATCACGAACTTATCTCTAAAAATATCTTTCAAACAATAAAAAACATACTAATATACATGCGATCATACTGATTTTTTGGCAAATCATTCTACAAGCAATATGTTAGCACGATACTGTTTTAGTTTTTTAATCCAATCAATAGTTTTTTTGTAAATCGATCGAAACCACTCATTTCGCGCTATTTGGCCGGCAGTGGCTGACGTAACAACCACTTTGTAGTGCAAGCTGATTAGAACTTTATTCTAACAGCATTTGAAACGACGTTTGAACCACCACAAATAGGGTTGCTAATTTAGCTCGTCTAAGCGCATTAAACACATAAAACTTACGTAATAAATTATCTAAACGGTGGAGAATATCGCATCACCATTGCATAGTTTCATTTCAAAAATACAGATAAATAACAAATAATAAAATATTAATAATAAACTTTTAAATTTTCTGTAAACCACTAACGACTGTTTTGTTACTTCCCACCATACTGTTCGGTATTTTTAACCCTGCAAGCTATCTGTTATATAATAGGCTTTAATAAATCTTGGCTAATTATGAAAATTTATTTATACCCTGACATTAATTGCTCGGACTAGACATAAATTGTTATCTGTCTTGATTTATTGGCATTTATTCGCCACTGAACCTTGCATAAAGACGTAGGCTTTGAAAAAATCAAACCATAGGCAATTTTGCAGATACCTTTGAAAGAAATCAAGAATGACAAACGCATGTCTCTGAAAGAATTTTCAATTAATTACGAGCTGATGTCCACAATTTAAACTTTAATCAAGTTCTGAATTGCCTACCCACATCAGTATAACATTAAATTACTTTTAACGATAAATAGTTTGTGACTATTAACTCGGGCGCCTTCTAGTTTAAAAGCTTGCAATTTAATGGGAATTTCATCGTGAAATTATACCAGGATTGTAGTCAAGGACGGAGGTTTGGGCGATTACATGAGCTAAACGCGCGTTTTATAATAACTAAAAGTATATGATTCACTGCTTTAAACAAGACCAGAAAAATATATGATATTCTTCAGGATATATGCTAGCATGATACTGTTTTGAAAACATAATACAATTTACGACGTTCGTTCGTTTTTTTTGACGACTCGAATGGCGTAGTGGTAGTGACGCTGCCTTACGTTCTTAGTGTCCTGGGTTCGAATCCCGGTAGGAGCAAATGTTTGTGTGATGAGCATGGACATTTGTTTCCGAGTCATGGATGTTTATATGTATAATAAGTATATATTTACAAACAAAAAAGTATATATGTGTAGTATATCAACTATCTAGTATCCACGATACAAGCTTTGCTTAGTGTGGTACTAGGTGGCGCTGTGTGTTAATGTCCAGCGATATTTATTTATTTATTTAATTAATTTGGCTCGATAAAAAGAAATCACGAACTTACCTCTAAAAATATCTTTCAAACAATAAAAAACATACTAATATGCATGCGATCATTCTGATTTTTTGGCAAATAATTCTACAAGCAATATATTAGCATGATACTGTTTTAGTTTTTTAATCCAATCAATAGTTTTTTTGTAAATCGATCGAAACCACTCATTTCGCGCTATTTGGCCCGCAGTGGCTGACGTAACAACCACTTTGTAGTGCAAGTTGATTAGAACTTTATTCTAACAGCATTTCAAACGAAGTTTGAACCACCACAAATAGAGTTGCTAACTTAGCTCGCTTAAGCGCCTTTAAGTACTTACGGGATTATATCCGTGATTTTCCTTCTTTTCTACGGGCACCCGATATTTCGACGCTGTTGCAAGCATCATGATCGCGGGAATACTGAATTGGTATGCGGGTGGGACGAAAATTATTAATTATGAGCAGACAAATCTGTCTACCCTCTTCCTTAGTCTTTTATTACGCGCACTACTGGAACTCGATTGTAACTCACGACAGAACGCACTCACAGTATCCCTCAATTTTTCTTTATAATGGAGACGCATGTTAGTTTTTATTAGGTTTCACAAGAAAATCACGGATATAATCCCGTAAGTACTTTAAGTGTAATGAAAAACCGTGGAAGTCTAAAATAGTGCATTGAAATATATCTTGGTAATCCGTAACAGTAAGTCTGGTCTATAGTGGTGGAGCGCCGCGCAAGCTCGGACACTGCAAACTGCGATATAAACGTCGTCAGGTCGGGGATTATGTATTCAGAATGCGGCTTACAGTCAGTTCTCTGCGAAAAACCTGGAATAACTTTATAATGCTGAGATTTTTATTATTTATAAAAAATGATTTAGATTTCAGACCGCTTATCGGATTTGTTACCTCATAATACTTAAGATTGAGAATATGAAGATTTTAATACCAGAATATATGAAGTAGAGCTCCAAAGAGTCACTGCAATCACTTGACATAGATAAAATCAAACAGAAAACTAGTTTATATACACAGAAGAGGAGAGTTCATCTGCCTATGAATCTAAATTACCTACTGACTTTTTGTTTATTACTTAATAATGTAAATAATAAACTTTTAAAATGTGTTTTTATGACTTTTGTTCCAATTTTATCTACGTTGGCAGACATACTCCAACATAGTTTAGAAAAGACTAGACAGATGATTATATTTTGAAATACATATTACATACTAGCGACCCGCCCCGGCTTCGCACGGGTGCAATGCTGATACTAAATTAAATACACTACAGAAAAACTATGAACGTTGTATATAAAAACATAGCGGCCCGCTCCGACTTTGCACGGGCATAAAATATATATGCCTATGTCACTCAATGAAAACATGATTAAAATCGATCCAGTATTTTTATGTGCGTGTGAACTGAGGGACCAAACTGGAATCCGCAAATTAAAAATCGTAGGATTTAGTAGTAGACTTAAAACAATTGTAGAACAAATCTGGGAATTTGTAAACAAATACATTAAAAACTACAGCCCTTAAAGTGCGGTCCCTCAGTTCTCACAGACCATCAGCCATAACTCGTAAAGTATTTGATAAATTAAGGATTGGTGACTACAGACATTTAGTAAAGAATTTGTAAAGATATTTACTGAATACCAGATCACAAAGCATCAAAGGTAAATACTATATAACAACTAAACTGTGGTCCCTCAATCCTCATAAGAAAAATAAATATTTAAGGGAATATTACCTAGTAAATCTTTCTTTTTCCACATAAAGATTTAGTAAGAGTCTTAAAACATTTTGTAAAAAGAAATGGAATAAAAATATCGACGCAATTTGAAGATAGCGAATAATAAAAGTGGTCCCTCAATCCTCACCTCTACTGACATAAGTGCATGTATTAGCTGCTAGACGAGAGGATTATCAGAAAGTCTAGTGTACTAAACTTTTAGTAAAAAGTCTCTACTAAATAATAGGTATCTAAAATTGTGTATTTCTTTCCTGTTAGCTGAGATAATATATATTTTTAAATCCTATAACAATGGATAGAGTAGTGTGACCACAAAATCAAACAAAATGGAGACAGTACTATTATACTTTATTTAATATATCTAGTATTAGACGAAATGAAAAAAAGGTGGTTAATTTAAAGTTAGATACTTACATGGCGTATGTGTATTTAATAAAAAGTAGATAACAAAATTCCTACTCCAACGTCCAGTACACCGAAATGGTGCGCACACTAGCAGTCTCTGGTGATAACGTATCCCTGGCAGTGCGGCGATACCAGGCCCCTTATTCACAACCATTCGACTCGCTTTCGATTCGGAAAGTCGTATGTCTATCTCGGTCGTTTTCGTAATGCCAGAAGAAGACAGATACACAAGTTGTCGAATTGGAAACGAGTCGAACGTTTGTGAATACAGGGTCAGGAACAATTCGGCATCAGAGTGTCGTGGAACATTATGCTTTCCGCCACTCAACGACCAAGGGGCTATGGTACCTTTCGGCCTCCGACAGCCGTTGAGAGGAGTGACACGCATTCCTACCACGTTACCACCACCGCTCGTCTGTGCATAAGGCAAAGAAGGGTACATTTTGAACAAGTATTAAGATAGGTACGTACGCCGAGATGCGCCGCGCGGTGACTCGGTGAGCATACTTTTGAACGGACAACCATGTAACTTAAAAAGCTTATAACTTTGTGATTTTTCAAGATACAGTTTTGAAATTTTGTACATGGATTCTTTACATAAAAATACTAGACACGTGTTTCGGGTTTCGCATAAACAAAAACTAATGTTGTATAAGACGCGCCTTTTGCCAAATAGATTATTAAGTACCAGTCAACGAGAGTTTATCCTTCTACCTTCTGATCACCAAAGTATCTTCCCTAAAGCTCACAGCGCTCACATCTATATGTATGTTGCGTTCCGATTTAGATATCACGATTACAACAGCTAATGTCAGCTAAGAGCTGTCGTTAATTCGAAAACACTCGTAAACGCGTTCACAGTGAAAAAAGCATGCCGGGGTAGCGGGACTTATGAATTACCGTGACCCCGGAACGTAAAGGGCTATTGAAGGACACCGTGGATTATAATCTGACTGACAGTCCCTCCCGCTCTGTCCTGGTTAGAAGGACTCATTTGATGATATTACAAAAAAATAACAAAAAAATACACATACGCCACATGTTACATTTATTTAACATTAAATTAACCTTACAACCTTGTTTTCGTTTCGTCTAATACTATATTAAATAAAGTATAATAGTACTGTCTCCATTTTGTTTGATTTTGTGGTCACACTACTCTATCCATTGTTATAGGATTTAAAAATATATATTATCTCAGCTAACAGGAAAGAAATACACAATTTTAGATACCTATTATTTAGTAGAGACTTTTTACTAAAAGTTTAGTACACTAGACTTTCTGATAATCCTCTCGTCTAGCAGCTAATACATGCACTTATGTCAGTAGAGGTGAGGATTGAGGGACCACTTTTATTATTCGCTATCTTCAAATTGCGTCGATATTTTTATTCCATTTCTTTTTACAAAATGTTTTAAGACTCTTACTAAATCTTTATGTGGAAAAAGAAAGATTTACTAGGTAATATTCCCTTAAATATTTATTTTTCTTATGAGGATTGAGGGACCACAGTTTAGTTGTTATATAGTATTTACCTTTGATGCTTTGTGATCTGGTATTCAGTAAATATCTTTACAAATTCTTTACTAAATGTCTGTAGTCACCAAACCTTAATTTATCAAATACTTTACGAGTTATGGCTGATGGTCTGTGAGAACTGAGGGACCGCACTTTAAGGGCTGTAGTTTTTAATGTATTTGTTTACAAATTCCCAGATTTGTTCTACAATTGTTTTAAGTCTACTACTAAATCCTACTATTTTTAATTTGCGGATTCCAGTTTGGTCCCTCAGTTCACACGCACATGTATTTTTGATTCATTCATTACTGCCCTTGGCCTGCACGCATTAAATTTGGAGTAAAACAATTCCTCTTTCCCTATACTTACTATGAAGATTTCCTGCTATCTTTGGAATATCTAAATTCATACAATTTTTATTACATTACACATTTTTACTTATTTACTTTTTACATTTTTACCTAGGTATTTATTTTATTGTTACAACAATTAATATATTACTGGATGTCTTTATACACAACGTTCACAGCTTTCTTGTCATTAGACAATACAAACATGTTTTCTCGTGAGGTTATTCTTGAAAGAGCGACATACAGTTGGCCATGTGAAAAACAGTCAACGCTCAAATCTAAGCCTGCAACGTTGAAGGTTTGACCTTGCGATTTATTAATGGTCATTGCAAAAGATGTCTTTACCGGAAACTGTAAACGTTTAAATTGGAAGGGTAAATCCGATGGTATCAGAGGGATTCGGGGAATCAATACATCTTCTCCGGTACCACATCCTGTGAGTATTGTGCACTCTATTATGAAAGTTTTCAGTGATTTTATCAGCAAACGCGTGCCATTGCAAAGTTTAGGTGGATTCAGGTTTCTTAATAAAATAACAGGACAACCTACTTTCAACACCATTTTGTGAGGAGGGAGTCCAGACGGGTTCAAAGAGTTTAGAAACTCTGTAGGAAAATGAACAGCTTCTTCCAAATCGAGAACAGTATCCACCGAGTAGTATATTTTCGTCGGCGCATCAATCTTTGAAAGAATCAAGTTATTTACCTTATCTACTCCCCGTCCGACCGGTACCGCCCGCCGCAAACGCAAATTTTAAATTTGTAATATCTCCGAAAATATTTGTTTAATTTACATGCTGTAAGGAACCATATTGATCTACATTAATTGCACACTGTATTTAAGGTACTTAATTCGATAAGGATTAATGCCGTATTGCTTAAAATAGCTTCGTAAATAAGCCATTTTTTCACGTAAAAAGTAAACAATAAAAATGGTTAATGTGGGTTATCCCTAAAAGATAAACATATACCATCGCGGACTTTTTTGTAGACCTTTTTATGGTGTACAATACTGTAGTACATTAATTTGATCTAACTCGTAGGGTTTAGGCAGCGTTTTTGCTAAATTGCTAAATAAGCCCAAAAAAATAGGTTAATTTACGACATCACGTTAGAAACCTCTAAAATTAGCAATGTTGCCTTAGTATATGATGCATGTATTATACATATAAACCTTCCTCTTGAATCACTCTATCTATTGGAAAAAACCGCATCAAAATCCGTTGCGTAGTTTTAAAGATTTAAGCGCACATAGGGATATAGGGACAGAAAAGGCGACTTTGTTTTATACTATGTAGTGATTACGTGTTTATTTTGAAATACATATTACCTAGTCCAAATATTTTCCTATTTCATCAGCTTCGATACATTTCCCTTATAGGTACAGTTACCTCATACAGCAATAAATAGTATATAAACACGGCGCCTCTGATTACCGCAGACCACAGTTAAGTACTTACATAGAAATGATTAGAGCACTGTACAGCCACCACATAATTTGTTTGCCTCATTTCACTACGACAAGGAAGGGGGATACAGTTTATGTTTCATACACCTATTGCTTTGTGAGTACGTTCTACTTCCCAGAAAGTTAACTTTAATTTTGGGATAAAGGACATCGACCAATCCTGCCTGGATTTCTGAACGAAAAAGTTTTTAAATAAAGAACATGGGTATAGATTTTTATCTAGTAACCCTATTAATTGACATAACTGTATCTTGTTATAATTTGAATCTGTTTTTATTTTGTGCCAGACTTAAATCTGTTAGTGTAAAGCCAAGAGATTATATACCTGCTTTTCCCCATTGCTCATATTGTTGGAAACGAAAATATTGTCTCATTTTGAAGAATAATTGTCTCCAACTGTGTGCTAAGTGTTTTTTTTTAACAAATATACTGTGTTTATTAAATGCCTGGGACAGATATATGCACTAGAAAAAAGATAAATTTTAATGGACTTTAGACGTAGTGACTAGTGACCAAAAACAACTTCTTTAAACTTTTGTCCAAAACTGCTGAGCAATTTACCTTTTATTGTTTTGTTATTTTTACTATCAAATGGCATAGATTTTTTATCTGTTCATGCTGGGGTACAGGCTCATGCAATTTTTGGGCAAGTCCTTATAAAAAGAATATTGCCATTTAAAAACGCAAAAAACTGGCAAAATCATTCATCATTCGGCTGCCTTTTTCTCAATTTATTTGAGGTCGGGGCAGCATGTCTTCTTTTCCATAGCTCTGTATTACTTATCATCTCTTTAGACCCCTCCTTTCTTGCCATATCATCCTTCATATAGTCTATCCATCGTTTCTTTTTTACTCTTACTCTTATCCACAATCCTTCTCGAAGCTTTCCTCTACGACATGCTACTGGCAACATAGTAGTACAATTATATACTGTTATTTTTTTTAATGACACTGACTCTGCCTATTTTCGTGCTTACATTTAGTTCAAAATATTCTTGAACTGTTAGAAAACGAGTAAGTACTTAAAGGCAGATGATTACACCATCGAGACATGTATTTAATTCTAAACACTAAGTTTTTAGAATTAAATACGTCTTGATGGCAACTTAGACATTGCCGCTTTTAATCGGGAATGTCTAAGTTGCCAGGTCAAAATAAATTTATCTTTGTCAAAACTAGGTTCGAAATGCAAAAACTAGTTCGACGAGCTTTGAACTAAAGTTAGAACTAGTTTTGCAATACGCCAGAATACGATTACGTATGATTTAAATACATACTGCAGATTACTAGATCATCAAAGTTATAATTATTGACTCTTACATGACGACGATGCCTGGTCAAGTCTGTGGGCCAATTCATCTAGCCTTTGCTTAATATTTATCTTGAAACACTAATCTAACCGAAATGAACAAAACGTAATCGAATAAGATTGCAGTCATTTCACAGTTTAATTACCCCTGACAGCAACAGCAAAACCGCAACCTCATTGCAATAAAAAAAATTAAGTCATGATAATTTTGCCAGTATTGCAAAGTAACAGCGAAAGGACTATAATTATGTGAATTTACATTTAGGACAATACACGTTTAGTAAAACGCGTGGGCGTAAGGTGTAAAGTACCATTACTTGTCTGTTAGACAATTGTAATTAATGACTTATTGAGAGGTTGCGACAGCTATTCCCTTTATTTGACTACCTACGCAAACATGTGTTCAGAAAACACATGTTTGGTTGAAAGATTTCATACAATCGGTCAAAGAAAGTATTGCGTTTTGTTTTGAAGACTATGGTGTGAAGAGTCACACCATAGACAGCCATAGTCTTTGGTGTGTGAGTACATCTCAGGAGTACATGTCGAAGACATGTGTTCAGGTAACAGAGTAGAAAGGCTACGAACGTTTATATATTATGTCAAAAAAAAGTTTGAATGCATCAAATGTCAAAAAATATTTTAAGTCGCCTTTGCACTCGTTCGCTGTGGATACTGATTAACCCAATTTCTTGAATTAAATATACGATTTATAATCATTGCAAGCTCGGCTATAAATAAATCCATTATCCTATCATAAAAAAACTAATTAATTGCTTATAGCTATCTTTTTATTAACATGATTTAGCGTTTGCCAATCTCCTTTGAAAGAGCTCAGCCTCATAAACCTAAAAACTGATAATAATTTAGCAAATCTTAATGCAACGTGTCAATCAACTTATTTAGCAGAAAATATTACGAATCAACTAACATTTCACGTTCTGGTTTACTTAAATTATATTAATATAATACAGTAATTTGAGTGAGGCTTCGACCCGTAACTACTGACCCGCGTATGCGTTAAATTATCCGACTAGTTATGAAATGAACTGCTAGTTGTGTTTGAGCCGTTTGGGGTTAAAACTCTTCTGGTCATCGGATCCAAGTGCCCACCTAGTCTTCTGTGATATCGCCAAGCGGTTGGCCGACTCTTCACGTGACCCTCTGACTGGCCATTTTTTGCCCAAAGAAAGAAAGCTGACAGCATTGCTGGAACTACTGGGAGAAAAAACTCCGATTAGTCCCACAATGGAACTAGACTATGGAACTACTGGGATACGGCGGTTCCAACAGCAATGCTGCCAACCTTCTTTCTAGGCACTTGTCCCGTTGACAGCGACGCGGATGTCTTTTTGACGCTCTTTTATTATTTATCTGTTTTTATACTTCTGTATAATTTTATTAATGAACAATATAGTTTTATTATATCTAGTTTGTAAATAATGTAATGTGTACGCATACTGAATGAAAAAAGTAAAAACAAAAATTAGGAATTAAACAGAAAAGAGTAAGTAGCCCGAATATCATCTCAAAAGAGACCCTTGACTTGTGGTTCCTGAAGCCTGTAATACTTAGAATTTGAACCATATTGATGTGTTAGGACGTGTGATATAACTCCATAAGTTCATGCTAGGAAAGGTCAGCAACCATTAATCTCGTTATGTAACGTATCAGCTTGTAAGTGATACTGTTGGAGTAATAGCTACCTAAAGTCTACCTGTTACGGTTTCTTATCATAGTTAACATTTCTGACATTCATCTATAATTTATATTTACATGACATAAAATAAAGCCATATTTTTGAAAGTTTTTTATGAACTTTCTTATAAAATGTACTTATACACTATTAGTATAGGATCCCGCTATACAACGACCTTCACCGAGATGCTTATTTAATGAGACGTATTTTTTATGTTATTAAATATGCCAATAAATATATCCTATATGGGTTGCCTAACAAATTTCAGTCCAGAGTATTTTTAATTAATAATTTAAAAACATTTTTTTTTTAAACATTGCACCGGTGTGATTATTAAATAAATTTGATACCAATCGAAAGTTTGAAGCCCATAGAATATGCAAACGTTAGGTTGCCTATTTTTTTCCGGTCACAACCACGGGTTGCCAGGTGTAAACAGGTAAATCTATAGGTACTAGCATTTTGCAACGGTCTGATTATTGAATCAAACTTAGATAAAATGAAAGATTATTTCATAAGGAACACGGTGGTATAGGGTTGCCTGCGAAAAATCAGTCCCGAATTAGGGTTGTCGAATTTTAAATAATAAAATATCGCTGCGAGTGAATGTGTGTGAGAGAGAGGTCCCAGACCAACCATCCCACGCGGTAGAAAAGGACGCAGCGTAGCAGCTGTTTAAAGTCCGCCCATTTAAAGAAGGAGAGTGCGCATGCTATTTGTGCTTGGAAATGAAAAGGATAGCGATAGACTCGTATATGCTGTGCATTATTTTGGAGTAGTTAATTATTAATATACAGAAATAGTTATTTAATTTTTTTATTTTTTAATCAATTAAAGTCACATCGGTTTTTTATTTCTGAAATCCGAAAACTGAAAATTTGTAGTTCCACAAATTTTTTTTTGCGGGAACTGTTTTCATTGGTAAGTTTATACGGAACCCTCGGTGTGCGACTCCGACTCGCCCTTCCCCGGTTTTCTTTCTGTCGCTTTCGATGACACAGATTTCATCGGTCTAAACTTCAGGCTTTGTGTAGGTACCTATTTCTAATTTTATCACTAATTATGGGGTACATTTTTCCTACTAGTACTAGTACTTTTTTTTTGTCCCTTTCAGCGACACGCTTTCTCGCCATCTATATAATACTATATCTATGACTCCAAAATAATGCACAGCATATTCGAGTCTATCGCTATCCTTTTCATTTCCAAGCACAAATAGCATGCGCACTCTCCTTCTTTAAATGGGAGGACTTTAAACAGCTGCTACGCTGCGTCATTTTCTACCGCGTGGGATGGTTGGTCTGGGACCTCTCTCTCACACACATTCACTCGCAGCGATATTTTATTATTTAAAATTCGACAACCCTAATTCGGGACTGATTTTTCGCAGGCAACCCTATACCACCGTGTTCCTTATGAAATAATCTTTCATTTTATCTAAGTTTGATTCAATAATCAGACCGTTGCAAAATGCTAGTACCTATAGATTTACCTGTTTACACCTGGCAACCCGTGGTTGTGACCGGAAAAAAATAGGCAACCTAACGTTTGCATATTCTATGGGCTTCAAACTTTCGATTGGTATCAAATTTATTTAATAATCACACCGGTGCAATGTTTAAAAAAAAAATGTTTTTAAATTATTAATTAAAAATACTCTGGACTGAAATTTGTTAGGCAACCCATATAGGATATATTTATTGGCATATTTAATAACATAAAAAATACGTCTCATTAAATAAGCATCTCGGTGAAGGTCGTTGTATAGCGGGATCTTAGACTATATTTACTATATGTAGATCTAACTTTAAAATAAAAAATGTGTATGCGTCAAAAAGAGAATGGAATTAAAGGGCTTCAAAAAGTTTGTGCGCATCGCTGTCAACGGGGAAGTGCCCAGAAGGCTAGCAGCATTGCCACGTGTCACACGTGCACATGTCAGTGCTGATTCTTTGGCCTAAAAATAGACTAGCTCTCTGGTCAAACGAAGAACCAACCAACTCTTTTTGTGTAAGTATATGTAACCGCGTTGTTCTTCTAAATTTCGCAACGGTTTTTGATGAGGTTTTCATCACCGTTAACAGAATTGGTTCCAGAAGGATTTTGTGTACAATTAATTAGTTTCAAACTTGCACATAATAAAGAAATGTCCATGTTTTCTCAATTCGTAAAATCTTGCGAAGTAGGGATTCAAATTTTTATCATTGTCCAGATTTGAATAACAAAAGTCAACGAAACCGTATTGTTTGATCATTTTGAAACTCACAAACCGGCACGAACCAAATCCGAAGAATCTGTGAAAAGTCATGAGATTTTCGTACAAGAATTTATAGCCGGACGAACTCGGAAGAAAATCATGCATAATTCAGAAAACATATCCGAAACCAGATTCTAATGCATGAGCAGATTGCAAGTCCTCACGTTCTTTTGCTTTTGAAAATGTCTTGAAAGATATTCAGGAATTTAATCTCAACACAATCTTAACTTTAATGAAGGTTCATGATCATAGCAATAAGAAGACTTATCGTCTCCACCATCATCTGCCTAGTCTGCTCTAATAAAAGGTGTAAAACACCTCTTAACGAAGCCGAAAGGCACTGGTTCTCCCCATCATTGCGATCAATTGTCTATACTACACCATACCTGGGAACCTTCTAGTTACGAGGATATTGGGGGTCAAAGTTCCAACTTTTCGACAAGTTTTTTTTTAAATAGATTTTTACTTTAAACACCTCTACGACCCCCGTACTATTCAATTCATCCATCAGCACAATGTTTTAAGTGCGTTTCATTGAGTTCTACCACAAGACAAGATTTTTCACTGCAAATAAAACTTGTTTCCCAGCAATAATTTTTGCGTAAAGTTACTTAGTTTAATGTACAGAATGCTTGGTTAACGGTTTCGTGATGAGGTGGTTTACACCCTGTATATTGGGGTCGGCTTCCAGTATGAATAGCAGTATTTTACATGGAGCGTCACCGACTGCCTGTCTGACCTCCACAACCCAATTAGTACTAGATGTCCCCCATCTACCTAAGTAGCACCTATATGTATGCAATGCCTAAATATATTATTGCATTAAAATCAATTGACGCAGACCCGCGTTGAAGAATAAATTGATGTATTGATTGATCGATGATATAGTTGCACCAGGCGTCAATTCACTGACAGACAAAGGTCTTCGGTAATTAATCTGCACTTTATACTACTTACCATCAGTCTAACAAAGTAATAATCAACGCAAAAATGAGTCACATCTTATTTTATCAACGGAAAATATCTTCAAGACCTACCAAGAGTACGCAGTTTTTGTTTCTTTGACGCGATGCCAGTAATGCTTGCTGTCGCGACCAATAAACGGTATCTAAATAAGCGGTTGCTCAAATAAGCGCACTGTTAAGAAGTGAACTAATTTTAAAGACTAACTTAGTCGTTTCTGAGCTACCTGGAGAACGCAATTTTCGTGCCTAAAGATTGTTTGTATGTAATATTATGGTTACATAAATAAGCGCATTGTTAGGTTTCTCTAGGTTAAAAAAAGCCGAGTTAATTCTAACAGTATGTAGGTATAGTGTAGATGTGATTATAAAAACGAGTAATAGTAACATGCGTAGACATCGCCAACTAACACTAAACTACGAATATAACTAACGCAGCAATAACTACATTGTTGACATAATCAACAAACACAGTTATGTGTTATCAACTGAACTGATAAGCCGAGTTACACATTTCAAAGTCAGCAGTATTTCACCGGCTGCTGCAATATTCAATGTGCTTCGATACAAGGTAACGCAATCTTAAGACTCCAGGAGCTGAATACTAAACGACCATAATGTATTCATCCTGGAAAAATCGCGGTCGCCAACCCTCCTCTCAATGTAATATCGAAAATATGATATGACACTTATTGTGGAACACTTGTGCGACATCTGGCGTCTAGTAGTTAAAGCTGGAATTGCGGGGGGAGAATTCTCTGGGTTTGTAATGCTGAGATTCAAATTTGGAATAAGCAAATTGCGAGAACGTAGGCATCGGTTTGGTACGAGCTACGCAAAACCAATATGCGTTTCATGGAGCGACTGCCTATCTTACCTCCTCAACCCAGTTAATACTGGGTAATCTTGGTAAGACTGGTTGGGCCACTGACTACGTGTAACGACTGCCAGAGATGAACAAATGATCCATCTCGAAGTAACAGTCGTTATTTCTCGGGAAAATTGCTTTAAAATTTAGGAAGAGAATACATATTGGATTACGTGACTGTACGTGTTAAGCATCTGAATTGTCTCACTTTACCATAGACAGAATAAATTAAATAATCTTAAGAATCACAGCGAGATTTGTCCAAATCTGTCAAGATAGGAATTAACACGCTCGGAAGCACTTGAAATAAAAATGTCAGACTCAACAAAAACTCAACTTGAAACAGCTGAAAACGGGCGGTTATAAAAGACTTGTCTAAATCCATTAAGATCCCAATCCCAAGAAATACCAACTTGAAATAAAAATCGCAATAAAATTCAAAGATGACATTTCTCTCAAAACGTTTTCAGCAAAAATAACCTCAGAGGTTGAAAGTGAAGGACCCAATATCCGTTTGTATTTACTCGAAGAGTTCTAAAAATAAAGATAGGCGATTATTTTTATTGTTCTATTTTTTTAAATACCTAAGAGTAGTTTAAGGACGATATTATTGTTCTGGAACGTTATTTAAATCAACTATTGCATGTAGGAGCCGAGGACACTGTGATTTTAATGTCGCTTATGCTTGTGTGACGTCTTGTACCAACACAAACGGATGTCGCATTTAACGCACGATTTACTAATTTGCCGACCGTTGTTATCTGCACGGAGGACGGCTCAGAAAGACAATGGCACAGATGACAGATAACTCACTCCATACAAAATATTCAATACCTACCGCTATAATAGCCTACACTTTTAAGTCAATAGTCGCTGCGAACGAAAATGTACCTCACCTTACAAACGTAAAGTGGGTTTTGCTTTGTAGATCGCGCAGTCGCGTGGATATTGCGGATTGCTAGGGCTGCCTCTGTCGACGAAGATGTTAGTAGGCATTTTTAGTAAAAGTACCAACGTTATAAAATAAAACATGTTTAAAATGTATCAGAATTTATAATTATTTTAACGGAATATATAAAAAAGAATTGTTAAAAAAAATTGCATAGAGGTGTTTTATTTTGATGTAATGATTAATATTTTTTTCCCTCCTTTAAATTATTCCCGATTGTTAACGTAGAGAATATTCGAAATCGGTCAAATAGTTTTAATAAGTTATCTTTGGGGAATATGCGTAGGTACACTAGGTACGTGCGCGCCGCGCGGCTGTTGACAACCCACTGCGCTATGGGCTACCGGTTGCCCGGCGCTCGGTAGGTGATTAGCGCGTGTAAGTACATGGAGTGTAGTATCTGTAATCTGTGACAATGGTTCTATTCAATTATCGCTGGATAGTTAGGTCCACGTTCACCAAGAAGATGACGCATTTTTGTATGGAAACATGTCACAGTGATAGCTGTTTTTAAATAATCAGACGGTTATCTTTTCGGTGAACATGGACCTTAGAAGATTATTGTTGTACAGTAATAAGGTCCATGCTCACCAAAAAGATGACGGACGATTATCTAAAAACAGCTGTTTAAAACACATTTTTGTATGGGAACATGTCACATTGACAGCTGTTTTTAGATAATCTAATCAGACTGTTATCTTCTCGGTAAGTATAACTTTGCATGCTAGACCAGCAGTTTGCTCAATTATGTTCCTTAGCAGTACCTGAATCGTAAAAATAACCGGATATCACCCTAACTATTGCGTTTCCAAAGTAAAAGAAATTTGTTGAAAACAAATAAACAAAACCTTAGGTAAACTAATTTCAAGTTAATAAAACTACGTTTACTTCCCCACCAACATTCGTTTTTACAGTCCAACTACAACTTTGAAATTGTGTTAAAAAGTTTTCAAATGTAATTTTTATATACCCACAAACTGCATAAAGTTTTTTTTAAAGAATGGTATTCCTGCATTTTACTTGGAAGAAATACACAGTGTCGGCAAATTGCGTTCAGTAGTAAATCCCTAGAGATACCACTCCTGGCGCCGAGGGCAATAAATTTTGCAAGCGAAAACATTAAAATCTCGTTAAAATGCTTTCCAGTATTGGCAATGGCACAAGTAGTTACAGCGAGTAGCCATATAAGTCAGTTGAAAATACCGGAAAAATAAATTTGAAAGAAGACGGAGTAATTTAGTTTTAATAGTCAAGGCACGTAGGTCTAATTGTGTTTGAGAATTAGAGAGGGAAAAGTTTGTGAAATGTCCGGGTTTTGTTCAAGCGCGGACTTTGTGAATCCGAGATTAGATTTGATTAAAGCTGTGGTTACATTTCATCTCATCAGGTCTGCGGTGAATGTAATTGAGAACAAGCTGCAGATGGACACGGCAGTCGGTGGTTTTATAGGCGAAGCAACAAGTGTGTTCAGTCAACTAATCTTGCAACAAGTCAATAAACAATTCGAAGATCACTTGGGGTTCTGTACAAATATTTTTTGTTTGGATGGTCGATTTTATAAATTAATAACGTTATAGATATTGCTAAACTAACCAGCTACTGGAAGTAACACTTACTTACATTTGAATGAGATTTAGAATAACACACACTGTTTTCTACTAAGTTATCAACTACTAATCAATGTAAAGTACAAATAAATAATCAATTTACTTACATTTTTTCAGTAACTTCATGTTCACTAGTCAAAGTATGAAAAGGTACTGGCGAAAAATGAGACACACTGGATGGATAGAACTTTAAAAAAGAAAAATAAAAGGTCTAATGAAATTTAAAGAGGTCTAATTATCCCCATCGGTATACCGATCAGATATTAAAGTGCGAAATGATGTAATAAAAGTTAATTACGAAATGGAATTTGTGTGTCGTAGGTCGTAGCGAGACTGAAATAAATTACAAAAAATATAATCGACTGGGGAACTAAACAACATTACTAACATGAACACAAAAACACACCTGCGCAGTAAAATCGAATTTTTACGACAATCCATTCCCACAAAATGAGCATTAATTAATTATATGCTATACCATCATATTATGTGTCAACAAATTCCAATTACGTTAAAAATATTTTTTACTATAGTTTCTGCCAGCGGTTTTGGTAAACATGTGACTTTTTAACGGTGAAAGATTTTTTTAAATCGATTTAGCAGTTTTTGAGTTAAATCGTAACAAACAAACAAACAAACAATCGAATCTTTCCTCTTTATAATATTAGTTTACATTCGCATGCGGGTCTCTAAAAATCGAATGAGTCATGTACAAACGCGATTCCAGTTTTTGTTTGCGCAGCCGCGGTCGACGCATTCGGTAAGGCTGATACATCGCTCAACTAGTCCACATCATACCAGACGAACTTGATTCTTGAAGCGTTTCCTTGGCACTGAACTTCCCTGAAGAAATAAAACGAACGGTGTCATTGTCTTCATACAATTGTTGAAACAATGAGCAATGATTACCGTTTTCAGAGTAACTTCGAGAACGTTCTACGATAAACACATCGGTAATGGACTATGTGTGTGTCCTAATTTGAAAAGTCAGTTAAAATAATTAGGGTGTAGGTCATTAAAACTATTATTATTGATTGGTTTTTGTACAAGGTAGCTCAATATGAGTTCTTTTCAACCGACTTCCAAAAAGAGGAGGTTCTCAATTCGTCTGTATTTTTTTTTTCTTGTCAATGATTAATTGTATGACCTAATTAGGTCATCTTCGTTTGGAGTGATTTTTAATACCGTGTGGTTTGACAGAGGAGAATGGAAGAAAAAAACGAGTTCCGCCGATCCCAAATAAGTAATACAAGGGCAGAACATTACACACAGCGCCATCTAGTGCCACACTAAGCAACAAGGCTTGTGTCGTGGACACCAAATAGTTGATATACTACATAGATACTTTTTGTTTGTAAATACATACTTATTATACATAAGTGTATAAACATCCATGACTCAGAAACAAATGTCCATGCTCATCACACAAACATTTGCTCCTACCGGAATTCGTACCCGGGAGCCAAAGACCGTAAGCTAGCCTTACTACCGCTGCGCCATTCGGGTCGTCAAATATTAGTACAGCAAATACATGTTTGTTTCCGAGTCACGGATGTTTATATGTATAATAAGTATGTATTTACAAAAAAATATATATATATCTGGTATATCAACTATCTGGTGTCCATGAAACAAGCCTTGCTTAGTGTGGCACTAGATGGCGCTGTGTGTTAATGTCCAGCGATAATATTTATATATTTTATTATTTATTTGTGTTGGTATGTACTTAATACCTATAGATAAACAAGGTCAATAATATATTACTTCGACAAAGCCGGCTGGCTTTCACTAAGAAAAGATGTCAAACTTTTTGCGCAAATGATTAATAGGAACAAGATTATTTTGAAAGTCACTGAACTAGTGAGCGATGTACAACAACCTGGTCATAAAGAACTATGGCGTATGTATGTACAATCTACATTCAATAAGCTTTTGATAAAACCTGAAAGACATTCTATTTATGCTGTTTATCATCCTTTTAAGAGCCCTCTTACAGTCCACTAGCGCCGCCAATCGAAAAAATGTCATAACTCGTAAATAGAATCAAAAATACAAAATGTGGTCTATTATTACTTTAGAAAAGGCAATAACGTAATTTTATAACACATTGTCACCACTTGAAATATAGCTGCAGTACAAGTACGTAGGAATCGATAGGGCTCGATAAGATAAATTTGACAGTTATTCTCGATAAAATGAGTTTTTATGGAGTCAAAAACTCATTTTATCGAGAATGACTGTCAAATTTATCTTATCGTGTCCTATCGATTCCTATGCACTTGTACTGCTGTTTAGCTAAATCGTGCATTTGTAACAAAAACGGCCGTTTATGTTTTGAATGCACGATTTAGCTAAACAGATATATTTCAAGTGTTGATAAGGTGTTATAAAATTACGTTATTGCCTTTTCTACAGTAATAATAGACCACATTTTGTATTTTTGATTCTATTTACGAGTTATTACATTTTTTCGATTGGCGGCGCTAGTGGACTGTAAGAGGGCTCTTAAAAAGCAATACGAGTACCTATATCATTGCACACCCGTTGCCTTGTTGTTGGTAGAGATGAGCATTACAATTATTGAAAAACATAACAGTTTTAAGAGGATATTATAACTGTCTTTTTTCCAAAAAAACTTCATCATAATCGGAAAATTCCATCTTTCAACTTTCCTCCTTCCATCATGACTGAAACCGCACTAAAAATTTCTTTTTTTAATCAAATTAAAAAGCAATAAATCAACAGCTAACATTCTCGGCCAAGACTTTGAAAAATGTTTAAGGAAAACTGCACACTGCTACCTATTCGTACATTTTGTTTTTGTTGCCTGGTGCTGTGTGTTCGAAGATATACGACGAGATTGTGAATACAATTAAGGTGAAAGCGTCAGGGTGCCCCCGAAATTAGTTGGTTGATGGTTTTGGTGATTATAATTATGTAACTTAATACGTCTTACAGTCGCGACCGATACGTTTATCAACATACAACTTAGCACTGCCCTGCAAATTGCAAAAAACGTAAGAAAATTTGAATTTTGCGGGCTACCTTGGAGCATCGCCCTTAAGGTAACGCAATTGTTTTGTACGTTTTCAGATCATCATACTTACCCTGGCTTCGCCTTTTCCCGTAGTGGGGATATTGGGATCAGTTTCCAGTCTAAAGGGGTTGTGAATACAGTATTATTAGTAGATCTATTGATATTGATAGCTATTTAGCCATTTGATGCATCTCTATATACAACCCCCACAGGGGGATAGCTACCTTGGACTAGGACCCTTTACGAAAGAAACATTATTTTCCAATATAGGTATGTAGGAATCGAGTTTCCGCCGTGCCTCGGAAAGCACGTTAAGCCGTTGGTCTCGGCTGTCATTTGTCCATCTTTGACAGCCGTTACAGGTATCGTATTTCTCAGCATTATCTGGGCTGTGGAGGTCAGATAGGCAGTCGCTCCATGTAAAGTACTGGTATTCAGCTACATTCGATTAGACTGGAAGCCGACCCCAACATAGTTGGGAAAAGGCTAGGCAGATGATGATGATAGATATGTAGGAATATTTACCAAATTCAATTTCAGTATCATTCTCAAAGCCAAAGCAAATGGCCCAGCAAATGGCAAATACGCACTAAAACCACTGCAATATAAGCTCAGCACTGTTATAGCCGTATACGGCCTCCATTGGTCTAGCTAGACTCCTACCTATCCCATAATGAGATAGAGCAATAGAGCGATAGTGGTTTTTAGTTCAGCACTTAGTATAAATCGTAGCATATGTGCAGTGAAAGCTATAGAGTTGTTATTCAATACTACTTATAAATCTCGAACTAGCACTTAGGCCGCGATTTCAAAAAATGTGATTGTTCGACTAATATTCATGATGTAAATATAACTTATAGCCTATAGCAACCACAGACAATGTAGCTTACTGTCAGTGAAAGATTTTTTCGAATTGGAACATTCGATCCGGAGATTAACCCCTTTATACAAACTTACAAATCAATTTTATCTCATCATAATAAATTATAGTGTAGATAGTATAGATTTACACAAGCAAGGATACTAACAAAACGAACAAGTCAGAAATTATGAACACCTGTTAATAAGGGGTAGTGGGGGGTGGGGGGGGTGTAGCGGTAGTGTTATAATCAGAATTTTACCGTTTTATTATTATTATTTTTATTTATGTGTTGTCCTGTCGGGCTAATAAATGCTGTTTCTTTCTGTATTTAAAAGTTTATATCATATTCCAAACTGATGATACGATAATTTTAGGCAGAACCCGCGACAATAATATTATAGATTTGTTGTCAAAATTCCTGTTTTTGGAAGGAATAGGAAATTATAGCAGTTCAAAAGACGAAAGCAGCTTAAAGATACATATAGAAATTCTACATGAATCTGCATCTCCTCTTATGGTACTTGTCGTAGTTGCGACCAGTCGCATTCGACGCTCGGCCGCCGCAGCGTGCAGACGTGCGCTACGCCCCGCTCCGTCGATTCTCCGCGCCCCACCGCGCCTCCCGTCCTGTTCGTCGCAGCTTCGCCGCTTCACCGAGCATCAAGGCCCAGTGCCTACCGTCCCGTAGTACATCGTTAGTTTGTGTCTAATACTCGTATTAGTATACATTCTAACCGGTGTTACTCAGTGGCAAAAAAACAGCCTTTTTCGAGGCTATATTTCCTTTATCGTCGAATCGTCCGCGTTTTGTTGCCCCTTCAGGGAAAAGCCACGGTTTTGTGGTTCTTGACGGGAAACCTAACGGTGTTAACGAAGTCAAGAGGGTGGTGACCCAATCCTACCCGCCGGACCCCTTCAGGGCGAGGCATTCCATTGGCATCGGGAGCTAGGACCTTGGCCTTGGGGGCTTCCCTCGTCAAACCTAGTCTTCGACTTCGTTCACAGCTACACACCTAGTGTCGGTTGGGAGTGTCTACCCCTTCGCACTAGAGCCCCTTGCGGGACTAGGGCCCTGTCGCACAATAAGACTGGCGACAGGTTTACAAGCTTAGGGCACACCATAGGTACTCACCTCACTGTTCGCACAAGTTCAGGAGAGGCCACACATCCCCGGGCGCACCTACCCGGGGACCTAGGTACTGGTATCGATAGATAGGAATTCAGATTAGGCCCTTCAGGCAATTCTCAGACAGTCGTGTCGCTGACAAGTTTGTTTGTGTTTTTCTTCTTGCCAGCTAGCACTACGAAAAACACAAGGGTGGGTTCGTTTTTAACGGGGAACTGTCTGCCCGGGGAGCTCACGTTTTACGTGTCTCCTCGGGACTAGGTAGTTAGCTCTAGTTAGGCTACCATAATTAGGTTTTAATAGGGTTAGGATCCCCATGCCAAGATGGCAAAAGCACGTAATGGTGTACTAGAAAGTCAACTCGACCTACTCTTAGCGGAGCTATTAAGCGACGATAATGAGTACATTAAGGAGAAGTATACGGATCTCCTTACTCCCTTTAAGAAAGACAGGTATAGGGCCCTCCGCAAGGCCATTCGTACCCCCGAGAGGGAAAGTAAGTCGCGTTCGCCCTCCCCCGCTCCGATCACTCAGCCTTCCTCCTCCGATATGGAGATAGTTGAGTCCGCGCCCTCTGCCGCTGAGAGCTCCCCCGACTCCCCCAACACCACCTCCTCGTCCTCTGAATCGGAGGACTTTCAGCTGGTGCAAAAGGGAAAGAGGAAGAAGGGAAGGAAGGCTAAGGCCAATAAGGCCAAGAAGGCTGTTACAGCCCTCAATGCGCCTCCCCTTGCTCCTCAAGCCTCCCCGTCCCCGATAGCCCCCATCGCTCCTCAAGCTGCCTCCCAGGGCAGTCGCCCGGCAAGCCCTATGGCTATTTCTCAACCGCAAGGTGCGGCTCCTGTCAGCCGCCCTGCAAGTCCCACGGCTGCTTCACAGCCAGCCCCCTCCTCAGCTGCTCCTTCTTCAAAGAAGCAGCTGAAGCCACCCGCTCTATACATCCAGGAGAAATCCAGATGGACAGAGATCTCTAAAATGTGTGTGGATCGCAAGATCCAATACACCAATGCCACATCTACCCTCCAGGGTATAAAAGTCAAGACCCCCACTTCTACGGATTTCCGTAACTTGGTACACGCTCTTCGTGGAAGGAACGTCGCCTTCCACACTTACAGCCTCCCTGAGGAGAAGCCGACCCGTGTGGTCATTAAGCGGATCCCCAAGGAGATTCCCTCCTCCGACATCCTGGATGATCTGACATCCCAGGGCATCCCTGTTTCGGCGGTCCACCGCCTTCACAAGAATAGGTCCCAAGGGGGTGACGAGTACGATATGGTACTCGTAATATGTGACCCGGTTGAAGGGCACCACCCTATCTTCAAGGTCCGATCGGTGTGCTCGTTATCGGGCATTATCATCGAGAGGCCTAAAAAACTCAAAATCGTAGGGCAGTGTCATCGCTGCCAACTATATGGCCACAGCCAAAAGTACTGTTACGCACCGCATAGGTGCGTAAAGTGCCTCGGCGACCACGCCACGGCAGACTGCACCCGTCCCAAGGACAGGAGTCTCTGCACAGAGCCGCCTAGTTGCGTGCTGTGCGGACAGTCTGGCCACCCGGCAAACTACAGGGGCTGCCCCAAAGCCCCGAAACAGTCCGCTGGCAAGTTGGCGAATCGCGCCAACCAACGTCAGCAGAGGGAAGCTCCCTCTTCCTTCAAAGTCCCGTCAACAGTCCTCCCAGAGCGTCTCAGCCCTCAGAGGCCTTCTCCTTGGAACATGCTGAACCATCAGCAAGCGTTCCCTGCCCTCGCGAAGGGTAAACCCAACCCCCCCATGCCCGGTCTTTTGGACAACCCTGTCCCAGCGCCCACTCCTGTGGCCGCCCCTCAGGCCCCTCAGGCCCCTCCGCAAACCCGAGCTCCCGCTGCTCCTACCCACGCTCCTGCTTCTCAGAATTCCAATCTGAACTACTTGATGAGGATCCAACCTCTCTGCACCGCTGAGGCCGACCGCATGGTCGCTGAGCTCAAAGCGGCAACGGACCTCCAGCAGGTCGTCGACATCATTGATGCCTACCCAGTCATCAAGGCCACTCTTCGTAACCTCAACTTCGCGCCGTAATGGATATCACACCAAATCCCTCTTGCACCCAACCCCGGTCCCTTAGATTAGGTTATTTTAACGCCAATGGCATGAGAGGACAGCGCGACGAGATCGCCGCCTTCCTCCGTGACCATAACGTTGACGTTCTCCTCATCCAGGAGACGTTCCTAAAACCCAGCCACCGCGACCCCAAGATTGCCAACTACCGCATAGTTCGCAATGATAGGCTACGTTGTCACAAGGGCGGCACCCTTATTTACTTTCGCAAAGAATTGCATTGTATTCCCATCGATCCCCCTCCTTTAAAGTCCCTACTTGAGGTTTCAATCTGTCGGCTTGCTATGACCGGTCATCAACCGGTACATTTAGTTTCCGCTTATTTGGCCCCCACTAATACTTGGGAAGATCACAACCTCCTGGTTAGCGATCTCACCCTTCTTTTCGGCTTGAGTGACTCCGTGATCATCGCGGGCGATCTTAACGCCAAACACCCGGCCTGGAACAGTAGAATGACGAACCCGAGAGGGAAAGTCCTCTACGATCTAGGCCAAACTCTTAGTTTCGACGCGGTCGCTCCCATGGAGCACACGCACTATCCTGACACTGTCAGTCATCTTCCCGACGTTCTCGATATAGCGCTGCTCAAGAATGTGAACCTTCGGTTACACATGATTGAGACGTTACACGAGCTCCACTCCGATCACCGTCCAGTGCTCATGCACTTAATTCCTCGCTCGGGTATCATTGACCCCAGCCAGCCCCTTCCCACTATTCTCACTACCGACTGGAGGAAAGTAAGCGATATGCTGAAATCCGAAACGTCACCACTTCTAGATGGTATTCCCGACCATATCGTCTCAGTCGCAGACACCGAGGCTGCAATCGACTCGTTTACAGAACACGTACAATCCGTACTGAAGGATTGTTCTCGAGAGGTACCGGCGGTGAGTGATCGCCGCTGGATACTTCCCGACGATATACGTGAACTGATAACCGAGAAGAACGCGGCCATACGTGCCTACAGCTCTTGGCCCTGCGATGCGAACAAGGCTCACATGCGTTCCTTACAGCGTGCTGTAAAGAAACGTACTAGTGAGTTTCGCTCGAGTCAATGGGACAAGACGCTTAGCGAACTCGAGCCCACTCATCAAGCCTTCTGACAGCTTCAAAGGAAGTTGCGCACCTCGGAAGAGGTCTCTTCTCCACCCCTCATACGTCCCGACAAGAGCGTCGCTTTTGACGACTCTGAAAAAGCAGAATGCCTAGCCGACAGCTTGGAATCTCAATGTTCGCCAAGCACTCTACCAGTAGACAAGCAGCACCTTGATGAGGTGGATGCAGAAGTTGAACGTAGAGCATCGCTTCCCCCTTTTGAAGATCCCGATGACCCCCTCCCCGCCATCACCCCGGAAGAGGTCAAGGATATTATAGATAAGCTTAAGCCTCGGAAAGCCCCAGGCGCCGACGGTTTCACGAATAGAGTTTTTAAAGCCCTCCCCGCTAGGCTCATAGTCCTTTTGGCTGCCATCTTCAATGGCGCCCTGAGCAATAATATTTTCCCCCAAACGTGGAAAGAGGCCACTGTTATAGGTATTCCCAAACCTGGGAAACCGAAAGCCCAGCCCTCCAGCTACAGGCCGATCAGTCTCCTGAGTGCTCTCGGCAAGATCTATGAAAGGCTTATATACAAGCGTCTCAGAGATTTTGCCGAGACAAAGGGCCTCATCCCGAAAGAACAGTTCGGCTTCAGGACCGAACATTCTTGTATACATCAAGTCCACCGCATCGTTGAACACGTGAGCGCTGGTTTCCAGCGCGGAGCGATGACGGGGGTGATGTATTTCGATATCGCGAAAGCCTTTGACAAGGTCTGGCACAACGGGCTGATATACAAGCTTTATCAGCTCGGTGTGCCCGACCGTCTCGTGCTCATCTTACGAGACTTTTTATCAAACCGTACCTTCCGCTACCGTGTGGGTAAGACGTTATCTTCTCCTCATCCGATTCGCGCCGGAGTCCCTCAGGGCTCCGTTATCTCTCCCCTCGCGTTCACGCTGTACACCAGCGACATTCCGAGGAACCAGAAGGTTCAAACAGCACTTTTCGCTGACGACACCGCGATTTATTACACCGGCCGTTCTCCGGATAACATCCGCCGCATTCTCCAGAAAGCTGCCGACTCGCTCGGCGCTTGGTTCCGTAAGTGGAGAATAGAAGTTAATCCCGAAAAAAGCCAGGCAGTATTATACTATAAGGCACGCCTTAAGCGTTCGCCAGGTCCCCCCATCACTATGTTCGGTAAGCCTATCCCTTGGGAAAGGCAAGCCAAGTATCTCGGAGTTATTCTGGACGACCATCTGTCGTTCAAGGCCCACATCAAAGCAGCTCGCGACCGGGCTGCCTTTGCTATGGGCCGGCTCCACTTCATGATCACTAGGAAGAGCAAATTGTCACTCAAGTGCAAATTGCGTCTTTTCACCGCAGTCATCCGCCCCATCATGACCTATGCTTGCATAGTATTCGCGCATGCCCACCCGCGTCATATCCACACGATGCAGACCTTGCAGAACCGATATCTCCGTAAGATCACCGGTGCCCCCCCTTACGTCCGTAACGATAGTCTTCACGTAGACCTCAGAATCCCCACCGTTAAGCAGTTCATGAAACGCCTTTCCAAGCGTTACTTCGACTCTGCTATTAAGCATAGGAATCCCCTAATCGCATCGGCCGCCCGGTACGACCCATCGCGTATTAGCTCCGTCCAACGTCCGCGTCACACCCTAGTCGCCCCCGACGATCCGATCACTATCTTGCAAGAGAGTAGGAAAGATACCAGTACGGTACGCAGAGCATACAAATACAGACCGAAAACCTACCGACCTCGCCGCAGAGGTCCGGCGCGAAATCCCCGATCAATCCCTCCCCGACCCTTGCTCGAGCCAGCCCGCGACGCTGAGCCTGTAGTATTAAATCAGTCCCTAAATAAGGACAATCAGATCCAGCCTGTCCCTTTGCTGCCCCCAGCGACGCCCTAAGCCGAGGTTCGTACCCCACAGGGGGTGCCCTTAGAGCGCTGTCGCTTAGTTTTTAGTTATTTTCGCCCTGGCTGGAGGCCTTAGAATCAAGGCATCCACAGGACATTGCCCGGTTAAGCAGAAGCCAGTCTTCTCAGACTGAACTGCGAGATGCCATATCCAAAAAAAAAAAAAAAAAAAAAAAAAAAAAAAAAAAAAAAAAAAAAAAAACCGACCAGTCGAGTTAATCGGCTATTGGTTGGTCGGACTCGGGACGCACCGGAATGCCGCTACAAGGTCGAGTACGTTCATCGGCCGTAGATCGTCCGAGATTTACGCTACACACATCATTGGACTTTATACGTATAACAGTATGTTGTATGACTAAATATCTTTTCTAACAGCTCCTGTCCTGGAAGTTATATCTCTTGGTGTAGACCCAACGACTGCCCATTCTACTACAATTGGACATTGCAATCAATGTACTGTGTTGACAAAACCAGGTGAAAAAGCAAAATATAACAGTTTGGTACATGACTGTACAAAACAATAGGATACAAAACAATACACATATTTGTTTTGCCATTTCACTTGTCGCCGCTGAGTTTACGCGACTCAGTGGTTCAGACACGTAAAATAAACAATGATCATGGATGCGGAAAGTGTTGCACAAATTAAATAATTTGTCACTGAAAATACAGTTGTTTTAACCTAAGGATATTGACCTTACTAACAAGCGTAGAGGTTAAAGTCGAGTAGTCAAGCTGCTTGAACTAGACATTGACGTCATAAATGAAGTTAGATAAAATTAACATTCATGCACGATATTTCAAAGGGTGTGAAATCTACTCCGAAAAAGAAGTCGTGAACGATACAGTTGTTATTGGACGCCAAATATCAATATTTCATGCCAAACTGGACAATTTCAGCCGCTTCCGGAAGAAAAAAAAGTGTTGCCACAAAAAAAAGGAAAACAATAGCATTCTGTGACAGTTTCTATTCTCTTTCAAAACAATAAAACAATGCTATTTGTTTTTACAGTTGCTTGCACAGAACCATACACCGAACATGATGGACGGACCGGACGCTCCACATGATATTGAAAATCGAACTCATACAAACTTTCCAATGTATATTGATTTGTTTTTAATAAACCCCACTAACTGTACAATGGATGCTCCAGGGGTTTTTTTGCAATTTGCCGGCCAGTGCTAGGTTGTGACAATTTAATGAAAAAGTCATTCACACGACCTTTATGAACTTGGAGGGTTGTTTTGGTGGGTTGCGGGGTTGCGGGCCTGTTCGAAAGAGATACCGCGGCCCCGGAACGTAAAAGGCGAGGAAGGAACATGGATGGTTTTTAGTCAGTAAGAGTCTGACACTCCCTCCCGCTCCGCCCAGAGTGGGGGGGGTCATTTGATGATTTCCCATCCTTAAAAAAAAAAAAAAACTGTTGTTTTGGTGATTTTGAAGATAAACATTCTGTTACTACATATTACGTCGTACAGCCGCGAATCATATTTTAATCAAAATAGAACCTAGCACTGGCCTGTAAATTGACGCTTTTACAACTCGAATAAAAATAAAAAGAACTAAGAATGGTATTACTCATTACAATAATGTTTATACTCTTGTAACACCTAGCACCTCAGCTATACTTGGGCATGTGGTACTATTGTATTCTCATGAAATCCAACAGTCGATTGACTCTGCACAAACGACATTTTCATGACAATGAACATAGTAGATGCTTTTAAGGGTAATTTTACAATTCCACTACATTGCTTCAGAGTAAGTACTTACATTGTTGCAAGATTACACGCAATGTAACAAAGTATGAGCAATAAACATTGGGCAAGTCAACCTGCAGAAAACTCTTTAAATTCAATGTGGGGATTATTTAATCATCTGGACGGTAATGCAAGAACTGCAAAAGCTCATGTTCAAACAATAAACTGTTTTATGAACTTGCTGGGAAAAATTATCCATTTGCAAAGAATAATAAAATGAATAGTGCAATGACCTGTCAAAAGCAGTGCTAATATAGAAACAGTTAAGCTAATGAACTATTGCGTTGTAGTATGCTTGAATAATATTGATTGGTTAAACATATCAGCGAGAAAGAAGAAAAAACTGAGACTTTAGACCGCACATTTATGAAATTACCGCCCCCACCCAACATCGGTAAAACTGTAATCCAAGAGATCAGTATCAATCGAACTTTCTAACCCTTAATGGCAGAATCCATCCGCGACAAGGCCGAGCAAAACTTTTACCCATTTAGCACAAACTTTGAACATTGATCCTTCATCATTGATCATTTTTGATAAAACCATTATACAAGAATTTTATTCAGCTTTTAACTCTCTAACCAAACTCTTGAACTGTCATCAAACTGTACGGCCAGTACTATCAAATGATCGATTTCTATCAGATAAATGTTTATCTCCCACTATCAGAAACATAGATAAAGGACCACTTCACATCCAATCATTATATATCCATTACATACCCATTCCATTATTATTACGTTCGCAGACAAGTTTAGTGCCTGTTCTCAGTTTAATATAAATTTGCATTCAAGCTTGTTTCACTCCTTGTCACCATAGGTATCAATTTGACTGAATTCAATCCAGTTAATTTATGAAGCAATTATGTGCACTTTAAATTCATCGATTGCAATCTTGACCTCATTAAAATGAGTTAGTTCACCTACACCAACGCCAAAGGTTTAATCAGAAAATAAAATAAAATGAAAAATAAATACCGTACCAAAACATTTTCTAACGAGTGGGCAATTCATCAAGTACTTCCAGGGCGTGTGCGGAGCCGGTTTTTTCTTCTTACAGCCCCTATGCGAGTGGGGATGGTGGCACCGCTCAGCGGGCTTGCCGTGCTTCGTGAACATTCCGAGTAAACCCTGACGCTTCCATAGACTGTCACATCACTGACACCACTGGCATAACACTGACCACACGGGCTTTAGTTGCCGACTAGCACTCTCGCTGCCAATCACTCACTAGCACCAATCACAAAAACAACCACTAAATCAAGGTCATCCGTAGTCATCACCGTCCGAGTGAAAGACTACATGGGAGAGGCCCCGCACAAATGTAACTGAAAAGAAAAAAAAAGAAAAAATGTAGTTTTGAACCCCACCCGTAGGCAAAAAAAAATAAAAATAAAAAATAGGGACATGAAATTGCATGTTCTATTGTCTCCAAAGTGGGGAGTAGACGTATTGAATAGTTCCATTTGAGTGCTCCATAATGTACGGTTGTTTCCTCTGTGGCATGTCAAGACGGAGAGAAACAAAAAAGCCATTTGAGCGACGATTCAGCGTTTTTTGTACCGTTACATATGAAAGTGGAAGTCTGCGTCAATGTTGTTTGATCATTACGCAGCCAGGACTAGTTTAATTCCTATCTGACAAATCTCTAAATAGAGCGGCAATGGCTGATCGTAGAAACGAAATTGAGGACGTAATGACATTAACTTGTAAATGTACCTATAAAATCGACCGGATGACTGTGATATAAGAATTAATTTGAGCATTTAAATACGAAACAGATGTTTAAGGAGTCTGAATTCGTGACGTGAGGGTATGGCAAAGAAACCTGTTCCAAAACAGTTTTTTTTTGTGTTTCGTTTGCTCACCAACCCAGGTCACAGATGTCTGAAACAAGTCACAAAAATGTGATGTGCTTATTGTTTTATTCATGAAGCGTTCATGGTTCTCAGAGCGCTTTGATTTTTAATATCTACGTTTTCTTTCGCAAATTACAAGAGTTTGCGTTTAATGTCAAGGATTGTAGTGAAATATGTATTGTTTTTTATTTATTATTTAGCGAACACCGGTTTGGCTCTTATCAATATTTAATGAATAACGTTTTATATCGAATAGCGCATAACACAGGATGTTTTATCAAAAAGCCAAGGTTATCGTAGACTAGAATATGTTGCTATGCTACCCGAAGCGAATGTGCAGATCAATTTCAATATAACAGTGTAAACAGGTGTGATGAGGATTGAGGATTACTAGGGCCAAAGGCCAAAGGTTGACATTAGACATGACGTAGCATAGGTTTGTAGTAAAGAGGTCGTAGTTGGGAATGATGATAGCTACATGTGAACTTTTGCAACCGATTGGCTTTTAACCTGCAGTGTTAGAGTAAGAGGACTTTTTTAACACACAGAATTCATTCGTCTGCTTCATAATACTCAAAGAGCCGCTAACGAAATCATTCGGTGGGCTCGTTTAGCGTGCGTCCACCGGCCACGGAAGGTCAAAGCGCGCTCTCACATACATACATACAATATAATCTACATATACGTGCATACACAGGCATGTATCTAAACAAGGACAACCTTATCGCTCTTCCGTTTACTTTATAAAAGCAACGTGTGTATTGAAGATGATATTCTCAATACGGGAAAATATACAATAGTTTGCATTGTGCGTCAATTATGTCAGCGTTTAAACTTAACTCTTGATGCTTTTATTAGTAGTGGTGGAGTTTATATTATGTCATCAATCATAATATGTGTTACTAACAAGAAGAAAAAAGCAAAATATATTCATTCTAATGTTCCCATATTTCTAAGAGACGTATTATCTACCAGAGAAATGCTCATAGAATCTCAATCCAACTATCGATAGTCGTCGAAGTATCTGATTTCTTTGTTACCAACCATTCCTAGTCGAAGAGTTAACCGAGCGTTTATTTCATAGAATTACATGTTATGCACTAGCAAAGAATCGTCGAGGTATGGTTTCCACGAAGTCGTTTCCATTTTAGGGAGACACCACGTCATCGTGCCCTGAGCGCTAGTGTGGGCAGTTTTTGCTCCAACCTTAGTTAAGACGAAGTTTCAGCTTAATGAACAAACTTATCTCCCTGTAATAAAGAAAGATGAATAGCCGGATTTAAGAATGTTCTACTCATCAAAACAGACGCTTCTGTTGGAAGAAACAATAAGAAAGTTCATGAACATGGAAAGAAGTATTAAAGATTTTTTATTCGCTCGTTTTAATGCTAATTGCTAGTTTTAAAATAATTCCCATGGAAAAAATATCTACGACGCAAATTGTTCGAGTACTGAAAGAAGTGTAGAGAATAAAAATTACTTGCAATCTATCTGCTCGTATCTGACAAATGGATAAAATATACGAGGTTGCCGAACGTTCATCTATCAACAATTCTTCTCGTACGAGTATATCTATCGATTTGAGTCTCCTTAAAACGGCCTCGATATGGCAACAGTTACCGTGAGTCCGTGCACACTCGGCTGACTCACCGTAAACCAAATATGGAACTTGACCAAGACCCTTAGGCGTTGTTGCACCGAGAAACGGAGCCGGATTCACCATATTACTCGACGCTACTATTATTTTCTATTCAAGTACATGTTGAACATTTCTTTGTTCAATAATCGTTGTTTCTAGGACGTGTGCTCGCATAACAGGAGATAATATAACCTTGCTTTCAACGCAAGATGCACAGTTTTAAAGATCAGCAGATTATTTAGTTAAAACAAGATTTTTATCATCAGCCAGATTAACCAGTTCTATGACGATAACATTATTCCGTTTCACTAGTCTTATGTTACATCGATGAATTGATAATTACCCGAAAACATCAATATTATTTAAATACTTGTTTCTATACCGTATCTCTATCAAGTTGACAATCTAAACAGGAATTTATAAGGTGACAACACTGCGTATATCTAAGATTTTAAGGAAAAAAGTTCATTTACAACTATCTCACTAAATTCTCTTTCCTCCTTCCGAGAATTTTCGTATTAAGTGTGAACACGGACGGTTTCTACATAAAAGTCGTTTTGCCTCAACGACAGATGTTTTGACTGCAATAACGGTGCGATCACTAGCAAGCTGACCGTCAGGCGGTAGGGGGTCGGGGGGTGGTGGTTGTGAGGGGTTATGGGGGCTGGGGTGGATGTTCATTCATCTGAGGCGTGACGTCACGCGCGAGGTCGTGCCCTCGCGTGCCCACACCACTGCCAGGATAATAAACGACGAAAAAAACTCACTGAATATCAACATGACCTTTGACTACACTTTTGCATTTCAGAAAATCATCTTATTTCCGACGATCTAGCGTAAACCGACACTTGTACTTACTTCAAGTTCGTAGACACTGATTGATTTGGACACGCTTTAGTTAATAGATTGTCATTTCTTCTTATTAAGGCGAGGAATTTTTAGGACTCCAATTACTCTCGATAAATTGATAATATGAGTCACCGACCATTTTCACTTAGAATTTTGAAAAGCTGTTCAAGACGTCAACATGTGTGAACCGCAAACGTGGCGTATTAGAGGATTTTATATCGCTAATGCATTTATAATGCCCTTTGAATGCAGCTGTCGTCGGTGCAGACAAATGCTTTAATGCTCCAAGAATTTACATTATGAAACATTTCAGAATTAAATTGAAGCAAATGGCTCTGCCTGGTGGAAAAGGACTCACGAATCCGATCGCGCACGTTTTATAGACAATAGAATGGACGAAAAACATAAAACGTATCGGCGCGGCGCGGCGGCGGTCGCTATTGACAATCATAAAACAAGCGACGCATACAAGAAGCCGGTTCTGAGTATGGATGTCCACGGCGAGATAAAGCGTCTGAACTCAACCGGTTTGCATGGCAATAAAGTAGTGCTATAGCGTTACTAACATAATGTTTTAGTGAGGGCGTATCGATTGCATTAACGAGATGTGGCCGCACGTGGGGTCCGTGTGTAGTATCGTGGATGCGATTGCAAATGGCCGGGTTATCGATATAAGGAGGTTTTATAGCCCCTTTATGAATTAGGAACAATAGTAAGTGATCTTTTGTAATGCTTTATGGGCGCTATTACTGATTGTGTGGCAAAATAGTCATAAATGTTGTGCAGGTTTGGACAGTCAAATTCTTAGACGTGACTCATAAAGTCTGTGTTCGGAGAAAAAGAATTGGGGCTAGATTATGGGTCAGAGGAGAGTAGGGTTTACCCGACAGAGTGTTGATAGAACCGTTGTCCTCACTGATCCCTCTAGAGATTTAGCGGCGCAGGTAAATAGGGCTGTCAAGGATAGAAATCCCTACCTTGTGAGGGGAATCTATATTCCTGAATGGTTTGGATTATCTTGGTCTTGGAAAAAATACTTTAGTGTCTGTCAAAGGGAGATAATAACTTTCCTTTCTAAACGAGATTACGGTAAAAAAGATATGCATTTGTAGAAGTAAATAATACAACTACAGAAAATTCTGAATAACTGGATTAAAAATTGAACAAAATAACTTTTGTTACCAGTTAGTTAAACCCAATTTTGGCGGTTTCGTGGTAATTGAGCGAGAATCAAAGTTTGGAAAAATCACTTTAGAACGGTAGAGCT
This sequence comes from Xestia c-nigrum, assembly GCA_916618015.1. Lineage (NCBI taxonomy): Eukaryota > Metazoa > Arthropoda > Insecta > Lepidoptera > Noctuidae > Xestia > Xestia c-nigrum. Next base: position 11,082,891 of record OU745261.1, on the reverse strand, counting down.
AAAAATTTCCATCCATTTATTATAAACTAAGCTTTGTCTTCGCTTCTATTACTAGAACTAGCAAGTAAAAATGTAGTGACAATTTTTGTTCTTTTATAGTATTATAAAAGAAGAAAAATTGACACTACATTTTTAACAGAGTTGAGTAAGTTAAAATTTTGTTAATTCTGTAAGTATTCTTTTCTTTTTACTTTTTGTGAAAAAAAATATAACGTTAGCCGTGATAAAAACTTGGTTAACAAAGTAGTACATAATTTAAGCAGCCTGGGGAATGTGTTAGGCAACAATCTTTTTAAGTTTTTAACCAGAAAAAGTGTAATGCTTATTTTATGACTTGACTAGCTTATGCCCGCGACTTATACGAAGTTTAATAATTGTCCCACGGAAACAGGATAAAAATTATTATATGTGTTAATCCAGGTTGGGTACAAACTATCTGTGTGGAAATTTTCATGCAAATCCGTTCGAATTTTTTCCCGAAATAACAAATATCCATCCATTCATACTCACAAACTTTCACATTTACAATATCCATATCAAGCATAAAACAGTAAAACTATGAATTCTGGGAACTTTTGCACCATTGCAATTAAAGTCTCCCTTCGCGACAGCCTCGTGAAGATAAAGTCAGCCATGTGGGCGTTTTGCGCTGATTCGAGTCCAAGTATAGGGTACTTCGACTCGAACCAGCGCAAGACTTATTTTAATCCAACGTCCCTAACACTTATAGTGTAACTACAATACAATATTACGAAGGATAACATAATCTCATAACAGATGGCAGGACAAAACCAAAGATCAGTTTTTTGTATATGGCATCTCGCAGGTCAACCTGTATTTGGTTGTCATCTGCTTAACCGAACTACCCTATGAGTGCCTTGAGTGAAAGGCCTCCATTCAGGAGCAAAAAACTTAAAAACCGCACAAACAATCAGTGTATCACATAAGCCCTAGATCTGGAAGTCATGGGAAGACGCCATTGACGCCGACTAACAGTAACAGTAGTAACATAATAAATAATAACAAAAAGCTAGCAGTAAGCGATACGTCACAGCCAGCGATAAGCGATGACTTGGAAGATGACGGAGGCTTGTCGCGATAACACGAGGTCAGGCAGCCAATAAACCGTTCTGTTGTACAATAACGACGCCTGTATTCGTGAATATGATTTACCTACTCGTGCAGACTTTAAAACGACCTCTTTCTTCCATATACATATACTTGTTTCCTCGTGACATAATTTATGACTGATAAGAACACCTCATGTTCGACGTTTGTACCTATTCGAAATGGAGCAGACGGTAACGGAGTCTATAGGGAGAAGGATCTATCGGCCGACATTTGGTTGAAGATTTGAAACATGATTCAGAATGTTGATAAACAAAAAAAACTTTTCATCATAAAAATTTGGCATGTATGGTTATTGTTATTGAGAAAAATGTTAAGATGGGTGAATTAAAATGGTACAATTTTGTCTACCTGACCTCGCAGCTAATGTAATAAAATCTACAGCCAAAAAAAAAACAGTAAAAAATCAATAAGCTTGATAAGATTGCAAAAAACCCGCAAGAATTCCTACTAGTTGTAAACTACTAGAAATATGTTGTCTACATATGTTTTCTTAGATCTCGAGAAACTCGATGGCGGAAAGGCCGAGACAACTTTATATCAACCGGATCACATGGAAGACTTTATGGCGGTCGCTTTTAGTTCCATCTGAGGGCTCCACCATTACGATATTTGGGCAGAACTAAAGGAAAATTTGGGAGTGGAACTAGACCGCGACCGACCTGACCACAAACAGGAAAATTAGGAACAGGTAAATCGAGATAAGAGTTCCGCAGAAATAATAGATAAATATTTATAAAACACTTTCGATACAAAACTGAACAGGTTGAATCACTTACAAGTGTGATAGGAAAGATATAATTGATGAATAAGGATCTGGCTTTTAAGAAATCCCCAGACAAGGATAAGAATCTAGTCATAATCAGATGCAATGATTTTAAAGTAAACCTGCATGCATATCAATGATTCATAATACGAAGAACCGAAGGAACAATAAGAGTGCCACGTGATAAAGTTTCCTTGACTATAACACTTTATTTGGCCGTTGACACGAACTAGAGTAACATAGTAGTTTTCAAAGCAACAATAATAATTACTATTCCAGACGAGACGTCTTCGAGAACGACGAAGGTTATTCACCCGTTAAAGAATTAATGGCACGACTTACTAATGCCTTAGTGGTACTTAATCTTGGTTTCCTCAAGGGGAGTCGCGTAAACAATATTAAAATATTCACTTTCGTTATAAGTTGGCTGTTTTTTAAATGCGTCTTAGAATGCCCCGAGACTATTGAAGAGTCCTGCAATGTGCCAGAAATGACGTTGCAGTATGCTGTTTTGGTCATCAAAATAATGCATGTAGAGCTGTTTTCAAACAACTTCATGATACCTAATGCAACGCGGTTTGGCACTTTATCAATGTAATTTCTTAAGCCAAATTGCAATCTCATAAACACACACTAGATACAGTATAACATTTTGAGTAATGTGAAGAGGACGAACAAGTGTATTTTAATGTAAATAATGTGACAAATACACGTGGTTCCATTTCCCCTTCAACTGAATCAGGCGATTTCGAAGAAAATTGCTTTTATAACTTTGTTATCATTGCAAATTAATCCGTCGCCGTGGAATAATTTCCCGTTGCGGTGGCAAAACCGTGGCTACCCAGCACGTGTTTGGTGATGTCTTGTGTGTGTGCAACATACATTAGTTATTGCGTATCTGAGTAGTAGAGCGGCCGGGGGGCGGGGCGCCGCACGCGAACTGATAATAATTATTAGTCTGAAGCAATTAAGAGGCGCCAGATATACGCCATGGATGAGATAGCGGCAGACTTTATAGAGTGAAGAGGCCGCCAGACCCACCTCGACACAGTTCTGGGGGGGAAATCCGCTTGACGCGAAACTAGTATTCCTTTACCGACCTCGCTGCTTCGACATATTTGCGGAATCATAACTACATACTCTGTTTTCTTCCAGAGATCATTGTACTGATATTGAGAATCAAACAATGATAAGTCTGATGTTTAAAATTCAGGTCAAAGGTTTTGTTTTTAAATTTTAACAAAACAAAGATTGAACTATATGTTACGTTCAAAATCGTCATTTGGTTTTACACAATCTTTGAAATATCTGGAAGAAATTGTAAACCAAAATATCATTCATTATAATTCGTATCAATCAATATCTACCTTACGCCTATAATTCAATATCAAGACGTCACAAAAATCTTATACAGTAGAATTACTTGGTGTAACTTATAGCTATCGATTGCCGGTTCCTCTCGGGAATGTATCGAAACTGATACGAACAGCGATGGATATACGGATCCACGTTCTACGCATTAAGATCCGTATCATAATACTTCATAGTTACTCGCAATATATCCTTAAGGGATCCGATATAACAGGAAGTTTGTAAGTACTTGTTAAACTTAAAGGATAACCGGATTTGCCCGCGCCTGCTCGAACTCGTGCTCAAAGTTCTTAATTTTCTGAGATTTGGAGTCCCATATGTGGTGGTGATTCAGGGTATATTTTACTTGTATCCCAAGTTTTCCCTGAAACCGATGCAGTCGTTACGGTGTCAATGTCACCGTAACGACTGCATCGGTTTCGGGTGGTGTTTTAAACAATAAATAGAAAAAAGAAAATATTTCTAGAACATACACAAGATTTAGCGAGGGGAAGCACACCATCTTGAGAAGTGGAAGGAATGTGGGAAGGCCTTTGGACAGGGTTGAGACAATACGGGCTAGCAAAATCAAAACCAATATTAAGGCTATTGGAACAAGCCCTAGGCAATCAGATTCCACAAAAGAATCAGTAGTGAACGAGACCCAGTTTGATACAAAAAAAAACTCTTAAATAGCTCAATTTTCTACGTCTGCCAGTTCTTTTAGATTCATTAGCCCGAGTACTCGTGAGACTACTGTTTCACGAATAAGTAAACAATTTTCTCACTGTGGAAAATTTACGACGAAGTATTGTTAACAGCTACATGGGTTTGCGTGACTTAGAACATTACATGTGCGATGCTGGTATGTATATCATTTACGTTTTTCTGTATTATTAAATAGAAAACGCTTTGACAACACATGCTTGCACTAACGAAGGGAAAGTTTTGCAGACGTTGAAGAATTATTGTTTTCATCTTAATTGAAATCTTTCTTGGTATCTTGTGTGGTAACTAGGGACTCAATACTGGAAATCGGGTAAAAAACTAGTAAAACTTCAATTATCTTTAGCAGACAGGAACTTTTAATATGTTTCACACTGAGCAGATGTTTTTACTCCACGTGTTTTAATATGACATCACAGTCTTACAAATACTGATAGTGTCTTGAACAAAAGCACAAGTCATACTCACGCCCTATCGTTTCAATTGTCAACATAGCCACGGTTGGTACTTTAATAACAAACGCAAAGAATGAATTTAAAACTAAACTGGAAGTATTTTCCGCATCATCAATTTGTTTAACCTCAGGCATTATTCTTCCTTTAGGTCACGATTAAACAAATAATCGACGCCCTCAAACGCTACACTGCCATCAAAAATCACTTAGGCCGCCAATAGAAAGATCATCAAGCAACATTTGCCTTGAAACGCGCGAATAATATCTTTTATCAATATTTACCGAGATGTTCATAGTAATAAAAGTTAATCGTTCAGTCAATTAAACCGGAGTCCGAGCCAAATTGTCAATTATCATTTGCGTTACATTGTCTTGAATGGTTCTAAAACTCACGAGGGGCCTATCCGTCCTTAATTGCTACTCGACTAAATTCCTATTGGAGTTTCTACGATGACCGTTCATAAAGTGTCATATTGTTTGAATGGACACTTGGTAATGGTCCTTGAATTAATTTGTATTGTTACTGTTTAAGTGCTTCCGTACTAAGAAGCGGCTTTTAGTAACAAGGTGTCCTGAATAATGCTCCCCTTTTTTATCGAAGCTTCTTCTTGTAAATGCGAACTTTCTTGTAAATTTGTTGTGTGAGTTTACAAGTTGTTCCTTGATTCAGAACATGTGGCTTAGCTTTCTTATCTTTAATTTTTCACTCCAATATAAACATTTACAATTCTTACATCTATCAACATTTACTGCAAATAATACCAAAACGTTCATACATTTTTAACTTATCTTCCGTCCGAGCTGGTACACTAATATTCCATAAAGGTTCTATATTAGGTAAACAGTAAAGGTCTCATCGATAGCCTTTGATTGGCCTGCGGACGCTGCGGTACAGGAGTAAACACAGGCTGAACCGAACCAATTTGAGATTACAATAGCCATTCCCGAACACTCAGTCACAGGCCCTGCCAACAATGTAGACCTAATGAAATAGAGTCCTCCATCTCAGGTAAACTCCATTACGTAGTTACCTACAATCCTGGTACCCTCAAGTATATTTTTTCATTATAATAATGCGATCATTCATTTTCGTTCGTCGGAGATTTCGTCTAGAAATAGAACTACGAACAATGTTCGTGATTACGAATCTCCTAACCCAACTTCTGATTAATCCTTATTGATATGAAAATGGATCAAGAGACGAATCGAAATTCTCGTAATGTGCCAAATTAGTGAGCATCGAGATAAGGAACATCTCGTATATATTTTATCTTGGTGTAGCGTATGTTTGTCTAATGAATAATTCAGATAGATTAGTACGTTAAGGTTAAAACGTTGCCGTTTTAAATACGTATTCGATGTTCGGTGATATGGCCCATTAGCGACTACTACACTGACTGTCTTTTTCCGATATCAAGGTTGAGAAAATACCTCATTTAATTTAAGACGTATGTTTTACAGTTTTTCGTATACAAGAGTTTTAAGAAGATGTAGCAGCGTATCACCGCCCCAATTTTATTTATTTAGGGCCAGTTTTACCGGTTCCGGATAAAGTGTCGGTTAGTTATCTGATAGTTAATACTATCTACCACTTAAAGGCTGGTTATAACTAATACTATATCTACCAGATATCGCTATCCGACACCTGTGAAACCAAAAGTGTTAGTTTATCTGGCAGATAAGTTCCTAATAGGCTAACCGACACTTTATCCGCAACCGGTGAAACTGGCCCTAAATGTTTTAAACACACAATATACTAGTATTCAGCTGCATCCGGTTAGACTGGAAGCCGATCCCAACATAGCTGGGAAAGACTAGGCAGATGATGATGATGATGACACAGGCGGAATAAATTGTGAATTTTCTACCAGTCAACCTTTTGGGTCTAAAGCTTACTAAAGCTTTATCGCTAGACTTGCTGAATATATTTCTCTTACTCAAGTATTAACATTTCAGACGTCAATTCACGTCAAAGAGCTAACACGAATTACTAAAGATATACAGAAGCTTCAAACTAGTTTCTGAAATTGTCTTATTAATGATCAATAGGCAAGGAGATAGAATCAAAACGTGCTGATTTATCTGTGTTCTCTGTTATACTCAGAACACGATTTCACTGGTGCTTAGGTATCGTAAATTTGATTGTGATTGCTTCGAATTTGACAAATTTGTATAATTCTGTGCTTTGTATGACAATGTCATATTTGGTACTTGGAATATCAAGATGGTAACAATGAAAATTATGTAAACCTATGTGTCAATTATGTAGATTATAGTCAAGAAGTTATACAATAGTAAAGTTTTTTTCTGGTACGGTTAAAAATACGGATAGTACAGTATGGAATTTTAAATGCTGAAGTTTTTTTGAAGAATCTTAATAAGATTTAATCGTTACGATTTTCATACTCGAAGAGAATGTGTTCTATAAAAACTATGCAGGTAGATAAGTAATATAATTTCTTGACATGTTTTTACTTACTAATTGCATCGTTATCTGTATCTCGTGATACTATTTAATGCACGTGGTTGATAAGCGTAATTTAATTGCAGTTCTTTTAATCGTTTCTGATAATCGATAAATTACATAAAAACAAGACTAAGATATGCTGCGTCGACGCAAGCCGAACCAGATCTGACGATGATTAATTAACAAAATATTGATACCCTGTATAGTTATTCCCCGGCCCTCCCTGTATCATTATCTTAGATTTTTTGACGGATTATTATTATTAATCATTTACTTACGTAAGTAATGTGTCAAATGATACCAATAAGTGTGTTCCTATAGAAGACTCGCCGAAAAAAAAGGGTTTTTTTTATAAGTTGGTAGAAAACACTTGGCTGTCAAAAATTAAATCATACCTAGTTGTTTATAAGTACTTACACAACCTACATTCTCATTAGTACCTTCATACGCTCAACACCTGAACAGATCAACTTCATTGAGAAGTATAAACAATATCTTTGACACGGATGACCTCTAAGGGAGGGAGAGAGAGGGTCCATCCGAGATGGTTTAAACGACGCTCGATCTATGCGTGTGCGCATACTACGCGCATGTGTGAACTTGTGTAATGTACATTGATAAACCGCAAAACACTACGTGTTAGAATGGAATTGTTTGGGTTAGTAGTAGTATAGGTACTTATATATTAGCATAATATTTAGATAATATACTGTATAGCGTCACCCGCTTATACGATAATATACCTTGTACATACTCTGTATTATATATTTTATTAGGTATTTATTAGTGCACGCTTCTTGCCTTGTATAACTTTACATACAATGATTTATTGTGAAAGGTTTTGATATAAAATGAATAAGTCTACTACAGTTAATCTTAATGGGAGGAACTTTTGGTTTTGATAAAAGAATCTTGTTTTTCAAGTAACTACAGTAAAGTAACCATTTAAAAATAATGTTTTGTATTATAATACGAAGCCAAATAAGTTTACATCAGAGAAAAGTTCTAGAACATTATCCGGCAGTTACTCGAAAACCGCTAAACCAATTTCCTTGTGGTTTTATTCTTTATTACATAAATAATTTCCACGTTTTTTAAACAGTTTCAACTAGTTTTTACTCCATTTCAATTATTTTTTTTAGAAAACGTGTGAAAGTCTCCGGAATGATAAAATTGTGTTTCTTTACGTGAATTCTAAGAAACATCCTATTTGAAAAACCTTTTCTATTGTCCTACTTAAGCCTATTAGGTTTTATACTGTCATAAAAGGGACATGTGTCTTAGGACTAGATAGTTTTACTGCTAAAATAGTAATTTATTAGAAAGGTTTTAATTTAGCCGACTTTTTCAGTGTGTCTATCTATATTGTCTATTCATTTCTGTCAGTTCGGTAGTCATCAACATCTGCCCAACTTTTTCCCAACTATGTTGGGGTCGCCCTTCAGTCTAACCAGTATTTTACATGGCTACCTATCTGACCTCCACAATCCAGTTAATACTGGGTAATACGATACCACTTGGTAAGACTGGTGGTCAGGCTGTTTGGGCCACTGACGGTAGTCATTTTAAGCAATTTTTTTTTTTCTAATAATTAAAATCTTCATCGTTCTATTCTTGTCCCACTTTATTTGGGGTCGCCGCAACACGTTTTTTTCTTCCATTTATTTTTCATAAATGACGAGTTAAACAACAGACTTGAAATATATTTAAAAAAAAAGCTTGGTCTACGTATAAAAAACAAGCCAGAGCAAAGAAGAATCCATCGTCACTTGACAAATTCCGAAAAACGCAAAAAAAAAAGAATTTCGAGAGGCGCTCCAGTCGCCAAAACCGGTTAAGCGATCTCATGGACAACCACAAAAACTCAAAACCAAATAGAATTAAAAACTTATTTTTTTTTACATTATCATGCGATTTTGATTGTGCCTTGAAAACTGCTACAACAAGTTTTTGCTATCAGAAAATTTCCACGCTTACAGTATTTAATTAATTCTCTTAAGTTTAATAAAAAACATGCCTAACTCCCGGACTTTTTGAATTAGGAAAACTGTCGAAACCTTTCCATCAATCGTAGCAAAAACACGCTGTATACAATATAGGACTGTGTTCTCTGGTCCCAAACCAAATGATTGAAAAAAGTAATCCAACTTCGACCTAAATCGAGAATGTCGTGCGTATCATTGTGCGCAAATCGTAAAAGACGAATAAGGGAAAAGGGTCCCGTTGATGCTCGTAAACATCAGGTTTACAACTGTCACACAATGCATTAAAGAAAACGATTTAAACCCTTCCATGGGCTGGCAAAATTGTTGCTTCAATCTTTGCTTAGGTGTTCAAGGACATGCGCTACGGTTGCCACCCCGAATAATAAAACAAATTGGCAACCCCACATTACTTCGTGTGTTATCTTGCTAACCACATGGAGTAAATGCTGGTTTCTGTTTGAAGAGGCTCGCAGACCTCTTGGAACTCGAAACTCTACAATTAGTAAACACGTGCTTATTGGTAATTTTATATTAATAATGTTTGTTAGGGACCCGCTATAATAACAGATAAAAACCCGACTTCTTCATAGATTATCATAAATTATGTTAAAGTATTTGATTTGACAAACATTTAGCGTAGATACCTTGTTATTGACTAATTTAAATATGAACGGGTCAACAATTCAATAAACTGAGTTGACACAACAGGCATAATAAAAACAAAACGCTGTCGAAGAAGTGTGTTAAAAAGATAAACGTCCATACAGTGTCAGTCTCGCTTGACCAAACAACTATGAATCATGTAGCATCACTGATAGAGGGGAAGCGTTAGTGAACTAGAAGTGGAATCAAACTCGTTTGAATCAGTCCTTATTCCTTTACACGATACTAATTAGAAGGAAGCCTTCACAAGTACAGGCAGTGCATGCAGTAATGCATAAAGGTTCACGTAATAAATGCTTTATTATGTTTGTGCTAAAATGCACGTAGTGAACGCCGACACTATATGGAATGATGTGTGTTTGTGTGCACACACATGCTTGTACCTACTCACACACCACATGTATGCGCCTCGATATGAATGTCGCTTGTTTTTTTTTGCAAACTATTTTTTTTACTCAGTTCTGGGTAATTAACAGCCACAATTTAATATCAAACTTAATATTAAATGGAAAATATTGTCGTTTTAACTTATTTCAACAGTTTAGAATTAAATCACAGCCAAGCTAGTATCGTAAATCAACCGGGGTCATACTTACAGATAACGTTTGTCGGATACTACTGTGGAGGTTAACAACAAAAATCCATCAACAAAAACACAACAGACGTGATGCAGGCGTGCTGCATACACAGCGGACGTTAACCCGGCTCCGGCGGGCTGCGTTTCGAAAACTTCGCCGTCAAGCGTTTAGAGAATATTCAAAAATAGACCGACCGACTCGTATCAACACGCAACAATGATCGCTCGCACGTTTTACTTTACGACGCGACTCGAAATTCGAAACGAAAGCGATCCGCGGCCATCGGATCCGTCCGGAATCGCTTTGAAAAGTTTCCAGTGCACAAAGTTATTGGGATCGCGAACTAGGGTTCTACGCGACAAGAGCGCGGCAGCCCCGTGGCGCTCAGAAGTGAACTGGCGCCGCCGACCGAGCGCGCTCCGCCGTCCGCCGCGCCTCGCGCCGACACAGGAACACCCACACCGACGCCGCGCCGCCCCACACACATACGCGGCCGCATCATAAATACAGGCGCACTACTCGCACGGCTCACACACACTCAATACGAAACTGATAAACAGTTTAAAAACACAACATCACTCTGCAACTGCACATATAAACATTCCACGTTTTCCCGCTTTTGTGTGTTCGACACTGGAGCAGAAACATGCGATATCGAATAGAAATCATCCATTAAACCCGAAGAAAACTCATTAGCGGGTGACTAATCTGAGTGACACAAACTCGAAGATAAAGATATAGGTAGCGACATATTTTATGTAAAGCTAGAACAGGTTTCCACTGACGATTGAATGGTGAGTGTTTAGTAGAAAACTTGAATATAATCGCACAGTGTTCAACGGAACATTGTACACAAACGGAGCAGGAAAACACGGACATTAAACAGAGAGGTCGAATAGCGATTGACGAGACGCAACACGCACTCACTCTTTAACATACGAGTAGCGTGCCGTATAGAGACAGTTATCAACAGTAGACGCGATAGGAGACTAGCACGGGGACTAATGAATGAAGTCCGGAGATGCTGCTGCATTCAACGATACGCCAGGGTATAATCTGTGCGACGATTCGTGCATACTTGCTCCCACAGCAGTACTTCGGAGTGACACACAGACACCGACCAGAATAAACATCACTCCAAATGCTAATAAACATTTCAAAATTATTTATTCAACGTTTGTCCGGACATTGGGTTAACTGCGTAATAATTACCACAATTCTGATAAGAATGATAGCGGTGATCGCGATAACGACTTGAAGCAATTGTGTAACATCGTTACTTGTTATGACACCATTAATAAAAAAATAAACAAATACAAACCTTTCATTAACAATAACAATGTACTGCGCATGACGGATGTTAGTGATGTTTTGCATGATGATCAAGATGCAGTAAGATTTATAATCAGAAATAATACTTACGGAAATAAAATCCTTCTGTTTGGTCGCATGTACGGAAATTACCTGAAACAACAATAGAAATTGGTAAACTTTCGGAATGGCAAACGAATTAAAATGAAAACGAAATTGCTTTTGGATAGTTTTTCTTTGTTAGTTTTCACTGTATATTTTTTTAACAATACCCCAAACTTGTATTGTAATCCGCAACAAGACATGGCGTGTGATCTCTATATTCGTGAAACTTTTCCACGACAGTCTTTTATAAAATGTCTCGATCTTCGACTTGAACGAAGTGAGGTCAACGTGAGATGTCAATCTTTACTTCTATTGCGATTTTTATGTCTACCGATTTCTGGAGGAACTGACGCTGGAACAGTAATAGATGTTTATGTACTTAGTTCTAACTTGACATGTGATGAGGAGGGATGAATTGCGTGTGATTTAAAAGTAATAAATTTAAATGGTGATAGAGAGAGGAAGAAAGACCAAAGAACCGATGGATGGATTGTGTGAGTCTGTGAAGAATGGAGAAAAAGAAGTAAATGATAGCGTGACAGTTGACAGAGAAGAATGGAAGACAAAAACGATGACCCTAAGTAACATAATAATAATAATAAAATTTATTTCAGACCATCGAGTCCATATTTAAAACATTACAATTTTTATCGTTCACACATAAGACAAGGGTAGAAAGACGACGACGACTTATTTCTAACTTGACAGTCATGTGAAAAAAAAAATGTGCGTACTATTTTCCCTATATAAAATGCAACATAGTAATGTATGTTCTGAAGGCTCTGTTATCCTCTTGCGCTTTTAATGTTTTATCTCAATTTTTTCCCATATTTTAATCTGCTGAAAACTCTTCAACTAACTGAGTATTAAATAATGGCTCTAATTGTATTTCACGATCTCTGAGCTTTGATCTCTGAAAGGATAATCAGGTTCGCGTCAATTTTGATGACTTTGTTTCTAAAAGAGCTCGAAAACAATTGAAGCATCACCTATTATTTACAAGGTATTTTCTCGAAACGGTCCTATTTACGATGTCTCCTTCAGAAATTCAATTTCAGCTTTCGTGAAATTCTATTTGTGTTTCGACACACGTCTACAGATAAAAAAATCGTTGGAAATTGATTTATCTGTCTGCTCTCATCTTATTAGTAGATGCATTTCGAATGTATCTTGAAAACGTTTTGATTGGCTAAGTAATCGTAGTAATAAGTCGTCTTAGCGTACCTTCTGATTCGGACTCACGTAAATTTTATTTTAAGGCGGTACATCGGTATTCTAAACTTTAAAGTTCACTAAAGCAGTCGGCATGGACAATTTAGAAATAGGGGAACCATTTTGGCAAAAGAAGATCACGAAGATTTATACATTATTACATAATAGAATATGTACGGCAATATGATTATGATCATCAATATTCATAAAAACAGGTCACTTGGCAACAACAGAAAAAATATTGAGTCATTAATCTTCAGGCTGCTTATTATTCACGAGATGTACTGTCAATGGCATTGAATAGTCGAAACAACGTGACATACGAAAGGGAAAGTCGTAATAAATGAAGGTGTCTAATAATAATAAGTGTGCCGAATTTCTTCAGAACTTGGTAACTTGTTTGTAAAAGGTTGCCAAGTACTGATAGGACAGGTGGATTTCGATGATGGATGCGTTAAAAATGTTGTTGGTGCACAAACAGAAATTATCAAACCTTATTTTTTTAAATCACGTGTTGTTTTCTACAGAAGGGTGCACTACAAATTCTTTTGAATTGTTTTTGTAATTTACAGTTACTATTGTCCACACAATGCTACATCATAATGCTTCTTTTAAAATGACATCGTTTGTAACAGATCATACCATATTTGTTGCTATAACCGAAAACTGAAATAGACGTAGTTTTGAACAATCTATAAATAGTAAAGCTCAACAATTTAAACCCTACCTAATAATTTGTAAACAAAATAATAAAGTTAAACTAAACATTTATTTTTAGTTCATCAGATCCAAGAGCAAATAATATGTCCAACAAAGTTAGGAATTCTGAACTTTCTGAACTGAAACGAATAGGGTCACCAACATTATTATTATAGCATTACTCTGTGAATTGATTACGTTTGAAATAGATTCATTAAAACAACTTCGGTAATGTCTAGAATATTAGACATGATTTTAGGGTAAATATTAATGAAGAAGATCTTGAGGAAAGTTTTTGAGAAGAAATGTGGAGGATGGCTATGAGGGGCGATCCCATGTCACCGAAACTATTTATAGCTTAGTTGGAAAGAATATTTCAAGAAATTAACTGGATAAAAAGAAAACCTCAGATTTGCGGACGATCTCATCCTCTTCGCGGAATCAACAACTGAGCTAAAACAAATTATACATAAACTGGACACAAAAAGTAAAAAAGTGGGGTTACACACGAACGCAAGCAAAACAAAAATCATGACGAACCATACAGAAAAGGAAATACACGTGTAGGGAAACCAGATTGAATATGTAAAGGAATATTTATCTACCTTGGAAAACAAATATCATTTGATAAAAGAAATAACGAAATTGAGGTGGATAGATGGATCAACTGCACAATGATGAAATTTGGTTACAAAAGGAAGTCCTAAAAGGGGACGACTATCACATGAAGTCCAAAAGAATAATAATGGACATCTGTATTCTACCAAGTTTGACTTATGGAAGCCAAACACACCTACAAAATAAAAAAATAAAAATCTTATCGTCTCAACATTCCATGGAAAGACGCATATTAAAACTCAGGAAAATACAGAAAATCCGAAACAAAGAGATAAGGAAAAGGACTAAACTAACAGACGCCTTTCTTCACGCTCTACGACTAAAATGGAGATGGGCAGGTCATATTTCGAAATGCAGAGATCTAAGGTGGACTTTGGAGTCAACAAAGTGGTCTGAACCGGGAGGCAAGAGGAACAGGGACAGACCTCGCAAGAGATGGCCAGACGATATTATTGAAGTAGCTGGGCCAAGGTGGATGGAGTTGGCTCAAAACAGAGAAAACTGGCACGGGATGGATGAGGCTTATACCCAAAAGAGATCCATCTAAATAAAATATAAAACGATTAATTTGTAAATATATATGTGAAGAAAAATATGGAATAAATGAGCTTTATTATTAGTATATAATGAGAGAGGAGGAAGACGAAACGATGGTAGTACTATTTGAAGCAAAAGAGATGACAAGTATGGAAGAAGAAAATATGCTGCGCCGACGTCAAATAAATTGCGTTAAGGGCAGGAAAAGTTGACGATCATAATAAGAATCTAAAAATAAGAATTCGGAAAAATAAGAATATGAAGGAATAAGAAATTGGACAATTTAGACTTCGGAAAGCACGCCGACACCATCTGAGATGGAACACTATTCAAGTTAATACAAAAAAAATGCCAAATTTAAAAAAGAAACCTAAATTTCCTTTCCACATGTTGCAAAATAATACAGGGTTAGACACAACTACAGAAGATTTAGAGATAGCTATACATGTAGGTACTCCTAGAAACAAAGGCAATGGTGAAGCGGCAGTTCCAGTTCTCAACCCACACACTCGATCTCGTTCGTGTGATTAATTTGATCGAGATGATCCCCTTATCCAATAGATACACGTGTTTCACACAATTAACAATAAACAAATATTTTTCCTGAAACATATTACGAAGATGAAAATGTAGCTCTGGAGTGTGAAAGATAACATGTTGAATTTTTTATAAAGCCATCTTTCTGGCTTTGAAAATGATCTCAGTAAATTAGAAATTGAGTTTTCTTGTAAGTACATATTATTACAGAGTGTAAACCACCTCAGAACGAAGCCGTCAACCAAGCATTCTGTACATAAAACTAAGTAACTTTATGCAAAAATTATTGATGGGAAACGACTTATTTTTTGAGGTGAAAAATCATGTTTTATGGTAGAACTCAATGTAACGCACTCAAAACATCATGCTGATTGAATAGTATTGGGATCGTGGAGGCGTTTAAAGTTAAAAAAACTTACACTATAAACTTGTATTTTTTAAACTTGTGAAAACTATGGAACTTCCAGGGGAGAAAAAGTGCCTCCGGTTTCGTTAAGAGATTTTTACACCCTTTATAACATGATTCTAATTCAATAGGAACATGTAAATGAAAGTGGATCTTGTATCTGTAAATACGTTTTTAGTACCCGTAATACTAGACCATTAGCACTAAAAGAAAATATATGCACAGACGTAGACGGGATCTTAGATGTTTCTGTCTATCTTGCAGTCTCGAGAATAATTCTGCCGCTTTCCAACAAAAACGTTTTGAATCAACGAGTGTTTTCCCCCAATAAAAGCTAATGGCCCTGTAGATGGGTGGTTCAATGAAAAGGACAAAACATTTAATACTTGCCAACGTTTAAAATGATTGTGCATTTCAACAAAAGCTCCACTCAACCCAACAAAGGATTCAGAAAAACGGAATATCAAAACAATTGTAAAGAATTTTTCATATCGGTTTCACAGTACACCGATTTTCTTCACTGGAATAGAAACGGTTAAAACTAGACAATGCCACCGTGATTATTATTTCGTGGATTAAAAGCAATGAAACCAATCTGGACCCTTTCGTTTTGTATTTTAACTAGATGAACTTTTTTCTATTCTGACTACAAAGAGATAAGATAAGGCTATGCCGTCGAGTCCGAATACGTGATAAGTTGTTTTTTTGCTTGTTACGTAGGCTTAATTCTATGGTTTTGCTTTGAGCATATATAAATAGAAATATAAAACTTTTAGAATAACCATCGTTCTCTTACCCTTATTCCAATTAATTTGGGGTCGGCGCAATATGTTCCTCTTTTACCATGATTCTATGTCAATAAATATCGAATAAATATTCTAGTCCATACTACGAATCAGATATTTTTGTAGGGTTCTAAAATGTCATAAGTGTATACAAAATTCATTGCAGTAAATTCAGGAAACAGCATTAACTGAATGAAATAACAGTAAATTTAAGTTATGTTAGTTTTTGGCACGGGACTGCCTCAGAACGAATATTATCGGGTTACACATTTGGGTCAATGCGAAATTCTAAAGAAAATACAAGTAAGAATTTTACTTTTTTTCATAACATTTTATTGTGGTAGAAGTGCCAATGGTTGTGCCAAGTGCGAAACAGACGCAGGTTCTTTAGATGTTGGCAGTGCTTACGTCATTTATCATTCGCCCGCAGAACAGAGCCAAGCATGCTCCCGATCCTTATCTGAAATAAATTACAGTACTCGACGGATATATAGGTGTAATAAAACTACATATACAACCGCATGATACGGCGCCTTTTCATGTACAAAATTACCGTCCGAAACCCAAACCCCAAGTTTATATTTTACGTGACTATCTTTGGAGATGTCCCTGAAATCAGAGGCCTTCGTTAGCTCATAATAATACTTGACACTTTTCAAAAAGATTCCTTAATAAATTCTCAAGTAGACTCCCAACAAAGATATTTAATAAGGGTCCAAAATAAATAACGACTATCCAGTCTAGTCATTTTACAAAAGGGATCTTGAAAAGAGACTCCTTTGGAAATAATATCGTTTTAATAAATTATAGTCATTTATCCGAGTTCTAGGACATGCGTCTTAGTTGGGACTTTAATAAATTATCGACGATATTTTCTCGAGTTACGTTATTTAAAGTAAGGGACAGTTTTGATTGACTGCTGAAGTTTCTACACAGACTGTAATTAGCCAGTGGGATAACAGCTTCAAAGTTTCCTTTTAAAATTCTCTGACTAATTGGATTTGTCGCTTTTATTTAATTTATACTGTGGCACATTGTGAGTGTGACTTAGAGTTCGTTATGTTGCCTAAAAATAGGGAAAATTATAAAAAAGGGCCTCATTTTAATTTTCATTACTCATTCCGTTGAAAAAACGGCATATTTACATTCCATTGTTTATTTGTGTATGTTTCAGGTACATGTTTGCGCTTCAATACATTGTTCAAAGAGGATGGATATGTTTTTATTTGCACCTGACCTACAAAATTTACTCCACTAAGGTATATGACGTAAAAACGCATTTTACAGCATCACACGTCACCGAGGTGGGTGCAAATTAACGTGAAATAAATTTCCGCGCCAGACATCTCGAATTTTACCTCACATTGTAAAATACTTCACGTAACTCCTGTCTCAGGAGTGACACTAACACCAAGCGAAGTGTTCCCAAAATAGAGTGAGCTTACACGTTATGTGCACACCCTTACATCTGAGGAACGTGCGGCACAAGCCGAAGATTAAGCACCCCATCACGACAGGCGAACGGTTCCGTGCAAATTACCGGGATTTGCGGTCCTGCCGACACTGAAATTACTCAGATATACCAAGCTATACATCACCGGATCCAAATAAAAAAATGGTTTAGAAAGGTGAAATGTTCGGCGAATGGTTGCTTGAAATAAAATGCCTGCTAAAAATACAAGTACCGTGAAGCATTTAGCTTGCCACATATTGAATATCAAGCCTTTTGTTATTCACACCTGGCTTATCTAATTTCGAATGCATGAGAATGAACAAAAACTTTTCCTGACCTACCCTCCATGATATCTAAAACCCTTGCTCTACGTGGACAGAGTCCATTTTAGCGTGACGTGGTCGGAAGGTTTCCAGGCGCTCGCCGGATGTGAAATTTTCCACAGCAGCTTCAGGATTGCTCGGAATTGGCGGGATTCGTTCATTCACTAATGTATTTTTGGCTTGCCGTTCGTATCGGAATGGTGTCATCGCCACGCATATGATGTGGGATTGTGGGTTGGCGACCCCTGTAGCGCAATGCAAACAAACAGCTGATCGATATCGCTACTGCGATGAAATCGTGTCCCAACAAGTAAAAGCTGAGTAGTCACACGATCGTTGACACTGATACACGAACCCTGTTGCCACTGAACCCGACAGCGTAAACAAAATAGTATCCTAACTTGACACAGCTAAAGCTTACTTTAAAATGAGTACTTACCTATATTTTGAGGCAAAACGTGAACCGACCTACGCCAACGATTAGACTATCAAAGTTTTCATCGTCTAATAAAAAGTTCATGTAAATATTGTGATGAAACATCTACATTTTAAAATATATTTACGGAACTTTCGAATTAGGCACGTCGAACGAAAAAGACCTTGAAAACGTTAGTAGGGGTAAAAATACTCGTGTTTTGATACGTCTAACCCTTATTCACATGAACATCTGTTCACGAATCCATAGAAATACATCCATATATTCTTATAAGCGGGTATCTATAGTATAGGTAGTTCAACACAGCTTTGCCCGGCACGGAAGGGGGACACAGCCGGTGTTTTATATTCAAGGAATATAACAACAATACACAGACTTAAATGGATAATACTTTTTGAATGAACAATGTACGAATGAGTAATTTGAAAGATATAATGTTTTGTATTATACAGGTTATGCAGGACGTGATGAAGATGTTTAATATGACACGTATACTCAAGTGATTTGGTTATGGAAATAACAATTACGAATTACTAACCAAGACTTGGATTCGTGAAAATGTGCTGGACTGACGTCATCATCATCTGCCTAGCCTTTTCCCAAATATGTTGGAGTCTTGTCTAACCAGATGCAGGTATTCTACATGGAGCGACTGCCTATCTGACCTCCACAACCCAGTTAGTACTGGGTAATACAATTTAGTAAGACTGGTTGTCAGACTTTCGGGTCACTGACTACCTGTAACGACTGTCAAAGATCTACAAATGACAGCCGGAACCAAGAGCTTGACGTGCTTTCCGAGGCACGAAGGAAACTCGGCTGTGGTCCCCATTCATAGAAGAACCTGGCCAAGCACGGCTTAACGTAAAGATCGACCCGAGCGGCTGTTTTTATTTAGGAAGGATTGCTCATGGAAACGCTTGGACATCATTATAACGTAACAAGGAAGTTTGGTATAAACGGGGGAGGAACGTAGGGTGGGATGCCCTCTGGCTCGGTGGAGTGTCGAGCTTCGCATGGTGGCTGGTAGCAACTGAATGAGAGTTGCTGAGAATCAAGTTGAGTGGCGTCCGATTGGGGAGGCCTATGTCCAGCAGTGGACTGCTGTAGACCGATAATGAAAGTAGGGGAGGACTATACAGAAAAATGCTTGAATGATAATAATGGGAAACAAAAACTAAACAACACTACTAAAACCACGCAGATTACAGTGAGCTTTAGAGGTTAAAAGTCCTTGAACCTTTAAAATGTACAAATTTTCAACAGTTTGACGTAAAGCATTTGAATTTAAGTAAAGCAATGTTGGAGACAACGGATTAATCACGAAATACCTCTGTATTTTACCTATGTAAGGTACCTTAGTCGTAAATGGGTTAGCAACCGAACAGACTTCTCTCCGTGAGATAGGGTTACAGTTAATGGCTTTGGCTGGCTCTTGGATTGTGCCAGGGTTAAATGTTTGGTCGGTAATTTTAGGAGTTAGACCCGTTTGCCAATGTCGAGTTTTACCTACCCTGTATTATACTTGAAATATAAAAAGAACACAATATCGGTCTGGCCTCGTACGTAGTATGCCTGTTTTTAGAGTTCCGTACTCAATTGGTAACAACGGGATTACGGGACCCAATTACTAAGCCTCCGCCTGTTTGTCTGTCTATCTGTACGTCTGTTTGTCTGTCAGCGACGATCTGTAATAGGTAGACAGTAGAAATTTTCACAGAATATGTAGTTCTGTTGCCGCTATAGCAACAAATGGCACACGGACGTTAATATTGCTAAGAAGTGGAGTAAAACCGGAAACCACAAAAAAAATTTGGGATGTCTTTGCCCAGCAGTGTCACACTCTTCAGACACACTTATAACCTACTGTTACCACAAAATATCTGCAAATAGAATTCGAAAAGCTTCCGAAATCTCCCAATATATATCGGAACTAACAACTCCCATCCGAAAGATGAGCCAAGTGTGTAATAAACGGAGTATTTACGGTATTTATATACTCATATGAAAGTCTTGAAGAGTATGTTTAGTTTGGATTCGTCGCCGGCCGGTTATTAACTACGTCACTGGAATAAGCCGTAACAAACACAAACAGAGCCCTCAAGCCGCCTGTGGCACGAGGGACGCACGTGCTCATCCTCATATTCCGTAACAATTTATGAAAGACTTATGAATCATATGATATCATTATGCTGAGGTTTTTTGCTGATACTTCGTGATCTCTTAAATATTCTTTTGTTTCTTGCAGTTGGATTTACTTCGACTATTGTCCATGCAGATAATACAATAGCAATTAGAGGGGGTGAACACAAGGGCACGCCACGATAGTGGCGGTAAGTCCCCTCTTTGAGGAGTGGCTGGAGAGGCGCCACGGCGTCCTCACCTTCCGCCTGACGCAGGTCCTCACCGGACACGGATGTTTCGGGAGGTACCTGCACCGAATCGGGCGGGAGGAATCGCCCGGGTGTCTCCACTGCGAGGATCGACCGGAGGACACGGTGGAGCACACGGTGGAAGTCTGCCCTGCGTGGGCGGAGCTCCGCCGTGTCCTCGTGGCGGCGATCGGCGGCGGCGACCTCTCGCGTCCGGCCCTGGTTCAATCCATGGTCCGGAGCGAGACGGAATGGGAAGCCGTCGCCTCCTTCTGCGAAGCAGTCATGCTAGCGAAGGAGGTGGCGGAACGAGAGAGGGAGAGATCCTCTCTTCCCGGCCGCCGCGGGAGACGCAACGGGCGTCGGGGGCCACGTGGTGGCTACCGGCCACCGTAAATGCGGGCCTGTGGACGGCTGGCTATGGGCTAGCTAGCCGTCCGGCCGTCTAACGACGACGACAGGCCGTGTCGACGGCGCGTTCGTGTTCCACGCGTGCCTCAAAGAGATGTCAGCAAAAAGAGAGGGGCCCGCAAGGGCCGAAGCCTGCCGGGGTTGCGGGCTTGTTCGAAAGAGATACCGCGGCCCCGGAACGTAAAAGGCGAGGAAGGAACATGGATGGTTTTTAGTCAGTAAGAGTCTGACACTCCCTCCCGCTCCGCCCAGAGTGGGGGGGGGTCATTTGATGATTTCCCATCCTTAAAAAAAATAAAAAAATAAAAGGGGGTGAACACAATTGTCCAAGCAGAATCAGCTTTAAGCCGTTTAGGAAGAGTTGTTTGTCCTTGCAAGCCTATTCCATGTCCCACTAATGCAGTCTTAAGGGGCCTTTTACAGTCCACTAGCGCCGCCAATCGAAAAAAGGTCATAACTCGTAAATAGAATCAAAAATACAAAATGTGGTCTATTATTACTGTAGAAAAGGCAATAACGTAATTTTATAACACATTGTCAACACTTAAATCGTGCATTTGTAACAAAAACGGCCGTTTATGTTTTGAATGCACGATTTAGCTAAACAGCTATATTTCAAGTGTTGATAAGGTGTTATACAATAACGTTATTGCCTTTTCCACAGTAATAATAGAACACATTTTGTATTTTTGATTCTATTTACGAGTTATGACATTTTTTCGATTGGCGGCGCTAGTGGACTGTAAGAGGCCTCTTAAGCTACGGTTCCACATTCCACATAAGTGTGAGGACGCGTAGCAAAGGATGTGTGTGAAATTGACCGATAGTAAAGTCTCTTTTTCACATTTTGAGCTACGCTAGGTATGTGTTTGGTTAGTTTTATGCACTTTTTTCGCTGCACGTCTCGGTGGCGTAACGCAGCGTTTATCTGCTGTTTAAGAACCGCCTGATCTAACCAAAATAAGTCCAGTGACAGCCAACACAAATTGCCTGGCTCCTGGGAGTGTCATCCTGAACTTCGACAGTTAATTAAGTATTTCGACACGGTCTCAATTTCGAATAACAATAGTTCGAATACTCATTGCTTCGACTGAACGTACACACGAGGAACAGCAGAGGCGACTCTTGAAACAAATCGATACAACTAAGTGAATCTTACCTTCACGGTCAAGAAGATGCGACGCAGGTTCCCTGTTCAGAATATTGAGATAGATCTTTCCTTGTATGGTAAGCCTAGTCTAAATACGTTGTGTGTGAATTCATTCCTTTAATACAGACGATAGCACATCAAGCTACTACAATCTGTCAAATATCTTCAATAGATTTTCAACTTTATCGCTAAACTATCAGGTTCAATGTTGATTGGGAATATTTGATAGTTTTGGAAAGCTTGATGTGGTGGCGTCTGTCTGTAGTTTGTGGAACTTTACTACGCAATCGATTCAACAGCATGTGTGGTTCTATTATTGTTTTGATTTCCAATTAATCGCATTCAACCGTGATTGATATACAACATTGTACGCTTCACAGCTGAATATATTTCATGTTGAGACTTTCATGTTTTCTTTAACTCCAGTGGAAAGTGATGCACTTTGCTAAACTTTGGTTACTTTGTAGCACAAGGAATCGGTAAAATTCCGTTACGTATTTCGGTGCAATATAACATAACAATGTAATGCAATAACAAGTTATGGGTATCGTTGAAGGAAATTCGTCACAGTATTCAGATACACGTGGAAACAAAAACTGCGATAAATTGCGTTTAGTGGATGTAAATAAACGTAGTCACGCGTAAAACCTTTACATAATATTAAATGTTCGATATTTAATTTTGAACAGGGTCCCGGCTGTCATTTGTAGATTTTTGACAGGCGTTACAGGTAGCCAGTGGCCCGAAAGGCTGAAAACCAACGGTAAGTGGTTCGCATCACATTACCCAGTGGTAGGTAACTGGTTTGTTGAGGTCAGATAGGCAGTCGTTCGCTGTTAAATATAAGTACCTATCCGGTAAGACTGAATGTCAATATTGCCAACCTTAATAAACTTGGGAAAAGGCTTGGCAGATAATTTAATTTTGAACCAATGGACTGTGTCTAGTTTAATACAATGTTTCTTCACAAGATGAACCGTTTCACAGACAAAATGGAATAGGGTAGACGAAAAAAAAAATCTAATGAGTCCGTCTAGTAGATTATAAAAAAATATTTGACCCGTATTTTTGCTTTTCTTAGATAAATCAAAATTGACGAAGATACGACGCTTTTAAAATTCCCAATACGTCACGCCTAGGTATAATTTTTAGCTAGGTCTGACGTCACGAGCCCCCACACCGAGTTTTGATGCGTTTTGCTTTGTCAATATTAATTGATTTACAAAAACAAAAAATACATGTCCAATATTTTTCAATAATCTAACTGACGGACTAAATAGATTTACAAATCAAAACATTACAATGTTTTGATACCTACTGTCGTTGAGTATTAACCATACCTATGTATATATATCTATGCCTACTGTTGTCATGCCTATATGCCTATTGTTCGAACATAAATCCGACACACGAAAACTTTGTTTATAAACGCCTGTTCATGAAGTTAGTTATTCTAGTACATTTCAAAACTGCCAAAACAAAATCTTGAAGGCTTTAGGACCTTGCTAGTTATCTAACTCAATACCGTAAACTTTATCTTTGTATTTAACTTGTAAATTCAATAAACAGTACGTCAACAACGAGGCTTAAAAGAAATCGTCTATGTAAGAATAATTATATCTTACACTAGCTTCTGCCGCGACTTCGTTCGCGTGAATTTCCCGCTGACAACATTTCTTATTGCTGCTGCGCTCCTATTGGTCATAGCGCGATGTCATATAGCTATAGCCTTCCTCGATAAATGGTCTATTCAACGCAAAAAGTATTTTACAATTCGAGCCGGTAGTACCTGAGATTAGCGCGTTCAACCAAACAAACAAACAAACTCTTCTGCTTTATAATATTAGTTTAGATAATCAGTACATGTAAAGATTTGGTTCAGTAAATATCAAACCTTATCGAGAAAAAAATACGTAACCCATATTACCTACACCTCCAACATTTGACCAGCTTGCATGACTCAGGAATTATCTGTGGCCTTAACCCTTCGAATATTAAAAAAAAACAAATATAGGACTCGACCAACTCGGGAAACAAGTAGGTACTATCTACGTTGAATATCAAATAACATAGGTCTCATTGAAATCAGAGGGCAACCTTCGTCAAATCCATGTCACTTTAGCACCTGTTATATGACATGGAATGATGAAAATATCAACGTGTTATGTAAATACGATTTTCATTAATAAGTTTAGATTTGCAGATGACATAAAATCTGTTTAAACTATTATGGTTCACTACTAAACTTAAAATGCCACTTACGGGAATCGCCCGCCAGGACTTGCCCGCGATCATGTCGCTTGCAACAACGTCGAAATATCGGGAGCTCAATACAAATAAGAATCTCGGGAGATATCCCGCAGGGACATTTTAAAATCTGATTTCAATGTCATGTTCTTCGGATAATTGTTTCAAGGGTCTTTTCAAAGCTTTGCGAACTACATTCTTCACTACATAAATACTCGTATTATGAAACAAAGTTCTCCGCCGCGTCTCTGCCTGTTCGCGAAAAACTCAAAAACTACTGAACCGATTATCATACTGTTTTCACCAATTGATAGAGTGGTTCTCTGGGAACGTTTTATTATATACCTAATTTGTTAGCGGGTGAAGCCGCGGGCATCAGCTAGTCATATTGTATAACAGACAGAGAGATTAACAGATATAAACCCGCAGACCCGAAACCACTACCTGTAGATCGTACTTTTTTTTTCCGTACCGGGTGTTCATGCAACCGGTAAGAGTGGAAGCCGACCCCAATAACTTTGGAAAAAAGGCTAGGTTACACAGAGGTCGAACCCACGACACGGAGCATAAGAGCTAATCGCACAGCTGCTGCGTCAACCCTCACCATCATCAGGATCAGCCTATTAATGTTCCCACTGCTGGGACACAGACCTCCTCTCTTTGAGAGAAAATGGGCTAATCCACCACGCGGGCTCAGGGCGGATTGGTAGACGTCACATGTCTTCGAATTTTTTTGGTTTTAGGACATGCCGGTTTCCTCCCGGTATTTTACTTCACCGTTTCGAGAGCACTGGTGATGAAGTAAATTACACAAAGTATTGCGCCTGTCTGGGTTCGAACCCACGTCGACTTACTGTTTGTAAGTCGGGGCCGCCACAACTGGGCCACAGTTCCGCCAACTGTCGTTATTTTCATTTCATTCATGAGTTAGTGTGAATTGGTAGGAAACAAACTATCTATGTAGTCTATAGAACAGAATAACACAGCTGTTTTCCTCGAAACGTCAGGCAGTGGTGTTTCTAGAAACCCAATCCTAGCAGACACCCACGCATTAGACACTACGTGCTCGTATTCTCAGTCATTTAAAATAAAATCCCTTTTTTTTAGGATGGGAAGTCATCAAATAACTTCTCCCACTCTGGGTGGAGCGGGAGGGAGTATCAGACTGTTACCGACTAAAACCCATCCATGTTCCTTCCTCGCCCTTTACGTATCGGGGCCACGGTATCTCTTTCGAACAGTCCCGCAACCGGCAGGCTTTGGCTTGAAAGCTTACATACTTTTCAGGTTCTGTATTTTTGTAATTTAGTTTCGACAAAAGAGTATTTCAAGTGACGTTCGGTCGAACAGGCTTTTAGGTTTACACTTTACTCTGTAATTTGTGGGTTTAACTGTAAACCAAATAGCTTTTTGGACCGTACATACATAACATCACACCTGTAATCCCCTAACGGTTAGGCAGAAGTGTACCTAATAGTACCAATACATTTGGCCAGTTACGTCAAGGCGACTAACACGTGTTTTATAATGCCTAAAAGTATATGATTTACGGCAACAAACAAAACCAGAAAATTATATAAGATTCTTCAGATAGTGTTTTGAAAACATAATACAATTAATTTGACTCGATAAAAAAAATTCACGAACTTATCTCTAAAAAATTTCTTTCAACCAAAAAAAACATACTAAAATACATGCGATCATTCTGATTTTTTGGCAAATAATTCTACAAGCAATATATTTAGAATTTTAGTGTTTTGGTTTTTTAGTCCAATCAATAGATTTTTTGTAAATCGATCGAAACTACTCATTTCGCACTAATTGGCCCGCAGTGACTGACGTAACAACCACTTTCACAATCAGAATCAGAATAATTTATTCGTAAACATAGGTAACAAATACAACAAGATCTTTAAAAAAAAAAATTTCGCTGGACATTAAACACACAGCGCCATCTAGTGCCACACTAAGCAAGGCTTTTGTCGTGGACACCAGATAGTTGATATACTACATATATACTTTTTTTGTTTGTAAAAACATACTTATTATACATACAAACATCCATGACTCGGAAACAAATGTCCATACTCATCACACAAACATTTGCTCCTACCGGGATTCGAACCCAGGACCCTATGAACGCAAGGCAGCTTCACTACCACTACGCCATTCGAGTATTCGCCATTAGGTAGTGCGCTATGTTTTGCCAATTGTTTACTTTATTCTAACAGCATTTCAAACGAAGTTTGAACCACCACAAATAGAGTTGCTAATTTAGCTCGTCTAGTCGATTTAAGTCCCATTTAATAGAAGGCGATCGTATTGCCATCAACCGGGCACAAATCCAGATCCGTGGCTGCTACTGAAAATCCCTGATGGAAAACTTTTGGACTTTGCCCGACCTAGGAATCGAACCCAGGACGTCATGCTCAGCAGTCGCGCTTGCGACCACTAGATCAAAGAGTCAAGTGACGTTAAATGTAATCAAAAACCAACTTAACTTTCATCTTATAAGTATGCATTTACAAACAAAAAAAAGTATAATAAGTAGCATATCAACTATCTGGTGTCCGCGACACAAGCCTTGCTTAGTGTGGCACTAGATGGCGCTGTGTGTTAATGTCAAGCGATATTTATTATTATTTTATCTTTGCTCCGTTGCAGAGATGAAGCAAAGTCAACTGTTTAACGTCTCACAAGAATATAAACAGAATCCTTTCAACTAAGTTCCATTGCAATAAACCCTCTCCTCAGTATATATAAAGTAACATAATTTCACAGTACAAAGGCAGGTTCAGTGGTTAGCTTACGGGAATTATTAGCGTGCCAACAAAACAATAAGTTTGTAACTTCGCAAGTAATTTGAATTTCTCCAGGACCTCTCCTGCAAGACAGCTAATTCGAAACACCAAAAACGATAGATGGGTCAATTTCGATGCAGTTTTTTCAACTGTTTACTTTGTACTGTTTCACTGTTTCTGTGTTTTGTGTTGTTGCTGTTTTCTTGTGTCGGTATTGTCTTGTTTGTATCTGTTTGATTGTTTTTGTTTATGTTGTAACTGTTTGTTTTTGGTTGTTTTTGTGTTGTTGTCTTTTTCTGGTGGTAGTGGTGGCTCGAAGGTCTTCGATATTGGAAATCGAGTTATGGAACTCAAATGGAGTTGGGCAGGACACCCAGCAAGACGTGGTGATGGCGGGTGGAATAAACCTGTGACTGAGTGGGGTCCAAGAAATTGAAAAAGAAGTGTTGGTTGTCCATCGGCAAGAGGGAAAGACGATATTGTTGCTATTGCGGGAATTTCCTGGATGAGGTTGGCACAAGAACGTAGAGCTCGGCACAAACAAAGAGAGGCCTATACCCAGCAGTGGGTGAAGTCGAGCTAAGGATGATGATGATTGTTGGTAAAATGTTTCCTGAAACCAAATAGCTTGTTCGATCGTACTTAGCTATAAAGTGTGATCTTACATATTGCTTAAAACATAAAGGATAATTAAATAAATCTATGCAAGATTGAAGATTAATGATGTAGTTTTTATAATTACAAACAATCTGTACCCTAGAATGTTCTTAACTTTACTGCAAGTTTATAAACCTTTTTTATTTGTATTTAATTAAAACTTAAATTGCATCTAGAACATAAAAATCATCCAGTTTTATGGCGTTTACTCACGGATGTGTGCACTTGAGAAAGGCTTTATTATTTTTATAGTTCGTTAAGAAACTGTCTTGACTTCAAGTCTAGACGTGTTTTTATCTGCGGGTAACACGATTGTATTGTTTTGAAATAAACCATTTATAATATTAATGATAGTTGCGGTTGAGGGCACGTGAATATAATGAACAGTGGCCCAAAGATTTGCATTTTTTGAGGGTCTCTTTGGATATAAATCAAAATTAAGTGTCAGATTCAGAAGCTAGTTAGCTCGTTGTTAAATAATAACAGCCGCACGGACCGATATCCAAGGTTAAGCAACAGTTGCTGAGGTCGATCTATTGATGGGTGACTATAATAGTTTGCTCCGCGCCCGGAAGGCACGTTAAACCATTGAGTCCAGATGTCATTTGTAGACTTTTGACAGTCGTTACGGGTAGATCGAAATCTGAGATTTTGAATTAGGCGGTCGCTCAATCTTAAATACTAGTTAAATCAGCTGCATACCAAACGGCATGTAAAACGGCAAGCCAACGAAAACATCTTTTTGACAAGTTTTTTTTGAATACTAGTTTTTTTTTTTGAAGATTTTGTCTTTTAACACCTCCACGATCCTCGTACTATTCAATCCATCCATCAGCACAATGTTTTAAGTGCGTTACATTGAGTTCTACCACATGATTAATAACCTCAAAAAAAAAGTAGTTTGACAGCAATAATTTTTGCGTAAAGTTACTTAGTTTGATGTACAGAATGCTTGGTTAACGGCTTTGTGATGAGGTGGTTTACACCCTGTATTTAGAACTGACCGCAACCAATGCAATACTATGACGATAGTTCGATACAGTGTAGTAAGACTGCAAGGCAACCACAACATATTTGGGCAAAGGCTAGGCTGATGATGGAGCGACAGATTTAGAACTATCGCAACCAATGCAATACCACGTCGATAGTTCGACACAGTGTAGTAAGACTGCAAGACGACCACAACATATTTAGGCAAAGGCTAGGCTGATGATGGAGTGACAGATTTAGAACTATTGCAACTAATGCAATACTATGTCGATAGTTCGATACAGTGTAGTATGACTGCTGCAAGACGACCAAAACATATTTAGGCAAAGGCTTGGAGTGACAGATTTAGAACTGACCACAACCAATCCAATACTACGTCGATACAGTGTAGTTTTATAAACACGGTAGCTATTACATCGACGATTTCCAATTTACTCAACTCACTGTTAAATTGCGAAAGAGAACGTTTTTAGTGTGTATCCACATAATTGGCTTTCCACCAATAAAACTCTGTAAAGCCATCGATGACTTCGATGAGGGCACACGCACCGTGATAAAATTTTATGGCTTTATCTGATAATAGCTTGTGCAAGTACCTTTTCGTATTTCCATATACTTACGGTATAACAGCGTTTGTGCGGATCAATCGATACCAATTAAAATCGATGTAGGATGTCGGAATTTCATGGGAGATGTATTAAATAGCTTACTAACTAACCAACCATTCATGAGTCACTAAAATATTTTTTCACTTCTTATGCTCTAAAAGTACGCCATTATAGCCCTACGAAGCGGGATTAAAGTGACCGTTTATTCCCTAGGGAGTAAAAAGTAATTTAAAAATGGAACGATCTTTTACTCTGAAACATGGTCACAAAAGACTAACTTGTCCAAGGTTTTATTTAAATTTCGAATTGGCTTGCAAATAGAAAACGGTATATTGAAAAAAAAACAAATGAACTCTTCAACGCGGGAAAATTTATGGTTGTCCGTGTGCATCGTTGATTTTGAAAAAGTATGTGGAATGCCTCTGTTGCTAGCCGCTGCAGTAATGTAGGTACTATAATTATCTGTGTAGTGTGGATCATCTTCATTGCGAGAATGTTGAGAGTTTGTGTTGTGTTTTAAATTGTTAATCTGTGACTGACGTGATAGAAGAAAATCTGACTGCTCAGTTCAGAAGTTTAGTCGAGTGTACATTTTTTCGGTTTTAAATGACTATTTTTCTCGCACTCGAAGTGAAAAGTACAGTTTGCACCTCGAGACTAAACGCCAATCTAATATACCCTCGCTTTCGTTGCCTCCCTCGCAAGCTCGGGAGTCAAACCACCTCGGGTATATAATGGCTTCGTTTAGTCCCTCGTTATAAAATATACTATTTATAGCTGATTGACTACCGGTTTCGCGCCAAAGTAGGCTGCGAAATACAAATTTTCTTGCGTTTTTTTGCAATGTGCAGGGCAGTCCTGGACAGAGTCGGGTTGTATGTTAATTAGAATACGATTTCCAACCGTAACAAATATGGTTTGATAGAGACTGACTCACACTGTCTGTAAATAATTCGAATAATTTTCACATCACAATAGTAATTCGTCGTTGACTTGACACCAGACTTTGGAATGGCTAGAACATAGAACATAACAAATTGACGGAGGGTGTTAATTTACTTGACAGTTCTTTTCCCTGACGATACCTGTAAGGATATTTTGTAACCTTAGCATATGTGTGTCTGTGTACCGCAAAAATAATGAATCTTTCGGTGTCCTGGGAATTTTCTGGATCTAGCACGTCTACGTACAAGAGCAACGTTTAAAATTCTGTATTTCTATCTGGATTTCAGTTCGTTTTTTCAAAAGTCTGGTTTTCATTAGTTTCTTTTTTTAAATACGATGAAAGGCTTCTTTGCTACGTGTATTTTTGAAGCACCAGCAACTGCACAATCCTTTTTTTTTCCTCACCCTTTATGTTCCTTATGTTCCGGGGCCGCGGTATCTCTTTCGAACAGGCCCGCAACCCCGGCAGCAACTGCACAACCTCAAACCCCTTCTGAGTTTCAGGCAGAGTCAATTGTCTTATTTGATTTTAAGCATTGGCATTGAAAAAGTATATATGTAGTATATCAACTGTCTAGTGTCCACGACACAAGCTTTGCTTAGTGTGGCACTAGGTGGCGCTGTGTGTTAATGTCCAGCGATATTTATTATTATTATTATTATTATCTCCTTTATTCGTTGTATATCTTACTTGATACATTTTTAAATATTCTTAAAAAAACATATAAAAACATTTAAAAATATAAAAAATAGGGATCCGCCGGTGTCGGGAGCAGGGTCCAAGTCACCGGTGGTTAGGGTTGCAGAGACAGGAACCTCCTCACAATGCGAGCCGTATCGAGGAGTACTGCCTTCTGAATCAGGCCCTGGATCCAACCGCCTAAAGAGAGCTTCGACAGATGTTCGTCGAGGCTCTTGGCTATCAGGCCATTGGCCGTCACGACAATCGGCACAATGATAACCGAGTTCATATTCCACATGTCGCGAACCTCGTGTGCCAAGTCGAGATACTTCATTTGTTTCTCTTTCTCAGCTTTCACGAGGTTCTCGTCATGAGGGATAGTAACATCGATTATCATTACGCGGCGCGCTGATCGGTCTATCACCACTATGTCAGGCTTATTGGCAACAATAGTCCTGTCAGTAATGATAGACTGATCCCAGTACAGCGTGACATGGTCTTTCACAAGAACTGGGTCGGGCACATACTTGTAGTACGGTACCTCAGATTCCACAAGTTTAAATTTCAAGGCAAGTTGCTGGTGAATAATTCTGGCTACTTGGTTGTGCCTGTGCAAGTACTCGCCGTTAGCCAGACGAGAACAACCAGAAATAATATGAAACTTTTAGTAGCGCCATCGGGATGGAATTTGGTGTGGACAAATGTGCAGTCATGTATGTAAAGCGAGGGAAGATTATGGGATCCGAGGGACTTCAACTCTCGGATTCCATACACCTAAGATCCCTTTCCTCATCCGAGAGCTATAAATATTTGGGTATGTCGGAAGCGTTAGGCATTAACGTAACTGACATGAAACAATCGTTGAAGGAGCGCTTCTTCGGTCGCCTACAGAAGGTATTAAATAGCCTTCTTTCAGGTGGGAACAAGGTGCGCGCCTTCAACGGTTGGGTCATGCCGGTTTTAATGTACTCTTTCGGCATACTCAAATGGACACAGACCGAACTCGACGCCTTGGATAGAAGAGTCCGTACACTGCTGACCGAAAACCGGATGCATCACCCACGATCGTCAGTGATGAGACTGTACATCCCGCGGAAGTGCGGGGGTCGAGGCTTTTTAAATGCGAAGACCCTCCATAACCGCGAGGTGTGCAGCCTCAGAGAATATTTTCTAAAAGCCGACGTGGGTATGCACCGAGATGTGGTCGCAGTGGACAAGGGACTCACCCCGTTGTCCATGGCTAAAGAGAACTGGCGCAAACCTGTGGTACTTACTACCGATGACCGCAAGAAAGAATGGCAGGGCAAGGAGCTTCACGGGCGCTTCTACCGGGCTCTTCATGGGCCCGATGTAGATTTTCTAGCGTCCGTGTCCTGGCTACGTTTTGGTGACCTCTTCGGGGAAACTGAAGGTTTTGTCTGTGCGATTATGGACGAAGTGTTGTTATAGTTTTTATTATTATTATTATTATTGATTATTCTTAGTTTCAGAACTTCTAAAGTCAGTCTTCCAAAAGGAGGAGGTTCTCAATTCGTCGGAACCTTTTATTTATTTTTTTTTAAATGTATTTTCGCCGATTACTCGAAGATGGCCGGACCGATTTGGATTATTTTTATTTTGTTTGAAAGGGTATTATACTTCACAGGTGGTCCCATGATCTTCAAGTCAGGATCTGATGATGGAATCCCGGAAAAATAGAGAGAACTCTTCCAATTTTATAGACACACATGAAGCGATTTGGGTAGTTTTCAGAAAAGTACTTTCTCGAAGTGGTTCCACCTCAATTTGGTAAAGATCTGAAGAAGAACTTCAGAGATAGGCAACGGTACTCCTCAATAAAAGATAGCAAATGGACTGGGATTGCTGAAATCTCTTGTCTGTATATTGTTTACACCAGTTCATAACATAACATCACGCCAGTACGCTGTGAAGGGGTAAGCGCATGTGAACCACTAAAAAGTGAGTAGTTACCTTTTTTATAAATATAATCAACAACATTAAAGTGAACATTAGTTGTTGACCGCTAAAAGTTCTCAACTTTTCAAATTAATACAATTTGTAACCACCCCACGTAATTTAGTGAAACAATGTGTTGGCTTATTCACATAGTTCTCTCGACACGGGCGATTAGTGAAACCGCAAATTAGGAATAGCACCCACACCAAGTGCCTATAGGCAAAACTAAAATCTATAAAGTTTTGCTGATTCTCCCTATATACAGGGTGTAAACCAACTCATCACAAAGCCGTTAACCAAGCATTCTGTACATCAAACTAAGTAACTTTACGCAAAATTTATTGCTGGGAAACAACTTTTTTTTTTGAGGTTATAAATCATATTTTGTTGTAGAACTCAATGTAACGCACTTAAAATAATATTGTGCTGATGGATGGATTGTAGTACGGGGGTCGTGGAGGTGTTAAAAGTTAAAATCTTACAAAAAAAACGTTTATTTAAAAAATACTTGTCAAAAAGTTGTAACTTTGAGCCCCCATATCTCCGTAACTAGAAGGTTTCCAGGTATGGTGTAGAACAAAAAAAAACCGGCCAAGTGCGAGTCAGACTCGCGCACCGAGGGTTCCGTACAAACTTTATTAAAAATATTTTTATTATATGATGTAACTAAAAATTTATGCTTTTCGCAATTTTTCCTTTATCTGTGTTATAAGACGTTGCTTCGTACCAAATTTCAAGATTCTGAGTTCACGGGAAGTACCCTGTAGGTTTTGATTCCCTTGCGAGTGTCGAAAATTTGCGGCATAAACGGGAGTATCTTTTGATCGCGTTGACTTAGAAGTTTGATTTTTTCACAGCTCCAAGAGACCATAGACTTGAGTATTTGATATGAATTTCAGCTTGATACCTCCACGCGTTCCTGAGAAAAAAGGTCTTGACAGACAGACAGACAGACAGACAGACGGACAACAAAGTGATCCTATAAGGGTTCCGTTTTTACCTTTTGAGGTACGGAACCCTAAAAATGATCGCAATGATGGGGAAAATAAGTGCCATTCGGCTTCGTGAAGAGGTGTTTTACACCCTTTATATGTTCGGGACATATAGACATCTAAGTATTTTAATCTACACACATCGGCAAAATTAGGGGACGAAATAAATATAAGTGACTTTTTTTTTAACTAATGGGTACAGTCAGTCGAACGTTGAGTGCATCAGTAACCGCGATATACAGTAATGTGCAACGATACACACACAGGATTTTCCTTTTTTTTAGGCTGGGTAGAAATCGTGCAAGCAGTGGAGAAGACGAACGACGCGACGCGCGACGTTATAAGGGCGCAAATTTAAGAAATCACCGTCAAACAGCTGTTGAGACCCAAAATGTTTTAGAAGTGTGTAACGAACGTGTTAGTGAACGAATAGTGAGTTAATTTCAATATTTTTCAGTTACTTACGATCATTTTTATTATTTCTCTATAAATTAATTTTACCAAATCCACATTTTGTTGTTTTCTTTCATAAAATAAACAAACAAAATCGAACAAAGCGAAAACAATAAACAAAATAAATCATTTACTTTTTTCACGTTCCCGTAATTTGACGGTGTGTGTTTTTATGATTTTTTGTAAACGTGGCACTTTCGTTGGAAAGTTCTCCAGAAAAAACCCCGTATAGTTTTGGTGTTTATATTTTTATTCCATTTAATTACACCGTAAACCAATACAAATAGCATATGCACTAGGTATTCATCGTTTTTACAAAAGGGCGTTCTTATAAAAAATTACATCAGAATAGCATTTACTACAAATTCAAAGAATCTTTATGGAATTTGTCAAATAGGAAAATGCAGCATTTGTTTCAAAATTATCTTACGGGTGACTTTACATTTATTTTTAAATACCATAATTTTCCACGTACGAACGAACACGCTATTTGGTTTACAGTTTAACCCACAAATTCCATTGCAAAATGTAAACCAAATAGCTTGTTCGACCGTACTTTATACTACCTCCCGCATTAAGTCATTTGAGGGCAGCACAGGTTGTCCGAAAAGAAGTCAGAAGTATTTCAGACAAAATGGCCACAAGGACTTACTTTACAAAAGATTAGACTTGAATAAAAGAGAAAACTTGCGTAATCCTAATAGTTTATTGGTCTAATAATTATAAAATCTTTCTTTTTTCGATAAACGATACAGATATAAAGCCATAAAATAAAGTTAAGAAATCCGATAGGCATATTCAAAAAATGTAAAAACAAAATAACCGGGTAGGCTACATTTTTTGAATATGTTATTACACAGAAGTTCACACTTTTACGACTATTTAACTTTCGCACCACTAACTAATGATAAAATATGGTTTAATTCAAGCCAACAAAGGCCAGTATTTTCTCTGAGTAAGGTTTGAGCTGAATTAATTTATGGTCTTTTTCTGCAGTGTCGGATGGTTGCCAGTAATAACAACATAAACGTGAAATTCTCCAGTCTGACCTCGCTGTGGATAAGATAAAGAGATGCTATTAAACCAACCACTGCATAGTTCGAATATTCTACCCTACAATGAATTTTCGCCCGACGACCAATAGAGCTATGCAATACCATTATACGCTGTCTCTCATTGTACTTTACAGGAAGGTCATACGAATCGAGGACAGATACGTATAGCGTAATTAGTCGAAATGTGTCATTCAGTGCCACGTGTAATACTAAAATCGACCATCTTTCTGGTGGTCGCCACTGTTGATTCTGGCATTCAGATGTTACAGTGGTTTGGGAAGAGTGTGGCGGGCTTGTACCTTCGACCGCCACTATGTTTATCTTGTCTACTTAACAGTACCCACCTACTTCTCCAAACATCGATATCTATAATATGATATAACTTTGAAAGTACTCGAATCAAATCTTAGGGGAGGTTGGGGAGGGGAGGCTATTTAAATTTCAGCGCCCCTCAATAATAATGTATAGACAAATCAAAAGGCCTCTACGTCTCCTAGTTTCCGAGAAACGATGGGGAGAGGAGTGAAAGGGAGAGGGGGGAGTTTTAAAACATGATTTTGACTGTCTCGGGGCCCTTAGTATGAATCTGAAAAAAAAAGATCCCATTCTCTTAAATTCAAAGATCCGCCTAAAGGGAGGAGGGGGATGACTAAGAGAATGGCTCTTTTCTTTTCCGACTTACGCGTCACCCACTCAACCTTCGTTGCGCTACGGTGGTCGCCGGCTAGCTCCGCTCGCCACCTCCCCCCTTTGCTTCACTCGGTCTGGCAGATTCGCTCCATTCAGGACCTGTCTACCACCAGAAAGCTATCTTGAACCTATCCCTACGCTACGGGGGTCGCCAGTCAGGATCAAAGTGAGTTTCACAGAATTCCACTCCTGTAGTGAGTGTATCAAAGAATCTAGAAAGAAACACAAGACTTCGAAGAAAACTAATCTACCTCCCTAGAAATATGGACTAACTTGTTTGAACTGTGAACATGAAATGTGACTTACAACTACTTACAAAGAAGAAACTATGTTAGTTTTAAATTCAACGCGGTCTGCCGTAATATTCTTGAAGAGGACAAGACGGCTACAACACAGTCTTCGGCTATTAGCAAAGACTACGAACCGTGTAGAAGCGAAACTCATATTTTTTTCAGCGTCGAAACGGGCAAAATTGTCTTTTCGGAGACCCACAGATGGATATGAGGCTTTCACAATTTGCTTGTCCCGGGGTTAGTCTCAGCATCTCCACACCTGTGCTTCTCGCTGCCTATGTCTACTAGAGGCATGTAAGCTCTAAGGGCCATTCTTCGACGGGCACTTCAGGTCCTGAGTCACAGTCCGCGGTCTGTGCAATACGTACGCGCTGGCCATATAGCATATCTTGCGCTCCAAAGTTTTTAGTTTTTACTAACATTAATTTAAGAGTCTCATTGCTTTTTTTTTTGTAGCCTACATTGTCACACTGCTGACCCTTTCTCCTTCCAAACCTCTCTGTTCTGTGCAATTTTTAGCTACGTATGCCCTGTGAACATGATCAGATCGTCACACCACCTTCATCAGTCTTTGGGACTGCCGATAGAAGTGAAAACTAAGTAACCTAAAATGAACTTTATCTTAATTGTATAAGGTTGTTTTTGACTAACCTTTGTCCCTCCGTCTTACGAACTTTCGATCAGGTCACGTGTCCTGACGCGTATTTAACATTTTTTTGCTTCCTAAATAGAGCATAACGAAAGAAGTTATCACTTCAAAAATAATCTAACTCCTGAGTTTCAGTTAAAGTTACTTACTCGTACTTATTCTTAGGATACAGGCAGTGCCGCCGTGCGCCTGTCACATTACTACGAGAAGTACCGGCGAGACGTGCCATGTCAAGGGGCTTAGCTTTATCAGGTTATCTGAATATATCAGCAAAGCGGTCAGACAATGTGTTTTACCAACTATTACTGAAGAGATTTAGACGGTCGTAATCGGCTGAGGCCTTTCCCAAAGTGGGCGATAAGGCCCCTTATGGGCGCTGCAGGCATGTCCCGAAAAAAAAATGGGGGTGTTGTGTATAGGCTAAGAGGGCGACTTGTAATTTCGTATAGGAGGACTCTTAGACACCGACTGAGCTCTCGACTTTCGACTACAACTTGTGAACATCAACTAATATTAATATTAGTATCATATTATTATGTACTTTACTCTGTCTGAATACCAGAAAGTTGCGTTTCAATTATCATTCTCATTGACAGGTACACCTGTGAATGAGAATGATAATTGAAACGCAACTTGAATTTGAATAACTCTTTGTTTGGAATAGTTATTCAAATTCATATAAGTAAATTCATTTGCGTTCCACAAGATAAAACATAGTGTTAACTAAAAAGATTTAGAGCTAAGAGCCGTTGTAGACCCTGTCAGGGCACAAAAATAGTTAACTTGACACCTGAGCGCCGTTGTGTACTACCTACTGCACTCAAGTTGACTCTTGCGGGTTATAGTAAAAGCCACGTTTAGAGTGGATGTTTAATTTTCGCTAATATAGCTAAAAATAAGTAGTTTAATTTGAAGTTACAGTAGTTTTAAAATAAGTGAAAAAATGGGGGTGCTAAAAAAAAATTTTTTTTTTTTTTCAAAATGGTCGGTAGACAAAATAAGTTTGGGAACCCCTGAAAGTCTAGTTTGATCAGTCATTGTTATGTTGACTTTTGCACAATATCTTCATAAATTTCAGCCTGTTTTGTTTTTCTGAGATAATACTAATGCGTAGTTTCATCAAAATCCGTTTAGCAGATTTTTCGCGAAGAAGCAATATCAATTCTCAAAAACGTTAGCGTTTACAAAGCCAATTTTTAGTAGTCTTCTTTTTCTTTTGTTGACGACGACGGTACCTACTTTGATTTGACTACTTCACACTGTTTGAGCCCAGCAGATAACAACGTTGATTGCTGCATCAGTAGGTGTACAATTTACATTCCCATTGCGAGTGTGGTGCTTCTGATCAGACCATGTCTCACTTACAGGATTATCTTAAGTGCCAGTTTTTCTTGCACCAGTGGCGGTACCAGTGAACAAGCCCTAAGCTTAGTTTGCACTGAAACTTCTTAATTCAAAGGTTTTTTTTGATAGTCTTTTTGCCCTAGCTTGTCCTAATTGACCCTTAGACACGCCACTGACTT
This sequence comes from Xestia c-nigrum, assembly GCA_916618015.1. Taxonomy (NCBI): domain Eukaryota; kingdom Metazoa; phylum Arthropoda; class Insecta; order Lepidoptera; family Noctuidae; genus Xestia; species Xestia c-nigrum. Next base: position 11,043,878 of record OU745261.1, on the reverse strand, counting down.
AGATGACCTTCCATTGTCACTTATAATTAAGATTATGACACCGTACATCCTGTGAAGATTTAATTAAAATGCGGATATGAAATAGCTATCAATATAAAACGATAAAACTTTAAACTAGTCGTAATGAGCAGATTAATAAACAATAAAAGGTGTAAATGTCACAATATGTTGTAACCTTGTCAGATGTCAGCTATAAATATATACGTTTATTAATACCAACTTTTATTAACCACATAATAATACAGCAAATATTAAACATTATTTTATGCTATTACCATTTTCATAAAAATGCGTGAACATAAGTGAACTATACTTTTTAAAACATAAGGTTTAAAGACATCTTTTACTGTGTCATAAGATCTAAATTTTCTAACACTTTTTTAATGCAGATGAGATCATGAAAGCTTACCTTTCGTGACGTGGCTGTAAATGAAATAATCATAAATTTGACAGATTATTTCACTCACACTTACTTACTTATTCTTTCACTGACAACTTTTTAAAACCTTGTCAGGTGTCAGATTTGCGGCACAACATCATCATTCGCTTGCCCTTATCCCAATTTATTTGGGGTCTACGCAACATGTCTTTAAAAGATCGCTTTTAGCGATAAGACCGCCCATTGTGTTACCCCTTGTAAAATGTTTAAAACTATTGTATTTTAATTTTTATGGTGTACATGACATAATAAAGATAAAATAATAGCATACAATTTTAAGACCTAATATAACTTAGCATAATGTTGTTTGGCATAATTATATTTTCGCATAATATAATTACGCATAACAGCTCATGCATCATTTTTTTAAGCATTATGTCTGTAACCATAACAATGATTAGGCATAATATTTTAAAGCATAAACTTATTAAGCATAAAGTTCTAAAGCATAACTTTTTTAAACATAATATCCTTAGCATAAAAGTTAAGCATAAATAACGCATAAAAATATTAAAACATATTTTTATAGGTACTAGCTGACCCGCGCAACTTCGTCTGCGTAAGACGAACTAACAGTTCCTAAAATTAGCGCGTCCACCCAACCTAACAAACAAACTCTTCAGCTTTATAATATTAGTACAGATTGAAGTCAGTAACAATTTATTTTTTCTCGAATAGGTAAACTCATCTAATCCAAGCCTTCGTATTTCCGAATATATCTCCTTCAATTATCTTAGGAGTCGACTTTTGGAAAAAGTTTAACCTTGTTCCACACATACTTTCTTCGGCTTTTATAGCCGTAAACTAAATTCAGTTACTCGTAGAGACGCGTATAGCCTTCCATAACCTATTCGAGAAAAAATAAATTGTTACTGACTTCATTTAACGCCAAAATATTCAACTTATGTTTTTCCAAATAAGGACTCTTCCCTCGACAGCCTTACGTTTCTATCCTTGGACACTCGACAATATCATACTCCAGCTAGGTCGAAAGTTCTCATCAAGTGGCATGACATGAGCCGAGACACGTTAACGCTGCCTCAAACTGTTGCGGACCTCTCGCATCTGCCTTCCTTCTCCAAAGTCAGACCTTCAATGGTTGTCATACTCCAGGCAGGTCAACACAATACGATGTAGATGCAGTAAACTCTTGAAAACCTATTGCAAATTCTTTTCGTCTGCAAGCCTTCATCATGAGACCTTCGATGAGAGTTACATTCTAGCTATTTCTAAAGTGCTCATCAAGGTGCATTAAGTGAGCACAATGAAGATATAGCTGCTGTTAACTGTTGAGTATGTCTTGCTACTACCTTCAGTCTCTATTGTTAGACCATCGATGACAGTCATGCTCCAGCTAGGTTTAAAGTTCTTATCCAGATGCACGAAATGAGCCTTAAACACGATAGAGCAGATTTGAAGTGTTGCGGACCTCTTGTGACTGCCTTTCGTCTCCATCGTCAGACCTCCGATAATACTCATACTCTACCTAGGTCTAAAGTTTATATCAAGGTGCATGAAATGAGCCGACACACGATATAGCTGCTGTAACTGATCACAGTCATACTTCAGACAGGTCTAAAGTTGTCAAAAAGGTTTATGAAATAAGCCCTAAAACGATCTTCTTCTTTATCGTGTGGTTAGTGCCTAAACTGTTGTCAGAGTTTTTATGCCGCCCGTGGGCCTCTGACCTGGCTTAACATGCCAAATGTCTCTCAGGCATGTTGGTTTCCTCACGATGTTTCAGCAAGCGATGATTATAAAATACGCACATGAATTCGAACACAACTATTTTCAATAAAAAATGGGTCAAACTTTGCTAAAAACACGCTTTTCAATAAAAATAATCATGAAAATCGGACTTCTCTGGAAAAAGTTATGAGTCATCATCATCATCATCCATAGTCCGACTTCACCGACTGCTGGGTACAGGCCTCTCTTTGTTTGTGCCAAGCTCCACGCTCTTGTGCCAGTCTCATCCAGGATATTCCGATATTCCCGCAATGGCAACAATATCGTCTGCTTATCTCACCGCTGGACGACCAAAACTTCTGTTTGGATTTCTAGAATGCCACTTGGTCACAGCTTTACTCCACCTGACATCACCGCGCCTTGCTAGGTGTCCTGCCCTACTCCATTTAAATTATCATCATTCATCATTATTTCAGCCGAAAGAAGTCCACTACTGGACAAAGGCCTATCAAGTGTCGCCACATTAACCGGTCTCGTGCGACTTCATCATTTGAGTATTGCTCAGCCATAATATAGGTACCTACATAAAGAAAAACAGGCGTTAAATTGAGAACTTCTTCCAAAAAACCAAACTTGAGACATCTGACACGGGAGAAGTCATTCCCAGAGTGGGAGGAGAGGAGTCATTTGATGATTTCACATCCTAAAAAATAATAAAAGACATCTGACACGGCCGAATGCCAGTATCATTCTTTCACGGAAAATCATAACACCTTGATTCAAAAAATGGAGTCAAATGAACATCGCCATTTATAGAGCACGAAGTTAAACTGCTAAAACATATGCATGGAAAGCGGTCGAACGGACACTCTACTGGCTTTGTAGATTCTTAAAGCAGGGTCATGTTGACTATTCTCTTCTTCTCTATCTTGTTATTTTTATTCATTAGTACCTACCATTTTGGTCCTTTTTGGATCCTTAGATCATGATGATAAGTTCTCCTTAAAAACTTTAAAGTCATATATATTTTAATGGAGAGCACCGATTGCAAAGAAACAAAAATCAAACCTTTCTCTAAGTTATGCACAATAGTAATTTGTGCATTAAATCAAACCACAATGGTTTTATAATTTAAAGGGCTACGTAGAGACACACAGACACAGACGAAATAGTAGAAAAAGGGTTCTGTGTGTGATCCTTTAACAGTTTAAGCGCCATGTTTACAGATTTATTATTTGAAATAAATGATTCCCAAACTGTGTTAAAAAAAAATTGTATAAAACAATGATTTGGAAATATGTAAGCTTTAAAAAAAACAAAATACTTTGTTACAAAAAGTGAGAACCGGGTGGTTTTAGAACGTGCGAACCAAAGTTATTATCGGAAATCTTACAGCATTACACAAAATCAAAAAGTATTTTATGTCTGTACTGAGGCTTGACCTTGCGACTCACTGTTCTAAAGGCGGTTGCCGTCACCGACGGGCTATTTGTTCTCGTGACAATTTGTCTAAAATAGTTATTCTATTACAATGCATGTTATGACAGTTGTCAGTTGTCAAACAGTTGAAAACTATAGACGAAATGCAATATTGCTCACCCCCGTAAGTAATTAGCGTGATAATATATAGCCTATGTCCTTCCCTAGGTTGAAATACATCTCCTTGCCAAATTTCATTACGATCCGATCAGCCGTTTTGTCGTGAAAAGGTAGCAGACAGACAGACAAACAGAGTTACTTTCGCATTTATATAATGGTATGGATATGGATAACAGTGAAATAATTATTAACACCTAGAATATTAGACACTATACACGTTTATACAATATTGCTCTAATGAAATTTGTAGGCGCTTGATATTGTAGGTAGAATAGAACAGCATGCAAGCAAGCATGCAGTATGCAAGCAAGCATGCAACATACAAGCAAGCATGCAGCATGCAAGCAAGCATGCAACATGCAAGCAAGCAGCATGCAGCAGGCAGGGTTTCTGTGACGGCTCCGGCGATGCGGCCCTCCGGCGGCCCCACCCGCCTACGCGCTAATCGTCGCAGACGGCTTTCGCTCACCACCGCAGTTTCGGCTTGTTCGGTTCTGTCACTAACTTTTGTTGCACAGCATATTAATTTTTTAACCAACAATATTATTTGATTATTACAGGTACTATAGCTAATTGGTTTGCTCAGAATTATGTATGGGGCACTACAAGTTCACCACCACCATTTCCACCCAAAGTCTGGAGTACGTATTTACTAGTAAAGGAAAATATACCCAGGACACAAAATCATGCAGAAGCATGGCACAATAGATTTGCTCATTTTGTGAGAAAACACCATACTGGATTTTATTTTTTGGCAAAAAAGATAGTTCAAGAAATAAGACATCAAACCATTGAAATAGATAAACTGGATGTTGTAACATCACTTATACCAAAAAAAAAGAAAAAATACACGGACAAAACCAAAAAAATGAAAAAATCATTAGTAAAAAAGATGAGTATCCTTCTAAACTAGAATATTTACAAGCAATTGCTAAAAATATACACCTAAAATAAATAATTAAGGACTACTATTTCAATCAGTTAACTTCTATCTGAGGAATAACCGCCATATTTATTTCTCATATTAGAAGACTGTTTATTTCACACAGCAGTGAATTAGTTAACTGATTGAAGTTAACTAATTCACTGCTGTGTGAAATAAACGTTTCTCGCGATTGAAAATGTCATGTATATTTATAATAAATCATTTGCATGAACATTGTTTTTGTTATTTATATTAATTGTATGCCTAAATATTATTATGCTAATAGTCATTAGGCCTACTAACGTTATGCTAAAAGTCTTTAGGCCTACTAACGTTATGCTAATAGTCATTAGGCCTACTAACGTTATGCGAATCAAATTTATGCCAAAACAAATTAGTCTTTAACATGATTATGCCAACATAAAATGTATGCCTAAAAAATATATGCCAAAGTATTATTATGCCAAAACAAATTGTGCCAAAATCGTTATGCCGAAGTATATTAGGACAAAAAACATTATGCGAAAAGAAGGGATCCCTAAAACACTTTATATTCCCCTAAAAAGTGTAGTCGACGGAGCCCTGCTTCGCGGGGCCCCTATTTCCGGGTGCAGGGTTTAAAGGAACCTAACTAACCTAACGGAGGGGTTCCTCAAGTCCCGATTATGGGGGCAGAGATACGTCCGAGATGTTCAGTTGGCAATATTTCGAGAGTTTACAATATTTCTAGAGAGATTACAATCTAACGTGTTTGACAATTTTACGGTGACATCCACACTCACGTTCCTCATTCCTCCGCGTTACTTCGCATCTAAAGCACCACAGTAGCATCAAAATACTATGTTGCAATGGGAACTTGTAATTTGCCATTATGGATTCTGTAATTTTCAAATTTCATCATTACGAATTGAGCCTCGACGACTATTAGGCGTTTTTACCGACAATTCGCCGACTACAAATATGGCCGGAATGTTTGCAACTCGCCGATCAAAAGGTGGAGATTTATTTTCTACCTTTTGATTTATTATTTCGTGAAGATATCAATGTATCAGCCTGTTCTACATATAAAAAGCCTCGCGATCCTAAGAAGATCATTATTCATGACTTGACATCCCTCCAGACATTACGAACTTGACCTTCAAGCCAACCTTGACCCGTACGAAAATAGGAAAAGTCCACAGATGATGAATTGGAGCGAGATTATCATAATACCGTCGCACTCAATTCTCCAAGGAACAAAACGCCGCCGGTCCATTGTGCGTGCGATATGGATAATTTATTATCCCAGCTAGTTTTCCTCCCCGCCTTGTGGCGAACGATTAATCATAACAACCTAAGAAATTAATTATAAACGTTTTCCAGAAAACAAATGCTTGAAATCACATTTGCGAAAATATATTAGAAAATAGTTTCAAGGAAAAACTATAGAATCCAGGATCTTGAACATACGTAAATGTTACTCGTGCTTCCAATAACTGTAATGTAAATATCCTATTGGAAAAAGTATGGTAAACATTATCGCGCGAAAATAAATGGAACACAGCGTTCGCGAGGCGTGTCGGTACAAAAGTGTTCCAGATAGCTAAGGCAGACATTACACAATTCGGACTAATTGAATTCAATAATGTTTGCTCATGCATAAGCAAAAGCTAATATTATTTTATTAGAACTTTACATCGGTGGTAGTACTAAAAAGTAATTTCTAACTTCAAGTTAAAATTCAGGAAAAATAAAAACACAATTCGGATTCGCTAGAGCAAAAATAAAATTCTGAAATTAGTTTCCTCACGCTCTGGAACCAAGTCGATATCGAAGTACTGCAATTGAACGAATTAACCTAAATGTGACTGTTTAAATGAGTGGCCTTCAGTGAATTTACAGTGCCTATATATATTCAGCAAAACAATTAAAGAAAATGCTTCTGTAAATGAAATTCTTTAAGTAAACGATCTGAAGAAAGGGCTTCATTTACTTATCCAGTGTTCCGCTAAGATTTGTAGACCGCTTACATCAGCCTAAGTTTTTATTAAAGTGTCTTCCCCCTAGCATTAGGTGCCTAATGTCGCGATGTAAATTAAACCTGAGGTTAAACGCAACGAAATTGAAATGATTGTTTATTCTGGGTACTAATCGTTTACATAGCAGTGTTTTATGGTAAAGGAAACCAAATTTTATCTTGCGGCAATTTGGACACCAGCCATTGCGCCTTTTATATTATAAATTGTATCACCATTTTGTGGTGTTTCCATTAAGTTTAGTTTAGTAGTTTGGCGGTACCAGTGAACAAGCCCTAAGTTTAGCTTGCACTGAAAATTCTTAATTCAAAGGTTTTTTTTGACAGTCTGTTTGCCCTAGCTTGCCCTAATTGACCCTTAGACACGCCACTGACTTAGGTGACCTTTCATTGTCACTTATAATAATTATGATTATTACACCGTACGTCATGTGAAACTTTAGTCATAATAATATATGCGGTTATGAAATAGCTATCAATATAAATCCATAAAACTTCAAACCAGTCAGAATTTTAATATGCACGCTTTTTTAGAGCAATTTAATTATAAGCAGATTTATAAACATTTAAAGGTGTAATAATGTCACAATTATGTTATATATAATATAACCTTGTCAGATGTCAGCTATAAATATATAAACGTAATACCAACTTTATTAACCACATAACAATACAGCAAATACCAGACATTATTTTAAGCTACCATTTCACAAAAATAAAACCGACTTCTAGAAACACAAAAAAGTGAAAAATAACTTTAGCTTCAGAAGCCGGTGAGCTTTGTTTGATTGGTTTAGTTTTTTTGTCAACGACTTCTGAAGCTTAAGTTATTTTTCAATTGCGCCTTTTATATTATACATTGTATCACCATTTTGTGGGGTTTCCATTTAGTTTAAATCGTTTTCCACAAACTTAGTAACTATAGCTTATTTTCATTTCAGCTTTCACGGCCAAATCTTCCGCATACAGGGCACTCGCGCCCGGACTATGAACAATCTTGCTACTATTTAAAAATTTAACCTGCGCAGTGTACTGGGAACTTTGGTGTCGGAATTAAAAATGAATTTCAATTTCAGCTTCCAGCAATCCAAATAATTCAAGCGACTTACAATATGAAGCAGAGCGACAAGTAATTAAATTGCGTCGGAGTCGAGGGCTTTTTAACCGAGTTGGAAAACAAATTTATCAGGACACCCGTCAAGCTTCACGCTACTCCACACAAATTAGAAATATCGAAAACACTTTGGATGACGTGAAAGGAAAATTACTATCACGCAATGGTTTCCAGTATCGCCACATAATGACCTCGGGGAAAACTTCACCAACACTCAAATATAATTACGAGATGTTATCTCGACGATGGAAGACCATTTACGTTTATTAGAGATTAAAAGGGTACGTTTACGTAGGGTGGATGGCAATTAATAACACCATCAATTTAACTAGTTTACCCTGTTGATTACTAGTTGAGTATACACTATACACATGGCGTTCGTATGAAAATAATTGGTTTGACTATTGCAGCCAGAAATAGCTGAGGAAACTTCACATGTGACTATCTTGGATACTCACATGGAGGCTCTGTCGACAGTAGGTACGTTTTGCACCTGAATTGACACATGATTCTAACCTATTCAATCCAAATTAACACTCATTTTTATGGTCATAATTTGATACAGAACAGTTTCGTCATTCAGTTTTACATTTGCTAATATCATATCGAATTTTCTACAAATCAGATGGCACGAGGGAAGTTGCATATGTTTGAAAGCAGGTTTGACGTTTATTGCAAACGGGCGAATTCAATATTTGCATCTAATCATAGCGCTTAGCTGCATCTCCCTAAACCAAAGCCAACACGTGGGAAAAGCTAGAACGACTCATAAACCAATGATCCACGAATGATAAAAATCTAAAATTAAATACTTCAACAGACGAACAAGACGTGTAACTCATGTAGATGCCCGTTAAAAATTTAGTGGTTGCATAAAACTGTCCCAATAACTCAAGTTTTCTAGACTAACAATAAACATATTTACACCACCTCTCAAATGCATTTCCAGTCATCAAATCGCATAATAATCCTCAACGATAAATAAAGGATTTTATGAATCATGAAACAGTTCTCGAGGAAATCGTTTGTGGGTTTTATGAGCATATTTATCACATCATCGTTTCACGGGAATCGTAAAATGAATCAGTTTTACAACATGAGAAAGGTTAAAATAATGGTTGTAAAAGAAAATTGTAAACTTTCCGTCGTTTTCTATGTCTACAATGCCATTAATGAGTACTCTTCATGTATCATTGGCATTTTATTCAAGAGATGCTTTCATCCTCTCCGATGAAAGTTCGTGAGGGATTTGTCTTCGTTATGCTCGAAACGGAGATGAGAAATCATCTATTACATTATGCCTATGTAGACAGGCCGAGCAATGTCGAGTATGATTCATCTGGCTGCCAAGTTTCATTGAATTAGTGCAGGTATTTGGCCTGACATGATGCAAACAAACATTGTTTCTATTTTTACAACTGATACTTTAAGAACTTTTTGGAAGTAGGCGGGACCCATATCATATAAGTATATTTTAATGTGTTTCGCTTGTTCTAAACGCGGTTGTTTTTTGCTTTTCAGTCGGACTTTTCGTTTTTATTATTAGTTTTTCTCGAAGTTAGACCTACCTAATTGGACCGTTAGTCCCAGGTAAAGCAAAGTCGTCTAAAACTTCGAGTGTAGTTTCTCCAATCTTGATAGGAGTGGGCATTCAACATAACCTTGGTTTAGTCCATGTTCATTTCAAGACCCACTCTTTCGGAAGCTCTTCTGCTCTGCTTTCTCTTACGTTTTTATTTCCTTCTTTTCAGTTTAATAATATGAAAGATTTAATAGAAGAATTGTTTTTTTAATTTTTCCCATTTTTATGTTTTGTCATTTCGAATCACTTTCTTTAATTCGTTATGAATATTTTAATGGGCATTTGAAATTAAAATCTGAAAATTTCAAATACGTTTTCTATGATACCCTACTTGGTTTAATGACAATGACAGTAGTAGTTACTACTAGCATGTGACACTCGCAAGATTAAGACAAATCGATTAACGTAAGAATCATCAAAATCGGCCCACACGTTTGGTCTCTAGAGCGCCACATAGGAACAAACATGCATGTATAAACACATTACTCCCCTACGTCCGGTAAAACGGCTTACACGAATATTTTTATATTCGAGTCTCCAGTATCTACCAGTTAAGTTAGATATCGTTCTTCAAAACATCGATATAATAAACGATGCCAAAAAAATAGGGCAACAGAGATTTATCATTGACGCGATCGAGAAATATTGCAGTGTTATAATGTAATACGTACTCGTACATATCGTAGTCGTATAGGTTTTATTGCTCTTGGAGTGTTATTTACACATCTATCATAAGATGTTTATAGTTGTCTGCATACTTGGATAATATCTAAAGATGCTGGATGTTGATTTGATCTTCAAAGTTTGTGGACTATGTAGTGTAGGGAATGAGGAATGCTTGGCACAGATTTTCATTCATTGATGAATCAAGTTCTGAATTTGAATTGACAACAAATATATTTTTCTCATTCATTTAGGATTTTTCGAGATCATATCCTTTTTTTCGATAGACTTCTGTCTGTCCTACTCCTGTCTTTCTCATTTTTCGTCATGCTTCCAGCTCTTATGGACCCTTTCCAGTTCGTCCCGCCACCTCCTCCTCCTTACAAGATCATGTACTAAATGTCTGCTTTACTTTTTTTAGGACATTTTCCGAGTCGTTACCCGTGGTCCCGGTAGGTCGATCCATTACCGGGTCCATGGGTAATTTCAATAACCCGTGGTTCCATAGCATTATGGATTGTTTCCTGGACTTCTTAATTATATCGATAGAGAATACAAATAATAGAAAGTAAATAGTCGTAGTAAATAGTCTGCCGTCTGACCATAGCGGACAAACTGTAACTTTCAGGTGTAATACACCATTGCAAAAAGTTGATATTAAATTTAGACCTATAACTTCTAGTAAATTAAATAGGTACAATATTTCCCTACAGAACAAGTTAAGTGTTATGAGCCATGACGATATTAATATAAATCAATTCTATGATCATTTCTTTTCAATTGTTCACACTGAATTCAATAAAAATTTTGAAAAGAAGACTAAAAGCATTTGCCCTAAATTTATATTTAGTGATTGGGCAACTAGAGGTATCAGAAAAAGTAGGGAAACACTATTTGAGCTTTATGGCCTTAAGCCTTATGTAAACACTGAAACTTTTAACAACTATGTTGCTCAGTATTCAAAAATTTTTAGAAATTCATGCAAGGTTGCCAAAGCCCTGCACATCAGCAACAAGATTAAAACAGCAGAAAATAAAATTAAGACAGTTTGGAAAGTCATAAATAGCGAGACTAACAGGAAGAAAGTACGTAATACTAGCTATACATTAGATACAGTATGTGGTCCTAAAAGCTCCAATCAGGAAGTAGCTCAGGAATTTGTAAATTTCTTCACCAATATACCGTTAAAAACTACGGAGGCTCTAAATTCCTCTTCTGAAGTCTCAATTGGTTTATTAAAAGCGAATGTATCTGGATGCCAGGCTGAATTTAAATTTGAACATATAAACCCGATGACGGTTATTAAAGCTTTCCGGCAAATAAAAATCAAACTGACCGAAGATCTATGGGGAATGTCTATCAAAGTTTGTACTTCCATACTTGAGACGATAGCTCCATACTTAGCTTTAATTTTTAATTTGTGCGTAGACCAAGGAGTTTTCCCTGATTTAATGAAATACAGTAAAGTCATACCGCTTTTCAAATCCGGGGATAGTAAAGATACTAATAATTATAGACCTGTATCCGTGTTGCCAGTTTTTAGTAAGGTGTTCGAAAAGATAATGCTTAATCAAATGCTCAATCATTTCAACACCAACAGAATCTTACACGATCAACAGTATGGTTTCACCAAGGGACGTTGTACAACTGACGCCGGTGTAACCTTATTAAAGCACATATTCATGGCGTGGGAAGAGTCCCAAGACGCAGTAGGAATATTTTGTGACCTCTCCAAAGCATTTGATTGTGTAAATCACGACACATTGCTTTTGAAACTTGAGCATTACGGACTAGGTAAACTTGCACTTAGTTTGGTAAAATCTTATTTAAGTGATAGACTGCAATACGTTCAAATAAATGGTGTTAATTCACAGGGCTTGAAAGTAAAAATGGGGGTTCCGCAAGGCTCAATATTGGGTCCTTTCCTCTTTTTAGTATATATAAATGATCTACCCTATTTACTGAAAAACCAACCTCAAAATATGGTATTATTTGCCGATGACACTTCCTTAATTTTTAAGATAAATAGACGAGCCCAAAATCTAAATGACGTGAATAATGCCTTACTTGAAGTCCATAATTGGTTCACAGCAAACAACTTGGTATTAAATGAAAAAAAAACGAAATGCATAAGATTTGCTTTACCGAATGTTAAAAGTAGTGATTGTGAGATAATATTGAATAAAGAAAAACTCGAATTCGTAGATAAAACGGTTTTCCTGGGGCTTACGCTTGATTCAAGGCTTCAATGGGGTTCTCATTTAACATCTCTTGCGGGGCGCTTAAGTTCAGCAGCTTATGCCATTAGAAAAATCCGTCAATTCACTGATGTAGATACCGCTAGGCTGGTCTATTTTAGTTACTTCCACAGCATAATGTCTTACGGCATTTTGCTGTGGGGACGGGCTGCTGATATTGAGTCTATATTTATTCTGCAGAAAAGAGCCATCAGAGCCATATACAATCTTCGTAGGCGCGATTCTCTAAGGGAACTGTTTAAGGAAATTAACATCATGACTGTATATTGTCAATACATCTACGAAAACATAATGTATGTCAGAAAAAATCTGCATCTTTTTGGTAAAAGAGGTGACAGACACAATTACAGTACTAGAAATAGAGACCAATTAGTTCAGCCTGGCTTCAGACTCGCTAAAGTAGACTCGTCTTTCATGGGGTACTGTTTGAAATGCTATAATAAAATTCCACAAAGCATTCTTGAACTAAATGAAACCAAATTTAAAACTTGCATTAAACGCACACTGTGTAAGCAAGCATATTACAAATTGGACGATTATATCGCTGATAAAAATGCTTGGCTCAATGCCGGTCCTGCTCCACAAGGACAGGGGCGCATAAATGGATAGCATTAAATGGTATTGTTGGAGCTGCTGAAGATTGTACAACTATCTTTGCATTGTATAAATTCAATATCTTTAGTATTATATAACCTCATATCCCATATTGTGTGAGTGCCATGTACTAGAATGCTATCATTCGCTGGAAACCTACGTTTTTATTTTTATTTTTTGACTTGGATGTGCCCTGGCGGTTAAGAGTATGTCATGCTCACTCAAATGTCCCGCTGATGGTGGCGCGTGTGTCGGGTCATTTAGTTCCCTTCAAAATGGTTGAGTTGAATGGTGCTGATACATGCGTCATGTTCGTGAACGGGCGCTGTCGGTTGGGACTGGTCAGCTCTTGGTTGCCACGGCTTTTGTTTTATTTTTTAATTAATTATTTTACTTTTGAATTGTTTTTGTTAGTTTTAACTATGGACACTTTTATCGTGCACATCTTGCTACATTGTTCTCACATAATGCACCATCTCAACAGGAATGATGTAACCAAGATTTTGTAACAACATTATGATTTAAAAGAGTGTCCATGGAGTTTCTTGCCCGTTCTTCTCCATAGAGATCTACGCTAGGGAATGGGCAACTACAGTACTTTCACAGTTTTTATGTCTTGTGACTGGGACTGTAGCTACATTTAATTATCATCTTTGTTTCGACAATTCAAAAGCGCCTGTAACTGGCCTACTTGAAATAAATGCTTTGATTTTGATTTTGATTTTTGATTTTGATAGAGCAGCGGTGGCCCAGGGTTAGCGGCCCCGACTTACGAACAGTAAGTCGTGGGTTCGAACCCAGACAGGCGCATTACTTTGTGTAATTTATTTCATCACCGCTGCTCTCAAAAACGGTGAAGGAAAACATCGTGAGGAAACCGGCATGTCCTAGAACCAAAAAATTCGAAGACATGTGACATCTACCAATCCGCACTGGGCCCGCGTGGTAGATTATAGCCCATTCCCTCTCATTGAGAGGAGGCCGTGTCCCAGCAGTGGGAACATTATAGGCTGATGATGATGATGAATACAAATACATAGTAACTGCATATCATATCCCACAGTGCATCGGGACCACGGGTAACGAGTGATTGCATAATTTCACTACGGGTCCTTCCATGTTTATTGAATGGTAAGTGCTTATTGACTTTCGTTACGCAGTCTTCTGTCAATTTACTACCAATAACACAACCATCATGCTTGTTTTTTTTCAGCAGGGTTAGACAGAGTTGCACCTGATAGAAGCACATCCATATTTCGCCAATAGAAGGCAAACCTACTGCATCGCACAAAACCAGTCTACGGGCTTCTAGTGAAAACTTTCTTACGGAAAATCCCAGTAACACTTAGTCCAACCTGGATATTGAGCCTAACAACCAAGTTCTCAGTAACAAGCACTACGCCCGTGACTTCTGCCGCAAAAATTGTGATATCTCGGCTAATTTTCATGATATCAATATAATTTATACCATTTGCTACTCGGTAAACATGTAGCTTTCTAACGGTTAAAGATTTTTTTAAATCGGTTGAGTAGTTCTTAAGTTAAATCATATCAAACAAACGAAAAGTCAAATCTTTCTTTTTTGTAATATTAGTGTGGATGTACAGTTAAGCCGTTGGTCCCAGCTGTCATATGTCCATCTTTGACAGTCGTTACAAGTAGTCAGTAGCCCCAAAAGAAAAGTCAAACTTTCAAAAGTCAGACTTTTCGTTAATACTGGGAAATAAGGTATTTCCCAGTATTAACTGGGTTGTGGAGGTTAGATAGGCAGTGGCTCCATGTAAAATACTGGTATTCAGCTGCATCCGGTTAGACTGGAAGCCGACCTCAACATAGTTGGCAAAAGGCTAGGCAGATGATGAGTGTGGATGTACAGTAAGAACTTCATATTACCTGGCTTTCTCCGCATTCGCCACTGCACCGGCGGCGGCGCCGGGCTGCCCGAGCCCGACGATGCCAGCTTGATGCCGTCACCTGAAAACAAAACACTTTTCTTTAGTAACAAGCCTTGTACATGGGCAAAGATTTCCAATCGGCTGAGTTACAAACTTCCACAAACTTCCCGTCCCTTTCTTCATCATTCTCTTGTCATTATCTCAATAGGCTATTTTCCACCATCAATAAATTGCAAATCTATTTAATCCGTCATATCGGAAAATAATGGACACGTATTTTTTGTTTTTAAAATGTAAATCAACGAATATTGACAAAGATAAAACGCATCAATACTCGGGAGTGGGGGCTCGTGACGTCAGAACTCACTAAGAATGATACCAAACAGTGACGTATTGGGAATTTTGAAAGCGTCGTACCCTCGTCAATTTTGGTTTATGTGACAAAAGAAAAAATACATGTCAAATATTTTTTGATAATCTAAGTGACAGACTAATTAGATTTTTTCAGTTAACAAGTCTAATTGAGACAGTGGCAGAATGATGGATGGATGGATGGATGGATAGATGGATGGATGGATAGATTGATGGATGGATAGATTGATGGATGAATGGATAGATTGATGGATGGTAATGGTAGAATGGTTTTTGCGGACGGCGCAACATACCTTCTTCCATACTCCTCTATTACTCGTCGTCTTATCAGACACCTCCTTGCTTGCCAATTATCCTTTACACTTTCCATCCTCTGTAATTTTCAAACACTCTTCCTTAGTGCTCAACTTCATCTTAACAGGGTTATTTTTTGTTTACACTAAACCCGAAAAGGGGTCATTGTACTCATCATTTTGAACAACTTTTTCTATGGGACGAACCTTGAAATCGCGAAAAAAAAATCAGCTGTTCCCTACATTTTCAAGGAACTCTGTGAAGTATTTTATGTTGCCCTGGTTAGGAAGTAACTGCTTGTCGTTGTCTTTCAGCGAGAGAATTTAAGATTTTGGTCAAGTTGAAGTGATAAACGCGAAAAGAGGTATTAATAAATGACTATAATGTGTATGAAGAATGTTTTAATGGCTATGTCGTCATTCTGGACTTTTAACAACAGCTGACAGTCCGAGTGATGTTTATGTTTACTTAGTGGCTGAGGAAATTGTTCTTACTGAGATATTTACGACTTTAACTTTCTTGCATTTTCTAGCTACCCCTTACTGTTGAACTCAATTTCTAATTATAAGAGTAGAGTACCAATAAACCAAAACAATAACGCATTGTAACTATCGTATTCTACCTTCACAGCTAAAATTGTGTCTTTGAATGAACGCTGAATAAACGAAATTACTGATTTCTGAGGCACTCTGCTCCAAATTCAGTTTCGTAAAATAATTCTGAATTTTATCTGAAATCATAGGCGAGGAGAGAGGGCGCAAAATTACTCTTCAACTGTATTTTCATTTAACGACATCTATTGCCAACAAGTCTAACTAAACAGGCACAGAGCAGGCGATGCGACGTGACGGTGAACAGCTGAACTAGTTCCAAGCCTGGGTGCCAACGGTTTGAGATAGTAAACACGGGTACCGCTAGATGGCGCCAGTCAAACGTTTAGGAAAATAAACAATCGCATGTTTTTTTCTCTCAAGATTCAAATGGTATTTAGTAAGTAAATAATTTATGCTCTGTAACTATTATGTACGTTCGTTAGTATTAAAAAGTCCTAACTGCTTCCATTCAGTGTTTAATTTGTTATTTTCAAGTAACTTAAAAGAACACAGAAGAACTGTTCGGATGAAAACGAACGTGTTTTGAATAAAAAATACAAAGACACGCACTTTTCATCTGCCATAAACATAAATGAAAAACATTAAAGCCGTAAGAATGGCGGGCTGAAACTGCCATATTGAAATTTCTTGCACGCGAAGACGTAAAATGCGTAAACAATAAAGATGATGATGAAAAGGCATAAAGTTTAGAATCATCTTATCTTGGGAGTCGATACAGTGAAATGCTTTTAATAGCTTGATAAACTGTTAACATAGGATGAATTTGAAATTCTAATAGGTTCTGGACCACTTTCCGCAGCATCCAGTACGGACTGTGTTTAAACTGGAACAGGGACCTACCTGATTCACCTATACTGTTAGATCCATTTTATTAGCTTTCTTGTAAAAAGTAGCTATTTTAGTTTCTTAGTAAGAAAAAAGAAATAAACAACACAAACTCATGGGATTACATTATTAATGAACAAAAAAAAACTATCATTCAAATCTTAGTCGTATTCATATATCCTACTTCCTACTAATATTATAAATGCGAAAGTTTGTGAGGATGTATGTTTGTTACTCTTTCACGCAAAAACTACTGAACGGATTTGGATCAAATTTAGCACACAGATAGTTTATTACCTGGATTAACACATAGGATACTTTTTATCCCGGTAATAAGATTCCGTGGGATAATTTCAAACTTCACGCGGGCGAAGCCGCTGGCAGAAGCTAGTCAGTTATATTTTCTTCAGATGAAAATAATTGTGATAAGGGCAGAAAAATATGATGAAGATGGCCACAAAATCTCGTAAAGAAGTCATTAAATTAAACTTCATTTTCTTAATCTAGTTTAACAATATTTTGCGTGCAACTAAAACACGATA
Organism: Xestia c-nigrum; assembly: GCA_916618015.1. NCBI lineage: Eukaryota > Metazoa > Arthropoda > Insecta > Lepidoptera > Noctuidae > Xestia > Xestia c-nigrum. Next base: position 11,026,459 of record OU745261.1, on the reverse strand, counting down.
CATACTTTCAAATACAATATGACGTCAGTCCTCAGCCATCAAGTCCGTAGTTTATGTAGATTTATAGAAGACTGAAAAACAATTCGCTATATAACCACAGTAGATGACATCAGACCTTGTGTGAAAATGACAAAACGGTGTCCACATATGTCTATGTTCGCAATTATCTGATCGTTATCTATCTATTAACCGTTTTTGGCTAGTTACTTTGATAACTACTTCTTGTTAGAATGGGGTATACGACTAGGGTTGCCAACATTCCTTCAGCAAAATATAGTATTTTTCAAAATAACCTACTTTTATTTCTTTCTTCTCGTCATTTCGAATTCATGACCAAAAATGTCCTTTCTGAGAATTGGCGAATTGGCCGAAGGGGCGAGAACATAGAGCAGGACTGAAATTACTGTTTTGGTATTAAGTCGTTTTTGGTATTTTTTTTAATATGTCGCCACTTTTGGCTTGTAGTATTGTCAGTAAACTCGAATCACTACAATCTTTTACTTTTGACAGATGTTTGATTTCTTTTGTCAGATTCTGATGGCATCAGTCAAAAGTTAGCGTTCACATTTTATTGGGCGTTAATATTTTTTATTTAATGAAGGATTTGTTTGTTAGAGTTGAAAATATAGTATTTTTGCGTACTATATATTTCTTAAGAAATATAGTACAATACTTTATATTATGGTACGGTTGGCAACCCTACGAGTATAATAATATACGACCCATCTCAATACCGTTATCTGATGGCATCGACGGCAGCCGTTTTTAATGAAAAATAATGTTCGTAATTAAGTGTCACGAGGTACTCCATTTTGTGACACTTTCGTTTATGTCGGTAGGTAATTCTAATAAAAGAGGGATGGGAATTTCTCCTTTTAAATCTGCTCTCCTTACTCAATAATAGTAGTCTAGAAACTGCCACAAATATTTGCGATTTTGTTCCATTCAATTACGACGATTCTTTTTTTTTTTCTCTTACTAGCATATTAATGCTCTTAGGTCCATCTTAAAATATGACGGTCTGATTATCTCAAAACAGCTGTCACTGTGACATGTTCCCATACAAAAATGTGATTTAAACAGCCGTTTTTAGTTAATCAGACCGTCATATTTTTGGTGAACATGGACTTTAGTTAGTCTTTGGTCTTCCTCTACTTAGACGAAGACAAAAGAAACGATGAAAAGACCGTGTGAAGGTTGATATTTTTTTTAATACAGGTAATGTTAATTTTGTACCATTAAACCAGACATGGTTTGTATTGGTACTCACATTCGCTAAAACATCACTGCTTAATCACTACTAAACTATAACTAACATAATTATAAGTAAAAAAACAAAAAAATGTAGGTACAAGAAAAAATATTATAACCGTAAACATCCATCAGTAAGTGTTAGTTAGTTACTTCAAGTGTATGGCTGATGGTATCCGAACAGAAAACATTCAGTCATTCATGTTTATATGTATAACTAGCTGACCCGCGCAACTTCGTCTGCGAGTGAGGGTTAGTTTTTTTTTAATAAAAATATCCCATGTTACTTCTAATACCTCCTAGAATATGTGTACAAAGTGTCATGATGATCGGTTTTCGCGTGAAAGCGTAACAAACAAACTTACATTCACATTTATATAATAGTAGGGAAGGGATAAGTATATATTTACAAACAAAAAAGTACATAATATAGTATATCAACTAGTATCCACGACACAAGCTTTGCTTAGTGTGGCACTAGGTGGCGCTGTGTGTTAATGTCCAGCGATATTTATTTATTTATTCAAATGATAATTTTTATAATCGCTCATTTTGATCTTAACTAACGCCAGAAGATGGGATGCTTTAATAAAAAATATAAAATGGCACTTCGGTCTCATAAAAGAAAATTCGGTAATTCGCAAAGAGAGAGCCAATATCCGTTAACCTTACATCTGCGACTCTGTGTAGATTATATTTTTTAATACACGTAAAAGCATCGCTCCGTTTAATTGCGTTAAGTCGACCACAATAAGGGCCTAACCGTAGATTATACGTGGATTAAATAAGTGGTACGAAGGTCCATTAATTGGGATAGTACGAGTAAAATGAACTTTTGAAATGAAATTAACAAGAACTGCCAAATTTTTGATGCGGGGTTCAATAAACATTGGTATTCCTGAAGTATTTGTAATAAAATACGAGTTTTAAAGGCTAGCCAATTTGGCAATGACACTGGCAATAACTCGAGTAATGACAAACGTAGTAAATGCACACGTTTTAATTACAAACACGAGGCAAATTAAACATTTACACGCTTTATTTAAATTTCAACAACATGGTACCGAATTTTAAGTAGCACATATTTTAAGGACAGAACAGTTTTATAATTCAATGCATATATGTACCCACTTGATTCCCAATTTCAATCAGCGCTTGAACGATGGACGATGATTTATTTAAAGTATTTTTTTTACTCGGTTTACTTCATATACGAGGATGTTTTAACGGATTGTAATAAATAATCACTCAATTCAAAAGTATATTACACAAATATTAGAGAGCATATTATATTTTTGTAGTTAATCAAATCGATTTGGATCGCGAGTGGACTGCTGTAGGCAGATGATGATACCGATAATCATCATCTCCCTACAGCAGTCCACTGCGGGTCTAGCCTTTTCCCAACTTAGTTGGGGTCGTCTTCCAGACTAACCGGATGCAGCTGAATACCAGTATTTCACATGGAGCAACTGCCTATCTGACCTCCGCCAGTGATGATACCGATACTATTAGGTAACAATTCAAAAGTTAGGATCGTATACAAGACCGCATCTCAGCCATATTGAAATCTGATTGTAATACTAGATTTGAGTAAAGTCCTAATTGCAACAAATCCTCCTGAGACTTCTAGACCAATCAGACATTTGATAAGTTACCTCCCCTTCAATCGAAAAATGAAAATCCTTAAAATAATGTCTTTGGAGTCGGGCGGTCCCTCAGATTGGAGGAGTTAATGCCTGATTGATTCGGTCACTATCCATCTCCATTACTTCTAACATTATTCTATCAATCCTTAGGTTGATGAATCGGTAGAGGTGAAAAGGGAGGAATAGGTCCACCTTATCTAGTTTGGATAACGGTGTTACGGTCAGGTTAAGTACCTATCTGTACTTTTTCATTCAGGAATTTCAAACAACTTTAACAGCGAGCCCGCAAAGCTACGGGCGCAGTTAATGTTAAAATAATTCGTTTGTATTGCGCCAGACTACAACTTTGCTGTGTCTGCAGTAGTATGCCAGTTCACGAAGACAAATTCTCTATTATAGGTAGATAGCACATGGATCGTGAATGAAGCGGTTACTGTTGGAGTAGGAACATAGATTAGGTAGTACTATTCCTAGCCTACGGGTCAGATAGAATCCCTATCAGACAGTTAAATCGATATGTGGCTTCGATAGTATGTGCACAGAGTGATAGCAGAGCGGAAAGCGAACATGTGAACGATTCTAGCGGGTAAAACATGACCAGAATTATCAAGGAGCTCCAGATTCCATCACCTGCCTAGCCTTTTCTTAACTATTTTGGGGTGCGCTTAAAGTCCAACCGGATGCAGCCAAATACCAGTATTTTACATGGAGCGACTGCCTATCTGACCGCCACAACCCAGTAAGTACTGGGTAATAGCGATACCACTTGGTAAGACTGGTTACAGACTCTTTGGGCCACTGATTACCCGTTACGACTTTCAAAGATCTACAAATTACAGCCAGCCAAAAGCTTAACGTGCTTTCTGAGGTACGGGGGATACTCGGTATGTAAGAGTGGTCGGCCATCAACAGACCAACCTAGGCAAGCACGGCTTAACCAAAAAATCGACCCGAGCGGCGTTATTATTTAGCCACAAGCTTAAAACAGAAGACCCAGAGTATGAAGAGATAAAACAAAAGGTTAGCCCAGCTACAGTGCACACAACATAAATGTACCAAATAATTCGCCTCCTCCTTCCCTTGCCAGGATCTAGCTAAGTGCAAAATGTAATTGAACTGAAGGTCGGTTTAGGGTTTAGACTACACGAGCGTATGCACAAAACATTGTTCCTTCCACTTTACATAATACATTTTGTGTGAATGAGGACAGAGCATTCTTACGTTAGTTTATCCATGTCAAGAATAACAAGAAAATAATGCTCATGTCCTTGGTTCACGTTCGGTGAGATCGTAGTCTGAAGCCACCTTCAGGCATTTTCTTTTCCTCACCAAACTTTGCCTGGATCTAGTTAAGCGCAAATTGTAATTACACTGAAGTTCGGTTTAGGGTTTAGACTACACGAGCGAATGCACAAAACATTCCTGCTCCACTTTTTATGTGAACAGGGAAAGACAATTTTTACGTTTGTCTATCCATGTCAGAATAACAAAACAAGTATGCTCATGCCCTTGTTCTGGTTCTACGTTTGTTTGGTCTAAGGTAGTCTGAACTTCTGAAGCTAACTTCAGGCGTTTTCTTTTCCTCACCAAAACCTTCTCTCGCTCGTGCAAATTGTAATCGAACTAAAATTGATATAATCCCGCGATAATGGCTCTTGCAACAGCGTCAAAATATCGGAAGGTCAGAATAATGCATGGATAATCACGGAAGATATCCCGTAAGTGACAATAGAAGTTTAGAACATTCATACTCCACTTTATCTTAATTTTTGTAAACAGGAAAATACTGCTTTTACGTTAGTCTATCCATGTCAAGAATAACAAGAAAAAATGCACCTTTTTACACGTCTGCCCAAAATAAGGAGTGTTTTCTGATTCTACATCTGTTTGGTCCAAAGAAGTCTTCTGCCAACTTCCGGAATTTTCTATTCCTATCTATAATTTCCTCGCTCTGCTGTCACGATCACTATGCTCGTGTGTTCAAGGAATTATAGACGATTTAATATTTCTACACTGAGATACGGGTACTACTACTACATAGGTAGTAGGTATTAGACGCCGCATATATGTTGAACTACCCTCACCCGAACGAACCTTGTGGTAAGGCTTCGTAGGTACTCTAACTAAAGGACTTAGTTTCGTATACTAAGGTAGCTATATCGATCGAGTCGGTTCACCAAACACAAATTCAATGGTAAAGGCAAAATATTGTCCAGACTTTTGTGAAACAACGTCAACGCCGACTTTAATTAGGTTAAGCACTCAGAAGCTAACTAAGTTTATTAGAGTTGACCGAAACAGTTCTTTGGACCGTTCCGTTAATTACAAAGTTAGTTTCGAAGCAAACGGGATGGGTCCCAAACATCCCGAAACAGCGGTTTCAGCAACGAACTCTCTTGGCCTCATAATTTATTTCTTTGTCGAATAAATTGATGTCTGTTTTAATGAAGTTGAATTTTCATAGCAGATTTATGAAATGCGACACAAAGGGACTTTCTAATCTTCATTTCTTCGTTGAAGCGTAAGACCGCCTTTAAGCGGTCGTCCGCTCCCGCAGGAACTGCCCCTTAAGACTAGATGAAAATATATTGCGCAGGGGGAGTAGAAAACGAGCTTTGCTGGTCAAAAGTTAAAGTTTCCTTCTGTCTGTTTCTCCCTATGAAATAGGCAGTATGAAGACCTGTATAACTTTTAATCGTTCGAGGATTCAAATAATGCAGATTTTGGTAGACACTGTATATGTTGCAGCAATCTGTTTTCATTCATTGGTGTCGAACCAGAGCCTCTCAAATTAGCCAATGTTCAGCGATGTTAATAAAAATGCTCAAGCTCCATACATATCTACGGAGACTATTGAATTGTAACACCATTTTATTCATCGACATTCAGTCTCGGGAGATTGAAATCATCGTCATATCAAAGGGAGCTCTAGCCCTTTTCATGAGCACGTTTCCGATCCTCAAAGGGTATAAATAATTTTATTCCCTTGTTGTTACTAAATAAATTTACATGCAGACACTCCTGACTGACACACGGAGCATCAAAGTAATCAGATACTGTACCATACAGAGATTTGAAACGTGTTTTTTTTTGTACGAACATAATATGAGAACAATATAGAGGATGGAAACGAGGGTGTATAATCAAAGGATAATCATTGAGGCGAACATTCGAGAGTGTTCTGCACATTTCCCAGGTGTATCCTTATCTACGTTATACCGTTTGCACATCATGAAAGTCGTAACATTTTATTAAGGACGTGAAAGTTCACGGCGTTTTCCCTTCCATTTCCATATGGTGATGAAAATGGCTCATACACGTCTTGTGATATTGTAAGTATTTGCATATGGCTTCCCCGGTAATTTATTTCTATTTATTTGTTTTTATGGAGGCAAGACTTATTTTAACCCCCGACGCAAAAACGACGGAGTGTTATAAGTTTGATGTGTCTGTGTGTCTGTCTGTGGCATCGTAGCTCCCGAACGGATGAACCGATTTTGATAGTTTTTTTTGTTTGAAAGCTTAATTAGTAATTAGTCGGGAGTATTCTTAGCTATGTTTGATAAAAATCAGTTCAAGATAGCCGCCGCCACAAAATGGCGGATTACATATTTATTCAACAACTCCCTCCATATAGTTAGGTATCAAATCAAAAGGCTTGACTAGTAGAATACTATACTCTATTAAACAATTGCAAGTAATTTGTCCAAGATGGCCGCCACCACAAAATGGTGAATTACATTTTTTTTCACTACTCCCTCAATATGGGTATCAAATAAAAAAAATCTTGTAAAAGGCTTGTAAAATTATCGTGTGTCGGGGGTTTTAAAATTTTTAATTTAAAGTATCTTGTCAGTCAAAATTGTACATGATACGAGTAAGTACCGAACTATGAAACAGAGTGTATTTATTACTCAAGTGTATTTCTAGAATCATATTTGCAGTTACGTCAGCAGCACGATCCAAGTTAGTCGAATGAAGGATCCCAAGATAGACAATCTCCTCCCTGCAAACTTACGACTCTGTCGTTTATTTAGTAAGTATTCCAGCTATTCCGACATCGGAACTGTCGACGAACGGGAAATTAAACGGGACGCAAATGTGAACACAGCAAATTAACGGGGAACCAGCAAAATATTTGTTTTGCTCGTGCAAGTTCGGGGAAGCTCGGGGTGCTCGGAAAGCGGAATGTTCCCGATAATTGACTTTTAAATGGTATGCTTCGAAGTTTGAAATTTTGAATAAGGAATCTAGGGTCTGGCCAGTGAGAATAGCATTGGTGAATTTAGTTTGTGGCAATGATTCGGAGCAAATGCGCCAAAATAAATAACAGCATGTAAAACCAAGTACCTTCTACCTACTTACTTTAGACATATTGAAAGAAATAGTAACAAATATAGGCTCAAAACCCGTTCTCACAATATACTGTTACAATTTATTACACGTACTCGGTAAACAATATTATATCTGTCTGCTACAAAAAGTGAGTATTTTGTTAAATAAATAGGTATAAAACGGAAAATTGAATCGCTCCATAAGCAGAGCATAAAACATTATATTACTCTCACCCTCTCCATCTCTCAAAGAGCCATTTAGCAAATAATAATTAGCTATAAGCTTATTTTGGTGGCTTTCCCGCAATAAAACGTTCCATAAAAGACAGACAGATTCCATCCAAATATTGTCCTTACAATCTCGTTTTGAGTATCCCTATATACTAGCAAGTATACTAGAGAATAAAGGCGAAAAATGTGTGTACGAACATCTGCCTCAGAAACGTTACATTCTACGCAGACATTGTCGTAAAAATAACATGTGTTTGCTTCCGTAAAATAAAATGAAACTACATCCCACGGCAAAATTGAAATAGCACAAGTATTCCATTATTTATAAGCAAGCTATGAATATGTTAAATTAGGCAGGATTTAACTAAAAACAGACTTACTGGTTTAGCAAGTACCTTTTCGCATAAAATTTCTTGTTGGTTAACAATAATAAAAACAAGTTATATAGATTTTAAAATGAGTTTAAATATACATTATATGCATTCAGTAACGTAGGCTGGTACCGTCTAAGAAATTGATTTTCGTTGAGTATTAAAACAGCAGGCAGGTTAGTATTCCACATTCTATGTATACGACTTAATTATAAAAATATTCGTTCCGCAAAAGCGAAACTTTCTATCACCATCTGCCAGTTTCGTTTTTCCGAACAAAGTTAACCCACCAACTATGTTTGGAAAAATGAAACTTTCCAATTACTGAAAAAATACAATTTTCAAACTAGCAATTCGTCGTTTTGTTGCAAACCAAACATTTTCAGTTTTTCATAAGCGTCATGTTGAACTGCGAAAACTCGTAACAACCTGACTAGTGGGGCAAACAAAAGAAGAGAAAATACTATACTACGATTATTTGGGAAATTTGAAATAATAAGCCAACTGAAAAGATGAGAAAAAAAAGTTATTGTTCCCCGTTTCATTTGGACAAATTCCTTTCTATTGTAGTGTATGTGTGTTTCCACCTAGCACTGAATGGTGATTATTTTTCCATACAACAAAGATTCATATTTGACGACCCGTATGGCTCAGCGGCAGTGAGGCTGCCTTACGTTCTTAGGGTCCCGGGTTCGAATCCCGGTATGAACAAATGTTTGTGTGATGAGCATGGTCATTTGTTTCCCAGTCATGGATGTTAATATGTATAATAAGTATGTATTTGGAAACAAAAAGTATATATGTAGTATATCGACTATCTGGTGACCACGACACAAGCCTTGCTTAGTGTGGCACTAGATGGCGCTATGTGTAATGTCCAGCGATATTTATTATTATTATTATATGTTTTCATACATAGAAAGGTTTATAAATTCTAATATGTCAAACTAACTAAAACGTACGCCGCTGAAACATAAAAGTTTGGCCTGTGGTTTGGCGTCGACACAGTCTACCGGCCGTACCTCACTCAAATTCATCTTTCACAGTTTTAATTAAACCGTCCATTGACGAGAATGTAAGCGTACACAAATAAGAGTAAATAGCTCCATGCTACTTAACTCAAGAATGATCGAAAGAGGCAATAATGCAAATGGAAACCCATTGTGTTCTAGTTTCATAGCTTAGGTGATGGATTTGATGTGAAAACACTCCGCGAGCTATTTGTAACAGTCACATCATGAACGTCTGCTACACAATTAGGCCTGAATATAGCCAGTGCAGCGTTGGCCCAGTGGTCAGTGGCCTCGACTTACGAACAGTATGTCGTGGGTTCGAACCCAGGTAGGCGCATTACTGTGTAATTTATTTCATCACCGCTGTGACTGCTGCTTTAAAAAACGGTGAAACGGTGTTTTTTATTTTTGTGTGTTTTATCCCGTCGGGCTAATAAATGCTTTTTCTTTCTTTCTTTCTTTCAAACTGGCATGTCCTAGAACCAAAAATTCGAAGACATGTGATCTACAAACCCGCACTGACAAAACACAAAATACGCGCTTTGACGTGGAGTTGCGGACACCAGCCCGTTATACAATACAATACAAAGCCTGAATAAAAAGGATGAAGATTCAAACACAGGTGAACTTAATTCTAAATGATAAAAGATAGTCAATACCTTCATATGCATTAGCGTTATACTGCATATGAAGGTATTGACTATCTTTGAAACATTACCATACAGCAGTTAAAACAAACATAAAAAGAGATAGCAGTATCTATTGCCGGATGCAATAAGCATGAAGATAGTAAACTTCTAGACATTACTCTAACTAAACCTTGTAGTTGCAGATAAAACTACATTCCTTCCTAAGACGACAATGCATTCTTCAATGAAATTTGCACGAGTTGCATCATTCATAATATGCTTGAGAAGAATTTCCAAACTCAGGTAGCAGTGCGCACCGGGGTTGCGGGCTTGTTCGAAAGAGATACCGCGGCCCCGGAACATAAAGGGCGAAGATGGAACATGGATGGGTTTTAGTCAATAAGAGTCTGACACTCCCTCCCGCTCTGCCCAGAGTGGGAGAAGTCAAAAAAAAAAAAAAAAAAAAAGGTGGCAGTGCGCAGGGCACATTGCTTGCAGAACGAATTGCTGATGGGACCGAGAAGAAGACCTCCCGCTAAGTGGACCGATGACCTGGTTAAAGTTGCGTGAATCCGCTGAATGTGAGTCGCACGGGACCGGTCAATGTGGCGACACTTGGGGGAGGCTTATGTCCTGCAGTGGACGTCTTTCGGCTGAAATGACAAAAACGATACGCTTGTGTGGAAACGAGTTGATTACACACGGCAATCGCTTTATCTCACAATAACAATACCAGTAGTCGACGCTGACAGTCAAAACAGACTTACTGTCGATAAGAAAATATTTCCGATGAATGGATATTGGATTTAAGAATGGAAGCCATCTTGAATATTCAGTGAGTGGAAACGTGACCATTATGCTACACATAATTGTGTCCTAATCTATCCACTAATCTAATTTAAATAGATCATTGTCTTTCAATACTCTGAGGGTCTGAAATGGCCGCTTTAGCAAAACATTATATGAATCACGTTAAAAATTTAAAATTCTGAAAATGATGTTACTGCTAAAGCGGCCATTACAAGCCCGCTGATTGTCTCTGATAGAAAACATTGCACAATTCATTTATTTTATGTTTCAGGGTCTTAAATTGACTTTCAACAGACGTTAGACTGGCTAATCGAAGGGATCTTTTTGGTTAATTCCCGATTTATTTGATAGAAAAATGGTGTCTGTGTCGTATAATAAATGAGTTATGCGTGCTGTGGTGGGGAATGCGCGTTGGATGGCGCGCGTGGCGATGCACCGCACCGCGCTCAGTCTAGTCTGAGCCGCCATAGCAAGAGCACGCCTAACCCAGTAATATTGGAAACTGTGTTTTATTGTACAACCCTGAACAAAGACACCACCCTGATATTCGGTGGCTTTACTCTAAACCCTAACTAGCGTTCGAGTGAACATCACAGTGTCAATCTTATATGTATAAACGAGTTGCGAAAACATCCATAAACATCTCGTCCCGAAAAGTTCAAAATGAAATTCATTTGTTTGTTGTCAAACTGAATTGCTGATCTGAAATGAAAGAAAAACAAAGTAACATCTGTCCTACGCCGTATTTGCCGGAGAAGAAATTAAGAGAAATGGGTCGGTTTTTCTACTCGAGACGGGTTTCGCTACTGCGTGTTTGCCTTTGAGCGCTTAGGGATTATTTTGATCCCAAAAACTTTGTGGGGTTTTGTCGACTGAATAGAAAAAAGGTATGAAAGGTAACAGAACCACCTGTAATTCCCAATGGAGTTTCTAGAAAGGGTTCGGCAAAGGTTTGTATCGTAAGCCAGGAGTTTCACCCACATCTATATAGAAATAAATAAAATTGAAGCGTCTGTTTGTAATTTCACAATAATAGCTTTTTACTGACAGCACATTCAATGAATGTACGGTCGACCAATTTATTTTGTTTACATTTTACAATGTTGTTTTAGTTTTAAAATGTAAACCAAATAGATTGGCTGACTGTACTAAACAATACGCACCAATTTTTGTGTTTGTCTGTCTGTCTGTTTGCCCCGGCGGGTTTTCGTTGCAAAAAAATATTGATAAAATCCGATTCAAATAGCGAAGTAATACTTTTATAATAATTTCACTCGGAAGAAGGTCGCGAGGCAGAGCTAGTTTCTTAATATAGAAATCTATACTAATATAATATTATAATATTATAAAGCTGAAGAGTTTGTTTGTTTGTTTGTTTGTTTGTTTGAACGCGCTAATCTCAAGAACTACTGGTTGGAATTGAAAAAACCTTTTTGTGTTGGATAGTCCATTTATCGAGGAAGGTTATAGGCTATATATCATCACGCTATGACCAATAGGAGCGGAACATGAATGAAAAATGTTGCAAAAACGGGGAAAATGTATTCCTTTTGTGAGCTTTTTCTCATATGTGACGCAGACGAAGTTGCGTGGGTCAGCTATCTTTTTATAAATAAAAAACTTGCATTACCAAGTAGTTACGGGAATATCCTCAGGATTTAATAAAATGAGAATAAAATCAAAAGGCCTTCAACATCACTTCACATTACCGTCAGTGGCTTAGACTTAACGGGGCGTTTCTAATTAAGTTTCCGACGAATAGTTTCAGCAGCTAACTTCCGTGAGCACTAATCACGCCAAAGTTGGTTGACAGCACGTGTTAAGTTCAAACAAGTTTAGAACGTAATGTAATGAGGCAGATGGGCTAGAATGGGGTCAGCTTTGAAACAAACCTGGCCTTAAGGGGCGTATTCAGAAACTTGGCAACCTCGCAATTATCTGTCAAATATTTACTTGTTTTAATTAATTTCGAAATATTACTGTATGGAAATAAGAAATCTGGCTAACTAAGCGAACTAGAGAGTAATCATTAGTATCGTTACACCGAATAATCAGTGTTAGATGTAAAAAAAACTATTTGGAAACTTTCCAAATGCCTTTTCTACACCTAAAACTGTTACAACATCAAATGCGGTGTTGTAATTGCAATTCACCTGTTGGTAGTTAGGTTGTAGTTAACCACATTTCTTATTTTCATGGAGTAATATTTCGAAATTAATTAAAACAGGTAAATATTTCCCAACTTTCTGGATACGCGCTCTTAAGACAGTTTTGATTGACATCGTTCGAGTTGATTAACGGAAAATTGGTTTCTGTATTGATTGACGCTCAAATTATTTTTGGCTGTGGTTTGCAAACAAAGCAATCAGAATGGTTTCTGAACGTATTGAACGGTTGAATCATAGCAATAACAACGTTGCATCATAAACATTTCGTGAACACAGCTTTTACACCTGCAAGTCCTGCAACCAATTCACTGAACGCGGCAAACGCGAAAAATTCTGTATTCCATTTTTCGAGAATGTATTTCGGTTGAAAATGGGTAGTTGTGTTTTGATTAATCACGAACATGAAACAGAATTTATTCTGAAAATAAAATCCCGATCTTTTTTTATATGTCAGACTAATGAATGGAAACGGACACACATTTTTATATTTAAAGCAACGACACTCAAATCCAATTTCAATATTCTTCATCAGTAACAGTATTTCAATAGGAATTAAAAATAATACTCATTTTCCTAACAGAAAAGCCTTACAAACTGTTTGAAAATCGTGTATATTGAACAGTAAACAGGCGTGATATAGCGGTCAATAAAACGGCAGAGGGATATCAGGTAGATAGGAAGATAGAGGCAGGCAATTTGCCGCCGGCGGCAAATGAAATTGTGCATCTGCACGAAAACGCTTTTACACCGTCTCGTATTTCCCCATCTCTCGACAAACGTTGAAGGCACAATCTAATTGAGATTTAATTAGTAGTTTCTCTTCCCGGTTTACTAGGGTTCGATGGAGACGAAATCTAGCGAGAATTACTTTCAAGTCTTGCATTTTAGATAAGGGAATTTTAATCAGGGATCTTTCCAGATGTGCCTTTTTCAGAGCAGAGGTTTTGTCATATACCTACGCAGAAAGGAAGAGCAATGAGAGATTTTCATTTTGACAATTTAAAAACAATATAGTTTCCATGAACTCGTTAGATGGCGTTGATCCGACTATGTTACTGGGTGCCAAAGGCAAAACGCTTGAAGAAACACACGTCACATACGCTCGTTGACTGACACTTTCGTTTGCATCAGCTTCCGAATGTAATCATTTGGTCCAAGTGATATTATGTGACGTTCTGTTCCTTGCCGTAACGTAGTCAGACTAGCGCCGTCTATCCAGTGACTAGGGAAGAGTTGAAAAAGAAAATCCCTCATTATCATCGTGTTTTCTCACTTTGTCATCGTCATCATCTGCCACTATTGGAAGGCGACCCCAACATAGTTGGGAAAAGGCTATTTCCCAACTATGTTGGGGTCGGCTTCCAGTCTAAACGGATGCAGTTGAATACCAGTATTTTACATGGAGCAACTGCCTATCGAACCTCCACAATACGATAGCACTTGGTAAAACAGGTTGTCAGACTTTTTGTTATGTCACTTTGTACTGGAGATTTAAAACGTTCCCCAATTTGAAGTTGCCTTTGAATTATTTTAAATCAGTGGTAGTAACATGTGCTCTCAAAACGGTGAAGGAAAACATCGTGAGGAAACCGGCATGTCCTATAACCAAAAATGCGAAGACATGTGACATCTACCAATCCGCACAGGGCTCGCGCGGTGGATTATACATATAGCCTGTTCCTATCATAGATAGGAGGCCTGTCCCAGCAGTGGGAACATAATAGGCCGATGATGATGATAATAACGTATTTAGAATAACTTGGAAAAAAACACAAGTTACATAGGTACTGAAAGGTCACGATAAGTTTAGTATCCCTGGTCATAAAAGGAGACTAAAAACATTTTTACTTACATGATGTGTTTAGATAATAAAAATGATGGATGTAAAAGAAAATATTACTTATTTATAAAGCGTTGACCGAAAAAGGATCGCCGATCGGTTATATCTAGCGAGATGTTTGATAGCTTATAGGATCCCAGTTGTCACAAGGGATGAATACAGGATAAGCGTCAACATGGATAAACTCCCTGCCCCATTACTTTAATAGTGGCTAAGATTATAGGAAGTGTTCTATTTTCATTCAGCCTCACCTATTGAACAAATGTATAGAAAACAAATGTATTTTGAGCAATGGCTTTTTCTTGACTGTACATCGTAGTTTGTGTGTTAAAATGTAATGTTGCTTCTATATGTTGTATATCACAAATGTTGAATGTTTTCAAAAGGAAAAGCACTAAATAAGCTGTTGGTCCCGGCAGTGTTTTTTAGATGTTTGACAGTCGTTACAGATAGTCAATGTCCCAAAAATTCTGACAACCAGCCTTACCAAGGGTTTTTTTAGTACCCAGTACGGGGTTGTGGAGGTCAGATAGGCAGTCGCTCAATGTAAAATACTGGTATTCAGCTGCATTCGGTGAAACTGGAAACCGACCCCAACACAGTTGGGAAAAGGCTAGGCAGATAATGAAAATAACACTTGAAAACGTTGATCCACAAAAAGTAACTGCATTGACTATGAGAATAGCCAACAACCTTTACAAGGATCCTAATAGAATTTGGGATGTTTTAGTAAATCGATATCCTCAATAATTGGGTGTCGGGGGTCAGGTGACACTATCTCCAAAATGTAGGACCGTAATAGACCCGCTATCTTTTATTATTCCTTTGAGGAAATAGAAAACAAAAGTTTATTTTCGTGTAACCTGATCATTACTTTGTTTTGTCCTAGATAAAATGGAGACGAAACTAAAACGAGTCCATCTGACCTAATTAAAGAACTCATTGTGTCACTCAAGGAAGTCAATTCCACGACATAGTTCTTAATGAACTGATAGCAACAAACAACGAACAATTATAAATAGCACGGTTTAAATATATTTACTATAGGTCTTTAGACGGAAATTCAGCAAAAACATTTTTGTACCGTAGAATTCTATACTGTGAAACTTTTTACCATATGTTCAATACTTGTTTTGTACCGTCTCAAGGACGTTGTATTGTTTTCAATATATTACAAACAGTCGGAAACTTAAAATAATAGGTGTATTCTAGACGATTATATGACTAATATCCCAGAGTTTTTGTACAAAGGAAGTTACTGGAGGTTTATACAAGAATTGTATATGTCACCGTAAAATTGTCAAATACGTTATATTACAATACAACGTGTTTTTTCTCGCGATATTGTAATATCTCGAATTATTGTCAACTGAACATACGGAAGTATCTCTCCCATAATCGGGACTTGGGGCGTTAGGTTAGTTAGGGAATATAAGTGTTTTAAGGTTATGTTATATTAATCGGTATTTCTCAGGAATGGTGCATTATCTTTTCATGAGAATTGTGCCACTGGGCAAGGGGGACCCCTCCTTCCCTCCACACCGCGTAAGTTGACTACCATCGCATGCATTTCACGAAAAATAATGCGCTTTGTTATAAGCAGTATGTTCATTGGACAATATTTCGAGTTTTTACAATATCGCTAGAGATATTACAATATAACGTATTTGACAATTTTACGGTGACATATACATTTAGATGAATCGTCATGCGTTCCAAACATCAGAGAAATATGGCTTTGTCTTGTGACACATCTTAGGTAAAGATTTTTACAAAACGATGGATACAGAAGCAGTGAAACGAAACGAACACCCGCAAACTCTTCATAAAATGTTTCTTGTAGATGCTCTTTTTAAAATTCAGTAAGCATCACATCAAGCGGCTCAGTTGAATGCAAATAACGATGCTTTTAAGCCTAAACGTCTGCCCCACTCATCACATTTCCACTGCCTTCATAATGTTACGCCACATTATGAAAAAATGAACAAGGAAAAGCATTTTATCATCATTTTCGCGTGTTCACTCTTCATTACTGACAAAGTACCATGTCATATGAAACCAAACCACTGTGATTTAATCAAATTGTAACATGGAAACACTCTCCTGTGATCATCTATGGAAACATTTGTAACAGAGATATGTGGATGCACCGCAAATGCTTTTAGGGACAATTAACAGCCAGTAGTAGAATAGAGAACCAGTTGCTAAGTATCTACAATAAGTACATCTATTTGATATCTTAATATTATAGTTTTTTTTGGAAGGTCATTAAAATTATTATATCCATTATAAACATAGTACAACTAGAATTGTCCCACAGCTCGGCAAAGGCCTCCGCCATTTCTTGCCAACACTCCCGGTGTTTTGCCTCTGGCTAATCAGTCGGGAACGAATCCAAATAGTCACGCCAGCGCTGCTTGGGCCTCGGTGACGACAACCGTCTTCAGGCATCCACTGTGTGACGATTCTGGCCGATGGGCCAGATTGGGTTGGATTGTGGCAGATGGGATTCCAGAATGGGTCAGGACAGATGTGTCCTGACCCATTCTGGAATCCTCCCAGTCCCATTTATAAATAATGACAAATATAAAAAATCGTTGTCATCCGGAAACAAGCCCAGAAGACTATTGCTAAGTATCTTTGGTTTGATAGAGTATCGATGGTGACAACATAACATAACACCACGCTTTGTAATTAATCCCCGAAGGGTCAGTTAGAAGTGTACCTGACAAGAACACCAACATTTTGCCAATTTTGCTTATGTCCCAACATTCGGACACAAATCTAGACTCAGTGGCGAAAGTGAAGAAATAAATGATGGCAAAATTCAATACCACTTTACCCGACCCGTGAACCGAACCCAGGACCTCGTGCTCAGCAGTCTCGCTTGCGACCACACCAACAAGGCTCCCCAGCGATCTTATCGCTAATTGCAACGTTTTGATTTAAAAAATCGAAATTAACAGTCTTGAGTAATTCGCGCTGAAATCCATTCGCGGAAACGTCTCTCGCTTGATTATACCAGATCCTGTCAGCCCAGTCACCGTCTTGCCTACTGTCTATAAAGGCATTGTCTATTCTCATATACTTGCTGCAGATAAGAGATAACCAATATTGCTCCTTGCACGGTCCGTAGGTGGCCATGTAAATCGCGTCATCTATAGCCTCGTCTAGTCTATGATGCAGCTGAACGAGCATTAGAGGCACTGGAGCAGAAAATAAAGGAAATCAGATTGATGTTATCGATTTGACCCAAACAAAGTTGCAAATTCTCGATAATGGAGGTATCCATTATCGAGAATTTGCAACTTTGTTTGGGTGCTAAATAGGCTTGCGTCGGCCTAGGGTGGAGCACGCATGTCTAGAACAAACCGATTAATCGGACTTTGAGGAGAGAATTAGCATGACCACCGGAGAAACGAGAGAGACGGTGGTCATGCTACGCGGGGTGGTGGGAAGCGATGAATGAGGTCTATGATGGAACGAGCGCGCCCAGAAGATGCCTGTTCTCTCTTGCTTTGAAGGCAGGCAGGTTAACTCTCACCCACGTAACATAACGAGGATAGTTCATACTGTGCAAAAAGATTACCCCCAGTAACCAAGCTTACTGCCAAAGGTGTACTGGAGTATACGAGTTTGAACACTAGTGGAGGTAAGTGTTTGTTGAAAATTAAGACATATTTCCATGACAACATGGAACACTTTCCTTTCAAGAAATTATGTCTACAAACTTACAAGTCACGTGTGAATTTATACGTTAACTAGTTTTCGCAACCGAGGTAAGACGCGTGCAAAACTAAGTTAAGTAGTTGTTGAGTATACATTAAGTAGTTGTTCAGTTTATAAACAATATCATAAGGTACTGAAACAACACGAGGCTTCAGTTGCTGGTCACACTTTAGGTATTTACCGCATGAATATGTTAGCATGAGTTATTTTGTATGAAGGCCATTTTGTTTCTGAGATGTCGCACTTATTATAATGTTAATAGATAAGGAAGTGGAAGTTCCTAATTTATTCTAAATTCAATTTTGCTTCGTAAACAGACCAGTATTTTTTTAAGGCGCGGTTTATACAGAAGAGACGTGGCGAAGACGTGTGGCAGAGGTGGATAATCAAAGAAACTAAAATTAATTTAAAGCGCAGACGGGGCGCGCGCCCGTCGCGACTTTTTAAAGCATATAGAAAATACAAGGCACGGGCGGGACGCCACGAGAGTTGACGAGAGACGACAAGCGAAGCGCGTTTCCCGGCGCCCGCACCCCCGTTCTCGGCCGTGCCTCGTCCTTTCTATCTGTGGTACAAACAACAGAGCGCAGACGGACAAGTGTCGAATACGCGCCGTGCCTTTTCTATAATTTTTGCGTTGCGACGCTTCTAAACATTTTGTATGAAAGATACGAGGAAGAGACATGTATGCACCTTTTTGTTTTCGGAAATTCGGAAATACATTGTGCCCGCGCTTCAAGTAACACTGCCAGGTGACTCGCCCGACCAAAA
This sequence comes from Xestia c-nigrum, assembly GCA_916618015.1. Lineage (NCBI taxonomy): Eukaryota > Metazoa > Arthropoda > Insecta > Lepidoptera > Noctuidae > Xestia > Xestia c-nigrum. The sequence goes on along the minus strand of OU745261.1, from coordinate 11,007,663 downwards.
CGACGCTATGCGACATAGATATTAGGTTCATTTTAGGTTTCCTTTTAGCCCACGCCCCTCGCCATGTCTCTTCTGTATAAACCGCGCCTTAAATGAGATTGAATAGACTTTAGTACAGATATTTACCACCAATTTAATTCTAAATGAATCTCTCTTTCAATTGATAAGATTGTCTATTGACACAGGTCTCTTAGCAAAGTAAATTTTCAAATTAGATTTACTACGGAAATTGCTTTATTCAAAGGGATTGAAATTGTTTCTTAGAAAAGGGAAAAAACACGAAAATGTCGAAGACTTTCAATCAAGGGAACTTCCGCCCTTTCTCTTTAGAATTAAGTATGCAAATCGAAGTTCAAGCAATTAGTTTTTTTTTGTACAAAAAACACAATAAGTACTTAACTAAAAATGTTGGATTTTCATTCCGTAATAAGACCTTGAACTCTCGACTTTTTATCAAACAAGGTAAATTTTAGCAAAAAACCTTTTAAATACATCATTAATTTAAGCATCCACTTACGCGAAACCATTGTGTACTCTTTTAATTAAGTATTAAGTACCTACCCACAAACTTTAATGTGTTTTGGAGGCTCGCCAAACCTAGTTACAATTTTCAAAATAGAAGCTATGGATGGATATGTCACCGTAAAATTGTCAAATACGATATATTGTAATATCTCTAGCGATGTTGTAAACTCTCGAATTATTGTCAAACGAACATACTGCTTACAATAAAACGCATTATTTTTCGTGAAATGGATGCGATGGTAGTCAACTCACGCGCTGTGGAGGGAAGGAGGGGTTCCCCTTGCCCAGTGGTACTCTCATGAAAGATCCTGTACCATTTCTGAGAAATACGGGTTTGACAATTTTACGGTGACGGATACATGGATTGATTATGAGATTCCTATTAAAAATATAAAAACCTCCTTTATGGTTCAGGCCTCCTGGTAGTTGGTAGATAATAAAAAAAAAACAAACCCGTAATCAAATTATGCAATCACTCGTTACCCGTGGTGCCGGTGGGATATGATAATTGTATTTTCTATCGATATATATTCAGAAGTCCAGGATTGTCCAGGAAACAATCCCTAGTGCCATGGCACGGGTAATTAAAATTACCCATGGACCCGGTAATAGGTCGACACACCGGGACCACTGGTAACGACTCATGTTAAGGGTTCATAGACTAGTATGATAATACTATTTAAGGTGACTGCTTACTGGTAAACGATACTTAAACACACGATAGTACTCATCAAACTCCTTTTATTACGAGGAAAATGCTGAAAGCACCAAAAAAACATAGTTTCAGGATATCAGTACACGCTGCGGGACTGTTCGAAAGAGATATTGCGGCCCTGGTACACGAAGGGCTAAGAAGGAAAATGAGTTGTGAGTTTTAGTCAAGTCTGACACTCGTATCCGCTCCGCCCAGAGCGGGAGGAGTCATTTGATAATTTCATCATCATCATCTGCCTAGCCTTTTCCCAACTATGTTGAAGTCGGCTTCCAGTCTTACCGGATGAATACCAGTATTTTACATGAAGTGACTGCCTATCTGGCCTCCACAACCCAGTTAAAACTGGGAAATACGATACCACTTGGTAAGACTGGTGTCAGACTTTTGGGGCCACTGACTACCTGTAACGACGTGTCAAAGATGGACAAATGACAGCCGGGACCAACGGCTTAACGTGCTTTCCGAGGCACGGAGGAAACTCGGTATGTAAGGGTGGTCACCCATCCACAGACCAACCTAGGCAGGCATGGCTTAATCTAAAGATCGACCCGAGCGGCTGAGATTATTTAGCCACGAGCTCCTCATTTGATCATTTAACCTCCGAAAAATAAAAACAAAATAGGATGCAAGTTTCAGGTCAGCCACACTTTGCTCCCACAAAAATTTACAGCGTTATAGAACGATACAGTGTTCATATCTATACTGTGATGATAAATTGGTCATTATGAAGAGTACTTCATAATGACCAATTTATCATCACAGTTAATCAAGCACCCAGGGAATAGAGGGAGATGGATTGGGAACAAAATTGGATTTATACTAAGCTTACATTATTATCAATAATGTTGTAGACTGTAGACATAAATTCTCGTAACTGCCAAATTAAATATGTTGATAGACAAAATATTCTGGTCATATTTATTTATTACCCAATATCTGTCGACTAGTGTTAGATTAATATTCAAGTTTGATCAGAACGGTTATTATATTTGCTTAAACTCGCGAATAACTAATAAGTCAATCAATAATATTGAGCAGAAAAAGCAAGGCCAAATAAGTCACTTAGCATTTAAAAGCATACATACAATACATAATTTGTGACAAAAACACGTGTTCGCATAAGAAAATATTGAGGAAAATGACGTCATCGCACGATCCTCGGAATAGTAAATCGATGTGACGATAATCGGAAATCGTAAGTCACGCCTCACGGTTTGACAGTATTAGTAAATAAGCAGTCAGACAGTTTAGGTTTCGAAATAGGTACGAAAACACTACAAAACGTGACCATATAATTCATATCTATGCATTCATATGTACGTATCACCGTAAAATTGTCAAACACGTTATATTACAATATATCGTGTTTCTCTCTAGCGATATTGTAAACTCTCGAAATATTGTCAACTGAACTTACGGAAGTATCTCTCCCCCCATAATCGGGACTTGGGGCACCCCCCCGTTAGGTAAGTTAGGTTCCTTTAAACCCTGCACTCAGAAATAGGGGCCCGGGCTCCGTCGACTACGCTTTTTAGGGGAATATAAAGTGCTTTAAGGTTAGGCTATATTAATCGGTATTTCTCAGGAATGGTACATAATTTTTTCATGAGAGTGGTTCCACTGGGCAAGGGATACCCCTCCTTGCCTCCACACCGCGTGAATTGTCTACCATCGCATGCATTTCACGAAAAATAATGCTTCTTATGGTAAGCAGTATGTTCGTTTGACAATATTTCGAGAGCTTACAATATCGCTAGAGAGATTACAATATAACGTGTTTGACAATTTTACGGTGACATATGCATTTATGAAAGAAAAGCCTGAAGTTTTATTATTTCGTTATGAATGTTTAAAGTTCAGCAAGATTACGGTGCATTCGTAGTTTAAAGTCTTCAACATGAGAATTCCATTAAAATTATAAATAAGACTGGAAACAGTGGAAGCCGACCCGGACTTAGCTGGGAAAAGCTGGTAGAAGTTGTGATCGATTTCATTCTTCAGAATTTCCATGGAGGAAATGGAAAGTTATTTATGACAATCGTTTAATTTGGAAAGCCTCCCACTAGGTGGACCGATGACCTGGTGAAGGTTGCGGGAATCCGCTGGATGCGAGTCGCACGAGATCGGTCAATGTGGCGACACTTGAGGGTGGCCTATTTCCAGCAATGGACGTCTTTCGGCTGAAATGATGATGATGATGAAAAAAAAAATGTTTGAACAGCAGAATAGCAAGCATCTCTGTAAGAAAACTCTCAGAAAATCAATTTACCATTAATTACAGGAACCCCACTAAGTTGCTTGTTAACTCTCCATGACGGGCACAATCTGTGTTTGATTACAGGGTGACCTACCCTATTGTGTTTTTGTTGGGCCACTAGAAATGAGGCTGAGCTTACCTACCCCAAGAATCTAAAGGACGGTGATTTTTTTTTTGTGCAGCAAAAAGGATTTATCTTGAAGGCCTCATATGAGTGTATCTGTGTGACCACATTGTTTGAAATGATACCAGAGGGAAAATTCAAGAGCGTTCGCATTCTCTCAATCACCTAATTCTGATGCCTTTAGATTTGAACAGTTTTTGAGACTGATTGTCGCTGAGATATTGCGACTAGAGGATTGGCCTTCCCTCTCCCGATCTAAAAACGATTTTATTGATCTGTGAATAAATTAATTTTGGTAATATTAAAGTTACATGGAAGATGGGTATGCTTTTAGTGTGGGACGCAGCATGTGTCGACACTCTTGCGCCTTCCCATCTTCCTAGTGCATCGTGCTGTGCAGATGCTGCCGCTGCAGCTGCGGAGAACCTCAAGCGGCGAAAATATAATAACCTTATTGGTAAGTTCTATATTTTCAAACCGTTGAAACTCCAGGACCGTGGGGGTCCGAGTGCTCACAGCCTTTTCAAGGAAATTTCAAAACGTTCCTGGCTTGGCCAAAGTTTTGATGCCACACTTATTTTGACGCCATTTTTTAAGTTAGTTAGTTTAGTTTATTTGAATTTATTATTATCTTAATAAGTATGTATTCATTATTAAAGTTAAATTAACTGGCGAATCAAAAAAGTTGATTTGATACGGCTGTTAGCAAAAAGACTACTTACAAATATTACCCATAACATACCTTGATCAAGGTCGAAATTATGTCAGCACATAAAAAGAACGCCCATCGAATGACGTCAATGACTAACCAGTGTTACTGTGTCAACCAAATATTTATGGTTTTATAATAAAGGTAACATAGATAATGATGTCATTTCAGCTATCGAATAACGATTTCATTCTATCCTGGTTTATAATAAATCCGAGATGGCGAGTCTAAACAATTGCGAACAATGTATGTCATTGCCTGCCTACTCTTTTTGTCCTAATGGGGTCGGCTCCCAGTCTAACAGGATACGTTATAAAACATATGAAGACGGGTATTTATCGCGAATTTACCTATAATTTAATCCCGACCTTTCGACCAGATTGCACCAGCCTCACAGGATATGGTTAGATTACCATTATTTTATATGTAAGTAATAGGATAGGCCTTGGTAAGACAGGTGGTCAGACTGTTGGGCTTCTGACTACCCGTAACGACTGCCAAAGATCTACAAACGGCTAAAGGCTTAAAATGGTTTCCGAGTCACGTGGGGTGATCAATGCGAGGCGTGTGTTGTGTGCAAAAGCGCATTGGGTATTTATAAATCAACAGTTGAATTAATAGTAGCCATAAAAATCTAAGACGCGTTTTCTTCAAATCAAACTGTTGCATGATATAATTAAACAAGCGTGTGGCGTACTGGGAATGTTGCCTTTTGTTTTTTTAGTTTGACAAAAACATTTCATTAAGATTTTTTTTTTGGGACAAGCCCGCCACACACGCCCAAACCACTGTAACTCCTGAAAGCCAGAATCAACAGTGGCGACCACCAGAAAAGCACCGAGACAATGAAGCTCGACGAAGTCCCAGAGAATGAATTTAACTGTCTTGGATCCAGCAACGAAAAAGTATAGCGGAGGAGTAGGAAAAAAACAGTAATTTCCACTTCATTAAGTATGTAAAACATACGTGAAGAAACGTATACGATGTTTACTTTTGGACTTCGTCATGTTTAACTTGATGTACCTACCTATTTATTTGCTTCGATACGGCAAAGTTCTAAGTATGGTTTTCGACTTTTCGTATCTTCGACGGTCCAATTATCGATTTTTATAGACAAAATAGCTGCATACACTCACGCTATTTTCCCACGAGAGTAGGCGGAACCTATGAAACGGCACACGCTACGATCCTTACCTGAAAAAAGAAAACAGAGTTAAGTATTTCACACAAGAACTTAACCGCCAAAACGTCACCCGTCAATGAGGGTTCAAGCCCAGGCAGGCGCCTTACTTTGTGTAATTTATTTCATCACCACTGCTCTCAAAAACGGTGAAGGAAAACCAATCATCAACCAACCAACCATTGTGAGGAAACCGGCATGTCCTAGAACCAAAAATTCGAAGACATGTGACATCTACCTAGGGTTGCCAACCGTACTATAATATATAGTATTGTACTATATTTCGGCTCTGCGTACTATACATATACTGTTGAAGAAAAATACAACATTATTTTTTGTTTACACTAAACCCGGAAAGGGGTCACTGTACTCATTATTTTGAACAACTTTTTCTATGGGACGAACCTTGAAATCGCGAAAATAAAATCAGCTGTTCCCTACATTTTGACGAGTTATGCGAACATAAATGTAGGGAACAGCTGATTTTTTTTTCGCGTAAGGGTACCGATACCGATACCTACTGAGTATCGGTATCGGTACCCTTTCCAGCGTTTTGATGACTTAAACTTCATGCACAAGAGTGGTACTTAAGCGGACTTTAATGCCACAGTTTCACAAACACTGAAAACTGGAACAAAAATGTGAGAAAATAGCCTCGGCTTTTTACCGTACTCAAAAACCCCATCAACCTCCTTTCCTGTCCTCCTAAAAAAGGACATTTACAACCACTAAATAGTTATTGAGGGCGGAGAGCGGTGAATTTCCTACATTTTTGGGTCATTACGCTAAAACACGATCCTGTGGCAGTGACGTCACTCCCGAAGGAGACCGAAGTGGTTAACATTGTAAATATGCGTACAGTCAAGGACAAAAATACGTGTACCGTTTAGTTAGCTTCTACAACTTTCTTTAAAAGTATTTTTTGAAGAAATGCTAGTTTCCACCATCAATAAATTGCAAATCTAATTAGCCGTCAGTTAGAGTATTGGAAAATAATGGATACGTATTTTTTGTTTTTGTAAATCAACTAATATTGACAAAGATAAAACGCATCAAAACTCGGGAGTGGGGGCTCGTGACGTCAGAACTCACTAAAAATGATAACAAACAGTGACGTATTGAGAATTTTAAAAGCGTCGTATCTTCGTCAGTTTTGGTTTATGGGACAAAAGAAAAAAATACGGGTCAAATATTTTTTGATAATCTAAGTGACGGACTAATTCGATTTTTTCAGTTAACAAGCCTTTACTGTTAGCATAAATCATACCACTGCAGGGTAAAGGAAAAATTATAAGTAATAATCCACACAGGGCTAATGTGGGCCAGTGGTCATTCATTCTGTGAAGCTCGACCAGCTATCTTCTAGGTCTACCGCGTCGCTTTCTGGCTGCATCATTTTTTTAAAATAAACCGACACCACAATACTGTTGCTTGAGAATTTTGCTCCTGTCTGTCCTGACTGTACCAACGGGTGTCTGCTGATGTAAACGAACAACTGGTAGAACAGATTGTGTCCGTGTTTATGCTTCAATTATGTAAAATTTTGCAAATAAGCAACTTGTAAATTATTAGTAATGGGTAGAAAATTAGTTCCCGGTCGCACGCAAGAATGTAGCAGGTTTCTGTTCTTTGTGCTAATAGCTACATCATAGTGAGGACACCGGCATGTCCTAAAACCAAGAATTCGAAGACAATGACATCTACAAACCGGCTATAAGAGGTCTGTTTTTTTTTGTTTTTTAGATGGGGCATCTCGCAGTTCAGTCTGAGAAGACTGGCTTCTGCTTAACCGGGCAAGTCCTGTGGATGCCTTGAATTGAAGGCCTCCAGCCAGGGCAAAAATGACTATAAACTAAGCGACAGCGCTCTAAGGGCACCCCCTGTGGGGTACGGACCTCGGATTAGGGCGTCGCTGGGGGCAGCAAAGGGACAGGCTGGATCTGGTTGTCTTTATTTAGGGACTGTTTTATTAATACAGCATCGCGGGCTGCGTCGAGCAAGGGTCGGGGAGGGATTGACTGGGGATTACGCGCCGGACCTCTGCGGCGAGGTCGGAATGTCTTCGGTTTGTATTTGTACATTCTACGAACTGTACTGGTATCTTTCCTACTCTCTTGCAAGATAGTGATCGGGTCGTAAGAGGTCTGTCCTAGCCACAGAACTGATAAAAGAGATTCGAATTCGATTTGTTAGAAAGCGTGTCGTACTACACTACAAGCAAGAGACCCATACGTACGTGTACTACGCACACAAATAAACTACTCACTCTTAGATCGCGAGCTTGCGATTGATTGCTACTACGCAAAAGCTGTGCTTGACGTACAGTCACACACCCACACAATAAGAGCGCGACTGTTGGTCGATTGAAATATGAGCGTTCATAATATGAGCGGCGCGCCTGCCCCGCCCACAGGGCCCTTCTAACCTCTTTTGTCTGTTCTGTGGTCACAGCAGTGGAAACATTTCACTGCTACTGATTTTTCCTGTTCAAAGCTTGTATTATTGATACTCTCTCTAGAGTTCGCGACTTAGAATTTCCCGTTTGCTTTTCTCATTTTCTAATAAGAAGCCGAGCATGAAAACACAACAGTGACGTCACACGTTGACACATGCATATTGAAAATACGTCTTCCTTTTCAGAATTTTCTTTAGCACAATCAACATTAGTATACTATGACAATATTATCATTGATTTACAATACATTGTGAAATGTAGGCAGCACTAATGAATGACGAACTGATTTCGCATAGGTATTTGTATTGTTTGTTGTTAAAGATAGTGTGATTTATTTCCTCATGATAATGCTTACTTACATTATCTTAATTACTCTCTCCGTCTAGAAAGGTAGTCTCGTCCCAATCGACTATCCTTATCAAAACTATGTATTGCGGAAGGACGACAAATTCTATTTCTATTTACAAGTCAGAGTGACTTCCACGCGATTTTCGGCTTTCTGCATACCGACTAAGAGACGCATTCTTCTAGAGAACAGATGCGTACGCGTCTCATATAAAATCGTTGTTTTCTATGGGCATAAGCTGAATAAGTGTGAGTAGTGCCTTACGAACCTTATTCTGACCATGATTTCACATTTGTGAAGACATAGTGGGAGCAGCGGTGGCCCAGAGGTGGCGGCCCCGACATACAAACAGTAAGTCGTGGGTTCGAATCCAGGCGGCATTACTTTGTGTAATTTATTTCATCACCGCTGCTCTCAAAACGGTGAAGGAAAACATCGTGAGGAAACCGGCATGTCCTAGAACCAAAAATTCGAAGACATGTGACATCTACCAATCCGCACTGGGCCCACGTGGTAGATTATAGCCCATTCCCTCTCATTGAGAGGAGGCCGTGTTCCAGCAGTGGGAACATTATAGGCTGATGATGATGATGAAAACACAGTAACTAACTATATTTATGCTTGAACTTGGTACTTGAGAGTTTGATTGCTCGAACAGCCATCTCGGTTCATGCACATAGTTTCAACACATATTACAGTTCAGATTACCAATTATATTTCAGGTCTTGTTCTGCACTTTTGGATTAAACCGCGCTTGGCTTGTGCGCGCTGTGGTGGGTGCATGGATTGGTGACATACCGAGTTTCCTCCGTGTCCCAATAAGCACGCTGAGCCGTTTGGTCACGGTTGTCAAAGATGTACAAAATCTTTGACAGTCGTTACAGGTAGTCAGAGGCCTAAAAGTCTTTCAACCAGTCTTACCAAATGGTATCGTATTACCTAGTACTAACTGGGTTGTGGAGGTCAGATAGGCAGTCGCTCCATGTAAAATACTGGTATTCATCCGGTAAGACTGGAAGCCGACCCCAACATGATGATTATGAGAGCATGAGAGAGTCACTTTTCTGCCAAAGGCACAGCATGTCCGATAATTTTACGGCCTACAAATTAATTCACCAAGGCTCTGATAAAATCTGCGTGAAGTCGTTTGTATTGGCGGATATTTCTAGTATATCCAGTATGTTTGGATGTTCTAACAAATGAGCAAGAAAACTAAATTAATATGTATCGAGGCCGCACGCACAAAATGGCGATAGATGGTTCAAATTAGGCAGGCGTCAAGATTCTTTCTAAACATTCAGTGTGTAATCCATGAAGGACATGTGTCATCTTCCAATTAGCACTGACCGTGCGTGGTGGGTTACGGCTCGTTCGTTCTAAGAGGTTTGTGTCCCAGCAGTGGGGTTGTCTGACTCGATGGCCTTGTAGTCGCAATCACGACTGCTGAGCATTAGTCCTGGGTACGAATCCCGGGTTGGGCAAAGTGTTATTGGGTTTTTCTATCAGGAGTTTCTCAGCAGCAGGTGTAGTATTAGGATGTACACTACTGCCTAACCCTTCAGAAGGATTACAAGCGTGATGTTTTGTTATGTTACAGTTTATCTTACCTCAACAATGTATATAAGTATTAGTAATCCTGCTGGTTTACCTACCCATCACGTGTATTATCTATCGAAGCTTTTGGAACAGGTGTTGTGGTTTTAACCTAAATACAGCTACACAGTTCTATTTTAACTTATTATGGGATTTTCCGGTAAACAGTGACCAAACAAAATGACTGTTAGGTTATTTGTGATGTTATTTAAATGTGTAGCAATGCACTTTGTGTAAACACATGTATTCTACCAGTGCAGCGTCTAGAAGGATCAGTGTACAGTGAGAGAAACATTTCTTTCCTAGACACGATTTTTCTTCATGTGAAAATGATCATTTCTCCTTTAGGTAACTCCAATTTACTTTATAAATTCTACCAGTTCACTGACGGTCTGCAAAGTGGGAGTGGGCTGGCCACGTAGCGCGAATGCACTCGGAGAGGTGGGTCATAGATCGCCACTCACTGGACGCCTGACGGAAGAAATCGCCGTCGAGGTAAACCGCGGCGAAGGTGGTGTGACGATCTGATCTTGTTTGCGGGGCGAACATGGCCAGATATTTCACAAGATAGAGAGGTTTGGGAGTAGAAAGGGGAAGCCTTTACCCAGCAGTGGGACTGTGGGATACCTAACAAGCAAAAAAACGCTCCAAAAATGACCTAAGCAATTAGGAAGAAAAATGGTCGACCGTCACTATGTACATACAATAGAATAAATGACACTGACTGGAGAGTCATATAAGTGATTTAAAAACAATGCAAATGCTGGTAGAACCCTTTTTTTTTTTTAAGGATGGGAAATCATCAAATGACCCCCCCCCCACTCTGGGCGGAGCGGGAGGGAGTGTCAGACTCTTACTGACTAAAAACCATCCATGTTCCTTCCTCGCCTTTTACGTTCCGGGGCCGCGGTATCTCTTTCGAACAGGCCCGCAACCCCGGCAGGCTTCGGCCCTTGCGGGCCCCTCTCCTTTTGCTGACATCTCTTTGAGGCGCGCGTGGAACACGAACGCGCCGTCGACACGGCCTGTCGTCGTCGTTAGACGGCCGGACGGCTAGCTAGCCCATAGCCAGCCGTCCACAGGCCCGCATCTACGGTGGCCGGTAGCCACCACGTGGCCCCCGACGCCCGGTGCGTCTCCCGCGGCGGCCGGGAAGAGAGGATCTCTCCCTCTCTCGTTCCGCCACCTCCTTCGCTAGCATGACTGCTTCGCAGAAGGAGGCGACGGCTTGCCATTCCGTCTCGCTCCGGACCATGGATTGAACCAGGGCCGGACGCGAGAGGTCGCCGCCGCCGATCGCCGCCACGAGGACACGGCGGAGCTCCGCCCACGCAGGGCAGACTTCCACCGTGTGCTCCACCGTGTCCTCCGGTCGATCCTCGCAGTGGAGACACCCGGGCGTTTCCTCCCGCCCGATTCGGTGCAGGTATCTCCCGAAACATCCGTGTCCGGTGAGGACCTGCGTCAGGCGGAAGGTGAGGACGCCGTGGCGCCTCTCCAGCCACTCCTCAAAGAGGGGACTTACCGCCACTATCGTGGCGTGCCCTATGCTGGTAGAACCCACAAGATATTTTTTATATTTTTTTTATTATTTTTATCTACAACTAATAACGCAACTTTTGAGGGCTCTTGAGAAGCGAAAATCGAAAAATAATAATTTCGGGACACCCTAACCGTCAGTGGACTCGATAATACCCTGCTAAACTTCACGATCGAAAAGCAATATTCAGTTAGCAAATTAGCACACGAATGTAGGCGGGTCGCTGTTACCACTAAGTACTAGTTATAAATCAAATCAAAATCAGTTTATTTGCTATAAGTATTGGTACATTTCGGTCTTAACATAAATAATCCAGATCCATAATACTTAGTCATAATAATGTGACATGCAAACATTTGGGCTTATAATTATTGGTAAAATCATATTTCAATGTCAATTAATAAAATATGATACATTTTCCCTAACATTAATCTTAAAGTTTAAATAATTATAGTCATTCTTAATTTTGCAATCTCTTATTAAATATGTCACTTACGGAGTAGAAATTCTTTTCCCCTAACCATACTTTAAGACACTTTGTAAATTTATTGACTGGTAAGCTTTTAATACTGTCAGGTACAGCATTAAATATGCGAACACACATTGCATAGCTATTCTTGCTGTATAATGCTGTCCTAGGAATTATGGGCAAAACTATTCTATTTCTATGCCTATTACTTTTTGGAAAAATGTCACCAGCTTTTTTAAATAAGTCTGGGTGCATTTTCACAAATTTAGCGCATTCAAAGATATAGAGACATGGAAGGGTTAGTATCTTGAACTTTTGGAAAAAGGGTTTACAAGATTCCCATGGGCGTATTCCCGCTATGGCGCGGATGCATTTTTTCTGGGCGATGAACACTCTCTGGATGTCTGTTGAGTATCCCCAGGCAATAAGACCGTACCTCAACACAGAATCAACGTACCCGTAGTATGAGGCTAACACGGTTTTTAACGCTGACGTTTTTGAGAGTTCGTATAGGACGTACACGAATTTATTTATTTTGTTGCATACCTTATTGACGTGGGACTTCCAGTTGCAGTTTTTATCAATCGTGATACCGAGAAATGTTGTTTCGTTTACCTCGTTTAATTTAAGTCCTCTGTAATTTATGTCTAAACTATTATTTGCTCTTCCATATGTATTAAATTGAATAAAATTAGTTTTTGTGAGGTTTACACGTAAATTATTTTCGTCAAGCCATGTTATTATAGATTCAATTGTATTATTTATGTCAGTTGTGTATTTATTAATGTCAGCATTATTCGATGTCATTATTAGCGATATATCATCAGCGAATAGAAAACAGGGGTGTTCGGTAACCTCAGGAAGGTCGTTTATATAAAGTAAAAACAATAGGGAACTAAGCACACCCCCTTGGGGCACACCAGACCTATTGTGTTTATAGTTTGATCTGTATGACTTTAGTTCTCGTTGACTATCGATTTTTTCGATTTCTACACACTGTAATCTGTCATTTAAATAGCTTTCTATCCATAGGAGTGCAGGGCCCCGTATTCCATACTTTTCTACCTTGTCTAATAGCAATTTGTGTGATACAAAATCAAAGGCCTTCGACATGTCAAAAAAGATGCCTGTTGTCTGAATTCGCTTATCTAAATTAGTAATTATTGTATGCATTAGGTTAAAACATGCTAATGTTGTGGATTTTCCCTTTTGAAAACCGTATTGTTCTTTCTTTAAGATTGAATGCTTATCGATGAATTGAGTAAGGCGTTTATGCATGGCAGTTTCAAAGACTTTTGATATTATGGGTATAAGAGTGATTGGTCTATAGCTTTTAAACCAAGTAAATAAGTATTAACAGTAACTGTATCTTGGTCATGGTTTTGCTAATTAACACTGCACGTCGCGTTGAGTCGGTAAATCGGTATACGACGTGTTGGTAATCCTGTAACTACATTATGAATTACAGTCGCGAACGATATTTTCTTTAACATACAACCTAGCACTGACCAGCAAATTGCAAACAAAAGTAAAATACTTGAATTTCGCGGGCCACGCTGATGCTATCACCTTAAACGTGTGCGTATGACTAAGGGCCAGCGCAGACGACGGACTTATTGTGCGTGACTGACAAAAAGTCTGCGACAAATTTTGCGTGTTTAATTGTGTTCCACTACGTTTTGTCCACTATAAGGATCTACTGATGGAAAGGCTCCTACTGATCGCCTTTTAGTCGACAAATAAGGTCCAATAAGTAGTCAAATACATTAATCACGCAAAATTTGTTACAGACTTTTTGTCCGTCACGCACAATAAGTCCGTCGTCTGCGCAGGCCCTTACAATGGCCGAGGAGCAAGACCTGGATGAGACTCGCACAGACCTGAAGGGAATGGCTGAAAAGGGAGACGACTAACTGATGCAGCAGTAGAAGAATAAAGGCATGTTTACGAAGACGTGCACAAATCATAAACTTTTGCAAATTATCGTAATAATACTGGCACTTCGTCTGCAAAAATTGTGATAGCTCGGCTAATTTGCATGATATCAATAAAATTTAAAGCCTATGTTACTAAGTAATGAAGAGGCTTTTTAATGGTGAAAGATTTTTTAATTGGTTGAGTAGTTCTTGAGTTAAATCGTAACAAAAAAAAAACTAAAAAACAATTCCTCTTTATCTATACTTAGCAGAAGCAGAAGAAGTTGGTTTGTTTGTTTGGTTGAACGCGCTAATCTCAGGAACTACTGGTTCAAATTGATTTTTTTTTTGTGTTGGATAGTCCATTTATCGAGGAAGGCTTTAGGCTATATAACATCACGCTACGGCCATTAGGAGCGGAGCAGGAATGAAAAATGTTGCAAAAACGGGGATTCTTTTTTCCTTTCGTTTTTCTCTCTTATGTGACGCAGACGAAGTTGCGTGGGTCAGCTAGTAGGTACTTAACATTAGTGTAGATGAAGATCGAATGCTTTCGTGCTCAACTGAAACCGTTTTCATGGACGTATGTATCTCTTCTCCCAGTTACGGTTGTGTACACAAGAACATGAAAGTCCTACATAGTTATTTATCTTCGTTTAAACTGTACCGTGCATCAAGATCGTCTTTGAAACTGGTGATAAAATTAACTCCTGCACCAAATGTTTACTAAACACATTGTTAGTTAGTTACGGTCATGTAACTCCGAACATCACAGCTCTGTTTAATGTTAGCGATGCAATGTTTGAAATGGACGACTTTTACTAACTGTTTCGCATTTTACGGCAGTTTTTCAGTTCGTGTCTGAAAGATGAAACGAATCGGACAGGCATTTTTTTTACAAAACTCTCCAAAACCAAAGCGTTTTATTCGTTAAACATACGTAATAGGTGTTGTAAATAAGTAAGTAAGTACGAGTACATACATAAAATCATCAATAAATGATTTCAAAGATCTCATTATCATCATCTGCCTAGCCTTTTCCCAACTATGTCAGGGGTCGGCTTCCAGTCTAACCGGATGCAGCCGAATACTAGTATTTTACACGGAGCGACTTACATTTGCATCTCAACTTTTAAATTAATTATAACCTAAAACTCCCCCGGCGGCCCCGCTGCTCATCACCGCTGCTCTCAAAACAGTGAAGGAAAACATCGTGAAACTGGCATGTCCTAGAACCAAAAATTCGAAGACATGTGACATCTACCAATCCGCACTGGGCCCGCGTGGTAGATTATAGCCTATTCCCTCTCATTGAGAGGAGACCGTGTCCCAGCAGTGGGAACATTATAGGCTGATGATGATGATGATAACCTAAAACTCTGATATTTAAACGAACAGCACATCAGACGCAGCACCCTACGGACATCAACGCAAATGGAAATAATAGAGGAATCTGAATAAATTTCAACCTCAAAGCGTTTTATTTTGAAAAGAATCTATTACCATTCTTCAGACAGACAGACGTTTCCGACGAAACGTAACTGAAATTCACATGAAATGGAGGAGAGACCTGGTGGATGGAAGGGATTGCGGTATGCTAAACACGCCAGCTATTTTGATTTACAAATAGGATGACGTAAAACCACGGACCCGTTGAAATTGCTGGACCAGACATATTATGGGCGAGTTGTGGATAACTTTTGAAAAATTTGTTCTTGAATGTCAATAGTTATGTACCGCTGGTGTGACGACTAAGAAGTGTTTGCGAAAGATTGGACTGAGAGGGCCGCACGTAGAAGACTATGGGGAAGGCCTTTACCCAGCAGTGGGTTTGTCAGTTTACCAAAAACTAATACTTACAAGGTATAATACTTCACGGAGACGCCAACTATCAAACTAGAAGTAATTCTACACAAAAATGATTGCTGGGAAACTATTATTTTTGGGTTGAAAAATCACGTTTTACCTTAGGACTCAACGGAAATCACTGAACACATTGGTACTAGTATGGTAACATTAAAACATTAAAAACTTGTACTTAAGGCGATGACATAAGCTAAACGCTAGTTTTATAATTACTAAAAGTACATGATTCACTGCTATAAACAAGACCAGAAAAATAGATATTCTTCAAGATATATGCTAGCATGATAGTGTTTTGAAAACATAATACAACTAATTTGACTCGATAAAAACAAAATCACGAACTTATCTCTAAAATTATCTTTCAAACAAAAAAATACATATCTACTAATATGCATGCGATCATTCAGATTTTTTGGCAAAGAATTCTACAAGCAATATAGTAGCATGATAGTGTTTTAGTTTTTTAATCCAATCAATAGTTCTTTTGTAAATCGATCGAAACCACTGATTTCGCGCTATTTGGCCCGCAGTGCTGATGTAACAACCACTTTGTAGTGCAAGCTGATTAGAAATTTATTCTAACAGCATTTCAAACGAAATTTGAACCACCAAAAATAGAGTTGCTAATTTAGCTCGTCTAATCGCCTTAAGGCGATTGCGATTGCTAAAAACGTAAGAAAATTTGAATGTCGCGGGCCACCCTGACGCTTTCACCTTAAAGAAAAAACTTGTCAAAAAAGTTACCAAGTATCATTTATAGTCCACGACATAAAAATGATCGCAATGACGGAGAGTACAAGTGTTTTTCGGCTTCTTTAAAAGTATTTTGTACACCCATAATGTAGGTAGGTCTCGTAAATGAAAAAAGATGTTTTAAAGGTAGTAATCTGAATTTCCACGACATAAATCAAACTTAATTTCGAGACTCATAATAATCAAAATATTTGCTTCGATCGGTATGCTAGCAATCTCATCATTACAATCATTAAGAGCGTTAACGAGACAAGCTGACTTTGATAAAAAAATAAACAACACATAAGAGCCTATAAGGAAAAACCGTCAGCTTTACTGTAATTGTTTCTTTGCTTTTTAATTAGATTGTATAAGCGGTTTAATTTGTAAGTCAACAACTGTGTTTGTCTTCATTTTTGCGTACTCATTAACACTGAGACAATTAAATGGAGAAGTTTCTAAAAAACGGGGCTCAAATGTGTACTCTCCAAAACATGATATTAAAGCAACCGTAAATGGCATAGAAAACCAACCGAAAAGGCACACACAGGGGAAATTACATCATAGTAGCCGGACGGGTGTTGTGTTACCTTAATTGGAAAACAGTCATGGCACTTTGTACGAGACCCTGCCAATAAAAGGAGACTGTGCAAACTGAACCCAATCATTGAATCCCTAGACACTGTGGTATTCCAATTTCCTCGATATGTACGCGTGCATTGACTTTTTGAATAAAACAGGAATAGCCGAGGGAGTTTCAATAAAGATAATTTTGTATGCATGGCCAGAGTTTGCTCTGATCAACAGAACGGGAAAAATGTAGATTTTATCGATAGCGAGTCATAGAATGGAGTTAATTTGAAGGCATTGAAATTTTAACAGTTTTACCATCGTTTTTAGAATAGCGTTTGATTTTTCTATTGAAAAGTTATGAAGAAAGTCATTGAACATAATAAAACCCCCTACCCGCTTTCTTTTGGCAAAATAAAGATTATGATTATTACTGGGTTGTTTCCACTAAAACATCCCAGTTGCAGCCACGAGTCTGTATTTGTACCCGGTTGATGGCAATAGGAACGCCCCCTATTACAAATGTGGGTGTACTTTTAGTTAAGTAAGTACTTACTTCTCTGCTTAACCCTTTGGGGAATACGGGCGTTATGTTACGTAAAAACCCTTTCAGGTCGAAAATTCTATTGTTCCATAACCCCAAGAAAATGAAACAAAAGGAAAATCGACTAATCTTTTCACAGATCTCGATTCACCTGATCTCAAATAAAAGGTAGATAGCAGAACCGCCCATTACCCTTTGTTACTGAATCCTAAGGAAAAGTCAGAGCCTATCTTTAGTAAATAATATCGCTTTATTTAACCAAATTCAAATGTAGGAAAAAACGTGTGACCTAAGGAAATATCTGGGGTTGAAACCTGTTCTGAATACGCAGTGCCTAAATTGCAGCTGACGTAGATATGATTCGATTGGATAGCTTTTGGATGTGGGCATGGCAAAAGCCTTTGTAGGCTTACCCTTGGCATTTAGGCTTTGACTGCACGCTTTGATATGTCATTCAATTCTGCACCTAGCAATCAAGTATGTTGGCTTGATTTTGCCTCCCTACAAGGTTATTCAGGCGCAAGTTTGACGTACACAAGGGGACATATCGAGCTATCAGTGGCGAGGGGTTCCATACAACTCGAAACCTACCGGCTGTCCTTCAGAACAACCACTGTACTGGAGTCTACTATTGCCAAAAGTAAAACAATGTAAGTAATGCAGTTAGGACGTGATTGCCCAAACATGACTTGAACTACAAATGATTCGATGTATTGTTTTTTCAAGCATTATTATATTACCGGCTTACCTGTGACAATAATTTGACCTTCGCTACTGCAAGCTATACAAAACCAGTATAACTTGACAATGATAAGCATGGGCACCAGCAGAATTTTGTCCATGAAGGTGTTCCTAAGTATACTTTACTGAAAAATACCTATACATATAAAACATAAAACCCACTATGTCATGTCGACAAACAGTATTTTAGTAATAAATCAAAAAGAGGCATTTTTACAATATCGTAAATCTCGATCGATCGGTAATTAAGTGTTAATTAGTGTAATAAATTAAATGACCTGTCCTGCTGACTCCACAAATTAAATTAAGTAATAGCTTCATCATCCATGGTTTGTTGTTTTTTCCTTTATTGCATAATTGATTAAGGCGACTACATGAGCTAAATTATCAACTCTATTTGTGGTGGTTCAAACTTCGTCTGAAATACTGTTAGAATAAAGTTCTAATCAGCTTGCACTACAAAGTAGTTATTACATCAGTCACTGCGGGCCGAATAGTGCGAAATGAGTGGTTTCTATCGATTTACAAAAAATCTATTGATTGGATGAAAAAGCTAAAACACTATAATGCTAATACCTATATTGCTTTTATAATTATTTGCCAAAAAATCAGAATGATCGCATATAGTATGTTTTTTTTTGGTTGAAAGATTTTTTAGAGAATAAGTTCGTGATTTTTTTTTTATCGAGTCAAATTAATTGTACTTATTATATTTTCAAAACACTATCATACTAGCATGTATCCTGAAGAAAAGTATATATTTATCTGGTTTTGTTTATTGCCGTGAATCATATACTTTTAGGCATAATAAAACACGGATTTAGCTCATGTAGTCGCCTTAAGGCGAGTTCAAAAGTTTGACCGGTAGTATCACCACCTTAACCGGTAACCATATCCACAGCCTTATACGTAACTTATGTTTTAAATAATGTAACATAGAAAACATAAGTTCGGTAACCTAATACAAATTAAGAGGAACCACAGAGCAACAGACCACAATACGGTAAGTAATATTAGAATCGTTAATGCCTGCCTACGCAGTTGTCTGCGGTTGATCTGACCATGTTACGTGCCGAACCGTACCGCGGAATATAAGTATATCTATAACTGCTTTATTCCCGTGAGCCAGTCTACTCACAGTTCTGTTATAGTTTCCGCCTTTCAGTTGAAAGTTGGTGTTTGCATCCGTAACTTTTTTCGCCGGCAAAGTTAGATGAAATAAATTTTTTTTCGTGTTCTATTTAAGCAAAGGGTATTGAAACTGTTCGTGGTATTGCGGAGTTTTTTCATACAAGTAACCCAGAATCAAGAAAAACATGTGTAGCCTTGTCAAAACAACTCATATCAAGGGCAGTGTTAATAAATAAAACGAGTAAACGTGTTATGAAGCCAGATTCGCAAACTGTATTGTTATCACCCGGAAAAAATCAAATTATAAATTATGTTTTCATATCTATCACGCCTACGTATCATAGTAACACCACAGATAAGATATAAGTACAACCACGAGTACAAACAAGCTAATCTGACATCGAGATTTAGATAAACGCTTAATCGAGGGCCCGACGTTGATGCGAAGGATTTATCTAAAAAGCCTTTTCGCAAAATCGACGTTATTTCCGCCTGACAGAGTAGAGTATGAAATTAATGGAACGTTGATTAAACTGTCAGTGGCCATTAAGTCGCTAATTGATTTTTGACAGCACACTGTTTTATCGAACAATTTGTTGCGTCATTTTACATCAATTTAATAATTAGTTCGCCTAATCGATAAGGAGATTCAGTTCACAGTAATGATCATCGGCTACGTACAAAAGAATACCACTTACTACAGGAATATGACTTGAATGGCGACATACAGGGTGTAAACCACCTCATCACAAAGCCGTTAACCAAGCATTCTGTACATCATACTAAGTAACTTTACGCTAAAATTATTGCTGGGAAACGACTATTTTTTTTGGGGTTATAAATCATGTTTTGTGGTAGAACTCAATGTAACGCATTTAAAACATTGTGCTGATGGATGGATTGAATAGTACGGGGGTCGTGGAGGTGTTTAAAGTCAAAATCTTACAAAAAAAACTTGTATTTAAAAAAAAACTTATCAAAAAGTTGTAACTTTGACCCCCCATATCTCCGTAACTGGAAGGTTCCCAGGTATGGTGTAGAACAAAAATATGGTTGCAATGATGGGGAGAACCAGTGCCTTTCGGCTTCGTGAAGTTTTACACCCTTTATATCGGCGAGTTAGTGACACACATTTGCTCAGATCATACCCTCTAACAAGAAACGAGGACGAACTACTTATCAAACCTGTTTCAGCCAAAAGGAAATATAAGAAGCTGTTTGGGTGCCTGGCGATAAAACCGACCCCTGTCTCAACTCTGTTTTGACGAGGATTGATACACGAGTATGTGGCCTGTCAGCTGGTCTGAAACTTGATATTTGTTACTAAATGAACATAACCTTTTCTATATTTCAGTAGCAAACTTCATTCCGATGTATTTCGTAACCATCTAACAATGTTATGGTTGAAATGGAAACATCATCGTCGGCCTAGCCTTTTTCTAACTATGTTGAGGTGAGTTTCCAGTCTATCCGGATAATAATAAATATCACTGGACATTAACACACAACGCCACCTAATACCACACTAAGCAAAGCTTGTGTCGTGAACACTAGATAGTTGATATACTACATTATATACTTTTTGTTTGTAAATACATACTTATTATACATATAAACATCCATGACTCGGAAACAAATGTCCATGCTCATCACACAAACATTTGCTCCTACCGGGATTCGAACCCAGGACCCTAAGAACGTAAGGCAGCGCCGCTACCACTACGCCATTCGAGTCGTCTAGGATGCAGGAGCATACCAGTTGGTTTACATGGAGCGATCTTACTAGCGTGATACCCTTTGGTAATACTGGTTATCAGACTTTTAGGTCACTGACTATTCGTCACGTCTGTCAATTATCTACAAATGACATCCGGGACCTACGGATCAACGTGCTTTCCGAGGCATAGAGAAAACTCGATCCTTAGGAAATGGGTGATCCGAACATCCACAAATCAACCTAGGCAATCTCGGCTTTAACTGAACTCGACCCGAGTGGCTGTTATATTTTTTGCCACGATCAGGAGCTCTGAGTGTTTAAACGAAGAAAAAATTAAGTATGTAAAGCAATTGGAGCATTCTGCACTTTCTAAATGGTAATTTCTGTAAAAAAGTATTCTAAGTACGTTCATTCCGTAAACAATATTAATTAACAATATGGAAACAGCTGATTCATTCAATAGTAAGGTTTCCATGTAGCGCTATGTGATTGGTCTTAGCGTAATGAACTGTAAGGAAACTAAGTCATTTTATACGCTCCACACACGCGTCTATATGAGAAAATGAGTTTCGCTAACTGAACATCGTGACTTGGTTAAGTAACTTCCCCTTCTCATTTCACAATGTGTCCACGCGACATTATTTATGTGGTTATGGAAACGACTTCCATCATGTTCCGTCTATCTTTCGACGGATATCGGATATTGTAAGCCCACCAGCTACACAATATGGCACAGACTAGCTTATGTCCGCGGCTTCCGCGTGGTTTCCGGTACTGTCCTACGGGATCGTAACACCGCGATAAGAAGTATCATATATCCAGGTTATAAACTATTTGTATGCTAAATTCCATCCTTCCAGTAGTTATTGCGTGAAATAGTAACAAATTTCCATACATCTATACTCACAAATGTTCGCATTTTTAATATGTGGGATTATTATATGGGTTGTATTTAATACTTTAACTGTAAATCCCCTTTTTTCAATCAAAATATTCGAAATTATCACCAAAAATACTGAATTGCACTCTAGCTCAACAAATTAATCAATTATACTATACTGTTAGATCTTTAAAGCTTAACTATTTTACTGAATGACTATGCACCATTCCTGAGAAATACCGATTAATATAACATAACCTTAAAACACTTTATATTCCCCCTAAAAAGCCCCCCCCCCGAGTGCAGGGTTTAAAGGAACCTAACTAACCTAACGGGGGGATACCCCAAATCCCGATTATGGGGCAGAGATACTTCCGTATGTTCAGTTGACAATAATTCGAGACATTACAATATCGCGAGAAAAAAATTTGTGTGCAAATCAGTATTTTTGTTTTACGGTGAGTAATATTGTTTCAAAATGTGTATACCTGTGGTTTCAGCTAGATTTTTGTTGTAAATTAGATAAAAAAAGCCATCAGATTTTGATGTATTTTAAACATTTTTTAGTACATGTTTAGGTAATCAAGTAGTTAATTTGTAGTACAGTCATTTATTTGATATGCAGTAGGTTATTAGTGGAGAAATTTTGTTTGCTTAAATTTCTTAATAGAGGTGCAGTAAAAAATTCCCCTTATTATATTAGTAGGGAAGTAGGATTGATGAGAAGACGACACAACTGCGACCCCAGCTTACCTCCGTTCACTACACCGACATCAATAGATCATTTAGAAGAATCCTAGTTTGCACATCCATTCCACTCTTTCTCAAAGACACAGGAGCACTTCACGAGTACGCCCACGCAACAAGTCGTCGGTAAGCAAACAACTTTCTTTAGAAGGTCAAGAAAACATCAAGCGAAGAGGCATCTAGATGAAAACAAATGTCTGCAGGAAAAAGCTTGGGATCACTTAAAGTAGTTACGCCCACATTGAGTCCGTGCGCCGTGAAAAAAGGCCACACTTGTTTATTACCGACAGAGTACCGGTTTCATGTGGCGAATATCATATAATTTATTGTGACAGGACTTTCAGGACTACGAACTAACTGCTAAAGACCCCAAATAAGTTACTTTAACATAAGATGATTGCTGAGAGATGGTGAACAGCAGAGATGGAAGGCTAACAGAAGACCAAGGGAAGACTTGCAAAAACGTGGAAAGTTTGATGCTCAGCAGTGGGTAGTAGAAGGCTGTTACTGGAGATGATTATGCGTTATATTTTGTAGCTGTGGGCCAAAATAAGCACCTTAACTCGTTAGATCCATGTCTGTAAAATAATAGTATTTTAAACAAAGAAAATCATGACCCGAATAAAAACAAGAACACAATAACTTGAAAGAAATAAAAAAAGTCACTGATACAGTTCCGTAACATAGACAAATGTCGTTCGCAACCGTAGTCACGAAGCGGAAAGAAACAAAAACACCGTGAACCGAATTCAAATGAAGTTTTTGAATGGAATCAAGTGATCAATAAGGTGTGGTGAATAAAAATCACGAGACGAATTTCCTGAGTACCTTAATTGAATGCTAAACATTCGACGTAGGGAGGCAGCACCGGATGGGGGACCGCCGAGCGCAGAATGGCTGTTTTAGGGGTCTGGTAGACGTAAACAAAACATCGGTTTGCCTGATATATGCAGGTACTAGATGACATTGAGGAAAATCACGATTCACATTAACTTCACTGCGAATGCATTTTGATTTATCAGGTTTTTAGGAACAGGAAAATTCTGGATGGAGTCGATCGTTGAGACAAGTGTCGACCGTAGCACAATCTATTGACCGTTGCACGGTCTAGCTAGCGTGAGTTAAATTTAAGTCATGTGCATACATAACTAATTAGAGTTATCAGAATCGTAAACCTGGCGTTGCCTTAGTCGGATTAAAAAATGAAAGCAAATAAAGCTTAAAGACCATGAAAGTTGGTTCCTCGTGATGAGTCATATTCATTGGGTCTCGATTAGTCGTAGACACGTAGGATACACCCTGCTATTTATTATTCCTCGCATGGCTTAGTCATTTCATGATAAACTTTTTATAACGGGATGTCTACTTCGTGCATAGGTCATAATTAAGGACAGTGCTGATTTAAGAGGTATTCCAGTGATCTAATCTTCTGATAAGATATCTTCTTTTGATTTATTCTTAGGTATACTATACGTTCCGTGGGTACCGCACGATCTCTCGCGAGGCGGCGGGCCTGCTTGCCGGATTGCCGCCGTGGGATCTGGAGGCGATAGTCCTCGCGCGCCTGCATGAGTGGCGCGCGGAGGTACTACGCCGGGGGGAAACTCCGCTGCCGCGGCAAATTGCCGCTCAGCGGACTGACCTCCGGCGCGATCTCATGGCGACATGGAGAGAGCGACTGTCGCAACCCCGTGCAGGGCACGCCACGATAGTGGCGGTAAGTCCCCTCTTTGAGGAGTGGCTGGAGAGGCGCCACGGGGTCCTCACCTTCCGCCTGACGCAGGTCCTCACCGGACACGGATGTTTCGGGAGGTACCTGCACCGAATCGGGCGGGAGGAATCGCCCGGGTGTCTCCACTGCGAGGATCGACCGGAGGACACGGTGGAGCACACGGTGGAAGTCTGCCCTGCATGGGCGGAGCTCCGCCGTGTCCTCGTGGCGGCGATCGGCGGCGGCGACCTCTCGCGTCCGGCCCTGGTTCAATCCATGGTCCGGAGCGAGACGGAATGGGAAGCCGTCGCCTCCTTCTGCGAAGCAGTGATGCTAGCGAAGGAGGTGCCGGAACGAGAGAGGGAGAGATCCTCTCTTCCCGGCCGCCGCGGGAGACGCAACGGGCGTCGGGGGCCACGTGGTGGCTACCGGCCACCGTAGATGCGGGCCTGTGGACGGCTGGCTATGGGCTAGCTAGCCGTCCGGCCGTCTAACGACGACGACAGGCCGTGTCGACGGCGCGTTCGTGTTCCACGCGCGCCTCAAAGAGATGTCAGCAAAAGGAGAGGGGCCCGCAAGGGCCGAAGCCTGCCGGGGTTGCGGGCCTGTTCGAAAGAGATACCGCGGCCCCGGAACGTAAAAGGCGAGGAAGGAACATGGATGGTTTTTAGTCAGTAAGAGTCTGACACTCCCTCCCGCTCCGCCCAGAGTGGGGGGGGTCATTTGATGATTTCCCATCCTTAAAAAAAAAAAAAAAAAATATACTATACGTTTCCTCCACACATGATTGAGACTCAGATTCAACCATCACCGATAGACCGAAAATGTAGGAGTCAGTGTAGTTACAAAAGTTTAAGCAGAGCATAACAATGATGATGTAGGTCATAAGCTTTAAAAATGGGCAGACAGGGTTCGCCAACGCAACCACCCATTTGAAGTGGGCTTTTAAAAGGAATACATAGCTGCAAGGAAACTCTTGTTAAGTAAGCAATATGAGATTCGTATACGACCACATATTTCATTTGAATATCATGATAGCGAATCAGCCATCAAAAACAACCTAAATAACGAAAAACCTAAACGGTTCCATAATTGCTTTTCATATTTGGATAGGTTCTACGGTTCCGTGAAAGTTTCTTTCACAACGTGATACAGCTATCAAAACCTCGCCAAATAATAACAAGGGTTTTATTTTCAATTTCGCTGTTCAGGATTTTTATTACCACTTATTTATAATGGGACTTTACTGTACTCGAAGCCTACCTTGAAAGATTTTTCCGAGGATGTAAGTCCTGAATATGGCACTGGCGCATCAGGGCAATGATACATTACACGAAAATCGTTCCGGAATCTCTAGGTTTGTTGAGGAGAAGACCAATATGTGCTTTTACCGATTGGAATTCCGACGTCGCCTCAAACCAAACTTTACTAAACGAGGTGTATTTCTCTGAGGATCCCAAAATGCCGTTGCCAAGACTGCAACTGCATCAGCCAAGCGTTTTTGACGAGCTAAAATGTAAGAGACTGCATTGTGTCGGTCCAATAATGTCTAGACATATTTGTCCGTGATGTGTGAAAACGTACATGGGCAAACGTATGTTATCACGGCAAATTAAACATAACGGCAAAATGAGATCATCTGGCGTTTGGTAAATACCAAACATTAAGATGAATCCATGTAGCTCTAATATCCGATTACATGGCCGACCTTCGAAGCTTTATTACAATATGTGTTTGTGTGCAAATGACACATTTAGAGAAGACCTTCGTAATTGTATACATACTCGTAAAATGTCACATCATTTTCTCCGACTATTTGGCATTGAGTTGGTCGTCAATGTCCCATTACACTACATAGCTCATAGCAATTTGGGAGTTTAATAACGGATCAGTAAAGATAATTGTGAGTCATTTTAGACTATTGTCTGTCCATGTGTGTATGGTCTGGTGAAGGTTGTCGGGATCCGCTGAATGCGAGTCGCACGGGACCGGCCAATGTGGCGACACTTGGGAAGCCTGTGTCCAGCAGTAGACCTTTTTCGGCTGAATTGATGAGAATCTGCTGAATCACATGATATAGGAACCTCGCAATATCTACGGTCAATCTATACTTCTATACTAATATTGTTACATCGGACCTACTAGAACATTCGAGAAAGCCAGTGATTACAGTGTGTGTACGTTAGAAGTTTGAGAACATTCCATTATTATTAGTTTTAAAGTTAGGTAGGTACAAACTCGCAACCTATTTATACAAAGACATTAGAATTTCGACCGTACGCCTAGGGCATATGGTTCATATTTGTTTGTTTTGTACAAGTAGCTTATACCTACAACTTTTATAGGTAATACCTACCTTGTAGGTAGGTACTTACTATTTCTTTTGTTAGTGTTTTTTATGACCCTCTCGAATGTTCGTGGTTACTCTGGTGTGTCTGTTGGCGAGTATAAATAGAGCGCTCAGGGCCGCGACCGGCAGTCTTGTTTTAGCGACACAACGAAGCGAATCCAAGTGAACTACAAGTGCGATATCTAAGTGAATAGTAAACAGTAGTGTATTTGTGATTGAGTTTAAAGTGTTTTGTGATTAATAAAGTTATTGTGTTGTTTAATCGGTAGTAATTAATTTATCTCATACCCAGCTCGTAACAAATTGGTGTCAGAAGTGAGAGATAAATTATGCCAATCCTACCTAAGGACGACACGGAGGGTATCCGTACCAGAAGTCAGCGACAGCAGGACATGGACCAAAGGCGGTTTGGAGATTCTCCGACACAGACACCGGGTGCTGTCCAGCCTACGTCGCAGCCAGTCGCTGGCCCATCCGGAGTTTCTCCAGCATCAGTGGCGCCAGACTTGTCAGCTTTAATGGCGTTGCTGCAGGATCAAGCTCGCCGTCAAGAGGAGCAAGCTCGCCGTCAAGAGGAGCAAGCTCGCCGTCAAGAGGAGCAAGCTCGCCGTCAAGAGGAGCAGGCTCGCCGATTGGAAGAGCAGTTACAGCGAGATAAAGAGGAGCAAGCTCGCCGTCAAGAGGAGCAGGCTCGCCGATTGGAAGAGCAGTTGCAGCGAGACAAAGAGGAGCAGGTCCGCCGCCAGGACGAGCAGATGCTCCTCATAAAGGATCTGCATGCAAATTTTGGCAAGGACATCAAGTTGATGAAAGAACAGGTCCACCAGCATGAGAATCGCATCTCGGAGGCCGAAGTTCAGATTGCTGGGGTAAAGAAGGCTTTAGGCGAACTGAAGACTGAAGGCGGGACTGTAGCTTCGGTGATTGCTGCACCATCTTCGCGTGGTTTTAAAGTGCCTCCATTCGACGGCACATCTCCGTGGTCGGCTTACAAAATCCAGTTTGAGGCCGTCATGAAGGCGAATGGATGGACCAAACCACAAGCCATGACCGCGCTCACTTTGGGCCTCCGAGACCAGGCTTTAACTATTCTCGAGGCACTCGGCAAGGATGTAACCTACGAGCAGCTGCTGGAGGCGTTGGAGTCCAGATACGGCGACGCGCACCTGGAGCACGTATTCCGTGCCAAGTTGAAGGACCGTGTTCAACGTAGTGCCGAGAACCTACAGCAGTGGGCCCTGGAAATTGAAAAACTCGTTCGGAAAGCCTACCAGTCTGCCCCTGCACTGATTGATGGAAATCTGGTACAGGCCTTCGTTGATGGAATACGTGACTTAGAAGTTAGAGCTGCCGTGAGACTGGGGCATCATGAGACCTTGAAGGACGCCTTGGCCCATGCCTTAGAAGTAGAGGCAGTGAGGCAAGACCACCGAACGCACCGTGTCAGGGAGGTTGTTGCATCACCTGTACGCGACCGCCCACAGGGGTATAGTCCTAGGTGCTACACTTGTGGAGAAAGGGGTCATCTTCGGTCCAGCTGCCCTAAGCGCAGCACCCCGAGAGAAGATCAGCAGGGAAGAGTGGCTGAAGTGACTGCCCAGCCACAGCAGGGAAACGAGTAAATGCCAGGACTGGGGGGCGGGTGCTGGCTGGTATTGAAAGAGCCCCGAGAATCTTGATCTCGCAAGCACATGACGGGAACAGCCTGACCATCAAAGGCGAAGTCAATGGAACACCATGCAAACTGACGTTGGATACTGGAGCATCTCACACGGTCGTCAATTCCAAACTAGCAAGTCGGTTTCTTGGGGACTACTTCAATAAGCACGACTGTATACAGTTACTAACAGCTACCGGTCAGCACATAAACGTCCGAGGCAAGAAGGAGGTGGAGTTAAAACTGGGTGACAGATTTTACAAGCAGAATGTCATCGTGGCTGACATAATGGACGATTGCATCTTGGGCTTGGACTTCATGCGGAAATATCGTTGTGAGATCGACGTTGATCAAGGAGTACTGAAATGTGGTTCAGAGGAAGTCTTCATGGAAGGTGCACCGTCAGGGAAAGTGTACTGCTTAAAGAAGATTGTTCTTCCTCGCAGATCAGAAACGGTTGTGCCAATTTGTTTGCCACAAAATTCTGGAAACAAAGGTCGAAGTGTTCTAATAGAAAGGGTGAACAATGACTTCCCATGGAAGATGGCACGAACTCTGGTCAAGGCCACCAACATCTCAGCAGTACGCATACTGAATCCAAGTGACCAGGAGCAAGTGATTAAGAAGGGCACCTTGATCGGCACTTGCGAGGAAGTAGCCTGGATGCGTCAATTGCAAGATGTCTCTACCGGAAATGAAATTCGCAGTTCAAAATTTGACGTGTCAACGCTTTTGGAAAACTGCGATTTAAGTAAAGGAGAAATGGACAAGGCTAAGAAGATGTTATTTCAGTACGCCAACATTTTCTCTTCGAATGATGCTGACATAGGGAGAACTGGACTTGTTCAGCACCAGATTAATACAGGTAACGAGTTACCTATCCGTCAGCGACCAAGAAGACTGCCAGTTGCACGAGAAAAAGAGGTAGAAACCATGATTGAGGGAATGGTGAAGGACGGTGTTATAGAGCCTTCATCGAGTCCATGGTGTTCTCCTGTGGTCCTGGTAAAGAAAAAGGACGGCAGTATGCGCTTTTGTGTGGACTATCGACGACTGAACGACGTCACGAAAAAGGACAGCTACCCGCTGCCTAGGATCGATGACACACTGGACACGCTGACTGGTATGAAGTGGTTTACCACACTTGATCTGAAGAGTGGCTACTGGCAAGTAGAAATAGACCCCAAGGATAAGGAGAAAACTGCATTCTCAACAGGAAAAGGGCTATGGCAGTTTAAAGTTATGCCATTCGGTTTGTGCAACGCTCCTGCGACGTTTGAAAGGCTGATGGAGCAAGTACTCGCCGGATTGATTGGAGACGCATGTCTTGTCTATCTAGACGACATAATCATCGTGGGCCGTACATTTGAAGATCACCTTAAAAACCTCAACCGAGTGCTGTCGAAAATCCAAACAGCAAATCTCAAGTTAAGTCCGAAAAAGTGCTCGTTTTTCAGACAGCAAGTGAACTTCTTAGGACACATAGTTTCGGGGGAAGGTGTTCAAACAGACCCAGAAAAAGTAGTCGCCGTCAAGGATTGGCCAGTTCCGAAAGACAAGACACAGGTCAGAGCATTCCTGGGTTTGTGCTCCTACTATCGAAGATTTGTCAAGAATTTTGCCGACATTGCCAAACCTCTGCACAAACTCACTGAGGAAAAGAGGCAATTCTGTTGGGACGAGGACTGCGACGTCGCATTTCAGGAATTAAAGAAACGTCTGTGCAACACACTTATTTTGGGATATCCTGACACTGAAAATGACTTCATAGTTGACACAGATGCCAGTAATACTGGAATTGGGGGCGTGCTGTCTCAACGGAAAGGAGACCGGGAGGTTGTAATAGCTTACTTCAGCAAGTCTTTATCGAAACCAGAAAGAAATTATTGCGTTACAAGACGGGAGCTACTCGCCGTAGTAAAGACATTGCAGCACTTCAGTAAATATTTGCTGGGACGTAAATTCCAACTACGAACTGACCATGCTGCACTGAAGTGGCTATTGCAGTTCAAGAATCCAGAGGGGCAAGTGGCGAGATGGATAGAACTACTCCAAGAGTTCGATTTCGTAACTGAGCATCGCAGTGGGAGAACTCACGGTAACGCAGACGCCTTGTCAAGAAGACCTTGTCCTGAAGACTGTAAGCACTGTGCCAGGCAAGAGACTAAGGAAGTAGTGCCCGTGAGGATGCTTAGAACAGATCTCAGCGATGAATGGAAGGAGACCCTACAGCAGACTCAGCAAAACGACTCGGATATCAAACCGATCTTCGAGTGGATCAAAGCTGGTGTTCCTAAACCCAAGTGGAGTGATGTGGCAGCGATGAGTTCCATCATGAAGAGTTATTGGGCGCAATGGAACAGCTTGGTTATCCAGGATGGAGTCTTGTGCCGTAAATGGGAAAACGCTAGAGGGGACAGTTGTCATCTACAAATGGTTGTCCCTAAAGCTAAGGTACCGGATGTTCTACGGCTCTACCATGATGGATGTTCTGGAGGACATATGGGGGTAAAAAGGACTCTACTAAAAATTCGAGGACGCTTTTACTGGATCCACTGTCGTGATGATGTGGAGGACTGGTGTCGCAAATGTTCCAGTTGTGCAGCCGTGAAAGGACCCCAGACACGCAGCAGAGGTGCATTAAAAGTGTACAACGTTGGAGCCCCTTGGGAACGGATAGCACTAGACGTTGCGGGACCATTTCCAGTAAGTGAGAGCGGAAACAAGTACTTCCTGGTGGTCATGGATTACTTCACAAAGTGGCCAGAAGTCTTCGCCATTCCAAACCAAGAAGCTACAACAGTCGCAGATAAATTGGTTCAAGAAGTCTTCTGTCGTTTTGGAGTACCCTTAGAGATACACAGCGATCAGGGAAGAAATTTTGAATCGCAAGTATTTCAAGAGACTTGTCGATTGATGGGTACCCATAAAACCAGAACCACCTCTTACCACCCACAATCCGATGGAATGGTAGAACGATTCAACCAAACGTTGGAGAGATATCTGGCGAAAGTTGTGGAAAGCCGGCAAAGGGATTGGGACAAGCACATACAGCCGTTTCTTCTGTCTTACCGAAGTGCAGTCCACGAAAGTACGACTGTGACACCAGCCTTCGCGAACTTTGGAAGGGAATTACGGTTACCTGCTGATTTAATCACTGGGACTCCCCCTGATGCTCCATGTAGTGTAACAGAGTACGCGAATGACTTGCGTAATAAGTTGAACGATGTTTATGAGCATATCCGACAATCCGGCCAACAGATGTCTGAGAAGATGAAGACCCGTTATGATCGGAAGGCAAACGGTAGGGGTTTCGACGAGGGTTCACTGGTGTGGTTGCATAACCCAGTGCGGAGCAAGGGGAAGTCTCCGAAGTTACAAGCAAAATGGGATGGACCATACCGTGTTGTGACTAGGATCAACGATGTCACCTACCGAATACAGAAGGGTTCACGAGGTGCGCCTAAAATTGTGCATGTAGACCGGTTGGCGCGATACTACGGGACTAATGATGCTCGGGACGAGCATGTCTAAGGAGGGGGCAGTGTTACATCGGACCTACTAGAACATTCGAGAAAGCCAGTGATTACAGTGTGTGTACGTTAGAAGTTTGAGAACATTCCATTATTATTAGTTTTAAAGTTAGGTAGGTACAAACTCGCAACCTATTTATACAAAGACATTAGAATTTCGACCGTACGCCTAGGGCATATGGTTCATATTTGTTTGTTTTGTACAAGTAGCTTATACCTACAACTTTTATAGGTAATACCTACCTTGTAGGTAGGTACTTACTATTTCTTTTGTTAGTGTTTTTTATGACCCTCTCGAATGTTCGTGGTTACTCTGGTGTGTCTGTTGGCGAGTATAAATAGAGCGCTCAGGGCCGCGACCGGCAGTCTTGTTTTAGCGACACAACGAAGCGAATCCAAGTGAACTACAAGTGCGATATCTAAGTGAATAGTAAACAGTAGTGTATTTGTGATTGAGTTTAAAGTGTTTTGTGATTAATAAAGTTATTGTGTTGTTTAATCGGTAGTAATTAATTTATCTCATACCCAGCTCGTAACAATATTATACAGCAAAAGAGTTTGTTTGTTTGGTTGAACGCGCTAATCTCCGGAACTACCGGCTCGAATTGAAAAAATCTTGCGTCGGATAGTCCACCAGCCAGTCCAAAGGCCTGTCCAGTGGCTATATAACATCACGCTACGATTATTAGGAGCGGAGCAGGAATGGAAAATGTTGCAAAAACGGGTTTTTTTCCTTTCGTTTCCTCTCTTATGTGACGCAGACGAAGTTGCGTGGGTCAGCTAGTAATATATATCCCACCTCTAATTCGCTTACCGACCTTGCGTGCAGCACTGGAAATGAATAATGAGATAAACTACCTAGTACGTGAAGACCTATCAAATGAATAGATTCAGAAATGATAAACTTGCCCACACATTGCACGTACATTATGAGTCTTTCAAAAACAAATCCAGTACAGCAGCTGTACAAACGTAGTGTTTCATGCACATTGCACGTGCTTAAGTCGTACTACGTGAACGAGAAACTCGATGCAGCAATGTGATTACAGTGGTTTTGACTTGAGATAGTGCTGCATCGTGCTGGCTTTAGGTTTACCATTGCGAAGTTTGAAAGTCGTCTGAGTTTTTCACAGGACTTTGTGACCGGTGACATTTGCGAAAAATATCGGACATTTTACTACAAACAGCCTAAAATATTTTGTTACAGTGCAATAAGTAGGTATATTTGTTTTTTTAAATCCGTTGTTTTTGGAAAGTCCGTACAGATGACAAGACTGAACCAAATCCGGATGTTTTTTTTTCCGATTTGTCATCTCGCAGTTCAACCTAGAGAGGTTATCGTCTGCTTAACCGGACCAGCCAGGGCGAAAAACTTACAAACTAAGCGACTACACACTTAGAGTACCCCCTGCGTGGTACGGGCCTCGGCTTAGGGTGTCGCTGAGAAAGGACAGCAAAGGGTCAGGCTGGATCTGAGTGTCATTTAGGGACTGGTTTTGAACTACAGGCTCAGCAGAGCGGGCTAGCATGAGCAAGGGACGGGGAGAATCCGAATGAATCTAGACTAGTGGTTACCCTCGTCGAGTGAGGTCAGGACTCGACTTCTATGTCTTGTACATATGTCACCGTAAAATAGTCAAACACGTTATATTACAATGTAACGTGTTTCTCTCTAGCGATATTATAATATCTCGAATTTTTTTCAACTGCACATACGGAAGTATCTCTGCACCCATAATCGGGACTTGGGGCGTTAGGTTAGGTTCCTTTAAACCCTGCTAGGTCGACTACGCTTTTTAGGGGAATATAACGTGTTTTAAGGTTAGGTTATATTAATCGGTATTTCTCAGAAATGGTACAGTATCTTTTCATGAGAGTGGTACCACTGGGCAAGGGGGACCCCTCCTTCCCTCCACACCGCGTGAGTTGACTGCCATTGCATGCATTTCACGAAAAATAATGCGTTTTATTGTAAGCAGTATGTTCGATTAAAAGTTGTGTGTTAAAGATTATAATATAACGTGTTTGTCAATTTTACGGTGACATATAGTTTACTTAGGACAACAGTAATTATAAAAGACGTGTGGCTATGCATTTCAATCCAAGCGCAGTTGTTTGGTATTGTTTGAAATATACATAGACGATGAGCTAAGACTTGAGGTTATTGTCGCGAACAGTGTGAGAAGATCTGTGTTAAGATAATATTTAAAAGAGGGATTAGTTTTAATGTGATACGTCATGTAGAGATATATTTCAAAAGACACTTACGCAAAATCATTTAATGATGCAATTGTACCATTTTTGATAACTGTCCTTTAACTTCTTTTTTCTTGTGGTCCCAATATACCACTCAAAAATATTTAGGGGGAATCCGGGACCGCGGTCCCGGTCCCAAAAGCCCCCCAACCCTGTTATTTTATGAAATAGTTCTAAATCAACCAACAGATTAGGATTACTGGGTGTTTTTAAACGTCTTTATCATTAACTTAATCTTGAGGAAAATACTAAGCCCATATCATAATAATTGCATGCACAATACTGTTGTGATAAGATCTGAATTGAAAACAAATTCTTTGATAATATTAGATACCAATTTAAATGGATGATACAATCTCTTTGTGGATTTCCGTATATGAGCTGAAATGGGTAATTACCTATAATGCGGAAGCACATAAGATCTTTTAAAATTTGTTGATGTCCGACATCATTTAGGAATACCTATTCCAAATCCATCATTTAGGAATACCTATTATCGTGGCCACTGACAATAACAAATCCATACGAATATTAAAAAAGATAGAGAGCGAATTTTTGAGTTTGTATACTCGTACCGCGGAAAATTTTAACTAATTTTGAAAGGTGTTTA
This sequence comes from Xestia c-nigrum, assembly GCA_916618015.1. Taxonomy (NCBI): domain Eukaryota; kingdom Metazoa; phylum Arthropoda; class Insecta; order Lepidoptera; family Noctuidae; genus Xestia; species Xestia c-nigrum. The sequence continues at coordinate 10,972,789 of OU745261.1, read as the reverse complement.
ATTTTTAGATTTACAACCGACGAAATCGCACACAGAAATTATTTCCATAAAGCTTTTGGTACCACAACAATAGCTAAAACTATCTGCCATGTTTTACCCAATTTTAAACCTTGACAAAAAATATCAATTACAAATCGATTCTAAAAATCTGATATAAGAACCAGTCTTGCAGGTCAATCAACCTTTCCTACAACAACCTCCATCGTAGGCAAGGCAACAAGCGAACATAAAACCAGTTATCAGTAGCAGCATGCTTTCGATATAAACAATGATTACCATCGATGACATTAAAAATCGTGTACGAACTACCAAACACTGTGTACAAATTGTTATGGGCAGACGGAAGGACGGTCAAGGAATTCACCTTGTTGGAAAACACGTAGCTTGTCAACTTGAAGGTGAAAAGACTTTGTTTTTTGAATATTTTCAATACACTTATGGCCTTATCACAATAGTGACTTGCAAGCGACTGGAAAGCGAGGCGAGTGCGAAGCTCGCCGCGAGTTTGTAACATGTGCTCGGCGAACACGCCGCGGGTACGCAGCGAGCTTGCCGCGAAGATGCCGCGAGTGGCCCGCGAGTTCGCGATGTGCGATCCGCGTTTTGTATCTTCGCGGCGTATACGCCGCGCACACGTTGCTTACTCGCGGCGAGTTCGCTCCGCTTTCCACTCGCTCGCAACTCGCTAATAAGGCCCTTAGGACTTTAATTTGGGCATACTTGTAATTCTACTAAGCGTTTGCACACCTCTTCTCAAAAATTCATTGAGAATTGACTTACAGCATCAAAAGATATGTCTTGACATTTAGCTTCTTTTCGGAAAGCCCTAAGATGAACTGGGACCTGGAAAGTCTACGACACCGATACGTTTTGCACAACCTGCATGCATTGTGTATAGACATAAAATATACAACAGTTCCGAGGCTGAAGCAGGATCGCACGGTGTAAAACGTAATGTAAAAACATCGAATTTTTTATCGAGCTATGTCCTGTCAAATTTGAGTTAATTGTTTGCAACAAGCACAAATTATATAATAGAAGATAGATATTAATACATTATGAAATGTTGTAAATATTATTATACCTGAAAAAGGGTTTTTTTTAATTCAAAAATCACAGACGCAGTTATCCCAAGACTACGGCGACATTGTACTTATTCATTTCTTTACAAATAACTCAGCTAATACCTTTAGATATCCAACACCTAGTCGTACCTTGGTAGTCAAATTTCTCAATTCATTTACGTAATTAAAGCCGTACCTAAGAAATCAAAATTAGTTATGGTAAAGGAATTCGTGTATGTTTATTAAGCACAATAATGTACTCACATGACTGCCTCATGTTTCTGCTACTTCTTGTTTTTCTTTGTCAATATGCTAGGTTGTTTACCCTTAATTGCTCACACGTGGATAGTGTAACTGTTTCCTCGTTAGGCTCGTGTGAGCACTAATTTGGGCAATCAACTCTTCGGGTTTATTTGTAATGATGCCCACGAACGGCCTTCGTTCGCGTGAAATTAATATAATTATTATTTATATATTATTATATTATATTATTTCTAAATATTTATAAAATTTAGTTTTAAGTATTAACCGTAAGTCTGTCAATTTTCTTTCTATCGGGTGTGTGTTTGCAAACCACTATTGGGGTCATCCTGTAAAGATAGTCTGTGTTAGTTTAATAAATAAATAAATCTTCTTATATATAAAACTAGCTTTTGCCCGCGGCTTCGCTCGCGTAGAATTTGGTCTGCCACATTAAGTTACGTGGCATTTTTTTTTTAAAGACTGATATTTTTTTAATGTACCTTCACATCGTACATCCCAGATTTCGAACTTCAAAATTAGTTTCCATACAATCTTTGAACTCCTAAACCTAATATTTAGAGGGTATCTCTTGAGGGTGGAATTATCTGAATTCCTTTCTAAGTGCTCATTATTTTAGCTATAATAGAACTCAGCAAATTTCAAAATGCTAAGTCCAGTGGTTTCTTCATCAATCTTTACCTGTATGGTGGGTTTATAAAAAGTAGGCTTGAGATTATCCTATCCAGCACAAACGGATTACTAAACACTGACAACTAAACAGGTCGGACCAATGTTACTTGCATTTAATCACTACATAGTATAAAACAAAGAAGCTTTATTTTTCCCTATGAATGCTTTAATTTTTTTAAACTACGCAACGGATTCTGCTGCGGTTTTTAGGGTTCCGTACCCAAAGGGTAAAACGGGACCCTATTACTAAGCCTCCGTCGTCTGTCTGTCTGTCTCCAGGCTGTATCTCATAAACCGTGATAGCTAGAAAGCTGAAATTTTTACAAATGATGTATTTCTGTTGCCGCTATAACAACAAATACGAATAAGAATTAAGTACATATTAAGGGGGGCTCCCATACAATAAACGTGTTATTTTCGCCGTTTTTTATAGACAATGGTACGGAACCCTTCGTGCGCGAGTCCGACTCGCACTTGGCCGGTTTTTTTTAATAGATTTTGTAATAACTAAAGAATTATGTGGTTCGTAATTGGAATAGGTGTTCATTGCTTCCATTTTTATAAGCTTGTGACTTTCATAATCAAGAGTCTCGTCATACTCAAATGCAGCTTTATTAAACACTGCCCATGTATTTCTTGTAAATGTTTGACGTCGCTGTACTGCCCTTTCAGCAACAGTGCGTCTGCGAGATTCGGCCATTTCAGACGTTTCAGTGGCTCTTTGGGACGCCATGCGACTGCGACGCCGCATCGCGCTCCGCCCGTGCTGCGGCCGCCGCCGCGGCGTTAGGTGCTCCGTTCAAGTCAATCATATCGTGATAACTTTTAAACTATTCGGCCAAATTACTTAGTGTGAAAGACAAAGTTTATCTACATTAAATACTTAATGCGAGAAATGTATTCATTTTGATAAGAGTTGGATAATTATATACTAAATGTGCATTGTAAAATAGTACCAAATTTAATTAGATTTATGGTTCACAATTTTGGTTGTACTGGCTTGCACATAAAAGGTAGATATATGCTGTCGCGGACTTTTATTTAGATCTACTTAAGATAAACAATCCTGCGGTACATCATCTTTATGTAACTCCATCGGTTTAGGCAGCGCACGCCAAGATAGCTCTCAGATGGAAGATTTTTTTCCGACTTAATTACACGTGTCGTTATATTATGACCAAAACTACATAAAATCATTATAAATTGTAGCCTATGTGTTATTGTGATGAATAACCTATATTACTGTAAAGTTTCATCCAAATCCGTTCAGTAGTTTTTTCATGTACGTTTGCCTGGCACGGCCCCACAGAATCTGCCTTTTAGGTGTTCACCAATGCAATGTACTCGCCTCTAGGAGTATATGTACCGGTTTCTTTTTCAATGTACCTCTGTACTTTTGAAGAAATTTGCAAAATAAGGGGGCCGTGCTGAAAACGTTTGGCTGGCACGGCCCTCTTTTTTTGCGTGTAACTTGAAAAACGTAAAGCGCATTAAAAAGTTTCTTAATCTCAAGAAATGTGCTCTGTTGACGCGTTATATGTACCGCAACGGATATTCTGAATTCGTAATAACAAAAAATATATAGATGTAGATAGGGGGCCGTGCTGAAAAATAAATAATTGAGGAAATCTCCAAAGAAGACAAATAACCTGAGCCAAAAACTATTAAAACATAATTAATGGGTGGCAAGTAACATATGTACCGCATTGGTTTCTCATAAAACTTGCTAAATTTGATAAATAAACCAATGTTAGTTAATTCAGCACGGCCCTCTTCATACGCCTATATCTTTTAAAATATGACATGTTTGCTTACAAAATTCGACTTCCTGAATCATCTAAAGAAGTTCATTCGTTCCAAATAAATTGCGATACTGCTGTATTGGTACTATAGAAGATAAATTGAATCGAAAATATCGTACATTACAACGAATGGGGTGACCATGAATCTACGTGAAAAAAAAAAGGATTAAGGAACTGCTGATATATTGAGTAAATCTATACTTAATATTTACGTACGTCTGAAGAAATACTATTTATTTGTTAAATTATGCACTTTTCTTATTACGTTCCTTAACTTTAAGATAGAACATATTGATTGGACAGGGATTCTTTTTTAATAAAATTACGGCATAAGTAAGTCCGTATCGATTTATTTTATTTTACCTAGTTGATGTTTTTAAGTAGGTCACCTCACTGTAAACTTAAAACCGACAGATGTCAAATGTGATCTATTAAATTGGCCCTACTATTTATATGGAACAATATAACGTGCCGACAAGAATCTAACACTGAATTTCCAAAACTGGTTTGAGAGATTGACCTAGCGCTTTTTCGACGCACGGTGGAAACTCCGCAAGTATGTAAATGAAATTAGTGGTTACCATCCACAGACCGACCTTAGTAAGCGTGGCTAAACCATTATAGTTTAAGCTATACTTACACTTCTCTCACTCATTCATAATACCTACTAATTATCATCCTTTTTATTAGTTTTATCTGTAATAAATCATTATTTTCGTATTTTTCAATGTTATGACACGTCACTGTCAGGTGCCTTTTTCTAAAATTTTCTCTCAGAGTTTCTTACTGGCTTAGTGTATGAAGGTTCATCATCATAATCATCATCATCGTCATTTCAACCGAAAAACGTCCACTGCTGGACATAGTTCTCCCCCAACTGTCGCCACATTGACCGGTCCCGTGCGACTCGCATCCAACGGATTCCCGCAACCTTCACCAAGTCATCAGTCCATTTAGCAGGAGGTCTTCCAACGTATCGTCTTTCGGTTCGCGGTCGCCACTCCAGAACTTTTCGGCCCCATCGGCCCGCCATTCGGCGTGTTTTTAGTTTTAATTGCTTTATTTTGCGATATTTGTAGGTCATGAAGGGGTGTAATAGCAGCTTGTCCCCATACTTGTATTAAGTAGTATAAGTGCGGTTTGATGAGTGTGTTATAAATTGTGTAGCGTAAATTGAATGGCACACATTTAGCGATATTTCGCAGAGCTCCAGTTAACGGTATCAATTTGTTTCTTATGTAGTCAATGTGTGGTCTGAATGTAAGTCTACTGTCCAAGATCAGGCCTAAGTATTTCTCATGGTTTGATCTTAAAAGCTGTTGGCCATCTACCACAAGAGGAGGAAAATTAGGAATCTTTTTGTTTTTAGGAGAAAATATTATGTATGCAGATTTGTTTACATTTATAGTTAGTAAGTTTCGCTTAAGTCACGTATTTAAGATATGAAGGTCTTGCTGTGCTTCAGCAATTACCTTAAGAATGGAGTTACCAAAATAAAAAAGACATGTGTCGTCTGCGTATAGTGAGATATGTCCCGCTAAACCAATGTTACTTATGTTATTTATATAAATTAAGAAAAGCAGTGTATTATTATATAATTGCATAGCACATTTGTGTGAGTTCTATGTACTGTAAAGCCACCTTTTACATTTAGTTATCTTTTTTTTCACTTGAATATGCCGAGAATGTCATGCAATGTATTGTAATATTAATATTATTGTAATGTAAGGTTCAGTCAATTTTGATTTGTTGGAAACGTTTCTATGTTTTATTAAACCTTTTATGCTATAAAGGGTGTAAAACACCTCTTAACGAATACGAAAGGCACTTGTTCTCCCCGTCATGCTGATCATTTTTTTGTTCTACACTATACCTGGGAACCTTCTAGTTACGGAGATATTGGGGGTCAAATTTGCAAGATTTTGACAAGTTTTTTTTTATATACCACTTTTTATCGCATGATTTTTACATTAAATATCTCTACGACCCCCGTACTATTTAATCCATCCATCCGCACAATGTTTTGAGTGTGTAACATTGAGTTATACCACAAAACATGATTTATAACCTCAAAAAAAAAAGGTTTCCCAGCAATATTTTTTGCGTAAAGTTACTTAGTTTGATATACAGAATGATTGGTTAACGGCTTTGTGATGAGGTGAAATACACCCTGTATAGTCTTTCTCTTTGAAATATTAAGTATAGATTTACTCAATATATCAGCAGTTCTTTAATCCTTTTTTTTTCACGTTGATTCATGGTCACCCCATTCGTTGTAATGTATGATATTTTCGATCCAATTTATCTTCTACAGTACTAATACAGCAGGATCGCAATTTATTTGGAACGAATGAACTTCTTTAGATGATTCAGGAAGTCGAATTTTGTAAGCAAACATGTCATATTTTAAAAGATATAGGCGTATGAAGAGGGCCGTGCTGAATTAACTAACATTGGTTTATTTATCAAATTTAGCAAGTTTTATGAGAAACCAATGCGGTACATATGTTACTTGCCACCCATTAATTATGTTTTAATAGTTTTTGGCTCAGGTTATTTGTCTTCTTTGGAGATTTCCTCAATTATTTATTTTTCAGCACGGCCCCCTATCTACATCTATATATTTTTTGTTATTACGAATTCAGAATATCCGTTGCGGTACATATAACGCGTCAACAGAGCACATTTCTTGAGATTAAGAAACTTTTTAATGCGCTTTACGTTTTTCAAGTTACACGCAAAAAAAGAGGGCCGTGCCAGCCAAACGTTTTCAGCACGGCCCCCTTATTTTGCAAATTTCTTCAAAAGAACAGAGGTACATTGAAAAAGAAACCGGTACATATACTCCTAGAGGCGAGTACATTGCATTGGTGAACACCTAAAAGGCAGATTCTGTGGGGCCGTGCCAGGCAAACGTACATGTTTTTTCGTGAAAGAGTAACAAACATACATCCATCCTCACAAACTTTCGCATTTATAATATTATAATTAATAATTAATTATTAATTAATTATAAGTAGGATTCTCGTGTCACAATTTTCGTTCTTATACTACTCCGAAACGGCTTGACCGGTTCTCATGAAATTTTGCGAGCATATTGAGTAGGTCTGAGAGTCGGCCAACATCTATTTTTCATCCCCCTAAATGTTTAGAGTAGTCCACCCCTTAATTTTTTTACAAAAATTTTAGTTTTTATTTTTTTATGATACAACATACAAAAATACATACAATCCTAAATTTTCACCTTTTTACGATCAACCCTTATTTTTTAATAGCCATTTTTTTCCGTTCGTTTTTCTCTCTTATGTGACGCAGACGAAATTGCGTGGGTCAACTAGTTATTATAAAAAATAATACAACTCTATTTAAATCGGTTATTGTTAGCCATTTCAAGGGTTAAGTGTTTTTCCACGGAACCGTAAGAGATACTTTTGTAAATTAAAAGTAGTAGTTAGATATTACATCAGATATTTGACAGTTAGTCCCGTCAAAATCAGTCCAGAGAAGATTAGCCGGAACAAACTGACTGACAGCCAAACTTTTTTTATACTATATGCCGATTTACTTTTATATTCCTTGAGTAAAAATCATTCATTATTTGTATTTTGAAATTAGGTACAGCTACTTCAAATTTATTTAATTGTATGAATTGTTAACGTTCACCAAGTTAGTCCGATGGGGTATTCCGAGTTAGCGAAGTGTGTCTGTGAATTATATATTATGTTCTTTCACAATAAAATTGTCAAACACGTTAGATTGTAAAATAACTAGAGAGATTGTAAACTCTCGAAATATTGTCAAACGAACATACTACTTACAATAAAACGCATTATTTTTCGTGAAATGCATACGAAGGTAGTCTCATAACTCACGCGGTGTGGAAGGAAGGAACGCCTTGCCCAATGGTACCACTCTCAAGAAAAGATAATGTACCATTCCTGGCCCCTATTTCCGAGTACAGGTTTAAAAGGAACCTAACCAAACTAACGGGGGGGTGCCCCTAGTTCTGATTATGGGGGCAGAGATACTTCCGTATGTTCAGTTGACAATATTTCGAGAGTTTACAATATCGCTAGAGAGATTACAATCTAACGTGTTTGACAATTTTACGGTGTCACATATAAACGATGCCTTATGTATTATTCAGCTGGTTGTCCAACTCCAACTTGAGGGATCTGTCTGTGACCCTGAAGCTTATAAGGCTTTTGAAGCTGCAGAGTTCTGGCCGAGGCATTCACTACCTCAGCTCTATGTGAATCAATAGAACAGTTAAGATGGTTCAACCTCAACTCAATCTAGGATTGGGAAGTAGATAGCTAGTTGATTAATCTCAGATTATTCTGATGAGATTACTACTAACATTGGTGAATATCGCTCTGAGAAATTGTAGTTTGCGTAAAGCTTGGGACAGAACTAACTTCAATTACGCAATCAACGCAGTTGTGTAAATGATTTCTTTTTTTCTCTTTGCTATGCTCTACCGGTCTTCTTCTTCGTCGTGTAGATGACGTCCCCTGTTTTTTTTTATTAAACTATTTTCTACCAGTACCTTGCCACCTCGACAGCGTTGGTGGTGGCCTCGGACAGGTTCCCCAAAGTGCAGGTGGAACCACTCATAGTGCAGGACAGAAGGTGAGCCATAGTTTGCGTTGAGGTACATGTCACACTGGCTTCATCGGAATACCCCCACCAATGTGTGCAAAGTGTTTATTATTTTTATTATGTGCGCTAAACAAGCAGTTCAGTTCTGGACAGACGCAATTTAGATTGCAATAGACCTGCTAAGAAGAAGATGAACCTGATATGTCCGACAAAGATCGGAAGTCATCAAATTACCCCTCCCGCTCTGGGCGGAGCGGAAGGTAGTGTCAGACATTTAATCATAGAATCCCATGTTTCTTCTTAGTTAGCCCTTCATGTTCCGGGGCCACGGTATCTCTTTCGAACAGTCCCTCCACCCCGGCAGGCTTCGGCCTTGTTTGCCGACATCTGAAGGCGCGCGTGCAACACGACCGTGCAGTCGACACGGCTGGGCAAGGGCCTCACTTCTTCATTCTCTTTCTAAGTCTGTGGCAAAGTCTTTAACGTCATACTTATCGATGACTTTAGAGACTGCTTTAAAAGGACATGTGATTATACCCGTCTTTTTCCAGTGGTGTTAGAAATAAATTACAGAACTCCACCGATCTTTACAAACCCCTTTAGAATCGCCCACGTCTATACCCAAACCTCATACCTACCTGAAGAACATCAACAAAACTTAAAGGTTAAAGTCTTCAAACAAGTTTAAATCTACGCATGTTTTTTACCTCAGTCAATAGCTTTTGTGAATGATACACGTGTTCACTTAAATCAAAGTAGGAATCCGCGCTTACCTCATCGGATTCGATACAATGTAGCCGCTCCACGTGGACCGCGTTTTGTCACGCGTCAGCAAATACCAATAAAAGCCTGATTCATTTCTTTTTTTTTACCTTGGTTTCTAAGCAACGCAATATCTGGTTTAATAAGTGTACCTCGAATGTCACAGTACAGTGTACACAATTTTTTGTAACTCACAGTTAGTGTAAATAAAAGGCAAAGATATGAAAGAGCGGAGTCTTCTAATACAGGCACCGTTTTGCTTAAAGCTCCAAACACGTTTAAATGTACTGATTATGCTAATTGTGTGTGCTAAATTAACTATTTTGTATTTCATTTTTTTCCATTCAGAACATTGGAAAACAATATGTAATTCGAATTCAGGAGTTGACGAGAGTACCTACCTAATGACCTGGTGGCATAGGAAAAGATAAGAAGAGAAACCTAAAAATATGGGGACAGACCGTAGCCCATTGCCCAGCCAGATTAAACCAGATGTTCAGAGGGAAACATTCAGAATTTGCGAAACAAACCATTGTCATTTTACCTTTTCACCATTCTTGTTAAGTTAACAGCATACATGTGTTTTATTAGTTATATCCTTTGGCAAGTCGTCAACAATTTGCATCACATTGTACGTCGCTACCACGAATACGATGGTTGTAACTTTGTAAGGAGCATTTAGTTACAATTTCGAATACGGAGCTAAATAGGCTTCCACCGGCTTCATTTGCATAATATCGCCGTCTGCCATTGGCACGGTCTTCCATGTTTGTATTAAATTAGCATTACAATTAGCGAACAAAATCCATTTAGGTAAGGCATTGTTAATTAAATGTATTACATACTATCTTTTTATTCAATTTTGCGTATTTGCGTAATTCTGTGCGGGACAACGAAAAATAGTGCAGAGTGTTACGAGTAGATACTGATAGGACAGCACATAATGTGATGGTGATACATTATAAGTTTTATTATGTATGTTTTTGTTGATTTTATATTTTTATACGTAGTTCGTGATATATGTATGTATAGATCTCATAATTACATAGTTTTATATAAGTTGACATAGAAAAAGTTAACTAAAAACGTAAATATTGTTACGCGGTTCCCACTACGGTAAAGTTTCGCAGTACTTAATGTAATGTGCACAATGTGTTCGTGCCTTTTTGTCTTGTTTTCATTGGATTTTAGTTTCCCCGCATTTTTTAAAGTTCTAATTAGATTCTGATTGGCCAATCGCTTAACAATGTTTGTATAAAAGACGAGCCATTTTGGTGGTACGACACACGAACACCCTATCCGTGCCGGAGTCCCTCAGGGCTCCGTAATCTCCCCTCTGGCTTTCACGCTGTATACCAGCGACATCCCTAAGAACAGTCGTCAGCCAGTCAGTCTCAGGAACACTCTCCTAATAAAGACGAAATAGAAGAAAGAAGCATCTAGTGGTTTCATTCTCCACCAACCCACCCCCCACACCACACACCGCACACCTTAAGTAAATCAATGTATGTGAAAGTTTTGTTGTTTCATCAAACGTGCGATTACGCGCAAGCACCTGATTTTAAAAAAAGAGTTGGTCTAAAGCCGGGCTTTTGGAGTTGTATGATAGATCTGCCACTGTTACAACATACTCGTAGCATTGGCATTGGTGTCGAGATTTATTTTGTATCGATCTATGTATCGAATCGGTTAGATACCGTCGTCTTCCCCCATTTTGCAGAAAAACAGCAGATTCAATCAGCAATTCGTAACATTTTATTCAATTTCGCCCAATGACGCGCGAACTGCAGAAAAATCCCGGGTATGGATTTTTTCTATAAAATGACTTATTTCGATCAGGAAATAAAGCCTCCTTGTAGGTATGTCCTAAAACAGGTTTAATATGTCACATATTGTCGTAAGCATAAAAAGATAAAAGTCCACAATGCTTTATCCTGTTTGGGTTCGGAGCAGCAAAGCTTATTTTTCGGTACTTTCCATCTACGTCAAAAATGCCTAACTCAGACCGCAACCGCACCGTCCGGGGAGACGGTTTGGTTATGTGAGGCTTGCACCCCTAAAAACACCGCCGTGAGCCTACTTTCGCCTCTGTGGATGAACCTGTGCTATCATCTTTCACGCAATCTAAACGTCATTCAAGAGCCAAGATAACCTACAGCGCTGCACAAAGTAGGCTAAATGGTCTGACCCAGGCACATAACATAAATTAATTATATGGCCATATGGCCAGGGTCATTGTTAAACAACAAAGGAGGAACACAACAAAGTCTAGCCACAAGAACTGCAGGTGGTCCTCTTTGAATAGAAATAGAATTTTCCCTTAGATCTGAAATAATGAGATTGTTGAGGCAAGATCTTGTATTACCTTATCAGAATATTTATATATATATAAATAAACTTGCAGGATTCGTGATATTGAGTGTAGATGTTGCTTATTGGTTTTTTCGGTCTCTTTCCTTTTTTGAATACATCATGCATGGTTAGTGATTGTCAGAATCAAAAAATATCCTTTTGGAAAGGCACTCGTTTTAAAAATATTGTTTTCCTCTAGGAGTTAATTCTTGATGGGAAACTTAATCTAATAAAAGCTGCAGTGCGTCAGAGGCGCCATTCTATTCGGTTATTAAAAATGACGGCTTTCCATACAAACCGTCATCCCACCTTCAACCCCTTTAGGGGGTGAATTCTTGACAGTTCTGTAAAAAAACTCAAGTGTAAAATAATCATGCTGTTGAGGCTGTGCACTGCCAACCAGTGAATGTTACATTTTAAAACACACTGACAGCAGACAACTAGACGGGGTCAAGACCAAGGAAACCATGGTAGGACGCTTTGGAAGGCTTCCTCGTAATTTGTCGAAAAGTCGCACACTCAAGATAAGTGGAAGGAACGGGGAGAGGCTTTTGCCCAAGAGAAGGACATTACAAACTAACAAAAAAAATAAAAACATACTTGTATCCGGGGCAAGTTTCACTAAGCATTCATAATATAAGCGCATGTCAAACAATTTAATCATGAAGAAACACACGATTATGAAACACAAATCAATTATCGATAATGGTGACTAATTAATTAAAAGCGAGCCAATCATCAATATCCATAATAATTATACAGGAGCACATAGCACATTCAACGATTTAACTTATAATAATGTATTCATTTTAAATAACAAACTCCGTTTAGTCGGTTGGCAAGTATTATATTTATTACAGTTGCTTCATAATAATATTGATATAAGAGGTATGTAGCCGATATACTACAAATTCTATATAACGGTAGTGATCATTCATTGCATAGGAAAATTACTAAGCAGATACATAATATAAGTAGATATGTGATCTATAATATCAAACCACCACATTACAAATGTTTTATTAACATAACATAATAATTATCTTACATAATTATGCAGTTATATTAAGGGGGTTATCACATTTTTTATTGTATGTGTGTGTGTGTGTATTTAAGTGTTTTAAGAGTAACACTCTAATGCAAGAAAAAAATTGATATTTATTATGAGCACGGAGAAATTAATAATTTTAAACTTATATTTTTATATACTTTTTTTTTGTAGCCATAGCCATAATCACACATCTAAAAGATGAAGATGTAACATCAATTCAGTTTAGTTTATCAATACTATCATTCTCATGATTCTCCAGTCCATATTCCAATTTCTTTGTGGTCGTCGCAGCAGCTCTTCTTCTTTCATACTATTAATCGTTTTCTCATCAGACACCTCCTTTCATGTCATATCATACTGATGCATAAAGTGCACAGCAGTGGCGAAGGTAGCATACAACTCGATTCCTTCCGGATTAACTTTGAAAAATGCCACAGTCACAGTTAGTATTCTCTATACAAATAAATTATCACGTTAAAGATAATAGGGTAGATGACAAAATAAAACTAATAAGTTAGATTTTCAAAAAATGTTTGACCCGTATATTTTCTTTTGTTACGTAAACCAAAATTGACGAAGATACGACGCTTTTAAAATTCTCTACGTCACGCCTAGGTATAATTTTTAGCTAGTTCTGACGTCACGAGCCCCCACACCCGAGTTTTGATGCGTAATATCTTTGTCAATATTCATTGATTTACAAAAACAAAAAATACGTGTCCATTATTTTCCAATACTCTAAATGACGGACTAAATAGATTTGTATTTTTTATATACTGTTGTCATGCCTATTATGTACTCCGGCTTACCTTTTACAAAAATTGACCCTTCAAGCATAGAACTCTTCAGTATAGGTAATCTTATGAACCCTTCAGTTCAAACATCAGAATCCAATTTCCTTCTGCGCACTGCACTCTTCCACCTTTATTAACTTAAGAAGTTTATCTTTCAAGACAGGACTTGAACAAATATTACGTGACTCTGCAAATTGCTTTGAAATACCAAACACAGTTGCTGTTTTGTTGTTTAGCATAGATTTGACGTTATTTTATAATAAATGGAATATGTGTGACCAATTAAGCAAGTTTTTGGTGTTCCCCCAAAAGGGTAATTCTAATTACCTACTAAAAAAAATACTGAATCGGAGCCGAATCCTCGGCCGGCAACATTAAACACACCTCTTCTTTTTTCAACAATTTACAAGATTGTGTGCAAGGAAGAACTAAGGTTCTTTCACAAACTTTTAAAGCAATGTGTGACCTTTGATCGTAAGACAAAACTAAACACTTACTAGGTTTATAGACGTATAAGTAATGTAAATAAAACTGAATTCGAGCGCGAAAACTTTTTAATAGAAAAGTTTTGTATACTGAAGCATATAACATCAAAAGTAATAAAGGTACCTATATTTTGAAAAACAATTTTAATAAGTTCGTTTGAAAGATTTTTTAAGTCAAGTCGATTAAAAATGACCATCGCCCACATCTTTTTTACGAAACTACTGAGCCCAAAAGACACGTCGTTTTAAAATTAGTTTAGTTTAGTTTAGTTCATGACAGCCTTTTTTTGACATACCTACCTATTAAAAAGTCATAAAAATGTAAACGACCATCTTATGTAATTTTCAAAATTAATCGCTACACGAGTATCAACAGCACACGTGTTAACTGTAAACTAAGCCACAGTTTGTTTACAATTGATAATGAACCCATTGACATAAAATATTATCACTCACAAGTAGGTATCAACCAGGAACTGATTGCGAACGTAATTTACGAACCCAATGTTTGTTATGAACTTGACGATCGCCAAAACAAACTAGGTATTCATTCCATTAAGTCCGTTGTATTGTTTTTATCTAAACGATTTGATTGCTTTGGCGTAGGCGCAAGATATTTTAAAGCGCCTTATCTTTGGTCATTTAATTCTCGCTATCGGACTCGAATGATCGTTGGGGACTGTCGCATGTCGGTTTTAAAGATGAAGACTCTCGAGGACAAAACTATTTAATGTAATAATAATATGGTTATAATAAAATATTTCTTGATAAGGAAGTAACAAGGGGCGCGGCGTAGGTGGTGTAACGATATGTGGCCTAAAATGGTCACTTTAGCAGAATCATAATAGGATAATACTTGTAATAGGTACACTTACAATCCGTATCCGTAAATTGGTCACAAGGTGATAATTGATAATATTAACTGCCTGTGACCATTTTATAACGGGCTGGTGTAGGTACTTAAGCCACTCCACGTCAAAGCGCGTAATTTGCGTAGGTATGGGCTATAATCCACCACGCGGGCCCAGTGCAGGTTGGTAGATGAAAGATGTCTTCGAATTTTTGGTTCTAGGACATGCCGATTCCCTCACGATGTTTTCCTTCACCGTTTTACCATAATAACCATTTGTCGTTTTGTTGTTATGCGGCCATTTTAGGCCCCCTGACCTGACCAGACCTTATCTTGTTTGCAGAAAAAACCTGACCAGAAATCGCACAGGATATCTCTATTCCGTGCGATTTCTGGCCAGGCCTCTCGGTTTAGAAGGAAAACGGGGAGGCCATTGCCCAGGATTGAGCCACAACAAAAAATATACATTTATACAGTAGGTATTGAAAACCTATCAATACTTTGTATCAAGTTACAGATTGATACGAAGTATTGGAAAGACTAAAAGAAATATCTTAGCAAAAAACCTTCTGGAACAGTATCAAGGCCGTCAGCAATTGCTGTCAATGCGACGTCATTTGATCAAGGCTCGTTGATTTTAATCTCACGGATCGATTTACAAGATTAAACATTGCAGAGATTACACATGACTTTTCTTAACGCTAAGCTGCAAAGAATCTTCCTGCTACTATCAAGAGATATAAGGTACTTACGGAATGCGTTTTTTCATGAATAGATTCAACACAAATATTTTTGAGTAACGATATCCATTTAGGGCCAATTTCACCAAAGTAACTGAACGCGATCAGGACATCTAAACCGCGTTCAAGAGATGCCAATGTTCGGTAATGTTGGGAAACTTTGACGCTGAAATCTCTTCAACGTGGTTTCATAACATATCTTTAAGTGAATCTCGCCCTTAGTAATTTGTAGAAAACTTTAGCTTGAAAATTTGTTTTGTTTGCCTATTTGGGGGCCCCACTGCTGGGCAACATCTGGCCATGTTCGCCGACGTCACTTTAAACTCTAAAAAGGAACAAACAATACCGTAACGACGGTAAAAAGGGCAAGCTGTTCCAGCATTGTATGTACTTGAAACTCTTGAAGTGCCTTCGTTACGTACAATTGTAGAACTAGAAACTTTGCATCCTTGAGTTGCAAAATGTGGACTCCAATAATGTCCGGGTTTCTTAAAACGGTGTAGAAGCGGAATAGTCAGTGTACTAATGTTTTGTATATAATGTACAGGCTGGGTTTTCCCATAACATAACCTTGAGTAAGCCTGCCTGAGTTTAAAGTCCGTTTAAGATTGATTTTAGCCCCAATTATCACTAGTAGAATCCTTTCAATGAAAATATATCGATTGTATAGAATCAGTAGGCTATCAAAAAATATTGGAAGAATTTGGCTGAAAGAACACCGAGCTTTGAGTTATAATCAATTTGGCGAAATGAAATTCACCAAAACTTCTTTTTATTTACAATTCCGTCTCTGTTTTGATTTCCAATATTTTTTCATGATAACACAATTTTTATTGTACACTCAATCGTTACGATAGTGATTTCCTCGACATTTATTTGATACCCTCAATTATACTAAGATATAATTATGATAAAGAACAATACCACCAATTGTTATGAGATAGGCCACTATTACCACATTCATATTTTTAATATTCAGAACAAAGTACGTCGTTGTATTCTTCATAGTCAGAACCGAAGACTTCTCTCTGCTTACAAGACTAGCCTATTCTTGATAGGCTAGTTTCCACCATCAATAAATTGCAAATTTATTTTGTCCGTCAGTTAGAGTATTGGTAAATAATGGACACGTATTTTTAGTTTTTGTAAACTCACAAATATTGATAAAGATACAACGCATCAAAACTCGGGAGTGGGGGCTCGTGACGTCAGTTCTCACTAAAAATCATACCAAACAGTGACGTATTGAGAATTTTAAAAAGGGTCGTATCTTCGTCAATTTTGGTTTATGTAACAAAAGAAAAAATACGCGTGAAATATTTTTTGATAATCTAAGTGACGGACTAATTAGATTTTTTCAGTTAACAAGCCTATTCATGCGGTATCAACAATGAAGAAACCCAACTACTGAAAATCACGCTCTAATTGAATGGGTTTAAAAAGTAAAATCGACTTCTCCTATTGTTAAAGTCGGTTAAAATACAGGTGTAAACCACCTCATCACAAAGCCGTTAACCAAGCATTCTGTACATAAAAAAAGATTGCTGGGAAACGACTTTTTTTTGAGGTTATAAATCATGTTTTGTGGTAGAACTCAATGTAACGCACTTAAAACATTGTGCTGATTGATGGATTGAATAGTACGGGGGTCGTGGAGGTAAATGTTAAAATCTTACAAAGAAAAAACTAGTAAAAAGTCAAAAAGATGTAACTTTGACCCCCCATATCTCCGTAACTGGAAGGTTCCCAGGTATGGTGTAGAAAGAAAAAAATGCTCGCAATGATGGGGTGAACAAATGCCTTTCGGCTTCGTGAAGAGGTGTTTTACAGTCTTTATAGCCTATGTTACCCGGGCTATAATAACAAATCGATTGACACCTTATTCATAAAAATCGGATGAATAGTTTAGGTTTTACGGAGGAACATACGTAAATACAAACATACCATAGACTGCTAAAATCATAATCCTTCCTTCTTTTGGCTTCGCCGTAGTGAGGCATAGGGATAAATAAGCCCAGGCAGCAAATCTCCCATTCAATCCTACCTACATAATATTAAACGTACACGTACATGGTAGTCGGTACCCTAACCACAAAGGATTTAGCAGAAACAGCACACCACCTGCTTCAAACTACGTGGATTTATGTTTTCCACGGAGTGGGTTGGCAGGTGGGGCGGCCCGTAGTTCCACGGAGCGTACCCCTTTGCTTCATTGATCCCTCCACAATGGGCGTTCTCATTCATGACCACTAGATGCGAGTTGTGAAACAGGCCACCTATATTGAACTATTTCTGAGAGTCAGGGCCAGTTTCACCGGTTGCGGATAAAGTGTCGGTTAGCCTATTAGGAACTTATCTGCCAGATAAACTAACACTTTTGGTTTCACAGGTGTCGGATAGCGATATCTGGTAGATAAAGTATTAGTTATAACCAGCCTTTAAGTGGTATATAATATTAACTATCAGATAACAGACTAAACCAACACTTTATCCGAAACCGGTGAAACTGGTCCTCAGTGTTCCAATTGCAATAATAGTATATTTTGATACAAGTGGAGAAAGTCTGTTATTGTGTTCGAGGCCGAAATAACACACGAGCCATAGGCGAGGGTGTTTTTGAGCCGAGAAATGCAATAACAAATGTCCACGTGTATCAAACGACGTTTTTCAATACATTTTTGAAGAAATAAAATAATATAATGAAAAATATTTTTGTCATGACGTATCGACGAACGAAACAATGATTTTCATTTTGGCCGCGCTTTGCTTTCGCGCCAAGTTAAAGAAGACCCAAAGGTATGAAGCCGCTATACAGCCTAATATAAAATTGTATTTTTTTAATATTTTTGAATCTAGATCTCAAATAAAAATGCCGCTTTAGCCGAATCATATTATGGTAATAATAATAATCACGTTCAAATTCTTAAAATGGTCACGGACGCAGCTAACATCATGAATTGTCAATTTGCGACCATTTTACGAAATATAACGTAATTCATTATTATTATCCTATTAAGATTCTGCTAAAGCGGCCATTTATTACTCCTGGTGTAGACGTTATGCTAGGTATGAATTATTTTAATTAATCTTATCTGTACGACAATTCTTTTCAAGTTCCTAATCAAAATCATCATAATTTCAGCCTGGAATTACTGACTGCTGTGTATAAGCTTCCCTTTTCTTCATCCAAAAACACAAAAACAACATTAATACAAAAGTCATTTTTCATATCAAAGAACATATTGGTTGGACTCCAGTGATAGATTTATTTACCCAAACAAAATATGGATTTGAGTAGTTTCTTATAACAATAATAACACTATAATCATGAATGCGCGCGCAAATCCAAATGTTTTGGCGATTATAATCAGTATGGGAGGCATAAAAGATAAGCATGATTATGATTACTTGCATGTGTACAACGAGTTTATAATCCCCGACGGCATGCCTTTTACATAATATAACGATAATTAATTACCAATTGATGAGTAATTCATTACGTAAGGAAGCATCATAGAAAATTCCACATTTTTCCTTGATTATGAGCGCGGAACGAATGAAAGCGATATGTTGATAAAATAATTGCGTTATTGATCCTAGGCGTTTTTTAACTTAGAAAATAATATAATATTCAGAAATTAATATCACGTTCTTCAATTCAAAATGTAGGTAGATGGTCCCCAGAGGGTTATGTAAATAAAACCGAAGATTTCGATTCAAAACACATCGCATTAAACCTTTTATAATGTAGATTTAGGGAAAAGACCATAATGGAAAAATATCAAATAACCTCGGCCGGGTTACTGGCCCAACTACATATTTGAGACCTACATAATGTAATAAAGAACGGTCCAAAACCTGTCTCATGCAAAACTTTTAGATACAATATTTTGAAAGTATTTTCAGGCAAAGTTACCTACGTTGGAAACCTAGATTATGGTGAGCTAAAAGGAATAGCCGATACGATACGGCTTTGAATTGTTATGCTTTGATCTAAATGTAAATGTTCTGCAATAAGCAATAGACAGCCAAAGCTTGCAGAAATCGTGACGTGAGTAGACTTAGGTCCATGTTCACCAAAAAGATGACAGACGTTTATATAAAAACAGCTGTTTAAAACACATTTTTGTATTGGAACATGTCACATTGACAGCTGTTTTTAGATAATCAGGCTGTTGTCTTCTCGGTGAACATGGACATTAGTAGTATTAGATCATCGTGCAATTAGGTCTAGAATCTTAGCCGGTGGACAAAAATCTCAATCAATAGATGAGACTTAAATGGACTTTTACAATGGAAATTGTTAAACGTTGCTCACATGGCAAGGCTAGTGGATTATTTGGCTAAAAGATTTAGTATTGAGATAACAGCTCGTAGGGATGATTGGGATGACCCCAAAGTTGGGAAAAGGTCAGATAAATAGGCAAATCTATTTAGTCCGTCAGTTGGAGTATTGGAAAATATTGAACACGTATTCTTTTATTTTTGTAAATCAATGAATTTGACAAAGATAAAACGCACCAAAACTCGGGAGTGGGGGCTCGTGACGTCAGAACTCGCTAGAATTATATCAAGGCGTGACGTATTGAGAATTTTAAAAGCATCGTATCTTCGTCAATTTTGGTTTATGTAACAAAAGAAAAATACGGGTTAAATATTTGGTTATAATTTAAGTGACGGACTAATTATTATTTTTTGACGTCAACCCTATTTTGATATTGTTACTCTGACCATTTTTACAATGTTCCTGTGGTTTTTCTTAACGATGTATCTTTCGATGTCTAACGGCAACCAGCCAACGAAACAGGTTTGATTTGTTATCGTCCGTTCACCTGTTGTGGTTGAATACTGTGAACGTACCTACATAGCAAAAAAAAATAAGATTCGGTCTCTTATTTACTCAGGATTAACCGAACTACAAAAACGTTGCAGTTAAATCGTAGAATATTTAAAATTTTGCCCTCATCATCGGCAATGAAAATGAAATGAAAATCCAGCAGAGATAACTGTAGTAGTAGTAAAGAACACATGATGTGCAAGCCGACCCGAAGTAAATTGTGATAACGGCCAGAAGATGATGATCATAACATCACCTCCAAATATATGTTCATCATCAACCACACCCTGAATTCATCCACTGCTGAACATATATATCATATATCGCCAATGATACTTACTGAAACTGGGGCCTAATTCTGCTATTTTAATAAATTCGTCACTCCAACACGATTCCATTCTCATCCCATTGTCATTTTGCTTAAAGTTCGTAATCTGCTATAGTCACCATGGTCGGTCAATGGTCTCGTAATAAAATTGTGTTTTAATGGCATTGTCGTATTGTCATTAGTATAAACCCTTAGTACAAATGATTTTGGAAATCTACTACTAAATGCGAACATTTATTCATGCCAGATTTCATGTACGAGATTATCATTCTAAGACATTTCTTTCAATGAAGTGTCAGTGGTTTACCATTAAATCTCATAATGACGCCATTGTGACAGTAGAATTAACAAACTTGTCAAAATTTTACAGAACTTGACCATTATGAAACCAATGATCGACTACTCTGACACTATTGTAACAGCAGAATCGAGGCCCAGAGCGTGATCAGCCGAACCGCGTTCAATAGACATAGTAAAGACACTGCTAGCTCGTTGATCTTGAACTCGATTAAAATATGCTTTTGATCGCGCGGATGGACAGTACAAAGGATGATATGGTTAAGAATGAGGTGACTGATAAGATGACGAGTAATAAAGAAGTATGCGAGAAGAAGACTTGTTGCGCGACCCCAAATAAATTGGGATAGGAGCAAGGGACTGGGGAATTATGGTGACCGCGTTACTCCACCTTTAACCTAAACCATCAAACACATTAAGAACAGATACACATTAAACAAGGGTAAGTCCCCATAACCGATACTGTCGTAAGTACCTTAAGTAACAAAAGACGTTTTATTATCTAAGCAAGGCGCTGGCAGCCATTAAGAGGACCATAACTAGGTAAGGGGTACTATGGACTATTTGTAGAAGGTTATTGACGTGGCGATCGATGGATTTACTGTCCCTTGAAAAGCAGTTCTTGTTCTATTGTGGGATTATGTCCGGGTTCTGTGCTGGTATTAGGTACAGCTAGTAGAGCAAGGATAAGGGCAAGGGAATCGTGATAGTAGAGCTTTTGCCTGCGACCTTCATACCTGTGATTTTTTTTTATAAAGATATTACTCAATACTCAAACTTTATTTGCATTCCACAATGTGTACTTATACTTACATTACTTCCCCATTAGAGGAGTAAGTATAGAAGAAAAAGACATGCTGCGCTGACCCGAAATGAATTGGGATAAGGGCAAGAGAACGATGTCAATGTTGTTGTTGTTGTTTGTTGTTGTTGTTGTTTGTTGTTGATGTTGTTGTTGTTGTTGTTGTTTGTTGTTGATGTTGTTGTCGGTGTTGTTCTATTTGAAATTTTGAATAGGATCTTGTTAACAATGTCAAGGGTTTTTTTTTTGCACAGGACCCTTAATATAAAAGTAGCATACGTCACTCCCTTATAACATCATTACACCAGCTACCTTCAAGTAATAGTCCGAAGAGATTAGCCTTAACAAACAGAGACAGAAAAGAAGAAAAAAAAAGAAGTTTAAGAATTTACAAACAGACACTTCAATTTCATTTATTTGTTAGATCTATAGAATAATGTCTCGATTCTTTCGGCGTCTTCGTCCAATTTGTAATACCTTACCTTACCTTCCTTCCTTACCTTCGTTTTGTGATACCTTAACAAATTGGACGAATATAACAATCGGGAATAGTAGTGTACGAATGTTTGAAATCGGATGAGGGTTTGAAGATTACCTCTTTCATCGAAACTTGAAGTTTTAATACTATTAATAGAGTTACATAACAGCCGTACAGTTATAGACAACCGTCATTTGATATTTCAAAGCAGGGTCTGTAAATGGCCCTCGTACTTGATAGACCCGGCAGTGTGATAAAACAGTCATCATTGTGGCTCAGAAATTGGTTTCAGTTAATCCTATTCAGGGATCGGACGTTCACCTAGCGAAGAACTCTTTCCAATCCGAATATAAGTGTAGAAAACCACTCAGGATCATATTGTGTAGTAAAAGGAATATGTCCTTACATGTCAAAAACTACGGCTTTTTAATAGTTGGAAGTCTACTGACCTGGGGCCCCCTGGGGGACTAAAATGGCCGCTTTAGCAGAATCGTAAATAAATCACGTTAAAAAACCAAAAATCTTAAAGTGGTCTTTGTAATTGTAACCATTACCATAAAGTCCATTTTAAGAATCTTAATTATTTGTTCAATAAAATGAATCACGAAAATTAAAAATTCTTAAAATGAACTTTGTGGTAATAGTTACAAAGATAATTTTAGGATTTTTTTTTAACGTGTTTCATTTACGAGTCTGCTAAAGCGGCCATTTTAGACCCCCAGGTCAGTAGACTTCTCTTATTATTTGTTTTCTATAACAGAGCCAGTTGTGCCAAAACATATTTCTATCAATGATCCTATCACGTTAACTCCGAATATCCACAAAGTTTATTTTGGCTCGTATCCAACATCAAATTCTTGAACAATCATGCATATTGCATACCATTTGTAAGGATTCTCCTGTTATTTTAACAAGCAGATATTTTAATTTCTATCAAAGTTCGACGACCTACTGTATAATAATGAAGCGATATCCTTTGAATTTTTAATCACATCAGAAAAGGCTGACGTAACCGTCTCATCGATTGTGAAATCGATTTTTAACGAGTGCAATTGATCAAAGACGCCAAATGTAAGATTTCGTGGATTTCACAAAGAGTTCGAGATGACTAGGTAGTATGAGAGAGACTCCAAACCAATACCTATATCCGGTTTCTGAATTAAGTGATTACTTTTCAAACTCTTCATAACTATTAAAATATTAATTACGAGTGGCTCCACTACAATGAAGGATCGATTAGTTCAAATCTGAAATTGGCAGTTAGACAAGCCTTTGCCAAACTGAATGCCAAACAGATCAAGCCTTACCATATAATTTGAGGCAATAAATAACAACAAATAAAGCTGCAAGTGGAGGAGTTCCGTTGGATCTGTGGGCTGATGGGCAAAAAAGTTTAGGAATTAATCTAGTTAGAGCTAATTTGATCTAGAAGTTTCTGCCCAAAACTCCATTATTATTATAACTTAGGTGTGTACTTGACTATGTTTAACCAGATGTATTTATGAGGACGGAGCAAAAAGAGTATGCAAGAAAGAAACAGGGAGCAGGTTTCTACTTTACTTGAAAAAAGTGTGAGTTTATGTATGTAAGCATTATTACAACATAGAATAATAACAATTTAATCAAATACTACAGCTAAAAAAATATTGATAGTGCAACACGTGTCGATTAAAAAGGAAATGACCTCGTAAACAAGCCAACGTAATATTTTGATCTGCAACTTTATGACCAGTTATTAGTCATGCTCGACACAGTGTTAATTTGTTTTCCTTCACACAATTCATCACGTTATCTCTTATGATAAGTTGTGCGTAGAAAATGGCAACATTGCAAAACCACGGTTCGTGTACATCGTGGTGAAATACACGGATCTACCAATCCATCAATAAATCAGAAAATTGCCGTTCACTGTTGGAGAAATATGAACCTATGAGGCTCAATCTGCACTCACAGGTTCCGTATCTCTCTGCCTTCCGTGTCGTCTCTTTGCGGTTGTTGGGGAATCTAGCTGCATCAATCAATATTGTGAAACTCTCTTGAAGATGAAAGCTAACGAGATTGGTCGAGTGTAATGAAATTTAGGTTCACGATTCCGGGTACAAATTGGACGGAAACTGCATTAAATATGGGGATGGCAACATGACTATATCATACATAAACCCAGCTTGTGTCGCCAATAGATACTCCAAAAATATGAATATGTTCGTAGTTTCGTACACGTGCAGACGACTAGAAATAGTTGCGTGCTCCTTTGCATTACAAATGCCAATTTGGCAAGCAAAATCTATGGAACGAAACCGAATAAGCGTTATTACCGCCAATGTTGATTTTTAATTAGGTGTTTTTTTAAGAGGCCGTAATAGAATTTTGATGTTGAATTAAGTCGGCATTTGAAGTCATGGGAACAAAAAAAATCGCAACGTTTTATGCAACAATACTTATGACATTAAATAAACGCAGAGGCAACAAACGTACAATGAATGCTTAAAATTAGAAACGTTATAATTTAAGTAGATACTATCGAACATTTAGAAAATAATGGAAACCTGTCAGCAAGACACTAAGGTGTGAGAACATGCTAATCGCATTACATAGTCCGTAAGTAGAAAGACTAGTTCCAGACATAATAGACCTTGATCGTGAACTCAGTCCAGGAGGATAAGGTTACTTTTATATAATCATACTACAGATAAAACCTGTTCAGTTTTGAAGCTAGTATGGTGACGTGTGTTGGACGTGGCTCAAAAGGCTGCCCAACTGAAATAGGACTGGACAGGACATGTCTGTCGCATGCCGAACGAACTGTGGGCCCGTAAGGCTCAGGAATGCCCTGAAACAGCGACACGGGGTCGCGGTAGACCACGAAGGAGATGGCGGGACGAACTGGATGTCTTCCTTGAGAATTGGAAAGAAATAGCACATAATCGTGATCGTTGGAACGAAGCGAACTGTTGCAAAGGGGCAGGATCGCGAACTGGCCAGCATCTGGGCTATTGTCGGTTTATGTAGGACAGCCGTTGCATTAATTTACGAGTTTATAGTTTGCCACAGAACAATATTATAGTTGAACTGGAACATTAACATAGTGCATGTAAATCCATAGTGGAATGCTGGCAATACGATGAACACAGAAATAATGTTTCAACCTTTGCTACCATGACAGAAACAACGCATCACCAACGATTTTTCATTATTGTTTACATCAACAGTTTGATTGTATCCCTCTTCTGATGTTCAATATTGTCTATTCAATGGAAAATTTCATCCAACCTTGAGTATAACGGGCGAGGATTCAGAGATTACTACAAATTGTTCGGACGGCGCGGAGTCGAAAAGCAATCAAGGAAGTGGCTGAGGACGTAATGAGGGTGCTTCGGGTTTCTAAGCCCTATGAACTGAGCCTTCACTTACTGTCAATAATCGAGATTCGTGATTAAAATACTTGCTTTGTTTTACGATGGAATTAATTCGAGCTTCTTTCCTCGAGATTGTTTTCTTTTGCGAAGTACGCGAAAGTCGTAGGAGTCGGCGTGTTTCCCATATAATTTAAATATTGTATGAATAATGTTATCATGGCTGATATCGCAACTGATTTAATCGAGGTTCTGGATTGCGTTTACCAACCTACTTGTTACTGCTTCAGCTGCTTTCTTCACGAAAACTCGATTCCGTGCAATTATTGCATCCACCCAGTTGATATTATGACTACCAGTGTCTGTCTTCATGAGTTTCTTTCTTATTTCGCTTTGATTTTCTGTTCTCTCTCTGCTGTTGAAGCTTAGTAGTGTCACAAATACAGTAAAGACAGTCATTCTACTAACCCACAACCAACAGGTATATCTTTGCTCCAAAATGATTCCCATTAGACTAACGATTACACAACTAATTTCCAACACTTCGGTTCGTGTAATTTCTACGCGGCGAGGCAGTGAGCATTATCTTAATCGATTTCCTTCAGTCGCCCCTTTCAACTGGTATGTACAGTGTACACGGAGATAAGGAAACCATGTGACTAGGTAACGTATAAGTATGTATAATTTGTTATTTTGTTAATTGATGATTTTTCGCATTTCGCCATTACTACTAAGGCAATCGCAGAAGACTTACATGGGCTTGGCGAAATAGAATAACCAACATCATCTTCAGCCTATAATGTTCCCACTTCTGGGACACGGCCTCTTCTCAAAGAGAGGGAATGGGCTAAGATCCACCACGCGGGCTCAGTGCGGATTGGTAGATGTCAAACCCAGAGTGCCAATTAAGTATATATATATCGAATTTACAACAAGGTGCAGAATTAGAATATAAAGATTTTGACGACCCGAATGGCGCAGGCAGTAGACAAACTGCTTTACGTTCTTTGGGTCCTGGGTTCGTCTCCCGGTAGGAGCAAATGTTTGTGTGATGAGCACGGACATTTGTTTCCGAGTCATGGATGTTTATATGTATAATAAGTATGTATTTACAAACAAAAAAAGTATCTATGTAGTATATCAACTATCTGGTGTTCACGACACAGCCTCGTTGCTTAGTGTGGCACTAGATGGCGCTGTGTGTAATGTCCAGCGATTTTTTTTTTTTTAAAGACTGAACGTGCAGGATTTTATGACAAGCGTCAGAGGAAAACATTGTGCGGTCGTGAAGATGCACATGATCGCAATAATACATCTCATATGTGTGGAACGACATTTTATTATTTACGGTTCTATTCCCAACCTAACAAGCAGTGTCAGATCATTAAAATTGTTACATTATGCTTATGACGTTAGGTGTTCTAAAACATTCAAATACTTCTCAATTTTATACCAACAAGACAAAGGTACTGCCGAATTTTGGAAGTCGTAAGACCCATTATGGATCTTGTGAATTTTACTTGAACCTAGCTAAAGCTTCATTATTATTATCTTTGTTGGATTTTCCCGTTTCTTGTTGATATAGTCGGGCACCTAGAAAGGCTTTTAAAGTTGGAAAATATCATGAAAACTTCTCACGTTTACAAACCCAACATGAACATAAACTTGAGAAGTATGCAGTTCAAATTCCGCTATCTCCAGTTTAAATATTTTTATCTCATTATGTCAATGACATTGTGGGAATGGAGCGACGACCTTTTTATAAAAAATCTTGATTCATCATTGGCCAAGACTACATCAATTAAACTTCACACGATGCAGTGATACGGGTGTAAAGTCCGTAATGGTGCATTGATAACTATGTCAGATTACTCTTTGAGACCCTTTCAAAATGCCTAGTTAAATCTGAATTAATTTTGGTTACCATCATCTCTTTTTTACTTATCGAAGCGCAAATGTCAAATTCCGCCGCGTTGAACTTGTTCAGATACTTGACGTTTTAATAGGTTGCGACAAAAACGTTCGCCGGCCGGTTAAATTAGTTTCGTAATTAAGGTTTTTTTGACCTTGTGCGACAAAGTTTGTAGAATGAAAATTTGAGAAACGTAGTTGGGACTAGTAAAAGGTGGATTGACGAAAGAAACCCCATGCATAGGGATTGTTGGTTTCTGGTTCAGTTTTTCGGTTACCTACATTGTACGATTTATTATGGTGTTTTCGCAGAAAGGACACGTGTAGGATTCTTGATGAATTTTAGTTACTTGATTAATTCGTCCAAGGTCTTACGGCCAAGGCCCCTGTATTTGTATAAAGGTGTCCTCATTTAATTCAGGTAAACAAAACCACTTTAAAATTAAAATTTTGTATAAATCGTGTGTTTCAACACAATTTTTTATTAAATCAATGACCTTTTGCTCTGCTCAAGTTATTAAGCAATGGTCAGTCGCACTTATTAAACTACCAATAACGTGTGTGTGCCTGTGTGCCCATGTTGATAAACTACTGTGTGGTTGATACTTACTGTAGATTAAACCTTATCGTATAGGTAAATAAGATTTGTTACAGTCTGATAATTATATTTTAAACGTAGGTATATATTATGTCACCGTAAAATTGTCAAATACGTTATATTGTAATCTCTCTAGCGATATTGTAAACTCGCGAATTATTGTCAAACGAACATACTGCTTACAATAAAACGCATTATTTTTCGTGAAATGCATGCGATGGTAGTCAACTCACGCGGTGTGGAGGGAAGGACGGGTCCCCCTTGCCCAGTTGTACCTACCACTCTCATGAAAAGATACTGTAGGTACCATTCCTGAGAAATATCGATTAATATATAACCTAACCTTTATTCCCGATATTCCCCTAAAAAGCGTACCTAGTCGACGGAGCCCCGTTTCGCGGGGCCATTGTACCTAGGTAGGTAATAGGTATAAAACGTGTTTGACAATTTTACGGTGACATAAACCTATAACATTAGAGAAATAGGTGTGGGAAATTCAATGAACGTTTCGTGGGTTAGTATTTTTAAGTTAAAGACGATAGGTACCTAGGTACCTACCTAGATGGTCAACGGTCATGTTTTATAGTGAAGATTGTTTTTAACAATAATAGGTACCTTTATAATATAGGTAGGTACTTGGCATATTTAAGATCGGTAATTATTATTTCAGCAAGTGGCATTTGCAC
Source organism: Xestia c-nigrum (assembly GCA_916618015.1). Lineage (NCBI taxonomy): Eukaryota > Metazoa > Arthropoda > Insecta > Lepidoptera > Noctuidae > Xestia > Xestia c-nigrum. Next base: position 10,944,064 of record OU745261.1, on the reverse strand, counting down.
ATTTATTGCCCAGAACGGAGCAGGTAGGTAGGTAGGTACCTACCTACCTACCTAGATCTACAAAAATGTGTCGAGAGCGGATGACTATTTTTTGAAGATTCATAAATAAATAAATAAAGGTAAGTACCTACTTACCTACCTATTTTGACACAGATTTGGGTCGCAATCTAGGTAATCAGGTAGGTAGGTATATAATAAGACTTAATATTGACAGTTTCAAAGGTCGCAGCTCGATCCTAAACCCACCCATTTAGAGATAGATAGGAGTACCTACCTACCTACCTACTTAGCTGTCTCCTAAATCCGAAGATATTTACCTAACCTGTAAGGTTCCATCGTCATGTGCCATCACAGTTTTGGTAGGTTCGTAACCAAAAAAATAATTTAAACTGGTAGAACAGTTATTTTTCTCAAGGAAACTACAAAGTTTATCTTTTCACCTAGGTAGGTACAATAATAAAAGCGTATTTCACGCGCACAACAATAATTGTGTTCTGCACATTCTCATTATATATATTGTAGTCTTTGATTCCTTCGAAACAATTGAAAGATTGATCTAGGTAAATAACACCCAAGTAGGTATATGTCACCGTAAAATTGTCAAACACGTTATATTACAATACTAGCGGACGTCACGCGGTTTCACACGCGTAATTCCCGTTCCCGTGGGAGTACGGGGATAAAATATATCCTATGTTACTCGTGGATAATGTAGCTTTCGAATGGTGGAAGAATTTTTAAAAACGGTCCAGTAGTTTTTAAGCCTATTCATTACAACCAAACAAACAAACAAACAAAGTTTTCCTCTTTATAATATTAGTGTAGATACCTAACGTGTTTTTTCTCGCGATATTGTAATGTCTCGAATTATTGTCAACTGAACATACGGAAGTATCTCTGCCCCCATAATCGGGACTTGGGGCACCCCCCCGTTGGGTTATTTAGGTTCCCTTAAACCCTGCACTCGGAAATAGGGGCCCCGCGAAGCGGGGCTCCGTCGACTACGCTTTTTAGGGGGAATATAAAGTGTTTTAAGGTTATGTTAGATTAATCGGTATTTCTCAGGAATGGTGCAATATCTTTTCAAGAGAGTTGTGCCACTGGGCAAGGGGGACCCCTCCTTCCCTCCACACCGCGTAAGTTGACTGCCATCGCATGCATTTCACGAAAAATAATGGGTTTTGTAGTAAGCAATATGTTCATTTGACAATAATTCGAGACTTTACAATATCGCTAGAGATATTACAATCTAACGGATTTGACAATTTTACGGTGACATATACATTACTTACAGACATCCATACGTGTTCAGTCTTCTAATTAAATTCTTAGTTGCCGCGCTTAATTCATTAGCCTACATTGAGCCAATGGCATCTTAAATATTCCAACAGGTATAATCCGCAAACAATAGGTATAAATTAACTTCGGTCACTTCGAAACGAGTTTGACAACCCTTTTTAATTTTGATACCTACTTAGTTTATTGTAGGTATTTTTTTTTTGAATGGACGAAAATACACAATTATCGAAAAAACAATCGGTTTTTTCATTACTTCCTAGTTAGGTAGGTAGGTACTACGCATCACTTAACGTTGTGAACTTGTGAATTATAAACGTGATAATTCTACTGTAAACATCTCATAAAAGCAACAAATCATATTTTAACGCGTCGTTAATACAATTAAACATCAATAGAATAGCAAAAATAAGTACTTGAAACTACGATTCTTACCACAAAGACGGGTTCAAAGCAACAAGTTCACGGCCAAAACACAAAAACTGCAAACTGAACACAACACCAAGAAAGGAACAACTTTGTAAACACTGGGTACACACGCGGTCGAAAAACAACAAAGTAAAAAGTTTTAACCAAACTCTTTTAAACCCTGACAACGAATATTTATACTTCAAAACTAATGAGAAACTCCTTCGAAACCTGCCGAGTGAAAGTTTTCGCGATAACCACGATGAGGTTATGTTATTGTTGTGATGTAACGGAAGCGTCGACACAGTACGAACTCCGCGCTATTACTGAACGAACCGGACTGAAGTGAATTGCGAACCGCAAAACGTTTGGCGAGAGAATGGAATGACGCACTATATTCATTCCCCGGTACGCGGTTTTGTTTGTTAATTTTATGTTTATTTGCACTTTCAAAGACCGATACTACATTGTAGGAAGGACTTAGTACATAATTGAGAGGGGCAAATATAATTACGCACATGCATTTCGTTGGTCCCGATTGCCATAATATGTGTAGCGTCAAACCATTTTTTTTATAACAAGCCATTATAAAGGCACTGTAAAACAAAATAAATATATTTGATTCACATTTTTGTAGACCTATAATCTTTGCAGCTTATCAGAAGCACAGAGTACAATATCAGAACCCCAAAATTCTGACAATCAGTTTTACATAAGAGAATCGTGTTACCCCGAGTTGAAGATCAGATAAGCAGTCACTCCATGTAAAATTTTGGTTGGTATTCAGCAGCATCCGGTTAAACTGGTAGCTGCCTTGCTGCGGGGGGCTGCTGGGGGCGGGGGGGGCGGGGGGGGGAGAAAAACAATCGAATATTAGGTGAAAGCGTCAGGATAGCTCGAAATATTCAAAACTAAATTTGAATTTCGCGGTAACCCGCGAAGAATCCTTGAAGAATAGGTAGTATATTGGATGCCTACCTGTACGTAAGTCCTAAGTAGATATCTAGCTAAAAATCGGTCAAACATTATTTTTAGGGTTCCGTACCTCAAAAGGTAAAAACGGAACCCATAAAGGATCACTTTGTTGTCCGTCTGTCTGTCTGTCTGTCTGTCTGTCAAGACCTTTTTTCTCAGGAACGCGTGGAGGTATCAAGCTGAAATTCATATCAAATACTCAAGTCTATGGTCTCTTGGAGCTGTGAAAAAATCAAACTTCTAAGTCAACGCGATCAAAAGATACTCCCGTTTATGCCGCAAATTTTCGACACTCGCAAGGGAATCAAAACCTACAGGGTACTTCCCGTGAACTCAGAATCTTGAAATTTGGTACGAAGCAACGTCTTATAACACAGATAAAGGAAAAATTGCGAAAAGCATAAATTTTTAGTTACATCATATAATAAAAATATTTTTAATAAAGTTTGTACGGAACCCTCGGTGCGCGAGTCTGACTCGCACTTGGCCGGTTTTTTTTCAGTATCTACTCGCATTTTATCTGAGTATTGAAAACGTTTGAGTATTGTACGTTTTTGTATTCATCAGGATGCGTACGCATGAATTCTTCTCTCCTTTCCGAAAGAATGCAGCTGTTACTTGAATGTAGTCTTATTTTGATGTGTTTGAAATGCATCCGGTTAGACTGGAAGCTGACCTCAATATAGTTGAAAAAAGGCTAGGCAGATGATGATGTAATGCATAAGTACTAGTGTAGCACTCGCATTTAGACATGAGAAAGGATGCTTAGTATGTTATTATATGTAGGTATACATTAGTACCTACTAACCTAAATATATAAAGCATGCGATAGTACATTATTGTACTAGTCAAGCCCTTTCATTTGATCCCCATTTTGCCAAATAATTCACCTTACAACCACAAAAAAAAACAAAATCGGTTCATCCGTTTGGGGAGCTACGATGCCACATATAACAAACACACACACACACATGGACACGGCAATCTTATAACACGCCGTCGTTTTTGCGTCGCGGGAAAAAATAGGATTAAGTATACAGTTCTCAAGATTTTTAAAGAGTTTCTTTCATGTAGTGAAGTACCTGTATTTAGTTTATTTCGACGAAAACTCTGATCTCTGTCTTCAAATATGTGGTGCAAAATGTAAGTCAAATGAAATAAATAAAAAATCGGCAGCAAGGCGGCGCCATCTGTTGTGTATTTTCGTAATATAACGGTGTCTGGTATTCAATAGTACATTTTGATGCAAGTGGAGAAAGTTTGGTGTGTTATTGAGCCGAGAACTGCAATAACAAATGTCCACGTGTATCAAACGACCTTTTTCAATACACTTTTGAAGAAATAAAATAAAATAATGTAAAATATTTGTGTCATGAATGTCACGAGACTATGATTTAAATTTTAATTTTTTCGCGCTTTGCTTTCGCCTGCTTTCGCCATGTTCAAGGAGAGGCAAAGGTATGAAGCCGTTACACAGCCTAATATAAAAATAAATTTTAATTTGTTTGAATTTAGAACACAAATAAATGTTAATTTGTTTATAAAAGTAAATATTTGTTATAAATAATCATGTTTATCACCGATATTGAATTTATAAACACAATTTGAATATTCAAAAAATGTTATAAAGAAAGACGTAGATCGCTTCGACCAATTCGGACTAAGTATAAAATATGTATTAATTATATGTGGCAATTTTACTTTCTGCACGTGTGTGGTAAAAACATGGAAATTACACGCGTGTGAAATACACTGCATTTTGAAACTAACAGTAGTGCAAAAAGAAGCAGTTCTCGAGGAAGTGTAATGAAAAAGTATTTATTCGTTTATTTTAATTTGGTAGAGGAAAAATTCTTTCTCGTTGTACAAGTTCGAAGATGACGGCAGACAACAAACAGTGCCGCTTAACCGCAGCGACACTACTTAGTTGTGTGATTATGGCTTATGCTCCAAGGTAGCCCGCGAAATTAAAATTTTCTTACGTATTTTTCAATTTGCAGGGCAGTGCTAAGTTGTATGTTGATGAAAATATCAGTTACGGCTGTAAGACGTATCGTACAGAATTATAATCATCAAAATCATCAATACAACCCTCCAAGTTCAAAAGAGCCGAGGAACGAATTTTTCACGGTCAAAGTCGTTCCTCTTTCCACTTTTCTGTCCTGCAAATTGCAAAAACGTAAGAAAATTGAATTTAGCGAGCCGCCCGGCACCCTGACGCTTTCACCTCAAGGGTTTGCATGAAATAACTTTCATTTGTGGCGGAAGAGCCGTTTATTGGTGCGGTAGAGCGGTAGCCGCAGACGAAATAACTAAAGTACCTGTGAGGAGTCCCTATAATGCACGTCACTGTAATGCACACACCAGCAATGCGCGACACTGGATTGTACAACACGAGTGTGTACGCCCATGTAAAAGAAACCATCACAATGTTTCCAATTACTCGGCTGTACCTTGCTTGTCCGACCCAACAATGCACGGCATGATAATTGGCGACATCACGTGACTGTTTTGAATTCCAATGACGTGCATTGTCATGTCGCGCATTCTCGGCCTGTACCAGGATTGGCCGGCCTGATAATGCACAGCACATCAATTGGAATCAAAACAAACAGTGACGTCACATTAAAAAAGTAAAAAGCCATGTGACACTAGGGATGGGAGGTATCACAAATATGATTGATTCATGATTGATTTTGTTTCGGTTGACGTTCAATCAATATAATAATCTGTGAATTATTTGTGTACCAGTGTTTTTAGAAAAGTTTAAAAACGCTGTTTGGGTTTTCTTGTTGAGTTCTGGTTGTAAGGCACCCTCCTACAGCTAAATCCGGAAGAGAAAATGGTCCTGAGATGGAAGAAAGGAAAAGATAATGACAACAAACATGATTAACATCAGCAACGTGCAAGCGTTTTCAACAAGAAATTATATTTCATTGATCAAGTAAGTACCTATGGTATTATACTAAATATAAGGCTAAAAGTGTCTTGTTTGTCTCCGACTTACCGTTTGTCGTAAAAACGATGTCAAAGGGATCTATAGGTTAAGTTAGAACTGTGACCAACTACCTCGAAATTTGTCGCGAAATTTTTCTAAGTATTTTTTTCATAGTGCCCATAAGACGACACTGACCCATTATTCTCTGATTCTTTCCGTAACTTACAAATCGTCTCAATTATTATGATACCCTATGATTATCAGTGTGTAAATTATTAGAGCTCTTTATCTGGGGGCTGTCAGTTTGATCCCTATGGCTTTGTTTGTGATGTAATTAATCAATCCTTGTAGGTACTCTATATTATTTACTAATATGTAGGTCCTTACTATCTGATAAATAAATACCTATCCACAAAACATTCCTACATAATTACCCACAAACACCAGCTGTGGAGACAGTGACAAGATCTACAACATAGCACATAGCTTTAATACAGAATAAAAATAGCAATATATAAGTAGGTACGTACTATATCTATACCTAAGTGCTAGCAGTCGAGCTATGAAAAAATTTCATCAGTGTTTATTTTATTAAACCTAGGAATTTTGTAGAAGGTTACCTTTAGCTGCCATCATAATAACAACTTTATAAGTTTATAAGTTTCAACTGTAAGAATGTGAAGCGCTCAGTAGATGATGTGCGGCAGTTATGTCGAACATCCCACATAATTGCCTTGCAAGAACATTGGCTACTGCCGCACGAGATTAATTTCCTGAGCTGCATAGATGATGACTTCGCGTACACAGGTGTGTCACCCATGGACACGTCGAAGGGGATGATCTCAGGTCGACCGTGGGGTGGAGTTGCGTTGTTATGGAACAAGAAAATCTTTAATAATGTTACTGTAGTGCAATGTGATAATACTCGAGTGTGCGGGATTAAAGTGGTGATAGGGCAAAAGTCATTCTTAGTATTCAGTGTGTACATGCCGACTGATAACACGGTGAATTTGGTCGAGTTTACGGATTGTTTGGGGACGCTGAGCGCAGTAGCGGCTAATGAAGATATTGAGTGTGTTTACATGCTCGGTGACTTCAACGCCCACCCGGGTGAGCAATTTTATCGTGAACTTTCTAATTTTTGTTACGATTTGGACTGGAAATGTGCCGATATCATTAAGTTAGGTTTATTGTCTGACACATATAGTTTTATAAGTGACGCTAATGGTGCGCTGAGGTGGTTAGACCACTGTGTTGTTACTGAGTCGGCTTTTCAAACTGTAGTCGATACACACATCAGGTATGATCCGGTGTGGTCTGACCACTTACCACTCATTATAAAGTGCAATTTAGGTTATGTAAAATCAAAGACTTTGCAGGAAAATTTTAAATGTAATAAAATAAGGTGGGGGGAGAGAACCCTCGAACAGATAGATTTATTTAGAAAATTATGCAATAATAGTTTAAAAGAAATTGATTTTCCGACTGAATTTAATAAGTGTGGTGATAAACGTTGTGATAATCAGGACCATATGCGTATAATAATTGACAGTATGTATCATGACATTGTTAGTGCATTGTGTAAAGCCGCCTCTGAGAGTCATACTATTGTTAAACCGAGGAAAAAACAACCAGTGATCGGATGGAACAAGCATGTGCGTGACGCTCACGGGATAGCTCGGTGTAAATTTATGGAATGGGTACTATGGGGTAAACCAAGTGAAGGTCGTATTTGGGAGGAGATGCGGGAGTCTCGTAAAATCTTTAAATCACGCCTAAAGTGGTGCCAAAATAATAGGGAGCAGATAAAGATGGATATCCTCGCGTCTCACCATTCGAAACATGACTTTCGGAATTTTTGGAAGACCACTAGTAGGCTTAATAATAAGCCGGGCTTACCCGTGAGCGTTAACGGTGTGAGTGAACCAAAATGTATTGCGACCATGTTTAAGGATCACTTTATGGTGAAATCGCCATTGGGACCATCACGGTCATTCAGTGTGGATGGGTCACATGGACAGGAGATGGACACTAGATTTACAGCTAAGGATATTCGGCGAGTTATCAAGTCAATGTCGCGTGGTAAGTCTCCTGGCCACGACAGCCTGAGCATTGAGCATTTAAAGCATGCTGGCGTCCACCTCCCCAGAGTTCTTGCCATGTTGTATACTTGTTGTTTGGGACATGCGTACTTGCCAGCAGAGATGATGAAGACCGTGGTGGTACCAATCGTGAAGAATAAAACCGGTGACCTGGGCGACACGAGCAACTACAGGCCAATCTCACTAGCCACAGTGCTTGCTAAGGTTCTTGACAGTTTGCTTAATACACAGCTTGACCGGTATATAAACACGCATGACAACCAATTTGGTTTTAAACCGGGACTGTCTACTGAGTCAGCTATCTTGTGTTTGAAGCAAACTGTCAGGTACTACTCCGATAGGAGCACACCTATTTATGCGTGTTTCCTCGACCTCTCGAAAGCGTTCGACCTGGTTAGTTATGACATCTTATGGCAAAAATTAAGGAACACCTCAATGCCGCTGGAACTGTTAGAAATTTTCAAGTACTGGTATCTTAACCAGGTCAACGTCGTTCGGTGGTCCGGTGCTCTGTCGGAGCCGTACAGGTTGGAGTGCGGGGTAAGGCAGGGCGGACTGACCTCGCCAAAGCTCTTCAACCTGTACGTCAATGCACTAATAGAGGAGCTCAGTGGTACTCGTGTCGGCTGCCATATTGACGGTGTTTGTGTCAACAATATTAGTTATGCAGACGACATGGTGCTGCTGAGCGCCTCGGTGTGTGGCCTATCCAGGTTGCTGGGCATCTGCGAGCGTTACGCACTAGGTCACGGTTTGCTCTATAACGCAAAGAAGAGCGAATGCATGGTCTTTCAGGCCAGGGGTCGGAACTGCCCGGATTCTGTTCCACCTATAAGATTGAATGGTGTCAACTTACAAAGAGTTCAACAGTTTAAATATCTCGGGCATATCGTGACCTCTGACCTGAATGACGATGCAGACATCGACAGGGAGCGGAGGGCGTTGTCTGTGAGGGCCAATATGATCGCGCGCAGGTTTATTCGCTGCTCGGGGGCCGTCAAAGTAACGCTTTTCAGAGCGTTTTGTACGTCCCTGTACACGGCCAGCCTTTGGGGTTCATATACCCAGAAACAGTACAACGCTCTCCGTGTTCAGTATAATAATGCGTTCAGGGTGCTGTTGGGGCTGCCCCGGCACTGCAGCGCGTCGGGGATGTTCGCTGATGCGGGTGTCGACTGTTTCTACGCGACGATGCGAAAGCGGTGCACATCTCTGGGGCGCAGGCTCCGGGCTACCTCCAACACTATCCTGAACGTATTTTCGAACAGGTTTGATTGTTGTTACATTAGCCATTGTTATATGGTTAATGTAATGACAAACAAACAAATGACTCAGAGGCAGGCGTATTATTAGTCTTTCATTGTAATTTTAGTTTAATGACATGTTTATTATTTAATTAATTATTTTTGTACTTTTTGCGATTTACATTTTAATTTTTATAATTGTTAATTTTATTTATAATATTAAATTGTTGTTTTAGTTTCAATTTACACTACCTAATTGATTAATATTTTTATGTACCTACTGATTGAAATTTTAATTTTGTAATGGTTAATTTATATCGAATTATGTTTGATTATGATCCTAAAGGGATTGAAATAAATGATTTTGAATTTGAAAATTTGAATTTGAATAACTTTCTAATGAATCTTATTTATTTTAGATTTTCACTGCGATCGTAAGATGTGTTCGACTCAAACTTGATGGAGATAATTATAAAAGCAATGAAATATTTGCCCCGAACATAGTCCATACCATGATTGTGTCGCTGCTTGCTGCTCAAGGGGACCGCAAGCCTGGAATTCCATTACAATATATATATTATATGGTTTCATCGCAGAAGGAAAGAACACTTTAGTAAAAAGTTAATTGGTTATACCTAGTCAACAACCCGACCTGTCAGTCGACTTGTCAAGTAACGAAAATAAAATTATTGAAAAAACTCTTAGAATTATTATTGGATTGGTATGCAGTGTCAAAAGTGTAAGAAGAAACTGGCTAGTAAAGGATCTCATTTTCTATGCCAAGGAAAATTCCATAGGAATTGTGTAAAAGGCTTGGCAGCAGACATGAAAGCAGGTAGAACACTTTTTTTTTTGTAATAATTGTGAAGATGAAGAGCCCGAGGAAGAGGAGCAGGAAGTCAAGGGACAAGGGTTTGAAAAAATCCTAAAGGATATACACAACAAAGTCAATTCCCTTCCGGGATTTCAAAAACAGCTAAATTCCATTATGACTAGCATGGCGGTTCTATGAATGCTTTCAAAACTACTCTAAAAAACCAACTAGGTAATAGTTTTATTTTTGATACAGACAATAATAATATATATTTTTTTTTACTGTAGGTTCTTATCTGATCACATTTTAGAAATCCATGACAGATAAATAGCCTTTAAAATAGTAGGTACCACCTACTAATTGTTTGATACATAATTTTATTTGTAATTAAAATGAATAAATAGGTACTTAATTTATATGATGATCATTATTTAAAAATAAATTTAACATTTAATGTAAGAAAAAAATGTGTAAGAAAATGTAGTGAGGACAGTTTTGTTTCAGTATGAATGTGGATGGGTATGTGAGTAGAGGAAGACCAAGACGAGAAGAAGAAGACATGCTGCTCTGACTTGAAATGAATTGGGTTAAGGGCAAGAGAATGGAGTAAATTTAATTAAATTATTTAATTTCATTATCTTTTTTTCACTCTTTCTCGTCCGTAGTAGGTACGTCCTGCAGGATACTCCTTTCCCTTATGCTCCACACAGATCCCGTGACCATACATACATAATCTCTTGATCTCTATTCGTAGCTTGCTTCTTTCCATGATACCTAATCATCATATCAGCCATAGGAAGTCCACTACTGAACATAGGCCTCCTAAATAATATAGTGTAATACTGAAGTAGGTAAGTAAGTTAATTTAAAATGAACGTCAATATGGCGGGACCACGCCAGGTTTTGCGAATATCATGTGAATAGGATATTATAATACAATATTTCATACTTTCATAGAAAAAATCTACACCCATAAAATTTCAAAATATGCTGCTAAGAAAGTGGTCCCGCTGTTTTTGACGTGATAACGTCTTATAAATTGATAATACCAGCAACACTCATGAAAAATAGTAACGTTCCATAGTAACGTTCCACCTCCTTTTTTGTATTACATAAAATAATGATTATGACGTTATCACGTAAATCTATCGTCCGTAAACCGACTTTACAGACAACCAATTTTTTATATCAAAATGACGGGACCACTATTCATTTGATGAGGAACACATGGCGGGATCTTAAACTGAACACTCAAAATTTCAATACGAAATAGTAAGACTACGTTATTTAACTTTTAAAACTAGTTTCATTAAAGAAATGTTTATTAAATTTACATAGGAAAACCGCCTGAAGACAAAGTATAATTTTATTCCATGAAGTACCTATCATTTTATGGCTCATACAATTTAATAGAGGGTTTACTTTCTCTTTAGGCGCTTTTCTGATGTAAATATAAGAAACGTTTATTTATTTAAATTACAGTTTTAAAAGCATAATAACGATTCAAACGTAGTCGTACCATTTCGTACTGAAATTTTGTGTGCAACAAGGGCGTTACACCAAAAAGTGACTTTTGAGATACTTGAAGTTAAAGTTTTAGATATGTTATAAATTCTAAATGAATAAGATAAATCCCTAGAAATTTGAAAATTACGGGTAACAATGAGTATTATAATATTATTTTCAAATAGAAACTTCAAAATAACACTTTTTTAAGTACATGTTATCCGCCCTTTTTGCATCCAACCTCTTTTAAAGGTTTTGAAGGCATAAATGATGGCTTTAGGTGCTTTAAACAATCATCTTTTTATAAAAGTAAATCACAACACTCATTTGCTTTCATTATTTAAAAGTTGAATAATATCTGTGGGCTTGTTTTCTTTCATAACTTTATATTCTTAAACTTCTTTTTCCTTTATTTTTTGGGGGAACCTAATCAGTCTGGTCAACATCTGCACACAATCACTGATTTCAATAATTTCTGCCATGTTTTTAAATTAAAATAAACTTTCGCAGACTGCAGGTCGTAACAGCGTAGCGAAATCCTCTCAATTATTATCTATCACACCATCTAGAATCACTGTATCAAAATGAGTTTTTGCCATATAATACTAGATAGCGCAATGTTTAATTTGGTGCAATAATATTAAAATGGGCTTTGGGTGCCGAACACCCTTGTTGCTCCCATTGCTTGAATTAGTGGTCCCGTCATTTTGATATCAAATTAGCGGGGCCACTGTCTTTGCAGAATAATTTAAAACTAGTTTCTGCCCGCGGTTTCGCCCGCTTAAAGTTCGATAACTGTCCCACGGGATCATACTACGGGGATAAAAAGTATCATATGTTAATCCAGGTTATAAACTATGTGCCAAATTTCATCCTAATTCGTTCAGTAGTTTTCGCGTGAAGGGGTACCAAATATACACCCTCACAAACTTTCGCTTTTATAATATTAGTGTGATTCTTTTTATTGACTAAATTACAACCATTATATCACACAACATACCATTCAACCATTCTATCTCCAGTACTGCTGGACTGGACAGGTTTGAATGAAGTTAGTAGATAGTGATACCGTCAGCAAAACCTCATCAAATGAAATCTGCTTTTGACTTCAGCGAGATGAAAACATGCATTAAAACTCTAGGAAATACTGTGGCTCTGTTACGTCTACATCGCGTAGAAAATAACCAGGATCAACAGTAACGTGCCGTCCGCATCCGAAGCACGGAATCATCTTACTTTCTAAACAATCAGGTTATTTATTTAACCTACAATGCCCTGTGAGACAGTGTCCCCACCGGTAATCGAACCCAGAACCTCGGATCGCGAGCCAAACACTCGGATCACTAGACAATGGAGGCTGTTAATTTGTTGATGATCTAATAAAATTAGGTAATGGTTCATCATCATCATAATTGCAGTCCACTGCTTGACATAGGCCTCCGCCAATCGCCAAGGTGCACCACAAGGTCTAGTGGTTAAATTGGTCTTTGAAATTTTGTTTATTCAATTGAAGACCGCTTTCACATTTAGGCGCTTTTGGCAACTTTAAAACATATGCTGCGGCGCGGCTGTCCTTATAATGTGAAGGCATTTGTGCTTCTGCCGCGCTGCTAACGTTCTAGTGTGAAAGCGGCCTAAGATCCCGCCATGTGTTTCTCATCAAATGAATAGTGGTCCCGTCATTTTGATATAAAAATAGCGGGACCACTTTCTTTGCAGAATATTTTAAAATGTTATGGGTGTAGATTTTTTTATGAAAGTATGAAATAGTAGAAATATTGTATTATATCCTATTCACATGATATTCGCAAAACCTGGCGTGGTCCCGCCATATAACGTTCAGGAGTTCTCTCCTTTCTCTTTCTAGCGACAGCCAATCCAGTGCATAGATTATGGTCCAGTCATCCAGTGTACTGTAGGTACATAGTAGAGGTCAGCGTGACGGCTCACTCGTCCGGTGATTTATGCAACCGAATAGGAACACCCATCTTCTAAACATTGTCGGATAGCACAGGCTCCATAATTTTGTATATTGCCAGATTAATAGCCGCCAAATTGTGCCTTTTTATGGACGGGGGGTTAGTTGGGTGGGTGAGGCTCCTTTGCGCCCCTAGGTCCGGGCCTTTAAGGTTAATCCGGGCAAGAGGCTTACCAACATTACATAATATGATAGCAGGTTCCCCTGATGGATAAATAACAAAACTTAAGCTAAGAAATTATTTGCCCAGTTTCGAATGCAAATGTACCTGAGTGGTCTAAATAAGTGTTACTTTTGCGTTGTAGACACAAATTTTTCTGGTAATATAAAAGTAGAAATTATAATAATTATGTTTACCTAACTTTGGATGAGCAATATATGTTAGGCCTTGTAAAACCCATGTATATCCATTGATATATAAAAGTATAGAATAGAAAATAAAAATGCTGATATTTTTTTTGTGTTTTATTTAATAAGAGAATCTTGTGTATTAATCAAACCACAAGTTTAAGACAGTAAAATATGGTTAAATGGTATATTTGTCTGTCTTGAATCAAGTTAACTAAATAATAACAAGATATAAGAACGGGGACTGTTTTGTATTATTTTTAAGACTCTAAAGCGTTTAAATCTTCTCTCCTTTTGTCATCCTCTATCATCTTGCTACAGTCCAATGTAGACTCCATTTAAGAGATTTTACAGATATTGATTCTGCATGAGTTGCACTGGGAGTATAAGAAGTATCGCTATCTGATTGTTCCAATTTTATAAATATTTTACTCAAATAATTTTTACATGGTATTGATTTATATGGGTTTATATTAACACCACAATGCTTGATTTTAAATGGTGATGTAGATACAGTATGTAGAAACGGCTTTGATGGTGACGTCATCTGATTTACCAAACTGACTTTTGTTTGGTAAGCTTTACTTCTAAACATTTTCCATATATTATGTACTTGAATTGATTTAGCCAATACTCTTGGTGATATATGTACTTGAACTGATCTATCCAATACTCTTGGTGTTAATTGGGGAACTTCTGCTACATTCTGCTGAACTGTAAAACAAATATTTTGTTATTTAAGTGTTTTAAGAAGAGGTTTGCAAGTGTTATTCAGACTGCCTGGTATGAGAGATAACGGATGTTTGGATTATGTTCGTTAGGAACACTATGTGTCATTTTTCTATTATTCTGTACTCAGTTTCATGAGAAATAAAACCAACTAAATTCTATGTGCACGTTATTTACTCTTGGCTCTCACCAAAGTGCAATGTTAGAATTATTATCAACACAAGTAGGAGATTACTAGGTCACAGAAAACTTGTATGTAGTTTTGAGTGTACCTACAATGTACATAAGTAATAAACACTGAGAATAAATTACTTTTTTCAATGCTATATTCTAATAAACATGTTAGGTACCTACTAATAAATACCTGAACTACTGGATGCAATTTCTTCGAAACTTGATTGTTTTGTAACTGTACATATTTCTTCGAATTCCTTTTTACACTTCAATAATCATCATTCTTCGTTTCTTAGCTACCGTACATAGGGTCGCTCTGTTGTATCAGATGGTCGGTTTTCCTGTCTGGTTGGCACATAAATATATGGGGCATACATCCTGTGACCCCATCACATGATTCTTCATATAGCTTTCCATATCATTTGGCAACTGAAAAAGACAAGTTAACGATTATAATCGTTAGCAAGAATGATATCCAAGACCATAGAGTATGTAACCTTTTCTCCAAGACCAAAACAAACATAACCTCAAAATTGCATAGCCTCAATATTTTCAACTATTTCACGTCCAACAAACATTTTAAGTTTAGGACCTATCAATTATGTTAACATACATCAAAGTGGTCCTCACAGAAATAAAGTGGCGAATTCGTGACTAAGTCGTTCGAGTTTCGCCGTGCGAGCTATAACCACTTATCTCTTATTATTTCCTTGTTTGGTACATACACAAACACTTTGTTGGGTGTTGTTATTGATACTGCACACCACTTAAAAAAATTGGAATTCGTTTTAAATTTAATATTTTGTTAACTTTCTTCGCTACGCATAGACACAATGGCATTGTTTACCTAGGTGTGACCAGTGTGACCACAGAGTATATAATCACTACTAGATACGTTTAGGTGTGACGTCAGAGCCGACGCCATGACACCTGAGAGCTGTTTTCGCGCACTATTGAAAAAATACACTTCTGGACACATCTATTGGGCCACCTTAGAGTTTAGGTTTCGATGGCCCCTACCGAAATATGATTGCTAGATTGAACAAAAACTGTTGATGGAGTTTCAAACCTGATACATTTTACCATCTTTTTCGATCGTATTGTTTTAAATTTGAATTCAGAATACCATACGACATGGAGCTACGCCTAACAAGTCGGATATGCGCCTTGTTAAAAGCAATTGATTTTTGAATAAAAAACATGTTTTATCAAATAAAGGTTTAATTTAATAACGCGTGTTGCCTCCATGGGCATCTACCACAGCTCTCATACGATTAGGCATAGAGTTTATTAACCGCTCTATGAAATTTTGAGGGATCATCTCCCAGTCCTCTTCTATGGCAGTTTAGTCAACTCCTGCATCGTCTGGGCAACTGGCTGACGAGCCCCAACACGTCTTTTTAGCTCGTCCCACATGTGCTCAATGGGGTTCATGTCTGGGCTTCTGGCTGGCCAGTCCATAACTGTGATGTTCACATCCCGAAGATATTCCTTGACGATGCCGGCCGCATGGGCTCTTGCATTATCATGCATAAAAAGGAAATTTGGGCCCACATAGTCCGCGTATGGTATCACGTGAGGTTCTAAGCACTCACGAATGTACCTTTCAGCATTTAATGTTGGCAGCCGTGGTCCTGTAAAAACCTCAAGTTGAGTTTTGCCGCTCGCGGATATACCGCCCCAGACAGTCCATGAGCCACCGCCTTAAGCAACCCTCTCTTCAAAGCAGCATTGTGCGAAACGCTCTCCCTTACGTCGGTAGACCTTCTTCCTTCCATCATTGCCATGTAACACAATTTTAGACTCATCAGAAAAGAGTACACGGCTCCAATCTTGCTGTTTTAAATGACTGCGTGCGAAATGAATGCGCGCTGTTCGGTGGGCTCGCGTTAGTTTGGGCCCATTAGCTGGCTTGTGTGGTACCATATCGCGTTCTTTTAACCTTCTCCGAACAGTTCGAGCGCTCACAGATACTCCGTGGAAGTCGCGAAGTTGGTTTTGTATCTCAATGGAGGTAAGGTGACGATTTCTCAAGCTGGTCGTCCCGATGAATGCCTTTCAGTTGTGACCCGAGATCGTGGCCTTCCTTGGCGACGAACAAAGCCGCCAGTCTCTAGGTACCTCCGATAAACATTTCGGACCGCAGATCGACTATTAAGTTGAGCACTCACGTTTCTTTGGCTGTGTCCGGCCTGAATAAGTGCCACAGCTTGGACGGCGACTTCAGGTGAAGTATCCATAGATTATTGATAGAACCTCACCTTAATGTTAAGAATAAGTAATGTTTGTTGCAAAACCAAAGATATCAATCACTTTTTCAAGATTTAAATCCAAATAAACCAATAAAACCAAGTTTTCTTAGTATTCGATTGTTTGATATCAACAAACAGGCTCCAAGTTGTCTTTTGTTTCTATAAATTCTGTGTTCGAAATTCAAAAAAAGACTATTGAATGAAATTGTGAATATGCCAGGTTCAAAACTGCATAAAAACTTTTTGCTCGACCTAATATAAAATTTTATTTAGGACCAAACGAAACTGAAAATACAAGGTGGGCCAATAGATGTGTCCAGAAGTGTATTAGAAAAATGACTTTAACTTCGTTAAACTTGAGTTTAATACCGAAATAAAGGATTTTTCGTAAATAATAAGTGTGTACCCACATTAGGGAAGAGGATTTCAAAACCTTTCGTCACGCCTAATCATCAAAATCATCAATACAATCCACGGATCAACAATATGAAAATTTGCATTTCGCGGGCCTACAATATTTTTTTATTTTCAATATTGCGCGGGTTTTTTTTTAGATCATCTCATGGTTTGCGACTAGAGCCACATTTTCTTTCCTAAAAGCTTTTCATCAGAGCTACCTAACATTTTGGAAAAATAGAGGGTTTTGTTAAAACAAAAAAAAAAAAAAAGCTCCTAACTCGGAAACGGTGCGGCTTAGTTTCATGCTTCTCTGAACCTAAATGGTTTCTGAGGACTTAGTTAATAAGGTGCTGCAATAATATCATTAAATTTCCCGAAAAAGAAAACCCGTTAAAATTTTTCCGCCATACTGGGCAGTATGTCAACTATACACTCGAACCGCAACCAAGCCGACAGAGGCGCTATTCAGGTCGTCATGAGTGCAGGTGCAGGGACACCTGGGACATTCCAGCAGATGACGACCGCCTCGCACCAGTTACGCTTTCATTTGCCTTGGCACTCGATCCCGAACGAGTTTGAGTCGAGGGAGTCCCGGTCGACTTCTGAATGGTTTATAAAAAAATAGGTCGGGGTTTCCCAAGTCGGTATAAAAAGTCAATATAAAAAACAAACAAACACATAAAGTAAGTCAACATAAGCCTGCGTCATCCCACTTCTGAGCAAAGGCCTTTCCCCATGATTTCCACGGACCGTGGACCACTGGTCGTTGGTTTTATCCAGCTCGTCCCGCCATCTGCTACGAGGTCTGCCGCGGCGCCTTCTGGCTGTGTCAGGACTCCAGAAAGAGGCTATTTATTGGGCATGCGGCAGACGTGGCCAATCCAGTCCCACTTCAGCTTAGCGACTTTTTGAGCAAAGTCAGTCATTTGTGTTTAAAAATAAAATAAAAACAAAACACAAAAAGAAAACCCATAAGCTGGCTTCGAACGCTCTGTGCCACTCGACCAGACGACTTGTTGAACTCATTGGCCATAGTGATTATATACTCTGTGTCTTTGGCGAATATGGTAGATTTTATGCTACTTCAACAGGTCGTTCGTGATTGAAGCAAACGCAAAAGGCGAAAAAGTGTAACAATAAATTTGAATTTCGCGGGATCAGATTTTTTTTTTCAGTATTACGCGGGTTTTTTTTACATCATCTCATGGTTTGCAACTAGAACAACATTTTATTTCCTGTAAAGTTTTTCATCCAAGCCAAGCTAGGTTTTGTTGAAACAGCTCCACTCCAACCTGCTAAAGCTACACTTGTAAACATAATACGAAAAAAAAAGTTTGTAAACAAATTTAACAAAAATTTAAAACTTTAATAAAATAAATAACTACTGTTAATATAATATATCAAAATAAATATGTATATTTGTAATGCTGCTAGATTGTTTGTTCTATGACTAGACTGTTTACCTACCTCTATGCCTTTGTCTGTGGTAGGAGATATTAAGAAATAAAAAACACTTCTCTCTGGTATCGTATAACAGCAATGTGTATTTTATAATAATACTATGCTACTAAAAACCCCTAAAACCTATAAAATAAAATAATAACAATGAAATATCACTATCAAGATATTTTAAGCGTTTTCAATCACGCAATCAATCTATCAATCGTCTTTCGGAACAGCACTACCTAGTTCAAAATTCCCAGTCACCTGATTGGTCAACCAATCGGCCAATCACGCGATGTCGCCAATTATCATGCTGTACACTCTTGGGTCGGACAAGCAAGGTACACCCCAATAATTGAAGACATTGCGTGTTGTACAATCCTGTGTCGTGCGTTGCTGGTGTGTGCATTGTCATGGTGTACAATATCAAGTCGGGCAATCTTGGTCCAGGCCGAGAATCCGCGACATAACCGCGTACGTGTTTTGAATTCCAATGACGTACATTCCAATGTCGCGCATTCTCGTGCCGTGCATTGTTGATGTTGTACATTGCTGGCTCCCCCTGTGAGTAGTGCTGTCACTGGCCGCTGATACAATCCTTTCTTATTTCTCCATCCTTTCATTTATCTTTGACAGGAACTCAAAAACAACATGAAAAATAACGACCACAAACGATGCAAGGTTCGAGGTCTATGTAGGTAACTATGAATAGACAGCAATGTAACGAAGAGTTGCATTTTTTTTCTAGGTTGTAGCATAGACGAAGGGGAAGAAAATTCCGCATCGGTACTGTCACAGTAAAGGTTGATGCTCCAGGGTAAACCGCGATTGTATTCAGGTCAGGGAGACCGTATACTTAATTTCTTGCATTTTAACCTACTATAACGTCCTGCAAGGATTACGTCGAATTACCTGTAACCCTGTACAAAAGTACTCTATGATTAAACTACGGTTCCTTCAACAGAGTAAAAACCGATAAATCTGTATAATGGGATATCCGAACGTACCTTTTTTTCCCCTGGCAATTTTTACCCTTCTGTCAGCGTAGATTATGGGTTCCATTCATTCCGTATTAGAAAATTAGGTATCGCTCACAGCGCCCTCATCAATCTTTTTCATTCCGATATGAATTTCACGATTATGACTGTTAAAAACATAGAGTATATTATAATCACTACGTTTAAGTTAAAAACTGTCATCACGTTATTTGACAGCGCTCACGGTGATATCTATTTGGAGCATCGGTGTAATTCGTAATTGTCGGTGTAATCGCAAGATGGCGCATGTCATGACGTTATGACGATTAATTCAAGGGACATAGATATCATTCGACGTTCGGACGCCGCAGCGTGCACACGTACGCTCCGCTCCCCACCGCCGACTCTCCGCGTCCCCCGTCTGTTCGCCGCAGCTTCGCCGCTACGCAGAGCATCGAAGGCCCAGTGCCTGCCGTCCAGTAGTGCGTCGTTAGTTTGTGTCTAATACTTGTATTAGTACACATACTCAACGGTGTCACTCAGTGGCAAAAAAACAGCCTCTTTCGAGGCTATATTTCCTTATCGTCCGCGTTTTTGTTGCCCCTTCAGGGAAAATCCACGGTTTTGTGGTTCTTGACGGGAAACCTAACGGTGTTAACGAAGTCAAGAGGGTGGTGACCCAATCCTACCCGCCGGACCCCTTCAGGGCGAGGCATTCCATTGGCATCGGGAGCTAGGACCTTGGCCTTGGGGGCTTCCCTCGTCAAACCTAGTCTTCGACTTCGTTCACAGCTACACACCTAGTGTCGGTTGGGAGTGTCTACCCCTTCGCACTAGAGCCCCTTGTGGGACTAGGGCCCTGTCGCACAATAAGACTGGCGACAGGTTTACAAGCTTAGGGCACACCTTCGGTACTCACCTCCCTGTTCGCACAAGTTCAGGAGAGGCCACACATCCCCGGGCGCACCTACCCGGGGAGCTAGGTGTTAGGTGATATGCTTTTAGCTATTTTCAGGCCCCTCTGGCCAATCAGACAGTAGTGTAGCTGGCGAGTTTGTTTGTGTTTTTCTTCTCGCACAGCATAGCACTAGGAAAAACACTGGGTGGGTTTGTTTTTCGGGGAACTGTCTTCCCGAGGGGTTCACGTTTCGACGTACCTCCTCGGGTCTAGGTTTTCTTAGGCATGAGCTTAACTCGAGTCTAGTCCCCGCCAACAATGGCGCAGTCCAATAAGTGGGCTGTCTTGTTCGACGCGCTCATTGATGTCCTCCTCAAGGACAACAATGAAAAATACGCCAAGATTCTCGCTCCCTTCCGCGAGGAGAGCGACCGCCTCAAAGAAGCGGAAACCGTCGTCGATGAGATACCATCGACCATCATGGAATTCAGCGACGCGCTGAATTCCATGATGACGCGTCCGCGTCCCAGGCCTCAATAGAGGCCCCTCCCAGCGAGGAAACTCCTTCCCCGATAGAAGAGATGGAAATAAACATCTCGGATAACGAGGCGACCTCCGCCTCAAACAATTCGGATTGCTCCGAAGCATCGTCGCCCACCTCATCCTCCGAGGACGACTACCAAATCGTCGGTAAGGGGAAGAGGAAGAAGGGCAAAGCCCCCGCCAGCAGCTCCGCCAAGAAGCCGGCAACTCAGGGCTGACGCTCCCCCAAATTGGCTGTAGGCTCTACACAGAGCCGTCCGCACAGCCCCTTGGCCTCAGCCACCCCGGCTGCCTCCTCGTCACAATCCGCCACCCCGGCGAATAACGCCACTAAAACGGTCCGTCCCCCTCCCATCTACATCCATGAGAAGGGAAAATGGACAGAATTGTCCAAATCGCTTAACGAGCGTAAAATCAATTACACAAACGCTCGTGCGGTAGAAGTTGGCATTAAAGTACAATGCCCAACTTCAGGCGATTACCGCTCCCTCACAAAGCTCCTCCGGGATAGGAGCATCTTATACCACACCCACGCACTGCAAGAAGACATCCCTGTCCACGTAGTTGTAAAGAATGTCCCCTTAGAAATCTCCACTCAGGAGATTAAAGACGATTTAGTTGCGCAAAGCATCCCAGTTAGAGAAGTGCACCGCATGCACCGTAAGGTTGGCGAGTATGTAACCTCTCAGGCATCCGCATTGAGAAGCCCGCTAAACTCGGCGAGCTTTCTCAGTGCCATCGCTGCCAACTATATGGCCACGCTCAGAGGAATTGCTTCGGCAAACCTCGCTGCGTCAAGTGCCTGGGTGACCACGGCACCGCTGACTGCCCTCGCCCTAAAGACCACACACAGTGCACCGAACCCCCCAGCTGCGTTTTATGCGGCGAGTCCGGCCATCCCGCTAACTACCGCGGATGCCCTAAGGCCTCCAAATCGTCGGCCCCCAAACTGGCGAAACGGGCCAACAACAAACAGCCGCGAGAGAGCCCATCTCTCACTACTGACCCCCCTGCCTCACTTCAACCCCAGCGCCCCAGCCCCTGGAATGCGCTTAATCACCAAGCGCACTTCCCGGCTCTGAGGCCTACCCAAACACCTGCTTCACAGGTAATCCCACCACTGATGGCATTGCCTGCCATGCCCTCACCCCCTATACCCGCATCTCAGAACGCCGCACCGCCAGCGCCCCGCAGAGCGCTCTCAGGCCGCCCTCACCCCCGCGATCCCAAGTGCCCGCCCATGCCAGCCAGGGCGCACCCCGTCCCCCCTGCGTGTTTTTGTTGTACCCCCGTTGCCCCCGAACTTTGACCCCACCGACCCCGTATTTGTGTTAGGTAGCACCTTTGCCGTTTTCTATAGCCCGCGTGCTCTACAAATGCGGGATGAAACGATGGCCTGTAGAGGTAACTGGCAACAGCTTCAAGAAGTCTGGGCCAAATACCACGACATCCAGGAAGACATTAAGAACCTCCCCTACTTGAAATATCTATAATGGATAGGTCACCCCACAGTAGGTTCAAACCGACTTCCCTTAGGATAGGGACCTTTAACGCCGAGAGCCTAAATGGCCAACGTGATGAGATCGCCACATTCCTCCGCGACCATCGCCTAGATATCTTTTTAGTTCAAGAGACGTTCTTGAAACCTTACAACCGGGACCCGAAAATTGCCAACTATCGGTTAGTTCGCAATGACAGAACTCGCTGTCACACTCACAGAGGAGGTACTCTGATTTACTACAAAGCTAGCTTGTACTGCATCCCCTTAGACCCCCCCTCTCTTTCCAAGTTAGAAGTCTCTGTCTGCCGGCTGGGCATGACAGGGCACCAACCCCTCACGATCGTATCGGCTTACATCCCGCCCTCAGGAGCCGGCTCCTCGGTCGCGAATAACGATATGAGCGATGACCTCAAAGTTCTTTTCGATCTAAGTGACTCCGTCCTTCTGGCGGGAGATCTTAATGCTAAACACCCCGCGTGGAATAGTAATGTTTCAAACAGCAGAGGTAATGCCCTATATAATCTCTGTTGTTCTCTCAACTTCGATGTCATCGCTCCGATGAGTCCCACCCACTATCCTAATAACCCGGATCACAGACCCGACGTGCTAGATGTCGCGCTTCTGAAGAATGTAAACTTGCGATTACATTCTATAGAGACGATCGACGAGCTCAATTCGGATCACAGACCCGTCGTAATAGAGTTTACCCCGAGAAACGGTCACTCTGACCCTTCTCAGCCCCCTCCCACCAAAGTGATCACGGATTGGAAGAAAGTAAGCGAATTGCTGAAATCCACCGAATCCCCCAACTTGGACAAAATCCCCGACAACATAGCGACTGTAGCTGCTGCAGCTAGTTAGCTGCAACATAGCGACTGTCAGCCAGTAGAGGAGTACTGGCTGGGTACTGGGGGAGCATTGCTCTTCAAGACTGTCGGCTAGGCATTCAGCTTTGTCGACGTCGTCGAATGCGACGGTATTATCGGGACGCGTGAGGGGAGGCATGGAGGCAACTTTAGAGGAAGATTGCATTTTCCTTTGAAGTTCCCAGAATGCCTGGTGGGTCGGTTCGAGTTCGCTGAGCATCTTGTCCCATTGCTCGTCACGAAGTTTTTTGATGCTTCTGCTTACTTTGTGTTGTAAACGGCGCATAAAAACTTTGTTACTCGCACAGGGAAAAGAGGTATAAGCACGGATGGCCGCGTTCTTCTCGGTCAGCAGGTCACGTACATTCAGTGCGTACATCATTCGGTGGTCATCCGCTGGAACTTCCCTTGAACAAACGTTCAGGACTGACTGTACGTGCTCTGTGAACGAGTTGATCGCGGCCTCCGTGTCAGCTACAGTCGCTATGTTGTCGGGGATTTTGTCCAAGTGAGGGGATTCGGTGGATTTCAGCAATTCGCTTACTTTCTTCCAATCCGTGATCACTTTGGTGGGAGGGGGCTGAGAAGGGTCAGAGTGACCGTTTCTCGGGGTAAACTCTATTACGACGGGTCTGTGATCCGAATTGAGCTCGTCGATCGTCTCTATAGAATGTAATCGCAAGTTTACATTCTTCAGAAGCGCGACATCTAGCACGTCGGGTCTGTGATCCGGGTTATTAGGATAGTGGGTGGGACTCATCGGAGCGATGACATCGAAGTTGAGAGAACAACAGAGATTATATAGGGCATTACCTCTGCTGTTTGAAACATTACTATTCCACGCGGGGTGTTTAGCATTAAGATCTCCCGCCAGAAGGACGGAGTCACTTAGATCGAAAAGAACTTTGAGGTCATCGCTCATATCGTTATTCGCGACCGAGGAGCCGGCTCCTGAGGGCGGGATGTAAGCCGATACGATCGTGAGGGGTTGGTGCCCTGTCATGCCCAGCCGGCAGACAGAGACTTCTAACTTGGAAAGAGAGGGGGGGTCTAAGGGGATGCAGTACAAGCTAGCTTTGTAGTAAATCAGAGTACCTCCTCTGTGAGTGTGACAGCGAGTTCTGTCATTGCGAACTAACCGATAGTTGGCAATTTTCGGGTCCCGGTTGTAAGGTTTCAAGAACGTCTCTTGAACTAAAAGGATATCTAGGCGATGGTCGCGGAGGAATGTGGCGATCTCATCACGTTGGCCATTTAGGCTCTCGGCGTTAAAGGTCCCTATCCTAAGGGAAGTCGGTTTGAACCTACTGTGGGGTGACCTATCCATTATAGATATTTCAAGTAGGGGAGGTTCTTAATGTCTTCCTGGATGTCGTGGTATTTGGCCCAGACTTCTTGAAGCTGTTGCCAGTTACCTCTACAGGCCATCGTTTCATCCCGTATTTGTGGAGCACGCGGGCTATAGAAAACGGCAAAGGTGCTACCTAACACAAATACGGGGTCGATGGGGTCAAAGTTCGGGGGCAACGGGGGTCTTGCCACTGAAGGTGGAGGGGTGGCCGTAAAATTAAAACACTTCAAAGGAAAATGCAATCTTCCTCTAAAGTTGCCTCCATGCCTCCCCTCACGCGCCCCGATAATACCGTCGCATTCGACGACGTCGACAAAGCTGAATGCCTAGCCGACAGTCTTGAAGAGCAATGCTCCCCCAGTACCCAGCCAGTAGACCCAGCCCACCTCGCCGAGGTGGATGCTGAAGTCGAACGCAGGACCTCTCTACCCCCCGTAGAAGACCCCGATAATCCCCTACCCTCAGTCACCCCTGAAGAGGTAGAGGATATAATCAAGGGCCTTAGACATAGGAAAGCCCCCGGCTCAGACGGAATCACCAATAGGGTATTCAAACTCTTCTCCCCAGCCCTTATAGTGCTAATGACCGCTATCTTCAATAGCGCCATGGCCAATAACGTGTTCCCGCAAGCATGGAAACAGGCCACAGTAATAGGCATTCCCAAACTGGGTAATCCCATCCTCGCCGAGTAGTTACCGGCCTATTAGTTTGCTCAGCGTGTTAGGCAAAATCTATGAGAGACTTATTTATAAGCGACTCAAAGATTTCGCCGAAGCTAAGAGCTTAATTCCGACAGAGCAGTTTGGTTTTAGACCTCAACACTCCTGCGTTCAACAAGTGCACCGCATAGTCGAGCACATCGGTGCCCGCTTCCAGCGGGGACTGATGACCGGTGCCTTGTTCTTCGATATCGCGAAAGCTTTCGACAAGGTCTGGCACAACGGGCTGATATACAAGCTATACCAGGTCGGTGTACCGGATCGTCTCGTACTAATACTACGAGACTTCTTGTCGAACCGCACATTCCAATACCGTATTGATGGTGCACTCTCATCCTCTCAACCGATACGTGCAGGCGTCCCACAGGGATCGGTGATATCCCCACTAGCCTTCACGCTTTACACCAGCGATATCCCTAAGAGTAGATCAGCCCAGCTAGCCTTGTTCGCCGACGACACGGCCATCTACTACTCTGGTAGGAGTCCATCCAACATCTGCCGTATTCTCCAAAATTCCGCCAAAGCATTAGGCGATTGGTTCCGGAAATGGAGAATCGAGGTCAACCCCGATAAGAGTCAGGCGGTTCTGTTCTCTAGCCCCCGCGTAAGATTCCCCCCTCCCCTAGTCCGATAACCATGTTCGGCAAGCCGATCCCCTGGGAGAACCATGCCAGATACTTAGGAGTCATCCTCGATAGGCGGTTAAGATTCGGTGAGCACATCAAGACGGTACGTTCGCGTGCCGCCTTCGCTCTCGGTCGGCTCCACTGCTTGCTGAATGCGCGTAGCAAATTGTCACTTAAGTGCAAATTGCGCATTTACATCGCGTGCATTCGGCCCATCATGACGTACGCGTGCCCTGTGTTCGCGCACGCCAAACCCCATCTCCTTCATAGGATGCAGACCCTCCAAAACCGATTTTTACGTAAGGCCACGGGAGCCCCATGGTACGTTAGGAATGAGCAACTTCACGTTGACCTCAAGATCCCCACCATCCAGCAGTGTATGAAGCGACTCACTAAGGGTTTTTTCGATAGGGCCGAAAAACACCCAAACCCGTTAGTCGTTTCAGCAGCTAGTTATGTCCCCTCCGCGATATCTAGGATCCGACGCCCGAGGTCCACCCTCCTCCAGCCCGATGACCCCATCACTCTCTTGGAGGAAAGTCGTAGGGAAACCAGCACTCTCAGAAAGCACACAAGACGACACACATACAAACCCCGAATCCGGTCTCGCCGCCGAGGCACGCCGCGACCTCCCAGTAATATCATTACTCCCCGACCCTTGCTCGACGAGCCAGCCCGCGACGCTGAGCATGTAACGATGATAAACTCCCCAATTAATAATCCGACCCAGCCTGTCCCTTGCTGCCCTCCCGATAATGACGCACTAAGTCGAGGCCCGAACCCCACAGGGGGTGCCCTTAGTAATCGTCATTTAAATGTAAATATTTTTAGTTTGTAAGCCCTGGCTGGGGGCCTTTTTTTTTTTTTTTTTAAGGATGGGAAATCATCAAATGACCCCCCCACTCTGGGCGGAGCGGGAGGGAGTGTCAGACTCTTACTGACTAAAAACCATCCATGTTCCTTCCTCGCCTTTTACGTTCCGGGGCCGCGGTATCCCTTTCGAACAGGCCCGCAACCCCGGCAGGCTTCGGCCCTTGCGGGCCCTTCTCCTTTTGCTGACATCTCTTTGAGGCGCGCGTGGAACACGAACGCGCCGTCGACACGGCCTGGCTGGGGGCCTTAAAGTAATTTTTGGCCACCCACAGGATAGTTCGGTTAAGTAGTTAAACAACCTTATCGAGTTGCAACTACGAGTGGTCATTCCTAAAAAAAAAAAGACAGATATCGCGCTTGTGATTGCGCTCACGCTAATTCGGAACGGGTTTATGGACGCTCAGAACGTTTACAGTCTAATTTGGAACGCGGCCTATGAATCTACGCTGACAGATGGGCTAAAAATTGCGGTTGAAATTTTAAAAGTCAAAACATTGTTGACGAAACACGGAAGAAAGAACAAAAGTTGTTTTATTATTTTACTGTCTGGTGCGAGATAATAATTTCAAACTAATCGAGATGATTAAAACCAAACCCTGGACTGGTGGCACTGATGAAGAATATGAAACTCAACATTTCGGTTTCGGGGCCCAACGCCTCAAAATAGCGGTGCGACAAATGGTTGAACAAAAAATTACGAATGGAGTTAAAGATATGGAATCTTACTTGCAAGAATCTTTGGATCTCAATGAAACTGATAAGGTGACTTTAACAAGATCATGTGATAAGTTAATTCATTTGTATTGTGAGCGTGCGGGGCCTTCTCTGGGGGCTATTGATGAAGAGATAGAAAGGATGTTAAAAATCCCTCAGAATGTGTTGCTGCCTGAAGATGGGGTTCAAGTAGAGCAGACGTCGGATACGGAATTTGAAAAATTAAAAGAGGAGGTGGCTTCACTAAGAAGGAGAGTAGAAAGAGGTGCTTTAATGGAAGCTTTACTCTCTGCCGAAGAAGAGGAGCTTGCTTCAGTGGAAAAAGTATGTGAGACAGCAAAGAAAGACATGGAAGCAATTGATCTACTTTGCAAAAGTGCAGACAATGGTGACAGTTTGAAAGTTGTTCAGACTGAAACACAGTTCTTGTGTGCGAGTGCTTCGTTTATAAAGAAGCAAAATAATTTATTTGACGAATGAGTGTTTAGATGTGGCTTTATGTTATGATGCTGGACACATAAGATTCTCTAACTTGATTGTATATTTAAGTGTCATTTTGGCCCATTTAGTCCACCAAAACTCACTAAAGATGTTAAACATAGTCATATTCATTTAACTTTTAGTGTAAATGTGGATCTGCAAACTAAGCTTAAAGTTTTGTAAAAAACAAATACATGTTGTTGTTTTGTTGTGAATCCGTATTCTGCCATTATAAAGGAGATTGCTCAGATCCACCTTCATAGAAGAGGTTTAAACATCATCAAACAGAACAGAGTTGTAGTTAAGTGCAAGCGGGCCTAAAATTGTGTTATTTGTCATCATGAAAATAGATTTATAATGTTTTAACATTTTAGTAACAACTTCTCCTTATGATACGTGAAGAGGCTACTCTTTGGCTTCATTTTGGAGTAAATGCTCCATCTACAACAAGGTAGGTAATTACTGAAATCATTTGTATGAACTGGTTCCTGAACTAGAAATCACTCTCATATTGAACTTAAAGTAAAATAGAATTATCTCGTGAAAGGTCAAAGATGTTGGTTGAACTTACTAATGCCATTTCAGTTGGAAATGGTGCTTTGCATTTTCATCTCAAATCAATAGTCAAATTATTCCAATTTCCATAGTGTTAGTGCTTCCCATTTTATTGTGGGTTTTAGGTACAACTTTTCCCAACCCAGGGATTACCTACTAAAACTAAACTTAATGCTTCAGTGTCGAATATTGTTTATTGCTCCATGTAAAATACTGATATTCTAGCTGCATCTGGTTAGACTGGAAGCTGACCCTGACATAGTTTGGAAAATGTTAGGCAGGGCAGATGATGACAAGATAAATAAAACACTACAAACAGTCATTTTTATTTTAATGTAAAAACAGAACCTCTTACATAAAATGCACCTAGAAACGAGTATCATAGATTAACAATACTTATTACATCGAATCTAATATAACATCCATGTTACATCATGATTACTATTTAATTTATTTTTATCTCCAAAAAAACTATACAAAAATTGATACATCAAGTTTTTATATTCACTTTAAAAATGTATGACTTGGCACATAGAACATGAAATAGTTAAGTCTAAAGAGATTCAAAGAATAAAATTATCTAAAGAAAATAAAAAAAAAAAAACATTATATTGTACTAGTTTTATTCGTATCACATTTAAAACTTAAGCTACTGGCACACTTACTAAATGAAGAGTTTTACTCTGCTGAATAAATTACAAAGAACTCACATTACAAAAACTCAAAATCAAGCATTATCTTTTAAATTGTTCTCTCATGTTATTGTTTTAAAGGTTGTTAAATATCAAGAAGTATTACAATATGTACACAATTCATGAGTAGAAAACATTATTCATGTAATTCAAAGATGCCATAAAATCTGCAGTTAAGTCCAGATACTTAATTGTTTTTCTAAATAAAAGTTTTGATCAAAATAAATTAAAGATTTTAAAATTAATAAACAATTGTATATTTGGCATAGAAGACCTAAATATTTGTTTATTAATTGTTTTTAAACACTTCAAAATGTGAAAGATAATGAAAATAATTATCATACCATTGGCGAACTTTATTGTAATGTAAATTATTTCCATAATATTTAAAAAAATAAATATTCGTAATTTCTCTGTATGTTATTTTACTAAACTGCTTCAATGTTGACTCGCTATTTTAAGTTGTCTCTCCAGCTTGAAAAATATTCTATACTTACACACTGAACACAATAACAGTTTATACCTAGATACAATGATAGGATAGCCAACTAGCGTCAAATAAATTAACATGAACTATTCTAATTATAATTAGAAAAGTGAAGACGAAAGATTAGGCTCAGCACAGATTAAATAGGAGTGCAAGGCAAAACATTTTTAGTTCACTGAATTTTCACTTTGTTAAAAGAATTTGAAGTAGGAAACTTTATGACAGACAAGGCATGAAGGCAACCTGTGCGTCTGGCACTGTTTTGTTAGCTCATTAATACACTGAAAATAAACTATTTGTTTATTTTGCTCTGCTCTGCACTCCTGTCATTGAACTGAGGCTTAAAAATTAACTGGATAGACATTTTCTTTCCAATAGGTCCTATATTTTTATCTCATGCTATAAATCTAAAAAATTATAACATGCTGTATGAACCTATAAAACACGGCTTAGTGAGCGAAAAACTTTGGTTATGTGAATGTATAGCAATACATGTACAAGTTTTTCTTTTCAGGTAAGCATATTTTTGGTTTTAAGTTAGGATGATATAGCTGTGATGTCTCAGGTTGTTATAGAGATCCCTACCTTACAGCCTTGTTAACATGACACAACATTCATAATTGATTAATACTGCTTATCACAGATGGTAAATGAAACAAAACCATAATTAATCATCTCTAATGAGTTTATGTACAACACTTTAGAATTTATGCTTTATCTTGATTCCATATTTACAATTTGTTTTTACGCCTAAAACTATACAAATGGATTACGATGTATGTCCTAGTTTACAACACATAATTGATAACAAGAGTTATGTTTTTAAAATTCAAACTTAATATTTAAATATTAATCTAAATTAAATAAGACTTTGTTTAGTTTTAAATTCCGTATGACTTAGGAAATTAAAATTCTTTCAAACTTTTATTTCTTATTGTCTGTCCTAAAGATGAACACCCAGTGTCCAACATTTATATAATATGTATAACTACAAATATATTACAAATAATAAATCATTTAATGTTCACTTTTCATATATTTACTTGACTTAATCGATTTGGTAACATTACCACAGAAATAACATTTAAAAAACAACACTTTAATTAGTACTATAACTAATATATAATCATAAATCTTCTAAATTAATATTTGGAATGTTTACAATATTACAATGTTTGGAAGATATAACTAGAATAAGCGATATAAATAATAACAAGTCTTACAAGAACACAGTTTTGTGTAGTTGGTGTTGACAGCTACATTATTATGTCTTTTGGTGGCACACTTTGTACTAAAGATGTAGAATTGATTATTACAAACATTTCTTTGGTATAAGTTACAAATAGTATATCTACCTGAGCTGAGTAATGAGTATTTAACGATTATCAGTATTGAGTTTACCACTAGCCATTTCTACAGCGATGTAATACATAAAATTTTAATATTGAGAACACAAATATGTCTGATTCAATTATTATTTCATAAAGTATCCTATCTAAGAATCAACAGTAACGATTTGATATCGCCTGAAAATATAAATAGATTTACTGTCTATAAACCGACTTAATTTGTCCCAATGCAAAGAAATATATTTTGAGATAAATAGTACAGTGTAACTATTTACTTGATACAGTGACCTTTTCTTGTTTAAAATAAGACCTTGAACATTATGTATCGAGTTGATGCACAGCTATTTCCTCCTATTTAAGCCATGACATAAGCAATCCAAAAGCAACCTTATCCTGTTGAGATTAAAGAACACTTTGATTTTTATTGTGATGCTAAGTCAGAAGTAAAAACCGTGAAACGAATATAATATATTCGTTCGTTATTCGTCACTTTTTTTTCCGAGTTACCATATTATGGTAACTCGGTTCACAATGTGCCTCCCTTTTCAACTGCACCAAGTAAGATAACCAAACTGTACATTGAAAAATGTTCCTTAGACACTAAAACATGCAAATGAAAGTCTGATCACTGAACTGAGCGTGTAACAAAGCAACGGATCCTTGTGACGTCACACATAGGCCGGCGGGCGCACGTCCACTCGCGTAGTGACGCGCTTGGCGGCCGGCCCGGGCCACGACCACCCACTATCGCTCAGTGCTACCAGTCACACTGGTCCACTCCATTCTGTGTTGTCCTGGAAGAAACGGTGGGGTTTAGTCATTGATCCTCATGTGTAAATTTATTTGAATAGGATAGACGACAAATTAATCCGTCAGGTAGATTATTATAAAATATTTGACTCGTATTTTTTCTTCTCTTACGTAAATCAAAATTGACGAAGTTACGACGCTTTTAAAATTCCCAATACGTCACGCCTAGGTATAATTTTTAGCTAGTTCCGACGTCACGAGCCCCCACTCCCGAGTTTTGATGTGTTTTATCTTTGTCAAAATTCATTGATTCACAAAAACAAAAAAATACTGTCTACTATTTTTCAATAATAAAGGGTGTAAAACACCTCTTCACGAAGCCGAAAGGCACCTGTTCTCCCCATCATTGCGATCAGTTTTTTGTTCTACACCTGGGAACCTTCCAGTTATGGAGATATGAGGCTATGGGGGTCATAGTTACAACTTTTTGACAAGTTTTGTTAAATACAACTATTTTATATGTAAGATTTTAACTTTTAACACCTCCACGACCCGTACTATTTTATCCATCCATCAGCACAATGTTTTAAGTGCGTTACATTGAGTTCTGCCACAAAATATGATTTATAACCTCAAAAAAAAGAGCTGTTTCCCAGCAATATTTTTTGCGTAAAGTTACTCTAATTTGATGTACAGAATGCTTGGTTAACGTTGGATAACGTCTTTGTGATGAGGTGGTTTACACCCTGTATAACTGACGGACTACATTGGATTTGTATTTTTTTGAATAATGTCTAATAGGCACAACGACAACGACGCCTATTAGACATGGAAAGTCTTCTTCTCCTTCCATACATACATTCAGTCAAAAAGTATTGGGAATGGATCTTTTGTTTTTTTTTTGTTGTTGTTAGATTGGCACAAGCTTTTTCCATTTTGGCGCGTAGTTTGGATTGCATCTGTTTTTTATATTATTATTTTAAATACAGTGTTGTTTTTAGTTATACCATATCTAGTGTGTATAGTTCAATACGGACAAAAACATCAAACAAAGAGTTTGTCTTAAATTTTGCATGTGCAATGGAATTTCGTGTTGTCACTGAAAATATTGCAGAAGGCTTACGGTGAATCGACTTTATCAAAAACATGTGCTTATTATTGGTACAAAGCGGTCGAGATGTGATGGAAGATTTGCCTCGCTTTGGTCGTACATCAACGTCTGCAACTGAAGTAAACATCGCAAAAGTGAAGGAAATAGTGACTGAAAATCCTCATTCAACTTTGAGAGAGATAGCCGCCGAACTTTCTGTATCTCACGAGTCGATCCGTACCATTTTAACTAATTATTTGGGTATGAAACATGTTATCGCTTGGCTAGTCCCAAAAGACCTGATTTTTCTCCAGAAACGGGGTTTACGAGTTTGACATGCAAACTAGTCAACAAGCTTCGGAGTGGCGCCTTCCAACTGGACCGAAACCGAAAAAAAAAATGAATTAACCGCGAGAATTAAACTCAGTTCCGGAAACAGCGTTTTAAATGTTTTGATTATTCGTTGGCGTAGGTGTACCGTTTCTGAAGGAGCATACTTTGAAGGTGATAAAATAAATTTGGATAAATAACAAACATTTTTTGTTTGATCTCTTCCCGTTACTTTCTTGACAGAGCAGTATAACTACCGGGTACACTACATAAATACGAAAAACTTTATTCCGAAAGTCACAAATCCGAATTTCAAAATAACGATTTTCATAATTCCGAAAGGTTTAAAATTCCGAATGTATCAACTCCGATTTATCATTAATCCTATTTTCATAGTACCTAAATTTCAATATTCCTATTGCTTACAATTACTATTCTCAAAATAACGAGTTTCAATAGATCGAATAACAAAGTCCGACTATGATAATTCGAAACATCAAAAATACGAATTCCGATTTTTAAAATACCGATTAATACAATTTCGAAATAAAAACGTCTTGTAAAACTGAATAGCAAATAAATACAATTGCTCGTCAGAGAGAACTTTAATGTAGATGCGTTTTCCTACTCATAATTGAATAGATTGTTTACCGAAGTGATTCATCAATAATACAGAGGATTTGCAGCATGAAAGCAAGCACGATGCATGCACGCAGGCATGTAAGCAGACATACAAGCGAGCATGCAACTTGCAGGCAGGCATGCAACATGCAGCCAGGCATGGAACATGCAACCAGGCATGGAACATGCAAGCAGGCATGGAACATGCAAGCAGGCATGCAGCAAGTAAGCAGGCAAGCAGCAATCAAGCAAACATGCAGCGTGCATTGTTTCTGTCACGGCTCTGGCGCTGAGGGATTTGGGCGGCCCCACGCGAGCTTATTGTAGCAGATGGTTTTAACGCTCAGCGCTGCAGCTTCGGGTTGCTGCAGCCTCAGCCGCGGCAGTGGGCCTTCAAACCACCTGCTCGATGGGTGGTTGGTGGTTGTAACACTCCCCGCCGCGGCTGAGACTGGAGCAAGCCGAAGCTGCGGTGGTGAGCGTTAAACCCATCTGCGACGATAAGCTCGCGAGGGACCGCCGGAGCCGTGACAGAAACCGTGCCTGCTGGGGTTGTGGAGGTCAGATAGACAGTCGCTTCATGTAAAATAATGGTTACCAGCTGCATCTGGTTAGACTGGAGGCCGGATCCAACATATTCGAGAAAAAGCTAGGCAGATGATGATGTTAATTACTATTCTAGAATCAACTTCACAAAGATCTTAGTCTCAAATTATTAACTCAATTCAAAAAATTCTAAAGTTTAATTTTGGTTTTGTAAAAAAAATCATTAGTACGGTACATACCTTGAAGCAGTTACTAATGTGTGTGATAAAAGATTGAGTGTGTGTGATGAACGGAAAAGGCAAGACCTTATTTAGTCAGCGAATTGCAGTGATCGTTAACCGGCCAGCTGAAAAACGATAGCACTTGTTTCCCCTTTTGAGAGAACAGTTCTTCACTGTTTATATGTATAATCTCAACATGAATGATGTAACCAAGATTTTGTTACAATATTTTGATTGAAAAGAGTGTCCATGGAGTTTCGTGCTCATTCTTCTCCAGACATCTTCCCCTTGGAATGTGCAACTACAGTACTGTCTCAACTTATTATGCCTTGTGACTGTGACTGTAGCTTAGCGTTTTTTTGTAGTTTTTTGACATTCAGAAGTTCCGTAATGGTCTTATTGAAATAAATGCTTTTAGTTTGAATTTGAATGGACTATTTTCAGGTGTAATTTACTTTACCTGTGAAATGTTAACAGTCTTAGGGTGTATAGGGCTCAGCGGCGCGTTGGAGTTCGCATTGGTAGTGAAGTAACCCCCGGGCCGCGGCCGCAGGTGACGGTTGTGCATCTCCATCTGAACTATCTTCATGAACTCGATCTGAGCAGCTAGCTTTTGAACTTCCTCCTGTAATTTTTTGGATATTTAAATGATAGAAGAAGTTGTTTTACTGATCAATCAAATTGATCCTGGCTGTCACCTGTAGACCTGAGACAGTAATTCCAGGTGCAATCCTTCATAACCAGTCAGTCATAAGCCAGTGGGTCTAGTAATACTACCCAGTAATAAAATAATGGTATGCTGCTGCATCCAGTTTACCTAGATGCCGATACCAACAATGCATAGTTGGGAAAAGGTTACACAAATGACTTAAATAACGGGTAAGAGTAGCAGGCGTCGATAGGCTTCCGGTATGAACCTGATACCAATCTGTTATGGAGGCTCTATGGCCTGGGTAGTGTAAAAAGGTTTTTTTTTTGGGACAAACCCGCCGAACGGTTCCCAAACCACTGTAACTCCTGAAAGCCAGGATCAACAGTCGACTACAAAAGCGCCGAGACAATGAAGCTCGACGAAGTCTCAGAGAATGAATTTAACTGTCTTGGACTTGGATCCTGCAACGAAATTGATCAGAAAGTATAGCGGAGGAGTAAAAGGAGGTAACGAGGAAAAAACTGTAATTTCCACTTCCCTAACAGCAGGAGACAGAACGAAATATAGGCACAAAGAGACTTCACTGGTAGTCAGAAGTCTAACAACCGGTCTCTCTAATTGGTATTGTGTTACCCAGTACTCCAAGTTAAATAGTGTTGCATCCCGTTTAATTGGAACGGACGAATTAAATAACAGTTAAAAAGAGTTTAGCAGGCGTCAAATTGGTTTGGTGGGGTTATTCCGATAAAGCTGTGTGCGATTGCGGAGCCTTATCTAAAACCATGGCCCACCTCCTGACCTGCTCTTTGTGTAACTCCACCTGCACTTTAAGGGACCTGTCCGAAGCCACAACCAACGCCGTTATGTGACTAAGTTCTGGTCGACACAAATCGAATAACAAAGGGAATCATCGACACGAAGAAGAAGCAGGCGTCGATAGGCATCCGGTATGAAACTCAACAACCTGTTTTGAAGGCTCTAGGGCCTGGACAGTGTAAAAAGGATTATTCTAATTCCTTAATTCGCTAGTAAGTACATACCTTGAGTTCCTCATTCTCCTGGTAGAGGTCGGGCGGCTCCTCGGGCACGAGCCCGATACCGTTGAGCGAGGAGGACGCGGGCACGCCGCGCGCGCGCGCACGACTGTCCCACGTGTCGCCCGTGCCGCGCACCACGCGCGTTACCTGAACACATTGACTTTATTTTTATTGATGAACAGTTAGGTGTACGGGCTAGCAATCTTCTTACTACTATTATAAATGTAAAAGGGTGAAAGGTGAAGGGTGTTTGGATGAAATTGCAAACAGATTGATTATATCAATCTGTTTGCAATTTCATCCAAATCCTTTCAGTAGTTTCTGCGTGAAAGTATAACAAAAAACGATCTTTACAGACTTTTACATTTATAATAGTGAGAAGAAGATTGCTGGCCTGTATACCTAACTGTTTTGCTGACTGTACACCTTAAATAAGCAGGTTTTTTATAATTGTGCTGGCTGGCTTGATCCAGAAAAAGAAGTACATTTTACTGTCTGTTACTGTTTCAGTACTGTCTGTTACTGTTTCAGTTTTTTTTTTTTTAGTATGGGAAATCATCAAATGACTTCTCCCACTCTGGGCGGAGCGGGAGGGAGTGTCAGACTCTTACTGACTAAAACCCATCCATGTTCCGTCCTCGCCCTTTATGTTCCGGGGCCGCGGTATCTCTTTCGAACAGGCCCGCAACCCCGGCAGGACCGCAACCCCGGCAGGAGTTTATAACGCCTTGTGTCACCATCTTCCTGCCCTTGTCCCATTATTATTAAGGATCTACGCAACGCGTTTTCAAAAAAAGAACAAAAGTAAAAACTCACCTTAGGCAAAAACACTAGCAGCACTGTAGTTGACGTAGATAACTGTGTTCTTATAAACCCAAGGAGATATTTTATATCCGGTCCTGCCCGAGGCAATATTAGTAAACTGTAAACAAGTAAAACATTCTTTTAATTAGCTGTAGATGCTATAAGCAAACATAATTTTAGAAACTTCTGGACACACTCATTTCATCATAGACCTCATTCATCGCTTTCCAACAGGGGTGATTGGAGGTCAAGAGCAAACCCATTTTGTAAAAAAAAAAAAAAAATTAAAACTAAACAAGAGGAAACAAATTAAACCTTCGTATGAATGTAGATCTACGCGAGACAATAGTGTCGATTCTGTTGTGCACAAACTAATTTAGGCTATTGGTATCTTTTACTAAAAGGCAATGCGAGAAAAGGACGGCTATAGCTATAAACTAAGTTAGAGATTTCAAACTAGTTTATGCCTTGCGCTTCACCGTGTTTTAGTCGACATGTTTTTACGTGCACCCTTCATTTGTATGAACTAATATATTTATCTACCCAAATATCATAAACCCTCTCTAATGCGTTCAAAAACCATAGGCAATGACCAGCATTACCAACCTGCAGAAATAAACGGAACTGTAATGAACTCATAACCTACTGAAAACAGTAGGTTATGAGTTTAAATTTGGAACAGGTGTCAAATTCAAGTGAGTGTGCTATTCTAGTATCTACATTAAATCAGATATCGATACGAAACCCCAATTCAGTATGATTTTAATTATAAATCGCACGAAATTTTGATCTCGACTGACACAAGAATAGTGACTTTGTTTGTTTGCTTATGATTAAAAAAAAACAGATATCCGAAACGCCGCCATTTCGAGTTGTAATCTGTTCGTTAGCTTTTTATTTCCAGTTACGAGTAGACAAATTTTCTGATAAGTTCTTTATTTCTGTCGAAAATGAGTGAGAGTGACTCAAAAATTGACATGAACACTCCGGCAGATATCGTAAATGCAGTGACGAATGCAACTATTTGCTTCTGTATTTATGTTCAATTTATTTTTTATTGCATTACACTGGTAACAATACTGGTCATTTCCCTATGGTTCCTGAACCCATCATAGAGCCGTTATGATATTTGGGTAGATAAAGTAGTGTATGCAACTATACATAAAATTAGGCATTATGCACAGTCGCATAAACTACTATTATAATATTAGTTCCAATTAAAGGAGATCACCCAGTTTGGGCTATTTTCAAAAGTGGTGCCAACCAAACTAAACATCAGTTGGATGGAGCATAACATAATAAATAGATTTTATTATTACACCAAAGTCGTAAGTCAATCCACCGAGAAGTTATTCAACCACAAAATTAAAAGACATAAGATTGGGATTATTAAAAAAAATATATATCTACACTAATATTATAAAGAGGAAAACTTTGTTTGTTTGTTTGTTTGGTTGTAATGAATAGGCTTAAAAACTACTGGACCGTTTTTAAAAATTCTTCCACCATTCGAAAGCTACATTATCCACGAGTAACATAGGATATATTTTATCCCCGTACTCCCACGGGAACGGGAATTACGCGTGTGAAACCGCGTGACGTCCGCTAGTATATTATACATACTCGTATATTATTATTATATTTTTTTGATAATCAACGTTATTAAATTCAAACACTGTTTTACGGTGTTTATTTAGTAAATGTATAAAACTAGCCTTAAGAATATTATGTAACATTGCAAACTTTTTTATTGAATAAAAAAATATTATTATTATTACGGTGTAAAACTAAACAACACAAGTAAGACAACAAGAACAATATAAGTTATTGAATTTATAACAATACTTACTGGAGAGCTATCATGAGTGAGTTAACGGTGAATATGTTATAGATGGCTATAGAGATGAGCCGCGCCTCGTTGTACAGGCTCTCTGCGTGGCGGACGCGGTAACATACCCGCACGCCCCATAGTAGGAACAGGATTTCACCTGAAACACAAAAGATTATGTAAATAAGTGCATTGTTCCTGATAGGTAACCTACACTACTATGACCGAGTGGCATCCAAGGCAAGGTTGATCGTCCAGTGGCAAGATGACATTGTTGCCATTGCGGGAATACCCTGGAGGAGGTTGGCACAAGAACATGTAGCTTGGCACAAGCAAAGAGAGACGTTTCTGGCCTGTACCCAGCAGTGCGTGAAGTTGGGCTGTGGATGATGATGATGATGGTGAACTACAAGAAAAGACGGTTTTTATAGTATAAAAAAATGTTTGTTCTCTTTGTCCAATTATAGCCCCAGAGCATTTCTATTAGAATGATGAAAACATTAACATACAAAGTTAGCCAAATTGTTAGAAAGATGAAATCATGATTAATGGCTTACTACGCCTAAATATACAATGATCCCACCCACAGGCGTGAAAAAAAAGTCTTATTACCTATAGCTAAACTGTGATCCCACCAATTGTAAGTACACTGCTTGAATTTCAGTCCTATGTTATCCGTTATCTGTAAATACAAATAAAAACATTACATTTAAGAAATCTCATGAATTCGATTAACTGCAAATGAGTTGAGTTCACGAATTCAATTGATTTATCAGCTGATTATAAAATAGGAATACATTATTTTGTTCATAATGAAATTTTTTTTAAATCTTTAGGATGTCTATTGAATGGCATGGAATTTAATGTCTTAATTGAATACTTACAACTTCAGCATCAGGTGGTGCAGACAAAGTCCAGGTTCCTAAGTAGACTAGCATGATGAGTATTATGGGCGCCATCCACTGCAACAACTGTTTGTCAGTCAGCTTCAGTTTGTGAGCTGACTTCACTCTGTATGTTAGAGATACTCTGAAAGTTTTGATAAAAAATATGTTAGCAAATTAGTACTTCTAGAAAGATATTACTATGGAATGAAGTTTTAGTAAACCACTCCCTGGTTTTCATCCAACCATTCACACCACTGACCATTATGCTTACAATAGCAAATTAAGGTAAAAGTAATTAATGTTTGATTTTTTAAAAAAGAACTGATTAGCTCTTTTTTAAACAAGCATACTCCACCATCTTGTGTGCACTATGCTGGAGCATGCTTGTTGAGTTAGTTCAATTCTGCAGATTTCGATTCTCCCTGAGGTGAGCCGTTGATGCGACCTAAGGTGGAGCTTAGGCCACATCACCGGTTCACTTCAGGCAAGTTGGGGCCAAACACAAACCTATTTAGTTTAAAAAAAGGGAGTACCCATCTAGGGTTCCATGTTCTTGTTATGTTTTGCTAGAACTTACAGTGTTTATTTATTTATTTTTATTTTATTTGTTTATCATATATTTGTTTTTTTTTTTTGTATTAGATTAGAAACATTTGTACTTCATGAAACTTGGCTACTTCATTTTATTAAACGGCCTTACATGGAGATTAAGGACTAAGTGTGGAAACCAAAACCCCATGATAGATAAAAAGAAGGGCATAACATTATTTTAAAAGAATGAAAATGTTTTCTGAGATAGGAATAATTACCTCCATGTTTTCATCAGAAGTGCTGTGTATGTGATACAGAATCCCATGTGTCGAGTCCATTTGGTAGCAATACATGAGTATCTATCCAACACTGGGAATATAGCTGCCATCTAGAAACAACAGATTTTCTCATTGAGTATTTATTTAAAACAAACAATACAATTTTAGAATGCCAAAGATTTTTTATGTTACAGCCTAAATTGGAATCAGTTAGGAAAGAATATAATTTACCTGATAAGCTTTTAGTCGTTATCTACTACAATTGGCTAAAAATGAATGGACAAAAAATAACAATAAGTAAATTTTTTTATAAACCAATAACAGCATACTAACTTCCATATACATGATGGCACATCCAAGTAGTGTGATGGAAAGGAACACGGGACTGGCCACACGGAACACCTTTACCCTGCGATGGTGGCGAGTGTAGATGGTCAGGCAGACAGTCATCACTGCACAGCTTACCGATATCACCAGTAAAGATATCCTGAAAGGTGAAACAAAACTTAGTGTTAGGTGTAAATGATTGCGTGACAGTTGACAGCGGAGCAAGGTAGAAAAATGTGTTGCGCCAATCCCAAGTTAGTAATGGGACAAGGGCATTGTGTTATACAGTTTTGAAACTGAAGGAAATGGTAGCAATTTGCTAGATTTTGTTTTGTTGAATCTCAGTGACTTACAGAGAGCAGTAGTTTACTAGGAAACAATAAAAAGATGTCTGTTGCGTGTCGAAATATCATTTTTACAAGGTGTTCTGCTACTAACTAAAGTTCTATGCGCGGTTATTCTTACCGGAATGGCCAGTTGTAAGTGGCAAGGCATGGCTCTGGACCCTGGCACGTTTCGCAGCCCGGCTGACATTTCAAACACTCGTATGGCTCGCTCCAATTATTTAAATCGTTTTCTTCGTACTCTTGGTAAGCAACTGGAAGAAAGCAAACATTAAATTAAGTTTTAGTAAGTATCTCGCTATAATTTTCGTTTACCATTATCCATTACCTAAAATCGGTCAGAGTGTCTATTTCCACATCAAGTTTTATAATGCTAAACAAGTTAATGAAGTAAGAAAAGATGAGAAGTTTTAAAAGTAAACAAGAAGAAAACAAAACACTTTCAGCGGAATTCTTTTGTGAGCTGTCAAATTAAACTGTCATTTTGACATTTGTCTCTTTTTTGCTCCCACCAACATCAAATCGTAACGTACGTAGCAAAAACAAAAGAAAAAATAATTTTGAATGAAAACGATATAATAAATCTCACGGTAAAATACAATTCATCAGCATAAATAAATATACACATTAATTTACATTTGTGTATTTGTTTTGTGAACGAATGGCTTGTTTAGTGTTATGGTAGTTTTCCACGAAAATAGAGATAAAAACACAGTGTGTTTATATTACCTTCAACAACAGTTCCATTATATCCTTCACGATGAAGTAATGAGTAGTAGCCGGGACGGCATCGGCAAATATACGATCCTCTCGCCCAACCAGCGTATCGCACACTCATCTCTCTGTTTGGCCTGTATTCACACTAGAAAAAATAGTTGCAAATGATAAATAATTAATGCTATAGGATATCTCTATAGAACCCTAGACCTAGAATTAAATTTGTTAATGTATTCAGTCTCCTCTGATTAAGGACATACCTACATTAACAAATTAAATTCGAGGTATATCTATATACTTACGTAAGTGGTTTCGTTGGGGCATTTGTGTGTCCCGTGAAATGAAAATATTTGGTTGTCGTATTCATCGTCAGATTTCACCTCGCACTGGTTTATTTCCAAGCTAGATATGTCTATGTCGAGCGAGACGATACCTTTTAATCTGTAAGAGGAAAATATATTACGGCTATGTTAGGTATAGGTACTAAAATGTTATTCCAATGAGGGCCAAATAGGGTCGGCCAAACTAATGTAAAAGTCAGGATTTTGGTTTATTATCTCACGGCCTTCCTATTTCCCGCGAGTAGGGTTCTGCAGGCCTTGCCATAGTCGATTTATGTTAATTAATGATGTTCAGAAGGATTTGGCAAGATTGGAAATCGGCCTTAGGTATATGGTATCTACTTATACCAGGGTGGAATTTTTCAATGCCACGAGAGGAAAAGTCCTCTAAATAGGTACTGGACTATAGGAAACATTCCTTTATTTTTTTAAAGATACAAATCTGTAATCACAGGTTGTCGTAAATTGTGTGGCAAGTGAATTTCCACTAAATAAAATAAAAGAAAAACACGAATTAAAGTGTTTTAGTTTACCTACCTATTGAATTTATCCCATTGAATTTTAACTGTTCTTTAGATTTCATGGTTTTCCCTTTATTTAATTTATTATGTTTGTTACAGGAATTTGATCCTATCGATTGAAATAAAAAAAGTACATGATATTATCTTTTCGAACTTTAGTCGGTTCGATTCCCGAGTGTGGCGAGCGAATTTTCGATTTTATGAACATAGATTTGTTTATTTTTAAAAAGAAAGGAATGTTTACGTTGAGTAAAATTATCTCCAGTACCTATTTCGAGTACTTCCCTCAAGGTGGCATTGAAAAATTCCGCCAGTTCTACAATTGAAATAATTTCCGAACACTGGCAAGGTAGACAAAATACGAAATACTCAAATTAAATATACTTATTGCATTTATTTGAGTAGCCTCCATAACCTAGGTCTGTATGTACATGGGAACTTATGAAACATCAGCAGATCAGTTAAATGCACGGTTCGATGTGGTCGTTTCCTATGGAGAAAAAACCGGAAAGTAACTCCTTGCTCACTCTTTTAAATAAGTAGTGATACTCACCCACGAACAGTAAGCACAGGAACAGTGTAAGATAACAACCATCGCTTAGCTTCGCAGCTATAGTAGGGATACGTCCACCAGCCTTCCATAGTTGCCCCAGGTGGAGACGGCATAAACTTTGGGGACCGAAGCGTTTCAATTTCATGTGCTGAGACATACCTGCAAGAGGAGATTTTTTGACATTACTGTGAGTTTGGGAAGAGGGTGTCCTATTTATCGTTGGGTTCGTGCAGATCAAAGCCTGAATTGCCTGTGTTTTTTTACATATTACAGCTAGCTAATAACAAGATAAATAGACAGGCCATTTGGCGATAGATCTCTAGCTTTATCTCGCCTTCGACCACAAATGTTTATAAAACACTAATAATGAGACCTGAGTTTTGGCTTTCCTACCATGGATATTCAGGATCAGGCGGTTTCTCGAGCTGCGGCGATACCACGGCGACGGGATCAGCAGTGCCGTATCTCTCCCAGGCAACGGCGCTGTTGACGACGCCGTCTGATCTCAAGGCCAGCGCTCTTGCCCCCACTGCTCGCTCCGAGGGACTCACGCCTAAAACCAGGCCTTGGGACACCGCCATGAGGACTTCTGTGGATAAGAGAAAAAAATGATTGTTTTCTTCGTTGTTCGCTGTGAACACTTCCCTGGGGGGGTATTTGTTGAACAACATGCAATCTCAATATCAACCAATATTGATTGCCTTATTTACGTTTTCAGGCAGACGAATTTTTCAAAAATTTTAAAGCAATCTAATGTTACGAATTTCCTTCGGATTTTGATACAAAAGTATGTTACGCATAACGCAATTATGGTGCTGGTTTGAGAGCAGCATCTTGATTTTGCAGATTGTGTAAGAAAAAATGCGGTTAATCTTCAGAATAAGGCGTGCTTGCAAGGGTCAGTCCATTAAATACCGAGTTTCCTCCATGCCTCGGAAAGCACCTTAAGCCATTGGTCCGGGCTGTATTTGTGATTTGTGAATCTTTTAGTGCATCCACACCACAGTTACTTTATGTGGAGCAACACTGTGCAACACGATAACATTTAGTAACAACTAGCTTCTGCCCGCGACTTCTTTCGCGTGAATTTCCCG
The DNA here is from genome assembly GCA_916618015.1 of Xestia c-nigrum. Taxonomy (NCBI): domain Eukaryota; kingdom Metazoa; phylum Arthropoda; class Insecta; order Lepidoptera; family Noctuidae; genus Xestia; species Xestia c-nigrum. The sequence goes on along the minus strand of OU745261.1, from coordinate 10,899,355 downwards.
CTTGCAACATTTCTTATTGCTGCTCTGCTCCTATTGGTCATAGCGTGATGTTATATAGCCAATAGCCTTCCTGGATAAATGGACTATCCGACGCAAAAATAATTTTTCAATTCGAGCTAGTTCCTGAGAGGTATAATAGTTCCTGAGATTAGCGCGTTCAACCAAACAAACAAACTCTTCTGCTTTATAATATTAGTATAGATATATTATGTAACTCTTGTCGCTTCTTGTCTACTATTAATTGTTGAATGTTACTATTGATAGTCATTACAGCTAAGTCAGTGGTCCGAAAGTGTGACATCTAGTCTTACCACTTGGTATCGTGCCTGCCACCCAGTATTATCTAGGTTTTGGCGGTCTGATTAGCTGTATCCGGCAAGACTGGACGCTGATCTCAACGTTACTGGGAAAAGGCAAGGTAGGTTTATTTTTCAAAATGCAGTAACGAACCTTCGCTCTAGTTTTCAGTACCAGGCAGGTACCGTGTTATGGTTTTATTCAGTACGATGCCGACACTGTTAAGGCTACTAGCAAAGATGTCTTGTTAATTGAGATTTCCCGTTTCTGAGAGAAAAAAGATACAAATTAATGGAGTGTTAAAATAGGTTTAGATTTCTTCTTAAAGGTTAAATCGTTTGTAATTTCGATTCCTTTGTTTGATTTCTGTTCTGGGGTAGTCAATTAATTTAACGGCGGCGCAGAATCAAATCAAAACAAAATTGTTTAAGAGGCGCCACCGCCCGGACCCTTTCGCCCTACGTCAAACGATTGTTTATCGAGACTTCTCCGCACCCCAAATTCTGACTTTTGCGAAGAATATACAGCCTGGAAAACTTTTGGTGTTGGTGTGCTTTAGTAGGTACCTCTCGATGCTTTAATAAACCAACATTAATATTCTTTCTTCTAAATTTCGGAGTCGAAATTTACTCTTGCAGAACGACAGGAAAACAGTCCAAAGTCTAGTTTGGGCCAGGCCGGTAACGCCAAAATTCACGGACTACAATGCGCGCGGAATTTTCGTTACTACCATCACGTGATCTGCAGTCCATCTCAAACATAGAGGGCGAAAAAGTTTATAACCATAAAATATACCGTCCAAAGTTATTAATTTCCAACAAATAAAAATGTTTTTTAAATGTGACCACTACAAAAAAAATTAGGTACTTTTACTTTTTTGTTCGTCGGTTAATAAGGGAAAACGCCCTTCTGTTGCTCCTGTAGCTCTTGCTGCCACCAAACAAAGTGATTAGTCTAGAAGTACTGTAATAATTACCCGCATTTTCCATTCCCAGCTGATGCAGCAGATTAGCGGCGAGATCTGCCCTGGCTCTCGCGGTGTCCCACCGTGCGGCATACAGCGGTGCCTTTAGTCGCCCATACCGGTTCGTGACGCACAGCGCCCCTGTTGCACCCGTGGCTACTGCGTGCACCAGACGGAGTGACGATTCTACTTCTTCCTGTAAAAGAAATCTGTGGTCAATAAATCATTGTATCCTTGGCCACGACCTACTCGCACAAGCGCCGTGTGGCGACAGAAACTGTGAAGTAAATAAACGAAAGAAGTATCACAGACAGGTACACTTCAACCAACTTATTTGTGCAGGCGGCAAAATGCAGAAATAAAATAATTGTTCCTAGTTAGACACATGGATGCAATTTTTCTTGACAAGCAAGACCACCTTGAACTGCAAATTTAAAGTAGTCTGCTATATCTCACTTAATAACTACTTCCAGGATTTGTTATAGTCCGGTTAAGCAGACGATAACCTCTCTAGGTTGAATTGCGAGATGGCCATATCGAAATCCAGGATTTAAGAGAGGCGAATGACAGAGCTGTCCAGGTAGCAATTTCCTGGTCGAACAAGCAGAATTTTAGGTAATTGACGCGAAAAGAAGAAGAAGGAGGTTGCATCTGTTTCCATGGCCCTAATTTTCAGGAATCAGTCATCTGCATATGAAGAATCTAGTGCCCGTTGTGATTAAGAACAATTATTTTGGTACCTCAACACCTTTTTTGATAACCTCATACTTTCAGTAAGATGTGATTTGGAAACAGTTTTCGAAAAGCTCTAGCAAATAGGAAATAAAATGTCCAATAAATGCCGCAAGTTTCAGAAATTGCACTGATGCAAATTCTGTTCAAAGTTTGATGCTAGAGAAATCATGAGTAGACTGAAGAACTGAAGTATACTCGTATATTGAATACCAGATGCTAAACACAGTACATTTTATTGTTTGGTTTTGCCGCCATTATTAGAAATAGATGTGCATCCCCGATGACTCGTGTTCGCGGCAGTACCAACAGTATTCTCAGTGGGTTCGCAGATCGGTGGGATTCCCCGATGATGCGGAGATGGATACGACTTCATGCTGAAATTTGACTGTATATGTTTATCTTTGTCTGTAACCTACTAACACTGGAACTTAAGTAAAATTGTTACTAACCCTATGGACTCCGGTCTGAAATAAAAAGTTTCTATTCTATTCTATTCTAAAGGGCGACTGGTTTTTAGTTCAGTATTCATATTCGCCTAATACACTGTACAGTTTTTTTTCTGCTTTTTTCGCGATTTCTGGTTTGGTCCCATGGTAAAAGTGGTTTGTTATCATGAGCACAATCACGTGTTTAAGTATCTTACACTAATTACCAGTCACCCTATACATTTCCAGTTGTCAAGCAAATGTGCAGCAAACAAAGCTGGTCATAACGTACTTAGGTCCTCAACATTTTGACCCAGTCTGCTAATCTTCGTATTTTATTAAGATTTGTAAGATATTTCAACCGGAGGCATGTGAAAATCTAACACAGGGTAGAAAAACGTTTGGAAATACCTTCGAATTACTGTAACAGACACCTCGCCTTTCAAGTAAATTAACGAGTATTGATTAGTTACGAAAATTCCCTTCTGAAATGTTGAGTTTGAAAAATAACAAGAACTTTTGGTGTTGCCAAGAAATAACCCACAGCAAGAATTGGTTTTACTTTTAAAGTGAATTATTAAAGAACCAAGAGAAGGGTCGTGGACTATTAATACCTACTTTTACTTGTAGTTACTAAGTGAAAACTCTTATTTTCGACACCCTACAAATGAGGGTATGTGGGTACGTTTTGGACGGTAAAAACCTTGCAATTATTTTTTGAAAGAAAATATTCGAAAGAGATATGAAACGAAAAGATAGGAAATCAAGCGAAAAATCCTAAAATCACAATGAAGCAACAAACTATCAAAACATAACATATCTCCCGTAATCCATGTAGGGTTACGCAGAAGTCTACCAAATACTACCACTTTGTACCAGTTATGTTTTTGAAGTGAAACTTCTAATGCGACTTCCAATAAGGTTGCGTTAAACGTTTAACGCTACCATGGAGACTGCCCACACCCCGCCCCCCTACCCCTTCCTATTTTCATTTCCTCATTAGGTACGAAGCTTCACTTCTTCCGCGCGGAGCGACTCCACGCACTATTCTTTTTTTACTCCCACGTAATAGGGGCAACAAGCGATGGCTTGCCCGGTGGACGAACCGGGCACAAATCTAGACTCCGTGACTGCTGCTGAGTTTCTGCCTTTCTGGTGGAAATACCCTATAACACTATGCCCGACTCGGGAATCAAACCCAAGACCTCTTGCTCAGCAGTCGTGCTTGCGACCCCTCGAGGCAGTCAAACTTTTCTTATGATACCAAAAGACAAACAGACGTCAGAAGTTCCACAAAAAGAACATTTGCTAAGAACACTAATCTTCATTCAAATTCCATTTCAAAGTTCTTCCTACATATCCTACGAGATGAGCACGAAACTCGTTTACAAAATGAAATCAACTTGTTGAATGTTTTTGTGGGTAGCACTTGTTTTAATAACAGAGCTCGGTATTCATGTCGCCAGCAACAGAAAGGGTTACAATTTGCAACAGCAGGATTTGTAATTAAGGAAAGAGATGGGACACGGGCAACAAAAATGTATATATCTGTTGTAATTTCAACAATAACACACATATTTTCCCGTTTCCCGTATTTCCTAACGCGGGATTAGGCCGACACGACGCTAATCTCATTTCGGGATCACCCATAACCTGATTGGAAGTACGGAGCAACAAATAATGTAATTATTTTTCTATTACTGAGATGGGAGAATTTGTACCGTCAGATCGAATAAAACTTCAATAAGTATAATGTCTAGTATTTTTAGGATTATGGCCATTGATTTTCACGGAGAAAAGTAAATGGAAGTTGAAAGACGAAGACAATAGTGAAAGAATTTGTTAGAAAATCTTCATTGTTATAAACGTTACCGATCATATCGTTACGTACAACAAAATACTTTTTTTATATAATAGTGCGCTATTTTTATAAAAAGGTATTTTGTTGTACGTTTGTACAGGCTGTTAAAAACCTCATGAAGCCGTCAACCAAGCATTCTGTACAATGTTTTTGACAATGTATTAATAAAATTCAACCTTGTATTAAAAAAAAATGTCTTCAAGAAGTTGGAACTTTGACCCCCAGTATCTAACCAAAAGGTTCCCAGGTATGGTGTAGAACTAAAAAAAAACGCAATGACAGGGAGAACAACTGCCTGTCAGCTTCGTGAAGAGGTTTTTACATCCTTTATGAGGTTTTTTAATCTTTGGAAATACGGCACTGATTCGAATCTGAAAATTCTTTCACTAACGAGAAGCTACATTGTTCCCAAGTATCATTTAGGCTTAATTTAAAAATGTATTAAATTTGGTACGTAACGGAAGCGAAGCCGCGAGAAATATCTAGTATTTAAACAAATGGATTTCACTTAATATCTATTTCTATTATAACCATTTTCAGTAACATTCACTGACACCTACCACAGCACCTTAATGCCTTGGAAACTAGGTACTTAGACACTCACCCCTCTTAACGTTAGTCTCCAAGCTGGGTTGAGCCAAAGCCTTTGTTAGGAAAATATCCATTTAGTGGTCAGAATCATATCAGCTTTCGCCAGATGCAACCGCATTGACACTAGGGTGCCTATAGATTTATTACTTTGTAGGTAGGTAGGTCCACGCTATGGATTATGACCCATTTCCTCTCTCAGATAACAAACCTGTGCTGTGTCCCAGCTGTGGGAACGGGAAAGGCTTTATAAAAATAGTACATTTGGATACAACAAAAATAGTACATGTGGGGAAACTTTTTTATTGCAGACGAGGCAGAATTCACACCCAAGCCGCAGGTGAGGCTGTTATGGAGCCGAGAACTGCAGTAACAAAGTTTCCCCATGTATCAAACGACGTTTATAGTTAAATGTCACAACATTTATGAATGTGCGGCAACCGACCCTACCGCACCCTCTTTGCTAACCTCTTCAAAGATATTAAAGATGGCGGTAATACGGAACATAAACAAAAACACATCAATAACAATCTTTTCAACTAATTAAATTGATGAAGTACCACTAATCAATTTAATAACATTTCTATCAACACATATAACACTGTATCATCAATTATAACGATAAAGCTACTATGAAATTACAAGATTGAGTTTCCTGAGTAAGTAATTGCTTTCTAATTATAACGTCACTGTTTTATTAAACCCACGTGTCTAGTCAATTAAGTATGGCAGTAGGTAAGTGTTTGTTCGTACGTCAACCTATCAAGTTAAGCAAAAAGATATTAAGCTGATCTCTCATTTTACCGGAAGCTGATACAAAGCGAGGTCAGGTTACACTGGATACGTACAGTTTGATGTGTTGCCGTGTTCGAATTTGGATGCTCATGTGACATTTGTTCGTAACGAGTTTCCAAGGAACCATCTTCGGTTCATAGTTAATTGTCTCTAATTTTGTTGGGATATTGTTTACTTGACGACTTGTGGTATCGCAATAATGTTACTGTTATATTGGAGAAGTTGTCATTGTTTTACGGTTAGTTGTGTGCTACTGATTCTTCGTTTTTTTGATCGTGGAGTGGTGTCAGAAATTTTATGCCACTCACGACTGGACTTGTCGGCTAAATATCTCTCAATTTCCTCACGATGTTTTTCCTTCACTGAAGTAAGTGATAATTATACAATACGCACATGAATCTGAAAAAAATCAGAGCCACTGCGAAACACAGCTGAGAGCTTGCTAAGGATTGAGGTAAAATTTGTCAGTATTAGTCCGGATTAGTGCCGGGTTAATAGCTATAGGCAGACCTCCAATTATACGAGAACTAAAATAAAGGCGAAATGTGAGCTCTCCACTATAGGCACACCTTTGCCTAACCCTTTCGGAATTGCAGGCGTTATGGTATACTGTAAACATCGACTTCTAATCATGAATTAAACATTCTAATAGAAAGATTACTCTAAGCTATGAAACCATTAAGCCTGATCACGCAGCCTGGAACCTTAGTCTGCTATTTTATAAATTCGTTATTCCAACACGATCCCATTCTCATCCCATTGTCACTTCGCTTAAAGTTCGTAATCTGCTAAATTCATGATGGTCGATCATTGGTCGGTCAATGGTCTCGTAATACAATTGTGTTATAATGACATTATCATTATTATAAAACCCGCCAGATTTCATTTATGTATATTTTTATATATTATTAAGTCTTTATTTATTATTATTATTAGTCTGAAGTAGAAACACGGTCTTTCTGAAGTAGTAAGAAGTTCGGTACCTAGCACCTGCCATTAATTTGTCATTATGTCCGAGATTCCCAATTGATTGATGTCATTTCTTTCAATGGAGTGTCAGTAGTTATCATTGGAAAGTCATAATAGCAGACTTGAGGCCCTGTTATTTTGTCTTACCTTCGTAAATTACCGGCGTAATGTTATGTATTGTTTACTTTGTAGAGCACTTTTATTTTTAGCAGTCCATGTAATTAGAAACTGCCTACAAAGGCTTGAAATTTTAGAACTCTCTGAGGCCTCATTAAAAACGATATCCAAGTGTGCGAATTATTAATTATATCTGAAATCAGGTTTCTGTTTATTACTGTCACTATCTTACTATGTAAGTATGTGGTTATATAATATTTTGAAGATTTATAAAACAATGGTTAGACCTGACTGTCTTGTATGGATCAGAATGTTGGCCATAAAAGGGATGATTGAAAGGCAAATGCATGTCGCGGATATGAGAATGCTAAGGGGAATGTATGGTGTTACGCGAGTGGATAAAGTAAGAAATGAGTGACTGTGACTGAAAAGTTCTATGGTAAGTTATCGGTTGTCGAGGTATTGGCATGTGATGCGGAGGAAAGAGGAAAAATGTCGTTAGAAAAGTTCTGAGTATGAATGTGGATGGATATATGGGTAGAGGAAGACCAAAGAAAGAATGGATGGACAGTGTTAAGAAAGATGTGGCACGGAAAGAAGAGTCTGATGAGGTGAAGAAAAAAGAGAAGTATGGAAAAAGAAGACATGCAGCGTCGACCTCAAATGAATTGGGATAAGGGTAAGAGAATGATAATGGGTCTTATAAGATTTAATGGTGTTTCAGTTGAATTTAGAAAATGAAATGATTTAAGCAAATCATTTCTATAGTGGCGATGTTTTTGCGAAACCTACCTCGAGCAATGGAGTTTTTCCAGCTGCTATTATAATGATAATATTACCAAATAAACGTAATTTGATCAAGCATAATTGCATAACATTACGCCTGTTATCCCCGAAGGGTTATAGACAGAGGTGTACCATCAAGAATTTCTCAGCAGCAGTCACGAATTGTGCACGTTTGACGGCAAAAGGAGCGATCCCATTACATGGGACTTAAATACATAACCAGTAAAATGTTGGGCGTACCTACTGATCTCACACATGTTAATCCAATTGTAAAAGTTCTGAACTCCGTGTCGTAAGTAATGCACCAATGGTATCAAATACATGTAAGAAGAGAATTTAATCTAAAACTGTCGTCATGTTCACAATTTAATTTAAAACCGTCCACGAAGGACGCAGCTATCGCTATCGGACATCGCGAAAGCTGTTGATAAGCCGTACTTTATGTTGCGATGAAGATTGCAGCGCTGCAGCGCTTCAACTGTAACTTATTGTGTAATATTATATACTGAGCCATATTACTAGGTACTGATATAAAGATAAACTATTTCATTTTTACAATCAGTGTCTGCGTGTAGGATGAAAATTAACCCATGGGAACTCAGGATAAATAGTATCTTATGTCTTAACTAGGTTCTTTCTGTTTAATCCGTCCTAAGGTTATGGACAGGTCGACTGACATGCAGACTTACTTCTTCTTTATTCAAAGGTACTTTAAAAAAGTATAGAAAGAAAAGGTAACAGTTAGACCGACGCGGACGGCTGGAGATGTATTAATGTTGCTCATAGTCTATCAAATCCGACAATATCTACCGCAAAAGGTCTTGTTATGTGTTATGTCGTTGTGATTGACAACCAAGAGCAACCTACTAACTATAGAGTACTTAAGGAGTCTGGATTAATCTCCACGGCATTGTGATCCTCTATCTAAGGTACTTGGTAGGGGTTGCGGGCCTGTTCGAAAGAGATACCGCGGCCCCAGAACATAAAGGGCGAGGAAGGAACATGGATGAGTTTTAGTCAGTAAGAGTCTGACACTCCCTCCCGCTCCGCCCAGAGTGGGAGAAGTCATTTGATGATATCACATCCCGAAAAAAAAAAATAAGGTACTTGGATGAAATTCCGATCCGTCGTTATAAGGTCATTATTGAGAGATGGAATTGGATTTTTAATTGCATGTTACGCGTGCAAGTAAAAAAGTGGAGAAAAACTGTCAATGTTCTTGTCGTTAAGACTTTTGTCTGGAAGATTAGAAACATTTCTTTTATATTTTTTTAAGAACGCCATGCTGCTTATGACGATAGAAAACTTTCTACAATCTATCATTTTGTCGATTATTCTTTTGACTAAACTCGTTTCCACGGTGTTCATGGTACACGTGGAGGTCGCCTCATGCTCGGGCAGAAGGACTTTGTCTATTCTTGGAATTGGTCATGCTCATCCCGTGCTGGTTAGCTTGTCTGGACTGGCAGCCGCCACATAGATAGCGACAAAATCGCTAACTTCCGATCGCTAATTACTAACGAAAAAATTCAGTGGCAATAATGATGTTTGCGAGAAACTCATCTTGGATGTAGAGAATATTGCGTTACTGAAAGAAAGAAAAATAATTTATTAGCCCGACAGGACAAAACATTTAAAAAAAATGGAACCGTAGTAAGTATCATTATTGCAACCATAAATGAATTAATTCTGAAGCAAATGTTAAAACATTTCAATAAAAATAATTTACTTCACTTGAAACAGTTTGGCTTCACAAAGGGTCGGTCAACTACAGACGCGGGCGTGGAATTACTTAAGAGCATATTCGAGGCCTGGGAGGAATCGCAGGATGCTCTTGGTGTCTTCTGCGACTTGTCCAAGGCCTTCGATTGCGTGCAGCATGAAACGCTTATCAGGAAACTATACCATTATGGTATGAGGGACAAGGCTCTAGACCTTCTAACTTCTTATTTAAATAACAGAACTCAGAAGGTTGATGTTAATGGCAGGAGATCTTCAGGATCTGCGGTCACTATGGGCGTCCCACAGGGCTCAATTCTGGGTCCATTCTTGTTTTTAATATATATAAATGACTTACCTTATCACGTAAGGGATAATCACAAGATTGTATTGTTCGCGGATGACACATCTCTCATTTTTAAAATTAAACGACAATCAGTAAACTTTGACGAAGTGAACAATGCACTATCTAAGATTGTCCATTGGTTCAATGTAAATAATCTACTCTTGAATGGAAAAAAGACCAAGTTGATTAAATTCTCAACTCCTAATGTGAGACAGTTACGTGCTAATGTTCAACTTAATGGAATAGAGTTGGAACCTGTTGAGTCAACAGTTTTTCTTGGATTAACTATTGATTCAAAATTACAGTGGGGCTCACATATTGAAACCTTGTCAAAAAAACTTAGTTCGGCCGCCTACGCTGTCAAGAAAATTAAACAAGTAACTGATGTTGATACGGCCAGAATTGTTTATTTCAGTTATTTTCATAGCGTCATGTCGTATGGGATTCTTCTCTGGGGTGCCTGTGCGGACATCGACGCTATCTTTGTTCTACAGAAAAGGGCTGTTAGGGCCATTTACAATCTAGGTCCTAGGGATTCCCTCCGAGAGAAATTCAAAGAGATCAATATTCTGACCGTAGCCTCTCAATACATTTTTGAAAATTTATTATATGTTCATAAAAATATATCAAATTTTAAGAAAATGTCCGATATTCATAGCTTGAATACTAGGAATAAGCACAACGTCGCTGTACATCGCACTCGCCTCCACAGGATAGGCAACTCATTCATGGGCCAATGTATACGCTTTTACAATAAACTTCCCATTGACATTAGAAATTTATCAATCAATCGGTTTAAAATGTGCATTAAAACCAAACTATGTAAGAAAGGGTACTATAAAATAATTGATTATTTAGATGACAAAAAGGCTTGGGATTGAACTGCTCGCTCTGCTTAGCTTTGTGTAATTTCTATACAATATTGACATAAAATCTGATAATTCCCTTTGTATATTTCCATTTTTTTTTTAAATTATTATTATTTTTTTTTTTTCTACAATTTTTGACATATAAATTTGACATTATTATTATTATCCTTTTTGTATGTTCAAATTATTATTTAATTCAATGTAAAACATTAAACATATTGTACATGCTTTAAAACAGACTTTGATCCCCGAGTTTGTTTCGCCATTTCTTCTCAGGGTAGTCAGATACGAAATGTCGAACCCATCTAGCTTAAGTTTAAAATGTGATGACGTGTAAAAGTGATGCCTATATCCTATTTACTGAATAAACAATTTCATTTCATTTCATTTCATTTCATAATGTTGAGACACAAAAGTTTTCGATATTGGAAATCGCGTTACGAACTCAAATGTAGTTGGGCAGGTCACCTAGCAAGGCGCAGGGATGACAGGTGGAGCAAGGCTGTCACCGAATGGCGTCCAAGAAATGGAAAAAGGAACGTGGTTCGTCCGGCGGCGAGATGGGCAGACGACATAGTTACCGTCGGGGGAATAACCTGGATGAGGCTGGTCTAGGACCGTGAAAATTGGCACAAGAAGAGAGAGGCCTATATACCTAGCAGTGGGTGAGTTCGGGCTGTGTATGATGATAAAGTTTATGTTTTATTCGGCATTGACGCCATCAATAATGCTGCCTTTGATTTTTAATGCCTCCGAGTCACTTACCATTCCGACATAAAAATAACCAGGTACCTATAGCTAATATAATATCGGATGCGTCTAACCAAACATTCGGTTACGCCAGCCTCAGGGAAGCCAGATAATTGGCGAGTTAATTACGCTATCGAATTCACTGGCTTAATGATATCTACCGTTCGTATAATTGGGTATAAGGTAAACACAAAGGACTCAACAAAATTGGAGTTCGTACTCTGTTCTGTTTAAGTAGCCTAACCAGAGATAATGTTAGATGTTCTGAATGATGGTGAAATGAAGCACCTGTAAAATGATGTATTTTATGACAAGATGCGGCAATTCAAGGTGATACTCATCGCAAAACATGCGAACTTTCATAATATATTAAGGCGAGTAATTCAAAGTATCTCCATGAGAAGTAAGCACGTAGATACTGCAATCGAGATTTGGAACGTAAGTTTTATGCTTTTCAGTTTTTCCAGTAGGGTTTTTTTTAATATAATTTATCTAAATCGGTTCATTCGTTTGGGGGCTACTTACGCTATCACAATGGAACGGATATACATATGTACAGTCAAGTCTGTATACACTTTTCTAAATATTATGACGTTTTCGCGAGACATAACGACTGAAACAAGGAGATTGTATCTTTTTCATAAAAATATGAGTTCCAGAATTTTAATCAGTACATTAGGAGAAACACAATTTAAAAAAATCTAAAGTGTTTACATATTATTAGACGTGCCTGTACATGCATGCGCGCGAAAAAAGTAACCCTGCTTCGAGTAAGAAAAATGAAATATTGTGTAACATTCTTCTAGATCCAACGGTTTATGCTCTGCGGCCAGTAAATGAATTCAAGATTATTATATTCTCTTTATTCATTTCGTTACATATAATTTACATTTTTAAATATTCTTATAATTAAAACAATATAGGGTGACCTGCAATTAGTGAACGGTTCGCAAAGTTGTTAGTGCTCATGATAACAAACAAGTTTTACTATGGGACCAAACCTCAAATCCCGAAAAAAAATCTGTTCAGCACATTTATGTTCATCTAATGTTAAATAGTTGTGTTTTTTCGCGATTTATTGATTTAAAGATATTGGTCCCATAGTAAAAGTTGTTTGTTATCATGAGCACAGTGACATGTTCAAGTATCGTATACTAATCTAGCAGTCACCTTACATGAAAAATAAAAAAAACATATATATATATTTTTTTCGTTTATTCATTTTTTTTTAGATTATTAGTAGTTTGTTTGTTATAACTGCAAAATATGACACCTCACCCAGACTGAAACACGAAAGAGGAGGAAGAGGAGGTATTACAATAGCTGACCTCTGGTAGATGAGATCTGCTGGAGTGCTGACACTTGGCCATACATAAAGCGGGCATAGTTGTTGTATATAAATTACTCTAGCTGGAAACTGCTGTTAGTTTCGTTTCTGTTTCCTAGAAGACAATGAAAGCAATGCATTAGCTTAGCTTGTTAAGGAACGTGAAGTGATATTTAGTGGATCAATTGTTTTAGATAGGTACTTCATTACAGTTTAGCTACATGTTCTAACTGGAGCTTGTAAAAGCGCACCATAGAATGTACAAAACTATTTCTCTTAATGATGTCATGATAATGAAAAAATTTGAGGTTATTAGGTACCCTCTTTACCTACTTGCCTTCAAATCATTATACCTCTACAATAAACAAGGCACTTACATATTTTTATCACCTAAAACAAATAGCTAGCACTCCACTTTTAGAATTTACATAAAACGTACTCAAGAAAGATGTTGACACAAAAAATAATCCAGCTCTCCGCCGGTTTCAGCGAGCGTTATAAAAACATCCCTTTTATGCCTATTTTGATGTACGCACCCCTCGGGGTGGTCATAATTATTGACGTAAATCCGATGAACCAACGGTAGGAGATGTATAATTATACCTACGCAACGCAAGCCTCATTGGGGAAAGGGGCGCTCGTTAACAGTTCAGAGTCGGAATGATATGCGTCGGTATGTAATTTACGTGCATTGTATAAATGTTGCAGTTGCCTTGTGTGTGATTAATTGATCGGCCGACTGGGTTATGATATTTGCTTGTTTGTATTTAATTTAGGTAAGGTTTGCTAATGAACTATATTACGTGGTGACCTTTAATTGCAAACAGAGTGTATTGTATGAGCAAAATGACGTTTCACTCTTCTGAAGCTTAACACGTCAAACGCCATGGGTGCCAACATTATATGGGCCTCATTTGTTTAGTAACAGGAGTCAGGTTAAAAATACCTGATTGTTAATAATTACTTAGGTTCAAGTTCACCAAGAAGATGACAGACTGATTATCCAAAACAGCTGTTTAAAACGCATTTTTGTATGGCAACATGTCACAGTGACAGCTGTTTTTAGATAATCAGACGGTTATCTTTTCGGTGAACATGGACCTTAGTCACTCGACTTTCTGAAAATAAAACTGGCAAGAAAGTAAAATGTAATATTTTACTTTCTTGGGGACTTCTGGTACGCTTACCGGACAGTTCGGAGGTTTGAAGTGCATGGCGAGGTCTACCGGGCAAGCTAATTTAGCCAACTAAGGTCCATGTTCACCGAAAAGATAACTGTCTGATTATGTAAGAACAGCTGTCACTGTGACATGTTCCCATACAAAAATGTGTTTTAAACAGCTGTTTTTAGATAATCAGATAATCTTTTTGGTGAACATGGAATTAAGGTCCCGCTAACCCCTTCGTGCATGTTGGATTACTTTAAATCCTGAAGCCAGAAATAGGAGCCATACGCAGCTGGGCTACCTCGCCTACTACGCCTAATCCCAAAAAAATGATGTTTACCATGACCTTGAGCTATAAGTGAATGAACACAGAGTTTTTTAGAAGCTGACTTTTTGGATATATTTCACAGATAGTACAACAACCATGTTAGATTTTATGTACAGTAACTTACATTGAATAGAATAGAATAGATTAATTTGTGGATGGACAGTACAACACAATAGAGCAGCACATTGATGACTAAGGCACTGTTATAGTACTTTTTAGCCGTGTGTTTACTGATGGTAGTTGACCTAGTAATTCAGAGGACAAGGTAGATTTTTAGAGAAAAATGCTATACATTTGTTTCCGAGTCATGGATGTTTATATGTATAATGAGTATGTATTTACAAACAAAAAAGTATATATATATGTAGTATATCAACTATCTAGTGTCCACGATACAAGCTTTGCTTAGTGTGGTACTAGGTGGCGCTGTGTGTTAATGTCCAGCGTTATTTATTTATTTATTGTATAGAAATCGTTTTAATTCCAACCGATTTAAAAATAGTATATCACATTATTAATTTTGTACCAAAATAATTTGTGACGTCACTTCGCACCTTTACTCCTAATCCTTTTATCCAATATGATAGCTTTTTAATTAAAATATCGATAGCCTGGGACGGGTTAGCACGTAAAGCCGTAACCCCATTTTAAGCTTTTACGACGAAATACGGCTTTAACACCGGTGCAGTGCGAAAATAGGCCCGGATATTTTATCAGTCGCATGCAGGTTTTCGTACTGAAATGTTCAATTTTAATACGGTTAGTCATCAGATGTTAAAAAGCCTTTTAGCCCATCGTCACTGTCGCTCGGTCATGTGGAGACAGTTTGTTTCTCTTTAAGAGGCCTGCGGAGCATGCGTTTTTCATACGAACGTAATACCAAAATATTTAGGTAGTGTGTATTTATTTCGATTGGATTACAGATTATCTAGGTTCCCAAATATATATTTTCTAGTTAGACACTGATTTAAACAAGAGTTATGAGAAAAATAAGTTTTCTATGGAAATTTTAAATTCCTCATACTATTATCTCGTCTATAAATCATTGTCCCTTCAAAATATATATTTGGGAACATAGATATTCTGTAATAGAATCGAAATAAATACACACTACCTTAACAATCTGTTTGATTTCGAAATTATTTTGGTATTACGTTTGTCTATGAACTACGCACGCTCCGCCGGCCCCTTAAAGCTTGGGAGTAATTTACAATCGGATGTAGTGCGTATTTCAACACTATCCAAGGATAGGGTTGAACTAAAATTCGAGGAAGTGCGTAAGTAGATGTGGTGGAACGAGCAACTGTCACTCGCTATCGTTATACCTATCTATTTCCTAAAAGTACACCCGGCCAATCTATGGTTTGATTTTAAATTAAGTAAGAGCAAACTGAAAATAGGACTCGACGTGGCCATTATCTGTGATTAAAATGATGGCGAAGAGCATCTTGCTTTTAAAGACTGAAATAGAATTCAAAGGTCAGGTAGGAAGGTTCATTTTACCAACACGAACCTTGTGTTAGTTTACAGCCAACATGTGCCGCCATGTCCAAGCCTTTGGTTGCATAATGTGCTGGTTTCACGCCATTCCCGTCACAAGCTATGGTATGTTGCTGAAGCTTGCTGCGCCTAAGTATAATTTCGTGTGCCATCTTCCACATCGTCTTGTTTGTTATAATATTGATTATAAAGGGTGTAAAACACCTCTTAACGAATACGAAAGGCACTTGCTCTACTCGTCTTTCTGATCATTTTTTTGTTCTACACTATACCTGGGAACCTTCTAGTTACGGAGATATGGGGGGGTCTAAGTTGCAAGATTATGACATCCTTTTTTTTAAATACCACTTTTTCGCATGATTTTTACTTTAAATATCTCTACGACCCCCATACTATTCAATCCATCCATCAGCACAATGTTTTGAGTGTGTTACATTGAGTTATACCACAAAACATGATTTATAACCTCAAAAAAAAAGTGGTTTCCCAGCAATATTATTTGCGTAAAGTTACTTAGTTTGATATATAGAATGCTTGGTTAACGGCTTTGTGGTGAGGTGAAATACACCCTGTATATAGCACGTATTTCTACATCTACACTAATAATAAAAGGAGTAAAGATTTGTTTTTTGTTTTTTTTTTCGATTTAAGTAACTCAAGAACTGCTCAACCGATTTCACCATTACAAAGCTACATCTTTACGGAGTAACATTATAGGCTATAAATTATATTGATATCATGCAAATTAGCCGAGCTACCTATCTTAATTTTTGCGGACAAAGCCGCAGGTCCATGTATAAACTGTAATGGATTCATCGAGAGTCGGAGAATGAGTTGTTAAAAAAGTATGCTGTCTCTACCTAATCTTCGTTTACGATATTACGGCTTCTCATGACGTAGTTCAAGGCTATGAGGATTTTTAAAAGGTAGGAGTATTACTTTAGAACTGCAACAATACTACTTTGTGTAATTTATTTCATCACCACTGCTCTCAAAAACGGTGAAGGAAAACATCGTGAGGAAACCTAGAACCCAAAAATTCGAAGACATGTGACATCTACCAACCCGCACTGGGCCCGCGTGGTGGATATAGCCCATACGCAAAATACGCGCTTTGACGTGGAGTTGCGCACACCAGCCCATTATACAATACAATTATGCCTACAAGCAGTGTTTTTGTGCTCTAGATATGGCACATGAGTTCTTTATGCGCTGTTTTTGTGATGGCCATGATGCCTATTGCAGATGTCATATGATAAAAAACTTTTTGATTGATTTAGTTTTTTTGACACCGACTTCTGAAGCTAAAGTTATTTTTCACTTTTTTGTTTTCTCTGAAGTCGGTTTTATTTTTTGTAAAAAAGCTTTTATTTTTAATTTTTTAGTGGTTCACATGTACTTACCCCTTCACAGCGTACCGGCGTGGTTTTCTGTTATGAACTGGTGTAAACAATAGACAGATATGAGATTTCAGCGATCCCAGTACATTTGCTATCATTTATTGAGGAGTTCCCGTCGCCTATCTTCTGAAGTTCTTCATCAGATCTTACCAAATTAAAATGGGATCACTCCAAGAATGTACTCTTCCTAGAACTACCCAAATCGCTTCTAGTGTGCCTATAAAATTTAAGGAATTCCCTCTATTTCTCCAGGATCCCATTAAATGGAACTTAACATATCTAACTGTCGAAATCTGGGTGTATTGTACACTTCTGCGTACTCCCTCTGAGCATACAGGCGTGATGTTACGTCACTATGTTACATAAACAATAAACAACCAAGCGATTGCAGCAATTACTGCAGCTTTGCCGTGTATTTTTGAAGAGTTCCATTTATATCTCCGAAGATCAGCGTCAGATCTTAACCAAATTGAAATGGAACCACACGAAAAGCACCAGCTTTCAAATAAAAAAAGAATCATCAAAATCGGTTCACCCAGTCGAAAGTTGTGAGGAACACACAAAAAAAAAAAAAAAATACAGGCGAATTGATAACCTCCTCTTTTTGGAAGTCGGTTGAAAAGTATGTACGTACTAGATAGGTGGTAGTTTTAGCCGCTTCTTGTTTGACGGGTATAAATTCCAATGTGGTTCTTCATTATAATCACCTTCTAAACTAACCTCGCCCCTTTCTATTTGGGGTCGGCATAACACGGTTTCTTCTTCCATTATTTCCTATAAGACGTCCCGGTATGATTGACTCCTTTTTCTTTCATATCATTCCTCATATCCCTCTCTCCAATGTAACATCTCCCCTCGTAAATGTATGAGACATTTTAGTGTCTGACGTGGTTGCTAGCTAGTATAGTGGACCTGGGCCCCTTATTCACAACCATTCGACTCGCTTCCGATTCGGAAAGTCGTATATCTGTCTTCTTCTGGCATTACGAAAACGACCGAGATAGACAAATGACTTTCCGAATCGGAAGCGAGTCGAATGGTTGTGAATAAGGGGCCTGGTAGCTAGTATAGTACAGAATACAGATGTCATGATGGATGAACGTACCCGATAGGTGGTAGCGTTGCCAGCTTCCGTTGGTGGCAGGGACAGCAGCGCGAAGGGCAGCAGCAGCGCACTGGACATGCGCCGCGGCCCCCCCATCACTGCCCACCATTCGCGCGCGCACGCGCCTTCCTGCAACAAAGGAAAGAGGTTGAGTCAAAGTATACAAACTATTTATAGATTGTATGTTCTGTCGAAATAGGAATCCGCGGAACAAGTCCATATCCGCGAAGGAATCTGTCGAAGTAGTGTTTTTCGAATGTGTATTGTCGAATTACTTTCAGTCGAAGCAATAAGTAGTCGAACTATTGTTATTCGGTTTGGCCCACGTGAAGTTTGAAGTTGTCACATGGGATCTTATTACAAACAGTATCCTATGTGTTTATCTAGGTTATAAACTATCTGTGTGCTAAATTTGATCCAAATCCGTTCAGTAGTTTTTGCGTGAAAGAGTAACAAACATCCATACTCACAAACTTTCGCATTTATAATATTCGTAGGATAGGATAGGATTAGCAGGATTACTGTGATTTTGACAGTGCTAGTGGCAAAAAAATTTTGTAAGTATTACATTCAGGACCGAATCTGACGACTGAAACGATAACGAAGTACGTATTGTCTTAATAAAATGATAACACACTCAATTATACCAACGATAGAACGACCCCTCAAATTAATAATGTCTCTTTGATCAATCAACGTACCCGACAAAAAAACACTGAAACGTCTAGTTCCTTTATTTTTTACATGCGGATTCGCCCGCAACGTTCCCGTTCCCGTGGGAGTACGGGGATAAAATATAGCCTATGTTACTCGCTAATAATGTAGCTATCTATAGCTGAAAGAATTTTTCAAATCTATCCAGTAGTTCTTGTTTATTTGTGACATACAAAAATATTTTTTTTTTTTTTTTTTTTTTTTTTTTTTTTTTTTTTTTTTTATTATATTACAATCTAGCCTAATAAGGCTAATAAGCAATTTTAATCTAACTTAATTTGCTAAAAGTAAAATTATATCTAAGAACACGTCCATTGCGTTTACTTAGCGTCTATTAAGGCGATGTCACTTTGTTCTTGTGTCCATATAAATAGCTAGGTACTATATTTCACTCACGGTAAATTCACAAATATAATAATATCACTCCATTACACTACACTAACTCAAAAGGTTTAGTCCTTTTGAGCCTTCTTACTATGTCCGTGTTATCGAGGAGCTGGATGGCCTCGACATTAACATGATGATGAAGCCGATGTTCGTGAGCTTCTGCATATTTTTGGATAATACTGTTTACGAACTCTATATTTAGGTCCCGATGGATGTCGTCAATTCTTATATACCAAGGCGCATTCACGATGTTCTTGAGTACTTTGTTCTGGAATTTTTGTATAATTTCGACATTGCTTTCTTTGGCGCAACCCCATAGTTGTATACCATAAGTCCATACTGGCATAAGGACGGATTTGTAGAGCAGGATCTTGTTAGGAACTGACAGTGCGGAATGCCTTCCTAATAACCAGTTCATGCTTCTGTAACGAATTTCCAATTCTTCTCGTTTCTTTTTGACATGGGCTTTCCAGCGAAGCTTTGCGTCTAAGGTCATACCAAGATATTTGGCAGTGTTTTCGTGCGGTACAGTTTTGTTGTTTATATACACTGGGTTGTGTTCCGATTTCTTGTTAGTGAAGTCAATGTGAATGGATTTTGTTTCATTCAACTTGATCTTCCACTTTTTGGTCCAATCATAGAATTGATTGATTGCTGTTTGTACTTTTACCACAGCTTCCTTGTGATTAGATCCTATGGACATAATTGCGGTATCATCAGCAAAAGTAGCAATAGTTGCATTTTCTAGTTCTGGTATATCACATGTGTACAATAGGTACAGGACCGGGCCTAGAACACTTCCTTGTGGTACACCAGCTTTTATTTCCTTTATTTCAGAATAAGAATTTTCTTGCCTTACTCTAAAGACTCTACCAGTTATGTATGATTCTAGTATGTCTGCGAACTGTTTTGGCAGCATAGTTCTTAGTTTATAAATCAATCCCTTGTGCCAAACTTTGTCAAAAGCCTGGGCTACATCTAAAAATACAGTGGTGCATACTTTCCTATCTTCAAGGGCTTTTTCAATAACTGTTGTTATTCTATGCACCTGATCTATCGTTGAATGTTTTTCTCTGAATCCAAATTGATAGTCTGGTATAATATTGCTATTTTCTATAATAGGTTTCAGTCGTTTTAGAAGTAGTTTCTCGAAAAGCTTTGACATCACTGGCAGCAAGGAGATAGGCCTGTATGAAGATGCATCTTGAGGTGGTTTCCCTGATTTGGGGATCATGATCACTTCTGCAACTTTCCATTGGTCAGGAACATGCTTTAGTCTAAAAGACGCATTGAGTATTTTAGTGAGATTTACCAAGGCTTTTCTTGGTAGATTCTTTAGGATTTCCCCTGTGATAAGGTCATAACCAGGGGATTTTTTTAGGCTGATGTGATCTCTGATTTCTTTAAATACTTCTTTTGGTGTAACAAGTTTTATCTCTTGGTCTATTTGTTGTTGTTGTTCCCAGTGGAGTTCTTGGTCAGCGCTCTCGGTTTGTGTAAAAGTGTCTTCTAGGTGTTGGGCAAACCTTGATGCTTTTTGCTCGTTACTTATCGCCCATTGCCCATTTAGTTCTTTTATTGGCGGTATGTGAGCAATAGGTTGTTTTTGGTTCCTTGTGGCTTTCCATAGTGAGTAATCAGTCGATCGATCATTAGTCAGTTGAAGAAGATGTCTAGTTAAATTTTCGTCGCGAACTTTCTTGATTGCCTTCCTAATTTGTTTGGTTTTTCTATTTAACAGTGTCTTATCTTGGGGAAACCTGTTTCGCTGCCACTTTTGTCTCAATGTTCTTTTTTCTCTGATCAGATCTGTTATTTCTTTTGGATAAGTATGAACCTTAACAGTTACTTTTTTCTCGGGTGTATTTGCCCATGCAGTTTGTTGGACATTTACAATAAATTTGCTTAATTCTAAATTTAGTTGTTGCTTATCATTTATGAATATATTTAAGTCTATTTTACTGTCTAAGTCTATTTTAAAGGATTCCCAGTCTGTAAACTTGTTCACGAGAAACGGAATACCTTCTCTCTGCTTGACATGTTCACTAGTATATAAAATTATTGGTGAGTGATCAGAGTTCATGTTAAATCCCTCTTCGGCACTTATAAAGTCAGAGGATATTCCTTTATATATAAAAAAGTCAATTAAGTCTGGAATTTTTCTCGAGTCTGTTGGCCAGTATGTCGGCTTTCCAGTTGAAAGAACCTCTGATTTGGTTTCTTGTATAGCACTTAGTAGCTCTCTGCCTTTTGTAGTAGTTAGTCTGGAGCCCCAATAGGTATTCTTGGCATTGAAGTCACCACCTAATATAAATCTATTTCCAAGTAGCGCTAAGAGTGTCCTGTATTGATCTTTTTTTAGTGCGTATTTTGGGGGGATGTATATAGCTGCTATAGTAACCGAGTCGTATCTTTTCATTTTAACAGTAACACCGATTACTTGCATTTCTTGATCTTCACATTTCGTCTGTTCATAATGATGTATGTTCTCTCTAATGATGACGGCGCTACCTCCTCTTGCTGCGTTATCAGGATGCAGGGCATGATATATCTTGTAGCCTTGGAATCTTACAAATGACTGTCGTGTGAAGTGTGATTCCGATATTAAGCATATATCGATGTTTTCTGTATCTAGGACTACTTGTAACTCATGTTGGTGTTGCAGCAGTCCATTAGCATTCCAAGCCATGATCTTGAGGTTATTAATCATTTTCGCAGACGAATTGGAGCTTTTTTGACACCCATTTCTAGTTTTTTAAGCCGTTCATCAAATGCTGACATTAGGCTTAAAATTTGGTCGAGTTTTGATTCCGAACTGATCTCCAAATTGTTTTTGACCACTTGAGAGTATGAGGACGGCTTGGGTGGTTGGTAAGTCATTCCCTTCTTTTCATTCGTTTCTTTGTTAGCTAATGGTTCGGTATACTTCTTTGGTTGGGATGCAGTTTGCTTTTTAGTGTATTTACTTTTTAATACTTGCATCTCCTTTGCTACTATACACCCTCTATAGTTAGCTGGATGTGGCTCACCACAATGAACACATTTTGGTTTATCTTGTGCTGGTTTCACACAGTCTGCTGTGAGGTGTTTGCCCGTGCACTTGACGCACCTTGGTTCTTTCGAACAGTACTTCTGGGTGTGTCCATAAGCTTGGCATCTTTTGCACTGAGGAACAAGCTTAGATGCTCGTAGTGGGTGGATTTCAACCTTGCACCCTAGAATATTGGTGATTCCATAAACTTTGTTTACATCTTCATCTTTATCGAATGTCAACATGAACATGTTGAGTGGTTCTTTTTTCCTCCAACTCAATTTGATTGCAGCATTTTCAATTTTGTAGCCCTTGTTTTTCAGATACTCCACAATTCTTTCTGGCTGGCATGTATGATGCAGCTTTTTGGCCATCACTCGTATCGGTCTGGCTTGTTTGTTCTCATACGTGTGCCAGAGTAAATTATGTGATGTTAGTAGCTTCGTAATCTCTCTATAGGCATCTTCGTTGGTTGCATTTATTTTGACGCAATCTCCGTTCATCATTTTTATGGTGAACGTGTCACCTTGAGTACTGGCTATTGTGTCATAGAATGACTGGTAATCTTTAACACCCTGCACATTTATTGGAGGTGGCTTTGGCGTTTTTTTGGGTTTTATATTCCCTTGTTCACTACTAACATTGTTCTGGGAGGGGGGAGTCAGCGTAAGGTTCAGCTTCCGTTTTTTTCGCTTATTTTCTATCCTAATCCACTCCGTTTCTCTGGCTAGTTCCTCCTCATCCGTCTCATATTCGATAGGATTGGATGAACTTTCTTTGTTGGCCTTTTCAGTGGCCTTATTTTTCTCTTGGTCAGTTTGATCAGTTTGGTGTTGCAAGATTTCACGTAACTTTTCCATTTCGGTTTTAAGCTCCATTACTTGACATTGTAGTTCTTGCCGCTTTGCCTTTTCTTCGCTGTAATACTTAAACAGCTCATGTTCCAAATTGGTAGTCAAATTTATTGTATGTATACATACAAAATTATAAAAAAAAAACAAAAATACAAATCTTTCTTCTTTATTAGTATAGATGACATTGTAGAAGAATGATGATAGCCTTTAAAAACTTACTGCGCTTATCATCATCACACGCCATCATTATAATACACCTCCGCCACAAAACATTAGACTTATCAAATAAACAACCTCCCTTTTCGGCTTCGCTGTAAATGGCGACGATCATCAACAGTTTGCGTTGTTCGGAGAAATATTTCAACAAGCGCTATTTATCACAGTGACGTCTGTTACTGTTGGTACAGAAGCTGTAGAATAAATGGCTTCTGCGACACGTTTCAGGTGGCGAGACACGTAATGGCGAAATTTTGAATGTTGACAAGTACAATGTGTTTGTTGTGATGTTTATTTTTGTTGAGAATTTTGGCCTGTTCATTAAGCTGAAAAATAATGTGCTGTGGGCCAAAATAGACACTTTCTGGAGTCCTGACATAGCCATAAGGCGTCGCGGCAGACCTCCTAGAAGATGGCGGGACGAGCTGGACAAAACCAACGAAACCTATAGTCCAAATTATTAGGGAGAGACAGGCACGTATTCAGGGGGGGATAGTTAGGATTTATCTGCCCCCGAAATCTGACTTTTAATAAACAGGATCAAACCCACTGAAAGAAAGAAAGAAAAACCATTTGTTAGCCCGCACAGGACAAAACACATCAAGATTATCAGTATTTAAAACTTACTAATAAAAATAAAACAGATACAAAAAGCAAAGCAAAGTAGGTATGTTAGTTATAGTACAGTGATTAGAGCGATTTTTACGCAGTTCACATGGTTGTTCCAATGTTTGTTTGTTATTCCCCTTGATACATGCTTGGGGAAAGCAGGCTAAGGTCCGTATTACAGAACGAAACTCAAGTCCAGTTTGATCTTAAATCGCCCAATCATAGTTTAAACATAGAATCTGTACTTGAGGATCCGTTTTATTCTTATCCCAGAACAGCAATCAAACTACATTCAGCTGAGTCGAGATTCAAATCGTTTCTCAAGCAGAGAATATCTTTTGTCTATGCATCAGCCGGTTTTCGTTTACATTTTACTTTTTTCGCCAAGTCTGTTTCAAGTTACGCAGAATAAGAATTTAGTTTAAAACCAATTTATTTATGAAATTATGATTTTAACAAAGTATCAGTATTTAAATGAAAACATACCAAACAAAACATCACTAAAAATAGTTCCATCATTCCTTCTTACATAACGTTATTATTTCCTCACACAAAATGTGTCAATCACTCGTAAATATCTTATTCTCTAACAGTTATATACGTGGGTGTTGTTTTCCAAATAGAGGTCTGAATTTTATTACGAGTGGCTCCATTTCAGTTTTGTGACAGGCGCTGAAGTTTTGCTCGCGACTTGTTTATTACACTGGTATAGGAGTGTGGGGTTGACTAGAGTATTATATTTATACAATAGCTATGGCTCTCGTTCGTTCGCGTAAAATTGCTACTATAATATTACTTTCCTAATATTGCAATCGGATATTGTTAACAATTTAATGAGTTTTTAAAGTGAAAACTTCTATAGGCGCGTTGAGCACTTTAAGGGTGAACAAAAATAATGAAACTGGCGTGACTGTCACATACGCTTTTCGTAGCACTCGTAGCCAACCCGCATCGGCTACGCCGTGGCTACGAGTTTTCACTTCTATCGGCGGTCCCCAAAGATTGCCCAGAATTTATTTTTATCTGACCGCTAATATTTTTTTATAAAATAAAATAGCCTTATAGCTTCCTTATAACAATCGAGCAAGCAATCTGCTAATAAAAGCTCCGTCAAAATTGGTCCAGCATTTGCATAATATCAGCCGCTTGGGTCGATCTTTAGGTTAAGCCATGCTTGCCTAGCTTAGTCTGTGGATGGGTGACCACCTTTGCATACCGAGTTTCCTCCGTGCCTCGGAAAGCACGTTAAGCTGTTGGTTCCGGCTGTTATTTGTCCATCTTTGACAGTCGTTACAGTGGCCCAAAAAGTCTGACACCAGTCTTACCAAGTGGTATCGTATTTCTCAATATTAACTGGGTTGTGGAGGTCAGATAGGCAGTCGCTCCATGTAAAAGTTGCATCCGGTTAGACTGGAAGCCGACCCAAACATAGTTGGGAAAAGGCTAGGCAGAAGATGATTTTCGGAGATTGCCGTAACAATGCAGACAGGCAAAAATGTTGTTATTTAAAAATTACAAAGAGATCCATCAATTTTATTTATTCGTTTTGAGGTGTATAGATAGATAAATAAATAAAATAAATAAATAAATATCGCTGGACATTACCACACAGCGCCACCTAGTGCCACACTAAGCAAAGCTTGTGTCGTGGACACTAGATAGTTGATATACTACATATATACTTTTTTGTTTGTAAATATATACTTATTATACATTAAACATCCATGACTCGGAAACAAAATGTCCATGCTCTCACACAAACATTTGCTCCTACCGGGATTCGAAAGCGGGACCCTAAGAAAGTAAGGCAGCGTCACTACCACTGGCAGATGGCGTAACCATTCGGGCCGTCAAAACTACTAGATACTATGTTGCTGCTCATGGCGAAATAGCAATTATTATTTTGAAACTTCTTACAAAGTAATATATCTCACTACTGGAACATGGATACCGGAATACCCCAGAGAGAAAACAAGTTGTTCTCGGTAGACCAATAAAGCTTGAGAACTTGAAAACTAATCTAAAATAGAATTGAACTGGCTAATGGGATGGTATACTTGGTATCTATCTGGTAAAGTTATGCAGAGTAATAAGTTGTTCAGGCTTAACGTAATAATAAAGGGTGTAAAACACCTTTTAACGAAGCCGAAAGGCACTTGTTCTCCCCGTCATTGCGATCATTTATTTGTTCTACACTATTCCTGGGAACCTTCTAGTTACGGAGATATTGGGTCAAGTCAAGGTATCAACTTTTTTTTAAAATAAAAGTTTGTATTGTAAAATTTTTACTTGAAACACCTCCACGTCCCCCGTAGTATTCAATCCATCCATTAGCACAAATAAAGTTTTGAGTATGATTTTCACCCAAAAAGAAAGTCGTTTTCCAGCAGTAATTTTTGCGCAGAAACTTAGTTTGATACTACATTTTTGTTTTTTATTTGAATGCTTGGTTGATAACTTTGTGAGAAGGTTGTTTACACGCTGTAAAACGATCAATAAAACATTCCTTTACATCGGTTATTACTATAATCTCGAGTTAATCCATCATAGATCATAGCATTTAAATGTTATGTTAGTTCCACACACAAGTTTGTTTTCCAACTTCAATATTCGGCCATTAGGCTGGGCTGATGTTGTATCAAATTACCCAAATCAACAAATCTTGAACCCCAAAATCCTTAATAGGATCAGATTTATCGCTATCCAGAATATCAAATTATATTTTGCAGTAGACCGCTTCAAAAGCCCCCTTTCTGTGCCTTAATGAATTCCCAGAAAAGTTTCAAATATTTTCATCATTTTAATAATCATGCACCGCACTGAAAGTATAATTCTGTCGTAAAGTCATATTATTCGGAAAAGGGTTATTTTGGATTCCGAATAAATTTTGGGGGTTCCCCATACTTAGAACTGAAACTCGATATTTTTTTTCAATCAAACCCATTCGTGTACGGTATCTATGGATAGGTCTTTAAAAATGATATTGAGTCTTCAAAAATGATATTGAGTCTTCTAACATATTTTTTTTCTAAACTGAATAGTTTGCACGAGTTACACATTTGTGTAACTTCTAAAATAAGAGAATGATAAAACTAAAAAAAATAAGCGGTGTAAACTAAAAACGAAAATTGGTTTGAACGAGATCTAGTAAGTAGGCTTTTAATAGGTCATAAATCCTATTAAAAAAACGGAGTCGGATCAGTCCACCACCTACTTACAAACAAATTTTACCTCTTTATACTATTACGGTTAAGATAAACTATTTTGCTTTAATACTGCATCTTATGAGTAAATTAGACTTTATTTACATGAAATACGGTACATAATGGTCTTACAATTGATAAGGATTTCCATAACTATTTCGCTGAATTCATACAGCATATCCACAACCCGACTTCACTCAATCCTGTGCTGAGACGCTTTCTGTTCGTCCCAACCTCCACGTGTGCTGTCCGATTCAGGGGACTACAGCCTGTAGTTGTTAAATTTAGCTCCTGTAGTCTGCAACTCTATTTGTGGTGGTTCAAACTTCGTTTGAAATACTGTTACAATAAAGTTCTATTCAGCTTGCACTACAAAGTGGTTGTTACGTCAGTCACTGCGGCCGAATAGTGCGAAATGAGTGGTATCGATCGATTTACGAAAAAAATATTGATTGGACTAAAAAAATTAAACACTATATGATGCTAATATGTTACTTGTAAAATTATTTGCCCAAAAACAGGATGATCGCATGTATTTTAGTATCGTTATTACTCGTTTCAAGAACTTTTTAGAGATAATTTCGTGATTTTTTTTTATCGAGTATTATTAATTGTATTATGTTTTCTAAACACTACCATACTAGCATATATCCTGAAGAATATCATATATTCTTCTGGTTTGTTTATTGCAGTGAATCATATACTTTCAGGCATTATAAAACTCGCATTTAGCTCCTGTATAGTCGCCTTAAGTGTGGCTGTTTTTATTCGGTGTATTGCTAAACCTCGTTTACACACGTTATGATACTTGTATAACGACAAGTCTTCTAAAATATTTGATCCTGTAAAAGCAATTTGTTAGTTTTGTGTATAAAACATGCACGAGTATCACAGCTAGCTTGTTACTGACGAAGTTTCAGACATGTTTTGTTAACTTGTCAAAAAGGTAAACATGTTTTGTTCAGGTTTTAGTAAAGTTTTCCACACAATACAACAAGTCTTTCCAAGTTGTTTAAGGTATAAATGATAAACGAACTAAATGAATGATATTTCAACCTTTTTGCGCCTAGTGATTACTCAGATGAAAATGTCGAGGTTTAGTCTCTTGAAATATACATTAAGGTTTATAGCGCGTTAACACTATAATGAAATCTGAAAATATCAACAATTTTACCTACGGTCTTCTCGATGGGGAATACCGTTAAAAGCTAATTGTAGATGGCCACCCTAGCTGGTCTCAATCTGACCAATGAGGTCAAGGTATTTTAAAATATGAAATGACATTCCTTGATTTTCAACCAATGATGATGCTTGGAACCAGTAATGCTAGCGCCATTAGCTCCACAGTGTGCATCCCCATTAAAAGAAAACCATGCGGGGCAGTCTTTAGAGACTGCCGATAGATGTGAACACTCGTAGCCGTTCCGCTACTAGTGCTACGAAGCGTTAGGTGACGGTCATGATTTCTGTTCACTCAAAAAATGTACAACGCGCCTTAAGAGACCTGTGGAGCATGCGTTTTTCATACAAACGTAATACCAAAATAATTTGTAAATCAAAATCAAAGCATTTATTTCAAGGAGGCCAATAACAGGCACTTTTGAATTGTCGAAACAGAGATGATTAAATGTAGCTACAGTCCCAGTCACAAGACATAAAAACTGAAAATACTGTAGTTGCCCATTCCCTAACGTAGATCTCTATGGAGAAGAACGGGCAAGAAACTCCATGGACACTCTTTTAAATCAAATTATTGTTACAAAAACATATTTTTATGGAAGTGTGTATTTATTTCGATTAGATTACAGAATATATAGGTTCCTTAACTTTAGAATGGACACTGATTTAACCAAGAGTTATGAGAAAAATATTTCCTCATATCTCGCCTTTGCATCACTGTCCTTTCAAAATATTTTTTATGGTATGGAACATAGACATTCTGTGATCCAATCGAAATATATGCACACTACCTTAAGAATATGTTTGATTTTTATATATTACTAGCTGGCCCACGCAACTTCGTCTGCGTCACATAAGAGAGAAAAAGCTCACAAAGGGAATACAATTTACCCCGATTTTGTAACATTTTTCATTGCTGCTCCGCTCCTATTAGTCATAGCGTGATGTTATATAGCCTAAAGCCTTCCTCGATAAATGGACTAAACACAAAAATAATTTTTCAATTTGAACCCATACTTCCCGAGATTAGCGCGTTCAACCAAACAAACACACAAACTCTTCTGCTTTATAATATTATATTATAGATTGATATTATTTTGGTATTACGTTCGTATGAAAAGCGCATGCCCCTTAAGAAGTTTACACTTCAAAAAAAGTAACTGTATTATACGTACTCCTTGTGGAATTTTTAATCACCACAAACACATTGCATAATTAAAACATGAAAAAACTTGCAAGAAACCAACCACGGCTGAAACAATTTCAATAGTTTCATCACGTTACGTTTCTCGTGGAAAATCACAGCGACCACAAGTTGTTACATAAAACGCGCCATTAGATAACATTGTACGAGGTGCTGTGGTAAATTAAAAAGGGGAAATGGCCCCAGGTGATAGGCGGGTGGGTTGGTATCCAGGTCAGCTGTGTTTCGACCGACCACTGCCCCGGGCGCTTCCGTCTATAGCTCAGCCGCTCTTCGCGACATTTTGTGAGAGAATCAATTTTAGAGCCGCTCAGACCTCGTTATTTATATCCCTGTGGAAAGGTTGGTTTTTGGTGGAATTGAGCGGTATTCATTTAACTGATTTTTTATTTACATGGACCGATCCTGTAGTTAACACATTCATGTGCGATTCGTTCGTCCTAGGACAAATGTTGTATTGTATTGTATTGTACAACGGGTTGGCGTCCGCAACTCCACGTCAAAGCGCGTATTTTACGTATGGGCTATTATAATTCACCACGCGGGCCCAATGCGGGTTGGTAGATGTCACATGTCTTCGTATTTGTGGGTCTAGGACATGCCGGTTGTACGGAACTAGGGGGTTGCTGGAGGGATATCTTCAAAAATACTCGAACAAGAAATGAAAATATATAATTCGGTGTTAACTTCACCAGTTAAGTACAGCAAGTGACAATGACGATGCATACATAAAATTACTAGAATTAAGTAAAAGTGACAAGCGCAAGTTGCTGCTATGGCGAATCTATCAGGCGCTCGAACATGCCCCCGGGCGTTGAAAGCAACGTTTTCAACCAGATTCCGAAGTCACAGGTAGTGGGCAGATTCGGTTAAACGCCCTCCGTATGACGCCAGTGGACGTCTGGATGTCAGCTACACGAGCGATGCCATCTGTTCCTGGGTGAACAGCCACAATTCTGCCAAGTCTCCACTTCAACGGAGGAAGATTATCCTCTTTAATCACGACTAAGGAGTTCAGCTTTAACCCATCCTTGCAGGAGCGCCATTTGGTCCGCAGCTGTAATTCTGCTACATACTCCTTGCTCCATCTGCTCCAAAAATGTTGGCGGAGTTGTTCTATCCGTTGGAAGCGAGACAGATGGTTAGCAGAGCGATCTTGATAGTCAGCTTGCGGCAAGGAAGTAAGAGGCCGCCCAACGGGAAAGTGACCCGGTGTAAGCGGTGTATAATCAGCTGGATCTGAAGACAACGGCGTCAGTGGACGAGAGTTCAATATGGCTTCAATTTTAGTTAGTGCGGTGTACAGCTCCTCAAAAGTCAAATTACAATTTCCCAACACTCTTCGAAGGTGGTACTTTGTTGACTTGACACCCGCCTCCCAGAGGCCACCGAAGTGCGGGGTGTACGCAGGGATAAAATGGAACCTTATTCCATCGTTTGCTGCACTTTCACCCAAGGACAAACTATTTTGTTTTAAGAAGTTTGAAAGGTCGTTGTACGCACCGACAAATGAGGTACCGTTATCGGAAAAAATGTCAACGGGTTTACCTCTTCGAGCAACAAATCGATATAAAGCTAGCAAATAACTATTACTTGTTAAATCGCCAACGAGCTCCAAATGGATGGCTTTGGTCGTAAAACATATAAAAATTGCGACATACACCTTTACTAGCCTACATCCGCGACCCTGACGACTAGCACACATAATAGGCCCGGCATAATCAACGCCCGTGCTCTCAAAGGGATAACCTGGACGAAGTCGTTCTTGTGGTAAGTTGCCCATTACAGGAGCAACGACCTGTCCCTTCATACGGCGACATAGAACACACTTGTGGTAACAAACCTTCGCCAAGTTGCGACCTCCTATAGGCCAATATGATTCCCTAATGGAAGCTAATAATAATTGTGGGCCAGCATGCATCAATCGTCTATGCTCGAAATTAAATAATAATTTTGTGAAATGATGTGTGGACTGTAATAAAATAGGATGTTTTTTACTAAAACTAAAGTTCGAATTATCGAGACGTCCTCCTACCCGCATTATGTTTTTATCATCTAAATAAACATTGAACTTTAGAAGGGCGCTCTTTACAGGTAATCTCTTTTTGTTTAAAAGCAATTCATACTCAGAGAATGAGTCAGACTGACTTTTAATAATAATAACATTGAGCGCATCTTGTAACTCATCTTGAGACAAAAATTTAGTTTTCGGATATTGTTTCCTACATGATTTAATAAACCTTAACATATACGCTACGGAACGAATAAGACGTGAGTAATTTGAATGACGAGTAAAATCAATGAAAGTGTCACCTTTGGTATCGTTAACAACGGCATTTAAAGCTATATTATGTCGAGTCTCCGGTAATGTCTCTAGTCCAAAACATTTGACTTTAGAAGGCCACTCAGATGGGTCAAGTTTTAGGAAATCTGGTCCAGACCACCACAGATCCAATCCCTGCAGAACACTAATATCCACTCCACGAGATATTAGGTCTGCTGGATTTTTGTCTGTTGGAACATGTCTCCAGGTACAGTTACCCGCCTTATCCAAAACTTCAGCAACGCGGTTGCGCACAAAGGGCTGAAGTTTGGTAGGCATCATCTGTAACCATCCCAGGACGATGGTTGAGTCAGTCCAACAATAGACCCGACTGATCTCCACTCTGAGTGAGCTCTTCACCTTCTCATAAAGACGAGCGCCAACTACCGCACCGGACAACTCCAATCGCGGGATTGTTGTGGGCTTTATAGGAGCCACTCGACTCTTAGCCATTAATAAACGAACCAAATACTGGCCCTCATCGTCAACGCTGCGAACGTAGACGCAAGCGCCGTATGCGGACTCAGACGCATCTGAGAAAATATGTAGTTCTAACTGCCGATATAAATTACAAACTACAATTCGCGGAATGCGGAAATGAGGTAAAAGTGGTAATGATTTGACTATAATATCCCAGATGATTTTAATATCACTAGGCAGTGGTTGGTCCCATGATAATTTATCTAACCACATTTTCTGTAATAAAACCTTCATGGTGACAACAATAGGACCTAGCAGACCTAAGGGATCAAAGATTCTCGCAATCACGGATAGCAAATCACGCTTAGTCTGCCCAGCTGAAGACTTGCTCAGACTTGTAGGAAAACCTAACTCATCGGAAGCGACGTACCAACCCAGACCAAGTAACTTGTCGGGCTCATGAGATGCAATATCCAAGTCAACCGAAGCAGGCGAATCACGTGAGTCAGGCAAATTACCTGAGGCAGGAACAGTATCCAACACCAATTGAGGATGATTTGACCTCCATTTTCTTAATGGCATACATGCTGACGCAAGTGCCTTGGTGACTTCAGTGCGGATGAATCTTACCTCATCTAAGTCATTACCCCCGGACAGTAAATCATCGACGTAGAAGTCATGTGTAATGATTTCTGATATTTTAGAGTCCTTGCAATCGAGTCCTATTTGTTTAATACACCGTGTCGCAAGGAACGGTGCGCTAGCCGTACCATATGTGACGGTGTTTAACTCGTAAACATTAATAGGCTCACAGGTATTATGACGCCAAACAATCTGTTGCAACTGCCTATCTGACGGATGAACAACTATTTGCCTATACATCTTTTCCACATCTGCTGATAAAACATACTTGTGGAATCTGAACCGAAGAAGTATAGACAATAGATCGTCCTGTACAGTTGGCCCAACCATCTGTAGGTCATTAGAGGATACTCCTGTCAAAGTAGGACAGCTTGCGTTAAAGACCACACGAAGCTTGGTCGTGCTGCTCGACTCGCGTAATATTCCGTGATGCGGAATAAAGTAACCTGACCACAAGTTATATTTATTAATTTTAGTCATATGGCCAAGCGACTCATACTCTAACATAAACTCACGATACATTTTACCAAATTGAGGTTTAGTCTTCAATCTACGCTCTAACGAATGTAAACAATGCGCAGCTTTCTTATAGGAATCTCCTAGAACCGACGGATCTTTCTTGAGGGGTATACGCACACAAAATCGACCATCAGATAATCGTGTCGTATTTTTGATAAAATGATCCTCGCATGATTTTTCCTCTGGCATATATGAATTAGCAGATGTCACATTTACTTCGTCTAATAGCCAAAACCTAGTTAAATCGGTTCTAAGTTTTTCCCAGTTACTATCTGCATCGGAAACAGTTTGAGAAAAGTTGCATTTTAAATCACTGGAGTGTGATGAACGATATTGACTAATTGGACCGGAAACTATCCATCCTAAACGTGTTTCATATAATATTGGCTTTCCGGTACCTAGTTTTAATCTTTGCGATCCTAATAATTCCCAAAATAGGTCAGCGCCGATTAATAAATCGACATCAGCGGGTTTATAAAAAGTAGGGTCAGCTAAAGTAATATTCGAAGGTAGATCGAAATCAGAAATATTTATTTCGCGGCACGGCACCTCACTCGTGATAAATGGCAAAACAAAACATTGAAGTTCGTAGTTAAAACTATCATCCAATGACGTCATCTTAACTCGACATGTTTTACCTACGTGCGAAGTTACGTTGTTTATGCCAAGTATGGATCTATTTACCTGGTTAGTTATTAAGTTAAGTTGTCTACATAACCGGTCCGTTATGAATGACGATGTACTCCCGCTATCTAACACCGAACGAACGAGATGCACACAGCCAGTGTGATCCCGCAGTTTGATCAAGGCGGTCGATAACAATACATCACGCTGCTTATGACTACGGGAAGATGCAATATGTGCTGATAACGTAACATTATTTACTTCTGTGGTGTTAGACGGTACGGACGATGCAGACAAATTATTATTAGACGAATTACTACTAACTGTATTCGTAATGGTTTCCTTAGAATCTGTGTGTATTAGTGTATTATGCCTACGTTTGCATAGCTTACAACCGGGTTTTCTACATTTGTTAGCGTAGTGACCGGCACGAAAACAGTTAAAGCAAATTTTATAGCTTGGTAGTAGTTTAAGACGAGCATCGTTGCTCAACGCGAGAAACTGTGGACAATAACTTAAGGTATTTTTTTTTTTTTTTTTTTATTTCTTAGGTCTACCAACAATTGTTTACACTAATTTACAAACACAGATAAAACATGCATTTAAACTTTTCAAAGTATAACAATTACTTAAAGGTAAACACCACATGGACAAAAAAAAAAAGAAAACTAATTATAATATCTTAAGCTACATAATGTACAAGTAAACTCAGTAAAATAAACAACTATGAATCAATAACTTACATGCTAAGTATTAAAAGCAGAATTTCTTTGAAATGTGGAGTACACAGTCCAATAACTTTAACAACAAATTTTACAACAAATCTGATAAACAGTTCATAAATTTATACTTTTGATTTTTGAGAGAATCATGATGAAAATCTACGATATCACTACAACTATTTAAAACCCTACAGAACCTAGCACATGGAGAGTTAGATCCCAACACCGTTCTTCTCATTGGAGGACAAAATGGCGTAATAGGTTTGCGTGGTATCCTCGACGGAGCACGAAAGTTAATGAGTGCGAGCAGTGGCGGTGAGTCGATATTTCCCTTCAAGATTTTGCTAGCATACATTGCGTCATTCAGACATCTTCGTTCTTCCAAGGTGTGCATGCTAAAGTATTTCAATCTATTTTTGTAGGAACGCACTTTTTTGATTATTCCCACAGAAAAGGCCAGATGCCAAACGAAGCGTTTTTGGACGCGTTCTAGACGCAAACTATTTGTAGCGTAGTGCGGCCGCCAAACCACACTGCAATACTCTAACATGCTACGAACTAAGCTCTGATAAAGTAAGATTTTAGTTTTAGTTTGACGAAAACCCTTACACTGTCTAATGACAAAACCCATCATCCTGGACGCTCTTTTACAAATGGAATCTACGTGTGGTGCAAAGGTCAGTTTTTGATCAAACAGAACTCCAAGGTCACGAATAGTGTCTACTTCATTCACTTTGTCCTCATTTATGTAATACACTGTCTTTATTGGATTATGT
Organism: Xestia c-nigrum; assembly: GCA_916618015.1. Lineage (NCBI taxonomy): Eukaryota > Metazoa > Arthropoda > Insecta > Lepidoptera > Noctuidae > Xestia > Xestia c-nigrum. Next base: position 10,863,885 of record OU745261.1, on the reverse strand, counting down.
TTTCTTGTATATTTAACGTGGTAACATTTCGTCGAATTCAAATACATTTCGTTGCTTTTACACCATTGAATAAGACTATTAAGGTCCATCTGCAAAAGTGAAGCGTCTCTGTTAGATTCAACAATTCTAAGAAACTTCAAATCGTCAGCATACATGAAAATTTTAGAGTGCCGTAAACAATTGGGAATGTCGTTTATAAAGTAGTTAAATAATATTGGACCTAGATGAGAGCCTTGTGGGACTCCAGATGAGATATTATATATGTTAGATTGAAAACCGTTTACCACAACATAAAAAGATCTACCACTCAAGTATGAAATCACCCATTCAAGCAAGCCACCAGTAATACCATAAGCACGTAACTTACAAGACAAGATTTTGTGGGAGACTTTGTCAAAAGCCTTGCTGAAGTCAGTATAAATGACGTCAGCTTGGTGACCAGAGTCAACGGCACCAATCAAAAGTTCCGTGAAAGGCACCAAATTAGAAGATGTGGATCTTGATCCAACAAAACCGTGCTGATGATCGCTAATGAATAATTTTAGATGGTTTTGGAAATACGGGCAGAGCAGTGACTCAAACACTTTGGCGAACGTTGAGAGGATTGAGATAGGCCTATAGTTAGCTATGTCATCGTTGCTGTCTGATTTATATATAGGCACCACCTTAGCCATTTTCCATGTTTGTGGGAATACGCCAGAAGATAAGGATTTGTTGTATATAAGACACAGAGGGCTCACTAACTCCTCCGCACAAGATGTAATAAATATTGGCGGTATGCCATCAGGGCCAGCTCCTTTGTTAGTATCTAAACTTTTAAGTTTTTTAAGTAATGTCTCACTGCTAATTGTTGGACTTGTTAAAAACAAACTACTATTTTCAAAAGATTTTAATATTATATTAGTATCATATTCCTTACTCAATTCTTGTTCGGGGCTATAAACAGATGAGAAGTTGGCAGCAAACATCTCACATATTGTTGTACCATCAGATGTGGACATTGATCCATTTTTCATGGTCATAGGGTAGGTACTAGACCCTCCTCTTTTATTTTTTACGTGTGTCCAAAATAATTTAGGGTTGTTTTTTAGTTTATTTTCAAGACCTTCAATATAAACATTATAACAAGAGGTGGCCAATTCATCGCAACGCTTACTAATTAGCTTTAACTCTATCAAATCCATTGGGTTTTTATATTTATTGTATCGCCTTCTAAGATTATTTTTTAAATTTAACATTTTAATAAGTTTGTGGTTAAACCACATAGGATATTTACATTTTTTTGGTGCCCGTGAGGGAATAAACTGATGTATAGCGTCGTTAACCTTCTCGTAAAAAACATCCAACATCTTATTCACATTATCGCTACCCTCAAATAATTTAACCCAATCTACTTGTTTAAAGAAATTACGAACTCCTTCATAATTAGCCGTACGAAAATTTAGTCTAATCTTGTCACTGTTGTATGGTAGACTGGCGTCCCTACTCAAGGAAACAACTATGTCTAGAGGTGGATGCTGTTTATCGACATTACTTATTGGACTAATGCTTTTGCCCACGCTACACAAGGAATGTGTTGACAAAACTAAGTCCAAAATGCGACCAGCGTCGTTTGCCACTAAGTTCATTTGATTAAGTCTATTAGCATTAGTAAAATCAATTAATATTTCACTAGTACCAGGCAAACTAAGTTTATTATCCGATTTTCCTAATAAAGTCCAATCTATACTGCTCAAATTAAAGTCACCCACAATAAAAACACTTGAATCTGAACATTGTTCAAAAACAGCATTACAATGATCCAAATAGTGCTCCAGAGAAGAACGCCGTACAGGAGGCGGCAGGTATACTGCGCAGAGAGCCATTCGGCGAACAGTACATGATACCGGCAAGTCAATACTTACCCATAGGTCTTCACAGCCACTTTCCCAATTCTTAATGCGTTTAGACTTAATTTGTTGTTGTTTAAGGTATGATCATTATTATTGCATTTAGGACATACTTTAGGAGCTGATTCGGTGCTGGAACTGTTACTAGGCTGATTAGCTACCATCGATTTGATCTTAGGGCTTTTACCTGCCGTTTGGGAATGATTATTTCGAGGTCGTTCTAAGTTCTCAATCAACTCGGCTCGCTTACGTAGGAATTGCATAAATATGTCAAACGTAATCGGACTTTCCAGGTCAATCCTACCTTTGCACTCCTCCCATTCACGATAGGTCCTTTGATCGATCTTCTGAGTAACGTGATATATCAACAGTGTGTCCCAGGTCTTTACAGGCTCACCCAACGACTCTAAAGCTCGCAAGTCCCTATTCAACTGATCGATTAAACCTTTGAGAGCACCAGACGATTCCTTTGACATTGTCTCAATGTTGTATAATGCGGATACATGATTGTTCACCAGTAATCTCTTATTGTCAAATCGATCAAGTAACAACTTCCATGCCACAGAGTAATTACTAGAAGAAAACTCAATTGATTTGATTACTAGGGCAGCAGTTCCCTCAAGAGAGGCTCTTAAGTAATGGAACTTGTTTACTTCATCAATTTCATCATTACAGTGAATTAGGCTAGTAAAGGTGTCACGAAATTCTAGCCAATTGCAATACGAGCCGTTAAACTTTGGTAACTGTATCGTTGGTAATTTTACTGGCTTGTGTATACTAGCAAGTGTACTTTTACAGCTTTCCATATTCTCCTTATTACTCTCACTGATAATATTTTGCGCTCTGGACAACGATTTATAATAAAGAGACTCGAAATCAGAACGCTCGGAGTATTGTACCTTGAGATCTTCTACAATGCATTCCAGACGTAACTGTACCTCATCATACCGTTCGTACAACAACTCCATTTTACCCATGCGTAACTGCAACTCTGACACATCACAAGTACTTAATACTTTGTCCTTGAGTGAGTCCAGGAAGGTGACGAAAGCAGTCAAACGACCCTTGAAACTGCCTCGCTTTTTAACTAAATCCCTTTCCTCGGACATACTGGGAGATGGGAGATGGGTGTCGTCAACCTGGAATTGATACAGAAATACAATGAAACCAGCAAGCAATATAATTGTATACCCTAACTGTGTTTCATACAGCGTCTAAGCTATTGCAAAGCAACACAGACCCTCTAAAATAATTAAAAAGTTAAAAAGAGTACATAAATTGAGACTACAATTTTACTCGTAAAATTACCTACAATTGATAATGTTGTAAACCTTAATGCCAACTACAAGTAAATAAGCACAACTAGAATATAACACTAATCCGTATTTAATACATAAATGATTCCAAGTACTAATAACTTTTCATATTTTTAACAATGACTTGCACTAATATCGAACACTCATTTGTACTATGTCAAGATACCTGCTACTACTACTACTACGTAGATATAAAATAACGTGAATTAGTTACAGCTTTATATAAATTAAGTTTAAATAATGTAGCAAATAAGCTAACTATACTGCAATGCGTATGATTTTAAACTTAAGCTTTGCTGGTAAATAAAATACTAATCACAATGTAACAAAGTACCTAATGAATCTAATGATCAAACACTAATACAATAAGCAGTAAAATAAACATACTGACCTTATATACGTTTACATAAAAATACTACCTGAGTGTTGGGTGATGATATCAGTTTATATAAATTACTATACACCGTTAAAACAACTTGTTCGAACTCAATCCAATTCACCGGCACATAACCTCCACGACACGTTGGAAATTATAATCCTTGATTCCTCTTCAATTATAACCGCTGATCTTCTAATTAATTATATATCATTCGGCTCGTTATGGACCATGTACGGAACTAGGGGGTTGCTGGAGGGATATCTTCAAAAATACTCGAACAAGAAATGAAAATATATAATTCGGTGTTAACTTCACCAGTTAAGTACAGCAAGTGACAATGACGATGCATACATAAAATTACTAGAATTAAGTAAAAGTGACAAGCGCAAGTTGCTGCTATGGCGAATCTATCAGGCGCTCGAACACCGGTATCCTCACGATGTTTTACTTCACCGTTTCAAGAGCAGTGGTCATGAAATAAATTCCACAAAGTAATGCGCCTTGTCTGGGTTCGAACCCAAGACTTACTGTTCGTAAGTCGGGGCCACCACCACTGGGCCGAATAGACGACTAGGACGAATGTTATTTTGAATGATACGAGTAAGTTACTGATAACCAATATCCCTCTGCAAGGCAAAGACTTCCAATTAATTATTTTGTGTACCTATAGTTTTTAACGTCATAATATTGTAAAAACTGTTTTACGCTTTCACGGTTTAAAACTAAACTTATATTGTCACTTACGGGCATGGCATGGCGCTTGCAACAGCTTCCAAATATCGGGAGCTCAACATAATAAATAATCACGGAAGATATCCCGTAAGTGACAATATAAGTTTTGATTATTGAAATACATAAATATTTACAATTTAAACTTATATTGTCACTTACGGGATATCTTCCGTCAAGCGCCATGATCGCGGGTTAGCTGGAGTATGCGGGTGGATGGAAATTAAATTGTTACGAGCACACAAATCTGTCTACCCTCTTTCTTTGTCTTTTGCACAATAATCACGGAAGATATCCCGTAAGTGACAATATAAGTTTAGTTTTAAACCGTGATAGCCTAAAACCGTGTTCAATAATCAATTTTAATTTCCAGTCCCAGGAATCCCAGATCTAGGCCTTTTTTATTAAGTACTAAGTGGACCAAGGGTCGTTGGTCTAATAGTGCTAGACTTTAATCCATATTACACTTAAACGCAGACATCCGCAAGAGAACCAAAGTCTTAAACGCTGTTTACAAAAAATGGCTTAGCTGCCATGCCTTTTATTATCTCGAATATTTGGAAGTAAAGAAAAATAATCACAATTTGACCTTTCGACAAAATCACTTTGTTTTCAAATTGCCAGCCGAACGGTCCGTAAACAAGAGTAGAGTGTGCCCTCAGGCGAAAATAAATGGACAACACTATTTGCCAGTTTCCTGGCAACCTCATTATCACCCAAACCACATGGTATTTGCAGTAACATTATTCAAAAGTTGATTCTCGTATGAAACGGGATATCTTGATACTGAGCCAAGTTGCATGACTGAAATAATAATACTGTGCGCATTTACTGACTGTAAAATATACAGCGTGGCTCGTGGCTACATAATAACAGCCGCTCCGGTCGATCTTTAGGTTAAGCCATGCTTGCCTAGGTTGGTCTGTGGATGGGTGACCACCCTTATAAAATTTTCTCCGTGCTTCAAAAAGCACGTCAAGCTGTTAATCCCTTCTGCCAATTGTCCATCTTTGACAGTCGTTACAGGTAGTCAGTGGCCCAAAAAGTCTGACAACCAGTCTTATCATGGGGTATCGTATTACCCAGTATTAACTGGGTTGTGGAGGTCAGATAGGCAGTCGCTCCATGTAAAATACTGGTATTTAGCTGTATCCGGTTAGACTGGAAACGGACCCCAACATAGTTGGGAAAAGGCTAGGCAGATGATGATGACAATCCTGAAAAATATTATTAGCACATAACTATAGTAAGCCAAAAGAGCGTAGGCTTCGTAGCAAAGCGTAGTTCCACGTCAGGCTACGACGCTACGCGCTCTACGCGCTACAACAGCTACGCCAATTTTTTATCGACCCTTTTTTTATCGGTATCTGCGGGTGTTATTGGCTTATGAATCTTCTTTTTATAGTAACTGTTTGGCTTTAAAGTGAACTGCAAATATGTAATATTACTTATTATAAAACTTAAGAAGACGGGTATTTATCGCGAATTCCAGTAATCACTAAGTGTCCTCGTCAAGTGAAATCGCCTAAACATACGGACACTGTTAGTGTAGTGTGCTGTCCTAGTGTGAACTGGCCCTAATTAACATTTATGAAGATGAGTGAGGGTAGTTGAATAAACGCCTTCACTTTGCTGTCGCGGTACCTCCAATACTTCAGTCTCCCCGTGACCACGGCTGGTGCAATCCGGTCGAAACGTCGGGATTAAATTAAAGGTAAATTCGCGATAAATACCCGTCTTCTTAAGTTTTATAATGTGTTCTGATCGTGAAAGTTTAAAAAAGACAATTGTAATATTACTTTACAGTAAAACACGTCTCATTGCGAAATATGTACGGTCTAAAGCAGAACTTAATTTAAAAACTACACTGATCAAAACTGTCTAAGCTAGTCTTATATTCATTGTAAGGGACACTCTAGTTCTTAACAGAATGAGGATTTGTGTTGCAATTTATGTCACTTTCTGCACGGAGCTTTAAATAGCTTCACAGAAGCTCGGGGATCTTGTTAAATAAAACAAAGAACAGTGAATTGCTTCCTTTTGAAGGAACTATCTTGCTTACAAACTTACAGATGGTATTAGGTCGTAAATCTCTTTTAAAAGAATGAGAGAGCGCCCAAAAATGCAATAAACAGCGATTGATATGTTCGATTCTTGCTGTGTGTGGGGTTCAAGGAATTACACCAAACAGTTGAGTACGATCATACATTAGAGATGATGCAAAATTCCAAACAAAACTTATACTATCAATTACTTATATCTTCCGAGATTAATAATTTCCAGCGGCTTTGCTTTCCGCGTGAAGTTAAATAATTATCTCATGGGATCGTACTACCGGGATAAAAAGTATCCTATGTTTTAAACCTATAATAACAAGCGGTGTGCAAAATTTCACCCAAATTGGTTCAGTAGTTTTGACGTGATTAGTAACAAACATCCATTCATCCATTTATCCAAACTTTCGCATTTGTAATAAGGATTATGAGCGCCCGATATTTCGACGCTGTTGCAAGCACCATGATCGCAAGATCATAACTTTTCGTTTCATCGTCATCATCAGCCTATAATGTTCCCACTGCTGGGACACGGCCTCCTCTCAATGAGAGGGAATGGGCTATAATCTACCATACGCGGGCCCAGTGCGGATTGGTAGATGTCACAATTCTTCGAATTTTTGGTTCTAGGGCACCACTCTCATGAAATATCGATTTAATATAACCTAACCTTAAAACACTTAATATTCCCCTAAAAAGCGTAGTCGACACTTAATAGGCCCCTATATCCGAGTACAGGGTTTAAAGGAACCTAATTACTATCCTAACGGGGGGGCGCCCCAAGTCCCGATTATAGGGGCAGAGATACTTCCGTGTGTTCAGTTGACAATATCGCTAGAGAGAAACACGTTAAGTATATTGTAATATAGCGTATTTGACAATTTTACGATGTATAAGAGACCTATCCTTATTGGAAAGTAGCGTAAGAAATGAAAATAATGTATTTCATCCAGATATTGTTTACGTATTGGAATGAAAACAACCTTAGGTCAATAAAAATCAAACACAATCATGTCTCCAGAGACATCAAGAAAGGCACCGACAAATACTATAAAGTGTATTTCTCTTTAACAAATATGGTGTACCTATATTAGGTATAACTTCTTTTTTTTATTTTTTATTCTTATTTGTTATATTATTTTATTTATTACTTCCATTTTATTTTATATTGAATAGGTTTTGTTCACGGTTTCGTTCTCGTTAATATTTTCTTTTTAAAATTATGCCAAGGTAACACTAACGTGAACAATGCTAAAGGTTTTACAAAGAACTGACTTTCCTAAATACTAGTGGACGTCACGCGGTTTTACCCGCGTAGTTCCGGTTCCCGTGGGAGTACAAAGATAAAACATAGTCTATGGTGAATCAGGGTGAATGTAGCTTTCTAATGGTGAAAGAATTTTTGAAATCGGCACAGCAGTTTTTTAAGTTTATTCAATAGAAACATACACACACACAAAAGTAACCTCTTTATAATATTAGTGTAGATAGTGTGATGTAGAAGACTTGTAGAAAAAACATACTTCAGTGAAAGTCTGGCGCAAAATATGTCGAACAAACCCGAAATTTTATTCCGGCCTTCAATTCGGAAGTATGTCGAATATATCCAGAATTATTATCATTGAAAGGTGGAAATATGAATAATTCAACAACAATTTCATATTATTGAATTTTGCTCTTGTTAAAAGGCGTCAATTCAGCGTTACAAAGGTACTTATGTAATGTAATTTAACTCTGTAATGACTTGATCTATTTATTTGTAACGGCTTTATGAATCCGACCAGTAAACAAGAAGCACAGTGACACCTGTCATAAATTTTGTTGAATTTGTGAGAAATTTTCAGCAATTCGAGAGACATATTTTGTTACGTTACTCAGATTTACAAGTCCTTTTGTGGTTGCTGCAGTGTATACTAATATTATAAAGCAGAAGAGTTTGTTTGTTTGGTTGAACGCGCTAATCTCAGGAACTACCGGCTCGAATTGAAAAAAATATTTTTGTGTTGGATAGTCCATTTATCGAGGAAGGCTTTAAGCTGTATAACATCACGATAAGATCATTAGGAGCGGAGCAGGAATGAAAAATGTTGCAAAAACGGGGACGTTTTTTTCCTTTCGTTTTTCTCTCTTATGTGACCTAGACGAAGTTGCGTGGGTCAGCTAGTTAAAGATATAATAATTGTATTTTATGAATAAAATAAAGTTAAGACTAAACGAAGACCTCACGATCCTCTTTTCCAGGATGTGTTTAAGGTCCATGTTCCCCGAAAAGATAACGGCCTGATTATCTAAAAACAGCTGTCACTGTGACATGTTCCCGTACAAAAATGTGTTTTAAACAGTTGTTTTTAGATAATCAGACTGTCATATTTTTGGTGAACATGGACCTAATTCTGGCAAAGTAAAATTAAGTTTTTGCAACGTAAATTTCTCAGTAGTAGCCCGGAGTTTGTTTTTAAGCTTCGGTTATTGCAATAGGCTCTATACTCGTACTGTAGGTGCTTCTTTGCCTAAATCTTCAGAAATTACAGATGTCATGTTATGTTATCCTCTAAACAATGACAGCTAATCATGAATTAAACATTCTAATTCGACGATTATACTAAGCTAAGCAGCCATTAATCCTGTTCCATTATTTATATGAGAGACTTAATGTACCAGGCATACAGAATCCGCAGTGAACGAGGTGAGGGCAGATGAATCAATGGAACAGTCGCACATTAGGTAATTACACTGGGATCGTATTGATCGTCGGTAATGAGGATGGAACGAAGACTGGTTTATGTCGGTTTGGTGTGTTATGGATTAATTTGACAACATGCTATCATCACTGTTATCCACAAAGGACTGTGTAGTAAATACCTTTAGTACTTACCACCCAAATAAGGGTTACTTTTAAGGCGAAAGCGTCAAATGCGAAATTCAAATTTTCTTACGTTTTTTGCAATTAGCAGACCATTGCTACGTTGTAGGTTGGTTAAAATATGATTCGAGGCTGTAAGACGTATGTATTAACATAATTATAACCATCAAAATCATTAATAACCCTCCAAGGTCATAAAGGTCGATTTAATGTCATTTTTATGAAACAATCAATCAAATTTTAATCACCGTAAGTCCCATGTACGAGGGGATGATCCTGCTATCATCTGGGCACAAAAAAATACTAAGAGCTGGTTTTGAGAAATTCCTGATGAAAAATCCAAATTTTCCCGTTTTCCAAACTGGGAATCAAACCCATCTCTTCACGCTAGACCAATGTGGTACTAATTGAACGTTGAGGCGGCTGGATCAAGTGTTAGTACTTTCCGATAAGGCACGCACAACTCACAAAGTGAGGTGAGGACCCGTGAGGAGGTAATTATGCATGACGACACTTCAGATCATCATTTTTATTTTTTTTCTGAATTCTTGAAAGAAAAAATTATATCTATTATAATTTTAATGAGAACTGAGAACAGTAGCGGAGAGCTACCAGCTCTCTCATTGTATGTTTTCTTGTGCAGAGAGTAATTGGTACTAACACTAGATAATAAGTTATTTAATATTATGTTATTATCTATGGATAGATAGTCCATAATAAATAATCATTATAATTAATGTGATTCCCTTATTATTTGTATTTTGAAAAAAAAAACCATAAAATACAAAAAATATAAAATAAAATTATTTATTCCCATACCCCGACGACGTTACATTTTTTTTGCAATTTGCAGGCCAGTGCTAGGTTGTATGTTGATTTAAATATTGTTTGCGACTGTAAGACGTATGTAGTTTCATAATGATAATCATCAAAATCAGCAATACAACCCTCCAAGTTCTTTTGAACTTTACTTTTTACTTTCCGAACAAACGACCTTTTCAACGTCAAAATCATTCCTGCACCTAGCACTGGCTGCAAGTTGCAAAAACAACGTAAGAAAATTTGAATTTCCCGGGTTACCCTGGAGCTAGCGAGGTGAGGCTACTCTGACGCTTTCATCTTAATATGATTATTGTGACTAGAATATATTTATGAATAAATAAATATATTATTGGCCCAAAACTTTGCCACTTCTACGGCGTCGTCGGTGAAAACACAGACAGAGGTCACTTTGCATTGCATGTTCCTATTATGGGCAATACTGTAAGGGTCTAAGGGCCTGTTCCACTACCTACGATTAAGTTCCCATTAACTCACTTCAAACCAATTCTGTTCCGTATTTGAATTTAGTCGGTAGGTCTACTTAAGTTAGTAGCTATTCGGACACCCTGAAATAGGCCTAAACCTTATTTGTTTTGACTGTTTGCCTGACTTAGAGAAGGTCTCTTTAAGGACTAACTTCGCCTCTCCAAACACCAAGGTAAATTCAGAGCACTCACAGTAAAAGCCAGTTTCATATTGTTCAATAAAACCCAAATTAATTCATCGTATTGTTTAACCATTAAACTCAGCACAAACTTTTAATTTCATTGCAAACCCTCTCCTGAATAACTTAGCTTTCAAACAGTGGGGTAATGGGAGCCAAATCGTTAAATCCTCAGTTCAAGTGCCTCTGGCTACACACGAGTCTTTCTAGATCAAAAACATCACGCCTTTTTCGCCAATCTGCGGAGGGTGTGACAGAGGTGGATTTAATAGTACACCCATATGACGCTAGTTACGTTAAAGACACATGCAATAGAGGGCGAGCCGCTCGCGTATAAGTTTAGGTTAAGCCGTGCCTGCCTAAGTTGGTCCGTGGATGGGTGACCACCCTTACCTACCGAGTTTCCTCCGTGCCTCGGAAAGCACTTTCGGCTGTTGGTCCCGGCTGTCATTTGTCCATCTTTGACAGTCGTTACAGGTAGTCAGTGGCCCAAAAAGTCTAACACCAGTCTTACCAAGCGGTATCGTATTTCCCAATATTAACTGGGTTGAGGAGGTCAGATAGGCAGTCGCTCCATGTAAAAGCTGCATCCGGTTAGACTGGAAGCCGACCCCAACATAGTTGGGAAAAGGCTAGGCAGATGATGTAATAGAGGGCTAGTCTATTGCTATGAAGCGTGTACAAATCAAGACTCCGTGGCTGCCACTGAAGAATCCCTGGTGAAAAAACTCCATCACACTTTTCCCAACTCGGGATTCAGGACTATCGCCGGATTCATCCGTAGCGCTTACGGCTACCAGAGGCCCTACTCCCTAACGCTTCGTTCGTATATTCGGATCTATCCGTCTCTCTCGCGCACGTCTGCAGATGAGTGCGAGTGAGAGACGCGGATAGATCCGAAAAACGGACGAAACGTGAGGAAGTAGGGCCTCAGATCAAACGACGCAATCCGAGGAGACGGATTTTTTTAAATTACTCAATTTGGTGTTACACTATAAAATGGATGTGGCATTCGCAACTTTGGTGTCGTGACGCGGGCAGCGTTCCAGCGCACTTCTGCAAGCGCTGGATATATCTAACGTTCTGTCGTTATAACTAAATGCAGGACTTTAGCGCATTTGTTGAATTTCCAAAGTTTTTTGAACTGAACAGAACTTTTGTGATTTACTTTTAATGAATATGTTTAATCTCCTCGGAAAACTTCCTGACTTTTCAGTTGGTAACTTTTTGTGGAAGATCTCCACGCCATTTATGGAAATTCTTCGCCTGAAAAGTTCAAGAGTTTGTAGATTGTATTTATAGACTCAACAGATACCACAACGGTATTCATTTTAATATACATGTTACGGCTAATACCCGAACTGCGGCTACACCTAGTTTTAGCCGGTTAGAACTAGGTGTAGCCACTTACACTTGGTTAAACCTAGTACGAGCCGATTGTTTTCGGGTAAAACTAGGTCTAGCCTTCATCATGCCGGCTACAACTAGGTCCAGCCATTCCCTGTTGGATAAAACTAGATGCAAACAAGTTGAAACAAGTAACAGGCGCCTGGATAGTTTATGTTACTTTATAAAAGTGTGATTTATAATTATAATAACATTTTTTAAATTATAATATGCAACTATTGTCTGTTGTTAAAAAAATGTTCCTGATTGTTCCTATTATATTAAAAATTGTACTTCTAATTATTTGTGTTAATTATTACAATGTGATTTATAAGAATAAAAAAACTCTCTACGTTTATTTTTATTGGATGTTTTTTTAATATCTAAAAAAGCTCTGCCGATAGCATGCCGGCTACAACTATGTACAGCCAATCCCTGTTAGATAAAACTAAGACACGCGCTGTTGCTGGAGACGCTGTGAGTCACACTCGCTAGTAGACCTGCAGTAGATCAGCAGCACCTGGCGCTCACATCCTACAGAGGCGCGTGCCTCGCTATGCCCTCCACCCCGCGCCGCTGCTACAGATGCGGTGAGTCATGAGTGTGACGCGGGGCGGAAGGCTTGGCGGGACACGCATCTAAGTTTTATACAACAGGGATTGTCTGGACCTAGTTCTAGCCGGAATGATATCGGATAGACCTAGTTTTATCCAACAGGGAATGGCCGAACCTAGTTGTAGCCGGCATGATGAAGGATAGACCTAGTTTTACCCGAAAACAATCGGCTCGTACTAGGTTTAACCAAGAGTAAGTGGCTACACCTAGTTCTAACCGGCTAAAACTAGGTGCAGCCGCACTTCGGGTATTAGCCGTAACATACATACATAAACTCACGCCTTTTTCCAATGAAAGAAAGAAAGAAAGTAAGAAAGAAAAAGCATTTATTAGCCTGTACAGGACAACATAAAAAATAACATTATGGGTGTATGGGGGTAGGCGCACAAAAGGCCACCTGTACGATCCTTTTTTATTTATGTTTTTCGGATGGGAAATCATCAAATGACTCACGCTCAGACTGACTCCATCCCACTCCGCCCAGAGCGGGAGGGAGTGTCAGACTTTTACTAACAAAAACCCATCCATGTTCCTTCCTCGCCCTTTATGTTCCAGGGCCACGGTATCTCTTTCGAACAGTCCCGCAGACCCGGCAGGACCTGATACGATCCCTACATACTCCTTTTGCCTCGTCCACGTTCATACATCTAGACATACACGCACGCCGGTTACAAGTACTACGCACCTGACCTTTCTGAAGAACCTCATAGATAAAGTCGGTGTATGTCCTTCTAGGCTGTCTATATGTCGTAGTAAAATTGTCAAACACGTTAGATTGTAAAATAACTAGAAAAATAAATAAAGATATTGTAAAAACGCATTTCACCATATTACGGTTTCACTTCGATAGATTACAATCTCCCGAAAAATAATGGGTTACATTGTAAGCAGTATGTTCAATTGACAATATTTCGAGAGTTTACAACCTCGCTAAAGAGATTACAATCGAACGCGTTTGACAATTTTACGGTGATATTTACCCCCTTTTTCAACCGACTTCCAAAAAGAGGAGGTTATCAATTCGTCTGTATTTTTTTTTTTTTTTTTTTTTTTTTTTTTTTTGTGTTTGTTACCTCAGAACTTTCGACTGGGTGAACCGATTTAGATGATTCTTTTTTTGTTCGAAAGCTGGTGCTTGTCGATTGGTCCCATTTTAATTTGTTGAAGATCTGATGCTGATCTTCCGAGATATACAAAGGAACTCTTCGAAAATAGACGGCAAATCTGCAGTAATTGCTGCAATCGCTTGTAAGTTCATTGTTCATACTACATCATGACGTAACATCACGCCTGTATGCTCTGAGGGGGTACCTAGATGTGTACAATACTCCCAGATTTCGACAATGTTTGTTGCCTCAGAACTTTCCACTGGGTAAACCGATTTTGATGATTCTTTTTTTATTTGAAAGCTGGTGCTTTCCGTGTAGTTCCATTTTAATTTAGTTAAGATCTGACGCTGATCTTCGGAGATATAAATGGAACTCTTCAAAAATACACGGCAAAGCTGCAGTAATTGCTGCAATGACTTGGTTGTTTATTGTTTATGTAACATAGTGACGTAACATCACGCCTGTATGCTCTGAGGGAGTACGCAGAAGTGTACAATACACCCAGATTTCGACAGTTAGATATGTTAAGTTCCATTTAATGGGATTCTGGAGAAATAGAGGGAATTCCTTAAATTTTATAGGCACACCAGAAGCGATTTGGGTAGTTTTAGGAAGAGTACATTCTTGGAGTGATCCCATTTCAATTTGGTAAAGATCTGATGAAGAACTTCGGAAGATAGGCGACGGGAACTCCTCAATAAATGATAGCAAATGTACTGGGATCGCTGAAATCTCATATCTGTCTATTGTTTACACCAGTTCATAAAAGAAAATCACACCGGTACGCTTTGAAGGGGTAAGTACATGTGAACCACTAAAAAATGAAAAATAAAAACTTTTTTACAAAAAATAAAACCGACTTCAGAGAAAACAAAAAGTGAAAAATAACTTTAGCTTCAGAAGTCGGTGACAAAAAAACGAAATCAATCAAACAAAGGTCACCGACTTCTGAAGCTAAAGTTATTTTTCACTTTTTGTTTTCTCTGAAGTCGGTTTTATTTTTTGTAAAAAAGTTTTTTTTGGGACAAGCCCGCCACACTATTCCCAAACCACTGTAACTCCTGAAATCCAGAATCAACAGTGGCGACCACCAGAAAAGCGCCGAGACAATGAAGCTCGACGAAGTCCCAGAGAATGAGTTTAACTGTCCTGGATCCCGCAACGAAATTAATCAGAAAGTAGGAGAGGTTAAAACCGCAATTTCCACTTCCCTCCATATTAGCAGGAGACAGAACGAAACAAGGCCTATAGGCACAAAGGGGCGATTACAACGGGGATAGGCCCAGTTGCCTAGCACCACGGATATAAATATTAACATTAATGGGTCCTAAGTTAAATAGTATATACCACGAGACGAAAACACGCCGTGTCCTATTTATTGTTGTTGTCCATAAAGGTTGTAGCTGGGTTTATTTTATTTTGTGTTTTTTTTAGCCTGCACAAACACTGATTTATACTTTCCAACACAATAAAATACATATTTTATATATATATATATTTTTTTTTCTATATTCCTACTCGTAAATACACATTCGATTAATTTACACGTTATCTATTTATTCTTATTAACCATTTGTTTATTTGTTTATATATTGTTTGAAACCGTTTATTCTGTAACATCCCCTCTCAAGGTTCATTGGAAGACCAGCGTCAGACAGCACACCTACACCTACACCTGTCTGGCATGAATGCTGAAATGGCCCTTTTTGGCGCAGCCGTGAGACACACAGCACATTTCTACTAAGTCCTACTTATTGTTTTGTATCTTTTTTATTTATTATTGTGTGTGTGCTTTATTAACTGACGTCAAATAAATATTTTTCTTTCTTTCTTTCTTTCTTTTGTTAGTCGCCCTTCACTTATCCTCTCCACATGTCCAAACCATCAAAGCATACTCTTTTCAATTTGTACTGTGTTAATATACAGCTCCCGACGTAACAGTTACCGTGGTATTCATTATAACATCGCTACAACGTATGGACTAACTGAATGGTCATTTCCACTCTAGATAGATACTGTTTGACCTCACTCCACTCCTGATTTCCGCTGCAGAACCACCCGACACAAATCGAAATTCCATTCTCGCCATTTAAATAGTTGGCGGTCCACAACTGCACGTTTTAAACCCCATTTTTGCCACATACTACTAAATCTTGGGGCGAACTTGCATCAGCTGTTTTTCCCGAACGCTTACGAGATGGGAAGACTTCCAGAAACGAGCGCTGTAACCTGGCTTTTGAGTTTGCGAGTCGGTAAATTGTATAATGTAGCTATCATTAAGGAATCTACTGGAGATGTTTACGATCCGACCAATTGAATGATTACCTTGCCTTTTATTTTATTACCGCCCATAATCGACTGGCGATAGAATAACGGATTTGTTTAGTCTGCAGAAATCGAATGATTAGATGGTAAAAATGAAAGTAACCTCTATTTAAACTCTAAATCTTTCTGCCCTCGTCGCATTCTACTTGGTGTCGGCGAAACACGTTTTCTCCTATTTTATTAAGATTAATATTTTACCTTTTATATTTTTTTTCTTGTATTTACATTGCTTTTTTGTATTTTATTTTATTCTACACATGAGTATTTTTAATTCTAAAATAATACTATTGTCAAAGATAAATTGACATTTTAATGCTTTTTAGATGTTTTGTTAAATTTATAACTACGTAAGTACATTACGAGTAAAATGTGTTAGATATTTTAATTTTTTAAGTTTGCATGCTAATAGAAGTCGGCGAAATAAGTGAAATCTTTTAATATAGATGACCTGGTGGTAAAGTGTGTCGTCGTACTCTTAAGACGCTAAACGCCCTTCTGATTGCCAACCCCGAATGTGATGTGTTTGTGGATGAATGGAGTAAGGTTATGCGGTTATGTCTGATTTTCTGTGAGAGAAAGTATGCAAGAGTTCCACTGTTCCATGTTAGTTTTAGTAATTAATTTAATTCAAACCATTGTATTGTATTGTATTGTATTTCTACTTTTGTTTTGTAAATTATTGTAACTGGTGTTTTATGTTAATTATTGTACCAGCGTCAGACAGCATCACCTGTCTGGCCTGAATGCTGAAATGGACCTTTTTGGCGCAGCCGTGAGGCACATAGCACAAACTATGTATTTTTGTTTTCTTTGCAATTTTCATTTTAAATATTATTGTGTGTGTGCTTAATGTACTGACGTCAAATAAACATTTTTTCTTTCTTTAATTGGTGTTTACCGTTTTAATCTGTGGTTTTAATTAACTATAAATAAATAAATAAAGACCATCATGTAACATACCATATTTCATGCAAATAAAGAATCTTGAATCTTTCTTCTTTCATTCTCCCCCTGTCACACATCACGGCATCTTTTACTCCTTTCTCTATCATATAATTCCTCGCACAATCTATCCAACATTTATTTTGCCATTCTCTTCTTCTTCAGCCATTAACATACCCAGCCTATTCGTAAACAACAATAATAACTGACTTAAAAACAAGAATCTAATCCATTCCCAAATGAATATTTCAATCTGATATGGTTATCTACCGTAATATCCCTCGTATTACGCATAGCCTCGAAAATGATGAGATGCTCAGTGTCATTCAGGCTCCATAACATATAATCTTGTTAATACAAATAAGATTTGGGAATACATAATGGGATTCCGTATATTTGTTATCGTATTTCCTCTTGTTTCGTGTATTCTTGACGCTTTCATTTTTATGATGTGATGGGAATGGATTCCTAGTGTCAAGTATTAGTGAGATGGTGTTTGTGTGAAATTTTTCTGATATTTTCCTGTTAAAGAACATTTTTGCCTCAGTTTGGTTTTGTTTCTTGTCAGATACTTACTATTATAATACTGGTTGTAACCGTGTTCTGCGTATGGGTATTTTTTATTTTAGTGACAAAAAGTAGCTTTTAAATAGGTCAAAAGGTTATGGCCCCTTTCAGGAAGCAATCTTACTTTGCAAAGGTAGTTACGTTAAATGCCAGCTGTGAAAACGTTGCAAACTGAAAAAGTAGTCGTCGTATAACCAGTACAAAGATATTCTAGATTCCCACATGAGAATCTTTACATATTGTATTTTATATGTGGTTTTCTCTTATTTGCACCTAAATAAGCACTCAAAGGGGAAAATATGCATTTGCCAAGTAATGCGAAATATGCACAATGAAAATGCTATCTATTATCAGATAGTATGCATAAAAGCAATATATAGACATGCTATATATTGCTTTTATGCACTTGCATATGCAATCGCATATAATCCGGTGTCTAGTTACCTGTCAGCTGAAACCTACTACAAACTACAAAGGATATTAAATGAAGAAAACTCGAGGATTTGTAAAAACAAAGTGTAAAAAAAAAGAAAGAAAGAAAAATATTTATTTGACGTCAGTAATTAATGCAGACACACAATAATATAAAAAAGATACAAAACAATGAGTAAAACATAGTTAAGTAGGTATGTACTGTGTGCCTCACGTCTGCGCCACAAAGGTCCATTTCAGTATGTGTGTATATTACGTGTAAATTATACATAAAGGGTGTAAAACACCTCTTAACAAAGTCGAAAACCACTTGTTCGCCTCATATTTATTTTTTGTTCTACACCATACATGGGAACCTTCTAGTTATGGAGATATTGGGGGTCAAACTTCCAAATTTTTTGACAAGGTTCTTACAAGTTTTTATTGTAAGATTTTTACTTTAATCATTTCTATAACCCCCGTACTATTCAATCCATCCATCAGCATAATGTTTTGAGTGCGTTACATTGAGTTGATACCACAAAACGTGGTTTGTCACCCCAAAAAACAAATTCTTTCCCAGGAAAAAAACATGCGTAAGGCTTAGTTTGATCTACAGAATGCTTGGTTAATGACTGGGTGATGAGGTGATTTACACCCTGTATACACCACCCCGCCACGCCACGCCTGTATACTACACCTTTAAGAGGGACTGCTAATCACCTACCAACAAAATTAATTACCACATGTTTTCAGGGTACCGTAAAAAGATGGGTGCTTTTTTGGGTTAAGGGAAAAGGTTTAGCCGTGGGGTAAATCAATCATTCTGAAGTACTTACTGTGCAGGCTACCGTAAAGTAACAAAAGGTACTAATTACTGAAGGACGGGCTTATTTAGATAACAAGGTGCCTAATACTTATATGAAAGTATTAAAATATCTGAGGCTTTTTGCGTGGTCAAAATAAAGTGTGGATCTAAGGGTGTAAAAAACCTTTTAACGAAGCCGAAAAGCATTTGTTCTCCCCGTCACTGCGATTATTTTTTTGGTTTACACCATACCTGGGAAACTCCTAGTTACGGAGATATTGGGAGTCAAAGTTCCATATATTTCGTAAGGTTTTTTAAATTCAATTTTTAAAATTATTAATTTAAAACAGCTTAAACCCTAATGCGGCAGCTAAGTTATTTAATTTAAGAAATTCAAGTTTTTAATGTAAGATTTTTACTTGGAACACCTCCACGTCCCCCGTAGGTACTATTCAATCCATCCATCATCACAATGTTATGCGTTACATTGAGTTCAACCACAAAACATGACATTTCAACCAAAAAAAGTATTTTTCCAGCAATCATTTTTGCAGAATGCTTTGTTCACTTCTTCGTGATGAGTCTGTTACACCCTTTATATTTTCATGTCGGTAGTTTCGATTTGGCAGTAGAACAAAAAAGTTGTATGCTGCTAATCAATAAACATTCGGCTTTCATTTGACCCGCGCCGATCTGCAAACTGGGTTCCGTATCTCAATCAATCAATCATTTCAGCCCGGAATCACCCTCTGTTTTGTATAGGCCTCTTCTTTCTTCTGCCACTCCTCTCTGTTATATGCGTCCCTTATCCGTCCATTTCCCGTGTTCTTAACGATATCGTCCACCCAACGCGTTTTTGGACGGCCCAGGTTTCTTAGGCCCACCATTCGGTCAGAATCATACTCCATCGGCTATCTCCGCGTCTAGCCAGATGTCCTGCCCAACTCCACTTTAGGTGTATCGCCCTGTCGAAGACTTCGGTATCTATTATCGCTGAATAATTTTTGCTGAGCGCCGTCTTTTCGACATAGGACATATTCAATTAACCCATCGTGTACCGGTTATGCCTCTGGCTGTGTGTAAAACCCCTTTTTTTTGGGTTGGTAAACATCAAATAACTTCTCCCACTCTGGGCGGAGCGGGAGGGAGTGTCAGACTTTTACTGACTTAAACCCATCCATGTTACTTCCTCGCCCTTTATGTTCCAGGGCCGCGGTATCCTTTCGAACAGGCCCGCAACCCTGATGTGTAGAACCCCTTAGATTAAGTAATTGAATATCAACGAGAAATTATCAGAATTATCGATACCAAAACATACTAAAAAAGAAAAAATGCCTGATATCATAGCCGAAAAAATATAAGGAAAATTGTTTGGTATTTCCTAACAGAAAAAAAAAGCGAACGGTCCTCTCGGATTTCAAGGAATTTAATCAAAGGTGAGAGCATTATTATTCAGGCCTTATTAAAAATGTATTAAATAAATAATATGAAAGCGGTTGACCTACTTCGTACCGTATTCATTCTTTCAAACGAATTTTTAAATGAGTGAAATTCTCGTCAGCAAAATCACAGTTAAACCGTGGCCTTTTTGTTCCTTTATCGTTAATGGTGACTTTTATTTTTATTACATGAGTAAAAGGTACTGTATGTATGTGTTTTATGAGAACAGGTGTAGGTTTTTTTTATTTTGCTAGTAGTTTTAGTAGTGGAGTTGAAAATAAGAAATATATTATGTTGGCCTTTTTCAGGATAGCTTGATTGATGTTTACTGTTTTCAGTATAACTTTAACAGTAGGTATGTTTTGTTTTAATTTTCGTTTCCCCGAAGGGTAACCCAGAGGTGTGCCTAATTACACCCGACATTTCAACACTTTTGTTTAAGGCGATTATTATATGATTCACTGCTATAACAACCAGAAAAATATATGATATTCTTCAAGATATATGCTAGTATGATAGTGTTTTGAAAACATAATACAATTAATTTGACTCTATAAAAAAAATCACGAACTTATCTCTAAAAATTTCTTTCAACCAAAAAAAAACATACTAATATACATGCGATCATTCTGATTTTTTTGGAAATAATTCTACAAGCAATATACTGTTTTAGTTTTTTAGTCCAATCAATAGATTTTTTGTAAATCCATCAAAACCACTCATTTCGCACTATTTGGCAGTGACTGACGTAACCACCACTTTGTAGTGCAAGCTGAATTGAACTTTATTCTAACAGTATTTCAAACAAAGTTTGAACCACCACAAATACAGTTGCTAATTTAGCTCATCTAGTCGCCTTAAGACCCATATAATACGGGGGGAGCCTATCTTCATGAACTGTGCACAAATCCTGACTCCATGACTGCTATGAGAAATTCCCGATGGAAACACCCAAGAACAATTTGCACGACCCGGGAATCGAACGCCGCATCATGCCCAGACTAGACCAACGAGGCAGTTTTGTCTTCACATTCACATTGTTGTATTTCACATTGTTGAGAATGCTGAATACTTAAGGTGTTTAAAGACGATGCAAGATAATGTTATATTTTTAAGTATTGTGCTGTAGTTTAAGTTTAATTCCAATAAAGCCGGCGCCTTATTGTCTGCAACTTCATATTTATATTTTAAATGGCGATTTATCAAGTCTCACTGGTAAGGTCAAATATTTGCGGTTTTTGTATGAGCTTAAAGCGAACCGTTCGATCAAAGTCAGGCTAATGTATTTTATATTTGTGCAGTAGAATCAATTGTTAGCTAATGAATAGGGCGTTTAAAGCTTCCAAGCTCCGGGTGAGCATTTTAGATTGTGTATAAGAGTCGTATTTAATAAAGTTTTAAATAAAGTTAGGATAAGGTAAGGAACGAGTATATTAAAGGAAGCTTAAAAGTTGTCGTGGTACGGACATGTGATGAGGAGGGATGAATCGCATGTAACTAAAAGAGTGATGAATATAAATGTTGATGGATGGAGGGGGTAGGAATACCAAAGTAACGATGGATGGTTTGAGTGAGGAATGATATGACAGAAAAAAGGAGTAAATGATAGCATGACGGCTGACAGAGGAGAATGGGAGAAGAAAACGTGTTGCGCCGACCTCATGAACATGAGACAAGGGCAGGAACATGATTCAATAAAGTTTTCATTTTTGTAGCTAACTTTTCATTACATATCGGTTTAACACCACTCCTCTCTAAAGCTTGATTATTTATATAAAGGGTGTAAAACACCTCTTAACGAATAAGAAAGGCACTTGTTCTCCACGTCATTGCGATTATTTTCTTTTCTACACTATACCTGGGAACCTTCTTGTTACGGAGATATTGGGGGTCAAAGTTGCAAGATTTTGACAAGCTTTTTTTTAAATACCACTTTTTATCGCATGATTTTTACTTTAAATATCTCTACGACCCCTGCACTATTCAATCCATCCATCCGCACAATGTTTTGAGTGTGTTACATTGAGTTATACCACAAAACATGATTTATAACCTCAAAAAAAAAAAATTGTTTCCCAGCAATATTTTTTGCGTAAAGTTACTTAGTTTGATAAAAACTCAAAAAAAAAACTCAAAACTCAAAGCATTTATTTCAACTAGACCATTACGGCACTTTTGAATGTCAAATTACAAATTATATCAAAGCTACAGTCACAGTCACAAGGCATAATAACTTGAGAAAGTACTGTAGTTGCCTGATATACAGAATGATTGGTTAACGGCTTTGTAATGAGGTGAAATAAACCCTGTATATGTCGCACTAAGATAGTTTTAGCCTCTCGCCCCAGCCGCGGGAGACGCACCAGGGCGTCGCGGACCACGTAGTGGCTACCGGCCAAGGTAGACGCGGGCCTGTGGACGGTGAGCTATGGGCTAGCTAGCCGTCCGTTCGTCTTATGACGACAGGCCGTGTCGATGCGTTCCACGCGCCCTCATAGAGATGTCAGAATAAAGAGAGGGGCAAGGGCCGAAGCCTGCCGGGTTTGCGGGACTGTTCGAAAGAGATACCGTGGCCCTGGAACATAAAGTCAGTAAAAGTCTGACACTCCTTCCTCGTGATATGGTTATATTCCTATCGATATATATAGCTATATCCGGGAAGCCAGTTATATAAAAGCGATTTATAAATATCTTACTAGACCAATCTAGTGATATAGTAGACTAGACTAGTGGATAATGCTATATCCCCAGGGATATAACTCTATCATAACAATACCTATCTAACTTGGACATTTATATGTATAAATACTACTAATACCCATTCGCCCTCTGCTTCGAACAAGTGAAAACTAGATATTTAGAGGCATAATGCCGAAAAACGAGATTCAAGGCGAAATTCAAATTTTCTATTTTTTTTTGCAATTTGCAGGCCAGTGCTAAGTTGTATGTTGATTAAAATATGATTCGCGGCTATATTTAAGAGGACATCACAATTTTTCTTGTATTTGAGTGATATAAGAGTGTATAAAATTCTAATACAAGTCTAATATAGTCAATCTAAACTGAGAGTTTTGATGTGTGATAATGTGGTTTAGATTTAGCCACAAAATTTGATAATTCTCTCGGGAATATTCTAAATAAATATCTCATTTTTTCTTGTATTAGAGAGTTAGACTAATAAAACACTCACCCTCTTAAGACGTATTCAGTTACAAAATTACAATCATTAAAATCATCGTTACAACCCTCCAAGTTCATTGAGTAACTATTTCCAACAAACTTATGTTACATAATATACGGTTATGTAGGTACTTTCATATACGTTCAGTAAAAATCAGTTATTTTAAAATTACAGACAGATACTTCAATGATTTGTATATATTACCACGCTTTACTAAAAACAAGCTGTATTTTGAAGTTTCTACGTCACTGTCGCTATCGCACGGAATAACATTTCGTCTTGTATGTATATTATTATGTTGTCTAGCGACGACGATATTATTGTATACTGACTACAATAATATTATCAAACTGGTAACGTGTTAAATGTACACGTTGTTTATAATACTAAGCCAAGTTGCTTTGATAGGTTACATGTTGCTCGTTAAATATTTCAGTGTCCCTGGTTATATGACCCATGAAAAATATTAACTTAACGCAAGTGTCAAATTCGAGACAAATACATACTTACATAAACTCACGTCTTTTTAATATGTGGGTAGGCAGATACCACAAAACGCCATCTGCTTCGATCCTTGCTTTCAGGCGCTGGACAAATACAAGAGGCGTCTAGAGGTGGTGTGGCGCGGTCGCACCCACAGTTAGCAGTGGCATCCACAGACAAAAGAACAAGACGGCGAAAATGCGTGACGATATAGACTTTTATGACTGCGCCCGCGCTTCGCCTTTTACCATTAGCGCGCATGTTCTGCGCTGTGCCATTACCTCGCCCGCGCCGCGCCTCTGCCAGTACTCTCTTGTATTTGTCCCACGCCTAAAATCAGAGACACATATACGGGTGGAAGGGCCACCGACGCGAAAACAGGGAAAACATGACGCGCGCGAGACCGTGTCGGGTCCGAGCCGAGTGTCCACCGAGCAATTTTGTATTCACACACTCACGCTTCCGAGCCGCTACCGAGCAACGTGTTCCACGCGCGCTTCAAAGAGATGTCAGCATGAACGGAGGAACCCGCCAGGGCCAAAGCCTGCCGGAGCTGCGGGACTGTTCGAAAGAGATACCGCGGTCCCGGAACGTAAAGAGCGAGGAAGGGACATGGATGGTTTTTAGTCAGTAAAAGTCTGTCAATCTCTCCCATTCCGCCCAGAGTGGGAGAAAAAACCGGCTCGGAGCCGGCTCGGTCTATCGCACGTCATCCTTAACACATCCTTTCAGTTAATCATTCTGAGCCCATGAACATGAACGTAAGCTTTATGACGTTCCTGTTAAAAGCCTTTGCAGAAATAAAAAAAGCTTTGGAAGCGTTAGCCTTGTCCTACAAGGTGGGTTCTCACAATTTTTATTGCAAATGAAAAAAAATTAAACAGTGAGGTTTCAACTCAGAATAGTAGTACAAATTCTTCTGCACTGGACTCAAAAAGCTTGCAGCTTTACGGAAATAATCATTCATCAAATCAAATCTATAAACTGCAAATCTGTGAATTGCCGGTGTTGATAAAGGCTATTTTCGTAGAAGCAACCACCAATGCAGTTAGCAGTAATGCAGTGCATATTATTCAGCTGGCGAACAAGAGTTTTTTGGTAGGTTTGATTTATTTTTTACAAAATACTTAAAAGGACAATATATTATTAATAACTAAAATAAAAAAATAAAATATATAAATATATATAAAAAAAAAAAAAAAAAAAAAAAATAAATATATATTTTATTTATTATTTTTTATTACTTAGCATCCCGTCAAAATTCTTATATAAAGCGAAGCCAAGGTGATTAGTTCAACCGTGGGGTTTTAGGGCAGCGCCTTTTACAAAGTAAGGTTTTGCAATTGATCGGCGGCGGCGACCTCTCGCGTCCGGCCCTGGTTCAATCCATGGTCCGGAGCGAGACGGAATGGGAAGCCGTCGCCTCCTTCTGCGAAGCAGTCATGCTAGCGAAGGAGGTGGCGGAACGAGAGAGGGAGAGATCCTCTCTTCCCGGCCGCCGCGGGAGACGCAACGGGCGTCGGGGGCCACGTGGTGGCTACCGGCCACCGTAGATGCGGGCCTGTGGACGGCTGGCTATGGGCAATAGCTGGCCGTCCGGCCGTCTAACGACGACGACAGGCCGTGTCGACGGCGCGTTCGTGTTCCACGCGCGCCTCAAAGAGTGTCAGCAAAAAGAGAGGGGCCCGCAAGGGCCGGAGCCTGCCGGGGTTGCGGGCCTGTTCGAAAGAGATACCGCGGCCCCGGAACGTAAAAGGCGAGGAAGGAACATGGATGGTTTTTAGTCAGTAAGAGTCTGACACTCCCTCCCGCTCCGCCCAGAGTGGGGGGGGTCATTTGATGATTTCCCATCCTTAAAAAAAAAAAAAAAAGGTTTTGCAATTGAAGTCAAATTGCACGCCGCAAAGCTTAAACCTCGACCACTCAAATCCATCCATTACCAGGAAGCAATGTTAGTAATGTTCCAAACAAATCCAATAAAGTAAAAGCAACATTCTCCCATGACTTCTGAACAAACTAATGTAATTTCATTACCCCCACACGATGGGTTGAAACCTCGTTAATAAAGGACTCTGTTACATCAGAATTGTATTTAGCGAGTACGGAATTAATGGCTCTCCTGATTCCATCCCCGTTGATAGTGGCCACAAAAGGGGTATTTAATTTATTGGGTGTGACAGTGCTGTAATGGGTTCAGTTATCTGGTTTTGGTTTCCGTTTAGGAAAGCTGGGATAACGCGTTACTTTTAAACCCATAATTTTAACACATTATATTCATATGCGCTATTAACTGCTGGTAAATTAGATAGTAACAAGTGACCTGTTGCGATAAACCAAACACAGAGAAGGTGTAAAATGTCACAGGAACAAACTGTTCCATAAAAAAACACAAAAATGTGAAAAATAACTTTAGCATCAGAAGTCGGTGACCTTTGTTTGATTGTGTTTTTTGAAGACGGTTTTATTGTTTGCAAAAAAAAAATATTTTACACTTTTTAGTGGTTTACTTGTGCTTACCCCTTCACAGCGTACCGGCATGATGTTATATTATGAACTGGTGTAAACAATAGACAGACAATAGATTTCAGCAATCCCGCAGTCTATTTGCTATTATTTATTGAGGAGTTCCGCTGCCTATCTCCGAAGTTCTTCATCAGATTTTCACCAAATAGAAATGGGCCCACTTTAAGAAAGTATTTTACCAAAAACTACACTACTTGCATCAAGTGTGCCTACAAAATTTGAAGAGTTCTCTCTATTTCTCCGGGATCCCATCATCAGATCCTGACTTGATGGTTATGGTACCACTGGGAAGTTATACCCTTTCAAACAAAAAAATTGGTTGTCTGTAAAGTCGGTTTACGGACGATAGATTTACGTGATAACGTCATAATCATTATTTTATGTAATAAAACACGTGGAACGGTGGAACGTTACTATGGAACGTTACTATTTTTCATGAGTGTTGCTGGTATTATCAATTTATAAGACGTTATCACGTCAAAATGACGTGTAAAAGTGTTTGAGAAAACCTACTTGCTGAATAAATATCATTTATCATATATCATTTATCATTTATCATTTATCATTTATCATTTATCATTTATCATTTATCATTTATCATTTATCATTTATCATTTATCATTTATCATTTATCATTTATCATTTATCATTTATCATTTATCATTTATCATTTATCATTTATCATTTATCATTTATCATTTATCATTTATCATTTATCATTTATCATTTATCATTTATCATTTATCATTTATCATTTATCATTTATCATTTATCATTTATCATTTATCATTTATCATTTATCATTTATCATTTATCATTTATCATTTATCATTTATCATTTATCATTTATCATTTATCATTTATCATTTATCGTTTATCATTTATCATTTATCATTTACCGTTTCAGATGTTACGTAACAAGGACACTTTTGAGTCGGCCTGTTTTAAAACTCAAAAAACGTCATAATCATTATTTTATGTAATAAAACACGTGGAACGGTGGAACGTTACTATGGAACATTACATGGAACGTTACTATTTTTGATGAGTGTTGCTGGTATTATCAATTTATAAGACGTTATCACGTCAAAAAATAATAATTCAAATCGGTCCAGCCATCTTCGAGTAATCGGGGAACATTTTATAAAAAAATAAAAAAAACCTCCTCGTCCTTTTTGAAGTCGGTTAAAAACGACGAGGGGAGCATTCATTTTTCAATACATTTAACAAAATGTTTACCAACAACGCTCCCCACTTTCATTCAATCGCCAAAGGATACTAACCCGCTGTTTAACAAAACTTACCCAATCAATACCCTTGCTCATATCCCCTAGTTTTGGAAGAATAGGCTTTTGCAACACACGAGACCAAAAAGATTTCTAGCGAAGGTCGCAACGTCAGTCATCACAAACGCAAATTTGAAGCCACAGCCGATTTACTAAACAGGGGCACTAACAAAGCTGCTCTATGTTTTGTTTGGGTTGTAAACAATGTTCTTTTGACTAGAGTTGCCTTCAAAAGATCTCCCAACAGGTTGGTTGTAGGTCACACGCCAACGTCGATGTTTCGGTTGAACACTGTTTCGGGTATTTATCGTGAAAACAATATGGCCACCTAGATTGTTCGCATCTCTGTCTGTAAAAGATTCTATATGAACGTACCTACTCGATTTATTAAAGCTGATTTGGTTTCTAGTTGCCGTACCAATCTATACTAATCTATACTTATACTTATATACTTATAATATTATAAAGCAAAAGAGTTTGTTTGTTTGTTTGGTTGAACGCGCTAATCTCAGGAACTACCGGCTCGAATTGAAAAATTCTTTTTGCGTTGGATAGTCCAATTATCGAGGAAGGCTTTAGGCTATATAACATCACGCTACGATTATTAGGAGCGGAGCAGGAATGAATGAATGGATTTTTTTTCCTTTAGTTGTTCTCTCTAATGTGACGTAGACGAAGTTGCGTGGGTCAGCTAGTCTTCAAATATAATAACAAAAGATAAACGTAGAAAACACTTATAGAAAACTGAGAAAATATTGTTCAAAGACTTAAAATAACTCCAAACAGAAATCCATGACTGTTTTCCGAAATACTTTTTCATTGATATGTTTTACGAATCTCGATTGTCAAGTATCTGATTGTCTCTTTGTATCGGTGCTTTTAGTGAAGGACGTTTATTGCAAATAACTGAGGTGCTAAGATGAGTATTCCCTACGGCGCGGCGGCACGATCAAACAATTCAGTGAACTTCAGTCTCATTTTGAACGAACGAACGATTCGAACTATTTACTTATTCACTATCGAGCTAGCCCGGCTTTACTTAGAGAGCTTCTATGAATGTATACTTCTGTTTATTGTTATTACTTATTTATTATACGAAATGTCTTTACTATTGGAACAGTTATTTTTTTGTTTATCACAAATTCATGAGTTATGTAATTGTTGTTTGCAGAAAGTAGTACAAAAGAGCTAGGTATAAATATACATGTGTTTGTGTCGGCACGTTCGATTGAGCAGTATTTATTGAACAACTGAGTCTTCTCGAAGCATTTCTACACATTCGGTTTTCATTCGGCTTTCGCCGATCGGCCGTTTTCGTCTATAATCTATCATTTATCATCGCTTAATCATGTCCCGAACAGCTCGTCACAAACGGGCCAAAACTCTTCGTATCCAATCCGAACATTGTGAACAATACCCTTTTTGCGGTTAATTTGTCATGGTGCTTAAGACCTTTACTAAAAGCAGCGATACAAAGATACAATCAGGAAAGCTTCAGTTTCTAGTTTGGTGAATCGTTAGATAAACCTCTTTTTCGTAGCTACGCGATACCGTCGTAGCACTACTCTACGAACTTACACAAATTCGTAGCACTACTCTACGAACTTACACAAATTCGTAGCGTAGTGCTACGACACTAGTTGATTCACAATACATCCTAAAACATCGAACAAGCCTTACATTCAGCTTCAGCTCACGTACAAAAGGGAAGAAGTTTGCCCTCTTGCCTCACTTTTCACTACAGCCGGCTTAAGAGCATTTAAATCTGCCAGCACAACGTTCTTAACAAAGTTTCAGTTACGCTGTTAAAGTGCACTTGGGTGGCATAATTGCTGTTGGGTGTTGCGTAGAACAATATATATTTGAGGTTAAGTTTTAGTCGTTGCAAATCAGACACGAGACTCTTAAAATCGTAAACTTAAGGTTCCAATTGCTTTGACCTACCTTCTCCTGAAGTACAACAGTTGACGAGCTCGAGACTTTAATTACTGCACTATATAATTTGACTACTTACCTATCTGTATGATAATAATTGCAGTTCGTGGTAATAACTGCAGGGAGCTACACTACAACTGTGATTATCAAAGACAATGGCAAGCTAATTGTTTCTACATGAATCAAGATTTACGTGCCAATAATTTCTGATCATCTATACTTCTATACTAATATTATAAAGAGGTACCTTAAATTTGTTTGTAAGTTTATATGTAAAGGGTAATTAATCTAAGGAACTAATGATCCAAAAATAATCTAATGATCTAAAATTGTTTACACTGATAGAAAGATACGGCGCATTACTTTGTGTAATTTATTTCATCACCGCTGCTCTCAAAACGGTGAAGGAAAACATCGTGAGGAAACTGGCATGACCTAGAACCAAAATTTCGAAGACATGTGACATCTACCAATCCGCACAGGGCCCGCGTGGTAGATTATAGCCCATTCCCTCTCATTGAGAGGAGGCCGTGTCCCAGCAGTGGGAACATTATAGGCTGATGATGATGATGATGATAGAAAGATACACCATTCGTGGTTGCTATAGAGTATAAATTATATTGATGACCTGCATGTTTGCCGTGCTATCACAATGTTTGCGGATGAAATCGCGGTCAAAGTGTTAGTTAATAATAACGCAGTAATACTAAAACCGTACAAGTTTATTAGCCTTATGTTATGGGGAAGTTATACCACAGAAACCGTAATAATCACTTAATGATAATGGTGAAATGCGAAATACATAATAATATACGGTTTTATCTTGAGCGTTAATAGCTGGTTGATGGCTTTCACAACCGGATTCTGTAGGATTATGCGTTTGGTCATTTTCTACAGCCATTGCTTGAAAACCATGGTTTAATATTGGCTTTTGACGGAACCTCGTCTTGATTAATTCGCGTTGAGATTACGATTTGTTTGAATTGAAAAGGTGTTTGAACGAAGTTTTAGTTACGCTGCCAAACTGCGCTTGGGTGGCAAAATTGCTGATGGGAATTGCGTCGGACAATGTCAAATAACATACGAAACGTCTAATTTTACCCGTCTCTGCTCGAGTTTTCCATGAATCCTTTGGAAATATAAATCCTTTGAATCGCAAAAGCATACACTACTTGTAAAAGCATTCCTTTACACGGAATTGAGTCTCCGCATGTATCTGCAATTCTGTTTAGGTCATAGCATTTGCTAGAACTGAAAACAGGTTCCTTTTGTTTTGATATAAGTATTTAGATTTCTGCATGGCTCAAAATAATGCTTTATCAAAGTTAGATATAGGTTATGGTACCTTTTCTGCGATCTGATCAAATGGTTATTATACTGAACAAACAACAGCACACTATTTCTATTCATGTTTTGTTGTTTGTGCTTTGGTATCGTAGCCGAGAAAGACTAAGTTTTTCGCAGAAGCCGAGACGAGAGTCTTTACTGTTTTACCTTACAATTACAATACTGCATACTAAATGATGTTATTCCTATTACACATACATTTTTGTTCGAAAGTTCTAACATTTATAAAAATTTATGGTCTTAACCAACCAGACTGCAGTCATCTCAAAGTCATATATCTTTTAACAGTTCAGTCTAAACGCTACAAAATGTAACCTGAAACTAGCCTTAACGTCTTTTATATCTAGTTAACGACTGTGTTGACTAGCTCTGTGACAAGCTATGTGACTTTCACGACACAAAAACTACTCCCCGACTATTTACGACATTTGCAAACACGTTCGTTTTCAAATTCCATGCAGAATGTTGCTAAAGTTGCCTTTCCTGTAATACAGTAATCTGAGAGTATAGAATAATTAACCTATAATATTCCCACAGCTGGGACAAAGGCCTCCAAGACAGGGAATGGGCATCCAGCACAAGGGCCCAGTGCCAGTTGGTTTGTTCTAGGACATGCTGGTTTCCTCATGATGTTTTCCTTCACCGTTTTGAGAGCAGTAGTGATGAAATAAATTACACAAAAGTCCGTAATAGACTAGGTAGTTGGTCCTATGGCAGAGAAGACAAAATATTGTTTTCTCAAATTCCTTTTGCCCGTTGCTTGGTGAAAAAGGATGTCGAAAAATCCCACGGGACCGCACCGGGATAAAAATATCAGTTGTCCCAACCCAGGTAGTTGTCTATACGTATATCTATCCGAATTTGTTATAAGCCCTCTTCTAAAGTAATGTGTGGTATAGTGAATGATGATAAAAACGCCATTTCATCCAGAAATGCGTTGCGGAAACTTTTTATAGTGCGCCATTTTTTATCCTTTCACCTTATCCGTCCATGAAATATTATTGTGCGCCTGCCTAGTGCCTATGCCATATATTTATGTGCTTGCTTATATTTGGGTAGTAAAATTAACGGTTTATTTTTTACTGAGTAATTCGGTAAAGTTACCAAAAGTAACAAAATGGGGATGGCAACAGTGAAACTAATGGCACAAGCATAACTGGTTTCAAGCATCGTCATTGGTTGAAAATCTGGTTATGTCATACTAGCTGACCCACGCAACTTCGTCTGCGTCACATAAGAGAGAAAAACGAAAGGAAAAAAAAACCCCGTTTTTGCAACATTTTTCATTCCTGCTCCGCTCCTAATAATTGTAGAGTGATGTTATACAGCCTAAAGCCTTCCTCACTATATGGACTATCCAACACAAAAAATATTTTTCAATTCGGACCGGTAGTTCCTAAGATTAGCGCGTTCAAACAAAGAAACAAACAAACTATTCTGCTTTATAATGTTATATATATATAGTAAAAACAGCTAACGGTCTATTCCCAAATGTCGAATGATTGGATTGTCGCCTGTCACAGTGTCACCTGTCGCTAGGGTTACCAAATTTTTTTTACAAGAAATTAAGTATATTCAGGTCTATGAAGAATATTAAACAGTATTTTAGAAAAATTAACAGTATTTCATTTATTTATTGTTTTAAATACATATTTTTTAGAGCTGCTTGCACAACTTATTAATGTACAATCTTTTTTAAAAACTTCATGCGCCTCACCAGAATTATAACAAAAATTAAAATAAATGAGTAGCTCATTTTTTATTAAATTTATAGGCTCTATTTCTAATTCTATCCTCCCGCCACTTAGCATTCATTACTAATACAACTCTTTCTGTAAATGCTGAGGTGGCGAAATTTGTGTGAGTTTCTAAGTATAACACATAATAATGTGTTTGCATGTTGATGCTGAAAACAGTATTTTGTATACTTTATTTGTGTTCAACAGTAAAAAGTATAATTTAGTTAAAAACAGTATAATACTGTTTAAAACAGTATAGTTGGCAACCCTACTCGTCGCCTATCGGTTTTAATAAACAAACCCCACCCCAGCTATCATATAACTTCTATAACTATAAAAATAAATACATTTTCCAACCACAATCAAAATAAACCGCGGCCGTGTTCAATATTGCACGTTTATTTGCTTCAACAGCATCGATATTTACACAGTCAACTTGGAATTAAACCTGTCAATTTGGTGAAAGATAAACACGATCTGAGTACGAGCCAGACAATTCATCTGATAACGAGTTTTGACGGCGGTTGATACAAGTACCTACTGCGTCCCGACACTTTAAGGCAGTGTCAGACTATAAATATCTAGAATTTGAGACTAGTTTCAACAAGCTTGGGTAACTAAATCTAGATTATTCTACATGTTTATCGTGTTTAGCGATTCACATTATCATATTCATTTTAGATGGCGTTACCATGCCATATTTGGTCGTTAGCCCGTATTCGGCCGGGGGCTCGAAAGACTTTTCGAATTCGGACATTAACTACAATGGCCACTGCACTGGAATACAGGCTACCGACTACGAGAAGTTTGAATTAAGTCGCGTAGCTTCTACCCACGGTGTCCGATTTCGGGTAACCGAAACGTCGAAGCTGGACTAGATGGCCCGACGACCAGGCGTACTCGACGTGTTTCATTTACAGTTGGTCGTTTGCCCGAATTCCCTACGCAATCGAATTCGGGAGAATGACGAAGTGTAATCGCGAAATCGGGTTCTAAATCGTTTTTTTCTTAAACTTTAGTCGTGTAAGCATACAAGATACAGATTAGAACAGTATAATGTATGAATAGATATGATGTAGATATGTTACGTCTTTGTGGGTATAGCCAGCAAGACAGCTGTACGTAGAACCGAGTCCGATTTACGTAACTTTTGTTTAAATTCATAGACGTTTACCTACTATCTAGCTAGCTGACTGTACATATATGTATACTTTAGTCTCCGTAACGGGAGCCGTGGACACAGCTAGTTCAGATATAAATAGAAGTTTCAGACGGATACACGTTTAAGCTTTCAGTAGAGCACTAAAACAGGGAATAGAACTTTAATATTGGAAAATGTCGTTCTTTGAAAAATATAGGTACGTTATTTATATTTCGATCAACATATCTGTGCAGGGGATATACTCGTAACAGAGAACTAAAATAAATGTAAGAAGCTTGACATATTTTCATAACAAGCAGCACCACTTTGAATTGCAAACTTAGAGTGGTCGTTGGTTCTGTAATTCAGGAGCGCGGGTATCAAAATTTGTTCATTTGGCCAAATGATACGTCAAAATTGGCAAGTAACGAATTGCAACAAGCAATTTTTCACCGAAGTACTGTCTTAGAATTATAATACGGCCATATCATTCTGACGCAATATAAGGTTTCAACGGATAACTTCACGTACGTGAAATGCGAAAAAATACAGGTCACAAATACCTAGAAACAGAAATCTTAATCTTTCTCCCTCGCCATAGTCGCCATACACCATTAAAGTTACGTGACCACTTTACAAACACCTTAGGACGTTATACGGTTTTATTACGGACCCAATTCGACTTTAGTAACAACTTTACGACAGAATTGCGGATAGAGTGCTATCGGTTACGGGTCGTAGTCACGGCATTCAATAAACGAATTTTTTTGTACGGGCTCTCGGACTATCGAGGAATTCTGTCCCCCTGGTATTTTTAGACTTTTGATCCCGACAGTACTTGGTAGGACAGGGTCCTGGTACAGTCTACTATCTACTATACAACTGGCAATTTTTTTAATTCGATTTTGGACTTAACTTTCTACATTTTATGGTTTAAAATCATTAGTTAAAATCATTACACCAAGTTGCTACAAACTGTCCTTACAGTTTGTAGCAACTTGGTGTGTTGGCGACTGCACATCACGTTTTAGAGAAAGTTCAGCTTTGAAGAGCGGTGACGGTCATTCTTCTTGTGGGGTAGTCGTTTTTAAAGCCCAATGTGCCAGATCCTCTTACAAAAATTTAAAAAAAATATGAAAGTTAAAAAAATAAAAAATCGACTGTCACTTTATTTTATTTATTTTATTTTTTGTGTTATCCTCAGCGAATCCTTTTATTTGATACCCATATCTTGGCAATCCATAAAATAACTAGTCCGCCATCTTTCGGAGTCTGCCATATTGGATTTAGAAAGACGACACTTATAGCTAACCATGAAGTGTCAACAAAACTAAATATGCACGCAAAATTTCAGCTCAATCGGAAACCGAAAAGTGGGCCAAAAACTTCTAAACTAAGGTTTTTTACCTTGCTAGTTAGTTACAGGTAAAGCTAAGCTAAAAAGGTGTGTGAAAAACCGTTCCCCTATGTTTCTGAAAAGTCATAGCAAAATGACGTTGGTTAGTATAAGTACTTATAAAGACGTCAACCAGTTGGCAAGTAGATTACGACGTCGTCGCCGCGTTGGTCGCTTTGTCATGTTTTGTATCGTAAATATTATTCGCCTTTGGTTAAAGGAATTCGTAATGCTTTCTTAGGGTGAAAACATTCCGGGGTTGCGGGCCTGTTCGAAAGAGATACCGCGGCCCCGGAACATAAAGGGCGAGGAAGGAACATGGATGGGTTTTAGTCAGTAAGAGTCTGACACTCCCGCCCGCTCCGCCCAGAGTGGGAGAAGTCATTTGATGATTTCCCACTAAAAAAAAGGGTGAAAACATTGCTAAAACGAAAATGTGGTGTTTTCACCGAGAGCGGGTATTCTGATAAACAAAATAGGGTTGAGTTTATATGTATTTGTAGAAACAGAAAACCGATGCTAAAAAATGATGACATAGGCAGTTACTTGGACCCTTGAGATCTTTGGCTTAGACATCACCGCTCTACGTGAGTGAATGCGGCTTTCAATCAACTTCCGAGCCAATATGTTTTTGCGATCTTTTAGGAGAAGGTAGTCCATCAAAGGATATCTATCAATTTCGAATATAGTCATGATATGGAAGGAGAAAACTTTCCTACTTGTTTGTTGTAAGAGACGGCTTATCTCATTACCAGCATGATTTCTTCCTTATGAGAAAAATTCACCTTCAGATGAAAAAGTTTTTCAAGTTCTTCATCCATTATTGCGATCCTTCTAATACATGATTTCTTGGCTTGTTTTCGGGAACGAGATTTTGTAAGGAAAAGTTTTGTAAGTGTAATTTATACGGGCAGGAGAAGTTGTTTCCTCAAATTATTTTATGTAGAACTCGCTGAAATCTGATTACTTTGCAAGGTATATTCTCAAGGTTGTAATAGAAATTATAACAAGTAAAATCAGCCTGAAAGCCAAAAGGGCTCTTCCTTTGGTCATCACTACATCGTGGTTACACATGTGAAGACTTTACTAAAGAAGTAAATTTTGTTGATGATCTTTGTAGGTTAGCATGACAGTCATTACAGCTAGTCGTGGTACGAAAGTCTGATAACTAGTCCTATCAAGGGGTACTACTCAATACCAACTGGGTTGTGGAGGTCAGATGGTGGAAACCAGTACTTAGTGCCGTCAAGTGTTGCGTGTAACAGTGTCAAGACGATCTTCTTTTGTTTGACTGATGACTTTCGCAAAACTGATTAATATATTAGAAATGTCGCTGCCGTCGAAGTTATGATAAATGATGTTTATTCAGCAAGTAGGTTTTTACAAATCTTTTTTTTTAACTAGATGGGGCTGATGTTTCGTACCTGACTACTCTGAGAAGAAACAACCGAAACCAACTCAGAGATCCATCCAAAACCAGACATAATTTTGCTCAATTCACACTATGCAGATAAGTGTCTGAGATGGTCTTTTGAAGAACAGATTTGAGTGGATCTGTCCAATCAGTGCAAGCATTTGTTAGTTATCGTGTAGCTCGACTTATAAATCAAGGAGCTCCACGAAACGACGAACAATACCAAAGACAGACAGTTGTAGGAAAAACAAACAAAATAAAAATGTGACCTACATACCACAAGATAAATTACATAAATATTATTAGTATATTAAGTATTAATAAAGTGTACCCACATATTCAAATTATTCAAATTAAATTAATAATTCTCTTCAAAATGAATGACAATAAAATGATGACACAAAGATTCAAAACCGCATTGCTGCCGCATTGTTGTTTGCGGTCAATGTCAACCACAATGTCGCTGACGTTTGTGGTCTGTTAGCCGTCGTCTTCAGTAGTGTATTCAGCCGTTGTTTCCCCACGTTATTTTATACTTGTCATTGGGACATTTCTACGGGCAAGGCAGAAGGTAATAATTATAGACCTGACAGTCTCGACATAGATAACAACAAAATCGCTAACTTTCGATCGCTGATTACAAAATTATGCTTACGAGAAATGCATCTAGGATGTAGAGACTTTCATTACTCGCAAGAATCATTGTTGCAACCGAATTAATTCGTAAGTAATCAGCGATCGAAAGTAAGCGATTTTGTCGTTATCTCTGTTGAGACTGGCCAGGCCTATGATTATTACTTCTTTGGCTTCGTCGCAGTCTGTTCTTGTCAGTTAAGTCCGCCATTGCGGTTATTGCTAATTTCCTAATATCTCTTCGGGGCCGCCTTTTCTATACAGAAATATCGCCGCGATTCTTTCGCTCGTGGAGGCGACCCCTTCGCACGAACCAAAACATCCAAACCATCCATGTATCGTTGTTCTATTCAATATCAATATATATATCACCGTAAAATTGTCAAACACGTTATCATTCAGGGTGTTGATGGGGTTGCCGCGCTACTGCAGTGCTTCCGGCATGTTCGCAGAAGCGGGCATTGATGGCTTTCACGCCATCATGCGCAAGCGATGCGCCTCCATCATGCGCAGGGTACGCGTCAGCTCCAACAGCATCCTGACAACTATAGCTGATAGGTGGGACAGTCCCATACTGTGGCATTGGATGGGCCTACATGCCACAATAACTGATAATTGTTTTGTTTCGTTTCTGTTTCTTTTTTGTTCTTCGGGTAGATATAAGTACTAACTTAACTAACTTATAAAACGCATTATTTTTCGTGAAATGCCTACGATGGTAGTCAACTCACTCGGTGTGGAGGGAGGGAGGGGTCCCCCTTGCCCAGTGGTACCACTCTCATGAAAAGATAATGTACCATTCTTGAGAAATATCGATTAATAGAACCTACCTTTGAAGCACTTTATATTAACCTAAAAAGTGTAGTCGACGGACCCTATTTCCGAGTGCAGGGTTCAATTAAAGGAACCTAACTAACCTAACGGGGGGGGGGTCTCGATTATGGGGGCAGAGATACTTCCGTACCGAACTGTCGTAAAAATTTGTGTAAATTGTGTGAAAATTAAATGTAGCTACAGTCCCAGTCATAAAACTGTGAAAGTACTGTAGTTGCCCTATCGCTAGAGAGAAACACGTTATATTGTAAATAACGTGTTTGACAATTTTACTGTGACATATAACGATTCAAAACTTAAAAAAGCTTATTTTTGAATTACAAAGATAAGAACTTTAGTAAATGTAGATGGTTCCATGACCGCTATTTGATTTAAACTGGTAGATACTAAAGAAAAAACGCGCATGGCAGTTGGTTCTCCTAGTAAAAGTTCCACGTGAAAAAAAAAAAGTTAAAGTTTTATGACCTAATTTTATGTTTTTAATTGAATACTTGGTTTTGAAATTTATTTTAGAGGTAACTTTGAGGTAGTTTTCTATCGAGAAAATTTTTATGTAAGTAATCGTGTTTCCGACGTATGAACCTTAGAAGCAGTCCTCAACTTTGCCATATATTAATCCCAAGGTGAATGCTTTAGTTATATTAACACGAGACGGGTTCAAAAATCACGATTTTGGGTTATACGGGCCCTTAAGCAAGATATCTACATATTCTACATATCTGCGTTTTGAAATTCTGTGCCAAGTTTCGTTCAAATTCCTTTACCAGTTGGGCGTGATCGAGTTTAAAATATATCTCGTTTAAATTCAAAGACGTGAACTTTCACATTCAAAATTCTGGATACGTTTGATAGCAATTACTTTGGATTTGACTAGCAGACTAGCTATGCCCGTTTGTGGTTTCGTATGCTGTGGGACCAGCTACCCATACTTCAAATACCTGTGAAATGAAAGATCAGTGTTCCAGCGCCACCGCGCTATTATCACTTTATAAGTAAAACATGAGAGAACGATAATGAGTAGGTTCCGAATAAAACTAAATCGCTTCTTTTTTTGACCTAAAATGATGTGTACTAATTCTAAAACTGTCTTGTGAGATTTTAGATACGATTATTCTCTAAATCAATCATTATCATCATCATCAGCCTATAATGTTCCCACTGCTGGGACACGGCCTCCTCTCAATGAGAGGGAATGGGCTATAATCTACCACGCGGGCCCAGAGCGGATTGATAGATGTCACATGTCTTCGGATTTTTTGGTTAAATCAATGTTAATATTATAAAGTAGTACTCAAAAACTATTGTGCCTATTTCAAAAATTCTTTCACCATTGGAAAGCTACACTCATCTTGAGTAACATAGGCTATATTTTTATCTCTGTACTCCCACGGGAACGGGAACTACGCGGGTGAAACCGCGTGACGTCCGCTAGTTTAAAGTAAAATAGTTTGAATATTACACCTTGACACCGAAAAAAGTAGAAACGCATTGAAATTAAGAGATACTAGATCATTATATAGTTAAAAATCATGGCCTGAATTTTTAAATCTCTATGCATAAAATAAAAGAAAAACCGTTTGTTTTAATTTAACAAACAAATAGGTCATAAAACTACACTACATTTATGCGAGTTAACTAAAACCTGGCAGGAAATAGCTTTTTTGAATTTATAATGAAAGGCCAAGAAACTCATTTTTAGCAAAAATTACAACTTCACACAGCGTCCAACGTGAAAAAATATAATTAAACATTAAAGAAAAAGATAATTAGACATTCATTCACTTCTATTCCTGGAAATATTTTAATATAAAGATGACTTTTATTCTTAATTATAATGCAAATTAGTTTCTCTACCCTTCACTGTTTTCCTGCTTTCGTACCTACTACAAAGATAAAATTAAACAAATTCCACGCATAGTAGTGCTAGCCACAATAAAGTGAGGAATTTATTTTATCCCTCTATGAAAACGGTTGAATATCATAAAATATAATTATTATGGTCTTCAGGCCTTCGAAACCGAGGTTAGACTTTAGTGTTAAAATATCACTAAACATTATTATTCATCGTCGCATCTATTCGTATGGTTGTATGAAATAATAATGTTTTAAACGTCGATGCAAGCTTCTGACTAAATCGTCTGTTTGTCTGTATGTGTGAAACTTTAGTAGGAGTAATAAAAGGGCTGAGGCTCATCTATCAGCATAGCACAGAATTGCGTAATTCCTTGCTTCTATCCTTTTCTATCGCTAATAATCCGTCATTTGCTAGTGCGAG
The DNA here is from genome assembly GCA_916618015.1 of Xestia c-nigrum. Classification (NCBI taxonomy): domain Eukaryota; kingdom Metazoa; phylum Arthropoda; class Insecta; order Lepidoptera; family Noctuidae; genus Xestia; species Xestia c-nigrum. The sequence goes on along the minus strand of OU745261.1, from coordinate 10,823,379 downwards.
AAACAGAACGTGCTGTCAGAGATTCTGTGTTTTGTGTCATAGGCCCTTTTGTAATATTTCTTCTCCTTTTAAATTATGTGTTGGTTTTATTTCAAGGAAATCGATTTGGTAGGTATTTTGTAATAGCCATGACGACAGTTCAGTATTAAAAGAATCACTAATATATTTAGTCTGTCAGAGTATTGGAAAATAATGGACACGTATATTTTGTTTTTGTAAATCAATGAATATTGACAAAACGCATCAAAACTCGGGAGTGGGGGCTCATGACATCAGAATTCGCTAAAATTATACCAAAGGCGTGACGTATTGAGACTTTTAAAAGTGTCGTATCTTCATCAATTTTAGATAATGTAAGAAAAGAAAAAATACGGGTCAAATATTTGTTGATAATCTAATTGACGTGACGGACAATTAATTATTTATTTGTCGAGACGTCCCTAGTACCTTAAAAAAAAAAGATTTTCCTATGAACAACTCGAAGCAGCATTGTCTTATATTCAGCAATCTCACGCCCCTTTCCCAATAATGATGGTCAGAAACTAAAACTACCTACTACGATCCTCACAGCCTCCATTAGCATTATTAAAGGTTAAAAAACCTTGTAAAAAGTCCACAAAGGAAAAGAAGCAATATTAGAAAGGAAAATGGATAACAAAGCGCTATTCAATATTCCTTCCTATTGCTCGTTACTGGCAGGCGCAACCGGGGTTTCTTCTAGTGATCTGACATAAATTGCTCCGTTCAAAGTCAAGGCGTATATTAATAGCTCGGATACAACATATTAATCTATATTCTGAGTATGTCATATCCGTAAATGTTAGTCTTGGGCGATTTGCATTGTTTAAATACTAAGTGCGAACATACAAGGCTTTTCATTGCCATGATGAGGTGAAGACAGTAGTTACGTAAGTTTCATATTGAAATAGGTATATGAATATGTCTGTTTTTATCTGTGAAAAATTGGTCAATAATACAAAAGTAATACGGTTTTTATGATAGAAAATGTACACTTAAATATTTGGTTAAGTTTGTCGTATTTAACTGAACAGCTACTACATAGTTTTAGGAGATGCAGTTGAGAGTTTATTAAATGTTGTTGAGTAATTTCTAGTTTTTTAGTGTTTCGCACCCAAAGGGTAAAAACGACCCTAGTACAAGACTCCACTGTCTGTGTCTCATAAGCCGTGATAGTTAGACAGTTGAAATTTTCACAGATGATGTATTTCTTTTGCTGTTATAGCAACAACGATTTTCTATTTAATGTTTCAACTAAGGTTTCGACACGACAATATAATCTAATACACAAATAATCTAACAGGTAGCTACCCAAATGTCAACTGTGTACCAACCTACCTACATATTTTCTCTTCGTGCGGAACGGCAAAGGCACGCCCTACATAGTTCCAAATTCTAATGTTTCTGTCCCAACACTTCAGCAGGAGTTTGTTCAAACATTCGGCCATTTTACTTTTCCTAGTACTTACGTAAGTTGAAAGTGGAAGCCATTTCCGAGGCCCTGTTTTAATTAACTTCAAAAAGCCAACGTATTAATTCTTCTTGTTTTGCGTAGTTTTTAAGATTCTATGAAGTTTTTGTGACATGTTAATTAAAACGTGCCTAAACGAAAACGTGTGATTTCCAATGACTTGAAGATTTATTTTCGCGTAACTACTACACTTATTTACATAAGTTTGCCCAGCATAGGTACCAGTAAAGTAGCGAGGAACCGCCTGGAACAATCATTATAACTCCTTTACTTCAAAACAACATTCAATCAACCAAAATTAACACATTTAAATCTGAAATAAAAACTCTTCACTTGCTACCTACTCACCAGCGTGACTCAGCATTTAAATATCTATCTCCTGTACTAAAATGATCAAGAAATCCCTTGAATAAATATACTGTTTTCTTCGCAACGTTAGCCCTTTCTTGTACAATAGGCCCGGAGGTAGCAATAACCTTATTTCCTTTGTCTGTCTCCTCTCCTACTTCTAGGGTTTTATTTTGCTATCAGTATACAAAGCTATTTATTATTCTGGTATCGAATTTCTCTTTGATTCCTGAATATTTTGACTCCTGTAATGATATTTAAAAAAAAAGACTGGTTGATTATTAATTGGGTTACGTATAAGTAGTTCATTGAACAGTATTATTTATCATTGCACTTTGTTTGTTTATCCTAAAAATCATTCTAAATCATTCCTACCTGAATGAGGGTCCTTACTTCCTAGGTCACTTTTTAAATTTATTCTCTAGTACGTTTTTCAGCCCATCTAATGAGGGATTTTCTTTTTCAACTCTTCCCTAGTCGCTGGATAGAGGACGCTGATCTCAGTATGTGGCTGCAAGGAACAGAACGTCACATAATTTCACTTGGACCTAATGGTTATATTCGGAAACTAATGCAAACGAAAGTGTCAGTCAACAAGCGTATGTGACGGTGTTTTTTCAAGCGTTTTGGCTTTAGCACCTAGTAACGTAGTCAGTTCAACGCCATCTACCGTACCTACTATTTTTTATTTTTATTCGTAACTAGCCGACCCGACAGGCGTTGTCCTGTCAACTATGAATATTTAATTCGAATTGACCTACTATCTACCACCTACCCACTACCAACCTACCACCTACCCACTACTTACCCACTACCTACATACTAACTACCCACTACATACCTACCACCTACCCATTACCTACCCACTACTTACCTACCACCTACCCAATACCTACCCACTACCTACCGACGAAAAAAAAAAATGTATCCTATGTCTGTCTCCCGGTTCTAAGCTACCTCTCCACAAATTTTCAGTCAAATCGGTTCAGCCGTTCATGAGTTATAAATAGTGTAACTAACACGACTTTCTTTTATATAATAAAATAATAAAATATCGATCGATAAGAAAACCTCTCATTGCACACATAAAATTAATAATACTGCAAAGCAAAGGACTCTTTCCATTACCACGGGTTTTATGCTTTTTTTTTTCTGGTTATTAGGCATTAACCAGAAGAAAAAAAAACATAAAACTGGTGTCCAAAATTTATGCCGTCCATGGCCCTCTGACTAGGCTTTACATGCCGAGTAATATCTCTCAGGGCTGGTTTAGTTTCCTCACGATGATAATTACCTACGAGTCCAAAATAACTAACTAAAATTGGCTACCTACTTTCAGAAATCATCTACTAAACACGGCACTTTAATTAAGAATTAAAACCCACTCATTTAACACAAAGATTCATTATTCAACAGAGAGGCGGATTCTAGTTAACAAGAAACGAAGTAGAAACCTATTTCCCAGTTCTCAATTTCAGAGAACAAGGGAATGGCGATTTTCCGTCAAAGCGGAACGTTCTCAAAGTGTTTTTTACTTACCTACCCTCACATCGAGGGCTTTCGACGACTAGAACCTCGTTTTATGTTAAACAAAAAAACGTTATCAACTCCTTTGCGAACCAGCAGCGGCCTTATTTTACGAGAAAGGTACTCAATTTGAAAGTCGTTATTGTGCAGTTTTTATTTTTACATAGGTACTCAATATTATTATACGCACTCAAAGTGTGCATAATAATCTTGAGGTATATTACCAAGCTAGCTATAAAACGGTGTTTTATAACCTACTTAAATTTCTGAAGGTAGATCCGTTTCCAAGGAAACCAATCGAGCATTGTGTATCATATTAATGATAACGTCGGTTTGTTTATTTACTTACAAGTATGTACCTGTAACAGATTAACCTTTAATAAATTTGAATATTAAAGGTCAATCTTTTATAACAGTATTGTCTTTACTTATGTGAAACCACGTATTTTGTGGATTTGGTATGTACGAGTATACGAGTGCGGTCACTCACTGACGGTCGACCAATTATCACCCTTATCAATCAATCAATAAATCAATAATAATTTTTATTATCAGGCATCTTAAGGCCCATAGATAAAATACACAAAATAACAACATAAAAATATACTAACACATAAAAAATCTAACTTAAAAGCTATGACCTATCACACAAGAAGTGGCGGCGCGTCGTGTTACGCTGTGCGTTGTCATGTAGCCTGCCGCGAAAATGTCGGTAGTCTACACCCTTCGGCCAAAACTCTTCTTTGAGAAACATGTCGAGATTGTGGTGTCGATTCTGTTGTGCACAAACTAAACTTAATTTAGGCTATTGCTGTCTTTTTCTCTCTAATAAAACGAGAAAGAGACGGACGTAATTTAGAGCTATCAAATTTAATTGGAACTAATATTTCCATACAAATGAAGGGTGCACGTAAAAACACGGTGAAGCGCAAGGCATAAACTAGTTTGACATCTCTAACTTAGTTGATAGCTATAGCCGTCCTTTTCTCGCACTGCCTTTTAGTAAAAGATAGCAATAGCCTAAATTAGTTAAGTTTGTGCACAACAGAATCGACACCATTGTGTCAGAACTCGCATCACAAACGACTTGAAGTTGGTGTTGTGACGCGGCTCCAACCTCTCGACAGGACCATAAGTCATAAGGTTAGTGGTCGACCGTAAAGAACCACCCTACAACATTCTTACAAACCCCAATTTTCCAGGAAAAACTAATTGAAACGTAAACTTACCTCGATTGTTCAAATCATGCCTGAATCTGAAAATAAAAGAAACAGCTCGTTAGTTTCAATTTTACATCGCAATGCAGAATAAAATTCGCCATTTTGATTTGTTACAAACGTAGTTGCATTTCTTCCTACAAAGTGGTCCCCAATAATTCATGAAGCAATTTAGTAAATTGCAATTTGCATAATGGTGACCGTCGCCATGGAAAATTAATAGTGTCTTTTATTAACAGTGGCTGAGCTACGAGACGCCTCCGGTTTTATTTCACTAATTTAAAAACCATTTCGTGTGATGCTGCCTTTACATCGTGTTCTTAAGGTACGTTTACACTCTGATAGATTTTTGCCATTTTGTGTGCACGTCATGTTCCTGCGACTTAATAAATATTTCTACTTCTTCTTTTTCAAAACTGATATCTACTCTATTTGTTTTAGTATTAGGTACACTCTTGGATGAAAATGTGTGTAAATAAGCGACGTTATTTGTATATATATTTGTTTCCGAGTCATGGATGTTTATATGTATAATAAGTATGTATTTACTAACAAAAAAGTATATAATATGTAGTATATCAACTATCTAGTGTCCACGATACAAGCTTTGCTTAGTGTGGTACTAGGTGGCGCTGTGTGTTAATGTCCAGCGATATTTATTTTTATTTTATTTTTTATTTTATTGACTCCAGTTAAGACTGAACATAGTATTAAAACGTTTCAATGAACATTAAGGCCGCGAACTTCAAATTTTCTTACGTTTTTTTGCGATATAAAATACCAGTGCTAGGTTGGATGATGATTAAAATATTGTTCGCCACTGTAAGACGTCTGCAGTTACAGAATTATTATCATCAAAATTATCAATACAACCCTCCAAGTTCATAAAGGTCGAGGTACGACTTTTTCAAGGTCAAATTTGTTCAAATTGCAAAAAAACTTAAGCAAATTTGAATTTCGCTGACTACCCTGACAATTTCACCTTAACTGTGATGTGCTGAAACTACCTACTTAAAGTAATGGTTCCAAATATTGTATTTGTACCTTATGTTGTGTTAGGTTTTTTGGCTAAATGCAAAGTAAAGCCTAAAAGAAAGAATTCTAAAAGCTTAGGTAATTATCTGTTTGAAACTTTGTCTCATACATCAAAGTGTCAAGTTGTACCTAACTTAGAAATGCCTTTTGTAAAACATTTAGTAAAAAATAGTTCCTCCATCACCAGGCATTTTACAGTAGCCTCGCCCTCTATTACGTGGGTATAGCGGGCAAAATGTGGGTGTTCTAATATAGATAATATAGACATCTGCCTTACCCTCCGGAATTACAGGCGTCTTATTATGTTATTTGCTCGCAATACGTAGTTAAAGTACTCGTAAAACCGTTGCTGTACATACCTATACACAATTTATGCCTAAAACACATGTTATGTCATAAATTTAGAGGTTGAGTTACTTACTCGTATATTCCCGCTTGGTCGTTATAACTAAACGCACCTTTAGATCATTAAAGTTCCGCGAACTTCTTAATGGGTGTTCCGTACACTAACATGAAATTATCGGCACAGAGAGGGTTGGCCGAGTTTCAAGGAAATTCTTTTTTATTTTCTTTTCTTTTAATTTAAACCTCTACTTGTTATTATGACTTGACTTTTATTAAAGGAAGGTATAGTTATTTATTATGAGTTTTTAAAGTGAAAACTTCTTTAGGCGTGTTGAGCACTTTTTGAGTGAACAAAGATCATGGAATTCGCGTTTCCGTCGCTTAAAGGTGCTGATAAACTTGAGCATTCACTTGTAATGAGCATTTGTGCGAATGTTACATCACAGAAAAATACGAGAACATTTTAGCGAGCATTCTATCGGGCGTTCTGGCGAGCATTCTAGCGAGCCTTGCTTCGAGCTTTTTGCCGAGCCAAGTTCGGTCATTATCAAGTCTGACATCTTCGTGGAGAATAATTTTTGACGAGCATTGACTAGAGCGTTCACTGGAATGATCATGAAAATGTTCATAGGAATGTTTGGCTCTATGCTTGGCTCGGCTCGTTGTTAAGTTCGACAAATATAAAAACAGCGAATGCTCGATCTTCTGTTACAAGTGACTGCTCAAGTCTACCAGCACCTTAAATCTTCGTAGCACTCGTAGTCGATCCGTTACGGGTACGATATTTTTTCGCAACTTCTATCGTCAGTCCCCAAAGAGTCCCCGCATGTTTTTTTTTAAATTTAAGTAATTTGCCTTGTTAGTTTGTAATCAAATCTTGTAAGTGAATTTCAAACCAGTTCCCCCCAACTCATTAACCTGAAATTTTGCACGTGTCTTTAGTTCTGGTGACATTAGGTATACATTTTTATAATAGACATGACTGTTCCTGCAGCCAAGACCTCCTTACGAGAGAACTACTCAACGGAATTTTTCAACTTTTCCTTTTAATAAAAGTCATCATCTTTCTGCCCTTATCCCATGCTACTTGTGGTCGGCGCAACACGTTTTTTTTCTTCCATTCTCCATTTTTGTCAACGGTCACGTTATCTTTTACTCCTTTATCTTTCATATTTTTTATTCTTCACCCAATCCATCTATCGTTTTTTTATCTTTATCCCCCTCCATCCATCAACATTCAATAAATAATAAATAAATATAATAATAAATAAATATCGCTTGATACAGCGCCACCTAGTGCCACACTAAGCAAAGCTTGTGTCGTGGACACTAGATAGTTGATATACTACATGATTCTCGCCACAGAGTGTATTTAGTTAGCACGTGTGTCTTGAATTTTAATTTGTATTTAGTGAATCAGTGTCTTGTTGTGACTTGTTTTTATTCTATTGTGTTGTCCTTGTGTTGTTACTCGGGTTTGTATTGTTTATTTTCTGTTTGAGTAGTTTTTACCTTAATAATGGAGCGAAATAAACCTCCCGACCCTGATCCTCCTCCTGACATCTCTTCTCCCTCAATTTCCGCTTACGTTCCCCTATCACCGAACTCACCGTTATCCCAACTCGCCAATGTTGCTTGCAGTTTAGCAGATACACAAATGACATCCAATCCGTCACGCAAACGTCCAGTTGACGATGTTAATATCACAAGTCCTCCTACGAAGCAACAAAGAGCCCAAGTTGGTCGTACTAAATACTCAGCGACAGATAAAGCGCCTTTCCTAATCCACGTATCCCGCACGGAAAACCATCCTAATGCTAATCCCACACTCCATCCCGTTACATTTGGCATGTTTCTTTATAATAACAATATTGGTAATGTGGTCCGTGACGGCGTTAAACGCGTTGGTCGTAACCGAGTTTCTGTGGAATTTACTTCCCCTCAGGATGCGAATGCCTTCATCATTAACAGTATTTTATCTAAAAATGGTTATATTGCTAGTATCCCCACATTTAATATTACTCGTATGGGTACTGTACAAGGAGTTCCCCATGACATGTCGGAAGAGGATGCTAAAACCTATTTATCTGTCCCATCTGGTTGTGGACAAATCCTTAAGGTCAGACGCATTAATAGAAAGATTTTCCACGACGGGGCTATTGAATGGAAACCCACAGAAACTTGCGTGATCACGTTTGACGGACAGGTTTTACCAAGCAGAGTTTACTGTTGTTATACTTCTCTCACAGTACAGCAATATGTTTTCCCTACAATTCAGTGCCGTAAATGCTGCAGATTTGGACATGTTGAATCGCTATGTAGGTCGAAACCACGCTGCAGTAAATGTGGCAATGATCACCCTGGTGATGGTTGTAGCATTCCTGAGGCTGAAGCTTGCTGTGTACTATGCTCGGGGAATCACTTTGCTAATAGCAAGTCATGCCCGGAGTTTGGTAGACAGAAGGCTATAAAGACTATCATGGCTGAGAAATCCCTGTCTTATGCTGAAGTAAGTAAAACTGTCCCGGCTGCTTCCCGTAACTATGCCAATGTAACAAAATCCCAACCCCAATCATATCGTAAAACTGTATTTCTAAAGCCTAAGACCCATGCCCCCCTTTCCCCATCTTACGATAGAGTTGCTCATGAGCAAATAACTAGTTCTCCCCAATCTTCACAGTCTAATGGCTGTGCTCTTAATAACCCCTATGTAGACCGTAATAATATTTCTTCCATCATTGAAATTCTCATAAAACTTCTAACCACTGTTATGTCTTCTTCTAGCTCACAAATACCGTCCAACGTTGCCCACCAACTTGTTACTCTTCTTCTAGAAATTAAAAATGGCGGCTCGCCAAGTATTCCTCCAGTGGAATGTGAGGAGCGTGTGGCATAAAAAGCACGACCTCATATCCCTCCTTAATAAGTACAAGCCCCTGGCTTGCTCCATTGCTGAGACTTGGCTTACCCCGAGTCTTAGCTTTCGTGTACCACAATTTAATGTTCTTAGATGTGATAGATCTGATGGCTATGGAGGGTCGGCTCTCCTTTTCAATAACCGTGTCCCACTTTTGTCCTTATCCTTACCTGCGCTTGGTGGTGATGTGAATGTAGTTGGAGGGACTGTTGAGGGGATCACGGTCCTCTCTGTATACATTTCGCATCCTCATCACAGTTTTTTAACCCTTTTAAGAAACATTTTTAGTAGTATCCATGGCCCCCTTTTGGTCATGGGTGACTTCAACTGCCATCACTTTAGGTGGGGTTCTAATAGATGCGATTCCTACGGAGAAGGTTTGGTAGAAATCCTAGATGACCTTAACCTCTGCGTCCTAAATGACGGTTCCCCAACCCGTAGATCTCTTCCTGGGCAGCAAAAGAGTTGTGTAGATCTCACATTCTGTTCTGTAGAGTTGGCGGCATCGATTCATTGGCAATGCACTACTCTGACGCATGGCAGCGACCATTACCCTATAGTAATATCTTTAATTAATAAGACCTTTTTAGAAAAAACTTCCCCTCCACTTCTGAAGTACAACTTGTCCAAACCCGATTGGACAAAGTTTTCATCATTACTGGAGGAGAAAATTAGTGAACTTCCAAATTTAAATTCAGCATTTTCAGGCCTTCTTGGTCACTGCCATGTTAAGAATTGTTATGAAGGTTTTGTTTCGTCCATAATTTCAAGTGCAGATTCGTCGTTTAAGTTGCGAAACTGTGCCCGAAACAAAATTCCATCACCCCCATGGTGGGACCATGATTGCACAGCAGCAATACAGTCGAGGAATGACGCCGAAACGCAGTACAATGAATCGATGAACAACGACAATTTGCTACAGTATAGACGAGTGTATGCTCAATCTAAACGACTTCTTCGAAAGAAGAAACGTTCAGGTTGGGTTAAGTTTTGCACTTCTCTATCCCCCTCCACTCCCGTTTCAGTAGTCTGGAAGAGTATAAACCGCTTTAGGCGTGGTTGCTCACCGTCAATCTCTTCACCCATCACCAGACAGACTGCTGAATCCTTTTTCGATAAAATTGCTCCAGCCTATGTTCCCTTATCTTCAGAATTATTACCCACACCTGTAAATACTGCGGATGATCCACTGGATTACCCCTTCTCAATGGAGGAATTGAACACCGTACTTCAAAATGTACGGGATACCGCCCCTGGCAAGGATGGCATCCCATACTCCTTTATAGTTAACTCTGGTACTAATGCTAAGAACTACTTCCTCGAAATCGTGAACTATTGTTATCGTTTTGGTTGGGTTCCGGACCAGTGGAAACAACAAATAGTCATTCCTCTTTTGAAACCCGGCAAGAATGCCGATGACCCGAATGGACTTAGACCAATTGCTTTGTCGTCCGTCTTGGCCAAGTTACTGGAACATTTAATCAAAAATAGACTTGAGTGGTTTGTTGAGTCTCGAAATCTACTGCCCAGCCACCAATTTGGCTTTAGGAAGGGACTTAGTACAATGGACAGTGTGGCAACGTTAGTAACGGATATACGTACAGCCTTTTCCAAAAATGAATCTGCTGTAGCCGCCTTCCTAGACATATCTTCCGCATATGACAATGTCCTTCTTCCCATTCTCAGGCAAAAATTGCAACAGCTGAGTATCCCGGCGAGGATGGTACAGTGTATATGCGGGCTTCTTATGTCCCGCTCATTGGTGTTGAGAGTCCAGGGTGAGATATTTGAGGAAAGACAGACTTGGAAGGGTCTTCCCCAAGGCTCTGTTCTCAGCCCATTACTGTATAATCTATACACAGTTGACATTGGTTCTTGCCTTAATACAGACTGTCATCTTTTACAGTATGCCGATGACCTTGTCCTGTATGTAACCAATACATCAGTAGTTGATGCGGCTTCATCTCTCTGTCTCTCTCTGGACTCATTAAATCAATGGCTCTCAGATCATGGTCTCTCCCTATCTGCTCCGAAAAGTTCGGTTGTCATTTTCTCCCGGAAACAACGGATTCCTCAAGTTTCAGTTAGTATCGAAGATCAAGGTATTCCATTAGTTAATAAAGCAAAATTTTTAGGCGTGTTTCTAGATTCCAAATTATCTGGTTTACCCCACATTAATTATTTGGTTAAAAAATGCGAAAGGGTTATCCGTATTTTAAAAGTCCTCGCTGGTGTATGGTGGGGTGCCCATCCATACACTATGAAATTAATATATAACGCATTAGTTCGTAGTATTATAGATTATGGCTCATTTTTGTTGATTCCATGTAACAAAGGCGGTTTAGCTGGATTAGATAGGGTTCAGTCTCAATGCCTTCGGATCATCTCAGGTTGCATGAAGTCCTCTCCCATTAACGCCTTGCAGGTCGAATGCGCCGAACCCCCCTTAGCCCTGAGGAGGCAGTATCTGGCGTCCCGGTTCCTGTTTAGGGTTATCCCCAAAACTCTACATCCTCTTATACCAAAACTACACGAATTAGATACCTTGTGCAGAAATTCAAAATACTGGAAATGCAAGGAATTTCCTCTAATATTAAAAGCATTTTGCCAGCTCCAAAATTTAGATAGCCCTATTGTCCAATATCCCAGATTACCATTGTTCAACTTCCCGTACGAAGTACTTTGCTTTAAACCTCAAATATTTTACAACATTGGTATCTCTAAAAACTCCCCTTCGGCAAACTCGATCTTTAATGCGGTGGTGTGTGAGCGATGGAATGGGTTTCAAAGGTTTTTCACTGATGCCTCTAAGTTAGCAAGTGACAGTTATACCGGTGCTGCTGTTTATTATCAAAATTCTAAAATTATCTTGCAATTTAAATGCCCAAAGGAATCTTCTGTGTTTACAGGCGAGAGTGTGGCTTTATTGGAAGCATGCCTTTTCATAGAATCCCATAATATTAGCTCTGGTGTCATTTTCACAGATTCCCTCAGTTGTCTTCAATCCCTTTCCCAGAATCCCTTCAAAAGCAAATTAAATAGCCCACTAATTTTAAATATTAAAAAGTCACTTCTATCCTGTGCTAATCAGCAAAAAAACATTCATCTAGTTTGGATACCCAGCCACTGTGACATTAAAGGTAATGAATGTGCTGATATATTGGCTAAGGACGCATGCACCTCCCCAACTGCTGACCTTAAACACCTTAATCACCAGGGCTATGATCTACTAAACCTTCCCAAGTCGGATTTGGTTAGCTCGTGGCAGGAACTGTGGAACAGCTCAAGCAAAAGGAAAGGTAGTTTTTACTTCGCGGTCCAACCGCTGATAAAACCGAAACCATGGTTCTACCATTATAAGAAGGTACCTAAAAGTGTCATCTCGGTACTATGTAGAATTCGCCTAGGCTTTTGCTGTTCTCCAGTTTTCCTTCGTAAAATTCGTGTCCAGGACTCGTCCCTCTGCGAATGCGGATTGGATGAGGGTAGCTTGGATCACATTTTTTTCGAATGCATCAACAACGATTCATCCTACGACTTATATGGTCGTCTCCCCAAATTAAAGATTCCTGTGCCAATTAATTTCCCTTCCCTTTTAACATACTCCTCCCCAGAACGCGGATTGGATGAGGGTAGCTTGGATCACATTTTTTTCGAATGCATCAACAACGATTCATCCTACGACTTATATGGTCGTCTCCCCAAATTAAAGATTCCTGTGCCAATTAATTTCCCTTCCCTTTTAACATACTCCTCCCCAGAACTGCTCCAGATGCTGATGATTTTTATCCGTCTTAATAATATTAAATTATAAAATGATATTTGATGTGGTATACCTATGTTTTAAATTTTAATGTTATTAACAATTATAATTTATGTATATGTGTATTCTTGTTTGTTTCAGTGCTGTCCTACTAACCCAACAACAAGTCTTACAACGAGTTTTTTATTTTTATTTTGTTTTTTTATTCAAAAAAAATTTTTTTTTCTCTCTTTCCTTTTCTATATACATCTCTTGCTTTCTCACTTCACTTCTGACATTGGCAGAATTGTCGACATTGGCATCGACAGCACTTGCCATAAATAAAAATAGAATAGAATAGAATAGATATACTACATAAATACTTTTTTATAAAGTATATTTATTATTATTCCACATTATTTTTTGTTTATTTATGTTCGCATAACTCGTCAAAATGTAGGGAACAGCTGATTTTTATTCGCGATTTCAAGGTTCGTCCCATAGAAAAAGTTGTTCAAAATGATGAGTACAATGACCCCTTTTCGGGTTTAGTGTAAACAAAAAATTATGTTGTATATTGCATAGACAAACTCCTATTCATTTTGATTTAAATGAATTAAAGTGTAAGTAGACGTATTACATTATTTTCTGTTTAATTAAAAATATATAGGGTCGGCCATCCCGCTGTTTTTGACATCCGTGTCGGAAACGTTGGCAACAAGTTAAATATTAATTCATTGAATAATCCCGGCGAGCGAGCAGGTTTCCGTTTTAGCACAGATTATACCTTTTTATGTTTGATTTTTACGCTTTTATTCGAGGTGATAATCTGTTTCGGTTTACTTATGTTTTGTGGTGGATTAAAAAGCTTTCACGATTTGTGATGCTTAAACGTACACCTATGTCAAATCGTTGGGGGAGCCTGATGTTAAGCGATGAAGCGGCTTCATAGGGTACTAGCTGATGCCTGTGGCTTCGCCCGCGTAAAATTATATACAAAAACCTTCCTCTTGAATCACTCTATCTATTAAAAAAACCCGCATCAAAATCCGTTGCGTAGTTTTAAAGGTCTAAGCATTCATAGGGTCCGACAGACGCGGCGGGAGACTTGGTTTTATAATATGTAGTGATTTATAGGGAGCATGCTTGCCTAGAAGAAATCGATTAGATTATAACCATCCGGAAACAAGCCGGCAGTGAGTTCTACAAACTGGCGGCTCGCACAATATAGGTCGTGGCTCACTTGACAAGCACCGCACCAGCACCGCTCCAACCCAGCAATTTACTTGCCATTCAAATTAGAGCATTAAATCATGTGTCGCATAACATATTTTTTAATGTCCATATGAAAAAGCTTACGGCGGGTGGTCAACGCGCTTGCCGCTACCATACGCCTCGCCTCGCGAGCGGCGCGGCGTACGCGCGCGGTCCGCGCGCCGCAAGCGAGGGGACCGCGCGCCGCAAGCTAGGGGTCCGCGCGTGGACGCCGCGCCGTAAGCGAGGGGACCGCGCGCGGCCCGCGCGCCGCAAGCGAGGGGACCACGCGCGGACGCCGAGTGGCCCGCGAAACAACGTCATTGCGCCGTCGTGCTTCTCTACGTCGTGGGTACTCTTTGTTTAATGTATGGCCAGTTACAAATTTAGTTAGAGAGCCCACGACACTAAACCTAGTTCGGTTAGACTCCCAGATAATATCTATATACATATATAATAGGTCACGATGCTGGAATACATAAACCTGGCGGCGCTATTAAAAAAACCTACTATTATGATAAGACTCCCAAGTTATGTGAAATTCAGTACAAATCGAAATCTTGTTGACACCGAAGTAGCAAGCTCTTATTCCGGGAGGTAGCGGTGCAAATAAAAATGCCCTAATAAACCGACTGATATTGTTGTAATCGAAGTTTGATCTTATAAGACGATCTTAGAGACCATGATCTTATAAGATCAACCTTCGATTACAACAGTATCAGTCGGTCGGTCGGTCGGTCTGTAACCAATCGTTACAGTACACCGGCTGAAACTATTTAAAAAAATAATTTACACACACTGAACTCAAAAAAAATCTCAGAACTGTAATGGAAAGAAAAATTAAACCACGAATCCACGTCAGCAAAATATAATTACTAGAGATAATTCCCTAAAATACAATGCTACCTCCTGGACTATTACTACCAGCGTGCGGACTGTGAGCTTGCGCCTTGCGGACGGCGAGGGGACTGCGCGCGGCCCGCGCGGCGCAAGCGAGGCGACCGCGCGCCGCAAGCGAGGGGACCGCGCGCGGCCCGCGCGGCGCAAGCGGGGCGACCGCGCGCGGCAAGCGAGGGGACCGCGTGCTTACACCTCGCTTGCGCCGCGCGGGCCGCGCGCCGTAGCCTATATTCGAGGCGACGCCGGTCAGGAGCTGTGCTGGTGCCGTGCTGGTGCGGTGCTTGTCAAGTGAGCCACGACCTTTAATTAATATTGTGGAAACATGGCGCTTTGTTTTCGAAGGCCTCCTACAGGTGAACCGATGACCTGGGAAGGCTGCGGGAATTCGCTGGATGCGAATCGCACGGGACCGGTCAATGTGGCGACACTTGGGGGAGGCTTATGTCCAGAATGGACGTATTTCAGCTGATAATGATGATAGCGCTTTTTTCGGGTCCGTGGAACTTCAACCATATAATGGCGACGCTTCGCCGTGTCTCTGTTCGCCAAATGAATGAGAAGAGAATAATGTCTATGGAGTCTCTTACCCAATCTTTCCATACTGATCCACGAATTGGAATGGACTACTACAGTACTTTTACAAGTTATTAGGCCTTGTGTTTGTAATCTTTGTTTTTCGACATTCAAAAGTGTCTGTTATGGTCTAATTGAAATAAATGATTTAAGTTTGAGTATCTTATGTCAATCAAAGTTTTTTGACTTCTCCGTCATCGTTAACGTTGATTGAATGTCTTAACTTACTCAAAACTGTTGCTAAAATCTGTAGAAACATAAGAACCTTTAAAATATTATATCCAATATTCTTTTTGCTGACGTTTTACATACACATCATAACATTAAAGTGAATTTACTGCGTGTTTTTGCTTACAAATTGCGATCACGAGGCTCTGGACCACCCCGCGGAGTAACATCTGTTTAATACTTCTGCAGCAATTTATTCCCAGTGACAAATTGCTTTTACAGCCCTTCCTCTATTTTTTAAAAGCATTTTTCAAATAATTATTTTATAGAGACTTTATCGAAACATTACATTATTTCTTTCAGTGATTTTATTTTGTTCTCGATTTTGTTTTTAATAGATTTTCCTTCAGTATGGATGGTATGGATGGCATCATCTTCCAACCCTTGTCCCATGTAACTTGGGATCGCAACACGTTTTTCTTCCATTCTTCCTTGACAATCGTCATGCATTCATTTATACCTACCTTCTTTCAGTCATTGACAAATAGGGTAGGCGACAAAAAAATCTAATTAGTCTATCAGTTAAATAATCTATACTATCTATACTAATATTATAAAGCAGAAGAGTTTGTTTGTTTGTTTGTTGGATTGTTTGTTTGGTTGAACGCGCTAATCTCAGGAAGTGTTGGTTCAAATTGAAAAAATATTTTTGTGTTAGATAGTCCTTTTATCGAGGAAGGCTTTAGGCTATATAACATCACGCTACAACCATTAGGAGCGGAGCAGGATTGAAAAATGTTGCAAAAACGGGGATTTTTTTTCTTTTCGTTTTTCTCTCTTATTGAAGTTGCGCGGATCAGCTAGTCAAAAAATATTTGACCCGTATTTGTTTTCTTTTGTTACGCACACCAAAATTGACGAAGATACGATGATTTCAAAATTACCAATCCATCACTCCTTGGTATAATTTTAAGCTAGTTCCGACGTCACGAGCCTCCCCCCACTC